>OY998163.1:101153091-102496949 GCA_963921995.1 Oxystoma pomonae
TTACACTCGCGTGTTGTTTCACTCGGCTAGCGCCTCGTTCATTTGTCACTTTCTTCTCTTGTTATGTAATACACTATTGGATTCAAAGTGTGTAATTGTTCTTTCGCTTGCTTTAAAAACTACCCTACTGACCTTCTTTTATCGATGAAAAACAGCAAATTCTTCGAAAAGCAGCCTTATTACCGTCTTTTTAAAAGGAGACTATTAAGGATTTGGAGGAGAGTCGGATCGAATTCACTCCACGCCATTCCTTTTGAAAAGAAGTTTTTGATTGGGGAAGAAACGTAAATTTTGGTAATTGACTTTTTTAGTATCCAGACTGGAGATTAAGGCCTAACGAGTATAAAATAAGAAGGAATTGGATTTCTTATATATATGTATTGTTTGGTTTAAGACCTCTATTAGAGGTGCCAGGTATAAAAAAATCTTTACGAAGGCAGCGGCCGGATAGGTAACATCGAAAGTATGTTTACCAAACAAGAAGGAACAAATGTTCAAATTTTTCGATATTGGGCTAGCGAAATTCACTTAATATTCTAAAAGCGATTGGGTAGGAATAAATTCCAACAACTTTTTAAGTGCCCGTATTCTTTAAACGATAGAAATTCTGCTCCCAGGGAGTCAAACTCTCTTACTAGTATGCATCTCATTGGTCCAAATCTTCGGTTTAAATCGGTTTCTCTCACTTTTAGTCACAACCAATAGAATTATAGTGGTTTCGATTGGTAAAACTGATGCGCCACTCGGTGCTGATGTTCCATTTAGGATCACTTTTTCAGTTTTCATGTTCCATCGAAAAACTGATAACTTCGGTCTTGCACTAAGTGCAACTTTTTCCGCACCGGCTCTATGAACTCGTGGCTCACCGAAAACTTTTTCGCGCCTTTATATTTTGACTCAAAACCCACTAATCAACCTGCTATAGTGAGTGAAACCGATTTAAGCCGAAGATTTGGACCAATGAAGAGCATAGTAGCGGGAGAATTTGACTCCTTGGGAGCAGAATTTCTATCAGTTCGAGAATAAGGACACAGAAATACATAGTGCCTGATGCCGTTTATAATGCCCGAATTGTAAGGACATATTTGAAAAACGTGTTTGGCAATAGATAACTGGACGCTTCAAAACGATTCTTTGGCCAGCGAGGTCCAATGATTTCTATCTATACCCTGCCAAAAAAACCGCATTAAACCTCATAAAAAAATTCCTGATTTTTATCAATTTTTGTAAGGTTTATAAAAATGTTTATAAAATTTAATAAGTGCAGATATTTTTTTAACATATTTTATGGTTTTATAGAAGCACCATTTTCTAAGAGATTCTATAATCAAACCGACACATCAACTTTTATGGGTTTCTATAATTACATTCTTTTTCTTTTATAATGTATTATGGGATTATATAAACTGATGTTTTTATGAAGTTTCTGAGAGATATTATAATCAAAACAACTCATAACATTTTATGGATTTCTATGTCACCCTTGTTCTTTTAAAATGTTTTAGGAGCTTGTAAAAAAACGTTTTTTTTCATGAGATTTTGTGATATTTTATGACCAAACCAACTCATAGAATTTCACAGATTTTTATAAATATTTATAATTTTCTATGAGTTGGTAAATTTTTTTATTATAAGTAATTAAATAGATTATATAGTCAAACAAACTTACAACATTTTATAGAATTTTATGTGTCCACCTTGCCAAAAAAACCTCATTAATATCAGAAAAAACCCACATGATTTTTATCAATTTTCTTGACCACCTGAAAACTAATTAATAAAGCTTTATTAAGTATACATACTTCTTACTTAATTCTACAAAAAAAAAATTTTTGACTCATGATCTCATGCAGCACTCTTCATCCCAGGGAAGTAGATTTTATGTCCATTTTACGTCGGTATGCCCCGGGACCAATTAGGGACGTACTATGTACTTACAAAAGTGTACGTACATAGTACGTAACAAAGTGTAGGTACCTACGATCATTTTACGTCCAATTTTACACAACATGGGAGATAAAATTTACGTACCTGTCAGTTATGTACATAGGACGTACATAGTACGTACTGTGTCACATCCCAAGAACGTACCGGGGACGTACAAACCGTTGGAAAATCTACGTCATCGGTACGTACATAGTACGTACCATTACGTACATGTACGTACCGTGGCCGTATGGGGATATTAGAAAATCTCATAGAAACTTATCCAAATAATCAGATGTTACCTGCCCTAACCTATATGTTCTTTGAAACAAATATATTAAGTCGTCGCCCACCGGAACTTATAAATCTTATAAAAATCTATAATGAAATCATCTGTCGTAAATACTTTTACAACAAAAAAATAGTTTTTGGCTTATGAAATTTTATAAACAATACCCCAAAAAATCATAAATATTGTAAACTTTTATAAGCCCGGCTTGTCAACTCCTACGCGGGATTTGTGTTTCACTTTCACTAGTCAAAAATTATAAAATATCATAAGTTTGAAATGGATACGAAGCAATACAAAACTTAAAAGAGGCCTTAGCTGAAAAATGCGGTGAAATCACCATAGAAAATTTGCAAAATACTAGAAATTAATTTTAAGATTGGTTGGGATATTGTTTTGCTGAAAATGGTGGTTTATTTGGAATTTGTGGCTTGTGCTTGTTTTGTAGATAATAATAGTATGTTACCGGTTAGGTAGTTATAGTTTAATTTAGGTTATAGGTTACAGTTAAGCTAGGTTAAGTCATACTTTAGTTACCGCCCCACACCTGTGGTGTCTGATCATGGATACTCGCCTACAACGCCTAACAGAGGAAGGATTCGACGCCCACGCATACGCCGACAACGGTGTCGTGGAGACGGTAGGCCACCACCTAAACACCGTCTGTAACAGAATGCAAAGGGCGGTACGAATCATAGAAGACTGGTGTCAACAAAACGGTCTCTCTATCAATCCAGGAAAGACAGAGATGATCCTGTTCACTAGAAAGAGGAAAATGGAGGGATTCAGAGCACCCAAGATGTATGAGAGACACCTGACTTTGGTTCCAGAACTGAAGTACCTAGGGGTCACCTTAGACAAGGTGCAGGCAACGATGTGGCAACTGCGTCGAGTGGTTGGCCGCACCTGGGGTTTTAGCCCCAGAAACCTCCACTGGATGTACACGGCAGCACTAAGACCAAGGATCCAATACGGATCGATAGTCTGGTGGCCAGCAGTGGAGAAGGTCACAAGCTTAGGAGCCTACAAGGAACAATATGCAGAGTGATAACCGGCGCTATGAGGACGGCACCTATACAGGCACTCGAAACCATTCTGGGACTGCCGCCGCTTCCGATCTGGATCAGAAAAGAAGCGATGGCGACCCACCTCCGGCTGAGAGATACAGGTCAATGGAGAGGAAGAGGGGAAGCTGCGGGGCATCTTGGGATTGCTCAAATCGCCGAGAGAGAAATCCCTATGACAGCGATAAAAACACAAAGACCAAAAAATCCCTGGAGATTCAACAAGTGGTACAAAGTAGTCATCCCAGACAAGGAACTATGGCAGAGTGAAAATCTTCGCGAACAGTTCGAGGAGAACGCCGTGATTTGCTACACCGACGGGTCGAAACTGTCGGAGAGGCAAACCACAGGATCGGGGGTTTATGTGGAAGACCAGGAGGTTCGAAAAAGCAACCCGCTCGGAGAGCAAGCCACGGTCTTTTAGGCAGAGGTGTATGCCATAATAATGGCTGCGGGCATGGAAGAAATAAAGAACGGTATGGAGGAGCATGTTTCTATATGATCCGACAGCCAATCAGCCCTGAAGGCACTGAGGGCGCCCAAGATCACTAACACCCTGGTGGCGGAATGTGCGGATGCACTGGAATCCTTGGGAGAGGGCAAACAAGTGACACTTATGTGGATACCGAGACATATGGGGGTGCCGAGTAACGAGATGGCCGACGAGCTCGCCAGGATCGGGGCAAGCACCCAGTATGTAGGGCCAGAACCACTCCTAGGAACAACCAAGAGGCAATTGCAAAGTCGACTCAATAAATGGGCCAACGATGCCATGACGACCGCTTGGAGAGCAGGAACAGGATGCAGACAGACCAAGGACTTCGTGAAGGGTCCGGATGTAGCCAGACAAAAATGGCTTCTGGGGAGATCGCGAAGGGACGTTGGTCTGCTGACAGGTATCATAACAGGTCACAACCGACTAAGGAAGCACATGACCCGGATCGCGGGCGGGCAGAAGAGACAGAAGAGACATCTCGACACGTTATAGCGAACTGTGAGGCATACCAGAGGACGAGATGTCGGGTATTCGGTTTCCCGACCCTGGATGAGGAGGACCTGCGCACGCTCAAATGGGACAAAATACTGGACTTTGCAAAAAAAACAGTGAGACCAAATGAGCAAACTGCCAGACCAGTGGTGCAGGCGGTGGATTAGGGGCAGGCTCGGGGTAGGATAGAAAGGGCCCAGGGAGGCCTACTTGCCAGGCTTCGCGCCGCACCTTCTCTACTACTACTACTACTACTACCGATATAGGTACAACTACTACTGGTGACACTACTACTAATGGTGCACACATTTTTTTTCTACTAAACAAATGCAATTTGATTATTTTGCAAATACAGTAGTTTTTTTAATAAATATGCACTGAAAGTAAATATTTCAACGCATCGGTATCGGTATACCTAACACGTTCAAAAGAAAGCCAAAAGACGCTAAATTTTTGAGTTGTTATGCCATGTTTCGAACGAGGATGCTTTCATAGTGACGGAGATGACAGACAAGCTGACAGCAATCGATACGTACCGAGTGATGAACGTATCGTTACGTCCATCCCAACGCACGCATCGATTGCTGTCAGTTTTTCTGTCATCGCCTTCAGTATGAAAGCAGGCCACGTTCGAAACATGGCATAAACAATTCAAAAATGTAGTGTCTTTTGGCTTTCTTTTGAACCTGTTAGGTATGCCGATACAGATGCGTTGAAATATTTACTTTAAGTGTCTAATAATATCACCCAGCCAACACTCTTACGTAAATATTGTGTAAAAGTTACAACACATGATGATAAACTGGAAATCACAACAAGGTAAATAATATGTAATTAAAATAACGTGAATGGTAACAAAAAATTGGGAAACTACAGATATCGATTAACTAGTAACTAGAAAGTGAATCGAAAGGTAAAATTGTGGTAACTTTTTTTACATCATATTTATATATCTTACAAGTAACATCAAGGTAAACTTGAAGTCATGTAAATAACGTACTCTTTATATAACTCCTATATAAACTTGTAACATGAATGTTATATAAATATTACTTACTGGAATGTCATACTGTGAATATAATATATATACTTCTAATGTCACAACAAGGTAAAAAGTAACTGCCATGTTCTGCATAATGCCATACACAAAGTTTCATTATTATTACGTAAATATGATGTAATTAAAGAAACATAAGCTTTGTTATGTAAATATTACGTAAATTTTATGAAAACTCTTCTTATGTAAAATTTTTTGACTTTAAATTTACGTAAATACTATGTTACTACGACTACTATTGTTATTTTAAAAACAGCTAACGAAATGCTACCTATCTATTAAAATAATTCCTACTCCACCTCAAAACTATGAATTGGAAGTAGAAAGTGAAAACAATGTGGAAGATGAGGAATTAAACATGTTTTCGATATCACACGACCCTGATTTTGAAGAAAAAGATGATCAGCCACACAGATTGAGCCAGTCTGAGTTAAATGATCTCATTCGAGATCTTGACTTGTCACAGGAGAATTCAGAACTTCTAGGATCAAGGTTACAGCAATGGAATCTTCTTCAATCAAATGTCATGATCTCTAAGTACAGACAGCTTCAGCGGAATCTGTTACCTTTTTTTTAATCTTGTTTTTTGCTGTGATATTAATGGTCTGATAAAAAGTTTGAAAATGGAGCATAATCCAATTGACTGGAGGCTATTCATAGACTCTTCCAAGCTTAGTTTAAAAGCTGTATTGCTTCATAATGGCAATCGTCTTCCTTCTGTTCCTGTTGGTCACGCACTTCATATGAAGGAGACTCATGCAAATATGGCAATTCTCCTCAACTCAATCAAATATGCTGAATATAAGTGGAAAATTTGTGGCGACCTAAAAGTCATTGCTATACTATTAGGAATACAATTAGGGTACACTAAATACTGTTGCTTTTTATGTATATGGGATAGTAGAGATAGGAAATCACACTATATCCAAGTAGATTGGCCTGCAAGGAATCTTAAACCTAGTGAGAAAAATGTCGTTGCCGAGCCTCTCGTGAATCCAAAAGATGTTCTTCTTCCAACCCTACATATCAAGCTCGGTTTAATGAAGAATTTTGTCAAAGGCTTAAACCAAGATGTTCAGGCTTTTAAATATTTGAAAGAAAAATTTCCTAAACTAAGTCATTGCAAAAGTCAAGGAAGGCATCTTCATTGGGCCACAAATACGTGAACTCGTAAAGGATCCTGCTTTCGACGTAGTTCTGAAAGAAAAAGAAAAGGAAGCTTGGAAAGCTCTTAAAGGAGTTATGCACCGATTTTTAAGGAACACAAGGGAGGAAAATTACACTCATTTAGTAAAAGTACTTCTAGAAAAGTACCATCAACTCGGATGTAATATGTCACTAAAAATACATTTTCTCTACTCCCATCTTAATTTTTTCGCCCAGTTGTGGAGCTGTCAGTGACGAGCATGGGGAAAGATTCCACCAGGATATTTCTCTCATGGAACGGAGATATCAGGGCCGCTGGAATGAAGCAATGCTCGCGGATTACTGCTGTTTTATGCATAGGGATGCTCCAGAAATTACTTACAAAAGGAAAACCAAAAGACAGCGATCTCATGAAGCCCATAATTAATTCTTCATATATTCAACCACCGGTGAGTGTTCTTTTGTCATTTATAGTGTGTAACTGTCATTAAAAATACACCTTATAATATTGTTAGCATACATAATTAATATTTTTCGTTACCTCATAATCCTTATTAAATGAAAAACTCATTATTTTTTATCACAGAAACTAGAGCTAATAAAAAATGTTCTTTGTCCTATTCGTTTTTCGCAACCCAAAATTGATAAGACTTAACTCATAAGTTGAAGGAAACAAAAAAAAAATTTGTTGGACAGTGTAATTGATTCCAAGGAAGCGTTGATTCAGTGTAGATATGGACTTCTACGTGATTATTCCTCTGTCGTCCCTTAGAAATGCCGCTGTTATACTGATATACAGGGTGGATTGTTTACATGCAACGGTGCCTCCAGTGGCTATAATGATTTGACGGATTTTTCGCCTATGATAAAAAAAAATTTGGGGCCCTCAACTAGAGGCCCAGGGTCTACCAACCATTTTTTTTTCAATTAGAAGGTACCACTTGTGGCACCTTTTTGGAAAGATTGTCAAAGTCTTAAAAATTAAAAAGGAAATTAAAAGCACCAGTTTTTTTTAAATCTGTCCAACAACGTGTCAAAAATTTTTAAAAGCCTATTTTTTGTGAAATGTTTTAGCTTCAAAATAAACTACATATTTCTCTATCTACTAAGCGGAATGAAGAAAATACCACACAAGGAAATTATTGGCGGCTCATTGGAAGCCCTCACTGAAGGCCCAGGGTCTACCAACATTTTTTTCATGAGAAGGGACCACTTGTGGCCCCTTTTTGGAAAGCTTCTTAAAAAAGAAATTCGATTAAATAAAAATTTTTGACATCTGTCACACCATGTGTTAAAACTTTTAAAAAACCTATTTTTTGTCGTTAAGGACGGTTGAGTAAAAAAAGTAATCGAGACTTACGTTGAATCTATTTGCCTTTTATATATTCTAGTAAATTTAAAAAAATGTAATTAGGCTGCGCCCCCAAATAGGGCGGCAATAATATCCTTTTGTGGTAGTTTCTTTATTCCACTTAGTAAATAAAGAAATATGTAGTTTATTTTAGAGCTAAAAAATTTTTGACACTGGTTGACACATGTCAAAAAAATTTATTTAATCGATTTTTTTTTAACAAGCTTTTCCTGGTAGGCCCTGGGCGTTCAGTGAAGGCCCCCAAATAGGCCACCAATAATGTCCTTGTATGGTATTTTCTTTATTCCGTTTAATTAAGTAAATAGAGAAATATGTAGTTTATTTTGAAGGAAAAACAGTTGGCAAAAAAATAGGTTTTTTTTAAATTTTTGACACATTGGTTGACAGATTTCAAAAAAACCATTGCGTTAAATTTCATTTTTAACAAGTTTCCCAAAAAATTGCCACAAGTGGTACCTAAATAGTTGGTGGGCCCTGGGCCTCCAGTTGAGGGCCCAAAATTTTTTACCATGGACATAAAGTTCGTAAAAAATCATTAAAGATTCGCTTTTAGTTTTTTTTTCAACCTCTTCCCTAAAGCCGTTAGAAGCACCGTTCCATTTAAAGAATCCACCCTGTATATAAACGTGTTCAAATAGCAGCCATTTTATAGTAACGGGTGCGACATAGTACTCAAACAAAAATATATTACGTGCGCATCTTTAAGGCAAGAAGGAGACTTCACCTAAAAAAATTATTGCATTGTATGGGCTTGAAACCACTGCCGTTTGTTTTTTCAAAAGACGTGTGTTTTAGATGTTTTTAAATTAAAACCAGGGTAATGTACGCGACTTCTGGTTTCACTTTTCATGTAGTGGCAGATGCACTAATTTTCATAGATGTTACAAAGGAATTTAACCTGGTTAAGAAGATAGAAAATTGTATTTTTAATATTTCTCCCCATATACAAGCTACAAAGAAGTTTTTCTTTCCGTTTTCTAACAAAAAGAAATGTTTTATGTAAACAGCACCTTTAATGGAATTTCATCAAACCCGATATTTTCCAAACTTCCTTGTTCATGTGACCTTTTATAGTAAAAAGCTTTTTTTATATAATATAGGGAAGTAAAATAGCGTCTGGGAAAATTTGTAAGATCATACAAAATGCCTGATTACAAATATCGGCCATGTTCACCCAATAACGAACAGCAAAAAGGATAAAAGAAAAAAATATCATTTTTTTTTGTTAGTTTGGGATTCTTATATATATTTGATCAGAGAAAAAGTTTCTTGAAAAGATTATATAGGGTTTGGCAATATTTCTAAGAACATATGCTATATAAAATTGTAGGATATGCAGGCTGCCCATTCAAAATATCCAAAGGAGTAAAAAAAGAAGCGTCAAAGCATATTGTGTATGTAATGCATTCTTCCTGAAATTATTTATCGTATTAGCAATTAATTGGTTAGCACATACCCAAATATTATTCGATATTTATAACAACCGAGACTTCTTTGAAGACACTACACGAAAAAAAAATCCTGTGTAATTTTTTTAATTGAGTTGAGAACTCAAAATTTTATATAATTTCTACACAGTTGTGTATAAAATAAAGATCTTTTCTATAAAATTAAAAAATTTTCCAGTGGCTTAGCTTTTTAGTAACAAATTTATTAGGCAATGAATATTTTAAATTAATTAAAAATAAATTAGCTTGGTATTGTAAATAGGTCATGAAATTTAAGTAGCAAACAAAGCATAATTTTTATTTAAAGGTAAACCACAAAAATTAATAATAATAAAAACTAGCCGACTCCTAGTTCTAAATAGGGTAAAGCACAGAATTACGAAATGTTTTGAAGTGGCATGCCTCCAGGTTAAGTTCGTTAGTCCTACTATATCTAGGCATGCGACTGCAAAACATTTCTCTGTTCTGTACTTAACCTTATTTAGATCCGGGTAGTTTTTTTACTTATTTTTTTTTTACTTATTTTTTTTTTTGATGGGCTATTCGACCGGCACGTAAGGGCCATTTGTATGATATTTTTCATTTTATTTTCCTTTTTTTTGGTAATTATGGACGAAATATCGCAAATAAATCTACCGCGATTTAAATTTTCATGCAATACTTTACCACGCTCATCTAAGAGAGATACGGTAACAAAATAACTTTTTCTAAGCACCTCAAGAATTACTTTTTAAGTTCCTTGCTTCAATTTAGCTCACACTTAATTTAAACTTGATTGGGGGCACCCAGGTAAAAAACCTTATGGGCGATATTTACTAAGGACTATAGTTTAAGGAAAGTTTGGTTTGAAGGCTGACCTATGCATGGGTATCCAAAAATTAATTGATAAGATATTTTTACCTTGATGGATGTCAAATACACTGGAATGAGACGCCTAAGGTCACTTTTTCTTAAAGCGGTCCAAATAGTCCATAAAAATTAATAAAATCTGGCTAACCAATAAATCTGAGAACTGTCAAAGTGACATGAGATGTCTTATTTCGAGTAAAATCATCCATTCATTCATTCCAAATTCTCCGGACCAAGTTTAATATGGCATTGTCATGTCAAAAAACTGGTCCTCAGCAGTTTGAAGTCTATATTATAGACCAACGCAACGCCAAATTTTAACACGATCACTATATGGTTGATTTTTTTGTTGAAAATAAATACGATGGAATATTTTAATTAGAAAAAAAAAACAAATTTTAAGCTTTTTTTGTTTCAATTGGTAATTCCAGTGAGTTTTTTTAAGTCAGTGTTAATGAACATATAGTAGGGAGATTACTACTCTCTTAAATCAGGAAAAAAATCATTTTGTATCTAAGTAAAATTAATTTTAAAATTTGCCCCAAGTCCCCATTGCAACTTATTGGTTACGTCCATAAATAAAGTAACGGCGCAAGGGTGAGGTCGCAACTGCGCTTCGTTACCATTTGTAACTAAAAATTAAGAAAATTATAAAATAAGTAAATACTTCAAAATTAAAATTATTTCTTACCTTATTTAAAGAGAGGGGACCAAAGGTATAAACAAAAAATTGTCCTTTTACGCGTTTATATAGGGTTCCTAAGCAAATCCTTAGGGGGCCAAGCAGCCGTGTACAAGACGCAGACAAACGGAAAAGCACATTAGGCAGAAAAGGATGGGCATGGGGCGATTTTGTCACTACATCTTACAAGTAGTAAACCCATTCCAGGTTGTTGTTTTCTAATGTTTTTCATTTTAATACCTTTAGGACTGGAATAAAAATTGTTTTTGCTCGACTTTAATACCAAACTGATGAAAGATATCGTAAAAAAAAATATTTTTCGGCTTTTCATTTTGTAACCATTGTCCTTAAGCACTGTTTACAGGCTGGGGACTGAGATACATGCAAATGCCTAACCTAAAGCGTTCATACAGGGCCGGAGAAATCGACTGAGATATTTCCGTAGAAACTTTATCAAGCAAATAGGACGGGTTGACGCCTTCGAACGTCCAACTCGGGTTTTGCACTTTGATTCGAAATCAAAAAGGAGGAACAGTCAGATGTCGGGCCGTGCACAAATTACGTAACGGTGATTTTACCAATTTTTGACCCCCTCTCTATGTAATGTTTTGTAACGGTTTGGCACGCCACTCCCCTAATATTACGTAACAATTTCAAGACCACTACCCCCCAAAAAAAAAACTTTTCACTTATTTTAAGTCCAAATTTTCTTAGTTTCACACAAATGCAAACGCTGTCGAAAACCCCCCTCCCCCCTAGGTAACGTTTTGTAACCCCCTCCCCCCTATGACCATTACGTAATTTGTGCACGGCCCCTGTAGTCCCAGTGAAGGAGGGCGAGAAAATTGATATTTTTTTCTTAAAAATTATACTCTTTAAACCTATTTCTTTGCGTTCCCGAAATTACGTAATTTTTGAAAAAAAATTGTAAGCGGCGCCATTTTTATTTCGTGCTTTGTTTTTTGTAAAGAAACAGAGCAAAATAAATCTTTTCACCCCTTTTTGGGTGTTACAAATATTGGCAGCCCCTTATTTTTCGCTTTTACCCTCCTGCTAGTTTTGAAAAATTGGTTCGCTACATGTTTCGAGATCATGTCATAAAACACCTCGAAAATATCAAATGTAGTGTAAGGCCAGCTTTATTTAAAATCAATAATATAAAAACAGCGCCGTTTATTGATTTCTTTGGCTGCTAGTGCTAGTTGCATGGTTTGGCCGTTTCCGGATAGATGTCACTAGTAGAACAGAATGGAAAGAAATTTAATTAAAAGCGAAGATATTTCTTTCTAATGTTAACAACCTCACGAGTTTATCGCTAAGTATCGTAAATAATGGACCCTGCCGCCTCCTTTAAGCAAGAAAAAGCTGTGGGTTGGACCTGAAAACATCTAATTTTTAATTAGATTAGATGTGTGGCCGCCATCTAGCGGAATTTGTAGACATCTTGTCAACGGTTATTATTGCAACTATGATTTATGCTCACAATGAAAGAGTGACGACAATTTTTTCTCATGAAAGCAGTCCGGAGATAATAACAAACTGGCACCATTGCTCAATATACCTGTTTCTTTTGTGCGCGCAGAACTTTCTATGCCATTTCTGTTTGATTTATTGAAATCCTATCCCCAAGGAAAATCTTAGGAACCCTGTATATGTAAAAGGCTCTTTTTTATTTCAGAAGGAACGGTTCTCGTCCAAAATGAGCAAGAAGTCAGTTAATTGTTTTAACAGTATTAAATAGATAAAAATATGTGAGGTAAAAATTTTCATTTCATTAATGAAGATGTGTTGTGTGAGGATATATCTTCTCATACGGACCCCTGCAAATTTAGGAATGAAAAGCGATAAAAAAAATGAGTAAGTGACCCAATTAACGTATTTTTAAACCCAGCAATTTCCTTTTCCCCATTTTTATCAGGAAATTTTTGGAAAACCTGTGTTTTTTCCTTGAGAAATCACTTATATGTTTATAGTAAAGCCAAGTTTTAATCAAGTTTAAAGAAAAATCCGCAAAATTAGACTAAAAACCACATGCGTCCCTTAGTCCTAAACCCTAACCCATCTTAGTAAATATCACCCTATAGGTTTTCATGAAAATTGGTAAGTTGTTTTTTTAATAATTTCATAAAATTCTAAAAGCCACGCTTCCTCGTAAAAATTGGTAGAAAAAATATTTTCTTTATGAGATTTGTCTTGGTTTTTACAAGTTTGTTTCACATACCGTATAGAAAACATAAAATCTCGTATAAAATTTTTTTAAAGATTGGACGCGGTTTCTTGGCTTTTTTTCGGAAAATGCAAGGGCACGGCCGTTATATAGTATCTCATAGTTAAATGGCTTACACTAGAGGCCTTCTATATATTTGACAGTTGTTTTTTTACCAGAGATGGGCAACTCATATTGCCCTCTCTTTCTTACTTACCTCGCAAATTCGACTATTTTTATTAATTTTCCAGTTTGGTAAATGCTCTGATCTCTCTCCATTTTCTTGCTTTCTTTTTTCATTGGACCATGGAACAATACAAAGTCGTAGGGGCGAGTATTTTTACAGTTTCTTATACCAAAATAGTCGATTTTTAAACCACATATATGTAAATAATCAAATGTAAAATTTGATAAAGCTACTTTTATTAATGGAAAATATGACACCGACAAAATTATTTATTTCCAATGGTTGCCAACACACAAAAAAATTATGAACACCTGCCAAATCCAGTTGCTTACTCGCTATTTTGGAACTAATACAAAAAATAAGCAGTTGTTTCTTCAGAAGAGGCCAAGATGTATAATGTCTATCTGAAATTATACTGGCACTTGAGCTCCCCCCCTTACTAAAGCAAGGAAGGGCTAGGCAAATAGGCCGTAACCCAAAAATATGGATTTTGGCAAATTAAAATTTAACAAATAAGAAAAAAATTTCCATAATATAGTGATAAAACCTTCTTTGCTTTTAATCACGGCAAACAACAAAGACTTTCGATTCGATCCCGTCGTATTCTGATGGTAAAATATGGCCCTCGTTATTAAAGTTCGGGAAGAGAAGGAAAAAGAAATTTTAAAATATTAAAAATTTGATAGCTCCGAATGAATTTGGAATTCACTTACTTTATTTATACGTGCCTATTAAAGCGGTTTTATATTTATGTAAGGACGGTTTGAAAATTTTTTCGCATAAACACCACCTAAACCGTTTTAAGCACTAAATCGATTTCATTTTAAAGCGATTTAAGAAAGAGGTTTATCGTTTAAAACCTATTTTAGGGTAGGTATAAACACTTTAAAAACGCTTTAGCCGATTTCTTGCAAACTAAACAAATACTCAACTCTGGTTTTGCCGAAAAATCTTTTGAAAGCGATTTAACTTCTATGTCTTTCTAAAAAAGCGGTTTTAGGTGCGTATAAACGTGATAATTGCCATAAAGAAATTATATTCGGTTAAAAAAAATCAGTCAAATGACACGAATGACAAAAATTTACACATTCGCCATATTTTATAAAAAACATTAACATTTTGAAAAAAAAATTGTTATGTAATAATTGAGTACCTATCTTTAATATCGAAAAGTAAAGCGGGTATCTAATAGAATAGTAAGTTTCTCCGGGGTGAGGCTGTTCAAACATCTTGAGGAAAAAAGGAAAAATCAAAAGCCCAGAATAAGCTTCACAAAATGTTTTATTGCACACGACGCATTTCGATACGCAAATCATTATCAAGTGTGGCATCTGCAAGTTTAAAAAACATATGGATAATAAAACTGCATTAAAATAATTATTATGTAAAGGACTTACACCAAAGAAAAATACATAATTTATTTATTTGTTTGCTTTTTGATGTCGCTGTATGTTTTATTTACTTAATTTTTAATTTTTATTTGTATAAAAAATATATTATTTACCTCTCACTTTTTACATTATTATTTATAATTTATCGTTATTGTTTGTGCGTTAGTTGTTTGTATAGTATGTTTTTGTGACTTGTGTCTCGAAGATTTTAGCTTAGAATTATGGACTTTTATTTGCTATAAGTCCTTTTCATAATAATTATTTTAATGTAGTTTTATTATCAATATCCTTTTTTAAACTTGCAGATGCCTCAATTCTTGGTAATGATTTTTTAAAAATCAAAACGCGTGTGCAACAAAACATTTTGTGATATCTGGACTTTAAAGTTTTCTTTTTTTCCTCACGATACATTTTTATAAGAAAACAAGTTTAAGAAAAGCGATTTTTACCACCCTGTAACTCGAAAACCCAAAAATTTTTATAGTTTTAATCTCCGATTACATCGTAGTGGATTGTTTACACCATTGTATAAAAATAAAATTTATATTGCTGAAAGTGTAAATGGGACCATTCAAAATAAATCTAATAAAAACGTTTCCCAAATAACCACCAAACCTTTACCAGAAATATTATTTTGACGTAAGTAGCTACGTATAAAGAATATTTAAACAGAAATATTTTAAAGATTTACCGCAAAGCGATTTCCAGATTACTATCCGAATAAAATATTTTTGATAGATCTTAAGCATAGCTTTTTAAAGTATGCAAAGAAAAACATATCTCTGTGGTACGCAAGTAAATCATTAAAGTCTGTTCATAAAGAAGAGAGAGTAATAAAAATGCAAATTTGGATAAATTATGTTCTGAGTGATCAATCATTTTTGGTTCTCTTTTAAATATTTTGTATGTACCTCAGGTAAAAATCCTTTTTTTTATATACCTGACCCTGTTCGACTGGAGAATACAATAGAATCCAAAACCGAAAACAATAGAATTAAAACTATTCTCATAGGCGCCGCAATTGGGGGAAACTTACATTTTAAGTACCGTGGTATATAAGTATTAGTAAACTACCTATAATACCAGGAAGAAACAAAAATTGCTAATAATCTAAAATTCTTAAAGTCATAAAGTTCTATTATTACTTAAACTGAATCCTCAAATTATGCACCTGAAACAATTATGGCATTATCTGAATACCTACGTATTATAGTGCAAAAACAGAACACGCATAATAAACAATTTCTCCATCAGGTTAAAATATAATATATATTTTTAACTGTTATCTTTTTTCTATTTTTTTTTATTTAAATGTTGCCAAAACACCTACGCCAATGGTACGCTCGAGAAAATGGATTTTAAATCGTTTTATTACTCTCTCTTCTTTATGAATGGACTTTGGTTGACCTATTTTTCGTTAATTAACATTTATATGTTAGTTATCGAAAAATAGGTCAACTAAATGTGTTAATTTAAAATAAGTAAAATTTATTTACTTCAAGTAAACTGGTGCTTTTAACTGAAATAGCTCATTTATTTAAGTAGTATTTTGTTAAAACAAAAACTTATATTGTTGAGTTAGTTTTTAAAATATTTATCAGAATAGTTCAGTTAAATACATAAACATTCCATCTTCAAGGACCTATACATATAATTTACCCTCTAAGCATCCTTATATATTCTCATAGGTGTTAACGTATCGTATTTACATAACATACATTACGTTTACGCAATGTATTGACCATATACCTATTAGCTTAAATATAAGCCCTTCCAATACTTTCAGCAGGCAAGAAGTTGTAAGCAAGGTGTCCCTCTACTTTTCATATTATTTGTCCCTCTTTCTCTCTCTGCATTTTTAACTTTTATCAAAAGTCGTGGATTTTTGTATTTTTTTGTTAATTTTTAACAGTAGCTTTCAAAAAAAAAAGCACTCTATCAACTTCTGGATCTTCTACACGCGATGATGTCCTCTATAAACACAGCATATTTTTTCTACGCAGCGGCATTTTTTAACTTTTTAATAGTGCAAAATATGCGCAGCACAAATAAAAATACAAAATCAAAACACATAAACAACAAAAATTTTGTCGCCTCGATTAAAAACGTATGACGTGGACCGCGAAGCCGGCCGAAACTGACCGAAACCTCTCGGATCCATAAATTTTCGCACATGTGCAAAAAGCTGAAAGGTCCAATGACTAAAAATCAGGGAACCTTCAAAAAACTCCTTATTTATTCGAATTAAATTCTGAAAAGTACGCACAAAACTAAACATTAATGTAATCTAACAAATATTGATAGAAGTAAACACAAACCTTACGGCAAGAAAGCGCTTTCTAGGCGGCACTGGTGGCCAGCCATCAGTCGGTAAACCACTTGCTTACCGATACCTTGCAGCAAGCGGCGCAGGGGTGGCTAACTCATTTTGGCAAATTGTGTTTTTAGCCTGATATGGCCATCAAGCGTGATGCCACTCGTAAATATAAGGTGGCTGCACAAAAGAAATCCACAAGGTGAAAAACGTGTGGCTAATCGCTTCGGTATATTATCTTTCTTGCCAGATGAGGCAATCAAGCGAGCTACTATTGATTGGTTAACGCGGCTTTACGGAACAATTCCGAAAGGTGGCATATTGGTGGCCAGACCCTTCGCCATATTATCTGTCTAGCCAGACGAGGGAATCTAGTGTGCTGCCATTGATTGATTAAAATGGCTTTACGAAACAATCCGGAAAGGTGGCACACAGGTGCCGCTTCGGCAAATAATCTTTTTAGCCAGACGAGGAAATCAAGTGTGCTGCCATGGAATGGTTAAGATGGATTACGAAATAATCCCAGAAGGTGGCATATAGGGGGCTAGCCATTTCGGCATATTATCTGTCTAGCCAGACGGGGGAATCTAGTGTGCTGCCATTGATTGATTAAGATGGCTCTACGAAAGAATCCAGAAAGGTGGCATATTGTTCGCTAGCCCCTTCGATACAACAAAAAGAAACATTTTTGCTGTTCCCTTGTACTATTAACGCCAGTTAATTAAAACCTGTTTTCTCAAAACATATTGAAGATAACATGTTCAGCGTAAACTAAATAAGGTGATTTCCAATATCGTTTTTCCTGCCGTGTAGGCTAGGGAGGTAAAAATGACAGAATGGCGGCTCGCATCCGCCATATTGATTTTCTTCTTAAACAACATATGGCATAAAAAAACAAAAAAAGAAGTTAAACAACCTTCAAATCAGTTACTTCAACCGAAAAGAAACTAAAAAACAAAAGATCAAGAGATCTTGGGTGGAAATAACGAAAATTCAAACTTGGATGAGCATCCCACAAGGAACACACAAAAGACCAAAGCGAAAAGAGAAATGATTAAACAATGTTTCGCCCTGGGTAACCAGCGTGGGCTCATCAGTGGTTTCACTGGTCACCCTCTAACATACATCATTAACCACCATCATACACTTTGATTTCCTACTTTGAATCACTCACAAATAGGCATCGTTCCGCACAGGTACTTATCCAAGTTACCTAATACGGATTCGTCCTGGCGTGTTAATATTTCCAGTAGGATTATGCTCCTAAGGCAATTAAAACAAAAAAGAAAGCTAAAAAACCTCCAAATCAGTTACTTCAACCGAAAAGAAACTAAAAAACAAAAGATCAAGAGATCTTGGGTGGAAATAACGAAAATTCAAACTTGGATGAGCATCCCACAAAGAACTCACAAAAGACCAAAGCGAAAAGAGAAATGATTAAACGATGTTTCGCCCTGGGTAACCAGCTTGGGCTCATCTGGATAAGTACCAGTGCGGAACGATGCATATTTGTGAGAGACTCAAAGTTGGAAATCAAAGTGTATGATGGTGTTTAATGATGTATGGTAGAGGGTGACCAGTGAAACCACTGATGAGCCCACGCTGGTTACTCAGGGCGAAACATCGTTTAATCATTTCTCTTTTCACTTTGGTCTTTTGTGTTTTCCTTGTGGGATGCTCATCCAAGTTTGAATTTTCGTTCCAACGGAAAGCCAGTGGCAATGTTAAGTGAGCCGGGTCCTTTCGATGTTCTTAATAAAGTAGGTTGTAAACATATTTGATGGAGAGTCTTTGGGTAAGTACTTGCCTAAAAAGAATAATTCCTAAGATTAAATCTTACTTTCGTGGGTGCCCACTCACGCGTCACATGAATTCAATATGAAATGTTATGACAGTCGTGTGACAAGTGCGCGGGCACATACCAAAAAGTCGTAGGTGGGAACCGAATGTTAGATAGCATTTATATAATTCTCAATAATTTAATTTGTTCGAAAAAGGGACATATTATATTCGCTTTCATTTCAAAAATTTCTAGGTCCACGGGTGCGTAGAATTGTCAATTTGTGAACTCCCGTATTCATATTTACATGAAACGCACATTTTCCTTTATTGAAACAATGCTGACAAACTTTGTTGATATTATTTTAAAGCACCCAGTTTGATAGACTGGCATAATTGGATAGCTTTATGTCATGCAATTTTATGTTCCCCGTTGTATACTTATTTACTCATAAATTTATGGGTTTAAACTATCAATTGCCATTGTGGCCATTATTTTTGAAACTATATTGGTGCTTCCCTGAAACTTTTAGGTTTATTATTTATTTACAATGCACTGTACAGGGTCATCCATTATAAATTTTACCTCCCCCCTATTTTTTCTGTTATTATGCATTTTACAAAAACTAGTTACTTTTTGTAAACTATAAAATTATATGTAAATATATATAAAAAGAACATCCTGCATATTATTTTTATTTTTAAATTCTATTTCTTTTGCTGATTTCAAAAATTTGAATGTCAGATTAGCATCATATTTCATTTGTAAAAAAACCGATGACATCGGTGAAAAAAATCTGATACAATCTCGCCCTATGTAAATCAATAAAAAAAAATTTCAGTTTTGCACCTGAAGACGATCAGGGATTGTACTGATCGAAACGTCGTGTATAAATAAAATATAGACAATGGAAGTCTGAAACACAGAGTGTATTTCAAACATCATTGTCTCAAACTTTGAAAGAAATAAAAAACATTTCATAGCCCATCCTTTCGGAACAATAGAGTTATATAGGTATAAGTTAATATAAAATAGAGTTATCTCAAAAAGTATTTACTTTAAAAATGTATAACATGTGTGTGCTAAAGTAAAAAAATACGACGACTTTCTCCTCAAATCATCAATATTTTGCATGTTATGTAAATCAATAAAAAAAATGTCATAGGCCATCCTTTTTTAGGAACAATATAGTTATACAGGTATAAGTTTCATATCTCAAAAGGTGTTTACTTTTATGTATAATATGTATACAGTTTTGAAACCAGCAAACGTAATAGAACTTAAAAATAAAATAATATACAGTTTTGACATATACAATTTTAGTTTACCTACAAAAACTTATGCAACTTTTGAAAAATGCATAACAAAAAAGAAAAAAAGGGGGAAGGTATCATTTATAATGGATGACCTTGTCTAATATATGTAGTAACTTAACAGAATTATTGTAAAAATATTCTATACTGTCGGTACTACATGTAGTAATTGTTCACATTGGTAACATTTTTTTTTCCTTACTTTTAAAATTTCTGCCAAGATGTCCAAGGAAAACTATAAATTAGAATTGGCTAAAATTTCGCAGGGAATTTAAAAAACGGGAGGGGGGGGCTATACGACTTTTAAAGCGGCCTTGTCCAGATTTTTTGACTTCGTTTACACTTGAGGTTTTAAAGCAGCTACTTTTTTGGAATTTATTTTTAGTCTAGTTTGCGAGGCATTTTTACTGATTATTTTGAACTAGAGAATTGTATGCAACCTGCTATACCTTAAAGCGTCATGCTAGTTTTAGAGTTTGACTTTTAACAGTTAAACGTGATTGATTGTTGTCAAAGATTTTCGCGATTGGATTTTTGTGATATTTTTGTGTATTTTTTAAAATCTAAGGTAAAATTGTAGATAAAAAACTCGGTAAAGAAACAGAGACAAGAGAATTATTCGTTTATAAACCCCCATTTAGGTGTCACCAATAGCCATGAAAATAGTGATACTTGTTTTAATGAATTTTGAGTTACCTAGTTGTCCTTTCGTTGTGCCGCTGTGACTTGTGAAAAATAAACACTTGCAAAATAAAGAATTGTTCAGCTTTCTTCTAAGGTCAAAGTGCGCTGTAAATTTTAACTATCACTGACATTGCCGGATTAGATGAACATTTTTTTTCTAAAATCAGGGGTGCGCTCACAAAAGTATCAGAATCGGCGGACGTCGACGTCACGTGGTATGAAAATGAAGTAATTCAATAGTACATTCACATTGACGCTGTCAGTTTTAGGAGCCCAGAATCCTAATCTAGGATTTTGAGTCCTAATCGCAGGCATGCCCCATCTCTCACCACATTTGGCAACGCTCTGAACGGAGGCTGCGCAGTTCTTTCCTCTGTCAAATTTTGTCGCATTGCAGTCTATTCTGTCATTGGTCTACGTATTTTTCGCGTATGAGATTGTGGGTGACGAAGCCTTCCTCGTCCCTTTTACAAGGGAAAAAACTAGGCAAGCTGTTCGCCTAAGTGGATCTTTCCTGTTTTATTTTTTATTGGAGTGCCTCCTTAATGTAGGAAAATCCAAACAAAATTAAATAGTTAAAGTGGTGATACTGTGATTTCGTCGGCGGTTTTTTTGTTTCTCTCTTGTTATAGACTCGCGAGGATGTGCCAGTTCAACCGGCCTCCGAGTTAGGCAAAACAAGCGTCGCTCGATTTATCGAGGAAGTTTACCCCATGTTCGCTCACTTGTTCTCTTGTAATAAATAAGAAAATTCGTAGTAAAACTTGTTTTTTTTTTATCTGACTTGCCCTTGCTAATTTTTAAAGTAATGTTTGTGCAAGGCCGTCTCTGTACCACTGGTAGTTTATTTTGGAGCGGTCTGTTCAGTTTAAGTATTTAAGAGGTATGATATACCTTGTGTTTACACTCTCCACATTTGATGCTTCAAGCTAATAGGAATGTGGTAGGGCGGCTTTTTCTAAACCTCTTTGTTTGTCACTTTTCTAAGATTACTCCTGGGGGCCCATATCACTCTTGGGTACCTATGTTATTCGAGTTCACGTCAGTTGATCGACAGCTGCAGAGTCTTTACTAGTTTTTCAGCTGTGAGGCGCCATGGCTGTCCCGACCATCTAGAAAGCAGAGTGATGTGGTGGATTTACAGATTTAAAAAAACAAAAACAAAAGATCAAAAGATTTTGGGTCGAAAAAGCGAAAATTCAAATTTGGGTGAGCATCCTACAAGGAACACACCAAAGCGAAAAGAGAAATAATTAAACGAGGTTGCGTCCTGGACAACCACTAATGAGCCCACGCTGGTTACCCATAGCGAAACATCGTTTAACCATTTTTATTTTCGCTTTGGTCCTTCGTGTATTCTTTATGAGATGCTCATCCAAGTTTGAATTTTCATTTTTTGCACCCAAGATCTTTTGATCTTTTGTTTTTGGATTCTTTTCGGTTGAAGTAACCGATCTGGAGATTTTTTAACTTCTCTCTTTCTTGATTTAGAGATAAGTCAAACAGATTATCTTTTCTTGTCCTTTTAAAGTATGTTCCTTCTGTGCACTAATTTTTTTGTTTTAAACCCTAGCTAGTTTAAAAGTATTTTTTTTTTAATTACAAAGGTAACTTTGTGGTCTATGTGATGAGGCTCAAATAATTCATTGAAGGGTGTCGGTTGGAAAAATTTACTTTCTTTTTCCCTTTGGATTATGTTGCCTATTTTTTTATGGACCATATTTTTTTTGGAGTCAAAGTAAAAATATAATGGTGAGAAAGTCGCCCCAAAGGTCAACAGTGAACTTTTTAGGCATAAGCAGTGTCAATGGTACTTTAAGGTATTAATGTTATTTTTTTCTTGCTAACCTTTTGTCTAAAACCATTTATGTACCAACTCTTTATATATAGGTTAATACATTTGTTGAACTTTTGTGGTTCACTGTACAAACCCTCCAAACTTTATAATTTCAAGCACCTGTTTTCTTTAAACACCTAATTTTAATAATTGTTTGCAGTCGATATTACTTGACAAAGGTTACCCCAGTACTAGGCAGTTTCATTTGATCAATGCAATTCAACAGTGTTCGTAAGAAAAATAGCGAATAAAACTCGACAGAAAGCAACTTACCCTTGCGTGCTATTTCACTCGGCTAGCGCCTCGTTCACAACATTCAAGCTCATGTGATAATTTTTGAATTTTTTGAGATATCCCGGCAGACGTCGACATTTTAGGTGCAACTAAACCATACCTAACTACTACCAACAACTTAGAATGGTTAGTAGTAGTAGTAGAGAAGGGGCGGCGCGAAGCTAGGCAAGTAGGCCTCCCTGGGCCCTTTCTGCCTTACCCCGAACTTAGAAGGGTTAAATTTTTCACTATTTTTCATAATCTTAGAACCACAAGTGATAAGGTTAACACAACAGTTCATACTGGTTTTTCTTCCAATCTTGACTTTATCCTTATAAACCAACGATCATCAAAGACAAAAGAAGAAGACGAATTTCTTAAAATTTACAAAAAATGTATTCGTCAAATTGTTGGCAAAAAGGTAAGTTACAATTTATTCGTTTTTGTTATATTGACTAGTAAATTAGGGAAATTTATAGACTATTATAATAAATTTAATGTTTTAGTAAGAATTTGGTCAGAATAGTGACTAATTTTTATTTTTTTGTTTAGCTTTCTTCTAGATTCTCTACAAACAAATTTAAAAATTATCTTTTCAAAAAATACTTTGTTTGTTATTAAAAATATTTTGAAGGTTAGAAAAGGTAAGGTATGATGGAAACAATCAGGTATAACCCACACGTTTGAATTAAGTCGTTGTTTTTAGTAAATATCACAAATTATTTACATTTTAAAAAAGGCAAATCAAAGGGTTTATAAAGAAAGAATCCTTGTTGTTTTAGATAAAAGAAATGTCGATCGCCACTGACTCAACATTAAGACCGTACTGTCATACACCAGGACAGATTCGACACAAAATAGTGTCAGCCTTTCACTTAAAGGGACTCAGAACCAAGAACCTACAAAAGACACATCCACCAGAAGGAACAACGCCTGCAGGCTCTATTTATTAATCTTCAACAGTATCTTCATTATGCATAAAAGCATTACCCAACTTACGATACTCCAGGTTTGCCCGATATATATAGGTATAGTTTAGTTTTTTAGTTTCAGGGAAAAACCCACCCGTAACTAAAGGATATTGCACTTCCTTAGATTGACAGGACGACATAGTCAATCACAATTCAGATGACAATGTTTAGGCCCTATGAAGTATTTTTAAGCATTTGGATAATGTACATACAAAAAATAAATTTTGAAACGCTCCTTAACATTAGACACTTAAAGTAAATATTTCAACGCATTGGTATCGGTATATCTAACGCGTTCGCAATAAAGCCAAAATACACTATATTTTTGACTTGTTTATGCGATGTTTCGAACGATGCCCGCTTTTTTGAAGGGTGCGATGACAGAACTGCTGATTGAAATCTGCAAATCTGCTTTCGTTCGTGGGTCCGTAATGTTACGTACATCCCTCCGTACCCAACGAGTGGGATCAGCTGTTCTATCATCGGACCCTTTAAAAAATCGGGCATCGTTCAAAACATGGCATTTTTACTCACACATGCATTATTAAGTACCTAGTTATCTTATTAATAACTTTAAAACTAGAAAATTATTTTTCATTTGGCTTCTTTGTTAACTTATAACTAACTAACTATTATATCCAATTGTCAACTTTTTTGCAGCCCAAAAAGGTTGCACTGACCTCCGCAGTCAACTGAAAGAAAAAAAGAACTTAATTTAAGACCTAATCGTTCCTTATAGTTCACAGTTCAAACCCCAAAACTTATTACGTTAGTACAGTGAAGCCATTTTTATTTAGACATATTATCTATGTTGGGAATTTGGAACCTTTGGTTGCACTAAAACAAAATTATGATTGTTTTTCACAAACCAAAACTACACTTTTTTGCACTCGACGCGCGTTTATCGTCTCCTGATGATGCTAGCGTTGTTAGCGAAACGCGCGTCGAGTGCAAAAAAGTGTAGTTTTGGTTTGTGGAAAACAATCATAATTTTGTTTTAGACATATTATATTAAATTCTAACCCCGTCAACTAATTAAAACATAAAAATAAATTAGATAATAATAGTGACTTTTATAAACTTTGTCATAAACAGAGACTTAGTTTTATTGTACTTAATAGAAACTAGACTCGGTCCAGTTGTTGAAGTTTTTAAGTTGCTGTCATCGTTAATACTTGAAATTGTATTGTCTCTGTGAATAACTTCTCAAATCTACACATGTAACGCTCGAGGACTCCTTATACTTCCTAAAAATAACAGATGTTCCGTATTTTATTTATCTGGGTGAAGGAACCATCTACTTTCTTACGTTTTGGGACTGATCTAAAAGTACGAGATATACGAAATAATGCAGGTTTATATTCGTTGTTTTAAAAAAGTAAATAAGAATCTTAAGATATTTGTTTGTTAAGGATCCGTAAGTTAGTTAGACAAGAGCAATCTGTGCAGGCTTTTAGTGCCGGAAAGTGCTTTTTTCTTGGCGAAAATAAGGCAAGAGATTTTCTATTGGCACTTGATTGTTTCTCACAAATGTCAACTCGAGTATAACAGATGGTTTTTTTGTGCTTCGCTTAAAAAAGTGGCGATTCGACGTTAAATTTAAGTAGTCATGTCACTGTTTAGAAATACTCAAGAGACTAGAAACATTAAAATGTTTTTCTAAATATAAAAAAATAAAAGTGTTGCCTATATAAAAATAGTAAAAAAGAAAAGTTCGCGAGGCCCACTGATTTTCTGTGGCCAAAACTATAAATATTAACAGAAAAACTCGCCGCGAAACGAAATCAACGCCTACTCTTTGCGGATAAGTGCCTTTTTATGTATATTAATTGATATGCAAGCCATTTATTTTGGTGTTGTCGATTCTCTTGATATAACATTTTTGATAATTTTGTATTTTATTTCCGCCATACATTATTTTCATCTTTTTTAAAACCTGTTTAGGTTTAGATGGGCGCTGCTTTATCTAAGGTTTATTTGAGGTTCAGTTTTGCCCAAACAGTGTCATTATCTGACTAGTTTCTTAGCAACACGAGGTTGAGTTTAAATTTTTAGCCTTTAAACTGTGAGACATATTTTGCTCTGTGTCCTCTTTTCCACATTAAAATATCCGGACTTTTAGTTTTCTTTAATGGCCATTTAATAAAAATTTATAAAGATCTAGGACGCTAACCATTTTAATTAAGTAATTTTAAGTAATTGGATCGGTTCATGAATTTACTGAAGCAAATGTCTTCTCTTTTACTCAGTTAAATTTTGGAAAACTCAATCACAATTTTGTTTTTGTTAAAAGTACATTTTTTATCATTACATTTTTAGTCTACCTATGAAATCGTAAAATTTTGGCTTTTCTTAATTTTATCAAAAATAAGTTATTAGGGCTTCAAAACACCTTAATCGACGAAAAAAAAAATTTTTCTGTCGGTCTGTGGGTTTATCGTCTGTTCTCTGTCCCCATACACGATAACTTAAGAAGGCCTTAATCGATTTTAACGAAATTTGTAAAAAAAAATCCTCTATTGGCTGACCATGAACTGATTAACTTTTGGGTAGGGTGGTGGAGGGTTGAAGGGAAGAAAAGATAAAATATTTTAAAAAATTGTAACTTTGGAACCCTAAGTAAGTAGCGATATACGGTTGTCAGCTTTAAGTTTTCATGAATATGGACTACAAATTTTGTTATAAAGTCTAAATTCGTGGAAGCTTTAGTTTTCGAATTATTTGAATTGTTTAAATATATAAAAAAATCATAACTTTAGAAGTAAAGCAGCTATTGATATGTGGCTTTCAGATTTTGTTTTTCTTAAATATTACCCAAAAATGTTGCTATAAGATTCAAATCTTTCAAAGCTACAGTTTTTGAGATATTTTCATTTCTGTTCAGCATAACATAATTGATTGTATGGTGGACTATCCGTGGTTTCTAGCACCAATTTTTTCTTCTGGGTTACATTTTTACGAGACATCTAGAAAACAAATCGACGGTTATTAGGACAAGGTATTTCTTGACCCATTTTCTCTCCTCAAAATGCAGGGGTAAAGTTTACCCCTCGTAAATCTTGGGTGAGATGTTTTAAAATGAATACCCTGTATGTTGGTTAACCCTTTTACCTTAATTGTTGTTAAATAAAAGCCAAAGTTTGCTTAAGAGAGAATCTTATTAACTAGCTCTTCGAAATATCTAGACGAACTTATTTAAACCTTGTTTTTTGTTATTTTTGAGTTTATAATACTTTTATTTTTATTTTCTTTTCTTCTTCTTCTTTCTCTTTATGCTTTGTTATTATCTTTCTCGGTCACAGTCAAACCTTTTCTTTGAAGGGCGGGGGGTAGTGCTAGCTGTAGGGTTGAGTTGGTGCGTTAGAAAAGAAAAATAATTCTTGCGAGGATATGAAAGAATATTTATTTATAACTAAACTGACATCATCATCATCCTTCAAAGACCATTAACAACAAATTAAAGGTTCACTTATCACTTTGGGTCTTAACCTTTATTTCTCCCTCGATCACTAGTCGTTTTAATTGTGTACTTTCAATGTAAAACAACCTCTATGACCCCTCTTGTATTATTTAATTTTTTGTTAGAGGATTTTGTAAATAAACGATACATCCTGCTTTTATTGATGAAAAACGTTTTTCCGATTTGTTAAACTTGTAAGCCAATCTCAGTTTATGACTTCCCTTTGCATTGCAAATGTTAGCAGCGTTTATCCATTCTGCAGCAAAAGTTTTCAAGGCTTTGATCGCTCTTCCATTTAAAATTTGAGCTGGAGATTTTTCTACGTCATATAAGGTGTTTCCCTTGTACTATTCTTCTTTTCCTAAAATTTATAATTTATTTGTAGGACACTAGCTTTAGCATGCCTATTAGTAGCTGGATAGTGATAGGTGCCCCTATCTTGTTAACTGTCCCACTTAGGGTTTTATATATATATTATGTCTCATCAAAACTGAGAGTTATTACCGACTTTAACAGGATTTTTGATAAAAAACTGGTGGTTAAGTACTACATATTAAAAAAAGCCAGGATAATTACTTCAGCAAAATACCTTATTGGAAATCCCAATATATTTCGTTATTATTGTGACGCACAATAAAACCCTAAATTCCAGTTTAAATTCTAGCTAAATCCTTAAACAAGTAGAGCTCATTACCGTGAACTGAAAATGTCACATTAATAGCTTTGGGTATCAAAATAGTGCCAGAGCATAACAGAAATGTTTAATTGTAAAATATTCTGTTTATACCAAATCAGGGGATTATCCCATTTGCAGATTGCTTTTCAGAATAATGGTCGTCAGTGTAAATCCTGCGCCGCCAAAAGTTCAGAACCTTGTTCTGTACTACAACAAAAAATTTAAAAAGTATTTTAGCCAAATATTTATAGGAATCAATTCTTAAAATTGTTCAATAAATAAAGGATTTATCCCGTCTCAATGTGTAAGCACAATTTGCTTCTGTACCTTAACCTATTTAGAATAAAATAAACCGAACTTATTTTACAATTTTTCTAAGCACGTTATACAGGGTAGTTTAAAATTCAGTATTAAGATTTTAAAAGCTTACTTTTTAGGTCAAAATAAGACTTCTTTTCTGCAAACATGTGTCAGCAAACGCTTTGTTACCGATAATAAATTGGTAGATACATAACATCAAATTTACATTTTTTATAACTTAGTGGATCGTATTAAAGTATCAAACCAATTTTTTGTAAAATTGGCTAAGATTGAGTAAACTAGAGTTTAGAACTTTCTTTGCTTTTGTTTTTTACTTTTACACAACCAACATTGCTTATGTATCTGCAATCGTCAACAGGTGAAAACTAAGACTATTTTCTTAACCAAGTGTCATTATTAAGGATATTTGGAAACCCATACTTTTCGGTGGTAACAGATTTAAAATGCTGAACGGCGCAACCAACCAACCGTAAACTTCATGGTACTCTGAACTCATATAATATTAGCGTATAACTATTAGGTATTGATCGGTCTGTTTCTCCGCTGTAGATATCCCAAAATTCGCACGCTACCAGTTTTTCGTATTTTATGTAGTGATTTAGTTTCAATGGCGGATCCCCCCCTGAACATCACCAAAGTTTTAAAAACATTAAAGAACAATGCACTGGACACTCCTAAAAAACATATCTCGGTCAATGTCAACTAATTTTGAATATGTTGTATATAACTAGTGCTAGTTAAGAAAGTGGATAATTTTTACTTCGTTTCTATGATCAGTTTCTGAGATATCCGCTATCAAAGTGAGAAAAATAGCCACTGTTTTGCTTCAATTAAAAAAATACGTTTCTCTCTAGAATAGATTTAAAAAAAGTGGCTAAAATACTAAACAGAAGACAAGCTGTACGCAAGATTC
Source organism: Oxystoma pomonae (assembly GCA_963921995.1). Classification (NCBI taxonomy): domain Eukaryota; kingdom Metazoa; phylum Arthropoda; class Insecta; order Coleoptera; family Brentidae; genus Oxystoma; species Oxystoma pomonae. The sequence continues at coordinate 101,182,239 of OY998163.1, forward strand.
TATTGTTGTCAAAAACAAACAAAAATAAAGCAGTTTTGCTAAATTTTGAATTTCTGTTTCAAGCTATTATGACAATCTGAAGAAAGGACCAATTATTTGTAGGTAGGAAAATTAGCTTTGGTTTGGGTAAAGGAGTTCATAAGAAAATATGTTTTAAGACTAGAGTATTTCTCTTGCATAATTACATTAGGTCTGTTTAATCTAAGCATTAGGTAGCTTAATCGGTTTCACAATATTTTGTGAGCAGCAGAGTCGAAGCAAATCATTAATTTGCTGCCTTCAGGCAACTGTCTGCCCTATGTCCATAGTGGAGTTAAATATAAATAAAAAAGAGAGTCTTACCAACAGAAAACTATTGCATTTTTGGCCTCCTCCACCACTAACTGGTTTCATTGGGAATGTATTTCTCATTCTGTTATCTAATGTTTTGCCGAGCATTTGTCCATGACTTGTTGATTTGATCGTTCATATTATTCCACTATAAAAACTTATGTCGCACTGATGATCCCCAAGGGTGAAACACGTGTCTGCGTCTAGTCTCCAAGTCGCACCCGGTATGTGTTCTTGTGGTACTCCGGTGTATTTTGTAAAGTTCGTTTTTTTGCTATCGATTCGTCATAATAAAAAGCCTGACTGGTGGATGGACTATGTCTGAAACCAGTCAGTGGTAGAACTGGTGGAGGAGGCCAATAATCCAATAGTTTTCTATTGGTAAAACTCTCTTTTTTATTTATCTTAGATAGGTTTGCAAAGCAAAAAAGAAACTTAATTTTATTATATGACTAAAAGTTTTTTTAATACGACAATAATGTTGGAATTTTAATACTGAATGTATTTTTTTTAGAACTAAGGATTTGTATAACTAATAACTCTGCCAAAATAAATTAGTTTTATCGGATAGTATTTGTTAGTCACATAACCAAACCTCCAAAAATAATGATGACCATAGACTTTTTTGCCCTATATTCGTAGTCGCTTGAACCGTCATACATAAGTTTTATTGCTTGCGTCCCCCCCCCCTGGTGAAATTGCTGGATCCGCCACTGTTTAGTTTTAGTTAATTAGCTTTTTATTGCTGCCATTTTGAAGACAGTTCGAAGTTGGTATTGGTTGCCTATTATTTTTATAGTTTCTCTTTCTATGCTTACGTTTACAATTAAAAGTAATCCCAGCAAATTATTTGAATTTTTTGTACATAGCGTAACATATTTATCTGAGTAAAACCCATGCTGTATATTATGGGGTTTTTGCGACATGCGAAAATGTGTAAAGTGGATAATGAGTTTTACGTAACATGCAATAGGGATGCAAGCGGTTTGCGTTTTATTTTAATTAAATTTTAGTTTTCAGTTAATTAGCAATAATTGTAATTTTAGGAATTAATTCAAAAGGGGCTTTACAATGATTAATTTTTACCGCTATCCTCGCCGTTATCGTATTTTAAACAAGAAATATACCGCGGAAAAGTCTTTTGATAAATTTTGTTATTTAACAATGATTTTTAAATGTTCGTTGTAAAAACTTACTTTTTTTCTTTGACTTTACAAGGCTGGCCAGTATATTTAAGCTGGTTTGTTATGTCTCTTATGGTAATTGATAGGTTCTGATACTTTTCCTCGCCTAAAAGTATTTCGACAAGGAGCGCATTTTATTAAAACTTTAAGTGTGGAAAGGACAATTTTCGCAAGCATTGAAAACAATACTTTTTCTACACGTGTCAACATATTGCAAAAATCTAAAATAATAAAGAAAACTTCATGATGGTATGGATGGTACATTAGCAAAGCCAAAAATTATACTTTGGTAAACAGAAACATAAATCATCATCGTGGAATCACCCCTCACCATTGGCTAACATTTAAAAAAAAAACATGTAAAACCACTATTTCTTCGATGCTTAAAGTTCAACGTTACGCACGCTTGTATAAAAAAGAAATATTTATTTACAAGGGAAAATGATAAAATTTTCCTAATTTTCTTTCTCATTTTGTCGTTTTAATTATCTTACTTCAGTAGCTTCTCTCAGCACCATATATTTAGGAAAAAATACTGGCCCGCCTATGCTTCTCCCTAAATCAAAATTGTAACGACAACCTCGTGGAAAAATCAAGTTAGCCTGGGTGGAGAGAAACCGATATTTTTCTGTGCACATCCAGTGACACGCATGTTTCGAGTTTTGACATTTTTTTTTGTTTATTTTTTTCGGATTTGTTGTTGATATATTTTTAATATCAGTTTCTAGATTAAGTTTTTCTCTTTGTGTACCAATTGGAGTCGCATTTTTAACATTTATAGATCAAAAAGTTCTTGGGTATATGTTCAAATTCGTAAAGCACGCAATAAGTTAGCTTATACCGGGTGTCCCATAGGTAAGTAACCTATTAGAATACTTTGGAAACTATACAACGTAAACCTTTCATTCTATTCTAACATAACTGCATGTAAACTATCTTTATGAAATACTATCATATATGCAGTGTTGCCATTTGCAGAAAAACTTGACAACAACTTTCTTATTTTAAATTTAATACCCTGTATGTTTTTGCATTTTTGGATTCCACAAAATATTTTAGGTACATTTTATGTATAATGTCCTATACCTATGTTCAACTGTTTTTAAAATATTGATAAGTAAGCATTGACATTTTTTAACTTTGACAGCCCGTAACATCGAAACGGTTAAGGATAGAACAAAACGTTTTGTTTATTCCTCAACATTCCTATCTTGGTTTTTCACGAACTATCATATGTTGTTGACTTTTAATTTAAGTAGGTACTTATACACTGATGGTATTACAGAACAGTAACACGGTAAAAACAAACGGCAGTGGTTTTAAGCAAATGCGGTGTGACAAAATTATTTGGTTGAATTCTCCAGATTCGCATGTTATAAACTTCTGTTGGGGTACGATGTCGCATCCATTACTAAGAAGTGCATAGCATAGCATAGCATACGCTTTAATTCTGTAAATTATAAAGTTCGATGGTTCACCAAGCTTATCTAATAATTTAGCTATATGAGGTGAAACAGAAGCCGTTTAGGAATAGTTACGAGCTTGCAATAAACTTGCTGAGATTAGATTGTTTCGTTAGGGGTTAGAGTTTACAACACAACTTTGGCGAGGAGCATCATTATATTATGAAATCAAAGAACTAGGATTTTTTACGCAGTGTCCACAGCATCATTTTTGTTAATTATTATGACCCACATGTCGAGGCGAGTTGTGAAATAGTAGTTTGAACAACTAGTGGTCAAAATAGTGCTTTTTTTACAAGCGTTGGTTTAAATAACTAGCGCAGCGAGATATATAAAAATGCGAGTAAAAAAAGCACAGTTTAGCACCCTATTTTTTTTATTACTTTTATCAAAAAATCCAAGAAAAATTCGAACGAAGGGCCCTTCTCGCAAAACACCATATTTACACTGTAAATCAAGGCGGCTGGTAAATGAAATAACAATGCGGTTTCCATAGCGATGTGCCTTTTTACTCGGTGACGTTCATTGTTGCGACATTTTAATCTTTGACAGTTTGAAATTTTGACGATTTTTTTAAATGATTTTTTCGTAAATACTTGGTGAAAACCGGCGGAAATGACTTAATTTTTAGGCAGAAATAATTAGATTTTTTCAATATTACTATATTTCGCTATTTCTCTTTAGTAAAAAACGTACAGAAATCTTTTTTTGCACCTGATATAAAAAAAAAGTTTTTTTGTATCGGTAACTAAAAAAGCCATGCTTTAGTTATCTGCAGACAGTTACTAAAATCATGTTTTTGATGAAGGTTTTAAAAAAAAAATTCTAACGATTTTTTTAAGATTTTTTACAACTGCAAAATGAAGCAACCATTAAATATAGGTAATTTCTTTATGTCGGTACTTTGATTTGCTCGGCAATAGCTTGCCACTCAACAAAAATAAAGCCGTACAGCTCACTGTGATCAATAATAAATAGAGCGTATATTTTAACACTCAGTTTACACGCAAGGTAGTATATATAAGTCCAGTCCAGTCCTTAGCAATTTCTCGAGTGTAAATTTGACCATCCCAAGAGTGTAAAAAAATTTAAATTTGAGTGTATACCTTTAACATTGGAGATGGCAAAAACAATTTATCAGGGGGTCTAAACTCACACCCCAAGGAGCCTTCTGGCCTTCCTAAGATTTGACAAAAATATTAGAGTGTAAATTTACATCAGCAAGCTTAAAAATATATATACTTTTTAGTGTACATTTTTTTAATAACAATCAAACTTGTACATAAATATAACTTATTTGGTGTAAGAATACACTTTATTAATGTAAATTATTCCATTATGAAGCACGACTTTCATCTGCGGTTAACCTTCGAGTACGATCATTCAATGTCCTATGAAACTCCACTGAGGGGCACTATTTTGGATTGTGGTCAATCCCTGGGAGATAGATTGATCAGTCAATGTTCTTTAAAAGTCCACTGAGAGGGACACGATTTTGGACTGTGATCGATCCCTGGGAGGTCCGTAATAGAATAAGAAAAATCTTACTTATTAATATAAAATAACAAAAATGTTGAAAATATGGTCCTATTTTGCAGATCTGCCAAAAATTATTTTAAAATTTCAACCTCTTTTATTCCGTTAATGGTAATTTTTTTATAAATCCTTTCCTAGTTCATACATTACATCCATCCAGACTATTATCCCATATTGATCTTTGTAGATCAACTGATATAAAGCTGGGTAGTTGGTTGTTATAACCTAGTTATCCCAACACACAAGAATGCTAACCAGCACTACCCATTGTCGTAAACGGTATAGACCTATCGTAATTTTAGCCACAGCCCAAAGTAAAAGTCGAAAATAGCTAATCTACTTATTTTTACAATGCCACTTAAGGCCACAAAAACGGCATAGATTTGACAACACTGCTTTGCTATTTTTTGAAAGATCAACAATAAGTGGTATCACTAATACCATTTCGAGTGAAATCGTGCAGTGTTCAGAACACCATATGTGAGGAAAAGTATAACTTATTAGGAACGTAACCATTTATTAATGCTTCTTTAAAAGGTTTTGATGCTCGGCTTCATGCTTCATGGATTGCAATGTCTCGAAATTAAAAAAATCAAAAGAAAAATCATTAGTCAACATCAAAAACATAACAAATTTCCGTATTATTTTTATCACTTGACTGTGTATCAATTTATTGACTGAATGTTTCATTAGACAAGTGGCCGGTGGCTATGCGGAATCTGAATTCTATCACTGAAAAATTTGTTTTTTTAATTTAAAAATGATTATTTCAAAAGTTAATACATTTTATATTACTATATAGGACACCTATCCAATATTTTCAAAACTAATATAAAAATATACTTAAATAGATTTTACTTGTAAGGATGTAGTATTTTAAAAGTTAATATATTTTATTTTAACTATTTTAAAATATAGTATAAGCTAAAATCCAATTGATAAAAAGGAAATAAAATGTATTTTGAATAATCTAATATAATTTTTAATTATTTCTAATATACACTTTATTACTTAAAAAAAAGAATTATATTATTTTTTCAAAATTTTTAACATCCATTATTTTAAAATATAAAATATATTACTTTAAGAAATAAAATACGAGTTTATTCAATTATTATTATCCTGTATATTTGCTTTAAAAACATTTGCTATTAAACCGCAAAAAAGTCGTTTATTAAAATATTAATATATTTTTATTTATATTTTAAAAATACATCATTTTAAAATATAAAATATGATTATTTTAAGAATTAGTAAAATAATTTATTTATTATTACTATCCAAAAACACACACACAAAAATAAAACTTTTTATTTTTAAAAATACATTATAACATTTTTATTTAATGAATCTATCTAAATATACTTTTATATTAGTTTTTAAAATATTGGATAATTGTCATATATAGGGTGTCCTAATTGCCATGGGCCACTATTGCTATCTCGGTAACTATAAGAACTATAAGTTTGGTCAAATTAGATAAAATGTGCAGTCATTGGGACATTTTCTTCGCATTTTTTCTAATTTGATAATTTTAAGAAAATTTACTACGTCTTGTTTTCTAGAACTATCATCAACTTACTTTTTTTAAAATACGGATCTATTTTTTTATTCCATTTTTTTAAATGTGCAACCAGATATTATACGTTCCTCAAAAACTGCACATTCTGTCTAATTTGACCAAACTTGTAGTTCTTTTAGTTACCGAGATAGTGGCCCGTGGCAATTAGGACACCATGAATAGTAGTATAGATTATATTAGTTTTTGAAATAATTATTTTAAAATGTGAAATATTTTTCTTTTCTGTACATCTTTAGCCCTCAATTAGCGCCGATATTGCTAATGTTAAAAAAAAAATTTTTAGAATGTGAATCAAAATTTTTGTATCAATTTTCTATCTGCCAAATTTTGACATTAACTTCCATTTTAAATTAAACACCCTGCATACCGGGTGTCCCAAGGTGAGTCACCTATTACAATATTTTGGAAACTATACAATAGAAACTTTTCAAACTTTCTGTTCTAACGTAAGTCCATGTAAACTATTTTTATGAAATACATTCATATCTGCAGTGTTGTCTTTTACACAAAAACTTGGCAACAACTTTAATATTTTAAATTAAACAACCTGTATATTTTTGCATCTTCGAATTCTACAGAATATTTTAGGTATATTTTATGTATAATGTCCTATACCTATCTTTAACTATCTGGAACATCTAAACGGTTAATGATAGAGCAAAACAGTTTATACAGATCTATGTAGGTTTTTCATAAGTTACCGTTTTATACTATATTTAACCCAGGGTTAAATTAACCTTGGGCTAATTTAACCCTGGGGTTAGACATAAACGGATAGCTTATGAAAAATTAAGATAAAACTGTATAAATCGTTTTGCTCTATCTTTAACCGTTTAGATGTTATGGACTGTGAAATGTATAATATGTCAATTTTCACGTGTCAATATTTTTAAAACAGTGAAAGATAGGTATAGGACATTATGCATAAAATATACCTAAAATATTTTGTAAAATCTGAAAATGCTAAAACATACAGGGTGTTCAATTCAAAATAAAAAAGTTTTTGCGAAGTTTTCCTGGAAATGGCATGCAACACTGCAAATATGAAAGTATTTCATAAAGATAGTTTACATCGACTTACGTTAGAATAGAAATTATTAAATTATTAAATTACGTTAGAAAAATCGAAAAGTGCAAGACACCGTAAATACAGAATCCTGTAAAATTATAAGGTCACTGTAACATGACTCTTAAAAAGAAGTAACGTTCGCAGCAGCACCGCCCCAAAATGAAAGTAAAACTCGTGACATATCGGACAAAGCGTTTTTGTTTCTCACTTCATTACGACCAGAGTCCAGACACCTACAGACCTGTTTCATTCTTATTAGGAATCATCAGGGAGTCATAGGATTATACCTGGCAGTTGAAGTTACACAGTGACCATGCACACCTCTAGAATTTAAAACAAAAAGTTTGTAATCCTTGGGGACGTAGTAACTGTGTGCGCCACCTGTCGAATAAACCGAGAAACAAAAACATCAAAATTGAAAAGTGTAAGACACCGTAAATACAGAATCCTGTACCGTTCAGCAGGTTATAAAGTAGAAACCTGTAAAAGTATAAGGTCACTGTAACATGACTCTTAAAAAGAAGTAACGTTCGCAGCAGCACTGCCCCCAATTGGAGCTTCATACTACGTGGCCCTAATTTTAAGTCATCAGCAAGCAATCGCTCCGGAGGAGGCTTGTTGCGCAAAACTAAAAAAACTTTTTGTTTTAAATTCTAGAGGTGTGCATGGTCACTGTGTAACTTCAACTGCCAGGTATAATCCTATGACTCCCTGATGATTCCTAATAAGAATGAAACAGGTCTGTAGGTGTCTGGACTCTGGTCGTAATGAAGTGAGAAACAAAAACGCTTTGTCCGATATGTCACGAGTTTTACTTTCATTTTGGGGCGGTGCTGCTGCGAACGTTACTTCTTTTTAAGAGTCATGTTACAGTGACCTTATAATTTTACAGGATTCTGTATTTACGTAAGTAGTGTAAGTAGCTTCAACTGCCAGGTATAATCCTATGACTCCCTGATGATTCCTAATAAGGATGAAACAGGTCTGTAGGTGTCTGGACTCTCCATTAGACATTGGAGGCCTGGTCGTAATGAAGTGAGAAACAAAAACGCTTTGTCCGATATGCCACGAGTTTTACTTTCATTTTTATTTGCGGACACGAGATTCATTTTATTGTTTTTTAAAATTATTTTTACCCGCATCATTTTGGTAACCTGTGCTGTGCTCGATATTTGAAAAAAAAAACTGTTTTAGCCGCTAGTCGCAAAAACTACATTATTTTGCATGTCACCCGCGTGTCTTTCTGTGCTCGTAGAGACTTATTGGTACATAAAGTCGACACTATTTTTGTCAATTCCGTACGCAACTACTATATAGTTTTAAGCATTTTACCCGCCACTATAAAATTACTTGAACAAATCCTTGCATGTTTCGTGCAAATCCCCCCTCCCCGCTTATAACCATTTATAACACTTACACCTACCAATCCCCCACCTTGCTTCGTTATATTTATGGATGGCTCCTAAGTTGGTTACCTAACCCAAGTGGCAAGTTGCAACAAAAAACAACATCTTAAAGATCGGAAGGAAAAATTATGTTCGTAAAAAGTTAATTTTATCTTAAAAAAATACAAAAAAAAATATACAGGGTGCATTCTTAAAATGCTGAAAGCGAATCTGAAGTCAGGTTATGCCAACTTTATGTACCGATATATATATGTTGTCCCATGTCACACAAGTACGTCAAACAACCTCATTGTGTCTGAGTATTATTGCTTTAGCAATATATATAATATTTGATTGGATTAAACAAATATGCGATTGAATAAACGTCAAAATAAATTTGGTCAAACAAATATGGAATTAAATAAGGCAAATATTAATTTTGTTGAAAGTTTAATAAACAAATATGAATTTCATCGGATTAAATTTACGTTTATATCTAGATTTATGTTAGCTCGTATAACTATGAGATACTAGAACAGCCCAAGTGTCGCAAAACGTGTAACGAAAATTCTTTGACTTTTGCACTCTTTGGACCACCAGGCCATAGCACAGTGGACTCCCGGGTCGAATTTTTAGCCAAAACTAATTGAGGCATATCTAGCGAGTCAGCTCTCATAGAAATGAATCAAAAATTATTTAAGCATAAAGTTCATTCTTTTAGGATGGCAAAAAACATTTAAATTATTATTAATACTTTATACAACTATATTTTACGACTTTTGAGGAAAGTTTTTAAATTGAGGAACATTTTCCTAAAATAAATATGCCATAACAGTAGTGGTAGATGGGGGGTTCTGCGCCCGCCGTCCGCCGGCGGAATTTTCGACATTCATCGACAAAAGCTGTTTATATGCGAACAGACCCGCTTATAAGATTTCGGAAAAGGCCCATTTAAAAACTGTTTATTTGGGAACAGATCCGGTTCACCAACTTGTAAATAAACAGCTTCTAAACGGGTCGGTTCCCAAATAAACAGCTTTTAAACGGGTCTGTTCCCAAATAAACAGCCTCTAAATAGGTATGTTCTTAAATACATACACATAACGTTAACGTTAATCATAACGTTAACTTTACCGCACTTGTCAAAAACACTATATCGTAAAATGTCCCATATGGGATGGTTACGAATAAATGGCCAAATATCGTACAAACGCAAATATACGCAGATATTTTTGCGTTATTTTAAATTCTAACAGTGGGATTTACTAAAAGGGTTTAGCTTATTTTAGACAGGTCCTAAGTTTAAGTGAAATTGTTGGTTTTAAGCATTTTCTTCCTTGAGTTTTGGACATAGTTTGATTTATAAGAATAATTTTAATTGTTTTTTTAGTGAAACATCATCTCAACACAGTCTCGTGTTGGATTTAAGAAGTAAATTTCTATTTAAAAGAAGTTTTTTTTAACCCTAGGGGGGGATCTAAATGATAAACACTCTGTTGAGCAAATTAAAATTGACGTTATGTGTTAGTCTTATCAAAACTTACCCTTGTTTATTGATTTTCGTGATTAATACTCACTGTCACAAAACTATTTCGATATGTAATCATAAAATAAGAATTATTAACTTTGTATTTATTTAAAAGGGATTTTTATCTATCAAAAGTATGAAAAAACTTTACAAACACAAACCCATCACAATCGCAAACCACAAATAAAAATATTTCATCAAAGTAGGTCATGAAAAAAAATGAGTTGAGACCTTTGAGTGCGATCTTTCAGTGGAAAGCTTTGTTTGATAATTTAGCTTTTAGATAAACTCTATGTTTTAATTTCAGTTCTGTTTGTAAATAAATGAATAGGTACAGTTGTTTTGGATTTTTTTCATTGGAGACAGTTTTCGTGCATAATCAGTGACCTTCGCTTATGTTTGTTTTGCCTCGTAGTGCCCTCATAAATATATTCTTTGTGCTGAAAACGGGTTCAAAATATGGCATTTTTCTGGACAAATTTGAAGGTGTTTTATTGATTAATAAACAACTTGGGATATTAAATAAGGTAAATTAGTTCTTGTAAAAACGGTTGCTTAGGGAAATTATAAAGGAACTACTACCAGTTGCCACAAAACAATCCTTTTTTGGGGCTAGAAATTTAAACCACCCCCCAGAGGTGCTCTAAAAATTCATCAACTTTATAACCTTAAACACAGATGATGAAGCTCTTATGTGCCAAATTTTTGACGTATTCGCCATTTTCCATTTGGAAACTGTCAAAAAAAATTAGTTTTAGAGCATTTTGTCCTAAAATATGGAATATTTTAAGAAAAAAAGCAGTTTTTCTGTGGTATTTTGCAATAAAAATACAAAATAATCAATAACTTTGTATCTTTTCTGTATGGGTAAGTGTTTTTTAAAAAATAGGTTTTAAAATTTAGTACCCCCACAGGTGTAAATATTTAGACCTGTGGGGGGTACTATTTTAGATCTTAGTAAATCCCACAAGTAAAAGTAGTTTTACAAAGTATAAACCTTAAAGTGTAGGTTTATAGAAAAGATAAAGTTTTACTCCAAAGTAAAGAGTAAATTCCCTACTACCCGTAAGTCCTTGACCATTTTTTTTTAAATAATCATTTTTATAATGTACTTACATTCCTCTACTAAGTACATTTTAGTCTTACGTCACTTTATGAACTAATTCTATAAAAAACTCTGTGCAACTTTCTTAAAATATGGAAAAAACAGCATAAATTCAGAAAAAAAACAACATTTAAACAAATCGTCGCTAAAGCACGTAAAACAATATTTTGCTGTTTATTTTTTGGATTTCCAGGCCTATTGGTTTGTTTACTTAATGCTAAATTTGCTTGCTTTAGGATCACTTCAAACTAAGGCATTTTTGGCCAAAAATTCGCTCCGGAAGCCAATAGAGCAAGATTTTAAGGTATCAAATATGATGGATATAGGTAACTCTCGCCATTTTTTCATAATATGTGCATTTTCTCGTCTTGAATACGAAATGAACAATCCTCAAAATTGTGGATAAGGTGTCGGAACACCAATCCAAAGATGGGCAATTTTAGAGGGGGTAGGGTAACCCCCCACCATTTTTACATATATGATGTAGTAGTACCACCAGACTAAAAATCAACTGGTGTGCCGGACCTCATTCATGGATAAGGGCACACCACTCTAAAAATGCCCACTTTTAAAACCCTCCTAAAATAAACTACTCTTGTTTTGTCCATGCTTAAATTTAGAGGAATCCAATATTCTATTGATACGAAATTACGGAAACACTGGACAACACTTTAATTTTTTTTTATTTTCCAAAAGTAAACAAAAATATTAAACATAAACCTAAATTTTCGCTGTCACTACTGATGCAATCAACGCGCCTGTCCATTACACTACTCGTCTCTGGGGTTCTTTCCAGGCCAACTTCATGGAAAGAGTTATTATGGGTACGCATTTTTCTCGGGAAAAGCAAGGGAAGGGCCTTTATATTATCTCATAGTCATATGTATTAACTATACAATTCTGAGGATCGAATGGGTGCGGCGGAGGCAAAACTTTAAATACCTACATCATTGGGCCTCTTCCTCAAATCACCCGATATATTTTTGAGAATACGTACACTTCTGTTCATGAAAAACGGGGACACTTATTTTTAAATTGGATAATGGTGACACCTCTGACAAAAAAACCGCGTCAAATCTTTTAGAAAAGTGTGACGAGATTTTACAATATTTTATCAGGTTTTATACGTTTTCTATGCGCTATGGGAAATAAACTTGTAAAAACCTAGACAAATCTCGTCAACTACAGATTTTATCAGATTTTACAAGGAAGATAGCTTGGCTCGTAGAATCTTGTAAAACCCTATGAAACAACTCAAAAACTGAGCAACTTTCATACGTATCCGTTTTTTTTATAGAAGTGTACATATCTCTTTTGATTGTCAAAATATCGGGATTGAAAACTTTAAATTTTATGTTAGATTTTTTTATATCTTCATAAAAGTACAGAAACTGCGAAGATGTCAATTTATCTAAATATGGTTTATTTCGTAGTAAAAATCCACGCAAAAAGCGCAACTTTAAAAAATCATATCTCGAAAACCTTAAGACCTACAAGATTTAGGGTAATTTAAACATTGTTGGGAATTTCAATATCTACAACATATAAAAATTTCAAGCACTTCCACTGATGCGAAATTTCCCATGTAATGTGTGCGTCCTCCTTTGGAATACATTTATAGTTCCGGTGACAATAAAATAATATGTCATTATTAGGCACCCCTCCCCCCTACGAGGGGAGTGGAGGGAAGAAAACACCTAGGTTTGTCCGATTTTAACCAAAATTGGTATACGGGAGCTTTTGGAACAAATTTTTGATCAGATTTTAAAAATTCAATATGGCGGATATGGAGATTTTCGGTAATTTTTTGCTAACCAATTTTAACTGAAATATTCACATTCGATTGTGTTCAAATTTGGTGTGCGTTTATAGTTCCGGTGAAAATACAATAATATGATATTCTCAGGTACCCACCTCCCTCTAACGAAGCAAGTGGAGGGGAAAAAGATTTAGTTTGTTCGATTTCAATACAAATTGGCATACAGGGTTTATTAAGGAGGGAGATTATGAATTTTTGATCAGATTTAAAAATTTCAATATGGCGGATTCAAAATGGACGATTAAGGGTACAAATCTAAAAATTAAGGGTGTTTATTCAAATTTGGTATTCGTTTATAGTTCCGGCGAAAATACAATAATATCAATCCATATCGCTCTTCGGCGTTTTTCGGGAAGAATATATGAATTTTTGATCCGATTTGAATGGCCGATTCGAAATGAACGATTCAGGGTACAAATCTAAAAATTAAAGAATAAATTTTTATTAAAAAAAACTTTTAAAGAAGAAGCTTTTATTAAATTAACTTAAAAGTAGAAAATAATTTTTTATCTTTCTTATACCATAATAAAAGCGATGGGCAAAACTTAAAAATTTTAAGTTTACGGTGACAAAGAGAGAACTACAAAAGAAGAACAAAATTCTTCTTCTTTTCGAATGACAAACATAATGCTTTCATTTAAAGAAGCTGAGAACGGGTGAGATATCCATGCCTGCCAAGCCTTGAAAACGTCCTTAGGTTATAGAGTAATACTGTTTCTTAGGTTAATCGTCGATGTGACCGATATACGATACCCAAAGTTAAAATTTTTAATTTGCGCCCATCGCTTTTATTATGGTATAAGAAAGATAAAAAAATATTTTCTACTTATGAGTGCATTTAATAAAACCTTTTTTTAATAAAAATTTATTTTTTAATTTTTAGATTTGGACCCTAAATCGTCCGTTATGAATCCGCCATATAGAAATTTTTAAAACCCCTGTATGCAAATTTTGATTGAAATCGTACAAACTAAATCTTTTTCTCCCTTCACTAGCCTCGTTAGAGGGAGGTGGGTAACTGAGAATAGCATATTAATGTATTTTTCACCGGAACGCATACCAAATTTGAACACAATCGGATGTGGATAACTCAGTTAAAATTGGTTAGCAAAACAGGACCGAAAATCGTCCATCTTGAATCCGCTATATTAAATTTTCAAAATCTGATCAAAAATTCGTACTCCTTATCCCCAAAAGCTCCCGTATACCAATTTTGGTTGAAATCGGACAAATTTAAGTGTTTTCCCCCTCCACTCCCCTAGTAGGGGAGAGGGGTACCTATTAATGACATACTATTGTATTGTCGTAGCAATCGGATGTGTATAAGTTAGTTAAAATTGGTTAGCAAAAGATGACCAGAAATCGTTCATCTTGAATCCGCCATATTGAGTTTTCAAAATCTGATTAGAAATTCTTCTTCTATTTGAATGATAAACATAATGCTTTAATCTAAAGAAGCTAAGAACCGGTGAGATTGCCGTGCTTGACAAGCCTTTGAAAATGTCCTTAGATTATAGAGTAATACAACTGTTTCTTAGGAGATTCGTTGATGTGACCGATATACGATACCTAAAGTTAAAATTTTTAATTTGCACCCATAGCTTTTATTATGGTAAAAGAAACCTAAAAACTTATTTTCTACTGTTAAGTGCATTTAATAAAAGCTTGTTCTTTAAAAGTTTTTTTTTAATAAAAATTTATTTTAGGCATCTTCCGTTCATTTCGCTGTTTAATAATAGTCATATCAGTTGTATGCAGGAAAGGTCTTTTTATATTTCGGAATATTATTATTATATGTTTAAGGACAACAACTCGCTTTATTCAATGGCATCAGGACGGTTCAGTGCATTTCCACTCTGAATCAATTTAAATTTTTCTTTTGCTATGTAAATTGTTGACAGACAATGTGCATTCAGCAAAACTCTTTCTTGGATAAGTTCTTTTTGATGAAAGATATAGCCATTTATTAGATATCGGTTTTTTGTCTTTCTTTTAAATTTATTTTTCGGCCATAAAATATTTGATCTCTTCTTAATTTAGACAGTTGCCAAATTATGATGTTAAGAATGTGTTACAGTGACTTTAGCTCGAGTAAATGTCAAAGTGACGTTCAAAATGGGTCATGTGATATCCATAATTTCTGGAGTCAAATAAACACCAGAAAATGTTTTTCCAATAACTTTAAAATTCTTTCTATTTGAGAGGCCTTCGATTTAAATGTTTGAGTATGTCGAATTCTAACTCATTGCTCTTATTTAAAAAATTTAGTCGTTTTATTTAAAAACTGTTAAGTTAGAGAAAAAGGTAAAGTATAAGGTATTTTTGGAAACAGAAGGAAAAAGTTATATTGAAATTTTTTAAAATATAAAGGGTATATCATTTAAGAAAAGTATTGTGTTCGCCCTAGCCCCGCCCCCTTATTGACTGACGCAGGATTAGCATCTAAAACAATACTATTTTTTTTGGTATTCGTTTGGTATTGTGGGATGGCTTAAAGAAGACTAAATTATTCTTTGAGACGCCTCGTTCAGTAAATTTGAACTTTATCAACCTTTAGAGTCCTAAATAAATAAAGTTTAAATAAACTGAACGAAACATCCCAAGGAATAATTTTATAATTATTGAAGCCATCCCACAACCCACGAATATCCAATAAAATAGAATGAATGAAGGATACAAAAACCAGAGTAATGTAAAACGATCCTTTTATTGTAAACCATCTAGCTATGTGAAATTTTACACCTCCGCATCTTTTGGGACATTCTATATATATTAACCTTTTTGTGTAGAAAAATCAGTCAACCTGACTATGCGCCTTTTTAAATAATACGAGTTTAAGGTTTTGTCATGAACTCATAAAAGAGTGGGAAATATTCACAATCTCATTTTTAGCTGGTTAAAAAGTGTAATTAAAACACAAGGCAAATAAAACTGCTTTTACTACGTAACCCAGTTTTTCCTAATTACTTATGGTGAGGTTCATTCATGCACATTTTTTAATAACTGATGTAAATAACCTGCGTAAATTTAGTCAAGAAAATTACGCGTTGTTTAAAAACTTCAAGTTTTGGATTTTGCTTTGAAGGTTGCACATGGAATGACCATGATTTATGCTTAGCTTTACTTATCTATTTCTCGGCGGCGAGTCATCAGTGCATCCAGGCGTACAACCGTATATAACAGTATTTTACCTTCATCAATAGATTTTAAATTTATTTTAGGTTAGTTTGATTTGAGTAATTATTATGTTTGCTTTATCTACAAGATTCTGACATTGTTTATAATCTTATTAGATAATAGGAGCGTATATTCATTAAGTCATTCATCCTTAAAAAACAGTATTGAACGCGATGGCTTGGTTCTGTCCTTTTTTAAGTATTTCCCATGTCGATACGAATACGAATAAAGCTTCAATGCGATACGGATACTTAAACATATCCACCTGTCAGCGTTTAAAATGTGTGGTGTAACGGCTTTATTTTAAACGTCATAGTTAGGCATACGAATACCTAGAAAAAACACTTGTCATTCAAGAGTATGGGTTAACCTCCATATTCTTGAATGATTGAATTATTAAATTATAAATTGACAATAACCTATGTTAATAAATAATATGAAGAGGGTGTTCTAAGACAATCATACTTAATATCACTTTATTAGCTTTATATCTTTGTAATAACGCTGGTTGCTTTTCCAAGAGGCCTGGATCGTTCCTTTGGTTTTTGCAGCCAGCCAAAGGTTGGGAAAACGTTTTCCGAACTGAAATTTACAGCAAAATGGTTGCTTTTTTAGTTTTTTTTTTTGAAACATTTTAAAAACCCGGTTTCAAAACCAATTTTCTGTAACATCCAAATGGCTCCAAGAAAAGCTTAATAAAAATCATATACTGGAGAACAAAAAAAAATGCAACACCAGAAAGGACAAATATTTTGAAAGTAATTTATTTATATATTAATACATTAGGATGCCCTTAGTAATTGATTAGATTTCCAAAAAGATTCCTCCACGATAATCATCAAAAAATTAATAATGAGTGGCTCCTCCCATGGTTATTTATGCACTCGTTTGTTCTATTGGGTATTGACAAAATAAGATGGTCTATATCATATTGAGAAACACTCATCTAAATCCTCCTTACGGCATTCTAGAGCTCATCTAAGTTTCCAGGGGGACGTGGTAATCGACTAAGATGCCCTATCATATACCATACGTGTTCGATAGGCCACAAGTCATGGGATCTTGCTGGCCATTTCAAAGCCAAGTTCATGTAAGAAGTCCATTGTTTCACGAGCAATATGCGGTCTGGTATTATCTTGTTGAAAAATCGCATTTGGGATAGTTTGTAGGTAGGGCTGCTGCAGCACTTCATCGATATATCGCCGAGCAGTCAAATTGCCGTTGATAAGGACTAGAGGTGATCTGCTTCCTAAACATATAGCACCCCGTACCATGATACTTTGCTGTCTTGCTGTATCACGTTCAACAGCAAAGTCTACATTTCGTCTCTGACCTCGAAATCCCCTAACCCTTATGCGTCCATCATGGCCGTCTAAACAAAACCTGGATTCGTCGCTGAAGCTTATGGTATTGCATTTGTCATTCCAGTTTTGCCGAGCTCTGTACCACTCCAAGTGGCGAGCCTTATGTTGTGAGGTCAAAGGTAGCACCAAAAGCGGATGGTAAGCCCTCAGCCCCATACTTGAAAACACTCGTCCTGTAGCTGCAACTAGAACATCTCTTACTTGGCGTATACTGTCCCGTGGATTTCTGAGAGCAAGAAGTCTGAGATACCGTAAATCACGACCTTGTAGTAATCTAGGGCGTCCAGAACCCACACGACGTCTATAAGTCTCATTATTGGACCACATTCTCCAAACTCTTAACACTGTTGATGGATTGGCATTAACCCTTCTTGCAATTTCCCCTAAACCAAAACCAGCTTCTTTCATACCCACGATGCATCCTTTCTCGAAGTCGTTTAATTGATGAAATTGTTAGCGACCGCGAACTCTTGGCATTCTCATTTTTTAAGTAAACTTCAAGCAATCCAAAAAGACCAAAAACTGCGAGAAAAATGATTTAAAATTTTCATAAAAGGTCTTTTATGTGTTGGTACTTTTTGAAAATGAATAGAAAAAAACCGTGAAAAAAGGAAAAATTAATTAAATATTTCTTTTGAGATAAAATGTACACACAAATAATTTTCATTCAAATAATTATCCATATACATGTTGTTGCATTTTTTTTGTTCCCCAGTATATATTTAGTTGTAGCTTTGCTTTCAGGGTGTCGATTCTGGGTTTCGTAGGATGAGATCGTTCACCTGAGAGAAGAGAAGTAGTTTCAACCAATAAACGCGTTTAGAATCAGTGGCGAGACGATCCAAGAATCACCAAACTATTATGGGCACGAGCAGAGCTGCCTCGAATAACGATTTTTAAGTAAAGCCGTTCGCTTGCTTAGACCCAGTAGTTGGGACTTGTAGAAAAGCTCGTGTGAAAAACGTCAATCGGGTGATTTTTGGCTCTACTTGTGCGAGTGTCAGATAACTGCGTATTATTTCAGAGCACACTATTCAACTGTGCCTTCAGCTTAATGCTCATGCTACGGCATACTTGACTGTCTTTCAGAGTAGGATGTCGCGCAGTGGATCAAGGTATAGGGAATTTTGGACATTTACCTTAACATTCAAACTTTTCAACTTGTAGTTATAGAATGAATAAGAAAAACATAATTTGGTCAATTTTGAGAAAAAAAATGACACTATGTCAAAGTTTGACATGACGGATCATGTCAAAACTGAATTTTACAGGTATACAGGATGTTTTAACATTCAGTGCAAAGATTTTAAGCTGGCCAGTCACGACACTGCGGCATCGAACAACAGAATCGTACGACGCGCGACGGCGTTGTACGATTTGACTGAAAGTTTGACGAGGACGTACACGATACTGCATCGCAGTATGTTCTTCCCTTTGTTTGTCTGCTATTTGCGTAACCAAAAAAAAATTATTGCGAATGCATCCAGACGATTCTATTGTGATATGATTCATTTTTTACAGACGCTCTTGTTTTTTATAAAAAATTCCCGTAAGAAATTCTCTATATACAATGACATTTTCCACAACTCAAAAACACAAGCCAAAAAGTCTTGTTTATCCAACACCGTTCTCAAATAAAAAGCCAGTTAACTCATTTTCGTTTTAGTATCCTTTGGCCTATGATCGGTGCCATATTGACACCAAACTGACAGAAAATCCATGTTTTTCTTATCAATTTGTTTATAAAAATGGCAGAATACCACGATAGGCTAAAGGGCACTGAGGCGATAGGAGTTAACAGGCTTTTTAGTTAAGAAAGGTGTTGGTTTATCAAAAAGATGCCGTTGACAACATACATGGTCAAAAAAACCAGCAGTCTGACGTCTGACCAGTCTGTCTGCTGTCAAATCGAAATTGTGTTGAAAGCATGAACACACACGATCAAAGTTCATCCAGTTTCGTGAGTTGCATGAAATTTTCAGGTCAAAGTAAGTACATTTTTTTTCATGAACATGTCCGCAAACACTTTGTTACTGATCTATGGAGCGTTGACTTTTCACAATTTTTTTCTTTATAGCTCTTGCAGGTTTTCAGTTATTTGCGCCAAATTTAAAACATAGGCTACTGTTTAGGGCGTACGTAATCCAAACATACTGACTGACCGTGAGAATCTATAGGGAAATAGTTTTTCAGAGGTAAAGTTCTTCTTTTTCCTCTAAACTGTTATGTGGTGCGCCGCTGATGGATTCTGAATTAAAAACATATAAATTTCCTGTTTACTTTAGAAACTATTTTGTCTCATGTAAGTTTTTCGCATTTGTGACTGTTATCGAGAAATTAAATTATTAAAACCATTATTTGTAAATCGCTAGATTCAATTAGAGTTTTTAACAACAAAAGCGAACATAGAAATATTTAGTGCTTTTGGCCGTTTTTCTCAAAAGATCGCAAAAAATCACAGTCAAGTAAAATTATTGGTTTATCATTTTTTAAAAATTCAAAAATAATAAAACAAAAACCATATTTTAGCATTTTTTTAAAAATCAATGTGAATTTTAAAATGTTGGAAATTTTGCTGTAAATATAAAAAAATTGAAAAAAATATTTCAAAAAAATATAAAGTAAATAAGCAGAGGGTTAAGAAACAGTGTAAAGTAAAGTAAATAAATTAAAAAAATTTGAAAAGGGTAAGTCAATGTTTAAAGGGTCCGCTATTATAAAAACATTCACAAATATATAAAATGATCTGTAAAAACACGTCACAGCAAGAAGGACAAAGATTAAATAATTCATTGCTTATGATTTAATTAAACCATTGTATATCAGCAACAAACTAAGTAAAAAATAGCAACAAAAATGTGAGCTAAAATTTTTTTCTTAATGTCCATAAAAAAGCATTGCATCGCGTCGTTCGAATGACTTTTGTGCCATGGGCCGATCGCATAATACGGAATTTTGGATTTTAATAGAAGTGGTCACTTCTCAGGGTATGATTGTTCTATTGCGCCCAGAATCGAGCCCCAGAAAGATTTTAGAACCAATAAAAAGCAAATAATTAACCGTTTAGTGTTGCCTTTTCGGCTAAGTTCGGCTAGGGTCGGGTTGACTGTTTGTAGGCTGTTGATGAAATATTTTATATGGATATATGGTAAATATTTAGGTGGTCAATTAGTTCAAGCCTGCAGAGTAGTTTTGTATTTTCAAGTTGTATTTTTCTAATTTCTGAAACAAAACCTTGAACAAATAATAAAATGCAAAAATCGCAAATTTTTAAGGCGCGTGTATTTTGATAAAGTAAACTAGTAACATTTATCAGTATAGTGAGCTCCACAAGAAAATATTAACATAGGCCAAGCTATATAGACCTATTTTATGCTAAAGCATCTTTATATCGTCCATTTTTTTTTGGAAAACTGTTTCGTTTATTGTTTGACACGTAGTTAAAAAACCAGAAAAAGCCATATGGTTTTTATAACCTTCTAAAAGCCGAAGCATGTGGGGAGGAAATACTTGTGAAAACGGTTATAATGGACAAAAGTCAAAACCATAAAATATGGCTGCAGAATTTGGCTGACAAAAACTTGGGTGATGTCGACAATATTTAAATGGCCTAACTGATCGTTCGGTATTATCCTACCCTGTAAATAAATCTTTGTCTCTTTACCTTTCAGCAAGTCTCTTGGATCAGGCGGAGAGATTGGCACATACTATCGTCCGGAGTCTTTACGTACACAAACGACGAGCGATTTCAAATATTGCACGGAGAAGGATCCGACGACTGGACACTTCAGATAAAATATGTGCAGAAAAGGGACAATGGCACGTATGAATGCCAAGTAAGTATCATTATGCATAATGGAAACTTAGCTTCTCGAATTTTTGCTGTTTTTTTTACAAAAAACCAAAAATTATAAGGGAAATTTAGGTACGAGATACCTCAAGGTTTTAGACACTTAAAGTAATTTTTATAACAAGTGCAGAAAGTGATACTTTACCGCACGCGACGGCAGTGGACCGAACGAAGCGGTCAAGCCGGCAAGGGCGGTAAAGACACTTTACGCATGTGTTAGGTACACGATTTTTACTACAAGTCTCAAAAATTCCCAAAAAAGAAATATAAATATCTGTATTTTAATTTTCTGAAATAAACGTAGTCACTTTACCGCACGCAAATGAGTGCGGTATAGTGCACTTTACCCCATGCAAGCAGGTAAATATTTTAACGAATTGGTATCGCTATACCTAACATATTCAAAACAGAACCACTTCTCACACCATTTCTTACTTGTCTATGCCATGTTTCCAACGAGACCCGCTGTTATGTTGGACGCGAGACCTGAACAGCTGATTGCAATCGTTGCGTATGTTGATAGATCCGTAACGGTACGTACATCCCTCCGTACCCAATGAATGAAGTCAGCTGTTCTCCCATCGCATCCACCATTAAAGCAGGCCTCGTTCGAAACATGCCCTAAACAAATGAAAAATGTAGTGTCTTTTGAATTTGTTTTCAATGCATTAGGTATACCGATACCGATGCGTTGAAGTATTTACTTTAAGTATATACGTATGTACATATGTACGATTTTATGATGTAAATGTAAACGTATGTACAATTTTCTGTCATTGCATCCTCCATAAAAGCAGGCCTCGTTCAAAACGTGGCATACACAAGTTAAAAATTTAGTATCTTTTGGATTTGTTTGCAACGCGTTAGATATATGATGTAAATCAAGGAGGGATGGACTACTTTTTGAAAAACCTCTAACATACTCTTTATTTATTCGAATTTAATTCTAAAAAGAAGTCCGTAGCAAATATAACTTTTGGTGATCATAGATTTAATCTAAAAGTAATGTAATCTAACAAATTGATTAAACATAAAAATACAAAAAGTTTAAATTGGGCCGCCTCTCCTAGAGTACTAGTAAAGATTGTAATTCCACGCCAACGTGCAACGCAGCACGTATTGGTGCCACAGTTTACGAAAAATCTTTCCTGGCTTTACCTTAAGCTTCGTAAAGACCTGAATATTTACGAGAACAACGAACAGAACAACAAACAGAACGGCGAATGGTCATTTTAATTTTGACGATCCGAACAACGAACGAAACGTTTTGTGTTGTTCCCATAAATGTTCTTAGTAGTTGAAATTTGTCAGTTCAAGATAATCGACCCTCTTTTATTGGTTAAAGATGAATAAAAGTGCAGCAGCAGCAGCGTACTTATATATAATATATTCATTATTCGTGTGCCAAAAAAAAAACGCGAAAAACAGGAAGATGGTGGTAAACACATTTTATGCACAAAGGAGTCCACTCCATTGTTAACTCACTCCAAGTACATAAGAAAAACTAAAAAAATTACGCTGCAGTTCCAATTACCAAAGTTCTGTTCGCCCGTCCAAACCTGCGAGTATATTCACGAGCATTTCCTTTGATGTCGGGGAAAAAAACCGACAACTGATGGGAACACCGCGAACCATTCGCCGAATGGTCAAGATTTGCGAGCATGTTTGCAAACGGCGTTTGTAACCCCGTCCAAATTAGTGGCGTAATGTTCAGGTCTGTACGAAGCTTTATAATACACTCTATTTCAAGTTGCTGCGGACCAGTTTTTTGACACTGAAAATGATAGTCATAGTCATAGTCACAGTCAGCCGCCATTTTGAAATTAATCCGGAGAGTTTGGAATGAGGTATATCCAGGGTGTGTTAATTGCCATGGGCTCTTATTGCTATCTCAGAAACTATAAGAAATACAAGTTGGTTAAATTAGACAAAATGTGCAGTTTTTGTTTTAAATATTCTATCCCCAGGTACGAGGGTTTTTCGAAAAATTGCAGAAAAGTATTTTATCAAATACCTCAAAAAGTATAATTTTTACAAAAAATTCGTAATGGAAAATTTTTTTGCATTTTTGACGTTCTTCAATTTGGTATTTTTTAAGAAAATTTGCTACGTCTAGTTCTCAAGATATTAACATCAATTTACTTTCTTAAAATACGGACCTGTATTTTTTATTCCATTTTTTAAAATCTCCCTTTTTTATGACTTTAACGATGTATCACATGTTATTTATGTTTTTTCGCACTTTTACGTTTTATCAAAGGTGGCTTAGGAAGCAAAAAGAAACAATTGCTTATAAAAGCCTATGTTGATCAACATGGCAGCGTTTTCAAAAGGTGAAAAATTAGATTTAATTTTTTGTTATGCAAAAGCATTTCGAAATGCTGAAAGAGCGCTCCAAATGTATCAAAATTCGTACCCCGAAAGACGCGTACCAAATCGAAACATTAATTTACAAGGCTAGAGCGAAATTTGCTACTACACGGATTGAGTACGGTGCCGGTGTTGCACGGATCATTTGAAAATCCTTCCAAACGGGGAGCAACCAGCAGAGGACGGGGAATATGAAACAAATATCAATAGAGATTTTGAGAGAAATTGAAAGAAAAAGTTTAGTTTTAGAAAACGTGTTAAAATAATAATAAATACTGTTAAATAAGTTTAATTTAATTTAATGGTAAAAAGTTTAAATATCTAAAAAGTTAATAAATAGTTTTTTTCATTAGACGCTGCTCAGTCTGTTTATGTAAAACCCAATAAAACTTAAATTTTATTGAATAGCGAGCTTTTTCTCAAAAAAAAGGTAATAACCGTAGATCCGGATTTCGCACTTGTGGTGCTCATCAGTACGGTGCTAGGAATTAGGAAATGAAATGATGATGAAAGAATCTGACACAGGATTTATGTAAAAGACAACCATCTGTCAAAGTGCAGAATCGGCAAATGTACCTTCAATTTGAAGGAAAATAGAACGTCTCTACGTCTCTCAAAAATATAATTATCTTTACACATATCCTAAGCTCTGGAGTTGATAAATTGAAAAAAAAATTTAGCGAGGTTGAATAAATAACAAAATCAATGAATAGTGAGCTTTCTCTCAAAAAAAGGTAAAGATAACCGTAGATCCGGATTTCGCACTTGTGGTGCTCATCAGTACGGTGCTATGTGTCAGATTCTTTCATCATAATTTCATTTCCTAATTCCTAGCACCGTACTGATGAGCACCACAAGTGCGAAATCCGAATGTACGTTTATCCTTACCTTTTTTTGATTTTGTTATTTATTCACCCTCGCTACATCCTTTTTAAAATTTTATTTTTTTATCATGACACCTCAAACAAATATGGACATGTGATCCATACAAAAAGAATTCTTTAAAAAAATGGAATAAAAAATACAGTTCCGTATTTAGAAAAAGTCAGTTTATGTTAATATCTCTCTACCAAATTGAAGAACGTTAAAAATGAAAAAAAAATTTTTTACAAATTTTTTGTAAAAATTATACTTTTTAAGATATTCGATAAAATAGATTTCAGCAATTTTTCGAAAAACCTCCGTATCTCGGGATAGAATATATTTTTTTAAATCTGAAACCAGATTTTCAATATCTCCCAAAAACTGCAGATTTTGTCTAACTTGACCAACCTTGTAGTTCTTATAGTTACGGAGATAGCAATAGTGGCCCATGGCAATTAAGACCCCCTGTATAGCAATACGTTATCGACCAATTAATCAGTTCGAACCAAACAAACTAGTGACATTTTGCCTCTACTACGATACGATCTGAGAGAAACACGTAACGCTACGTAGTTTTCACGTACGGTTAAATAAAAATCTGTTATTTTAATCAGCTAATTTAAAATAAAAAAAAATTACAATTTAACCTAACTGACAAATATATAGCTGCAAATAATTAATCAACCTAATATGAAAATTTGTCATTTTAAACTTTTCTGTTATTCTATATGATAAATTATAAACCTATAAAAAAAATAATACAAATTGAAAAGCTCATGTTGTAACTTTTTACCTAACTTCATTAAAATATAACTTTTTATTTTTTCTACCTCCACATTAAATTTTTATTATTATGTCCCGCAGATATTTATCATTGGATTTATTCTCGTTTTAAACATCTCTACACAATTCTTTTTGTTGATCTTTTTGATTATATTGATATTCAAGCTATTTACCTTTCCTTAAAATGAAAGACATGCATATATTGTTCCGATTTTTAAAGGGGTAAAAGATTAAAAAACCACAAAAACAAAATCGCCAAATTGTCAGTAAATTATAAATATTAAATTACTGAAGTATGAATTATACAATCGGTTAAAATTTTTAATGAAGTTGGTTTCGTGCACTTTAATATTAAAGATTTAGAGGAGTATCATTGCAACTTCTTTCTTTGTTTTGCAGGCCATCATCAGATTAATGCTAATGTTGTCCAGGTATTAATTTGCCTATTTAAAACAACAGACACAGTAAATATTTCAACGCATCAGTATCCGTATACCTAACGCGTTCGAAATAAAGCCAAAATACACTAAATTTTTGACTTGTTTATGCCATGTTTCGAACGATGCCCGCTTTTTTGAAGGGTGCGGTGACAGAACTGCTGATTGAAATCGTTACATACATCCTTCTGTACAAAATGACATTCTGTCATCACACCCGTCAAATAAGCAGGCATCGTTCGAAACATGGCATGAGCAAGTCAAAAATGTAGCGTATTTTGACTTTGTTTCGAACGCGTTACGTATACCGATACCGATGCGTTGAAATATTTACTTTAAGTGTCTATTATATTTTCCTACAAGTCACATGTTACAGGCATTGGGTAGTAACAATTGCAGAACTGTAGAACTAATAAAGTACCATTGCAACTTCTTTCTTTGTTTTGCAGACCATCATCAGATTAATGCTAATGTTGTCCAGGTATTAATTTGCCTATTTAAAACAACAGACACAGTAAATATTTCAACGCATCAGTATCCGTATATCTAACGCGTTCGAAATAAAGCCAAAATACACTACACTTTTGACTTGTTTATGCCATGTTTCGAATGATGCCCGCTTTTTTGAAGGGTGCGGTGACAGAACTGCTGATTGAAATCGTTACATACATCCTTCTGTACAAAATGACATTCTGTCATCACACCCGTCAAATAAGCAGGCATCGTTCGAAACATGGCATGAGCAAGTCAAAAATGTAGCGTATTTTGACTTTGTTTCGAACGCGTTACGTATACTGATTTAAGTGTCTATTATATTTTCCTACAAGTCACATGTTACAGGCATTGGGTAGTAACAATTGCAGAACTGTAGAACTAATAAAGGTATTTTGTAAAACGTCAGAAAATAGTTATTAAAAAAGTTTATTTGCCAGTCTTTTACCTTGAAGCTATTTATCTTGTAAGGCCCTCTCCAGTCTCGCCAATAAGTAATTAATATTAACCGGAAGCTGTCGAGGCGCACTAATTGCTTTTCCGCAAGAACGCGTGTCTTTGTTTTAATAAATTTTTTCTTGTTAGATTTGCGCTAGTTGCCGAAGAATCTAAAGTTTTGTTTTACAGCAAAGTATAGTAACCACTTTATGTAAAAAAAAATCCAAAACTAAAAAAGTTAAAACATTATTTTGTTGAACTAGTGACTTAGAATTTGTTTATATATAAGGGACCTTTAGGTTCTGGGCAGTGGGGAAGCTTGAGTAACAGCATAGTTCAAGATAACCATTGATATTTGGAGAAAATTCAATCTTTAGCGTTGTGTACGCCACTTTTTAAACTTTATAATACCCACTCTATCCTGCTGTGCCAACACTAAAAGCAATTTTCGATCTCAAAATTAAGTTAGAATTGTAGGGAGTTGGCTTTTTTTAATCTTGACCACTAAATCCTTTTAGGATTTATTGTAGTAGTCCAGACTGTGGTTAAAGTGTGCTGTCGAAGTCTTTTTTTAAAATTGGGTCTTATATACGAGACAACTCCTCCCCACACCTATACAAGGATCGCAACATCTTTCGGGTAGGATTTCCATAAGGGATAGAAAAAGAATTTGAGAGCGCTATATGATTTCACGGTGAATATAATAACTGATGTGTTATGCGAATATACAGGGTGGTCACGAAACTATTTTTTCCTACTAGCGTGCGTAAAAGTGCACTTTTACGCACACATTTGCGTGTGGGAACTTGAATTTCTTGCACGCCGTGCGGGAATGGATTTACCCTGTGTCTCTTCCGCACGGTGTGCAGAAAAGAATTTTTCGCGCACGGTATACGTAAAAAATATTTTTTAACGATGTTTTTGGTCCAATTCCACTTTTTAGATATTTTTTTAACTCAAATCTAAAGAAAATGCAAAAAACACAGTTTTATGCTATTTTAATACCTAGCAATGAATATAAAATGTTGTCTAGATGGTTTTTACTCCTCAGGTAGGTACCTGAAACGTGAAAAAAGTGTCTTTTCCGCCCTTGACGGCTTGTCCTAACTCCGCTGCGCGTCGTTCGTGGAGCTGCTGTCGCGTGCGGAAAAGTATCTCTTTCCGCACTCATTAGGCAAATAGCTATTTATGACTAGCGTGCGGAATAGCCATTTAAATATTTAAAGAATATACAGGATGTCCTTCATGAGTTACCTTCTCCTTTAAAATCTTAAATAGGAACATGGGTCATGTGGCAACTCTTTCTAAAGGTCCTTTGATTCT
Source organism: Oxystoma pomonae (assembly GCA_963921995.1). NCBI lineage: Eukaryota > Metazoa > Arthropoda > Insecta > Coleoptera > Brentidae > Oxystoma > Oxystoma pomonae. Next base: position 101,210,338 of record OY998163.1, read on the forward strand.
CCAAATAGTGGTGAAATTATTTTTTTTTATTTCGAGTTGTTTTTTAAAATTCCAAGAAAATCTCTTTTGGAAGATGAGTGTTTGGAAAACAAAAATCTTTAAAAAAATGACAATAAAAATTACATTTTGCGTAAAATAACCCTTTCTGAGATATTTTGCAACCCTCTTGAACCTACCGTTTAGAGAATAGCCACCCTTAAAATAAATTTTTGAATAAGATTATTATGAGTCGTGTGATACCTTTTTCGAAAGGTTATTTTTTTTTCAATCAGAACATTGTTTGAAATTCATTTCTCTTTTTTTAGGCTTTCTTTTCCTGAAAATTACTTGTAATTAAAAAAAACGTTTTTTTTATAAAACTAAAAAAACAACCTGAACTCAGAAAGCAAATTATCACATTTCTGTTTAAAGAATCAAGAGATCTCTCGAAAGAGGTATCACACGACCCATAATCTTATTCAAAAAATTATTTTAAGGGTGGCTACGCTCTAAAGGGTAGGTTGGGCAAGGTTACAAAATATCTCAAAAAGGTTTATCTTATGCAAAATGAAATTTTTATTGTAATTTTTTTCAAAGATTTTCGTTTTCCAAACACTCACCCTCAAAAAAAGATTTTCTTGGAATTTTTAAAAACAACTCAAAATAGAAAAATTATTTACACCGCTATTAAGAGAATCGAAAGACCGTTCGAAAGAGGTGCCACATGACCCACCTATTTCAGATTTTATGGTGAAGGTAGCTAGCTCCTAAGGAATAGGTCGTGGCGGGTTGAAAAGTAGCTTGAAATTCTCCCCCTTCCAACACGCCAAACCGGTTTTTCATTTCTTTTTAATTCATTTTCATTTTGAAGTTATTGCCCATTGACAGTTTGAAAAGGGACTGTATTTATATGGTTGTGGTTTATAAAAATTAATTAAAAATATTTAAAGATTTTAGCCATAATTTTAATAAAATAAAAAGAAAATGTGTAAAATATGTCAAAATAATTGTTTAATGGCCCTGTGTAGTTATTCCTGAGATCAGGGAAAAGAAAATAATTCCCCACAAATGCGCGGTTCCTATTATATAGTCAATCACACTAATGATAGTCTTTTATTTTCCTCACCAAAGGACCAGTAGAAAGAAATTTTAAGTATTATTTTCAGTAGTAATATATCTAGTGTATGTCAGATTTCCAGGAAATTTTTGTAAATTTTGTTTAAAGTCAATTTTTTAACAAAAGCTTGAATGCATGCGAACTGAAAAAATCCCGAACCCGCAAGGTGTGAGATTTTTTCTGGCTTCATGTACGAAAGCTTTTGTTGAAAAAATTTTGCTGAAAACGAAATTCTGATAGAGAATATACCGAGTGAAACTGCATATTTCCATTAAAACAAAAGTTATATTTTAAACATTAGAAAATCTAACATAAAGATATAAGATGCCATTTCCGTAGAAATTTCTGCGATTCCAAAGATTTTTACTTATTAATCCAGAAAAAATTTTGCAGTTATTAATATGGGCAAGGTATATTCTCGGGGGAATTATCGGCGTCGCGCGTCGGTTGGACGTCCCTGTATTCGTCACAAGGGGTTGCGCAGTCACAGATATTAAAGTTGTCTGGGGCATAAGTCAGGCATATATTTGGCGATTTGGCGTTAAACCCAGCAATTCTCAGAGGTAATTTATTTTGAGTGTGACTGTACGTAATCTCTCTTATTCCCTTAGTAAATCGAATAAATTATTTTAAAGCTAAAAAGAACGGAAATTTGAATAAAAATAATACATATATCATAAAAAATAAGGCATTTAATTATGTTTGCTCTTACTTTCTTACAAGGATCGACGATTTCAACACAAAGAGTTGGGCCTTGCGTACCCCCGTACATCTTCGGTCTTGACCTTTTCAAGCCTAAACCTGTAGAGACTATAGTTGCACCATACGTGTCATATAGTCCTCCTGGCAGAGCCTACATAGACTCTTTTCTGCTAGGTCCATGTTTTACATTTGCTTGTTTATTATGTCAGTTAATCTGTACAATTATGCCTACAACATATTTATGCGGCTGTGATCCGATGAATCTGATGAGTTACATATTATAAATGCACCTGCCGTTGTCTCAGTATGTGTAACCACCAGTTAAACCAAATGACGATCGCAAACATGACAGGTTTCGCTAATCCTTTTGGGTCAAAACTGCAATAATAAAGCATGCTTAAACCGCGAAAATTTTGATTTCGAAACATGACCACTGATCTATATAAAATATGGATTGGTGATAATACGACAGTAAACAAATCACTGCCACATGCAGATTCAAAATAGGTTATGTTAAATGGTGAAGAAGCAATGTGGTAACACTGATTTATTTTCAGCTGTTGAAAACCCTGCGTTTTTGGCTAATAAGAAAAGCAGGGCATATAAAGAGAAGACTTGGAAGAGTAAAAATCACCTTAAATAATGTTTTTAATATTAAAATAAGAATATTCGTCAAATATATAATTGAGTTTTTAAAATTAATTTTTTGAGGTTTTAAAATAATACGCCCAAAAAAGCAATTTTTTTGTGTCAGCTATTACTATTTTACAACCAATTTTCCATAAAAGTACAACGCGTGACAAGTGCATCAAAAACTGTAATGTTAAATCTCTTTTTTAAGTTATGTGCAAATGAATACTGCATCCGGGAAAATTATTTTTTTTAAACTTTTATTATTGCGAATTACAATACAAATGTCTTAACAGCTTAGATACTACTTACGTATTTCAAAAATGAATGTCACAGGTTTTTAAAGAAGGTTAGTTAATTTCCAATTATCAAAAACAAGATGATTAGAGGTGCATTAAACTAAAAGTTTACATTACATAATTTAAGATCAATATAGGAATATTTTACAAGCCATTTATTTAGTGGTAAAGAGGGATAGAGTGACGTAACATTTCCCCCATTAGAGTGATTCCCTTCCTCATGAACGTTTTTGTTGTTTTTTAAAATACACTTTTGTCTATAAAATAAAATTATAAAAATAATTCCTACGCTTACAATAATTAAAATTACAGATGGGCAGAATGGACTACAGACTCGTTTAGGCTTTACGAAATAAGTTCTGGATTATTCAGATATTCTAAATCTATATTTATATTTGAGTTTATTAGCAAATTATTTGTTTTGAAACTTTTTGAAAAATCTATTTTGTGTTGTTAAATATTTTTGATTTTAATATATTATTTCGCCGTTACTGTTTAGTAGAGCACATTATGGTATGGTAAATTTTTTTAATTCTTGACAGTTTTCGTAAGTTTCGTGCGACTGCTTAGAACATAATAAAAGGTTATTATTAAAAGTTAACAATTATTTTGATTTTGAACTGATGTACAGTTCTTTAGCGAACAATTTGTCTAGATGTGATCATAACAAATACATTTTTTAGAAATCTCGGTACATTTTGAGTACCAGTTAGAATCAATTGATTCTGCTCATTTTAGATTTGATAAATAAATTCTAACATACATTTTTGATTATTGAAAATAATACCTACTGTAGTACTAATACAATCATGTCTTCATAAAATACAACTCCTGACTTACACACTAATGTTAATTGAGGAAGATGCTTTAGAGGCCACAAATTATCATAATGTTCGTGTAGAAAAACAAATGTGTAAAAGAAATTGTGCGCAAAAGTGGCTATGAAGATTTTCTATTAGAGTTTGTTGTTTGATAAGACTGAATAGCAATTGAATTTCTGTATTAACAGTTTCAAATTCTTTATGTATGCGTAAATTATTGATATTTATTGTACTCATCGCGTTATTGAAGGTTTGGGTTACATTTCCTGCATACGAACAAAATTAATTTAATTTTTGAGATATTTTATTTTCGTTTACCTTTAAAGCGTTAATGATTTTTTTTATTAAATCTAAATCGTTATTATCCGTATTTCCTGCAATAAATTTTATTCCAGATTCAACAAAATTAAAATGTCCTCTCTTAGTTTTTTCACATAAGTTTATCTAATTTATTTTAGTAAATAGAATTAAATTTCTTAGATAAAATAGATTGCAGAATTATTGTATTTGTGGCGGTTAATTGTGCAATGGTAATTTTTATCTGATTAATATTAAAATTAATTAATAATTAAAGTGTTATTTTTATGTTAATTTGCTAGGGGTATTTCGTTTTTTATAAATTGTATGATTTTGCTCTAACTGAGGGTTATCTTTATTTTTAGTATCTCGTTTCTGTTTATTTTCTTGTTGTTTTTGCATTGTTTTTAGCAAGAAAGAAATGGCAAGAACTTATTTTTACGTTTTTCATTATAATGCTCATAAACAGCTAAATCGTGAATAATCGAGGGTTCGTTCATGTATGGCCCATAAATCAAGTTAAAAGAAGAAAATCCAGTTGTAGAGTATTTGCTTGGGTTATAGATTAAAATGGCGGTAGTCATGAAATTTGGAATTGACTCGTGAGAGTTTTAAAGTTTTAGAACTCTTAATTGAACAACAAGAGTTGAATGTAATCTTTCAACTAGACTATTTAAACTAGCTGTATAAGGAGTCATGTAATAGGTTTCGATATTAAAAAGTTCACAGTATTCTTGAGCCGTTTTATTTTTAAATTCTACTCCATAATCCATCACTAATCTCTCCGATACATTATGATGAGAAAAATAATGTTTTAGTTTACTTAAGATACTAAGGCCGTTTTTGTCTTGGATACGATATAAAAGCCTTTTCCCCCAATAATGTTCCTTGATAACCCATTTGATAAGGATTTTGTTCGTACTTTGCCTGTAAGCAAAGCGCGCATTTTGGGCTAATAATATTTTTCTTTTAGGGTTTGGTAAGTTTCGTTGATATCGTTATGATTTTTCGTATGGTATTTCTCAATTATTTGATTTTTTTTTCTTCAGGGTTGATGATGTCTTCTAGATATTTGGTAGCAAAAACTAGTTTAGTAGATGGGTTTAGTTGGCTATTAACAACGTATTGAAATTTTTGTTTTAGTTCATCTTTTAGAATGAATGAAGTTATGTCAGGCCGTATATTTCCGTTAAAATTCCGTTTAAATGTTGAAATTCGTTTTCTTTTAGAACAATGAAAGAATAATGATTTTTATTAAATAGTTTTGAATTACCAGGGTAATAATTTTTTCCATAAACAATGACTACGCGATTTTCAGCAAAATTTAGGGGTTTTTCTGAAATAGATAGATATTTTCCAGTGTAATGTCAATTATCGATGGGGATAATACACTAAATTTCAGTGGCATTTAATTCAATTCGAGAGAGAGAAAGAGAGCAATATAATTATCTCTTCCTTTTTTATAACGCATTTCATAATTAAACTCTTCGAATTTTCATTTTCATCATATTAAACGCGAGTGTGGTTCTTTTATTTTTGGTCTTGGATTATGGTCTGTTTCAATAACAAATTTTTATCCATAGAGATAATGCCTACAGTGATTTGTTGAGTCTACTATGGCTAAAAGTTATTTTTCAATTGTTGAATAATTTCTTTTAACTGTATTTAGTGTTCTAGAATAATTGGTTTTTCATTTTGAAATAAGACGCTACCGATTACTACGTTGGAAGTATTAGTTGTGAGTTTAAAAGGTTTCAAAAAAAATCTGGGTATTGAAGTACCGGTGAGTCCTTTGCATTTTTCAAAAGCCGTTAAATATTCAGGGTCATTTAAATTAATTTTAGCTTCTTTTTGCTAGCGTTTAGTAAACAGTATTAATTTTGGCAAAAATGATTTAATTTGGATTTTGTAGTTACACAAAGCAAAACTTAAAAAGATAATCATGTAAAAATTTCATTCCTCATGCGTCAGAAGGTGGCAGGGGCATTTTTCAAACAAAAAAGCATTAGTAAATATTCAAAATGTCCGGGATTAATAGTAAATTTGGTTTTCTCAATTGATTAAGAATCGTTTTCAATTTGATGAGCTAAATCGAGGACTGTGAAATATTTACATTTTCCTAGATTATCTAAGATTTTATCAATTTGGGGTAAGGGCTGATTATCTTCAAATCTATGAGTAATTAGTTGTCTATAATGGAATACCATTCTGCATTTTTTATACCGGACAGACAAGTTTTTTTGGCACTATCCAAATAGGGGCAGAGTAAGGTGAAATTGAAGGTCTTTTTGTCTAAAAGTGTTTGTGTTTGATTTTGGATTACAATGTTCATTTTTGGTGGGTATCTAAATGATTTAACATAGATTGGATGCTCTTTATTTGTTCCGATAATGTGTTTAGATTGGATAGTGAAACTTATATCGCAACTTTCAAAATACTTACACAATTTGGATATTTCGATTTTTTTCAATTCGGATAAATGATTTAAGCGTAATTGATTCAGAAGTTCTTATTTTTGTTGATTTTTACTGGGTGAATTAAGTAATTCAAAATGTTCTTGTGGTAGAACATGCATGCGTTCATGAAAATTAATTTCAATTTTGGGGTGCGGCTTTGGCAAATAACAAAATCCATTTTTTTTAATTAGGCTATCAAGGATGATGTGATTCTAAATTTTGAAAGAGGGTAGGACTGCATCAGCATTATAGTAATCAACAGAATTATTAAAAAACTTTCTAAGGACTGATTAAAGCATTGGCAAAAGGAATTTTAACGTTATATATCGTTAAAGTTTTATTTTCGTAATTTACAATTGCATTGAACTCTTCTAAATCATTTGTTTCTATAAGAGAATCTCAATTTTTATGCCAATCTAAAATTCGCATTTTAAAATTTTTATTTATTCCAAAATCTGATAAATGTTCTAAGTTAAGGTTTTTATTAGCTCGATATTCTTGTTGACATGCATTGCCTTCAAAGGATTTTTCAAAAATATTCTTTTTATAAAGGTTGACAATTTTAGGGGTAATAATTGAATCGGATGCACCAGAATCAATAAGCACTTTGTTTTTTTTGAGGTAGGTATAAATAGGGTAGTATTTTTTAACAGGACACTTGAAAACATTGTCTTTTTTGTTACGACAAACTGTTGCCTAATTTATGTGCATTGCAATAAATGGGTAGATGTCTAATTTAATTACCGTCAGTTTTAAACAAAGATTGGATTTTGAAAAACTCACACTGTTGTTACTGACCTCATTAAACTTGAATTTAAAAATAATCACATTTGGCTACTAAAAAACATACAAAATCATCCGCAACATTTACAATTTCATCGGGCTCTTCATTACAACAACTAATTTCTCTTACTGTTAGTTGAAGGGATTTCGAAAACAGTTGGTGGTATAAGTGGAGAAGATCTCATTTTCTGAAGGAGTTCATTTAACAGGGTAATTTTACACAAGAGTAGTTCGTGTAAATTAACATACTTACTTGTGCCCTTTTGTGTGCAATTTATTTTTGTAAATTCACATTTTAATTTTTATATACTTTGCATAAGCTTTACAAAGTAGCTATTTGGTGAAAATAATACTAAAATTGTAACGTTATTTGCCGTATACCATTTCCAATTTCCCAACACCTAAGTCAGTGCAGGTGGTGGTATCCGCTATAAAAATCTGCTCCAGGCTTATTTAAGCCCAGTCAGCGGAGAATCTTATGTACCTCCCATTAACCATATTATGCTAGGGATTTATGATATTTATTATGATAACAATTTAATTAGTGTACTTAATGCAAAACTTAATTTTTGAACACACATTTAACCCAATAACGCCATTCATGAGTTTAGTGTACTTTTTCAAACAACTGAATCACAATAATACGTAACTATATTACCTACGTATTTTATTTTCTGTGTAAATATTTTAGTGCAATATTACAACGTTTATAAAATTTTATCAAAGCTTATTTTGTATTTTTGATTCATTAATACCTACTTGCACCATAAAGTTAACAGTGGTTTAAATTTTAACAGTAGCTTAAAATTGACTTTTGACTTGCACCGCAAGTTAAGTCCAGTTTAAGTAGTGTTAAACTATTGTTAAATTAAACCTCACATTTTTGCCAATTAAACGAATTAAACGTATAGTTTAGACCTTACGTAAGAAAATTATATTTCCCGCCTCTTCTTTCTAGGTTACTATGTAGTTTACTCTTCTAGCTAGACCAAAAAAGCTCATCCAAGCCACCTCCATATCCATTTAAATGTCGATAATTCATTATTCTTTTGCGTGCGGGTGGCACCACATCAACGGTCGCCGCTTTCGTACTATGCCTAAACACACGCGTAAATCGAAGAAACGGGTCGCCTCCGATGAGGCGGATTCGGACTCAAAATCTTCTGATGAGTTATCCGTGATAATGGGTCAATTGAAACAATTGTCGGACAGGGTTTCTCAACTACAAGAAAACAAAAAACGTAAAGTTATTCGTGAGCCCTCACCAGTGAGTTCAGATAATAGTTTTTCTGAAAACGAGTGTGCTAATGCAACTGGGACACCAGCTAATACCTTTAGGCCTGTGAATTATGAGTCATCTGACTCATAACGTAAGTACATATTTTTTATTATGCATTTTAAACTTCTTGATAACTTTACACTAACGTAAACGAGTTCTGGCCAAACTATCTAACTTTCTGTATGGTCCTATCCCCTATTTGCTATCAACGAGTTTTGGTAAGCAATGGGGTTTTTACCCTACTTTCAACGAGTTTTGATAGAGACAGTACCCTTCCAGTTGGACAAAAATTTTAGGGGCCGCTGGTGCTGTGCTCTTTATACTACATAAACAAATGCAGTTTGTACCAACGAGGCTTTTGGTGAATACTGTTCACATGACCATATACTCACGTCAACGAGTTTTGATACCGCTGTGATGAGTCTTATTTAATTTTTTCATCATTTCTTTGTGATAGCAACTATCCTGTTCATAAAAACAAAAGATCAAACGATCTTGGGTGGAAATAACGAAAATTCAAACTTGGATAAGCATCCCATAAGGAAGACACAAAAATCAAAGCGAAAAGAGAAATGATAAAACGATGTTTCGCCCTGGGTAACGATTTCGTGATTTCCACCCAAGATCTTTTGAACTTTTGTTTTTTAGTTTCTTTTCGGTTGAAGTAACTGATTTGGAGGTTTTTTAACTTTTTCTTTGTTTTAATTGCCTTAGGAGCATAATCCTACTGGAAATATTAACACGCCAGGACGAATTCGTATCAGGTAACTTGGATAAGTAAGTACCAGTGCGGAACGATGCCTATTTGTGAGTGGCTCAAGGTTGGAAATCAAAGTGTATGATGGTGTTTATTGATGTATAGTGGAGGGTGACCAGTGAAACTACTGATGAGCCCACGCTGGTTACCCAGGGCGAAACATCGTTTTATCATTTCTCTTTTCGCTTTGATCTTTTGTCTGTTCCTTGTGGGATGCTCATCCAAGTTTGAATTTTCGTTATTCCCACCCAAGATCTTTTGATCTTTTGTTTTTTAGTTTCTTTTCGGTTGAAGTAACTGATTTGGAGGTTTTTTAACTTCTTCTGTATCCTGTTCCTGTCAGAAGACAACAACGGTGCTGGGACTAGCAGGCCTATGCCATGTGATCTTCTCGCTCTTCTTGGTAAAAATAGCATCACAGATCAGATTAAGTCAGAGGATCTGAACAACGAGCTCGCTCAGATCTTGTCTAAAATATTACAGAATGGCCTTGACCCCGAAATACTATCCGCCATACAAAAAAAAATATGCCCCTCCCCGTAATTTGAGTCTCGCTATTGCCCCTAATCTTAATTTAGAAGTTCTATCCGTTCTGACGGAACAACACAAACAACGAGATGAAAGGTTGTCTACGCGTCAAAACCAAATGAGAGCTGATTTGGTCGCAATTGGCAGAGCAATGACATTGTTGTTGAAAGAACATACCAAATGTCTGATTCATAATGATGAGTCGTCTTGCACAAGGTCTCTAGTTTCAGTAGATGATGACAAACAAGTTAGATCGACACTTGTCAACGTCTCCGTAGTTAGTTGGGAGCAATCTAGGGGAAAGGGTGAAAGCTGCACGCGATTTGGAGAAATTGTCTTCCGACCTCAAATCTAAGGCTCTTGTCACCAAAAATAGCAGCAACCCTTAAATAAATGTAGTAGATTAAAAGATTTTATCCATTGCTGGAAAACACTGACCTCTGATAAACTTTTATTATCTTAGGTGCAAGGTTATATAATTCATTTTCTCGAAAACCTATCCAAAAACATATACCCAATGAAATTAAATGGTCCTTGACAGAAATTAATTTTTTATCTGCTGAAATGAAACGTCTTGAATTATGTGGGACCATAAGGAAGTGCTTTGTCCAGTACGACCAATTTTTTCGTACTAAACTCTTTAAAATCAAAGATCATGGAATGGTAACAAAATTATTAAATAAAAATAGGTTTGTGGCATCACTAGATCTCAAAGACGCCTATTATTTGATCCCTATTCATAAAAAGCACTGTAAATATCTGAGATTGATTTTTGCGGGGCAGATTTATGAGTACGCTTGTTTACGATTCGGACTTAATACTGCGCCATATGTTTTTACAAAACTTCTTAAGTCCGTATTTTATTACTTGCGACAACGGGGTCTGTTATCGATATTATATATTGATGAATTTTTACTTTTAGGTAGTGTGTCGCTTTAATATTATGGTAACTGAACAAGTTTTATTGAGCTTAGGTTTTATAATTAATTGAAAAAAGATCGTTATTATTCCATGCACGCAGATAAAATATCTGTGTTTAATTTACAATACTATCAATTGCTATGTTTTCATGGGTATTGAGTTCGTTTTCAAAACTCATTCTATCTTTTTCTTTTATATAGCGTGTTCTTGGTCTTGATAAAGCAATAATCTCAATAAATTTACCGATAGAAAAACAAAACAGCATATTAGAAGACTTCCTCAAAGCTGAAAGTAATGCTAAACTTACCATCCAAGAATTTGCAAAGCTTTACATAAAAAATTGTGAAAGAGCAAAGTTTTTAGCTCTAAAGCAATCAGGGGGTTCCTACAGTCATAAGATGACAATTTCTGAAAAGTTTCTGACTGATCTTTCGTGGTGGAAAACCCACCTTCTAGTTCAAATTTCTTTCACAGTTTTACTTTCAAACTAAAGATTTTTAGTGACAGTTCTTTAACAGGTTGTGGGGTATATGCTGCAATGGTTTTAAGTCTCGGGGTTTTTGGTCTAAAGAAGATAAGAATAACCACATAAACTACTTAGAGTTGTTAGCTGCAATTTTTGAACTTAAGTGCTTCGCGAGAGATCTTGTCAACTGCGAGACTTTATTATGGATAGACAATACCACTGCCATTTCATATGTAAATAGAATGGGTAGTATACAGTTCAAACATCTTAATAATGTCGCTAGTGAAATTTGGCAGTGGTGCAAACAACAAAATTTATTTTTTTTGCATCCTACATTAAATCACAGGACAACTCTATAGCTAATCAAGAATCTCGTCGCCTATATATATAACGGAACGAAATTTTCTGTTGCAAATTACGCGTTCAAAGAAATTTGCCGTATATTGCGAATGCCTGAACTTGATTTATTAGCTTCCAAAATTAACTAAAAAGAAATTTTCCTCATGGTTTAAAGGCCCCGAGGCTGAAATTGTTGACGCTTTTACAGAACCGTGGTTTCATTATAATTTCTACGCTTTCCTACCCTTTTCCCTTATTGCTAAAGGTTTAAAAAGATAATTGCGAATAAGGCAGAGGATATTGTGGTTGTTCCTTGCTGCCCACGTCAATCATGGTACTCCTTGTTTAAATCATTGCTTATCAAAGTGTCAATACTTTTTTCTTCTAATATTTTATAATAATATACTACACTGTCAGGTTTCCCTGAAACCAGGCCTCTTATCAGGCAAGCAATGATTAGCAAAGGGGTTTCTGATGAAGCTATTGAGATATCCATCTCTTCTTTACCAAAGTCACCAAAATTAAGCGATAGTTATTAGATTAAAAGATTTCTAAAAGGTGTTTTTAAATTACGTCCTTCCTTGCCGAAATATCATGTGACATGGGATCCGATTACAGTTTTATATTATTTAAAAACTTGTTATCCTAATAATACACTTAGTTTGGAAACGCTGACGTATAAGTTATCGATGTTAATGGCTCTTGTAAGAGCCCATAGAGTGCAAACATTTTCATCAATATAGATTAAAAATATCGAAATATCCAGCGAAAAAATTAAAATAAAATTCCGGCTAGGATCAAAACTTCTGCCCCAAACAGATACCTTTTAGTATTGCCCTTCTTTCACAATGAACCAAAACTTTTAGACAATCGGGCAAATTTTCAAAACTCTTTCTCACCTATAAGAAGTCTTACAAAGAGGCTACGGCTCAATCTCTTAGTCGTTGGATCCGTTTGGTTTTAGCAAAAAGTGGAGTAGACACTGCAATTTTTACGGCATATAGTACCAGACACGCGTCTAAAATACAATACAATACAATACAATAAATCTTTATTTTCCGTAGATTACTTTACGAATAATATGAAACACGTCAAAAATAAAAAATCCTAAAGAGGTAACAAAATTAGAACAAATCGACTAAAATAATATTAAATAATTTTTTTAATTTTTACAGTCTCAATTATCTGAAATAGTATCGTCAATAACTTAAGCTAAAAACTACCTGAAAAATATTCCTGCATATCATAAAAAGCGTTATGTATCAAAAAAGCCTTTAAATCATTTTTAAACTTATGTCTTTTCTCAATCTCCTGTATTCTCTTCGGCAGTTTCATGAAAACCCTAATTCCTACTGTTAAGGGCAGATTGTTACCTAATTTGGTTTTATGAAAGGGCACCCTATATTGGTTTTTTTGCCTTGTATTTATATTATGTATATTAATATTACGAATTAGGGTTGATTTTTTTGAAAAAACAAAATTACACAATTCATACAAATAGAGACAGCACAAAGTTAAAATTTTGATCTTTTTAAAACTATCACGACATGTTTGCATAGGAGGCAGTCCTAGCATGCATCTTATTATTCTTTTCTGCTTAATAAAAACTTCCTCCCAATTTGTTGATCCACCCCAAAAAATAATGCCATATCTCAATTTTAACCTTTCTGGAAACTCTCCCAAATCAAAAGATTTGTTTACCAAACATGTCAGTGGAGAAATAATTAAATCCAAACATTTAACTGCCAAATAGCTTGGAACATCATCAAATCCACAAGAAAATTTAGATTTAAGCCTTTTTTTAGTAAATATAATAACTCAATTTCGGTGAAACTCGTTAGGGAAAAAACGTCATTAACAAGTTTTGTTGCATTTTTTCGTCCGTTCGTAATGTGTGTGGTGTATTTTTTTGTCTATCTGTCTGTCTGTTGATCTTATTTATGATTTGCAAAGGAGCTTCGTTAAAAAATGAGTTGAGATGATTTCCAACTAACTGAGGATTTTCCTCCGTTTTCAGTTTCAATTTTGCCGTTCATGTCTTTAACAATGGACCACACAGTTTTGTATGTATTTTTTGATTTTGCAATGCTCAAAATAACCTTTTTTTGTATTTTTGATGAGATTCATATGCCGTTTTTTTTCTTGTTTATAATTTTCCTTTAATACAGGATATTGTTGAGACATTTGGTACCACTCTTTAACTCTTTTACTTGATTCTTTTATGTTTCCATTTACCCAAGTTTTCTTTTTTCTGTTATAAAATGTTTTCTTTGTAAAATGCTTATTAAAATACCATTGAAAAGTATTATGAAACCTATCATAAGCTAGGTTTAAGTTTGATTCCAAAGAAAAAGATTCCCAAGTTTCTTCTGAAATGTCGTCCTTAAAATTCTGTATGTTTTGAAAGCTAAAATCTCTCCTTTGAGTCACAATGTCAAAATTTTGTTTAATGTAAGAAGTTTTATCACAGAATATAATTGAATTGTGGTCAGAAATACAATTTTCTAAAACGTTACTAATACCACTGTTATTTACATAAATATGATCTAACATATACTTATCTCTAGTTGGTTTGGTTACACAATTTCTTAATCTAAAAGACAGAACCGTACTTTCGAAAATCTAAAATCTACAGATTTAAGTAGGGGAACGCATTAAGATGGACTGTTTCATCTAGCGTGTTAGCAAAATTTTACAATAGGCCCTTATTGAAGCTAGATGATTTTGCGACCGCAGTTTTAAGTAGGTTATAAAACTATATTGTAAGATATTTTTTTATTTTGTGGTTTTTTTAATAATTTTTTCTACTATTTACAAATTAAGCTAAGTATTCGCTTTATGAGAACGTTTTTGATTTTTATTTTTTCTATTATTGTTGCATTGCTAGTGATCTAGAAGAAAGAGGCGAAAAATATAATTAAAAGATTAAACGAACTTACCTAAGTGAAGTTTGATCTTAATTATATGACCGCTTTTTCCGAATAGATCACTCCCTCGCTCCCAAAACTGGTAATCTATTCTAGTGCAAGAGATATGGATATGGAGATGGCACGGACGAGCTTTTTTAGTCTAACTTTAAAGTGCGTGCGTGGCTCCACCTGCCGGCGAAGAGTAGGCTACATAGTGATCTCTTGTGAAGAGGCGGTCATATAATTAAGATCAAACTTCACTTAGATAAGTTCGTTTAATCTTTTAATTATTGTTGTTGCCATAAATAAATATTGTAAAAACGTTACGTCGGGTACAGAGTATCCCGCTATATTTTAACCCCCAGTTAGCGCCGTTATAATTAAAATTAAAAAAAAGGTTAAATACAAAACTTGTATTACTGTTCGCATGCTTTAAGAGTTACCTGTCTAAAGTAGCTAAATGTCATTGCAAATGTCAAATTTTGTTTACAAGTCTGTTATTTTAAATGAAACACCCTATATATTGTTACGTTTCAATCGCCTTTTCCTTCCTAATTTCAAAAATACCAAACACTTTTAGTACAAGCGTTTGCAGTAAAAATTATTAGGGATAGGTAACCCTCGCCATTTTTTGATAAGATATACATTTTCTTGTCCTGAATACGACATGGCCAATCCTATACCTTAAAATTGTGGCTCGGCACACCAATCCAAAGGCGGGCAATTTTAGAAGTCTCGTGATGGATACGGTAACCCCCACCATATTCACATATATGATGTAGTAGTACCCCCAGACCAAAAATTTTTAGAGTGGTGTGCCGAACCGAATAGGAATATAAAACCGGCAGACGGTTACACTTTAATATTAAACCATACGCTTTTTAAACCAAGTAGTGTGCGACTGTGTGATGGGAATGGCAGACTATTGGCAAATTGGATTATTAAGTAGGATGAAAAATCACATCTAAATAATTACATTTATCATGGTTATATCCCGTACTATAGTGTGCGCTGGTAGGTAGCGGAATACACTATTTAAACAAGCTTGTTAGGGGCGTATGATCCTAGTGAAAGCATTTAGCGTGCGGTGCTTGGCCCAATTCCCTTTGTAGTTCAGTTTTAGTTTGCATTAATTTTGTACCGGTCTTTATACCGGTCGGTGCAACTAAACAGAACGGGAGAGAGTTAATTTGAAATTTTGACTCGCACCGAGTGTTTGGATTTTATAAAAACGGATTAAAATGTCCTGTTATTACGCCTATTTTGAAATGTGCAAAGCCAATTTTACACACGTAAAATTTTGATTTTTGTGTCAAAAACACCAACATTTTTTCCGCTAATTAAGCGTAGTATGTCCGGATAAAAACATGGTAAATATGTTCTTAGTAAAATTTTAAAATTTCTAACAATCCTAAGAAAAGTATTATAAACCTAAAATACGCTACGTTTTTTTTTAACCGAATATCATTTGCTTTCAAGCATAATGGTCAAGCCATGATGACCCTTAAAATAATTTTGTTAAACACCTGTTAAATTATTTTTAGATTTGCTAAAATGCATTTTAGTAGGACTCGTTTTTTGGCAAATTTAAAGACTGTAAAAAACCTTGATTGAAACAAATTAATACCACTTTATGTTTTACGCAGACCCGAAAGGGATGCTGACTGGGCACAATCGGCTGAACAAACATCTGACGCAAATAAGAGTAGCAGGAGTTCCCGTGTGTCCCGCTTGCAGGCTCGAAGAGGAATCGGCGCAGCACTTAATAGCACAGTGTGACGCATATGCCAGATCAAGGCAGCTGAAGTGGGCTTTTCCCACGATAGAGGAAGAAGAGCTGCACTCGCTTAAATGGGGCGATATACTGAACTTCGTAAAGAAGACAGTGAGGCCCGGATAGAGAGGTGCAGCGGAAATAGGGACATAGGGGTAAGAAACGGGGTATGGCAGAAAAGGCCCATGAAGAGGTCTATTTGCCAGGCCCATGGGTCGCCCCTATACTACTACTACTACTACTACTACTACTACTACTACTACTGTTTGACACAATTTACACTTTGAAAAATGACCATTTGTGCTGTTTTTTGGATAAAAATTGCAAAATAAAAATCATATGCACGACACTACTCAAGATTTTCAGTAAACATTTGCCTTAAATTATGTCCATCTCTCTCTACAATACTTTTTTATAGCCTGCTGTCTTCCTTCAATAATCCTAAACATTTTTGCACGTCACTAAATTATCTCTCCAGCTATCTCTAAAATTCAGCTCTGTCTCTCTAAATATTTTTAAAGAAAGAGAGATCGTTTCAAATGATCAAAATATTTTTGTTGAATGTGCAAGCTTTCCTTTAACTAAATTAGATATTTACCATCCTGCATTGGTTGTAAGAATTAAGTGTTTTTTACCATCGCTTTTGCAATATGAAAATAATTGTTTACAATTTTAAAAATGCTAATTTGGTTAATTTGTACAAGGAGCTTTCAAAAATTAATTGGGAATTTATTTTGAAGAATACTCTAGATTTGTATTTTAATGTTTTAAACTGTTTTATTGATTTGTATTTGTAATCTAATGCAGAATATTTCACTGAAAATTATTTTATGGACTCAAAAGGGCCAATCTCAATACCAGATATAAGATCTTTTCATATAACTTGGCATGAAATATATATCAAGCTGACAAAGTTAAAGATAGATAGAGTATTCTACCCCTGTTTTTAAAAAAATTTTCTCTCTTTCTTTGCCAACCACTTTATTTATTATTCAACCAATCGCTTTTCCAGGGAATCTTTCCAGATCCGATGTTTGTAACTATAGACCAGTTGCTATTATGTCACAGACACCAAAAGTTTTTGAATCTATTGTATCAGATTTTCTTAATAAAAAGTATAAACATTTTATTAATACGAGACAACATGGATTTATAGGTGGTAGAAGTATATCTACAAACTTGTGTGTCTATGAGTCCATTCTGTCGGATGCTTTAGAGAGATTGCTTGCTTTGGCTTTTGCTTAGTATTGCTTTATGCAGATGATTTGAAAATTTGTGGCGTTATAGTTGATGAGCTTTCAGCACAAAAAATTCAAGAGGATCTTAAGAGGTTTCAGGTATGGTGTATTAAAAACAGATTATTTTTAAATGTTAAAAAATGTAAATACATACAATTTTCAAGTAGTCTCAATCCATCTAATAATGAATATTATATTAATAATGAAAAACTGGAGAAAGTAGATATTATTCGTGATTTGGGTGTTTATTTTGATTCCAAAATAGCATTTACTGAACACATACAAAGAAGTTCAAACAAGGCTTTAAAAATGTTAGGTATCATAAAAAGGCATATTGTCGATTTTACAAATATTTATGCATTATTACACTTGTAGTAGGGCCACATTTAGAGAATTGTGGTATAATCTGGTCACCTTATTACTTAAGTCACTCTGAAATTCTTGAAAAAGTGCAGAAAAAAAACTGGAAGATCGGAGACTAACAGCTGAAAGAACTTTTATTTTCAAATTGATAAATAATTTAAGTGCATGCCCTGAGCTTTTAGCAAGCTTAAATTTTAATGGTCCATCAAGACAACTTAGACAAACACAAATATTCAGAATTGATCAGCACAGAACCAACTTTGGTGCAAATACCTCAGTCGATCGTATGATGCGGAACACCAACTCCCTTAACCTCGATATCTCTGGGTTATCACTTGGGCAGTTTAGGAGTGGTTTAAAAAGAGTCGAAAAAGTTATTTTGTTTTCTATATTAATGTTAGATATATAATATACATATAAAGTGATGTTTTGTTACATTTTTAATTATGTTGAAATTTTTATTCTTTAATGTTTAAAGGAGTGAAATTAACTTAGAATTTTATTGAAAATGTTATTCAATTTAACAATTGATTTTTTAAAGATCTTTATATTGATACCGCTTATATACTGATGTACTTATTCGTATTTTTTTAAATTGTAATGGAAAAAAAATCCGTCAATAAATGAAATTAAAAAATGATATGAAATATTTTTTGGCAGTACTTTTTTCAAACGCCTAAAAACCAGTGAAAACTTGAAAAATTTGAGTGTTTAATTCTACAAATCGAAACTTTGGAAATAAAGATTTAAAATGTGAGCAATATCATGGCATAAATATGTAAAAAACATAAAAATTGCTTCATCAAAAATGTTACCCCTTAAATTATGCTAAAATATTCTAAGCCTTAATTATCATCATGGCTTGACCCATATAATGAAATTTATTGTTTTTATCCGAAGATATTCTATGTTTTTGACACCTACTCTTTTTGACTGGAAGAAAGTTTCTTACAGAGTAGTACGACCCGTTCCATTTTTATTGAGACAAAACCTAACCTCAATGACCCACTGAACGAAAGCAGGTTTAACAGTTGACAGAAATGCAAACGCGCTAGATTGTTGTTGTTGTCAGATTTGAAGTTTTTAGGTTAGGTTTTTTCTCCTCCTAATAATAAAATGTTAGCCTTCTGCTTCTTGTTGGCTAGATAGCAATTACCGCTAAGGCCAGTAGTTTTTAAGATCAAAACTAAAGAAAATCAAGTAAACTTTTGTGGCTAGAAATAATTTTTGTACATTTAACTTGTGCAAAATTGTAAAAAACATTAGAAAAATTATTCACACAGCTAATTCGACGATGACGACTAGTTATGATCGACCATAGCCAACTTATCAAGCAAGATAATGATAAAACAACTCATAAAAGGCAGATTTCTAGGTTTTTACTTTGTTTACCTATATTTGTGGTCGATTTTTCCGAAAAATTTTCTTAACGTTTTTTTATTCGCACCAGTTTATAAACGCATCAAAGTTCCGCTGGTAGCGCTCTTTAAATTTTTCAGGCTCCAAATCGAAAGTGACTCTTAAAGCAGCTTCTATTATTTCCTCCGGATTCAACTCATTTTATAGATCTGGGTCCATTTTTGTAACCAAAACTTTTTAAATAAGTAAAAAAAGTACAACTGGCAACGCCTTGTTCTTTAATTTTTTAATCTTTTGCCAGAGTGCTCAGGGAAAACTAAACATCAGAATTAGCTGAAATTTTGCAGGGGGTGATAATTTTTAAATGCTTAATAAAAATATTGGAAGGATTTTTCAAAATTCTCAATTACTTTTTCTTCAAAATAAAAGCTCTGGTGCTGTCATCTATCCCAAAAGCCTCAAAATAATTGCGGTTTAGAACAAACCCGATTTACCAAATAAAAATAGAGAAATACTCACAATTTCCTCTGAATTACATTTTTCCTTTTTATAATTCCTTGCTTTAGCGAAAATAAAAACTAAGTTTCCTTTTTTCTAAAAGCCTGTGCACTCCGGAAAAGAAAACCGATCAATCAATCACAATTCATTGAATTTGGGAGACACACGCATTTCAAGTGTTGGCCGATAGATTGCAGAATTTATACGATTCCATGGTAACTGCAGGTGTTTTTTCCACAAACTTTAAATCGGTCGGCAGTGGGACAGAAGAGTATTTTTACGTTTTCTGACAGAAAACCATTCGAGGTTATGTTTATCTTTTCAAAAATGTGTTTTCAAAAACATTGTTCTAAAAAAAATATGAAACCACTCCGTGATTGCGGTCGCCCTCCGAAAAAGGCCTAGCGCTGCGCGGGCATTACCTATCAAAGAATCCAGAGAACTTTACTGACTCGCTGGGATTACTAGGAATTCGCGAAAAATTCGGCGACAATAACCCCACATAATTTTGTTTTTATTCTGATTCGACAATTTTTTTTGTATTTAAATTATTGCGGCATAGTTATGTGAAAGTGTACTAGTGAAATCTTGGAGTGTAAAAGATAGATTTTGGAACCTCAGTTTCAAAAAGCCACGGATACTTGAGTACTAACAAAACAGGTCAGTAAAGCTCCATTTAGAGGTTGGAAAGACTCTTGCTAGTCGTTGTCGCTCCTGTTTAAAATAGAATACGATTATTTCGTCTAGCGCCAGTAGCCTATTTTTAAATCTGTATGCTTTTAAGTTAACCTGTTGTCGGTATCAGCTAGCGGAAGTGTTTCGAATTCAATTATTAATGCACCTGTAAATGCAACCTTAAACATTACACCCAGTTACATTAATACGTAGTTGGGTAGCGTTTTTTTAGCAGGTAATTCTGCAATAAATGGTTTTCTTTAATTTTAGATTTTTTCTTGTTTTTTTAGCAGCGTAGAACGCGAAAAGTCAAAATAAGTAACCTAACCCCAAATTTTTGACCCGGTGCTAAAAAATCTCTGGTGTCCCACTGTGGATAAACATAAATAGAGTCTCCGCATTGCCATGGAAAACAAATTCAATGACGTAAAATTCTGCAAAAAGGTCAGGTCGACATAGTTAAATTGATTTCCCGTACAGTGTTGCTAAAAACAATTCTCCAGATTGTAACTACGACCCATGTACCTATATATATCTGTACTAGGAAAGGTCCCGATGAAAATCACTGCATAAAGCCGGCGGCCATTTTGAATTTGGACCATGACCAAACTCATGTCTTTGATTGATTCGGCTGTCGAGGTAAAATGACAAAACATCAAAAAACCATAACCCAACATTTTGTTTTCATTTTTCAACAATTTGAAGATCTTTTTTGACTTTTTTTATAATAATCTTCAGCGTTTTTGCGTTTTTCTGGATTCTATCAGAACATAGGAATATTATGTCGAGAAGTAAAGGCCCGTTCAGAGTTCCGTAAGGTAAGCGGTATGAGGTAAGACGCAATGAAAATAAACTATAGCAAAAGCTTGCGGTAAGCTTACGGAATACTATGAACATCAAGCGTTTGTCATGTTTACTCTGAACGGGCTTTAACCACAGATGTATGAAGCTACCCACTTGGCACAGAACGTAAAAATCACGCGTGTCGCAGAAACGTCATGTAATAAAATCAAGAGCAATTAACGTGGTTTTCAAGTTGGCAAAATAAACAGATTTTCCAAGACATCCAGGGAAGACACACATGGATTTAATATACTAGTTACATAAAACTTTCATAAAATCCACACGGCGCAAACTTCGTTTGTATTATGTCAAATAGATGTTTGACGTTTGATTAAATGTAGTGATTTATAAAAATATTCGTGGTATATTCTGCCATCCTTAACTAAAAAGCAGTAAAAATACATTATTTGCCTATGGAGTTACTATTTTTTAGTTAAAGGCGGCAGTATTGCAGTGCAATGTTAAAGCTGGTTTAGATTTAATTGATGTTTAGAACGTGATAGCTTAATTTTTTAGTTTATTATGAAAGGACATTCTAAAACAAAATTAAATTCAAACCAGGTTTAACACAGCGGTCCAATTTACAATAGTAAGGAACACAAGATTATATAATTTTTTTATTCTTAAAATTAGTACATTTGCTTTTGTTTAGAAAAAAAATATATTTTTTTTTATGTATAACGTTTATTTCCCAACAAACTTACATGTTTATTACAGGGAAACCATTTAGTTCAAAGAGATTTTAAAAAAAATAAAATTATAAAGAAACATACATAAAACAGTTACGAATCATATAATATTTATATAAATAAAAAGCGAATAATATTATTTTGAAAAAATATTATTGTGAATTTTTTAGAAAATGGATACTAATAAAAATTTGACAAGTATTTACATTAATTTGTGGGGTTTTGGATACTAGTAGTAAATATGAGTTTATTATTCATTCAAAAAATATTTCTTTATATTTGTTTAATCCTTTGGATTGTTGATATATTTTTAATTGATTCTGGTAAGTTATTGTAAGACAATATTCCATCACATAAAATTGTTTTTTTGCCAATATTACTTTTAAACTGTATTGTTTGGTACATATTGGATTGTTTTGAAAAATTGACAGCAGAAAAATCCATTGCAGTTTTCTGAATTTCCAGAAGTCATGACCCTACTGCTCGCTCGTGATCAAGCTATATCTGAAACAATACAAAAAAAAAGGATTTTACAAATTGCATTTTTGATAAAGAATGAGTTTACGGTACTTATTTTTATTATTACTTACTTATTTATGGAGCATGGGCACCCATTAAATTTTTTTAAATTTAAATATGTTATAGGCGAGGGTTAGAAATTTTTTTTTTAATTATTGCCACCCCCCCCCTAATGAGTACAGGGTGAGCCAGACAATAATGTTAAAGTGCAAACATATTGACTATTTTGTACCTCACACAATCCTTGTTTTTACGAAAACTATTTTCTGTATTTACACTTTAGTACAGGCTAAAGTGTAAATACAGAAAATACACTTATACAGATAGGCTAAAATAATTTTTCAAAAATTGTCAAGAATCTTTATTTTTCTAAAACATTTTTGCTGGTCTACAAAGCAATAAATTGTTGTCAATTTTATGTGTATGTGAGCAGTGGCATACTAAAAAAAATTTTTTGAGGGAGGTTCTACTGACTCATACAAAAATATGAATTTTTCTTTTCCTACTGGGATAATATTAAGTAGGTACTTAATAATAACTTTACATTTACTGCATAGTCATCTTTTCAGAAAACATTAGTAAGGGGGGGACTTAAATATATTTTAAGTCAATCATAATATTTAATTATGACATAATGTTACATCATGTGCACATACGTCTTAAATAGTTTTATGCTATGGCAGAAACACATTGGCTATACACGGTATATTTATAAACTTATTTTTCTTGATTTCGTAGTTTTTATAAAAGCAAGGATTGAGTGAGGTAGAAAATAGTCAATTTTTCTTAACCTTATTTTCTGGCTCACCCTGTCCCCATGATAAAAAAAATTTGTGTAAGCCTCCCCTTATAAAGGAGGCTTAGACAAATTTGGGGGGGTTCTTTGATTTTTGCATTTCATTTGAGTCCGTTGATGCTAATAAATAAATAATAATTTGGTTTATTTGCAAGTTTTTTTTTACACTACCCTAGTAATAAAAAGTATTTACCTCTTGATTAATAGCAAAACTGGCAAATCCTAAAGTGTTTTCAAGTTATTGTGTTGTTCCATGGAGATATGTCCATTGAATACTGCTTTTGATCTTTTAGGCAGTTGACCCATTTTCAGTTAATTGTTTGATGCTGAAAAAAATCATACAATAAACAAATTTTACAAACAACCCAAAAGGCCTTTTGACAAATAGTACAAAACGTTAATAGTTATTTACCTAACAAGTACAAAAAAGGCACTTTTTATAAGGGTAAGTAATATTTTTTCTCATCAGTGCCTATGCAGTTTACAAAAACAAAAAAATAATGGGAACACCATAATAAATTAAAAAATATTTACTAAAATTCATTTCAAACACTAAAAGAAGATGAGGAAATTCTCTTTTACAAATGATGCTACTAAGAAAGCAGCTAAAGTTGTGTTTGTATTTTGTAGTAAGACCGGCAGTTTTATTCATTTTTTATATCACTTTAAACGGCCAATATTTTTTATTTCAAGAATTAAAGCGGATAACTATTTCATCATCAATGGTGGAACTTTATAAAACCTTTTGGGTAATATAAAAAGGCTTTGACAAAATATGTCAGGCTTAGATACTGACATAATATAACAAATACAATATGTAATTATGGTCATGTCTATATGGCACTTAACCTTAAAAGACAAGGTGTATAATATATTTAAAAAGGATGAACAGATGGTTATAATCTGAGGTTAGTAGTGACCACCTTTAACTTTGAAAATTAAATTATCGGTTATTTAAAATGATATAAAAAAATTTTAGGATCATTTCTAGTCCAAAATAAACAGAACTTGTGTTTTTGCTGGAGAATCATTTCTTTGAGTTATGAAAAATATATTATTATATATAACAACTTTTAGAAATCCTGATGTGCTCTCAAGGTATTCTTTTGTCCCATGTAGCTACACTTTGGTGGCAATATGCAGGTGATTATTCCTTGAATACCTTGCCTATCATTCTTCTTATGACTTCTTGGAGAGTTTCTTTCATTTGATACTGTAAAAAACCGATAATACAATAGTACCAAAACAATGCTACTTTGTTTGGTTGGGTATAGAGTTGGTAAAACAACAATTTACTGCAAAGAACGGTAATTATGCAGTATACGGTTTTCTGCCATTCTTGATTTTTTATGAAAAATTCTTTATGGGCACACTACGGTCTTTAAGACCCAAATCCGCCTGCGCCCGATTTTTTTTTTAAAGGGTGTCTGGGGGGGTTGTAATGTGTTTTTTTTATTGTTTTGAGTTGGGTTGGACTAGGTTGGGTTGGACTGTGTTGGATTGGGTTGTTAAATGAAAAAATTCAAAAAAAAAACAACGGGCGCAGACGGATTTGGGGTCCTAGGGACCCTAGTAGGGCCCCCATACAGAATTTTTCATAAAAAATCAAAAATGGCAGAAAACCGTATACTGCATAATTACCATACATTTTTTTAAACCTTCTGCTACAGCAGCTAGACAAATTTTGGTATAGTCAGTCGGCGTAACTTTGGACCATTATGGGTAACTTTAAGCCACTTGGAAAAATCAGTTTAGACACATGAAAACTTCCAACAAATAATTTTCCAAGTTGCTCAAAGTTACCCACAGTGGTTTAAAGTTACCCCAAATGACTGTAACGCAAACTTTAAATTACTCGGCCAGTGCGGAAGTCACTCGACTTCTTTTTTAGGGCACACTGGAGCAGCATAAACCAAGCTTAATACTTACACATGCCAAGCCAAGAATACTTGTCTGGAACTATGGTTTCGGCAACTCACTACAAAGCACTTTCCCATCACAACAAATTAATAACGTAAAATTCTCTACAAGTATCCAAAAAGCATAAAAACACAAAGAAACGACCAAATAAAATAAAAAAAACGACCGACAAAATGGCTGTTGACATTTTCGACTCTATTTCGGCGCTGCTTACCACATATTCTTCTCTCTCTTAGTTTTCATGCTTTATAAAGAAACAGATAGCTTACCGAACAGGCGTAGTAAACAGCATAAAAATTTGCCTAGTTAAATCGTACTTACGAATCAATCAAAGACATGATTTTGGTCATGGTCCAGTTTACAATGGCTGCCGTCTTATTATAGTGATTTCCCAGAGGGCTCCCCAGTACAGATATATATAGGTACATGCTGCGACCTTAAAAGATCTTTTTTAGAAGTGTCAAAACTGCCAAAAAAAAACAAAAGCTAAAAGCTGTCAACAATCATAGCCAATTTGGCTGAAAATAGGACCGGAAAAGGATCAATTGTGCCACCAGTAAACCTAGTTTGACACGCATTCGTTTTATGTTTCATTGTTTCACATTTTGACACTGACATGTTATAACAAAATGTATCGTTATTTTTGGCTAGACAAGGCTGGCAATGGTTTTCTCAGTGTCCTGGCTCTTAGTCCCCTAAGAACTTTTTTGTTATTTTGACAGTTTTGCCTAAAATATAAAATATAGTAACATCAAATATTATTTAAGTGAAACCTAAAGCGTATTGCAATATAATATACAACAAAAAGTAGCTATTTTAGATACATATCCATATAGATTAATAAGATTTAGAATATTGAAAATAATATGAAATATGTTTTTAGCCATGATTTAAAAAAATGTCTGTGCCAAAAATTATTTAGTTTTTGACTTATTTCGGTAGATTTAACCATATCATTACTAATTAAAAGATTGCTATGGTCATCATGATTAATTTTATTAGGGCTTAACATTTCACTATAAAATAACTAAATTCTCACCAACAAACTTTCGAGCACGTACTATCTCTTAATTGTAAACAATCTTTTCAACTAAAATTAATATTTGCCTTAAAACAGCTCTCCGTTTTGGAGAGGAACATGAATTCCCAAAACAAATTTAATTTTCTTAACCACAAGAGGCAGCCTGGTTCAATATAAAGATAAATACAATTTTCTTAAGTATCAAACAATCCCGTCTTTAACTTCTAAAAGTTAGGATTGTTAGGTTAATATTATGAGATCGTATTCGGTATATAAGCTAAAGGGTGGGCCAAAAAATCTTGCACACTTTTGAATTTGCACAATTCAATCGGTTTGCCTAAAACTTGCTTGTTTCTGCATACAGGAAAATGTCGCAGATTCGATTGATTTGAATCTGGTAAAAAAAGAAAAAGAAGTGTACAGAAATGGCCGCAGCTACGGCGACACTAACAAACTGTTTCAAGGTATCACAGAGGCCCATCGAAGTTTGCACATTACCAGTTCTTTTAATAAATGGCGTAACGATTTGCGTACTGTCTTAAGAACACATGGGGATCAGCTTAGAAAAACTGAGTAGCCCGATCTAGATTATTATACGTTAACTAATGGTAATTTTTATTTAAAAATATTAGACTAATTTTAAGGAATTTTTGTCAACAGCACTTAAAACATTTAAAAAGTGACTTTTTTGGCATAGTTTTCGCCTGTGACCCATTTATTATATGATTTTATCAAAAAATCTTAAATAAACACTAGATCGCACTCCAAGCCAGCTCTTGGCAGCTTACCCAACCCACTTGTTCTTAAATATTTTAAAAAACTTAATACCATGAGTTGCAAAACTTTCATCACTGATTTACCTGCTTCAATGGGCGAGCCGCCACTGCACCCATCCGAAAAATAATCGTGACCGGCGATACTTAGGTATGGTTAGCCACACCCAATTGACATACACGCCGCGCTACTACCGTGCCAAATAGCAAGACGCAAGACAAGTTGCAAAAAGATCTTGTACCTAAGCGTGTGAAAAGCTGTCAAAAATACTTTTAATAAGTAAGTCCCAATAAATAAAAAAAATAAAATTAATCAAACCACAACCGTTTTGATTACAAAAAACAAAGGTACGATATGAGGAGTAGGTACTTATTCAATTAAGTGTATTTTTTAATTAAGAGTATAGTCTTCACTGGCAGCTTTCCTTGTCTTACTCATGCAAAATTTCGCTTGCTAGGGTATTTTTGGCCCCACATTTTTCTATACAAATGTAGAAATTTTTCAGAAATTTTACTCCCATTTTAAAGATAGGTTTAAATCTAGGGTCCTCTAGTAATAGCTAGTAACAGTTTTTGAATTTTGGCTTTCATTTTTGTGAAATGCGGGTCTAAATATGGCGTATTTGCCTGCTCATATCTGCAAGACTAGACAAAAATTCTTATTTGAAAGTGGTAGACAGTGTTGAACTTCGGAGTAAACAAGAGTTTTGAACGTCTTATTTTTGCCTTTCTAATAAGAGTCAGAAACAACAAAAGGTTTCAAGCTGCTCAGCTTTCAAGGAACAAGAGCGAGGAAGATCTTAGAATAAGCCAGCATGGAATTATTTCGCAGTCAAATCAGTTACCAAAGATGGAAGAAATCTAAGTTTCTATATGACATTCTACAATGCTTTGAAGAAATCATACACCATACCGTCGTCGAGGACCATAAAGTAGTCCTCCAAAAAATTTAAAAATGCTATCAGAAGAAATGGAATGGAATGGAAAAACCTAGTCCAAAAGAAAGAAAAACAAATTACCAACACCAATACCGTCATCAACATCTTTCCCGACCACTTACACAGACTGAATCATTGTTACTCAGCAAAGGACTTAACTACGCCATCTACAAACATTGAGAGATAGAGTACAATCAGAGGAATTCAGATGGAAGGTCGGAACAATTTTGAACAACAAACCGAAATTGGAGAACAACCTATCATCCAGTCGATCAAAATTCTTCCTGCAGACAAATAAAATGCAACTAATAGTAATGGACACCATCACCTATGACCACAAAATTGAAGAGGCTCGCCAAAACGGAAATCACAGAGAAATAAGGCCAAGACTCAACCACCACCATGACAAAAAATCTACCAAACTCTCTACCAACACAGAAGATACTTCACCGACATTGAAAGGAGCAAACTGACACCGAAGTACAGCAAATTATGTTTGGACTGCTGAAAATTCATAAGGCAAACATGCGTCTTCGACAGATAACCACCGCAATTCTCCTACTTATAATCTTGCTTAATATCTTTTAGTAATCATCCACCCTATTCAAAGAAAGGCTTCAGAATTCAAAGCACTACCTACAACCTGACGACCAGTTTGTAGTTTTGACGTCGAAAGTTTGTACACGAACGTACCACTGCAAGAGTCACTCCAAATCACTCTGACAGAACCAATCTACCAATCAATGCCATTATGGATTTGTTGAAATGCTGTATGCAGAATTCTTATTTCCAGGAGAAAGACAGATATTTTCGACAGGAAGATTGTCTACACATGGGATCTCCTCTTTCGCCGGTAGTGGCCAATCCTTTGAAGAAGAAGCTCTGTTGCTAAGATACATCGATGTCATATTCATCACACTAGAACAATTCTTCAATTATGTCAACAGCATAAGAAACTGCATAAAATTCACTCTGGAAAAAGAAAAAAATTGTCAGCTCCTTTTTCTTGATGTTCTAGTCACCAGAAATAACTTAACCAATGGACAATATCTTAATGTGAAATCAAATCACTCCACATTAACCAAACTGGGAATTGCAAAATTACTCATAGATCGAGCCATCCACATTTGCAATACAGAAGAAGCTTTAAATAAAGAAATGCCATATATTCGATCCGATCTGCGAAACTCTTCAGACCACACCAACACCAAAGTTTTCAGATGTAAATACTGAAAGGCGACCCATATAATCCAATACATCAAAGGAACCATCTTTGCACTGTCTTTAAAGCGATCACAACAATAAGAAGTCAATTGACAAAAAGTAAGCCACAACGCCACGACATCAAGAACTGCATCTACCAGGTACCATGCGAGTGTGGGAATATCTACATCGGAGAAACTGCCTTACAGAACACAGACGCAAAACTCGACAAGAGGAAACAACCAGCTCGACATTGCTGGGAAAATCAACAAATCATGTTTAAACTTCATGGTTCACTGAACACAAGTCAGCTTTATGGTTCACTGAACTCATACTAGTATATAAGATTAGGTAGTCTCAGTTTTTGTTAGTATTCACCTGATGATGATTGCAGATACAAAAGTATTTGAAACGTTGTAAGAAAGTAGAAATAAAGAGAATGGAAGTTCGAAACTCTAGTTTCCTCTCTAGACAAAAAGTCCCGATAAAGAACCCTGCATTTAAGTAACTGAGTATAAAATGTTTGGAAAATTTCTGTATGTGGATACAAAAATGTGGGGCCAAAAATATCCTTATAAGCGAAATTTTGCTTGAGGAAAACAAGGAAAGCTGTCAGCAAAGACTATACTCTTAATACTACTCAAAAAGAAGAACCAAAAGCTATTTTACTGAACTTCACGAAAGATTCTTTTCAATTTTGACGTGCCATGAGTGGCAGCGCTTGAGGCATATTTCGATTTATTGACGAGTTTTAATCTAAGCCGCTACATGCGGCTGATGCTTATAATTGTATTGTGGAATAGGATTTTTTTTCAAAATTTTCTTTTATCGTAAAAGCAAATATAAAGATTTTGTTGCTGGATATGCTTTTAATGCGTGGTAATTTTCTAAAGGTGCATGTGCGTAATATGAAGTGGGAATATGGAGGAGTGCAGATAGAAAAAGTCTGACGCACACTTGGACAGCTCAATTTTCAAGATCAGTTTAAAAAGAAAAAATCAGTTTTAATTTATTTTGGATAAATAGGCAAGGTCTTACCTTTCCTGTTATATTAAATTGCAACGTGGTAGTGTTAATAAACTCTGCATTTTTTCCAAAAAATATCGACAAATCTTGGGTGGGAAATTTGAAAATGAAGAACACCCTGTATATAAAACAAAATAGTTGAGAACAGTTTAAGCCGTTTATTAAAAGTACGACTATTATAGTTTTTTCGTAAAATCATTTGTGGCTGTTTTAAGTAATTTGTCAATCAAATGTTGTATATACCTCGGTCAAAAACAGCTTTGACGACATTAGCGTCTAACAGCCCTCGGTTAATGCCTCAGGCTGTTATTTACACACTGCAGGCTGTACTTTTTGACCTACGTGCATAAAAAACTATTTTCATATTGTGAGCTTCACTAAATCTAATAAAATTGCTGGGCAGTTGCTTACTTTGTTTTATGTATACTTAAGTTAAATTAAGCACACTCAGATGTAAATTCCATTATGGTCTCCTTCATTCTTCTCACTTATTTTATTTTATAGCTGATCCACCAGCGTACATAGGAGGAGGCTTGAGCCCCTAAGCCCCCCTCCTAAAGCCACTGAAATTCAAATCCTAAAAGGTTCACTTTTCCCTAAAGATCACCAACAAAATGGTAATCTGAGACAGATCTGAGACCCCCAGGACTGATTCTTTCAATGAATGTTACAGGCAAATGGAACAAATACTTTTTTTATTTTTTGGAGTCTGCCAGTATCGCCAGCCAGTGAAGCCGGATCATAAACTGTTTCTGCATATGATATCCTAGAGATAATTAAATCCTCACAAAAGCTCAGGATTAAGTTGGAACTCACAACATCGCGGTTAAATTAGGGTAGTTTGGTGTCCATCTACAAACCAAGATTTTTTACTTTACAGATAATATTAAGTTCAAAATATAACTTTTTTTTCTGGAACTTATAGAATGGCTTCCGATTGTTCGCAATAAGTTTTAAATTGTGGTTACTTGAGATGGCTAAAAAAGATTTCAAGCCTTTTTTAATCTTTGCGGCATCATTAAACACATCCTCAATCTGAATCTAAAACAAATGTATGAGTCGTTAGAAATATATCTGACTTTAATTTTATTCGGTTTTCTAGAAACCTATAGAAATAAAAGGATTTAAAGAGTGGGCTTTAACCTGTGCAACATAATCAACAAAGAGGGCAGCCATTTGCAACTACACCAGAAAAAAACAGTTGGTTGGGTGTGTTGCTCCAGCATCACACTGTTTACATTGAAATTTAAATAAAATTAAGAATAGACAAATGATTCATTGAATAAAGATTTCAGAGTGTTTATTAAATAAAACGGTAAACATTTTATAATTTAAATTTGCAACGGTGTTTTTTACAGGGACAAAACTAAATTATATATTTTTTTTCTATTTTGTGTCATCCTTGTTAGGAATCATCAGGGTAACATAGGACTGTACCTGGCATATGCAGCATAACATAAGCATTTACTCCCAGTGAATTTAAACAACTTTCGTCGCGCTGCATACAGCCAGATCAATATCCCGCGTTGTTTAATGACGAAAGTTGTTTAAAACTTTCGTGGCGCTGCATATAGCCAGACCAACATCCCGCATTGTTTGACGACAAAAGTTGTTTAAATTCACTGGGTGTGGTTGCTTATGTTATGCTTCATACGCCAGGTACAGTCCTATGTTACCCTGATGATTCCTAATAAGGATATAACAGGCCTGTATGTTTCTGGACTATCCATTAGATCTTGGAGGCCTGGTTGTAATGAATTAAAAAGCAAAATGTGCGTCCAATGCCACAAACCTTTCTTTTTATTTTTTAAATTTATTATTTTGAAGTGAATTAAAGGAAAAAAATTTGCAGAGGTTTAAACAAATCGAATAAAACAAATTTCCCTAAAAATATACCTTAAAATTTGAAAATAATAAGTTTTTAAATCCCTTTGTTAACCATGTAAAAGAATTTTTTCCATATTTTACTAGAGAATTTTGTAGTTGTTTTCTACAGATCATGGTAATTGCCCTGTTAAAAATATCTACCTTTTATTGCAGTTGAGTTATACTAAAAATTATGATTATTTTAAAGGGATGTATTTTATTCTGGTAAACTTTTAAAATAAGCTTAAAAAGTTCAAATTGAACAACATTGAAACTTAATAAACAACTTAATTTAATTACCAAGTATATTATTATACAAACTTTTTCTTTCTTCCAGTCTAAGTTCAATGAAAATTTATCCAATAACTTGTTCACACCCCAAAAAGGTTGCTTTGATCTTCGCAGTACCTTGAAACAAAGAAAAACAATAGAAATTAAGACCTATTCGATCATCCTAGCTCAAAGTTCAAACTCCAAAGCTTATAATAGGAAAGTATTTGATTTAGACTTATTAATGACCAATTCTAAATTTAATTCTCAAGGACTCCTTATATTTCCCAAAAACAACAGAAGCAAGTTTATCACAAACCTTATGATACTGTTTATACAAAATGACTCTGCCTTTGTCGTTACTTGACAAAACACCCACCCGTTAGTTTGGTGTGGATGTCAACAGTCCTCGACTTCCTTAAAAAGCCTTGTCCACTCACTTAGAGCTAGTCCAAATCAAGTTTGGAGTATCTCGCCTGTCTTTTTGTGATTTGTTTTTCATTTTTCCTGCGCTCTATACGCAGGTTGCGCCCTCGTTATCGTATAGCATTTTGAATGTTCCTTACTTGTTTGTCTGGGTGGGGCAACTTTCTTACTGCTCCGAACTGAATAACGGAGCTTTAAATTCATTTTAGAAAGGTAGACAAACATCAATTTTGAGATAGATATTTGTCAAGGGTTCGTAAGTTAGCTGTAATGGTGTAATCTATGACTTACTTAGATTATTTTTGAAGACTTTTAGGTCCGGAAGGTGATCTTTTCTTGGCGATAATAATGGATTTTCTTTTAGCGTTTGATTGTTTTTCAAAATAATATAACAAACTTCAGAGTAGAACATAAAAATTGGTTTGTTATACTCGACGTGAACGGTAGCAAACTGACGTGGGTAATTGCATAAATAGGCGATTCGACCGTTTCATGGTGTAGTTGCTGAGTGGATGCGCAGTCGTGTTTGCCCATTCTAAACTTCTTCTATTTATATGTAAAAACATTTTTCCTTCAGTTAAAACTTTGTTCGTGCACTGCAAGATACCATTTGTTTTATAAAATTAATTTTATTAATGATAAAGTTCTAATAAAATCCAAATATAAATTAACCATGATATTTCAAAAATAGCTAATTGCTCTTTATTTCAAATACCAATTGAATTGAGGCTAATAAGAAGTAATTACTGATTTGTGATAGATTTTAATATTTAATTGGAGTTAACAACGTTACAATTATTATTCCTAGTTTCTGGATTTGCAAGAAATTTAAGTTTGAAATTATGGAGATATTTCAGAAAGTATTTTACCGCCTTAAACGACCAGTGTCCTTTTGGACTACGCCAGATATAAGATATTACTGATTTAAGCTGAGTAAAAGACCTAAATAACTATTTTTATGCACAACCGGGCGAAAAAGTGTACTTTAACGCCCGAATTTTTATTCGCGAATGAAGAGGTACTTTAATGCCCTAGGGCACCTTTGATGCCCACAGGCCTTAAAGTTCTAAAATGCCTAGTTGTCCCGCATGATGTCAAAAAAGGAAGTTGCTATTTGAAGTTTTTAAAATATTTTCCAAAAATAGCCTCCCAGAAAAGGGCTACATAGTAGATTTTACTTTTTACGCTAAATGGTGGTTGGCGAAGTATCGAAAACAAAAATCGATATTTTAAAGATGGTATATTTATTTTCTTAAAACCCGTCTCTAGACCAACTGTGCCCGTACAATCGTTTGTTATTTCAAGTTTATTATTTAAAGTATTTTTGACTAATTTCACTACAAAATTATAAATTATTATTTCTTAAATATTAAAATGAAAACATGTTAATCGTGCTCATCGTGTAACAGCCCTCGGCTGTTATTTACATACTGAGGGCGATAGAGCTGTTATTTTTTACCTAGGGGCATAAGTAACTGTAACCAGTGAAATTTACTAAGATATAAAATAGTACCCCTCCCCACAGGTTTAAATATTTACATCTGTGGGGGGTACTAAATTTTAAAACCAATTTTCGAAAAACACTTACCCATACAGAAAAGACACTACTGATTATTTTGATTTACCACTGAAAAACTGCTTTTTTTCCCAAAATATACCATATTTAGGAGAAAATGCCCTTTTTTTTTTAAATGGCAAATGGTGAATACGCCAAAAATTTGGCACATAATGACTTCATTATCTGTGTTTGAGGTTATAAAATTGGTAATTTTATAGACCACCTCTGGGGGGTAGTTTAAATTTATAGCCCCCAGGAAGGATTGTTTTGGGGCAATTGTATTGTTTGTTTTGTATAGTTTCCCTAAGTAACCGTTTTTACAAGGATTAATTTAGCTTATGTAATATCCCAAGTTGTTCAATAACGAATAAAACACCTCCAACTCTCTCGTTTTCAGCAAAAAAATATATTTATGAGGGCACTACGAGGCAAAACAAGCATAAGTAAAATATACCAAACAAAAAAAATCCAAAACAACTATATTAATTTATTTACAAACTGAAATTAAAACAAAACTTGCATTTCAGTTTTTTAATACATTTCATAAATAAAAACACCTTTTAAATATAAAAAAAAAATTAACCTACCATAAAGTATTAATTGGAAAAATTAATTAACAAGGTAAGTTTTAATTAAAGTGACATACACCCCAATTTTAATTTTTCTACAAAGTGTTTACTATTTAACTCCGCGCGGGTTTAAATTTTTTAATTTTCTTTCCTTCTAAATTGAATATTTCTTCTTAAATCCAACAACAGATTGTGTTAAGATGATTATTCAATAAACAAATTTGTTAAAATTTTTCTTATAAATCAAACTATGTCCAAAACTCAAGGAAACTTAGGACCGTTCTAAAATAGGCTAAACCCTTTCAGTAAATTTCACCGTTAATGTTCTTCTTATGATGCTCTAGCTAGCCAAACATGTGTAAAAAGGAAAAATATAAAGTTCTGGTGAAGTAAGTTAGTAAAAATTTTTAGAATCCCATTTAGCACACTAAGAAATCACGTTATTTTGCAATGTGCTATATGTGGGAATAAACCCTAATTGTTCTGCGCGCTCTAGAAATCGGACCCGATTAATAAAGTAGGTAATAACTAACCCTTTTTTAAGTGTTATTTCAAGCAAAGAAGCGCGTAAGTCCTAATAATAGTTTTTGAGTTTTTATATTGTGTTAAGCCAGCCAGAATCGGGCTTCTTTCCTCATAAAATCTGGTAGAAAATAATATGCAGTTTATAAGATTTCTTTTGGTCTTAAATAGTTTACCTAAACGAAATTAAATTTATTTCAATTTCTTTGTTTCACATAGGTACCGCCAATCTTTTCTGACAGATTTGACGCGGTTTTTTTATCAGGTATGTGTAATGTAGTCTTATCGTATACAATCACTTCGAAATGAATTAAACTGCCTCTCATCTAATTAGGGTCAGTTATTAATTATTACGATAAATGAAGCGCTATAACCAAAAACCCCAATCTCATTATTGCTAGAAATTATTTAATTTAGCGACGCCCTCTGCCAGTGTCACAAAACAATAAAAAGTGTATTTACAAAGAAAAAAAAGAATAATTGTCCCAAAATCTTAACTTTTGGGAATCTGTCCTAAACTCGGGCCTAACGCTCTAATTCAGACAGTCCTTCTATTTATTGATCTTTAACTCCTAATCAAGCGAGGATTTAAAAGAGTCCAAATGCGACTTAAAATTGAACTACCCATCCCTAATAACACCGGACGTCCCCGGGACGTCCTTTTTAGGAACCCATAGGTCGGGAACGTCCCAGCCCTAAATTGTACGTTTTTAGTACGTTTTAATCAATTAATTTTGGAAACATTTCCAGTTGAACGTTCAAGAGACGTTTTTTTATGCCTCCTTTACTTTAAAACAGTTTCCTCCTTAATATGTACATTCTAAAAACGTTCAAAATATTAAATTATTGGGACGTTCTCAAGTGGCTTTATATCGTACGTCTATAAGACGTTTTCATTAAATCGTTTTTAAAACACGTGGGCGGAACGTCCAGGGACCGTTTTTTTACACAAGGGAAATTTTTATCTATAGCACGAACGTTCCAAAAACGTCCGAAAAACACATTATTAAGACGTTTTGAAGTGGCTTGAAATTGTTCGTTTGTAAGATATATTTAATAAATAGTTTTAAAAACATGCGAGTAGAACATTCAGAGGACGTTCTTTTTAAGTCCTTTGCCCTAGGGATATTTTTATCTATACCACGACCGTTCCAAAAATGACCAAAAATCGTACGTTTATAGGATGTTTTCATTAAATCGTTTTTAAAACACGTAGGCGGAACGTCTAGGTGACGGTATTTTTGAGTCTTTTAAAAAAGGGGCATTTTTATCTGTAGCACGAATGTTCCAAAAACGCCCGAAAAAACACAGTGTCTTTAAATTGTACGTTTGTAAGATATTTTCATTAAATAGGTTTTCCCAAGTAGCACCCATCGTATTCAGGATGTACGTCCTGAGGACATTTGAAGTAGGACTAAAGATCGGTTGGGAACACTTACACGTCCTCAGGACAGCATAACTATAAAATTAGTTTATACATATTTGGTTTTGATTGGTTACTATTTTGTTTGTTTTTTATTGTTTTTTTTAAGTTATTTATATTGATAAAATCCATTAAGGATCAAACGACCTAGGTCCAAAACCTATGTTCTGGGGACGTTTGAAGTGGGACCAGAAATCGGATAGAGCCACTCAAACAATTTTAGGACGTCCCGAGGACATCCATATTATAAAATTGATTTATACTTATTTCGTGACTGGTTTGGATTGGGTCCCATTTTAATTGGTTTTTATTGATTTTGTAAGTTATTTATAGTGATAAAATCCATTAATGCTCAAACGCCCTGGGTTCAAAATTTACGTTCTGGGGATGTTTGACGTGGGACCAAAATTTGGATTAAGCCACTCAAACAGTTTTAGGACGTGCCCAGGACATCCCTATTATAAAATTATTGGTTTAATAAATGTCATTTTTTGGCGTAGAACACGGCACTTGCGTGATTTCGAAATGTGCCGTCACCGGTTTTTGCCATCGCCAAAATGAATTTCCGGTGACAGTATTACAAATCTAACCAAACTTTGTTTTTATTTCTTATCCCTGGTTTATAATTCCGTGTTTATCTTATCCTTTGTTATTTTGATGTATAAACCCATCATTAAATAACAGTCCTGACGGAAGTTGCTTGGCAGTGTCCGAATCTTCCTCTAGGAGGAATTCTCCCAATTGAATTTGACACATTACCAAATCAGACTCCATCATTTTGTTATAGAAAAAACAAAAAAGAATATAGTCGGTGCGCCATCCCAAGTCGTAGACATCTGTCACAAAAACGTCCTTGGGACGCCCGCCACCGGACCTCCCAGGGACGTTCTGAAGACGGCGTAGGTCCCAAAGCGGACGTACCTAAGGCGTCCTGTGAATATGTTCTGCAGACGTTTTCTGTATACGTCCCAGGGACGTCTTTGTCGTACGTCCCGTGGACTAATTATTTTGTAACATTGGACATCCCAGGGTCGTCCTAAAGACGTCGTAGGTCCCAACGCGGACGTACCTAAGACGTCCTGTGAATATGTCCTGAAGACTTGTTCTGTATACGTCCTGTGGACTAATTATTTTGTAACATACAGGAATAATACCGTCGATTCAAAGCAAACGCGCAGCGCGCTCCACCAACCAAATATCAAATAAAATATGTGAGTAACATTTCTCTCAAACTGTCCCATGAAAAATATCTACTTATACCAGTATAATTTTGTATTATATATTATATTAGTGGCTAGATCATAGTTTAATTTATGTTAAGTTTAGGATACTTAGGTGTGGTTTACATTTAGTTTGTGAATACATATAAAACTACTACTACTGCCGCTATTAAGGTCCGTAACGTACGTCCTGTAGACGCTTTCTGGGTACGTTCCAGGGACGCCTTTGTGGTACGTCCTGTGGACTAATTATTTTGTAACATTGGACCTCCCAGGGACGTTTTAAAAACGTTATTTCTCGTGTGTTTTTAAGGCGTCCTATTAGGTACGTTTTTAAAACGTATAAATACTTGGTTCAGGGGACGTCTTTAGAAATCGTTTTAAAAACGTTATTTCTCCGGTGTTTTTACGACGTTCTTTCTCGGATGTTTTTAAGACGTTCTATCAGGTACGTTTTTAAAACGTGCCCGTGTGTACAAAAACTTCGTCCAGGGGACGTCTATGGAGGTCGTTTTTAAAACGTACCCGTTGAACGTTCTAGGGACGTCTTTAAAGATTGTTTTAAAAACACCCGAGATATGATGTTTTAAGAACGTCCCCCAAAGACGTCCCCTGGACGAAGTATTTGTACACACGGGCACGTTTTAAAAACATACCCGATAGTTCGTCTTAAGAAAGGTCCCCAAGTCGTGGGCGAACGTTTTAAGTTTTAAAAACCGACTTGTGTTATTAGGGATTGTTTAAATTATTTTGATAAACTTGTTTATTGTTTTAGGGTTGCTTAGTACCAAACTTAAAAAAACGTATTTTTATTGTGTTCCTTCCTTATGTTGAGAAATGCCCTAGTTTTTTTCACCCTTTTTAAATTATGCAGGAGGTCTTTGGGAAATATGAAATGTTCATTTTCTAAAATAGGGAACATAAGGGCTAACGGTCTCAAATTACGGCATCAGAAGTGTTTAAGAGTAGACTTGGACAATGGTGCAAATATTATCTAATACTAGTTCAAAAAATGGCTCCGTAAAAAAATAGCGCTTAACGAAACACTACGCAGTAGATAACAAAAGAGCGCAGAAAGAAGAGGACTGTAAAAAAACGCGTGTATCAAAAGAACGCGTAGCATAAAACCCGCAGTAGCAAAAGTGTGCATAACAAAACAGCCCAATATCAAAAGAGCCCACTTACAAAGCAACGTATTTTAATTTAATATTTCTTCGTTTTTTACACAATATACTTTATAGCCAGGTAAGGAAAGATTCCCTCAATTTTTTTGGTTTTAGTGGGTGAGATTTAAAAATGACGTTATACGGTACGTCAAAATTTCAGTAAATGTATAATAGTTTTAACAACTAGTGGCTAAAATAGTGCGTTCGTTGGTTTAAATAACGAGCGCAGCAAGGTATTTAAAAACGCGAGTAGAAAAAGCACAGTTTAGCTGCGAGTTGTGAACACTATTTTTTTAATACCTTTATCAAAAAATCTAAGAAAAACCAGAAAATACTTTTAAAAAACTCGAACGAAGAGCACTTCTCGCAACACAAAATCTCTACACTATAAATCAAGGCGGCTGGTAAATGAAATAACAATATGGTTTCCATAGCGATGTGCCTTTTTCCTCGATGACGTTCATTGTTGCGACATTTTAATATTTGACTGTTTGACATTTTGACGATGACGAAAAAAAACATATATTGTCTCCTTTTTTTAAAAAAAACGATGTTATTTTACTAAAAACTTATACCAACACGGCTATAAAAAGGCATTTTTTTAGAAAAACGGGAAACTTACGTTCCGACCATAGAATGAGAGTATTTTATTACATGCGCGGTGCTTTTTGTTACGCGCTATTTTACTAAGCGCCCTTTTGATACGTTTTGGTAAATGCTTTTTTGCTACTGAGTTCTTTTGTTACCGTATTGTTTTGTTATTATATTATTCTGAAAAAATATTTCACTCTTTTCCCAGGATTAAATCTAGAACACAAACTGAACTGACAACGGGGTTTTATTTAGAAACCGGTCAATCGTCAACTGAGTCCTTGGGTCAATGCAATTAGCTCTGTACTTGTTGCATCAATCAAACAGGCAATTCAGTGGAGGGTTGTTAATAAAGCGGCACTTAATTACATTTAAGTGTACTCCTAGATGTATTAGTTATAATTGTTTATTTTTAATATTTATTTTAAAATTATATAAATGACCTCCTATGTTCCATACTTTATTTGATAAATTTTATTGGTAAGGCGCATTTACACAGACGAACATGCTCAAACCAAAGCTCGTGCAAAAGATCTAAAATTTTTTGCGTGAACATTTTTGTGAGCTTTTCTTCGAACATTTTGTTCGGGTAAATTTTTGAGCAAATTATTGCTATCTGTTTTGGAAACATATTTTTAAAGATGAGAATAAATAAAATTTCACATCAGTGATCAGTGATCTCAATTCTTTAAAAAAATGGAACACCAACTTTTATTTTAAATTTTTGTGAAAAAAAGCCGACGGCAAGCGAAACATTATTCTTGGCTATCAGTTTTGTCACATGGATTAGGGTTACCTATAATATTTTTTTCTTAGGGTATTTCCCGGATTTTTTTGCCCGGGGGTTTTTTTGGGATTTTCTTGTGAGTTCTTTTTATTTCCAAGGGTTTTTTCCTAAATTCAAAAAACAACCCAGGAAAATTTTCCTTTTCCAAAAAATTTGAGTTTTTCAAATATCGGCAAAAAACTCAAAAATTGCACTTTTAAGCGGTAATCCGCGCCTCACGACTATGAGGAGTGGTGGGGAGGGGATTTTTTTTTAAACATATTTTTGTAACTTTACTTTACCCTTAGCTTTGATTGTTTTTTTTTAATTCCTCTCACCAGATTTACCTAGTTAGTTTAACGCCCCAACGGTTGCTTAAAAAAGCAAAAGGTTCATGAAAATGCTGATGATTAATTATTATTGTATTGTGTTTTAAACTAGGAAGTAAAATAAAGAAACGTAAATTTTTATCATTACATTTTACAGGAAACAGCAATAAATAAGTGCCAATTATTATTTTTTTATACTCGTTTTTTTACAACCCCAAAAAAGTTACAAGTATACTGGCATATCCCCCATAAAAATCAGGTCAATCGAAGTTGCTTATGAGGTAAAATGTGAATTTCGACATCAAATTTTTCCGTCGGAAAGCACTTAATTAAAAATACCTTGTTTTAAAACTTAGTCTTTCTATTTTCAGTTAAGTTCAATGAATTCCCATAAAACTATAAAATTTAAATTTGTAAGAAATTTCTATACCAACATTTCTTCAAACAAATTTTGCTTAACATTCTCTCCAAAATTTCCGTGAGTCTTTTTGTATGAGATTTTGCTCAAACTTTTTTTTGAACATTTTGCTCAAGAGGCTCGTGTAAATGTTTGTCGGCATTTCAACATCAAAGGAAAGTTTGTCTATGTAAATGCGCCTGTAGATATCCCGGTTTTATATTTTTTTTATTTTCATTAATGACATACATATTTTGACCGGTCAGGGAGGTCTTAAATTAATATAAAGTTGTTGAAAGTTTTTTTATTTTTCTTTTTAAGCACAAAATTGAACTTGTAATTCAACAATGATCCAACTGTACCATTCTTAAAAGACCGTTTTTGAACATTAAAAAACACTGATTTTACATGTTAGACCATTGTTCAAAAGAAATAAACAAGTCAAGTTTCCAGATGCCTTTTGATTAAAAGGAGAAGAAGGAAAAAAAATTAGTAGTGGCCATAATCTGTTTCTTACTACAGTAAAAAATTGGGACAAATCGTTGTAGCAAAATTCTTCACCGTTATACGAAAAAAAAAGTTTTTTAAATTTTTATAGATAAGTTTTAGCGTATAATCGTGTTGGACAATAGTTGGTCAACTACAAGCATTAATAACAGTAAACTACAGTAACGTTTTTTTTTCATAGCTGGCAACATTATTTAATAAATTTGTTTTGAAAACTTAATAAGTGTGGTAATAGCGTACAACTAAAAAAAACCAGGGATCAACAACGCTTTGCAAAGCTGGAAATGCAAGAAAACACCAAAAAGTTGACCATTATTAGGGGAAATTTTCAAACTATAACCACAAAAAAGTAAATAATTTAACTTGGGCAACTGTTAGCTTTGTACGATACTCAAGTAGATTTTTATTAAACCAACGGTTATCGTATGACCATCAAGACCCAATTTTATTTTCGATATTTTTCATTTCATTTTATAAAAAATGTGGTAAAAACTCCGGGAGCGCCAAAGGCACCCTAATGGCTTTTATATGGATATTACTAGTTTACAAATAGATTTTTTCATAAGCATAGTTCTGATAATACTGGAGTTCAACATAGTTAGTAATAGTATTAAACCAAGTTAACAACTTCAAAACTGAGTTAATAAAATTATTAATAAACTCTGTCTAGACTGTAGTGGTTTCCGACCGAGGTTGGTCAAATAAGTTATTTATAAAGTTTAGTTTTCAAATTAATAGGGAGTTTTTGGTCAACATACAAAAATAACAACCTTTGTGGTCATAGTTATTTGACCAGCCTAAACGTCATGAATGAAGTTATTTCGATTTATTTTCCTAACTGTTTTTACTCGTA
Source organism: Oxystoma pomonae (assembly GCA_963921995.1). Taxonomy (NCBI): domain Eukaryota; kingdom Metazoa; phylum Arthropoda; class Insecta; order Coleoptera; family Brentidae; genus Oxystoma; species Oxystoma pomonae. The sequence continues at coordinate 101,252,719 of OY998163.1, forward strand.
CCCATAAAGCTATATAATAGGGACTTATCGGTACATAAAGTCTGCATAGCCTGACTCGGCACTATTCCAGACAGTTCCGCACGAAGGTGGAAAGGTTTCTGACATTTTTATCATGTAAACATGTCATCTAAACATGCTCATATTGTGCCATTCTTAAAGTTGACAAATTAAAGTTAATGCCGTCCTTTATTAAAGGCAGGCACAAACATTATGAAAGTCGACATTATTTTGATAGAAAGGATGACGTATTTAGACAGCAACAATGTCAAAATCTCTTTAAACTTCGTGCGGAATTGTCAAAAATAGTGCGGTCTTTATTAAAAACAGGCTATGCCGACTTTATGTACCAATAAGTCCCTATTGTGCATAAGGTCGGCATTATTTTTAACAGTTCCGTACAAAGGTAAACAATTACTACATATTTTTAGGTACTTACACATGTGTTATGTCGGAGCGGCGCTCTTCTTGGTTGCTGGGGCTATCCAAAACCAGAGCTTTTTTAATCACGGCGCTGTCAAAATAATGTTGACCTAACATATAGTTTGTGCTTATAACCTTTAATAAATTATTTATTTTTTGGGTCCTGACCGTTTAAACTGTATAAAATAAAACTGTTGGGTTTGTTCCATTTATATAATATATTAATTTCCTAAACGACGTATGTTTCAGCTTGCGCCATCATCAGGTTAATAAATATCTTTTTTTGAAAATTTGTCTCTCTAGGTGTATGTCCACGTATTTTTAATTTTATGTTTAAATATATTAATAATATAGACTTTTTTGAATAATTTTTAAAAAAATTAATATTTATTAACCTGATGATGGCGCAAGCCGAAACGTACGTCGTTTAAAAAATTGTATATTATATAAATGGACCGAAACCTAAGAGTTTTATTTTATATTTTATATATTTTAAATAACTTATAAGTAGGCTATAGAAACTTTTCGTAAAAAAATCTGATCCAAAAGCTTAATATCAATATGTTGCTACCAATTAGTACGCATTGGTACCTGAAATTGAACAATCAAATTGCTCGTGTGATATATGCTTTTAGGCTAACTTGGGGTCGCCGGCAACGAATTCGATAACATTTTTTCGGTTACTATTACTGTTTTTCTAGGAGAATACGGTAAAGTGTTTTTCCCACTTATGTACGCAAAATGGTTTTTACGCATGCATTTGCGTGCAAAAAGTTAAAGTCAAAACTCTTAGGACCTGCTTAATATGGCGGCATGTGGCGGCCTTTTATTTCTAAAAAATTAAAGTAGGCTATGACACCTTGACAACGTCAAACTTTTGCTTAAGAAACGGCGTCATTTGCTGCCGAATAATTTTACGCATTATATTGAGAAAACAGAGTAAACGACCGGAAAAATGTTATTAAATCCGTTACCGGTAATCCCCAGTTAGCCTAAAAGCATATACCCGAGCAATTTGATTGATGAAATACAGGTCTAGGTACCAATGGATACTTATCGGTACCAACATATTCAAATCAAGCTTATGAATTGAATTTATCCAGAAAAATTTTGTATAACCTGCCCATAAGTTATTTTAAATCACTTCGTATTTCACCAATATTTCAAAAATATTAAAAAGCATTTAAGGTACCTACCATTTTCGCAATTGATGGTATCACTCAAGCTAAAAATGTTTTTTTAGCTTACTGATATTACTTTTCTGTCCGTTTGTTTGAAAGAAAATGAAAATGATATTTTTTTAAAAAACGGTTGATTTTTTTATTTTTCAAAACTTCCAAATCAACACCAAAGTTTTCTTCTTAATAATGGTAGGTTTTTGTAATATGAGACCACTGACTCCAATTGAACTTTTTAGTAGGCTTATGGGCAAAAAACTTTAAAATAACCAGTATTCCAACAAAAAAACCAAAAACATAACCCTACATCCCTTTACTCTTTAATAGATGCATTTCAGCGACCCATTTCATTAATTTATGATTCTTGAGTGGTGGAGGATGATATGACGTGACAGTTACTGTCAAAGTTGTCAACCGAAAGAATAACCGCGATATATACCGAAGATAAATCGTTTCAGGCTAAAAATTCCTTAAACAAACTATGCAATATTAGCAATAGCTGATTCAGTTTTGAATGTCACGTCGCGTTTGGTGCGGTGTAATAGGTTTTTTTGTGATTTTGTTTTGTGTTTTGTGTCTTGTTGTAAAAAATTGTATGCAATCAATTTTTGGGAAATTAAACAGCGATTTAATAGATATTGTTTCAATTTATAAAGAAGTACAACAATCAGCCGCAGAAGCTTACCTAATTCATTTTTGTGTCCCCTTACTTTGAATATTCAGCGATTACGGGTTTTTGTCACTTTATATGTATTATACTTCAACGAATCATTTGCATACTTGTTTATCGTCTCCTGATGATGCTAACGTTGTTAGCGAAACGCGCGTCGAGTTAAAAAAAGTGTAGTTTTGGTTTGTGGAAAACAATCATAACTAACACTAACTGAAATAGAGGCATGTAATTATTTGATTTTTTTTATTTAGTTATGAGAATATTTAGCGATTAGGGGTTTTTGTCACTTAATATGTATCATACCTCAACGAATCATTTGTATAATTTTAGTCGTACAGTCGTGTCTTGGAAAAATGTTCCCTAATTTTAACTTTTTTGAAGAGGCTTTGGAAAATAGAATTTTTTTTTTATATATTTTTGTATTAATTGCAGTCAACTTAATACGCTCTGAAAGTTTTTGACATAAGTTGTGAAACATCCTGCGAATAATGTTTTTTTTTGTAAACGTCTGTGACAATTGGAAGCCACTTGACACCAACATAAATTTTAAAAATATCCTTGCGCAAGTTTTATTTTGAAAATACCTTCAAGATATTGCAAAAATGCACATTTAACCTTATTTTCGAAATCCGGCCAAATCCAGGAGCTGAAAAAATGTCAAAACTGCATAAGTTTAGGAAAAAATTTATATCTCCAAAACTGAGAAAAATTGAGAATCATGGTCAAGCCATGATGGTAATTTAATGCTTAAAATATTTTAGCATAATTTAAGGGGTATCGTTTTTGATGAAGCAATTTTTTACTATATTTTTCACATTTGTATGCCATGATATTGCTCACATTTTAAAGCTTTCTTTCCAAGCTTTGGATTTCTAGAATAAAACACTCAAATTTTGAAAATTTTTTTAGGGGTTCAAAAAAGGTACTGGCAAAAAATATTTTTTCTCTGTTAAAATGAAAAATATTTAGAGAGTGAGGGCAGAATTTAGAGGTAGATGGAGAGATATTTTATTGACGTGCAAAAATTAAGGTTGGGGAAGAGAGACAGCAGGATATAAAAAAGTATTTTAGAGAAAGATGAAAATAATTTAAGGCAAATATTTACTAAAAATTTCTGTTATGTCATCTCTCTGTTATCTTGAGTGGTGTCGTGCATATGATTTGTATTTTGCAATTTTTATCCAAAAACCAGCAAAAATTGTAATTTGTCAAAGTGTAAAGTGTGTAAAACATAAGGTGGTATTAATTTCTTTCAATAAAAGTCCTTTACAGTCTTTAAATTTACCAAAAAACGTGTCCTACTAAAGTGTATTTTGGCACTTCTAAAAATAATTTAACAGGTATTTAAGAAAATAATTTTAAGAGTCATCGAGGCTTGACCATTAAGTTTGTTAACAAGGGTGTCATTATTAGTTAGGTCAATTTAAATTCTTTACAAAAACTTCAAATTTTGATAAGAAAAATAATTTTCTTTAATACCCTGTATAACGGAAAAAAATGCAAAATAGCGAATTTTGAACCTAATACACATCTGTACGACACTAAAAATTCTAGTAAAAAATATAAAATAATAATGAAAAATATATTTTTGTGTTACAATACATCATAAGAAAAAGAAATAAAAACAAAAAATTTAAAAAAGTGGAAGATGACACCGGGGTTCAAAATCTCAACCTACGGGTTGCCAGGCTTCTATACAAAAAATGCCGAACTCATATTATTTTACAATTTTATTAGATTTATTAAATTATATTATACCTATTTGTGACAAACGGAAAATCCTTTCGCAGCAAATAGACAAATTGCTATGGGTTAATGGTTAGTTGATTAATAATTTGATTACTTGTGGTTATAGAAATACTAACGGAAAATATTTTAGCCGTAAATAGAAAAATAATTAATTAAGGTTTATTAGTTATTTGGTTAATAATTCGATCACTTGTGGTTATAAAGTTACTTGTTTACAACAGATTGATATGTCTTTTACCGCAAATATATTAAAGTTAAGTGGATAAATAATAATTAATATTATATAAGAAATCAGTAAGGGCTAATAACTTTAAGCCAAATAGGTGGATCTGCTTAATGTAACTAAGTTGTATGTTTAGGGTAAACAGAAACTTCATTTACCACCAGTTAAGTAGGAATCCTACTTGGTATGCTGCTTTTTTCTTCATACATGTATGTATGTATATACAGCGTGGATTCTTTAAACGGAACGGTGCTTCTAGCGGGTTAGAATTTGGTTGAATAAAAAAATCCAAAAACGCGTCAACTGAGATTTTTAATTTTTTTTTAATCGTGCTATCTTGGATTTTTTTTATGTCATTTTGTTTACGAGGTATGAAAAAAAATATTTTTTTAAAAATAGGCCACCCTGTATATAAAATATACACAGACAAACTTTACTTTGATGTTGAAATGCCGACAAACATTTACACGAACCTCTTGAGCAAAATGTTCAAAGAAATGTTCGAGCAAAATCGCGTACAAAAAAACACACGTAAATTTTGGAGAGAATGTTGAGCAAAATTTGTTTGAAGAAATGTTGGTAATAAAAATTTCTTACAAATTTAAATTTTATAGTTTTATGGGAATTCATTGAACTTAACTGAAAATAGAAAGACTACGTTTTAAAATAAGGTATTTTTAATTAAGTGCTTTCCGACGGACAAACGATTTGATGTCGAAATTCACGTTTTACCTCATAAGCAACTTCGATTGATCTGATTTTTATAGGGGATATGCCAGTATACTTTAAACTTTTTTGGGGTTGTAAAAAAAACGAGAATCAAAAAAAAATAAAAATTGGCACTTATTTATTGCTGTTGCTGGGTTAGGAGAAGGTAAAAACCGTAGACTAGTGAGAGGGAGTTTTGGTCAAATCAACATTGACACACAAAATTACAGCAGTGTTTGAGCAGCGTTGCGACTGTCTAAACCTCCCTACTCCCCCCCTCCAGGGAACAACTAACTACTCTCCAGAACAGTTCTCTAAAAATATCCACCTGCATTTTAAAAAGTAATTACTTCAAAGACATTTCCGTTTTTTTTTTATAATGAAAGAAAACCAAAAAAGTTAAAGAAAAAAATTAAATGTTATTACCTCCATCATTAACTATTTTAACATTGCATATGACAAAACTGATAGCCAATAATAATGTTTCGCTTGCGGTCGCCTTTTTTTCACAAAAGTTTAAAATAAAAGTTGGGGTTCCATTTTTTTAAAGAATTGAGATCACTGATCAATGATGTAAAATTATATTTATTCTCATTTTTAAAAATATTTTTCCAAAATAGTTAGCAATAACTGCTCAAAAATTTACCCGAACAAAATGTTCAAAGAAAAGCTCACAAAAATGTTCGCGCAAAAAATTTCAGATCTCTTGCACGAGCTTTTATTTGAGCATGTTCGTCTGTGTAATTGCGCCTGTAGGATCTATCTTTTACGATAATCAAGATATTTTTATCTAAATTTTTATCTGTATTGAAAACTTCGATATTCATTTAAATATCCCTCGTAAAACATGGCATAGACAACAATTCCATGCAAGTTTAAATGCCTCTATCTTGGAAACCATCAGAGACATTTTTTTTAGAATTCAAAAATGTCGAACTATACAGGGTGTCCTATTTAAAAAAATATATATTTTTTTGTCATACCTCGTAAAGATAGCACGATTAAAGAAAATTAAAAATCTGAGTTGACGTGTTTTTTGATTTTTTTTATAAAACCAAATTCTAACCCGCTAGAAACACCGTTCCGTTCACTAGATATGTTTGTTCGGGTGGAATCTTGCAACTTAATTTTGACGAACTTCCCGACATCCGATCGGCTTCAAATTTGGCACGCTTATATAGTTGCGGTGACAACACAAGAATATCGTATGATGAAATTGACAGCTCCCCCCAGTTGAAGTACGCACTATTTCCTTGAAATTTGGTGCGTTGGGGCACCTGGGGATGGAAATAACGAATTTCTAATCAGATTTTGAAAATTCAATATGGCGGATTCAAGATTGACGATTTTTAGCCATATTTTGCTAACCAATTTTAACTAACTTATACACATCCGATTGCCTTTAAATTTGGCATGCATTTATAATTCCGGTGACAATACAATAATATGTCATTATTAGGGACCCCTCCCCTTTACGAGGCTAGTGAAGGGGGGAAAACACCTAAGTTTTTCCGATTTCAACCAAAATTGATATACGGGTGCTTTAGAGGATAAGGAATACGAATTTTGGATTAAAAAATAAATTATTATTAAAAAAAACTTCTAAAGAGCTTTTACTAAATGCAGCAAAATTTTCAGTTTACGGTGACAAAAAGAGAACTACAAAAGAAGAACTAAATGAGAACGGGTGAGATTGCCGTGCTTGCCAAGCCTTTGAAAATGTCCTTAGGTTATAGAGTAATACAACTGTTTCTTAGATGATTCGTCGATGTGACCGATATACGATACCTAAAGTTAAAATTTTTACTTGTGGTGCTGATCAGTACGGCGCTAGGAATTAGGATGTGACACATTTTAACAATTTTTACAAATTTACAAATTTTAACAAAATCAATGAATAGCGAGCTTTCCCTCAAAACAGGTAATGGTAAGAGTAGATCCGGATTTCGCACTTGTCATGCTCATCAGTACGGTGCTAGGAATTAGGATATAAAATGATGATGAAAATATGTGACACAGGATTTATGTAAGCGACAACCATCTGTCAAATTGCAGAATCGGCAGATGTACCTTCAATTTGAAGGAAAATTAAGCGTCTCTACGGAGACAGATATAACTAGCGACATAAAGCTATTTGTTACTCATCGCGGTATACGTATCCGCATCTAGCGAGAACCAAGCACATTAATTGGTCAGAAACTTGTACCACGTGCGAAAAGAGCAGATATTTGCTAATCTAAGGTGTTCTTAAATTACGGTGCTAGGAATTAGGATATGAAATGATGATGAAAAAATGTGACACAGGATTCATGTAAAAGACAACCATCTGTCAAATTGCAGAATCGGCAGATGTGTCTTCAAATTGAAGGAAAATTCTGCAATTTGACAGATGGTTGTCTTTTACATGAATCCTGTGTCACATATTTTCATCATCATTTTATATCCTAATTCCTAGCACCGTACTGATGAGCATGACAAGTGCGAAATCCGGATCTACTCTTACCATTACCTGTTTTGAGGGAAAGCTCGCTATTCATTGATTTTGTTAAAATTTTTAATTTGCGCCCCTCGATTTTATTATGATATGAGTGCATTTAATAAAAGCTTGTTCGTTCAAAATTTTTTTTAATAAAAATTTTTTATTACGTAAATGTAGAACAAGACTTAAAATTTAAATTTTATAATATACTCAGCGGAACCCAAATCTTCGACATACTGACATAATACACCAGGTCAAATTCCTATTTTTCTAAAAAAATGCTTATAATAGATATAGATCAAAATTAACTCGTTGTTAAAAAATTAGCTGATATTGTCAGTATCCCGACGGAATATACTATGTTGCCTCCATATGCAAGCATTATTACAAGGAGCTTAGCGAATGAGCTTCTGCCCAAAGGAAATACAACTGAAATGAACCAAAACCCGTGCGAAATGCCTTTCATCTACCCCACTCGCAACTAATTTATTATGATGTCATTGCGTTTGTGGTTAAGAGAATAAGGGATTACAATATATACAGGGTGGTCCAAACTCGAGAGTGTTGTGGAGTTTCAGGTATTTTTAGGATGCGGATGGCGAAAAATTAATAGGGCTGGATTTTTGAGAAATTATTAATGGTAAAATGCCCATGTCAGTATGTCAACCCGTTTTGGCCAAAAGCTTTGTTATTAATGAAAATGTCTTTCTGGTGTAAATTGCTTTTTCATAGAGAATATAACTTAAAGAGACAGAACGAGGCACGATTAACATTGAAAATACGCCCCCGTGAATTTTAACCAAATTTCAGTATTTTTAATTTCATCATAACCGATTTTTTTTTAATATAAAGAAGAGCGTATGTCTGTGATAGGAGATACAGCCTGTCAAAATACGTAGGTCCTGCTATCCATAGGAAATATTTCTACGTAGATTTCCTTGAATATCTCAAAGATTTCTAATCCGTTTTTGACATTCTTACGATCTTCCGATAGGTAATTTAGCAAGCAATGTGTCCAAACTCAAATATTTTATACAGGGTGTTATTTGAATCGTATATGTTAATAAAATCCCGAATCAAAAAATAATGTGAAATACAGCAATAAACCTTTATATTTTTAACTTACGGTGGAAACATGTTTTAAAAACTATTATACATGGTGTTTGTCCAAATCTAAACCTATTTTTAATTCAATAATTAAACTACTTGGGGCAGCATGTTTCTATCAGCAGCATCATTTACTTCATTGATAATATAATCTTGTAGATAACTAATATTGTTGGTGTCTGGCATATTGTAAAAACCATAATACACTAGCCACGTAACAATAGGTACCAGCCGTTCTGGCCCCAAAACGACATGTGCAATAATATCCAGATAATATTCTGGGGCCAGGACGGTTGGTACCTGTGTCATATGGCTACTGTATTATAGTTTTTAAGACATGCCAGACCAAACCGTTCTCAACTAAAAAGCCAGGTAACTCATTCTCGTTTTAGTATCCTTTAGCCTACGATCGGTGCTATATTGACACCAAACTGCCAGAAAATCCATGTTTTACTTGTCAATTTGGTTATAAAAATGGCAGCCACAATAGGCTAAAGGGCACTGAGGCGGTAGCAGTTAACACGCTTTTTAGTTGAGAATGGTGTTGGCCAGACACCAACAAGATATTAGTTATCCACAAGATAAATGATGCTACTGATAGAAACAGGCTGCGCCAAATAGTTTAATTACTGAATTAAAAATAGGTTTAGATTAGGAAAAACAACCTGTATAATAGTTTTTAAAACATGCTCTCACCGTAACGTAAAAATGTAAAGGTATATTGTGGTACCGAAAGATCGTAAAAATGTCAAAAACGAAATATTCAAGGAAATCTACGTAGGAATACTTTGACAGGCTGTATCTCCTATCACAGACATACGATCCTTTTTATATTTCAAAACCAAATCGGTTATGATGATACCATTAAAATATTGAAATTTGGTTAAAATTCACGGGGGCCTATTTTCAATATTAATCGTGCCTCGTTATTTATTTTTCAAACTGGATTTTATCTGTAAGATTTAGTTTTTGAAATAAGTATATCTACAACACGGGATTTCTGAATTTAGCATGAAATTTGCTTTTAAAACAATGTATAGATTTTTTATTATTTTATATTTTCTTAATATATTGTTTTTTTTTTTTGTTTTTTCAGTTATCTTTCATCGTGATTTTTCGACAAAAAAATAAAAAAGGAAATAATAAAAAAATTAAAAATCAAAAAAATAATATATCATTTTGATGAAAATTTTATACGGATTTCTACTAAATATAGGTGTCATTCGAAAAGAAAATAACTAACTTCGTATTATATCTCAATAACTAAACATTAGAGATTAAATTCAGTTTGGAAAGTAAATTTAAATTATCTATAGAAAAGACATTTTCAGCAGTGCATGTCAAATTTTCGAGAAGGAGAGCTGACATTCTGTTATATTATATATAATCTGATATATTCTGATAGAGAATATACCGAGTGAAACTGCATATTTCCATCAGAGGACAAATTTTCTTTAAAACATTAGAAAATCTAATATAAAGATATAAGATGCAATTTCCGCGGAAATTTTTGACATATGTGTGCGATTTCCAAAGATTTCCACTTATTAATCCAGAAAAAAATTGCCAGTTATTAATATGCAAAAGGCACACTAAAATACATTTTCAGTAATATAAAAGTTACAGGCCAAATTCTAAAATGCATATTTTTCAAAACGGCCGGCCCCGTAGCTCAAAAGACATGCGATTTTCACCATTTAGAGAATTTAAGTTGATCATGACACGTACGAGGTGCTTAGCTGTAGACATGGAATTTGAATTTGGTTCGGACGTTTCTGTTTTCTACACATATTTTATTACCATGTAGCTTGCTTTCTTTAGTTCGGCGGTTCCTTTTAATAATATGTTATTTTTTTTACTCTTTAAGTTATACATCCTAAAAACGTGACCTTCAAGAAAATCTTTTTTTACAAATAGAAGGTAATATGAGTAACTTATACTGTCTAATTGCTCAAAAATCGTCATCTCTGTGATTCGTTTGGAGAAGCGCTTTACGTTTTTAATTACGGGAATACGGACCCACGGTAGCTATTTTTAAGGTGAGAGAAAATAAAATAATTCCCCATAAATACTCGGTTACGATTGATCGATGTCAATAACTTATCTCACAAATGACACTAATAACAGTTTTTTAAATAGAATTTGGTGTCTTTTATTTCTTTCGCAATTTCGTAAAAGTCATGTCATTAGTGTAATTTTCTCCCTGATTAAACTTAATACACACAGCATTGCAATGCATCCCTGTGAACATTTTTGTAAGCAAGATTAATAATCTAAATCCAGGAGGCTAGGAAAGTTTTTTAAAGGAGGAGGCACTAAATACATTGTTTACCGGGATGCGTCGGATGAGCTGAATTTGAGATATGTTAGAGCCCTAAACTGTAAAAAGTTCTATTATCAAGATTCCAGTGGCGCCCTTTCGAATAAATATTGCTCGAAAACGAGACCGATGACCCCCCACCCAATTTTTTTCATCAAATATATAAAAAAAAGTTAAGGCTCTAACATATGTTAAATTCAGCTCTTGTGACGCATCCCTATACTCGGAGTATGCAAGGATAAGCATTTCGGTACTTATTTGATATATTTTAAAAAATATTTGAGTCACCCTGTAAGTTTTTGACGCGACCCAATCTGCATAAGTCGTCGTAACATATTTAGACGGACTTATAGTAAATATGTTTGAACTAATACGCATTTTCAGTTTTCTGTACAATAATCGCAGGTTCTGAGAAAACTTTTCTGTTTATATGATATGTATTTTTGAGTCTACCCTGTAGGTAGGTTATAAAAAACATTTTTTTAAACTCTCACTACCTTCTTGAAATGTGTTTGTTATCTGCAAAATAAAACTAGTTTTATTTTTCTATCTCTTTTTTGTACAAAGTTATTATAGAAAAACTGAAAATAGTTCTATTATCAAGATTCCAGTGACGCCCTCGAAAACGAGACCGATGACCCCCCCCCAATTTTTTTTGGAAAAAATATCGGGAAGGTTGGGGCTCTAACATATCTCAAATTTAGCTCATCCGACGCATCCCGGTAAACAATGTATTTAGTGCCTGCTCCTTTCAGCCGTTCACTGCCGATGGCCGATGGCTTATGCATGTCACGTTCCACGTTGACAATAGTGTTTACTTTTAAAAAACCAAGCAGTTTTCGTTTTTCCACGTAAAAATATGTGCGGGCCAAAATAAAAATGTAATCTTACGGCATTATGTGAAAGTGCCAAGGCAGATATTTTCTCTGGATGATACCAAAAATTTTACAGGTATTGGTTTTTCTCTGTATGAGTAACTTTATTTTGTATAAACGCCTGCCATAATCATAGAAGAAGTAAACTCACTATACACTATAGTGTGTGTACTATGAGTAAAATTAAAAGCCGAAAAAACATACCACTTTCAGAATCAAAAATCAAAACAAACAAAAATGGCGTCAGGAACAACATCAATCCAACGTACTTGCGCAAAATTGCCACTTTCGTGGGCGTGTATATTAAGTTTATAAGTACATGGTTACACAGGACTATAAACCGTTAAGAATTTAGGGATAAGCGCGCACGCCGCCAATGCGTTATTACGAATTGGTACATTATTTATTTTTGTTCGGGTTGCGGAACTTGAGGTTTGAATGATAACACGTTTTGACTTTTTTTGGACAATTTTTATTTAAATATTGACATATACACGGTTTAGATTATTGTTTAAAAATTATAAAAAACCGGTAAAATATCATTCTTGATTGTTGAGGTTGGAGTCCCTATAGTTCGTAGGAAAAATACAATAGTATTTATAAAAATGAACAATGACGAAACCGTACTTTGTAGAACCTTAAGTTAACTTAAACCAACCCAACCGAAAAAACCTAAAAAAAATCATTCAACAAAACCTTGTACTTCTTTCTAGAATTAAAAACAAATATAAAAAATATTTTTTCTACGCCTTTTCTTATTCTAAGCTCGCATAAAAACCGCTGTCAAGCAGAGAACAGATTTTCGCCTTACAGTTTTTGCGTTGTACGGTTTCTCTATTTTACGATAGTTCCGATGTATATTTCGGCAAATTGAGATTTTTTTAAAATACTGTTTCTCCAAAGTTTGATTTCTACCAAGTACGATTTTGCCATAGTTCGTTTCTATAAATAACAATTCCTGCCTTTTAATTTTCTTTATTTTATGGAACGCCGCCGCCATTTGGTTGCCTCAGCATTATTTAACTGTCTATTTCTTTTTGTAGATATCTAGCAGTAGTCACGGACTGCTGTCTCATTTCGTCAATTTGCAAATTGTCGTGCCAGAAGCCACGATCCAAGGCAGCAAAGCGGGCGAACATCATGTGGACGTAGGCAGCATAATTGATTTGGTTTGCATTATAGACAAGGTAACGTTGTCACAATATTATGGAAATTTATCTTACATTCAACCCTGCCCTATTTTATTAGGTATAACATGATTCGGAATTTGCAAGACACGGTTTATGTACCTATGCATAATACTACAAGTACCTTCTAAATCACCATTGAATAAGAATTCAAAATTCATCATCATCATCATAAAAAAAAAACAGAAATAAATTATGGTATCTCTGGGACACGGTAACTCGAAAGCAGCTAATCCGATTTTTATTTAATCTGGCACTAAAATCTTGTGTATAGATGTACCGGGCAATTACTATTTTTTCTCATTAAATCGATGACTAAGAGGAACGCCGACGGTTTATCAGAATGTGCAAAATCAAACCCGTTAAATAAAAGAAAGTTCAATCATAAAATCAATTACCATAGAAACTGCAATTCGTTAAACCAATTTTTTATCCGAACCTTATTTCTTCAAACCCATTCAATAACATATTCGAAATTTATAAGACCCGTTTTTAATCGAACCATTGTTCATCAAACTCATTCAATGTAAAAGTCGTAATTTGTAAAACCCATTTTTAATAAAACCCGGAATTTGTCAAACCATTATTTTTCAAAACCGGAATTCGTAAAACCCGTTGTTTATCAGAAATATTTTGCTAAATTGATTGCGCATTCACCAATACGCAGGTGGCGCTTCGATGCATTTGTCGCTGCTACGCGTGCATACTTGTACAGGTAGCATTCAATAGTTTGTGTAAAGATGTCACTTGCATTCCAGTTAAGAACAATGGAGTGACATCTATACACAAAGTATTGAACACCACCTATGAATACTTTTAGTCAAGTGTGCGCACATAGACTGACAAATGCATCGAAACGCCGCGCCACGTGCATGCTGTACGCCTCCGGTTCATATATTATTGGCGAAAAGAATTGTAATAAAAAAAAAGTGATCAACAATGGATGGGACTCGAACCTTCAACCAATTACGGTATTTTAACGCCGACGCCTTAACCACTCGGCCATCCGTCCTTTAACAGAAATTCTCTTAAACGCGGGGCAACAGTATCACGGAAAAAGTGCACTGACGAGGCAGCCTGAAACGAAACCTTCGAAATTGTTTATTTCGGGCGGTAGCTCGCGCTCGCCGCGTCATATTATTCAGACATAATTTGGCAACATCGAGGGAGCGCGAAGCTTCTGGCGCTGTTTAAAATTTTAATTTAATAGAAGAAGTGTAGGCAGCGCTCATTTGCTGTACTAGAGTATGATTAACAATTATTTACTTTATGCTTTAGGCATTAAAAAAAAGTTATAAACAAAATAGTACCAGCGTTCGCAGTAAAAATTATGATGGATAGGTAACCCTCGCCATTTTTTGATAGGATGTTTCATCCTGAATACGAAATGGACAATCCTGTATCTCAAAATTGTGGATAAGGACTCGACACACCAATCCAAAGGTGGGCAATTTTAGAGGTCACGTGATGGATAGGGTAACCCCCACCATTTTACATATATGATTTAGTAGTAGTCCCAGAGCAAAAATCTCCTGGTGTGCCGGACCTCATTCATGAATAAGGGTGATAAGGATGAATGAGGTCTGGCACACCAGGTGATTTTTGGTCTGAGAATACTACTACATCATATATGTAAAATGGTGGGGGTTACCGTATCCATCACGTGACCTCTAAAATTGCCCACCTTTGGATTGGTGTGTCGAGTCCTTATCCACAATTACAGGATTGTTCATTTCGTAAAAATGGCGAGGGTTACCTCTCCATCATAATTTATACCTTGAACTCCTGCTCTAAAAAGGAATACCCAACGATCTTCAATTTTTTATAACCACTAACGCCATCTTTTCGATATTGTCGTAAATAGAAATGCCGCGGATATTGCATTGATGTTTCACAGATGAAGTTTTATAGTAAGAACATCGTACACATGCAAATCTTGTAATCTAACTCTAAAAGTAATTGAAATTTTTCTTTGCTAAAAATTAAAAAAAAATCAATGAGGAAATCCGACACGGCCATAAGTTGATAAAATCATTTGAAAAGTAGGTAGTAGGGTTTCCTAGGACTGCTCAAAAATGAAGATTTTTTCTGCTCGAACGAACGAAGAAACGAAGGGAAAAATAGAAGCGCGAAGAATATTCTGCGTCAAAAATAAACAGATTGGTTTGGAGAGTGATAAGAAATCAATTATGCTACGTTATGACAGGTCCAAATATAGGGTGGACCACAAAATTCCGCACTTTTTGGATTGAATATAACTTTTGACATAAGTCCTCGATTTTTAGAGATGTTGGTTTATTAGAAAGATAAAACGTGATACTTTTTCGATTCAGTTGAAAATTTAAAATTTTTCCAAAATCCAAGATGGCGGACAGTTTTAAAAAATATGTAATTTTCACACCCCCTGAAAAAAATTTATGTGTGACAATGAACTAACACTAAAGCATTTACTACAAACGCTCATTGTTAATGTGTATATGGACGTATCATTTAATTAAATCGGTTGAGAAATGAAAAAGTTATAAGTTTTTAGATTATGAGTATTTGGGCTTAACATTGGAAAAAATCACAAAATTATTTATTTTTTCAATTTGCTATAACTTTTGGCCTGATTAATTACTTAAAAAAAAATATTGTTTAAGAAGATAAAACATGAGAGCTACGTCCGTTTGTTCAAAAGTTGACATTAAAAAAATATTCAGGATAGCGGATAGTTTTAAAAAGAGTTAGGTTTTACACGCCTTATTTTTTTTAAAAGTAAGACACTGGGCAAAATATAAATTTGTATTTCCAAATCTCCATTTTTTCTTCATATATCGAGGTATCACCTAATTAAATCGGAAAAGAAATAAAAACGTAATGGGTATTTAGATGTGTTTTCTTAATTAAATAATTAGGTTAAAAGATATAGCAAATGGAAACTGTATTTAAAACACACATAGTAAAAAAAGTTATAACATTTTTATTTCCCAACTGATTTAATTAAATGATACTTCAATATACACAGAACCAATAAGCGTTTGTAGTGAAAGCTTCAGAGTTTGTTCAGTGTCGCACATAATTTTTTTTCAGGGGGGGTGTAAATTACACCTTTTTTAAAACTGTCCGCCATCTTCAATTTTTTATAAGTTTTAAAGTTTTAACCGAATCGAAAAACTCTCACGTTTTATCTTTCCAAAAAGTCAATATATTTCCAAATCGAGTAATCAAGTCAAAGGTTATAGCCAATCCAAAAAGTGCGGAATTTTGTGGCCCACCCTATAGATATAAATAGGTAGTCTGTATTATATTCCTAAATCGAGCAGGTTTAAAGAATGATTAATCTAAAAAAGTCTTATCGCCAGCTGACCGGCGTATATTATTGTTATCTCTCTACTTTTTATTTCATTGTATTATTTGCTCAGGTCGAGTTTAGGTGTTTAGCGCGTGTATAGTTCTTTCGCGCGCAATTATGGATTCGTTTCTAAAAAATGTTTGTGGTTAATTAAGGAAAATGCCGAAAAGAAGACGTGAACGTAGTAAGACAGATTGGAAAGAAAACGACAGAAGTTGATAGAAACATTAGGAAAAATAGAAGGGATGTAGCTATTTCTCTAAAACTTTTTGGGTTTTACCGCAACCTTTGGCAAAAGCTCATGGAACTAAATTTTTAGTTCCAAGTTCATGGTTTCTATTCTTCTTTTGTGGCATTTTACGCGAGTTTTTAAATTGCAACGAGACTAAGTTTTTAGTCTCATTAAATAAAAAATAGCCTAGTTGCTATTTATTGTATTTTTTTAGCCGATTCGTATCAGCCGCACTCTGCGCTTCACGAAGTGCGAATTCATAATGAAGATATTTTAAATTTAGATATTGCAAATAGAAAAGATGACGAACAAACCGGCGAAATTTCCGTACAGGAAAATATTATGACGTCATCCCTTTCCACTGATTTGTTAACCTTGTTCGGGGAGGAAACAATGGCACACCCCATTTTGGAGAAATTTTGGAAAAAATATTTATCCTCAGGCATAGATAAAACGGAAAAGGATGCCCTGCTAAAAAAAATATCTGATGCCAAAAAACATCTCCTATTTAGTTAGCCCAATTTTAAACCCCGAAATTTCATTTTCCATTAGCGAACAAAAACAGAAAAACGATAAATTTAGCATGGGGGCTCAAAGTATGATGAGTTGCGGGTTAGCTTCCCTTGCGCAGGGTTTAACTAAGTTACTAAATTATGATGATAATAGTTCAATTAACGCGCCTTTTACCACACGTGATTGACGCAGGAAAATCAATCTGTACTGCTTTTTAAAATTTAACTTTGAATCCGGCTTGATTCCTACAGTACGAAACATTGTCCGGGAAGTAGACCAGATAAATTTTTATGTGGCCCCAATTTCAAGGAAAAATTTACGGAGGTAAAGCAACAACTTCAAACAGGGAAAGAGCTCCAGACCACAGCTTTAAGCCATAAGCGGTTTATTCCTCCTGTCTCTACAATTACGTCAGCAAAATCTGGAAACAATAGAGCCAGTAGTAGTAGTTCTTTAAGCTACCGGGGCCCTCATCCCAAGTCCAGGACGAAGGGCCAACAATACAGGCAATCAGTACGACCACAGAACCAGCCATCGTTTCACCAGAGACGCTCTTATCGGAAATAGGTCGAACGACAGAGGTAGGTGCTTTTGGAGGACGGCTTAAATTATTTTTAGAAAATTGGGAACACTTTACTAATAGCCAGAAGATTTTCTCTTGGCTAAACGGTTATCAAATTCCGTTTAAAGATTCGCCAACAGAAACAGTTTTTCAAAAACCGTCTTTTAATTCCACTGAATTAAAAAATATAAATTTCAACTTGGTGTAAACACATTAAAGGTGAAATTTCACCGTATTTTTTGGTGGCGAAATCTGATGGATCATACCGTTTTATTTTAAATTTAAAATATCTAAATAAATTTATTTTGAAACCGCCTGATTTTAAACTAGGGAACTATAAATTCATTAAGGATTTAATAACGGTCGGTTGTTTAATGGCCACCATCGATTTAAAGGACGCCTATTATACCGTTTCTATTTCTGCAAAATCTAAAAAAGATTTAAACATAACCAGATTTTGTATGAATATAATGTCATGCCAATGGGTTTGTGTACAGCCCCTTATGTTTTTACAAAAATTCTGAAACCTATTTTTAAGTATTTTAGATCAAAAGGGTTGTGTTGCATAATATACTTAGATGATATATTATTTGTAGAAAAATCGTTTTCAGAGGCTCAAAATAGTGTAAAACAAATAATTTTTATATTTGAGAAACTATATTTTTTAATAAATTATAAAAAATGCAACTTAAAACAGTCAGTTAATAGTAAATATTTGGGATTTATTTATAATAGTGTTTCTATGACCTTAGAACTCCTTGACGAAAAAAGGAAAAATATATTTTCTAAAATTAAAAAGCTGGAAAATAAAAATTTGTGACTTTTCAAAATTAGTTGGAACACTTGTAGCAGCTTGTCCTGCAGGAAGATACGGATGGCTGTATGTTAAACAATGTGAACGTGCGAAATATCTTGCTCTAAAACAATGGGAGTCTTATGATGCCCTTAATGGTTATTTTAGAAGCTGTAAAAATTGAACTAACCTGGTGGAAAAATAAGAATTTTACAACAAGCAACAATATTCATTATCAGAATTTTGATTTAGAAATCTATTCAGATGCTTCAAAAACCGGATGTGGGGCAGTGACCGAAAACAAATCTACACATGGGTTTTGGGGGGAAAAGTATGAAAATAAAAATATTCATTACCTTGAATTGTTAGCAGTTTTTTACGCTTTAAGATGTTATGCTATTGAAAAATCTAATTGCAATATTTTACTACGAGTGTACATAATAAAATGGACGCTATTCGATTTTTGCCTTCCATGCGTTTTTAAAAGGAAATTTTAAGGCAAATCTGGAATCAAGGAAATTATCAATTGAGACCGAATATTCAGCTTACATGTTAATAACGACTACATTTGGAAAACCGGGAGTGGATTGGTTTGCTACCAATATTAATAACAAATGCAGTAATTGTGTCTCTTGGCATATAGATCCAGGCTCGATATCATGTGACGCCTTTACACTGTAATGAAATGATTTTATTTTTTTTTTGTTTGTAAAAGATAAAGCTACCGGTATTTTAGTGGTACCGTTCTGGCATAGTCAGCCCTGGTACCCCCATTTTGTAAAACTTTGCATAGGGGAACCCATCATTCTAACTCCAAATAAAAACTTGTTATTATCCCCTTTTAGGACCCCCCATCCACTTTGGGGAAGTCTTGACCTAGCTGCTGGGAAGTTATCAGGGGATCTTTTTTAAATAGAGGAGTCCCAGATGATGCCATCTCCACCTTGTAATAGTAATCAGGTACTCAGGTAAAAGAGCAAAATATTAATTTATACTGTGCGAATATTGGACATGTTATATCATTTCTTAATAATTTGTTTTTGAACAAAGTGTCCTAATCTTCATTAAATTCGCATCGGTCAGCTTTGTCTCTAATCTTAAATTTTAGTAGTGGCGATGAAATGTTGCTAAATAGATTTTAAAGGGTATCCAATGCACTCACTTTCTTTTGAAAAATTGTTCAAAAAGTTAGTTGTGTTATTAGTTTTGGCCAGCGGACAAAGAGTTCAAACCCTCTCCAAAATTAATTTGCAGAAAACTGAAATTACCAATAATTCAATTATTCAAATTTTTATTACAGGAATTTTAAAAACTTCCAGATATCGAAGAGAACAACCCGTTCTTGAATTTAAAACCTTTGAGGAATGTCCAGAACCACGTGTAGCTAGTACTTTTAAAAAAATTCATTTAGAAAAAACAAAAAGTTTAAGAAAAAATGAAAATATTTTACTTTTAACACATAAAAACCCATACAAACCAGCCAGTGTTCAATCCGTAAGTCGATGGATTAAAGACGTTTACAAAAAAGTGGCGTGGATACAAAGACTTTCAGTACTTACAGTACTAGACACGCTACTTCCTCAGTGGCTTTTCGAAAAAATGTTAACATTGATCACATCAAAAATACTATTGGTTGGTCTACGACATCTCGAGATTTTAAAACTTTTTATAATAGACCACTGGCCAACGAGAAACCAAACTTTATTGAAGTAATCCAAAAGTTAAGGTTTATTTTTTGTATGTGTTTAACATTATTGTTTACTGTTTTTCTTACTATTATAGTGATGATTGTTCTTATATTATGTTTTGCTATACACGCTTTATTATTATTTAATTTTTGCTAACACATGTTTATACATTAAAACTATTCGATATTACAAAAAAAGTGTTTATTTTTTAAATAAACACGGATATACAACGTTATATATCGGTAAAACCACATTAAGGAAAAATAGAACTAGTTGTTTGGTCTTTAAACAGCCAGCTATTTATATTTATTTTGACCTGTCATAATGTAGCATAATTACATAAACAAACGACTTACCTTAAGGAAGTTCGTTTCTAATTATGCTAGTATGACAGGTCCAAATAGATATCTCCCACCCAGATATTCTATGGTTTTCTTTAAATTCCCTTAAATTCTATTTTTCAGAGGGTCTTGAGTGTTGTGTAATGCCAAATAATACAATGAAATAAAAAGTAGAGAGATAACAATAATATACGCCGGTGAGCTGGCGATAAGACTTTTTTAGATGAATCATTCTTTAAACCTGCTCGATTTGGGAACATAATACAGACTGCCTATTTATATCTATTTGGACCTGTCATACTAGCATAATTGGAAACGAACTTCCTTAAGGTATGTTTGTTTATGTAATTATTTAGAACAGCTTTAAACAGAGAATTAATCGCCAAGATAATATCCAATCTGGGATGGCACAGGAAATCTAAAGAAGAAGAATGACAAACTGTAATTTGACAAAACATGAACTTTTTGGTAGCGCGTAGTAACTTTTTTTTAAATTAATTAATTAATAATAACTGTTATTAGTGCGATTTTTGGTCCAAAAACTTAATAAAATTTTAGTTTGTTACTTTAATAATCCTGAGGGTAGAAGACAATTTCCCCTATTTCCTCCCTGGATCTACGCCTGATTCATTTCGTTACAACCTTTGAAACTGGCTAGAGACAAGTCTTGTAGTGTGTGGCAACTTTAAGCTCGGGTTTTACCCGGCATGATCGATTCGGGAAACTAAAATACCAAAATTTGAAAAAGGGCCAACTGTTATTAAAAGTTTCAAAAATAACCAACAAAAGTAAAAAAAATCTTTAACCCTATTCTCTACTATTTTTGCCTTGATTTAATTTAATTTAAAGGAAAAAAATTGAATTTGCCTATATTTTAAAAAAACCTTTTTACTGAACTCAACTCACTGTATCACTTAGTATACTATGCGATAACACTGGCTGATTTAGACATTCCTAAAACACAAAACGTTAAAACAAACGGAAATACGAGGGAAATACAGGAATGGGTAAGAACTTCACTACACTGAAAAAATGTCTGCTCCGATTAAAGGGTAACACTAATTTTACTACTCAATCCATTAATTTAACGTATTTTTTCGTTAGTTCAACGGATTTTGATAACGGATTTTTACGTATTATTTATAACAAAATTATTAGCAATATGTAAGCATACATAAATTAAACTGCAATGTATAAAAATAAAATTACCCAAATATATTTTATTAATATGTGAAAATACAATAAACTAATAAAAAACTACATCAATCCAATGAAACTGAGTAATAAAATTAATAACGGAGCAGTTTTGTTTTTAGTGTAAATACAAATTCGCAGTCATTTTTCGGATCCGCTTCAGTGCAGTAAAGTTGAAAAAATACTTGGTGCATAATTTTAAATTTAAGTTTATTTTAATAAAAATGTTCTTGTATATGTAATGGGAAGAAGGTACATAACTGGTTCAGTTTACGACGGTAATAACAAGGCAACTTTGTCGCAAATAACATGTAAATTTCATTTAGAGAAGCCCTTCAGTCTTCAGACCTCCATTTTAGTAAGCTAACGTTTCACGACGCAAACAGAAACTAAATTAATTACTTTAACAAAGTCGTATATATGATATTAATATGATGTATATGTAAAAGCGAAAACAAGAGTTACCATTACAGCCATTAGAGGATTTTTAGGTTTAAAAACAAAAGAGGGACTGCGTGAATAAATGAATGAATGTAGAAGTGCGGGCGAGACTAGTGATGTAAAAAGAGTACCTACTCGGTACAAAGTAACGGATATTTGCCAAATACGGAAAGTACCGATTCCTTGTTTTCCAAAGTACTCGTTACTCGTTACGTTTTTTATACCTGTAGGCTAGGCTGTAGTGCTCAAAATTTTAAAATACTGTCTTGACAAAAAGTAACGATTATACTATTTTATATTTTTTAATAAAGAAGTTTTGTTTATGTTTAACAAAACCTGTTTTCTGATGTTTTTATAAATAATTATAATAAGTAACTAGGTACCGAAAACTATTACCTTTACTTTTAAATACCAATTCGTTTAAGCCTATATGTTTGATTCTTATGTAAATTAAACTAATAATATCGAAAATACCTAGCACCGAATATAAAGTAACGGGTATTGTTAATAAAAGTAACTAAAGTATTTAACAGTAACGAATGTTTACAACACTAGGCGAGACAATTCCCATGTACACTTGATTTAAAAAAAAAACGCATACATGCATTCACAAAATTGACCTTTATAAAAGTGTATAATATATACCGACTACCATCTAAAATGCCTAAAAACTTAAAGAGTACGACAACTTCATCATCATATTGTTTAAAAAAGGTCTCTAAAACTGAAAATATTTTTTTACTATAATTAAAGGCAACCTTATTTTTATGTTAAATTTTGCGTAATACTAAAAAATCAGCAAAAATAATGTTTTATTAAATCTTTATTGAGTAACGGACGAAGGATGCTCTATAAAGAGGCCGGTAACCAGGGCCGGATTAAGATAAAATGGGGCCTGGAGCTAAAATAATGGTCCCTATGTACATATAAGTAATTTATCCAATCTCAATTTTAAATTATCCTGAGATTTGGGGGCCCCTTTTAATGACTGGGCCCGAGGCTATAGCCTTTTTACCCCCCCCCCCGTTAATCCAGGCCTGGCGGTAACCCATTTTGGAGTTGATAAAATAACAGTAATACGCTGGATTGAAAACAATTCGACAAATAGGAAACTTGGATTAGGACAAAAACGATGGTAAACTTAATACTAATTATTGTAAATTAAAAAAGATCTCCACCATTTTTCTCTGTTACAAATATTTGAAAATACTGATGGTCTTCTGAGAGCTGATCCAATGCGCGATAAATAGCAACGCTTAACTCTTCAGCATTTCGTGGTCTCCAATTCCTTTGGTATATTATTTTAACGATTCGACCCCATATATTTTCCATTGGGTTAAGGTCAGGGCTGTCGGCTGACCAAGGAAGTGTTTCTATATTATTATTCTGAAACCATTGGCGAACAACATTAGCCGTGTGTACTGGACAGTTGTCCTGCTGATAAACGAAGTCAATATTTTCATGTAAAGCCTGTACAGATGGCAGCATAACGTTTTCAAGGATTTCAATATATCGTTCACTATTAAATCTTCCTTCGATTCTCCAAAAAAAAACCTAAACCTCTAGCACTAAACCAGCCCCACATGTTTACAGAAAAATATCCAGCTTTTTTAATTTTGTTTGTATATTCGGGTTCAAATCTAGAATTTGGTGGAAAAACGCATACATGCATTCACAAAATTGACCTTTATAAAAGTGTATAATATATACGGACTACCATCTAAAATGCCTAAAAACTTAAAGAGTACGACAATTTGTCATATTGTTTAAAAAAGGTCTCTAAAACTGAAAATATTTTTTTACTATAATTAAAGGCAACCTTATTTTTATGTTAAATTTTGCGTAATACTAAAAAATCAGCAAAAATAATGTTTTAGTAAAGTCTTTATTGAGTAACGGACGAAGGATGCTCTATAAAGAGGGCGGTAACCAGGGCCGGATTAAGATACAATGGGGCCTGGAGCTAAAATAATGGTCCCTATGTACATATAAGTAATTTATCCAATCTCAATTTTAAATTATCCTGAGATTTGGAGGCCCCTTTTAATGACGGGGCCCGAGGCTATAGCCCCCTTAGCGCCCCCCCCCCTTAATCCAGGCCTGGCGGTAACTCATTTTGGAGTTGATAAAATAACAATAATACGCTGGATTTAAAACAATTCGACGAATAGGAAACTTGGATTAGGACAAAAACGATGGTAAACTTAATACTAATTATTTTAACTTAAAAAAGATCTCCACCATTTTTATCTGTTACAAGCTGCAAATGTCTGGGCATTGAAAAGGTTAAATTTTGAAAATACTGATGGTCTTCTGAGAGCTGATCCAATGCGCGATAAATAGCAACGCTTAACTCTTCAGCATTTCGTCGTGCTCTCCAATTCCTTTGGTATATTATTTTAACGATTCGACCCCATATATTTTCCATTGGGTTAAGGTCAGGGCTGTCGGCTGGCCAAGGAAGTGTTTCTATATTATTATTCTGAAATCATTGGCGGACAACATTAGCCGTGTGTACTGGACAGTTGTCCTGCTGATAAACGAAGTCATTATTTTCAATATATCGTTCACTATTAAATCTTCCTTCGATTCTCCAAAAAAAACCCAAACCTCTAGCACTAAACCAGCCTCACATGTTTACAGAAAAATGTCCAGCTTTTTTAATTTGGTTTGTATATTCGGGTTCAAATCTAGAATTTGGTGTACGATAAACTGAAATTCTCCTGCTGCTTGAAGATGATTGAAAAAAATTTTCGTCAGTGAAAACCACCCTCTCCCAGAAGTCATTATCACGAAGAACGTTGTTCAGTGCAAAAATCACTCTGGCCTGTTTCTGTTCTTCTGTTAGAAAAGGCCTCTTTGCAGCCACTCGACAAGAGACTTCTGATTTCGTTACTCTTCTATTTACTGTTGCTAAAGAACCCGGAAATAAAGTTACATTAGCTGTTTCAACCGATGTTGAAAACGGATTTTGTCTGAGATGGTCAACAAGTCTCTCATCTTGCACTTCAGAACTTACTTTTTGTCGTCCTGATCTATCTTTCCTATCCGTTTTCAATCCAGCGCTTTTTCCATCGCATTATCGTTCTTATAGAACAGCCGTCTTCTATAACTCAAGTGATAATTTGAAATTTTGTAAATGTTGATATCTGTGGCATTTTTAAGGATGTCACACTGAATACTAAGCTGGTGCTGCCTTATAATAGTATACACTAATGGAAAGCTAAATTTTGTGGCATATGAAAAAATGCATGTATGAGTTTTTTTTTGAAATCAAGTCTACGTAGGCCACCTTGCTGGGGCCGTTGCACCCCCACTCATCATCATCATTATCACTATCTATGGTTTAGCCCTGGAAGCCTGTAAAAATCAGATTTTTTCTGGGCTTCAACATTCTTACATCGCCTGGGCCAACAGATTTTTCCCAAGGTGCGACTCTCTTGACCTGGCCAGAGCCGGGCACTCCAGCAGGACATGCAAGGATGATTCTTTGTCCTCCATGAACCATCGACTGTCTCAGTCTCCGGCCATTCCCAGCGTCTCTAGGTGTTCATTTAGACAGTGTCCTGTTAGGAGCCCTGTTGCTAGTCCCACATCCTTCCTACCTAGGCTCAGCAAGAACTTCGAACAAGTGCTGCACGGAGACGTCCCTAAAGTCTTATAGTGAGAGTTACTAAGATATTTTTGTATTGTCTATTACTTAAAAAGTAGTTGTCCGATTTAAAAAATTTTGGTCATTTTGAAAAGCCAGGACATTAGAATTTTGGAATTTGATGTTAAAATTGACATTTCGTAAAAATCCAATATGGCGGACAATTTTAAAAAATAGGTATTTTTAACCCCCCCCTGCAAATTTTTGGTGTGCGCCACTGGTGCATAACTAAAAATATATTTCGAAAGCCATGTTTCTCCTTAGTTTACTCATGTATCGCCTATTAAAATCGGGTAAGAAATCAGGAAGATATAAATTTTTTAAAAAAGTGTGTTCGGTAAGCCTAATTCAGTCAAGTCGAAAAAAACATCATTTTTGATTGACTCTGCTTTTCGACGTATATGTTCGATTTTAAAAGTGCTGACCATTTTGAATAGCCAAGATTTTTAAGAATACGTGTTTTTGACCTCCCTGCAAATTTTTTGTGTGCATCACTGATGCAAAAATTACATTTTGCATGTGGAGCCTCATAATTCGCGAGTCTACTTATGTATTGCTTGTAAATATCGTGTAAGAAGTAAGAAAAATATGCAAGGAGTTATAAAAGTGCGTTTTGCAATTACATTCAGTCACAAAAATTTTATAATTAAAAAAACATATTGTTGATCCGGTAACTTTAAAAGTACTTTGGTTTTTTGATTCAAATTTCAAAAAATTCAAAATAATTGACCTGACGAATTTGGTTACTGATTTGAACAATTTGTAACTTTCTTACCTCTTAGCCAATCTCAAATCCCGATACATCAGTAGACTCGGGAATTATGAGGCTCTGCATGCAAAATTTAATTGCATTTTGAAAATTGTTCGCTATCTTGCATTTTTAAGAAATATCAATTTTGCCAAGAGCCTAATAAATTTTGAAATCGTTTGAAGTAGGATTACCGAACACACTTATTTGACCTATTTATAACTTTCTTACTTCTTACTCGCTTTTAGTCAGCGATACAATAATAAATTGGGGAAAAATATGGCTTTTGAAATATCTCTTTAGTTATGCAACAGTGGGGCACACAAAAAATTTGCAGGGGGGTCAAAAACACCTATTCTTTAAAATTTTCCGCCATCTTGGATTTTTACAAAATGACAATTTTGCCAAAAACCTAACAAATTTTGAAATCTTCGCTATTTAAAATGGTCATCACTTTTAAAATCGAACATATACATCAAAAAGCAGAGCCAATCACTTACTTCACAGAATTCACTTAATTCAACAATTTATATCTTCCGTATTTCTTACCCGATTTTAATAAGCCATACTTGAGTAAACTAAGGAAAATCATGGCTTTCGAAATATATTTTTAAATATGCACCAGTGGCGCACACCAAAAATTTGCAGGGGGCTCAAAAATACCTTTTTTTTTATTCTCCGCCATCTTGGATTTCTACGAAATGTCGATTTGAAAATCAAATTCAAAAATTCTAATGTTCTGGTTTTTCAAAATGACCAAAGGTTTTAAAATCGGATAATTACTAATAATAGGCAATTAAAAAAGTCCCGTTTTTTTTTTGGCCCACCCTATAGTACCCCCCACAGGTCTAAATATTTTAACCTGTGGATGGTACTAAATTTTAAAACCACTTTTCAAAAAACACTTACCCATACAGAAAAACGCACAAATTTATTAACTATTTTGTATTATTATTACAAAATACTGACTGAAAAATTGCTTTTTTTCTCAAAATATGCCATATTTTAGAGAGAAAATGCCCTTAAAAATATTTTTTTTGACAGGTTTCAAAATGGAAATTGGTGAATACGCATTGGCATATAATAGCTTCATTATCTGTGTTTAAGGTTATAAATTTGGTGATTTTTTAGACCACCTCTGGGGGGTGGTTTAAATTTATAGCCCCCAGAAAGGATTGTTTTGTGGCAATTGGTAATAATTTTGTTTATAATTACGCTAAGTAACCGTTTTTACAGGGATTAATTTACCTTATTTAATATCCCATGTTGTTCATTAATACCTCAAGTTTTGTTCAGAAAAACGCCATATTTTAAACCCGCTTTCAGCCGAACAAATCTATTTATGAGGGCACTACGAAACAAAACAAACATATGTGAAGCTCTCTGATTATGTACGAAAAATATACCTAACAAAAAAACCCAAAATAACTGTATTAATTTATTTACAAACTAAAATGAAAACATTGAGGTTATCTAAAAGCTCAGTGAAGAAAACTTTCCTTACTCAAAGCCCACTCATTTCAAAGCTGTAGCTTTGATGTGATTTGAACGCAGCTAATATTTTGAAACGGACATTTCCACAGTGACAGAAATATAAACAAAACTTGCATTTAGGATTTTTAATACATTCCATAAATAAAAACACCTTTTAAATATATACAAAATTAATCTACTCCTTATTTTATTATTACCCATCTAAATTCTCGTGCGACATCAAGTACTTACTGGAAAAATTAATTAACAAGGATAAGTTTTTAATTATTATTATTTTATTATTAATATTATTCTACAGAGTGTTTACTATTTAAAACTCGCGTAGGTTTAAATTTTCTTTTCTTCTAAATTGAAACTTTCTTCTTAAATCCAACAAAAGATTGTGTTAAGATAATTATTCAATAAAAAAATTTATTAAAATTCCTCTTATAAATCAAACTATATCCAAAACTCAAGGAGGGTTGGTTTAAAATGTTTAAAACCAAAAATTTCACTTAAACTTAGAACCATTCTAAAATCGACTAAACCCTTTTAGTAAATCCCACCGTTATAGATCCCTCGATATAGAAAATCCGGGGGGGCAAAAACTTTTGGGACACCCCGTTGAGTTAAATACTCACCTTTATTTTGATTATTAATGCATATTTTTTAAATTAACCTAACCGCTCATAAAATCGATTGCAATAAATCCCTTAATTTCATTCCAAAAGCAAAAGCTTAAAGCCAACCGGCAATACACCAACTGCCTCTAAAGGCGCAAGTACACAAACGAGCTTTCCTTTGATGTTGAAATGTCATTTACGCGAGCCTTATGAGCAAAATGTTCAAGGAAAAGTTCGAGCAAAAGCTCGTACAAAAAACCTCACGGAAATTTTGGAGAGAATGTTAGAGCAAAATTTGAGGAGAGGAAATGTTGGTATACAAATTTCTTAAAACTTCGAAATATATATTTTTATCGGAATTCGTTGAACCTAACTGAAAATAGAAAAATTAAATTTTAAGTTTTAAAACAAGGTATTTTTAATCACGGACGGAAAAACGAGTTGATGCCGAAATTCACATTTTATTATAAGCAACTTCGATTGATCTGATTTTTATAGGGGATATGCCATATGTAACTTTTTTGGGGTTGTCAGATAGAATAAAGAAAATAACAGTTAATGTCACTTAAATATATTGACTGTAAAATGTAAGGGTTAGGAAAGGGTAAAAACCGTATAGTAGTGAGGGGGGGTTTTGGTCAAATTTTACATAACAACAAACAAGGGTCAACGCAGCTTTTTTATGAAAGTTTTAGAACATATCTTTCCGTAAAGAAAGGGCTTTCCGACGCAAAATAAAAAATATGCATGAGTACGCTTTAATTTGTTTATTTTTTTTTATTTTATTGATGATTAATCTATTTTTAATTTTACAAACAATTTGATAAGTTGAATCTAGAGAGGAACATCTTTCAATTTAGAAGCAAGAAATTTTTCCAGATTTTCGATAAATTCTTTTAATATTGCATTGGATATCCTTAAAAAAATATCGCGAAATTTTGTAAATTAAAAAAATTATAAAAATAAATAAATTATGCAAAATAACATGATTTGCCTTGGCGAAATCACGCTCAGAGAAGTTTGATCGGTAACAAAAAAAAGTAAGTTTTGTGGTGGTGAGGTGGAAAATATGGTGAATCACCCTGTACATACAAAATAATTCATATTTCATATTAGCAAAATATGACTCAACTTTTCATTTCCGAATTACTGAGCTTTGTAATCCAATAACGTAAAAACACATTTTTTTAACAGACCACTTGCCGTAAAATATATATGTAGATTTTAAATTGCATTTTTTATACATTTTTACCAAAATTGCTTAAAAGTAAACACCAACATATAGCACCTCAACGAAACTTATAAATATACCGAACCCGATCGACCCAATTCGGGATGCCTAATTTTTTCGAATTTTTAATGAAACAACTACCAACAAAATTTTTATATAATATTGTTGATAGATAAAATATAATTAAAAAGTACTTTAGAGCAGAGTTAAATTGGATTATGCAGCGTTTGACAGCGCTGCGTTCCGACTGTTTTAAACCTCCCCCCGCCCCAGGGTCCTAAAAAAATAACTATTCTCCAGATTAGTCCCCTAAACATATCTGCCTGCATTTTAAAAAGTAATTACTTTGAAGATATTTCCGTTTTCTTTTTTTAATAAAAGAAAACCAAAAAATTGAGAGAAAAGAATGATATGTTATTACCTCCATGGTAAACTCATAACATTTCTTGTGACAAAACTGATAGCCAATAATAATTTCTCGCTTGCCATCGGCTTTTTTTGATAAAAATTTTAAATAAAAGTTGTTCTTTTATTTTTTTTTAAAATTGAGATCTCTGATCACTGATGCGAAATTATATTCTCATCTTTAAAAATATGTTTCCAAAATAGATAGCAAAAATTTGCTCGAAGATTTACCCGAACAAAATGTTCAAAAAAAAGCTCACAAAAATATTCGCTCAAATATTTTCAGATCTTTTTCTCGAGCTTTTGTTTCAGCATGTTCGTCTGTGTTAATATATTGCGCCCTAAAGAAACATGCTTATCTTTGATAGAGTAAAATCATAAAAAACCGAAATTGGGTTTATAAAAGTAAAATTATGCAAAATAAGATGATTTATGGGTAACAAGGGTTGTAAAAAAAGAGGGTCAGATTTTTATTAGGTCTTAAAATCTAAAAACGGTCTTGATTATGCTTTGTCACGTCACGTTGCAAACTTTTTAGGAGCTAGTGGAGTGGAGTTTTTTGGTCACGGCTGCTAAAATCGTAAATTGATATACAGGGCCAGTGACGGATCCAGACATTTCACCAGGGGGGGGGCGCAAAAAAGTCCTTTTTTATGGTCATCATTGTTTTTGGGGTTTTGGTTAGATTGGTATGTTGGTTAGTGGTGACCTGACCATCTCCACTAACCAAACAGTTTCGACCTACATATGTTCGTAGTTGCTTGAGCCGTTGATGGTGACTAACACATATACTACCTAATATAAGGTAACCAACCGTCCCGGTTTGGCCGGGACAGTCCCGATTTTTAACCATTTATCCCGGGGAAAAAATCCGTCCCGGATTGTCCCGATTTTTCAGCAAAAGTTCCGGTTCGCCCCGGTTTTGATGCCACTGTATTTTGTAACTTTAAAATCACTGCAATTAAAAAAGCGGATGTTCTCTGCCATCTATAAATTTGAATTGAAACCTTACTTAAATTATTTTTCTTTGATAAGTATTTTGGAAAAATATATTTTAATATTATTAGGGGTGCATATAAGAAAAAATACATGATATACAATACATTGAATGACCGGAGTGTCCCGGTTTTGCCCCTTTAGGAGTTGGTCACCTTACCTAACACAACTAATCTATTTTGGCAAGTATTAACATTCCAATATTATTATCGTATTAAAAAAAACTTTTAGTTATATACTAAAATTAAGTTTTCTTTTTTGCTTTGCAAACCTGTCTAAGATAGATTTTAAATCCAGGTTTGTTGAACGATATATACAGTGCAGAGGTAAAAAGTCCCCCCTCCCTACTAACTCTTGAACGGATTGGGGTATCGACCTCAAATAAAAACCGTTTTAATGATAACACTTTTGCTACTTTTTGGCGTATTTTTTATAAGCGTAATATTGACGTAAGTCTATAAGTTCACTAACTACTTTACAATTTTAAAGAGAAAGGGGGGATCGAGTGATACCTTGTTTCAAAGGTATTTTAATTCTCTATATAAAATTTTAATTTTTTAAAAAATCGGTTTACGACTTACAGAGTTATGAGTTTCTTCGACTATAGTTTACGCAACTCTCCTTACTTTTGTACGAATTGAGATATCGACTTTAAATAGAAAACATGCTTAATGATAAAAATTTTACCACTTTTTGATGTATTTCATATTATTCTTATAAGGACTTAAGACTCTAAGGTCACTAACTACTTTAACATTTTAAATTGAAAGGGGGTCGAGTGATACCTTGTTTAAAAGGTATTTTAATTCCCTATTTAAAATTTTATTTTTTTAAAAAATCGGTGGTTTACTTACAATTCATATATGACAATTTTGCATGAAGGCTGCAAATTACGATATTTAAATAATTTTTCTCGACTCTGCTGCTCACAAGATATTCTGAACCCGATTAAGCTACCTATGATAATTTTTTTAGGCAAGATCTAATCTTAAAACATATTTTTTCATGAATTCCGTTAAGTTACCAAAGCCAAACGTATTTTTATTACCTACAAATAATTGAAATTAAAATATTATGGCTCAAAAAAACCTTTAGATAGTCAAAATAGCTTGAAACAAAAATTCAAAAATTAGCAAAAATGCCTTATTTTTTACTATCCCCCGTATAAAAACTAGGCATCCGCCAACAATAACAATAGACTCTTGCGTACAGCTTGTGTTCTGTTTTTTCATTTATGCTAGAGAGACCCGTATTTTCTGAATTGAAACATACCAGTGACTATTTTTCTCACTTTGAGAGCAGATATCTCAGAAACTGGTCGTAGAAACGAAATAAAAACTATCCATTTTCGTAACGGTTATACAAAATATTCAAAATTAGTTGAAATCGACCGAGGTATGTTTTATAGGAGTCTCCATGCGTGGTTCTTTAATGTTTTTAAAACTTTGATAATGTTCAGGGAGGGCGCACGCCCCCCTCTGGATCCGCCACTGTACAGGGTACCTTACCCATATATATGGAGAAAATCCCTGCAGAAGTAGTTTTTCAGAGAAACTACCAGGTAGTTCCTCTGTGATAGTATGTGAGATAATAAATTAGTACCACTGGTATAAATAACGATTTACGTATGAAGGGTCGTTTTCATGTTTTAATGATCGTGTTAAACGTTGTTTTTCAAGGAAAAGTTCATTCTTTGCCTTGGTAAATTATAATTACAAAAATCATTATTTTATTGTTTTGGCCAAAAATAAACTCGATCTTTATTCGCGGGAACCCTTCTTATCTTTCTGTGCTCTTTTTGGTACCCTGGTGGAACATTCGAATATTATAAAAATACCTTTAAATTTTAAATATATACAGGGTTGAGTTTGAGTAATCAAAATTTGTTCCATTTTAAACAAATTCTTGAACTCAACATGTGTTATGCCTATCAAAAACAAGCCAGAAAAAATGAAATAAACGGTTATGATTTAACGGGTCAAAATTGATCTAAAATTAACTCACCTCGGTAGCTCAGTAACTAGGGTTCGTGGGTGCGAGGTTGCTTGATTAATCTAGTCAAAATAGGGTTAACAAGCGCCACCAATTTTTAGCTTTAGCTGATATTCAAGCTTAGAGTAAAAATTGGAAAATTCTATGGGAAATCTAAATAAATATCTAGTGAAATCCTGTAATACATACTTTTATATTAAGGTTTTTTCTCAAAAGTAAAAAAAAGTTTTATGTGCACTCTAGGGTTATTTACACATGCGTAATAGTAGTTTTAACAACTAGTGGCTAAAATAGTGCATTTTTTACAAGCATTGGTTTAAATAACGACCGCAGCGAGGTATTTAAAAACGCGAGTAAAAAAAAGCAAATCCAAAAAAAAACAAGAAATTACTTTTTTTATACCTTCATCACAACATGATTTAATTAACTGTCTGCAGATAACCAAAGGATGGCTTTTTTGGTTACCGATGCATAAAAACTTTTTTTTTTGATCACGGGTGCAAAAAAAGATTTCTGTGCATTTTTTACCAAAATATAGTAATATTGAAATATAGTAATATTGAAAAAGTCTAATTATTCTTGCCTAAAAATTAAGTCATTTCCGCCGGTTTTCACCAAGTATTTACGGAAAAGTCATTTAAAAAAATTGTCAAAATTTCAAACTGTCACAGATTAAAATGTCGCAACAATGAACGTTACCGAGTAAAAAGGCACATCGCTGTGGAAACCGCATTGTTATTTCATTTACGAGAAATGCTCTTCGTTCGAGATTTTTAAAAGTATTTTCCTGTTTTTCTTGGATTTTTTGATAAAGGTATTCAAAAAAATAGTGTTAACAACTCGCAGCTAAACTGTGGTTTTTTTACCAACGCTTGTAAAAAAAACATTATTTAAGCCACTAGTTGTAAAAACTACTATTAAAAATCTCGAACGAAGAGAACTTCTCGCACCACACCATCTTTACACTATAAATCAAGGCGGCTGGTAAATGATATAACAATCGTTTTCATAGCAATGTGTCTTTTTACTCGGTGACGTTCATTGTTCATTGACATTTTAATCTTTGACAATTTGATATTTTGACAATATTTTTAAATTATTTTTTCGTAAATACTTGGTGAAAACTGGCGGAAATGGCATAATTCTTAGGAAAGAATAATTAGATTTTTTCAATATTACTATTTTCCGCTATATCTCTTTAACTTTAGGTAAAAAACAGACAGAAATCTTTCTTTGCACCCGTGATCAAAAAAAAAGTTTTTTTGCATCGGTAACCAAAAAAGCCATGCTTTAGTTATCTGCAGACAGTTACTAAAATCATGTTTTTATTGAAGGTATAAAAAAATATATTATTAAAACCAAAAAAAAATATCCTTTTAAAAAGGCCCACTATGAAAAATTTTTAAGTTATTTAAACTGTTATGAAAACAATCTGTTATTATGGAGCGCATACGTATGGCTTTACAAATTAGTTTTTTTTTATTTTAGTAAATATTTAAAACCGTATTTAAGTGATTACTTATTTAATAACTTTTTTCTTTGGTTTAATAAAAGGCCATTTATAAAAAAATTACTATTTTGGTGAATTTTGTGTATAATTGGTATAACTTCGTTCCAGAGAAAACTTTTGCGGATAAACGTCTGGCCACACCAGTACAGAAAAAGACAACCATTTTGAAAGACACATCATGGTGTATACAACAAGTAAGAAAAGGACTAAGCGATAATAAAATTAAAATTGCAAATAAATCAAAAGCCGTGCACTAATCAATTGGTATTGATAACAATGCTCCACAAACGAAAACGATGATTCGAAACTAATGTATCTGAAAACGATAGATATATACCGGACTATTTCAAACTCGCTCGATTCCACATCACTATATCCAGATAACGTCCTTCAGTAAGTAATCTCTGAAAATAAAATATTAATTTTAGGTTTAATCTACCTCCTTCGGCAAATTTATGACACCGAGTCGTCGTATATGAATAAAATTTAAAAACTTAGAGTAATATCATTTGTTTTGCAAATAAACTCATTGCAATGAGTTAAAACTTCATACTTTATATAATTACCAAGTAATGAAGGAAAGAAACTTTTAGTTTTAAAAATTCAAAATCGTTTAGTATTATTGTGGCTTTTTCTCAAAAGCTGATACGTCACATTTTACGGGATTTCTTTACCTTGATATGTATAGATCAAAATTTTAGCAAAACATGTAGTCATTATTTGATATGTCCTTGAACGGTATTTCATTTTTGGGCAAAACCTGTTTGTTGACAATCTTAATGTAAACAAATAGACATATCAAGTTTTGACAGTTACTTTTAAGGTTATAGTTATCAGGGAGTTTTTGGTGATTTGGTCAGCATACAAAAATAACAACCTTTGTGGTTATCGTTATTTGAGAAGCCGTTAAGAATAAAGTTATTTCGGTTTATTTCCCTAACTATTTCTACGGTTACACATAAAGCAATGTATTTTGCATCTTCCTTAAGCAAAAATCAAGAATTTTAAGCTTTCTTTTTGCAAAATTCGTCAAATACATAAACGCTTTGATGTGGATTAACAGAAGTAAATATAAGCAAGTAATGAAGGAAAGAAACTTTTAGTTTTAAAAATTCAAAATCGTTTAGTATTATTGTGGCTTTTTCTCAAAAGCTGATAGGTCACATTTT
This sequence comes from Oxystoma pomonae, assembly GCA_963921995.1. NCBI lineage: Eukaryota > Metazoa > Arthropoda > Insecta > Coleoptera > Brentidae > Oxystoma > Oxystoma pomonae. The sequence continues at coordinate 101,288,535 of OY998163.1, forward strand.
ACGGGATTTCTTTACCTTGATATGTATAGATCAAATTTTTAGCAAAACATGTAGTCATTGTTTGATATGTCCTTGAACGGTATTTCATTTTTGGGCAAAATCTGTTTGTTGACAATCTTAATGTAAACAAATAGACATATCAAGTTTTGACAGTTACTTTTGAGGTTATAGTTATCAGGGAGTTTTTGGTGATTTGGTCAGCATACAAAAATAACAACCTTTGTGGTTATCGTTATTTGACAAGCCGTTAAGAATAAAGTTATTTCGGTTTATTTCCCTAGCTATTTCTACGGTTACACATAAAGCAATGTATTTTGCATCTTCCTTAAGCAAAAATGAAGAATTTTAAGCTTTCTTTTTGCAAAATTCGTCAAATACATAAACGCTTTGATGTGGATTAACAGAAGTAAATATAAACAAAATAAAGATAACTACAAAAATAATGTAATTTTGGCGGTAATAAGCACGCCTGGTGGTGGTTTATATTTACTTCTATCAATTCACGTCAAAGTGTTTGTGTTTTTGGAGAATTTTGCAAAAAGAAAGCTTAAAATTGTTACTTTTTGATTAAATAAAATGCAGAATACATTGCTTTATGGGTAAGCATAGAAATAGTTAGGAAAGTAAAACAAAATAACTTTATTTTTGACGGCTTGTCAAATAAGGATAACCACAAAGGTTGTTATTTTTGTATGCTATCCAAAAACTCCGTTTTATGTGTTTGTAAAGCCACTATTTAAGGATGGTTCATGTTTAAATAATTTTTCCTTTTCCGTAAATTTTTCATTTAACTTTGACCTTTTCTCTTTCATTAAGTGTGGAAACTCTTTCACAAAATCTATTAAATGTTCAATATCCATGTCTGTAATAACTACTGCTTCAAATATTTTTAAAAAAAATCAACTTTCAGATTAAAAAAACGTCAAAAAATATTTTTCTGGCCGCACTTGCGCAACACGATTTTCTCCTTTTTTTCCGTAAAGCTAAATATTGGTTAACTTTGAGGATCATTCCTTAAGGAAAAAGATATGGAAAAGGAACAAGCATAAACACCCACATCTTAAATGAAAAAGTTACAGAAAAAGTTACAGAAAAGGATTTAGCATGAACCAGCCTTTACTGTGTTCACGCGTTGTTAATATTAGTTATTTTTTTGATACTGAGAGTACAAGGTACGATATAGTACATTATAAACCTAAGGACTAAAGTGGTACTTTTAATCCCGCGTATTACGTACTACAATTCGATAAGGGATTCAAAAACGCTCGCCTCGAGGTTTATATACTATTTTATGCACAGCAAAATATTATTGTTAAAATCACCTTATTTCTACGCCAAATGGTTCGTCGATTACAAGAAAGGGTGCTAAGAATGAAATCTTGGCCTAGAACAAGTGCTGTTTGGCTTAACTTACGATAAATTTAATTATAATTTTCCAGGGATTACTTTGGTTTTAAATTTTTAATTTACTTCTAATCCGTAGGCTGATTTATTAAATATATTTTTTTTTAATCCCTTATGGATTTAAAGTGTCACTTTAGTCTTTAAAAAGAGGGATTAAACGTATCTATTTAATCCCTTAAGGGATTAAAATTACACTTTTAATCTTTCTTTTTTAGGGACTTAAGTGGTAATTTCAATTCCTAGGGATTAAAAATAAATTGAATCCCTGAGAGATTTAAAGTAAATTCTTCCAAATTAAACACAAAATATAGGTTTTTGGAATCATTTTATTGACATAACTATAAACAAAATACAATAATGAGCACATACATACTAACAATCAACAATAGTTCTTTACTAATACTTTCTCAGGAAATAGGCCAGGAGAACCTTTTCGTCGGTGAAATTCTCTGTTCATTGCACCATTTTCGATATTCAGAGAACTGCTTCTCATAGATATCACGAGATTTTTGAGGAAGAAGGCCAGCGATGACCTCTTCAGCGGCCTTTTCAATGTCCATGTTCAAAAACAAATGTGTTTTAACTTCTTTTTACTCAACCGTTTAACAACAACAACTGACTGACTTTTTTTTTATTACCATAGCAACACTTTCTGAGCGCACCAAATTTTGAATGATACCACCAAGACATCCCAAAACTAGAGTACCGTTAAGTGGTCTATAATTATGTTTTTTTTTGTATTTCTTTCTAAAGTGCATAAAATAGTAAGTAAACCTAGGGCTACTAAAGCGTATTTTAATCCCTTAGTGAATTGTAGCTCTAACTACGGTCGGGTTACAAACCTTTCGCTGCAGGATTAAAAGTAGCAATTTAGTTCCTAGGTTCATAATATACTATTATTTTCTAATTCGGACAATTTGTTGCCTTAATAATAAGTATGCAGGAGCTAGTAAGTACCCAAATCTAATTGTGTAAACAAGACTTCTACACAAAATGTAATATAATAAAATTTTAACTGCTTAGCCTTTCATTTGTAGCGTACATGTCTCAGAGATCACGTTTTTTTTTATTTTTTGTATATCTTATCCACTGAACTGCACTTAATGGTAACCCATAATTTATCTGATTTCCCCTTGTACTCCTTCATCAGGTTTCTTTCGGTATCCGTATGTAGTAGTTGTCTCAAACAAAGAATAAAATCAAAATATTTCTGGCAAAAAGGTGCAATTTTACCTTGATAATTACCAAATATTTGATGTAAGGAGAAAAAGGGATTCCTAATAACGTGCTTTTTATGTTAATATTTTTTTCCTACGACCACATATGAAAATGATGGATTTCACACGATTTCTATCTTTGGAAAACGTTAAATTTCATTCGTGTGCAGAAATTTTTCCGCACATGTGTGAAAAAGTGTACGATGGCGTTAACTGTCACCATACTTTTCCGCTCATGCGCGGAAAAACATTTTCATTTGACTTGTGCAAAATTAAAGACCAATTTTTACAGAAAATTAGTGCGATTCAGCAGTGTTCGTATAAGAAATAGAGTACATAACTCGATAGAAAATAACTTTCTTATACTCGCGTGTTGTTTCACTCGGCTAGCGCCTCATTCTCAAAATTTACACTCATGTGAAATTTGTCACTTTCTTCTCTTGTTATGTAATATACTATTTTATCACGTTTCGATAACTTATCTCTTTTGTTGCTTATATTCGTTGACATGACATGAAAGTTTTGCGCAGAACTCGGGCTTGGAATTATTGAAGTGAAAATTCGCATGACCAAAATGAGCAATATTGTCGTTTTAATATAAAGAGAACACGAAACAGTATTTCCAAATTAAAACCTGTACCCTCAGAAAGGGGTCTATTCAGATATAACTTTTCTTTTCAAAGGAAAAAACAAATTTCTAACCCGCCTGGGGCAATTTCATTTGAAGTCCGACACAATCATTTTTTGAGAATTTTTGACACATGGATTGACAAATGTCGAAAAAAATACACATGCGTTTTTTTTTTGGTAAGGTTTCCAACAAGGTGCCATAAGCGGGGTCTTCTTATTTGAAAAAAGTTCTATTTGAATAGACCTCTTTCTGCGGGTCCGTTCACAAAAGTTTTATGCCGAAAATTTTGATTGCTAAAAATACTAATCGACATGTTTTCGGATTTTCCTAAAAAACTAATTTGCAACTTGCTAGGGGCAATGTTTCATTTAAAGCCCAACACAACTATTTCTTGAGGATTTTGACACATTCTTGAGAAATGTCAAAAAAAATTACGCAAGCGTTTTTCGTTTTCGATAAGATTTCCAACAAAGTGCTACAAGAGGGCTCTCATCGGAAAAAAAGTTATATGTGAATAGACCCCTTTCTGAGGGTCCGTTCACAAAAATTTTTTGCCGAGAATTTTAACTGCTAAAAATCTTAGTTGACGTGATTTTGGATTTTTTTTAAACAATTTTTTAACCCGCTACGGCCAATATTCCATTTAAAGTCTCCACCCTGTATAGGGAAGTTATAGAGCCTTATGAAAATATCGTGGTGCAAATCAATAAATATCTTGAAGAAAATGAGTCAAACACTTTTAATATTACACAGATTTTATTTTAAAACCTATCCAAAATAAAATCGGTATGAAATGAAAAGTTTGCCACTTATTTTGTCCATGAGATTTAATGAGGTAAGTTTGGCCGACAATGGTAACGGTTATAAAACGACAATGATAATGCTTATAAACATTCAAAAAGCTTTCATATACATATGAAAACTATGTAAAAGTTATCTTTTTCTCCAGATTTACGCTTATTGTTGTTTTCTCGCCTTCAACTCATCAAAATGTAACCCATCAAATTAATGAAAACGTCTTTAGTTTCTTATGGCTTTAAATAAAACTTTGGGAACGAATCCAACAAGAGGAAAAAGGGTTTCAAAGGATTCTCCACTAACGAAAAGATAAGATTAAGGTTTTCGTTGTATTAGAGCATCCAAAAAAAATCCTACTTCGGCAGTAATGAATCAATTTTCACCTCGTGATTCAAAAAGTTATGTAATATTTCGTTGTTTAATTTCTAGTAAGCTGAAGCTTTTTTGGAAAATAAAAATTACCGAGTATTTTTTTAAATTTGAAAATCGTTCAGTATCTTGGATTATCTGTGTTTCGGACTTTTATTTATACACGACGTTTCGATCAGTACAATCTCTGATCGCTTTCAGGTGCAAACTACAATCTATTCCTAAGGCTACGTACTACTACGTACTCAACCGTGAAGTTTAAGAAGTTGCCTCCGCTCCAGAAGGGGCTTCCATATATTTGGAAATTCAACACTTGGTTTACTGAAAATACCCTGATTCTGTCCAATAAAGGCAGCTTCAAGGAATTTTCGCTTCTTCCAGAGTGACTCCTTGTGCAAAACCTTTGCTTCTGTGTACTTAATTCAATGCATGTTCGACAATTCCTGATTTGGTTGTTTCACCGCTCTGGGTATTCGTCTGGTGTTAACAGATAGTGGTATTTTTGTTTCGCCTATGTGTGATTCACCAGGAACTTGGTAAATATATTGAAGAACAAAAAAAATGCACAACATTATTTAAATGAAAATTATTTGTGTGTACACCTTATCTCAAAAGAAATATTTAATACATTTTTTGTGTTCCAATCTTTCCTTTTTTCACAGATTTTTTCTACTGATTTTCAAAAACAACCAACACATAAAAGACCTTTTCTGAAAATTTTAAATATTTTAAATAATTTTTCTCGTAGTTTTTGGTCTTTTTGGATTGATGGACTTAAAAAATAAAAATGACAAGAGTCCGCGGTCGCTAATAATTTCATCATTTAAAAGACTTCGAGAAAGGACGCATCGTGGGCATGAAAGACGCTGGTTTTGGTTTACGGGAAATTGCATGAAGGGTTAATGCCAATAAATCAACAGTGTTAAGAGTTTGAAGAAGGTGGTCCAATGATGAGACGTCGTGCGAGTTCTGGATGCCCTAGATTATTACAAGGTCGTGATTTACGGCATCTCAGACTTCTTGCTCTCAGAAATCGACGGGACAGTATACGCCAAGTAAGCGATGTTCTAGTTACAACTACAGGACGAGTGTTTTCAAGGAAGACAGTTAATCGAAGATTGTTTGGTATGGGGCTGAGGGCTTACCGTCCGCTTTTGGTGCTACCCTTGACCCCACAACATAAGGCTCGCCGCTTGGAGTGGTGCGGAGCTCGGCAAAACTGGAATGACGAATGGAATACCATAAGCTTCAGCGACGAATCCAGGTCTTGTTTAGGCGGCCATTATGGACACCTGAGGGTTAGGCGATTTCGAGGTGAGAGACAAAATGTAGACTTTGCTGTTGAATGTGATACAGCAAGACAGTATCATGGTATGGGGTGCTATATGTTTAGGAAGCAGATCACCTCTAGTCCTCATCAAAGGCAATCTAACTGCTCGGCGATATTTAGATAATGTGCTGCAGCCAGTTTTACATCCCTACCTACAAACTATCCTCAACGCGACTTGTCGCCTATCGAACACGTATGGGATATGATAGGGCGCAATCTTAGTCGATTACCACGATCTCTGGAAACTTAGATAAACTCTGGCATGCCGTAAGGAGGATTTGGATGAGTGTTTCTCAATATGATATAGACCATCTTATTTTGTCAATGCCCAATAGAACAAACGAGTGCATAAATAACCATGAAGGAGCAACTCATTATTAATTTGTTGATGATTATCATGGAGGAATATAAATTAATTACTTTAAAAATTTTTGTTCTTTTTGGTGTTGCATTTTTTTTTGTTCTCCAGTATATATTCCTTATTCTTGTTTGTTCTCCGGTAGCCGATTTCATGCACAATTGCTTATTGCATTCTCATAGAATTATTTTTTATGATTTTTTCTTTTTTTAACAATTGACAACATTCATATTGGCAGAATGCGGTCAGTCCCTTTTGGCAGTGCCGGTTTCATATTTTTTTATTTTTTCTTACTTACACTATATATATTTTAACCCTGTGTGTATTTTCTTTCGTGACCAGAAAAAACAAACAGTTTGATTCTGAGCCAGGTGAAATAAAGTGAAGGGGCCAGCCATAAATTAAGTAACATCATTGTGGACAAAGATTGAACCCCCTAAAATTACGTTACCAAAAACATATCTTCCCCTTGAATTCTAAAAAAAGAGCGATTAAAATATTGACACATTTTTCTTTGCCGTAAGAAATAAAAGACCGAAAAGGAATTGTGATGCCACGCTACCACCGATCCCCCACTATAATGATAAAATGGACACCAGTATTTAACAATAACAATATTGGAATAAAAATAAGAGGGCGTGACAGTCATCAGAAACGTAATGATTTATGGCAAGGTGGAGGGCGGGGGGCCAAAATAGGCAAAAATTGTTTCTTTCTAAATATATCAAATTTAAGTTCTCCAATTTTGGTATCGTTAACTAATGTTAGTATGTAGGTACCTTTTTAATTATAATAGTTAGTATCATTAGTACGGAGGAGACACCGGCCGTCGGTGGTAGCACATTTTTTTGGTCTTTTGTTTCTGACTCTAGAAAAATTGCTTTAATCTTTTTCAGCTTGTTTTTAATAAGAAGGGAGCGTGTTTCAATTTTGTGACCTAATTTTGAGCGGGTCGCCAGAAACGTAACGATTTGTGAAAAGAGGAGGGTGGGGAAAATATGACCGAAATAGCGTGGCATAATTTATGGATGGTTTTTTTTTACTTCATTGCACCTCTAGATGCCTCATGCAGTACCCAATGTTTATGCTTACCTACAGTTTGTTTTTCTTGTTGCGATAAGAGAGGTGTGAAATGCGATTACTGAAACCAACGCTGTCGGGTTGATTCATGCAGTGCACTTCCAATATTACCTATTATTGAAAAGTAGAAATGAAAAAAGGATAAAATACTCGTTAAAAAACTATAAATAGGTACTAAAAATAAAGCTGACATTGCCGCCGAGATTGATCGTGTTCTGTCAATTAATAAGCACGATACACTTTGTATCGTGCTAATAACTATATTGGCACGTAACGTTGGAAAATGGTAAAAATCTTTAAAAATAGTTGCAAAAAGAGACTGTTAAGGATAAATTTGGATACCTAAGGAATAAAGGTGTTTAGAAATATTTTGAAAATGAGTAAAACACCATTATTTTGGCTACAGTCTAACATTACTTAACCTCGTAGATTGGACATAGGCATTCTCTGATGAGATACTAAGAATGTTCGAATTGTATTATTATATTTAAAGGCTGTTTTAATATTAAAGTTGTTCGCTACTCTTCGAATTTTCTCTGATACATCATTAATGTATGGAATTATAAGAAACGCATTTGCCTGGTTTTGGTCTTCTCCTGTTTGCTGAAATTTAGAAATAGTATCCGTTATAAGTTTAAGATTGTAACCGTTCTGCCGCCGATGGTTTTTTGGTATATTGATCTATAAGATGCCATCACCAAAAATTAACAATAAACAACTAAACATAACATAACTTATTGAATCGCGAGGTGAAAATTGATTCATTACAGCCAAAATAGATTTTTTTATGGATACTCTAAGACAACGAAAACCTTAATCTTAATCTTATCTTTCCGTTATCACTACTAGATTCCCTGAACTCCTGGGCACAACCTGGGTTTTATTTCATCAAAATCGGTAAACGGAAGTTATGACCATTTAATGGAGGGAAGAATTTGAGGTGCAGGAGGGGGCACGGGTGATACGAGCGTAGAAGTGGGGGAATGATGGGAGGGCGTAACTACAGTTTCCAATACACAATATATTATATAATAGGTATATTGTAGCGATTGGCCGAAGTATAGAATAAGACCGTCAATAATTCTTTAATATAATTTTAACCTGTAGTGATAAACAAAACTATCAAGGTTTATTTAGAAGACTGATAAACCGAAAACACAATTAGTAGGCCAAGGCTTGCTCAACAATTTTTTGTATCGGAAAAAGTCACGATCAAGAGACTGGAGAGAAAGCCTACATGCAAGCTGATCGGAAAATCAATTGGGACTCGGTTTTGGGCAACGTGCTAGGTAAAAAAGATTCCGCGGGCGAACCCGAGAAAAGTGGGTCCGTTCGGTTGCCAAACTACCATACCAGTGGATGTGGCAGTTTGAGACTTGAATTAAAAGTACGGACTCGTAAAGAACTCCTTTTCCATCAAGAAATTATCAATAAAGTCCGCGTAAGCGAAGGGGAACCACAACCGAAAAAAGTACTCATCTTTTAACGAAAAGGGGTAAAGCGGCGAGTGAGAACGGGGGGCTGATTCTTGATTATCGTAGGAAAGATCGCACGGAAACGGTCCTCTCCCTGATATCGACCAATAATAGGCTTTGAAGCGATCACGAGTTATCTAAAACCTATTCGACCACGACCGAACCTCACCCGATTGCCGTGTATCGAAGGAACTTTCCTACAACTTCGTACACCTGCCCCCGATCCAGCGAACGAGCGCTCTTGAAAAACGACAATCCGGTCAGCTTTGCGCGTGCACCATGCAAGTTCGGCAGCCTCTGAGCCTTCTTATTGGTCGAAACGAAGGATGTGAACGTTCCCGTGCGACCTTTCCCACGAAATTAAAGAATAAGCCCCCGGGTAGACCGAGCAGCGTAGGGTCAATTGGGCGCCGTAGAATTGTAAATAACGTAAGTCTAAATTGTGTAACGCCAAATCACCATACCTCACTCAGACCAATTCAAGTGTTTTTGTAAGTTTAGCAATAAAAAACCAATTAGTAGTGGTGTAAGTTAAAACCGTATACTAATTTCATCTAGTCAAAGGGCTCACCCTTGTGCAATATGCAACCTTAGGAAAGATCCCGTATCTTGACCCCTTAGCCAACCAACACTACTTAACTAAGCCAACTCTGTTGACCCAACCCGGCTCTTAAAACTGAAAACTTATAACGAAATAAACATAATAGGGAGGGTTGCAAGTAGTCACCCCGTAGGTCCTATTTTACTGTGACAATGTACTAAAAGTCAAATGATATACTGTTCATGTGCGCAGTATAATTTGACATCCTAAACACATATACCGGGTTATGCGTTTACCTCTGCAATAAACAATAAAACCATTCAGAATAGAAACCACTAATGTTGTGAGATTTTGTCAATTTTTTACTATCAAGATATTGTTAGAAAAATTTCAACTAGAATCAAAATAAAGAAAACCACATGTAGCAGATCATTTTGCAGCTGCGTTTTCCACGAGCTTCAAAATTATTCAGAAATTAATAGATCTAGGAACAAACGTTCTTAAAATGTACACGGAAAAATATAGTGGCATCCTTATGTCGCGGAGGTAAACGCATAACTCGGTATAATAAACTCTTGTTTATATCTTGCCAAAAATTCAGAAAGTTTAAAATTTTTGAAAAAGTATAACGTAAAAAAAACTAATTTGCGAGGGTTCTAATTCTTAAATACAGTCAGTCAAATGCAGTGAGACTTAGGTATAAATTTTAGCACCATCACAATTCAATAATTCAGAATGTATAATAGTAAGTTCTGACAAAGTTATACATTTCCCCAGCACTTACTGCATCCATGCACAATTTCATATAACAAGTTCTTCGTATCGTATCTTGAATTCTTTAAAAATACAGACACTCTAATTAGATTAGTGTTAAAATGTTGCCAAGCACTTTAATTAATTTAACAAAAAAATTAATCGAATACTGGAAGTAGATGAAATGGGAAATTGATTAAACATTTTTAAAAAGTTTGAACGGTCGGAGTTTAGTTCTTTAAATTTAATTAAAATGTTTGCATTAAGGATTTACATTCCTCATATTTTACGCAAGAACACTTGAGTCTTAGGCATTGTTTTGTCGTTTGCAATCTATTTTTAAACCAATGAGGATCATTATATAGTACGTTGGGTACATCAAACAATCGTTGTTGATTGATTGAGGTGTGCCACTTTCTGGGATAGTAGATACCAAAAGAAAACTTTTTAGATCCAGAGCCATGTCTGAATCCTTGCGGAACACCAAAATGGCAGCTATTAAAGATTTTCTGTCTTTGCTTCTAGTGGTCTCATTTCAATGATTTTTTTTTGTTTGAAAGATTTTCTAAAAAGGTCATTGCTTGTTATTATTCATTTAGTTTGACATTCATAGAATTGATGGGTAATTTCAATTTTTTTTTTTAATTCATTTTTTTGAAACATATAATTTCAATGAATGAACGATTTGTCACCTGAAAAGAAAGTCAGAAGTCAAGTTAGGTAAGACTAAGATATTTTAAAAAGTAAGTACCTTCTTGATAGATTTTTATCAATAATAATATTGAACAAGCTGCCATCTTTAATGGCCGCCATTTTGGTGGTCTACACGGATTCAGAGGTGGCTCTGGATCCAAAAGGTTATCTTTTGGATCAACTTCCATCACTGAAAGGGGCTTTTCTCAATCAAAAAGTGCACGATTTTTAGTGGCGTACCCAACGTACTATTTATAATGCATTCTGTATATATTTTATTGTTTGTGCCACCTGATACGTGACGTCATCGCAATATTAAATCTCAAAATAAGTTGGTATTTATACTTTAACTTCCTCTGTGACTGCCATGCTCTAATAGAACGTTGGTTATCGTCAGCATGATCTGCACCCTGTCCACTACTTTTCGGAGAACTAACACCATACTTTGTCTAAGATTTTTAAGCCATGATATTCGTTCTTCTATGACCCGTACCTCTTCTATGATTAATTTTCCTTCCATTACTAATTATAAGAGTTCCTAACTGTAATTTCTCAAAATGTGGCCAAAATATTCAAGCTTCTGTTTTTTGATGAAGAATAAAACTTCAGCACCTTTATTTATTCTAATCAGCAGAACCTCCTATATATTAGGTACTATGTTCATTTAATATATCACGATTATTCTGCTGTATTTCATAGATTATGAGAAAATGTTTGATCGAGTCCAACACGAAAAGCTCATAGAATCGCTAAAATAAGTTGGTCTAGATGACCGAGATCTAAAGATAATCGCTAATCTATACTGGAACCAGACCGCTCAAATAAAGGTTAGTGGCCAACTGTCCGAAGAGGTCCAAATAAGAAGAGGTGTACGTCAAGGTTGTATATTGTCTCCGCTGTTGTTTAATATCTATAGTAACAAAATAATAGAGAACGCACTTCATAACTGCGAAGAGGGTCTGACCATAAACGGCATAAAAATCAACAACCTACGATATGACGACGGCACTGTCATAATAGCAGACACGTTGAAAGGCCTGCAAGAGATATAATTAATTTTAGACTTTCTCGGTCCGATGATGGCTATAAACTAGCCGAAAGCGCTCACCATTCAATAAAAACTTTGCACTAATACAAAAAAATTTGCCGTCCCTTCTAAATAAAATTCCCTATACATACTACTAAGCTGTTCATACAACGATACTACCAAGAATTTTCTTATGCAAACAGTTGTCCAGCTGGAAACACATATGCAAAGTGTCAAGGGTGAGGTAACAATAACATTTTTAAGGACCGTTGTTTCATAATGCGCTATTTTGTCAGCTTTATAAGAAAAACCGCTCCACACGATTCAGCTTTTAAAAATCCGACAACCAACAGTGTTAAAGGCTCGTTAGCGGAATTTCCTTTGAGCCGCTTTCAACCATGCCGGGCAATTTCCAAATGCATATTTTGGAACAATAAAAATCCACAAACCGTGAATCCTAATAGTGATAATTAAAATTTTGAAAAATTTAAAATAAATGTAAAAAAATAGTAACAAAGGGACTCTTTTAAGCCGGTAATTGCCAACCATATACATATTGGGTTAAATACACGCCTTACCGCTGAGCTTGTAAGCAACATCTATAATCTAGGCAGCCGTGGAAATACCAAAATAAAAGATATTAGCTTAGCTCCGGCCTTTTGCACATGTGCGAAAATTTATCTATCCGAGGTTTTCAGACGCCACGCCGCCATTTTTTTTTATTTGTTTTGATTCCGTGTTTTCATTTATGATGCGCGTATTTTTGACTATTAAAAATTGGAAAAAAGTAAATTAAAAGATGTCGCTGCGTAAAAAAGACATATTGCGTTTATGTAAAACATCAGAAAACAGAAGAGGACCAACAAACAATCTTTTATATTGATTTTAAGAAAAAAAATATACTCTTTTCGAAAGTTATATTTTTGTGTAAGTGCCATCCCTAAATAGTTATTCTGATAAAAATTAAAATCTTCTATATACGTCCTACTGTCAAAACCTGTCAAAAATGTGTCATTTTTCCCAAAGTGTAAAAAAAAAATATTTTAAAAAAATAAAAATTAGGGCTTATAGAGCATTTCATTTTAAACAAAAAATGTCAAACAAGCATTTTTGTAGTACTAACTGTTTTTTTATAAACGTGATTTAAATGTTTGAAAAATGGCAAACATTGTCGCATTTTGAATTTTAATGCTGTTATTAAAAAAGCGATGTGAAACCTGAAAGAGAACATATTTTCGCTAGAAAAACGTTACAATGTTTTTTACATTACTTATAGTTTCTATATAAAAATAAAATTAGTTGAAGAAAATGCTAAAATCATGTCGATTGTATTGAACGACTTTGCACGAAGATTTTTCTATAAACCTAAACTTGTAAAGAAATGCAATTATGTGCTAAGTAGGTAGCCTTATTACCTATCAAACGACAGTAAAAAAGTTTTGACTTTCTTATGTTTATTAAGTAAAAATAAGAAACAACCAAATTTCTGCAACATAAGAAAAATAATTTTTTAAATGACCGTAATACCAACTAGTAATGATGCTCTGTGCTCTGATATATTTTTTAAATGTTCTATAAGACCCTTCGAACTCACCGGGATTAAGGGGGCAAGATAGAAGAAAGAATAAGAAAAGTACCTTATATAGTCAGTATTTGTTATTATTTTATTTTATATAAAAAGATGTCTTTCAGAAAGCTCCTCTTATTTAATTCCGCCAGAGGTTACCTTTTCAAATCTAGTCGAAACTTTTTTACTGTCGTTTGATAGGTGACTATGTAGCATACAGACCGCTTCAAGCTACTGCGAACATAGGGCGGAAGAAGTCTAATTTGCCAGTGTACGTACACGCAGAGACACCGCACGCCTATCAGTGAAGCAACCAATACTCAGGCTTGCGATCACCACTTGCATGACTTTCCTTTGGTATTTAGTACGCCTCTAACCACGGTGCTGTGTGGAGCGTAGTCAATGAAACCAGAATTTGTTCAATAAATACGCAAATTTTTATAACGTAATTTTCTTATTTTTTGTCACTGATAAATAAGAGCGTTTTATTGTCAACTGCTCAGATTTATCAGTGACGACGTGTTACAATGAAAATAATAAGGAGAAACAAAATAAAAGCAAGTTCTCAAAATAAAATAATACATTCTAAAAACCAAAAAGATTCTCCCAGTCAAAAAAAAATTAAAGCAAATGTTCGAAAAGTCCTCCTTGCTCGGCTAGACAATATCCGAGCCTACTATAAAAACCCCTTCTAACGTTTCCAAGCATGTTAGGGGTGATAATTTGAAAAGCTTCTTCAAAAACAGATAGAAGTCATTAGGAGCAAGATCGGGAGATCGAGCTGGCCATAAAATAGTTCTTCGTGTACTTATAACCCGATTAGGAAATACATTATCAAGATATTCCCTAACAAGGCCAACATTGTGAGCGGCACAACCATCTTGTTGAAACCATGTTTCACCAAATCTTACACCTAACAACTGCCTAGCAGTTGGAATAATGTGCTGCTGCAGTAGATCCAAGTATCTAGGACCATTCAAATTGCAATTGCCGTTAATAAAAAATGGCCCAATTACGTGTTCCCCTATAATACCCCCCCCCCAAACATTTCGTTTTTGGGGATACTGTGTTCTTACGTCAAAATACAAATGCAAATTTTCCCTCGACCAATATCGAACGTGTGTTGGGTTATGACGATTTGACCATTTGACCATCTGCACTTTTTCGGCAACTTCGTAGAGATCCACTTTTGCTTTTAAAAATGTATTATTTCAATTAAGAACTTACCCATCTGTTTCTCGAGCAAGGCAGAAATAAAACAAAATAATAAAAACAAAATGAATTTCCAAAAGATAACACTGCAGCGTGCTTCGAATCCACCTCGGTCGTACGGCACGGAGAGTAAATTGGACTTGATTCCCCCTATGTTCGCAGTAGCTTGAAGCGGTCTGTCTAATTGTTTTTTTTAGACTTTAGTTTTATAGAAAAATCTTGATGCAAAAAAGTTCAATACAATCGAAATGATTTTACCATTTTCTTCAAATTATTTTATTTTTGTATAGAAACTATAAGTGATGCAAAAAAAGTTGTAACGTTTTTTATCGAAAATATCTTGTCTCTCAGGTTTCCCATCGCTTTTTCGGAAAATATATGTTTTTAACTAACAGCATTAAAATTCAAAATGTGACAATTTTTCCATATTTTAAGTATTTAAATTACGTTTATAAAAAATGGTTAGTACTACAAAAATGCTTATGTGACTTTTTTTGTCTAGAATAAAATGCTCTAAAGCCCAATTTTTTTATTTTTAAAGAATATTTTTTTTATATATTTTCGCAAAAAATGACATATTTTTGATAGTTTCTGACAGTAAGACGTATATGGAAGATTTTAATTTTTATCAGAATAATTATTTAGGGACGTCATCTACACAAAAATATACCTTTCGAAAAGAGTATATTTTTTTTCTTAAAATCAATCAAAAAGTGAACTGTGCATATCATTGGAGGTATCGAGTGGAGAAGGTCCAGAAGTTGGTAGCTTTTTTTTTGAAAAGCTGCAGTTAATAACATCAAGGGAATTATGTTTCTTCCTCAGTGACACACATTTAATTTTTTTCTTCGAAAGATGAGAAACAGAATTGAATCTTAGCCGATGACGGTGGCTCGACGCATGTGCAGAACAGCTTTACTAACCAAAAAGAGATAATAGAGAGAGAACGAGAGATAAATAAGAGAGAAATAAATTAATAAATAAACTAACAAATAATGGTTTTATTTGCAATTATAAATGCATAATAGTGAAGGGGCATGTGTAAGTCCGTTTGATTTTGAATAAAGGAGTTTTGTGACTATGTGGGATTGATAGCTCTTTAGTCACCCAATCGAGTGTTACCGAGTGTTTTGTTCGCATCCGTGTAGAAGGGGTTTATATGACGTCATTTTTCAAGATGGCGGCCAAAAATCATAAAAAATACAACTTTCACAACCGGGGTATGATAATACTTGATTCCATATAACTCAAGAACGGGGATTCCATCCGACCTTAAATGACCTTGAAAATCGCAAAAAACAAGATTTTTGCCATTTTCTCTTCAAAAAATCTTAATAATTCGAGGTTTTGTCAGTCCAACTTCAAATCTACCTTAAACTATTAGGCATGTATGCCAAATTCGATCCTTAGAGTTTGATGCAGTTTGAAGCTTCATGACCTTAAAAAATAGCCCAGTAAAATTAACATATTGCAAAAATTACATACTAAAGGGCGTTTTTCATCAACTATTAGAGCGAAGAGGATTGAATTTGATAAGAAAAATCAGAAGGTCAAGTTCAACAATACTGTTAACAACGTTTGGTTCAGCTATGACGCATTTCAATATGGCGGCCGATATATGAAAATGCCGGAGATGAAACTAACTACTTAGCCATAAATGAACAATTCATCTTAAACCTCTTTAGCTTTTTTTTTGATATGGCGTCCCAGATGTTTATGCTATACCCCGGTAAAAATGACCTATATGCCTGTCCTTTTTATTAAGTTTCAGAACTGTGAATTTTATGTTCTGCTCACTTGTCTAGCCAACAGTAATTTAAATAACCTATAAGAGAGTAAGCAGAAGGTAGATATGTATTGCCATATACTGAGCCAGTGGTTTTAGATGGCATTTTCGAAAATGGAGGTCGAAAAAGCATAAAAACAATAACATTGATAATAAAATTCAAGGATGAGGATTTAACAGCTATTTAGTCACACATTCATGTGTCACCGCATCTCAGTAGAAGTTCCGAAACTTAATAAAAACGGTAGGCATATAGGTCATTTTTACCGGGGTACAGCATAAACATCTGGGACGCCTGGGACGTTTAAAATAAAGTGTTTGTTTATGGCTAAGATGTTAATTTCATCTCCGGCGCTTAAAGTTCTTGTACACGGATTCGAACAAAACAACCGGTAACACTTGATTGTGTGACTAAAGAGCTATCAATCCCACATAGTCACAAAACTCCTACATTCAAAATCCCACGGGACAGAAATTATCGACATATGCCCCTACACTATAATAAGTGATACATTTTTTAATGATTTGCAAAAAGGACCTAAAAAACAATTAAAATTGATCCAAGTTTGGGCCCTGAGAGTAATACTACTGCAATTACTAAAAATCATATTTACATACAGGGTGGAGATTTTAAATGGAATATTGTCCGCAGCGGGTTAAAAAATAGTTTTTTCAAAAAATTCAAAAACTCGTCAACTATGATTGTTGGCAGCTAAAATTTTCGGAAAATTTCTTTTGTGAACGGACCCTCAGAAAGGGTTCTAATCCCATGCACCTTTTTTTTTCAAATGAGGAGACCCCGCTTGTGGCATCTTGTTGTAAAGATTATGGAAAAAGAAAAACGCTCGTGTAATTTATTTTATTTGTCAATCCATGTGTCAAAATCTTCGAAAAATGATTGTTTCAGACTTCAAATGTAACATTGCCCCTAGCGGGTGGGAAATTTGGTTTTTAGAAATATCCAAAAACACGTCAATTAATATTTTTAGTAATCCAAATTTTCGGAATAAAATTTTTGTGAACGAACCCTCAGAAAGAGGTCTATTCTCATTCAACCTTTTTTTCAAATGAGAATGCCCCGCTTGTGGCAACTTGTTGGAAAGCTTATGGAAAAAGAAAAATGCTCTTGTACTTTTTTTAACATTTCTCAATCCATGTGTCAAAAATCGTCAAAAAATAATTGCGTAAGGTTTAAATGGATTAAAAATTTGTTTTTAGAAAAATTCAAAAACCCATTAACTAAGTAATATCTGGCGTACAGGCTGGCAAAATCATATCTTCTGTGTTTGCTACGGTGATTTGTTTTATTAATAGGGTCCCTGCATCCAGCGAAATTTGCTTTTCTCACTTTTAAGACAACACAATTCTGTTTTTTTAGATTTGCAAAAATACACAAGAATAACACAAAAAAAGAACTAATCGTGAAAATAAATATCACGTTTGACAATTAAAAAATAAGTTTTAAAAAAGTGACCCTTATAACTGAGAAACCAGCATTAAGTACGAAGATATAATTGATTTGCTTGCCTAAAACTAAAATAAGTAAGAAGTAATTACGGTTATAGACAAAAATACTCTTAAATTTAAGTTAGTTAAAAACTGTTAAAATATTTTCGTAAACTAAAAAAAATCATTAAAAATTTTAAAATCAACGTGCATGCGCCAGGCTTTCTTTTCTTAGTTCTCTTGATTTTGATATTGTTTTGAACTACACAGGTAAAACCACACAGTCTTTTACCACAAATTCCTTCTAAAGCTTTTACGAAATTATTTATCGTTAAAATTTGACGTTTTCTGAATGCAGTGACCCTTATAACTCAGAAACCAGCATTACGAACTAAGATATAATTGATTTCTTATCGTTTTTTTGGTAAATTTAATACTATAAATCAAAATATTATAACACGCTACTAATATAATACTAAAATTTCAATCAGACTATTCTCTAATTCAAAATAAGCGCTAAAAAAGCTTCGCAAAAGAAAACGATTTCTCTCTAACGATTCCGATTTTCCAAAAGATCGCTCTGTTAGTCGAAATGCTGGCAACACACAGGTCAATTTGTTTTTCAAAAGCCGTTCAAATTCTAGCTACTTAATAAGAACTTCACATATGCTAATTGTGGCTAAAAGAAAAGATAAAGGTACTTTTTTATAATTTGATAACATACTTTTATTTCAAGATAACAAATATTTAATTTAAATATGTGAACAGCAGACTTAAGGTCGTCGTAGTTACAATCTGGGGAATTGTTTTTAGCAATACTGTACGGGAAATCAATTTAACTATGTCGACCTGAGTTTTTAGCAAAATTTTACGTCATTGAATTTGTTTTCCATGGCAACGCGGACAATTTATTTATGTTTATCCACAGTGGAACACCAGAGATTTTTTAACATCGGGTCA
This sequence comes from Oxystoma pomonae, assembly GCA_963921995.1. Classification (NCBI taxonomy): domain Eukaryota; kingdom Metazoa; phylum Arthropoda; class Insecta; order Coleoptera; family Brentidae; genus Oxystoma; species Oxystoma pomonae. The sequence continues at coordinate 101,307,182 of OY998163.1, forward strand.
AAAAGTTGGGGTTAGGTTACTTATTTTGACTTTTCGCGTTCTACGCCGCTAAAAAACCAAGGAAAATATTAAAATAAAAGAAAACCATTTATTGCAGTATTACCTGCTAAAAAACGCTCCCCAACTACGTATTAAAGTAACTGGGTGTAACGTTTAAGGTTGCATTTACAGGTGCATTTCTAATTGAATTGGAAACACTCCCACTAGCTGATACCGACAACAGGTTAACTTAAAAACATGCAGATTTAAAAATCGGCTACTGGCGCTAGACGAAATAATCGTATTATATTTTAAACAGGAGCGTCAACGACTAGCAAGAGTCCTTCCAACCTCTAAATGGAGCTTTACTGACCTGTTTTATAAGTACTTCAAGTATCCGTGTGTGTTTGAAACTGAGGTTCTAAAATCTATCCACACACTTACACTTTCACTAGTACACACTTGCACATAATTATGACGCAATAATTTAAATTAAAAAAAAATGGTTGAATCAAAATAAAAACAAAATTATGTGGGGTTATGGGCGCCGAATTTTTCTATGCGAATTCCTAGTCAGTACCCTCTCCCTACAGGCCGATCAACTCCTACCGCTTTAGTGTCCGCGCAGCGCTAGGCCTTTTTCGAAGGGCGACCGCACACGAGGAGTGGTTTCGTATTTGTTTTAGAACAATGTTTTTGAAAACACATTTTTGAAAGATAAACATAACCTCGAATGGTTTTTTGTCAGAAAACGTAAAAATAATCTTCTTTCCCACTGCGGCTCGATTTAAAGTTTGTTGACAAAACACCTGCAGTTACCATGGAATCGTATAAATTCTGCGATCTATCGGCCAACACTTAAAATGCGTGTGTCTCCCAAATTCAATGAAGTGTGATTGATTGATCGGTTTTTTTTTCCGGAATGCACAGGCTTTTAGAAAAAAGGAAACTTAGTTTTTATTTTCGCTAAAGCAAGGAAATATAAAAAGGAAAAAAGGAATCGGGTTTGTTCTAAACCGCAATTATTTTGAGGCTTTTGGGATAGATGACAGCACCAGAGCTTTTATTTTGAAGAAAAAATAATTGAGAATTTTGAAAATTTGTTTAGCATTTAAAAATGTTGCATCTGCAAAATTTCAGTTAATTCTGATGTTTAGTTTTCGGCGTTGCCAGTTGTACTTTTTTTTACTTAAAATCTGGAGAGAAAATATAGCCTTCTGGGGAGAAACTACAGCCTGAAATCCTAAAAAAGTAGCTAGAGTTTTCTTTACAACCCTAAGGCACAGGGTCGCTTTGAAAGTCGGGTCGCTATAAAAGTCACCCTCCAGGCTGTAAAAATTAAATCAATCAATCAATAAATAGAGATTTCTTGCAGCATACTCTAATTAACTTCATATATATGTTTTAAATTTTAGTGGTCATCAGATGAGTTTCTAATAAGTTTATTGGAACAAAGTTACGCAATTGATGACGCTTTGCCTAAAAATGAAATAAGTAAGAAGTAATTACGGTTATAGACAAAGACTCTTAAATTTAATCTAGTTAAAAACTGTTATAACATTTTTGTAAACTAAAAAAAATCATTAAAAATTTTAAAATCAACGAACTCACATACATTCGCGAGGCTTTCTTTTTTTAGTTTTATTGATTTTGATATTTTTTTGAACTATACAGGTAAAACCACACTGCTCAGTCTTACAGGTCTACGAATCAGTCTTTTACCATAAATTCATTCTAAACCTTGTACGAAATTATTAATCGTTATTTAAAAATAAAAGAAATAGTAGTTTTCACAACTAGTGACTAATAATGCTTTTTTCACAAGCGTTGGTTTAAATAACGAGCGCAGCGAGTAAAAAAAGCACAGTTTAGCCGCGAGTTGCTAACACTATTCTTTTAATACCTTTATCCAAAAATCCAAGAAAAACAGGAAAATTCACCATCTTTACACTATAAATCAAGGCGGCTGGTAAATGAAATAACAATGCTTTTCATAGCGATGTGCCGTTTTACTCGGTGACGTTCATTGTTGCGAAATTTTAATAATTTAACAGTTTGATATTTTCACGATGTTTTTTAATGATTTTTTCGTAAATACTTGGCGAAAACTGGCGGAAATGGCTTAATTTTTAGACAAGAATAATTAGATTTTTTTAATAACGATTACTATTTTCCGCTATTTCTATAAAAAACGAACAGAAATCTTTTTTTGCACCCGTGATCAAAAAAAACAAAATTTTTTGCATCGGTAACCAAAAAAGGCATGCTTTAATTATCGGCAAAGAATTACTAAAATCATCTTTTTGATGAAGGTATAAAAAAAGTAATTCTCGTGTACGTAAATTTAAAAAAAATAAAACCCTTGGCATATCGGACAAAACGATTTGTTTCTCGGTTCATTACGACCAGGCCTCCACTATCAAATGGAGAATACAGACACCTACAGACCTGTTTTATCCTCATTAGCAATCGTCAGTTGAAGCTGCACAAGCAAAAAGCATATACCCAAGCAGCATTTTCCTGACTTGCGACCTAATCTGACCAATGCGTCGTCGTATTTAAGTTGAATTTGAGTTCCCTGGTGGAACACACCGCCTTAAATCATGATCCAACGTCCGGTTTGACTAAAAATTAGGGTGCAGTTACAAAAAATAATTGAATCAGACGTGGAGACGACGTCAGCTATTGTAATATAATTTTAAGTACAGGTTCCATCGACCCATTGACGTCGGTCAGTAGCCCACCTTAGTCCAGTTCAAATATTAGTGCGCGCCTAGTCATTCGACGGACGTCCTTATGTCTAACATATTTTTAAGAAGTTCCGCTAACTACAAATAACGTCCGGTAGAGTCCCTAATAGATAAAAGTAAAATTAAGGCAAGACACAGATGATGTCCCATCGTCAACAGAGACGACGTAGTTTTAGGTGGATTTTCCAACGATGTAGCGACATCCGTTGATGTTCAGGAATAATCATAGGTATATCGCCGACGATATATGCTGTTGGCTTGTACGACGTTTTTTTTTGTATTTATAATGCACGTATAATAACGTCCGCTAGATTCCTACTGGTGTCTTCTGGTTGCCGAAGGAAAAATGCCTAACGATGGATGCACATCAATTTATGTCGAATTAGGCCTACCGTCTAGCGTCAAGTGGATAGTTCAAAACATTAAACAAGGGTTCTTTTAAAGATGCCAAAGAAAAGGTCATTCAGACATACTCATTCATTGTTTTTTGCGATTTTGTCGAAATTTGTTCACTGTTCATTGCTTTTGTATTGCAAGAAATATTTGGAAAAACGGTTAGGATTATTTCGACAAGGTTGACATTTGCCGTTTAAGCACAGTTACTGGATTCCGAGCCGTCGTCGATCGGACGAATTCCACTTAGGTCGACGGGCCATTGGGGCATCGTCGTACCTACATGAAAGCCGCACCCACCCTACGAATGAACGTATGAAACCTTCCCTTTGTTAAGTAAAGACACGTACCAAAATTGCTATCGTCAAGCCTACGTATAAGGTATATACCATGGCCCGAAGTCCAAAATGCATTCGAATAAATCAATTTATCACGGATCGAGTAAAGACCATCTACTAAACTTGGAGATCCGGTCCAAATTGGTTATTTTTTGGGCCTCAGCAGAAATCTGCCATACTTACGAATTAGGTGTCTTCCGCCATTAGACAAACACAGGTTAAATTTTCCATTTCCATTACGTTGATATTAACAATCAAAAATGGTCAATATTGCAACCAATATGTCTTTAGAATATAGCTTAAACTAAGAAATGTCAAATATGTTTGCAAATTTTAAAAAAATATATGTATATTTTTTGATTTTATTTTTTTTTCTATAAAATCTAAGAAATTTTGAGGCGCATGTATTTTTCTGAATTATCTTGTCAATGTTTATCGGTAAACTAATCTTCGTTGGTAATTTTACATCCCCATCGTGCGTTAAAACTGTTTCTAAAGAATAATATTCCTTGTTCTCCATATAGGTAGCTTCTATCGCAAAAAGGTTACCCGATGGAACTAATAAGATATAAATAGATATAATGAGATTAACTCTACTCACTCCACTTCGGCTAAAACTATATTTTACGTTGGCCACTACTCCAGTTAATGATGTCGATGCGTCCTGGACATATTGTAGAAACTTAGGTAATTCCGATGGCGGTCCAACGAACGTCGTACGATCGACCCGTGTATTACCGCCAGGTCAGTTTAAGTACATCGCTAGACCCTAATAAGTAAAGTGTTCGACGTCGACACGACTCGCATTTGAATGTGCCATATAGGTGCAAATAGGAGCCGGTTCGAGGTTAATCGGACGTTGGAGACCGACGTCCGATTTTTAATGTGGACGAACGCACAACGTCATATTACGTCAAATTGCTACTTGGGTAAATCCGATGAGCAAGCCAATGCGATTCACAGCGAGTTTTTGATTATTAGCTGAAAGCTCCAGGATGAACCGGGGGGTAATATTTAATTTTTTAACGGCAATAATCCCGCGCGTTGAATGAATATCGATTATCTCTGGCGTACATACACTTATATTTGATGCAATTTTAAATGAACTTGTTGCTAAGGGAGCTGGAAGAAAGTTTTTATTGTATATATATTTTTCAAGCTTTCTTGTAATAATTTATGAAAAAGCAGAGAGCATATTATTTAGGGTTTCTCCGGTAAAAAATAAATGTTTTTTATTTCTTTTTTAAATATTTTGCTATCTAAGGTTAATTAAATTTAAACCCAAACTATGCTTCTGCATCAAATTTTAATAACCCCGTCATTTCCGAATGTTTGGAAAATACATTATTAGGAAGACAGAATGGGTGACAAGGTATGTGAAAACTGATGGTCTCATGTGAAAAACTTCCTTGGATATTCTGTTCTCCTAATCCAAAAGAGGCGGTTGTGACGTAACCGTGTCAATTCCTATCATGGGAGAGACGAAGAATTTTTTTTCAGAAACTTAACACCAAAATTTGACTGCCGAAGACGAAACCTTGCAAAAGAGTAATGTTTCATTTAAAATAAAAGACAAAAACTGGCACCGCAGGGCAACATTTTTGGGGAAGTTGGTACGTACTTTCATCGACTGTACCGGCACGGGTCTGTTATGGATGGTTGCCAACGTGGAACTCGTCCAAAAGAATACGATTTTTCTGTGCGCCGCCACTGCCATGGATCGATAAAAATAATCAAGATCGAAAGTAAAAGTGGCACAAGTCAAGACTAAACAAAAACGATAGCTGCAACACTTGGTTTTCAAGTCTTTTGAGCGGAGTCGCTCTGACACAAGCAATCATATGCACACCTCTCGAATATCATTGTGTTTTAGATAAATTAAATGATTAAGAAAAAAACAAAAATAGCGAGCTTTCCCTCAAAAAATGTAATGTTAACCGTAGACCCGGATTTCACACTTGTGATGTTCATCAGTACGCTGCTAGGAATTAATCTGAAACAGGATTCATATAAAAAACAAACATCAGACAGAAAAAAAAACAGATGTACCTTTAATTGACAGATATAATCATCCTTCAGTTATCCTATGCTCTTGGAGTTGATAAATTTGAAAGTACATCTGCCGATTCTACAATTTGACAAATGGTTGTTCTTCACATGAATTCTGTTGCAGATTAATTCCTAGCACTTTACTGATGAGTACCACAAGTGCGAAACCCGGGTCTACGGTTAACATTACCTTTTTTCAGGAAAAGCTCGCTTTTTTGTTTTTTGTTATTTATTCACCCTCGCCAATTCCTTTTTAAATAAACGATTAACGTTGACAATTCACAAAAAAATTTTTGAACTTTGATTTTTATATTTTTGTACGTTTTTTTATGTGCAAACCAATAGTGGAGGTGGCTGATTAATTTTTCGGCTTTGCCAATATATCATTTTTCAAGTTTTTCTTAATTTGAACCGATGGAAAAATGTCTAATTATATCAACAAACCATTGGCAGAAGTCATGAATGACATTGTGATGACTAAAAGATTACCAAATATATAGACACATGCAATTGTCATCCTTTTATATCTAAAAAGGGCGTTAAACAGTTACCCTCAAACTACTGGACAATAACCCTAACATCCAGAAAAAATAAGAAAATGATTGTTACGGAACTAACTCCATTTCTTGTTAAAAGCAATGCTATAACAGAACATCAGTATGGATTGTGGACACAAAGTTTTGACAGAAAGTATTTTTTAAATAGATGCTGCACAAAATGGATAACTCTTAACAAAAAGAATTTTGCAATATGTATATCAGTAATATATTGCAGTTTTTAGATAGATTTCAGAGGCGGGAAATCCCAGTAGAATTGGCAAATTTACAATACCCTTAAAGACAGAGCAGGCTGAATCTAACAACAAGAAGAATTAGGCGTTTAAGATGAGACGTTATAAAGACATACAAGATGGACAGCTGGAGAAAGGAAATGCCAAACTTCTCAGAAAAAAAACTTTATAACTAATAGAATCTTTTATCACTGGAATGCCCTGTCTGAGGATACAGCGTGATACACTTGCAAACATTGTTTCGCATTTCAGACAGTTAAAGCTAAAATAGTAATTTACCTAACAAGTGGTATTTCGCCGTCGTGGTAACACTTTTTACAACCATTTATGCACCCATACCTTTCAAAACGATAATAAATGTTGTAGACAGTTTGAGCCATAGGAACCGGTCGATCTGGAAACGCAAAAACAAAAAGCCCAATGACCTCGTCCGCACTGACACTTTTTATATAGTTTTTAATAATAAAAATCTTTTCTTCTCGAGTACACGGCATTTTAAAAACACAAAATTTACGAAACTGAAGCGACTCGAAAGGAAATAAAAATGCAATGCCTGTGAATCCCAGTTTTTCCTCGATCATCTCATGGTGAGGCCGCCATCTAGCGGAATTTGCAGACATCTTGTCAACGGTTATTATTGCAACTATGATTTGTACTCACAATGAAAGAGTGGCGACAACTTTTTCTCATGAAAGCAGTCCGGAGATAATAACAAACTGGCACCATTGCTCAATATACCTGTTTCTTTTGTGCGCGCAGAACTTTCTATGCCATTTCTGTTTGATTTATTGAAATCCTATCCCTAAGGAAAATCTTAGGAACCCTGTATTTTCATTTTTATGCATTAAAATAGCATAAAACTGTGTCTAATTGGAGAAAAAAAAATCGGTAAAAAAAGCGTGCATAAAAGTGTTTTTTACGCACGCCGTGCGCAAAAGACACAGGATATATCCATTCCCGCACTACTATTTTCTACTAGCGTGCGCAAAAGTGCACTTTTACGCACGCTAGTAAAAAATAGTAGTTTTCACAATTAGTGGCTAAAATAGTGCTTTTTTACAAGCGTTGGTTTAAATAACGGGCGCAGCAAGGTGTTTCAAAACGCGATTAAAAAAAAGCTCAGTTTAGCCGCGAGTTGTTAACACTATTTTTTTTAATACCTTTATTAAAAAATCCAAGAAAAACAGGAAAATACTTTTAAAAATCTCGAACGAATAACGCTTCTCGCAACACACCATCTTTACACTATAAATCAAGGCGGCTGGTAAATAAAATAACAGTGATTTCCGTAGCAATGTGAATTTTTAACCGGTGACGTTCATTATTGCGACACCTTAATCTTTGACAGGTTGATATTTTGACGATGTTTTTGAATGATTTTTTCCTAAATACGTGGTGAAAACTGACGAAAATGGCTTAATTTTTAGGCAAGAATAATTAAATTTTTTCAATATTCCTATTTTCCGCTATTTCTCTTTATTTTTGGGTAAAAAACGAACAGAAATCTTTTTTTGCACCCGTGATCAAAAAAAACGTTTTTTTGAATCGGTAACCAAAAAAGCCATGCTTTGGTTATCTGCACACAGTTACTAAAAGCATGTTCTTGATGAAAGCATAAAAAAAATCATTTTTTACCAAATATTTTTATTATGCAGCTTACATAAAAAGTGAATGAAAATATAAAACTATATAAAACCATTGTAAAATGCAAACATCAAATAAACAGTTTTATCGGTTGTAACCGCTTTACGTTGTATATTGTAATTGTAATCGTATTTTTTCTTATATATTGTTTTAAGCACTTGCGCAGTATTTTTCGCACACTTGTAGTTTAATCCCAACGTTCGTCCAAGTGGAAAATGTACGCGCTAACTATTTTCAACACATAAAACACATAAAAGAAAATTTGAATGTTAAATGTATAATTCCCTTTAAGGTACTCACAACGCATTTTTTTTAAATTTTGAGATTAATAAATTATTTTTTATTTGTTAGAAAAACTGGGCTTATCGCAACCCGCAAATTTGTTGTTGATTTCTGTGTAAGAAGGAGCAGCGCCAAATTTAATGTTTAAAATTAAAATTCGTTGATTTTTGCACTGGTCACCCGCCACCTAATACCTAACGCCGCTGCTTATCTCTCCTGGAATAAATTACTTCATCTACTGACTTTACGACTTCTAAGTCTAGGTTCTCTTTCCAGAGTTGATTTATTCTCAAAACCATTCCAGTTAGAAATGGGCCGGCTATTTGCGCAACTGACCCACAAACTTAGCTCATTAAGAACCAGCGGGCGGCTATTAAAGTTTTTCTTTGGGCTGTTCAAACAGCTAAGCTGATGCTCACCGATTGTGCGGATGCTTTAATTTAATGAGCCCGTGTTAAATGTGCATTAAACTAATTCATTATCTTGTTATATACTTAAACTTAATTATATATGTCTAGGTCATCAAGAGTTACATTATAGGTTCGAGCATTGACTTCTAGACATAGACTTTCTATCTGGATCACATACGATTCATGAATTAGTTTATAAATGCCATGTAATAAAAACTTATTGAGTTTTTTTTTAAATACATTTACAAAAAAAATATTTGGTACAAAAAACAACCTCAGCTCCTTTATTACACCTTCAAGAGGGAAAATAGTAGTTTTTACAACTAGTAGCGAAAATAGTATTTTTTTACAAACGTTGTTTTAAATGACTAGCGCAGCGAGGTATTTAAAAACGCGAGTAAAAAAAAGCACAATTTTGCCGCGAGTTGTTAACACAATTTTTTAGAAACCTTTATCAAAAAATCCAAGAAAAACAGAAAAACACTTTTAAAGAAACTCAAACGAAGAGCACTTCTCGCAAAACACCACCTTTACACTATATACTATATAAACTGATAAATGAAATAACAATGGTTTCCATTGCAAGGTGACGTTCATGATTGCTATATTTTAATCTTTGACGGTTTGCTATTTTCACGATGTTTTTAAATTATTTTTTCGTAAATACTTGGTGAAAACTGGGGGAAATGGCTTAATTCTTAGGCAAGTACAATTAGATTTTTACAGGATTACTATTTTCCACTATTTCTCTTTAATTTTGGGTAAAAAACAGACAGAAATATTTTTTTGCACACGATTTTGGTAACTGTCTGCAAATAACCAAACCCTGACTTTTTTGGTTACCGACGCAAAAAAAAACTTTTTTTATCACGGGTGCAAAAAAAAATAGCATCCATATTTTTAATCAAATTTAAAGAAAATAGTGCAAAATGGTAATAATAAGAATATCTAATTATCCTAAATAAAATTTAAGCGATTTCCTCAAGCATTTTCTAAATATTCACAAAAAATTAATTAGAAATCACCCGTCAGACACCCTTGATTTAGTGAATGATGTGTTCGAATTTATTGTAAGTAGACCAGTTTTGTAAGTAGTATTTTACTGTTTTTTTTCGGATTTTTGATAAAGGTATACAAAAAATTGGTGCTAGAAAGGACGGACAGTCCACCATAAAATCAATTATTTTATGTTGACAGGAAATTAATATATCTCGAAAATTGTAGCTTTGAAAAACTTGAACCTTATTACAAAATTTTTGGGTATTATTTACGTAAATCAAAATCTGAAAACCGCATATCAATAGCTGTTTTACTTCTAAAGTTTTGATTTTTTTTATATATTTTAACGTTTTTTCAAATAACTCGGAAACTAAAGCTCCCACGAATTCGGACTTTATTGCAAAATTTGGATTCATGGAAACTTAAATCTAAAAACCATATATCGCTAATTGCTTTTATTCCAAAATTAAAATTTTTTAAAATATTTTAACCCTCTTTTCCACCCTTCAACACCCCACCACCCTACCCAGAAATTAATCAGTTGGTCGGCCGATAGAGGATTTTTGTAACAAATTTCGTTAAAATCGATTAAGGCGTTCTTGAGTTATCATGTATACAGACAGACAACAGACCGACAGACAACTTTTTTTAATCGACCTTAGTAACTCATTTATGATAAAATTAAGAAAAGTTAAAATTTCACCACCACCATATTGATGTGGTGGACTAAAAAATAGTGTTTAGAACTCACGGCTAAACTGTGCTTTTTTTTACTCGCGTTTTTAAATGACCAGCAGTGCTACTTATTTAAACTAACGCTTGTAAAAAACATATTTTAGCCGCTAGTTGGGTCTTGTTGGGTTGGAGCTCAATTTTGTTAAATTTGTTACAACAAATCATGATATAAAAGTTGGTGCTAGAAAGCACGGATAGTCCACCATACAATCAATTATTTTATGTTGGAATGGAAATGAAAATATTTCGATAACTGTAGCGTTGAAAAATTTGAACCTTATAAAAAATTTTAAGTAATATTTACGAAAACCAAAATCTGAAAACGGCATATCAATAGCTGCTTTACTTCTAATGTTATGATTTTTTTATATATTTTAACGTTTTTTCAAATAACTCGGAAACTATAGCTCCTATGAATTTGGACTTTATAACAGCAAAATTTGTAGTCCATATTCATGGAAACTTAAATCTAAAAACCGTATATCGCTACTTGCTTTTGTTCCAAAGTAACAATTTATCCTCCTTTTCCCCCTTTCAACCCCCACCACCCCCTAAAAGTTAATCCGTTCATGGTCAGCCGATAGAGGATTTTTCTACCAAGTTCCGTTAAAAAAAAGGCGTTTTTGAGTTATCGTATATACAGACAGACAACAGGCCGACAGATCGAGAGACAACTTTCATTTTTTTTCGTCGATTAAGGTGTTTTGGAACCTTAGTAACTCATTTTTGATAAAAGTAAGAAAAGTCCAAATTTCACGATTTTAATAGTCCTCCATACCATATTGGGTTGGTGGACTAAAAAGGAATATCATATGAATCAAAAAATATCAACAGTAAAAATATTGAAGGGAAGGAGTTTCAAAGACAAAATTATTTCCACGAAAACTTGCCTCTTTTCCAATTTAACCCACAAAAGGTCAAATATACTTTTTTATACTTTTTTTTTTACTGGTTACCGATGCAAAAAAAACTTTTTTTTGATCATGGATGCAAAAAAAGATTTCTGTCCGTTTTTTCCCCAAAATTAAAGAGAAATAGCGGAATATAATAATATTGAAAAAATCTAATTATTCTTGCCCAAAAATTAAGTCATTTTCTGAGAAGTGCTCTTCGTTTTCGAGATTTTTAAAAGTATTTTCTTGTTTTTTTTTTGATTTTTTGATAAAGGTTTTAAAAAAATAGTGTTAACAACTGGGCGCTAAACTGTGCTTTTTTTGCACGCCTTTTTAAATACCTCTCTAAGCTCGTTATTTAAACTAACGCTTGTAACAAAAAGCATTATTTTAGCCACTAGTTGTTAAAACTAGGTACTATTTTAATATTCTAAGTTCTTTCATTTAAAACCACAGATACCATATTTTTTTTTAAATTGTGATTTTTTAAAACAACCCCCAAAATAATGCTGCTTTTTTTTCAAGAGCATAAGAAAATGGCAGATTTTTAAATAAACCGTTTTGCTTGGCCAATTCCTTTAATTTGTTAATGTGCAAACCAAAATTTGTACAATACAGTGTTTTAATCAGTAAACAGTAAATTCAGGTGTCAAATTTGATTATTTTTATGATATTTTAAAAATTTTGGGATGGATCTTCAAAAATTATGACAAATTATGATTTTATGACAAGTGGTCACCCTGAAATTTATTCGTGGTGTTCCAAATACGAAGCTCACCATGAGGATCTCCTTAACGGTACGAGATACGAAAAGGCTTTGGTCAAAACCAAAAAAAAAGTTTACAAATTCCGGGTAGTTCCGGAAAAGAAAAAAACCAAAATCTTTATTTTTATTTTTTTTTTCTGCGCCCTTATTCTTAAAGCTATCAGAAAAGGCTTAAAACTTTCTAAAGATACTTTTTTAAGATCTACCTAATGAGAGGTCTGTTTTCGAGATTTTACATTTCAGTGTGACAGGAGCACTGTCAAGTTCATTTTTCTTATGGACACATGCTTTTTTTCTGCTGCCGCTTGGTTCATTAAAGATGACAGATATTTTACAACCTCATTTTGACAAGTACCTGACGTTTTAAGTTAATTGACCATCATCAGCCCAAATTCAAAAATTAAAAAACAAAGAAAAAAACGTATTTTTAAAATATTAGGTAAAGTTATTTTGTTATAACAAATTGTCAAAAAAAATGTCATTTTTAAAATGTAAAAAAAAATACTGCAATAGGGTTTCCAAAATAACTTGAGTAAGTTAAAAACAAAAATTAAATTGGGACTGATGGGGGTGAATAAACCCAAAACGTCAGGTGACTTGTCAAAATAAGGTTGCAAAATATTATCTGTCGTCCTTTATGAACCAAACGGCAGGAGAAAAAAAGGACGTGTCCATAAGAAAAAATGAACTTGACAGTGCTCCTGTCACACTGAAATGTCATAGATCTTAAAGAAGTGCCTGTAGAAAGTTTTAAGCGTTTTTGACAGTTTTAAGAATAAGGGCGCAGAAAAATAAAAACTAAAAATGAAGATTTCCGTTTTTTCCGCCTATCTCCGGAACTATCCGGAATTTGTAAACTTTTTTTTTGTTTTAAGCAAAGCATCAAATTGCGCAACTTTGCCCTAATTTAAACCTTTTCGGATTTCCTACCAATTAGGAGATCCCCATGGTGAGCATCGAATTGGAAACACCCTGTATATAGATTACGCTGTATGGTAATTGTGGGGATTAAAATTAAATTAAAATTTCAAAGGCAATTAATTGATGACATGCTAAAAAAATCATTGTAATGACAAGCACGTAATGGGAAAAAATGCGTCCCGACAGGTTTTGGTATGGAATAACTAACATTAAAAAAAGTTGTCAGCAGGCACGTATAGCCATAAAGTCCCCACTACCATCAAAAACTAATCAGCTCTGTGTCCGTTGCCAGAGAATTTTTGTGCCAAATTTGAAAAAAACTATTTCAATAAAGCGCCTTCTCAGCGTATTCGCGTAGCGTTTTTAAAATGTCTTGATCCCCTAAACAGAATAATATAGCTGTTGAGTTTCTTTGCACTATACGAACAATGAACTATACAAACTTCAAAACTTTCTTGAATATAATTTAAAAGTCAAAACTCTCATTTAAAACTGCTTGTAGAATCTTTATCTACATTATACAAAGCCGCCTAGCGAAGGGGAAGGGAAAGGGGGTGGGGAAAATTATTAAAATAGGTAATGTTAAAATACTAACGAATATTCCTGATATTGCTTCCATTGCTGAAGCTTGAGGATCGCTATATCTTCATTCCCTTTGCTGTCGAGACATTAGATCCTTGGGGTGAGGAGGCTAAGAGTCTGGTTTCAGAGATTGCATCAAATATCTCATCTGACCAGTCTCGGAACTTCATCACTCAAAAAATAAGCCTGGCGGTTCAAAAAGGTAATGCGGACTCGGTGATGGGCACTATTGGAGAAAATCTTGGATTGGTCGAGATTTTTAATATATAGTTTTTTTTGTTTTCTGCTGTGTTCATTAATTTATATTTTTAGTCTCTTTTTTTTATTTAATTTTATAATGATTTTGATTATATATACCTAATAAAAGTTACACAATTAAATAAAACCTACAGATTCATAAATAGAAAAAAAAAATTTCATCAGGTTTTAAGATGTGCACTTTTGAAATTAACTCTGTGTTTCGGACTTCCATTATCTATCTATATTTTATTTATACACGACTTTTCGATCAGTATAATTTCTGATCATCTCCAGGTGCTAACTAAAATCTATTTCTAAGGCTCCGTACTTATCACTCAACCGTGAAGTTTAAGAAGTTGGCTCCGCCCAAGGAGGGGCTTCCCAATATTTGGAATTTCAACACTTGGTTTACTGAAAATACCCTGATTCCGCCCAATAAAGGCAGCTTCAAGAAATTTTCGTTTCTTCCAGTGTGACTCCTTGTGCAAAACCTTTACTTTTATCCAATTCATTCGGTGTTGTTTTGACCATGCGTGTTCGGCAATTCCTGATTTCCTTGTTTCACCTCTTTGGGTATTCGTCTGATGTTCCCTAAGCCTAGTGCCATAGTGGCTTTTTTGTTTCACCTATGTATGATTCACAACACTCACAAGGAACTTGGTAAATGCATTCCTTATTTTGTTGGTTCTCCGGTTTTTTTATATACATATAACTTATAACAGATACTATTTCTATATATCAGCAAACAGGACAGAGATTACAAGACCAAAACCAGGCAAATGCATTCCTTACAATTCCATACATTAAAGGAGTATCAGATAAATTTCGAAGAGTAGCGAACAACTTTAATATAAAAACAGCTTTTAAATCTAACAATACAATTCAAAGCCTTTTTAGTAAAACAAAACCGGAAACAGAGACAGACAGAATAAGGAATACATTTACGAAGTTCAGTCTGGCGGTACCACACAATATGTGTATTTCGGGCAACTATATGAGAATGTTGAATAAAATAAAAATAATTTATTTTGTAACTCTATTTATCTAGCCCTGATGATGGTCCAGACCTGGGACCGAAACGTTGGCTGTTGGTATAAATAATTGAATAAAACATTGTCCAAGAAAGCCGTAAGTTTGTTTTGAATCAGGTGTTGAAATTCCAAATATTTGGAAGCCCCTTCTTGGGCGGAACCAACTTCTTAAACTTCACGGTTGAGCGATTTCCCATATTATATAAGTACGTAGCCTTAGAAATAGATTGTAGTTAGCACCTGAAGACGATCAGAGATTGTACTGATCGAAACGTCATGTATAAATAAAATATAGACAATGGAAGTCCGAAATACAGAGTTAATTTTCAAACATACAGACCGCTTCATGCTATTGCGAACATAGGCCGGAAGAAGTCCAATTTGCCAGTGTACGTACATGCAGGGATACCGCACACCTATCAGTGGAGCAACCAACACTCAGGCTTGCCGCTCTTGAGATCGCCGTTTAGTACGCCTCTAACCACGGTGCTATGTGCAGTGTAGTCAATGAAACCGGAATTTGGTCAATAAATACGCAAATTTTTATATTTTCTTGTTTTTTTTCACTGATAAATTAAAGCGTTTTATTTTCAACTGCTCAGATTTATCACTAACAACGTGTTACAATGAAAATAATAAGGAGAAACAAAATAAAAGCAAGTTTTCAAAATAAAATAATACATTCTAAAAACCAAAAAGATTCTCCCAGACAAAAAAAATTCAGAGCAAAGGTTCGAAAAGACCTCCTTGTTCGGCTAGACAATATCCGAGCCTATTATAAAAACCCCTTCTAACGTTTCCAAGTATGTTAGGGGTGATTTTAATCCGAAGTTCTTCCAAATTATTAGCCCTTTCATGCCCGTAAACTTTATTTTTGATGTAACTCCACAGATAGAAGCCATTAGGAGCAAGATCGGGTGATCGAGCTGGCCATAAAATAGTTCCCGTGTACTTATGACCCGATTAGAAAATTCATTATCAAGATATTCCCTAACAAGGCCAACATTGTGAGTGGGACAACAATCTTGTTAAAACCATAATATGCTGCTGCAGTAGATCCAAGTATCTAGAACAATACCCCCCCCCCCAAACATTTTAAAAAAAAATACAATGCAAAATGTCCCTCGACCAATATCGAACGTGTGTTGGGTTATGACGATTCAATAATGGAAAAGTGCTTTCATCTGTGAAAAGAATAGATCTCAGAAAGTTTTAGGCACAATAAGCCCTTTTCATCACTGTTTCCCAAAATTCCATGCGACGATAGTTGTCCTCGGGAGAAATTTGATGCGTTTTTGACGCTTTGTAAAAATGATAACCATTCTTTTTGAGAACACGTAAGACAGTGGCTGAAGACGTATCAACTGCTTCGGCAATTTGGTGGCTAGTTAACTTTTTAGTTTAACTTTTTTTTCCTCCACTGCAGCGCAAATCATCACACCTCGTACTTCCTGCTCGTCATTCAAAACAGTGGGTTTTTTATGGTTTCTTAGTAGTCATAATGGTCTGCCTTGATAGTACCATTTGACTATCTGTACTTATTTGGCAACTTCGTAGACATCCATTTTTAGTTTTAAAAATGTATTATTTCACTTAAGAACTTACCAATCTGTTTCTCGAGCAAGGCAGAAATAAAACAAAATAAATTTCCAAAAGATAACACTGCAGCGTGCTTCGAATCCACCTCGGTCGTACGGTATGGAGAGTAAATTGGACTTGATTCCCCCTATGTTCGCAGTAGCCTGAAGCTCATTGTACACACTTTTGTCTTGTGTCGGTGACATTAACGATGTAAAAAATACGTTTTTAATGTTACCGAGTCTACAGGCTTCATAAGCTTTGCGCATGAAGTTACGGAACTTCCGGAATATAAATTTAATATGTTGCGGGCATTTGGGTAATCTTTTTTACCATGTTATTTTAGTTTTACCCTTTTTGAATGGGTGTCATTTCTCTTGGGGGGGAGGCATACCTAATTAAAAAAAAAAATATATGAAGGAAAAAAACACTGTACTGATACCAAAATCACTCAAATAAACATTAAAAAACTAATTTTTTGATAAAACATAGATTAAAAAAAAAAACAAAAAATCTTAGACTTAAACACTAAATTAATGAACAAACGGAAGATGGCTGTGACACTGTAAATCTAACGAAAACACAAGAGTTTTTTGAACTTCAGTACAAAATGAACCTCATGAAATTCTATTACTCACTAAGAGAGTGGAACCTATGACGACGCCATTTCGTCCTTATTAGGGACTCCTCAGCTAAGTACGGAAGTGGAAGAAGACGCCCTCCCTGTGAACAATCGAAACCAAGAAAATACCTACTGTAGTTAGTAGTAGGTTGCGGTATCATCGATCCTGCGAGAGGCATATGATTATTCCATCTGCAACTGAAATTCTGCAATTTAGTAGACACTTAAAGTTCATTTTCCGTTCTATTAGCAGTCGTATCCTTATCTCTATCAATTCGACCAATCAAGCAGGTGCACTTTTAAAATCATGGCGAATGCATGACAGCTCCAGCTGATCTAATGCGTCAAAACATCATTTTGTATGCAGGGACGGTCGTAATTATACGTAATGTTACGACTCCCTTATCGTACCTAACGAGGTTTTCCTGCATTTAATCAGCTGGAGCTGTCATACATTCGCCATGATTTTAAAAGTGCACCTGCTTGATTGGTCGACTCGACAGAGATTAGGATACGACTGCTGATTAAAACTGAACATTAACTTTAAGTGTCTAATTTTGCACTGAAGTACAGTGTCGCAGCCATCTTCTGTTTGTTTTCTTAAATCGTGCAGTACGGCACCTTTCGGTTGTTTTACGATTTATAATCGCTTGCATGTAGATAGAACCTGCCTACAGATGGCATAATTATCTGTCTCTCGCAGAATCGATGCTACCTTAACCTACTGCTAACTACAGGAAGTATTTTCTTGGTTTTGATTGTTCACAGAGAGGGTACCATTGAGAGGATTCCTTCCGCTTGAGTCGTAATCTTTGGCACATAAGCGACATTCTCTGTCATTGTGGTAGACCTCGCTGATGAGTCCATAGGTAGGTGCATATTTTGTGGATGAGCCCACCACTCTTTGTGTGAGCAATCAAAATTCAGGAAGTTTATTTTGCACTGAAGTACAAAAAACTCACTAACTCCATGGCTTAGTGGGTAACGGCGATGCCTTATTGCAGCCAATTCGTCAACTAGTTTGCCCAAGTCAAACTCTTTAACAGTGTTGCCAGGAACATGATCATTATCAGAATCTATGATAATTTTCGGTGAAACATGATGATTAATAATGACCTATTATCAACTCCTATATCTATGATAATTTAACAAATCCTCAAATGAATTATTTATTCTTATAATGCGTCCAACGCACACAGTAAAGACTTTTTTAAATTAAGATAAAAAACACTGTATAATAATAATAATAAGTAATCTGGCTCTAGTCTCCTTTACTGCGAATCAAAAAGCACAAAAACTGTAGGTACATCTTGCGAAACTGAAATTAATAATCCAGTTAGTTTTTTTGGCCACTCAACAATAACAATACATTTTAAGCGAATGCCATGCAAAAATAAAAACTATGATAATTTTTCCCTAAACTTGATATGATAATTTTTCGAATTGCAAATAATAGTTTTTTTCCAACCTCCTGGCAACACTGCTCTTTAAACATGTTTGATTTATTTTTGTGTGCGAATACTCAGGAGGGAGGGCAACTGCCCCCCCCCCCTGACCATCCAATTGATGCCTGTTTGAACGTCACTTCGATATTTCCTGAACTGAGGACACTGAGAGAAAAAAAGAATCTTCTTTCGCGATTGCGATGCGGTAATATAATAAAAATATTTTGATGACTTTCTACAGTAGGAACCTAATATCTTTTATAAACCAACGGGCAGGCGGTCTCTCTTGCCGAGGCCAAGTCACTGGCACAAGTAAATCTAGATGAAGTTTGCAAAAACGAGATTTCAAACAGATTTTAAGCGTAGAGATTCTTTTTTTTCTGTGACCTCAGTTCAGGAAACGTCGAAGTTATGTTTAAACGGAAGGCACATTTTGTAAATACTAAGACGCGGCTCGGAGCAATTCTTTGATTTTTTGCCGAACAAGCTAAAATTCCTTTCTAAGGCCACCGATTTCAATTTTTAAATCTTCAAAATGCATCTAATTGTAGTTTAACAAAAATAGTTGAGCAGTTATTGTTATCATCAAAATCCTTACTTCAATAAACATTCTCATAATTTTTTTTTAATATTTTCCGCACGCTACAAATAATGTTTCTAACTCTTGCAGAAAGCTTCTTTTCCACCTTTCCCCAAAGTTCCCGAATAAAATTGTAATTTTGGACAATTCTGTTACTCAAGCCTCCCCCCCCCTCAGGGTTACTTTTCACTCTTGCTAGGAAATATACTATGAAATAAAACTAATTCTCATTGCCTTTTAGCAAGCCAATTAAAAAAAGTATTTTCGTCATCATAGTATTAAAAAACAAGATTGGGTGGTTAAAAACTTTTATTCTAGGTAGTTTTATTTGCTTTTCCAGTTAAGGGACACGACTGATTTTGACAAGCAAGAGAAAAACAAAAATTAACGAGATTTTCTGTAGTCGCCTAGACCCGCATTTTCGTTCTCTACCTCAGGACACTTTTTTAAACGTTTATTATAGCATGCAAAATGACGACGACGAGCTTAGCACAATTTTTCAAAAAACCTATTGAAAATATACAACAAAAAAACTTTTTTTAATTTAAAGGCTATATATAAGGGACTAATTGATACTCTCACCTGTTTTACATACTCCCTCCCTTATCAATATGCTTAAACTTTGTAAAAGATCAACGCTAAGCTAAAAAAAGACTCTAAGAATAACGAATAATAAGTATAATTATGATTACCTATTTACGTCATCCATTATTTTCACCCCCAAAAAACTGATAATTCACCTCAAGGGGAATCTTTGAAGATTCTCCGGAAAGCCCTCTGTTTCATAGCCTCACTTTAGCCTTGATAGGAAACATTCTCATTAGGCAGTTTTTAGTCAGAGAACCTACGCGTAGAATATAGCGAGTAGCGAGCGAGATATTCTGACTTCTGTTTATCGGTAAAAAACATTTCGAATACGGACATCTCTGCAGTCTTGCGTTGAGCTTTTTTTTTATCAAGGTCTCGTTTACGGCATGTTTTACGCTCTGACCAGACGCCAAGTAGTGCTGTATATAACGTCTGCTGCATGTTGTTAACGCAGCGGATTTTACCGAAAAGCGTGAAAAAGTTTAGATTTTAGTTTAAGTAGATTGGTCATACGAACGGCTGGCGGCCGAACCAAAGAAAGCAAGAAGGAAATACTAGTACTAAAAAGACATATACGTTCGATCCTATACGCCTAGGCACCTCGTACGAATCAAAACCAACTTAACTGGTAGTTGGGGATCACATAGTTAAACCTAGCTGTTTTAATCAGTTACTAATGGGTCACTTAACATCACCCTAAGATTAGAGTGTCAAAATATTTTCTTAAATCTGAACGGTTTGACCAATGGCATTAAAATTCGTTACATACAAGGTGTCCTAAAAATCCGAGTCCATCCTAATATCTCCAAAACCAAAAGAGACAGAAAAATAAAATTTCACACAATTAGATGGTTTACAAAGAAGTTTCTTTGTGAATGCTAATTGTGCAAATCATTGAGGGGGTGGAGCTAGGGCGGAGACAATACTTTTTTTTAATGAGATACCCAGTATATTTTCTAAAATTTAAATAGAGGTTTTTATTCGGTTTCCAAAAATACCTATTATGCTACCTTTGTCTCTAACGGTTTTTAAATAAAATGACAAAAACTGTTAAATAAGAGCAATGATTTAGACAAAGAACCACTGAATATCTGTTTTCTTATTTAACTCATTGGTCTTATGGAGATGATCTTCCCATTTTATTTAAAAACCGTCAGAGAAAAAAGTAACAAATTAGGTGTTATTGAAAACAGAAGGAAAAGCTCTATTTAAATTTTCCAAAATATACAGGGCATCTCATTTTTTTAAAAAAAGTATTGTCGCCGCCCTAGCTCCGCCGCCTTACTGGCCATCTAAAAAAATACTTTTTTTAAATTATCTAATTACGTAAAATTTTATTTCTTTGCCTCTTCTGGTTTCGGAGATATTAGGGTGGACTCGAACTTTTGGGACACTTTGTATATTGCCCTCCTAACAACAATATACACTGCGAACGTAAAAAGTCCCTCTCCCATGCTAATTCTTGAGCGGATTGAGGTAAATTTTAAATATAAAGAGGGGTCCAGTGATACCTTGTTTAAAAGGTTAATTCCCATTTCAAAATATTAGTTTTTTGAAAATCGGTTTGACCCTTACAGAATGAGTATTTTTGACTATAGTTTGGGCACCTCCTCTTACTTTTGAACGACTTGAGATATCGACATTAAATACAACCATGTTTAATGATAATAATTTTGCTACTTTTTGACGTACTTTTTATAAAAGTCATATTGACCTAAAGCTACTCAAATAGAATAGTCAGAAAATCGCGATTTATCTACAAAACTGACTTAACAGCCAAATTTTTTACAGCAAGTAGAAGGTCATATGAGACTCTTAAAACCACATTTTTTCAACAAAATTTCTCTCTAGGTACGCCGCTATCTTGAATTTATGCGTAATTCGGTCTAACATGGTTTTAGTCCCATATCTTATTAACCATTTCTCCGATTAAAAAAAAAAATTTTTTGTTTTATAAAAAAGTGGTTTTTCTAAGATTTTTGATTAAATATTTTGTTTGCTATACAGACCGCTTCAAGCTACTGCGAACATAGGGCAGAAGAAGTCTAATTTTCCAGTGTACGTACATGCAGAGACACCGCACGCCTATCAGTGAAGCAACCAATACTCAGGCTTGCGATCACCACTTGCATGACTTTCCTTTGGTATTTAGTACGCCTCTAACCACGGTGCTGTGTGGAGCCTAGTCAATGAAACCGGAATTTGGTCAATAAATACGCAAATTTTTATAACGTAATTTTCTTATTTTTTATCACTGATAAATAAGAGCGTTTTATTGTCAACTGCTCAGATTTATCAGTGACGACGTGTTACAATGAAAATAATAAGGAGAAACAAAATAAAAGCAAGTTCTCAAAATAAAATAATACATTCTAAAAACCAAAAAGATTCTCCCAGTCAAAAAAAATTAAAGCAAATGTTCGAAAAGTCCTCCTTGCTCGGCTGGACAATATCCGAGCCTACTATAAAAACCCCTTCTAACGTTTCTAAGCATGTTAGGGGTGATAATTTGAAAAGCTTCTTCAAAAACAGATAGAAGTCATTAGGAGCAAGATCGGGAGATCGAGCTGGCCATAAAATAGTTCCCCGTGTACTTATAACCCGATTAGGAAATACATTATCAAGATATTCCCTAACAAGGCCAACATTGTGAGCGGAACAACCATCTTGTTGAAACCATGTTTCACCAAATCTTACACCTAACAACTGCCTAGCAGTTGGAATAATGTGCTGCTGCAGTAGATCCAAGTATCTAGGACCATTCAAATTGCAATTGCCGTTAATAAAAAATGGCCCAATTACGTGTTCCCCTATAATACCCCCCCTCCCAAACATTTCATTTTTGGGGATACTGTGTTCTTACGTCAAAATACAAATGCAAATTTTCCCTCGACCAATATCGAACGTGTGTTGGGTTATGACAATTTGACCATTTGACCATCTGCACTTTTTCGGCAACTTCGTAGACATCCATTTTTGGTTTTAAAAATGTATTATTTCAATTAAGAACTTACCCATCTGTTTCTCGAGCAAGGCAGAAATAAAACAAAATAATAAAAACAAAATGAATTTCCAAAAGATAACACTGCAGTGTGCTTCGAATCCACCTCGGTCGTACGGCACGGAGAGTAAATTGGACTTGATTCCCCCTATGTTCGCAGTAGCTTGAAGCGGTCTGTATGTCTCGGATAAAAAGTTAATTCACATCTACGGCCGAAAATAATGATTAATCAAGGTAGTATTATATGTATATATTGACATATAATTTGTTATCATTAAACTTTTTAAAGAAATGTTCCTATAAAAAATTTAGTGTGTTAAATTTTCTTTAAATTTTGGTAATAAAAAAATCAGTTTTGTTAAAAATAACTGAGATAGAAGGCGCCACAAATGTGTATTTTTTTTATAGAAAAAGAAAGAAATGTTAACGTTCAATTTATAGGCTCGAAAGCTCTCACTAAAGCCTTCACAATCCCTGTTTAAATACGTTCCATTTTATACCCCACATGTCATATTCTGGATTGAACTGGGTTTTTTAATAAGTCTCTTCCATTATCTCCGCCCCTGGGGGGAAATTTTAATGTTCTTGAAATGGGACCATCTGGAGTACAAACCAAGTTTACGTGCATACTAAATTTCGCCAAAATCGAACAAGTGGATCTTGAGTTAGGCGCGTTGGTGATAGACAGACGGACAGACAGACATTAAGGCAAAAAATGTTTTAAAATTTTTTTTATCCTATTCAGATTTGGCACTGGGTAACTACAACCTCCCCTCTCCCCTTGGGTACGCTACTGTATATCCGGAAAAACTCGAAGTTGCCGAAAATCACATGATCTGCTATAGAAACGTCAAAAACATAGATAAACCAAGTCTCGTTTTATTTCTATGTTAAAAACCGTAGAAAAGAAGAAGTAAGGCTACCTTCTTCAAACATACTTATAACATTTCTTAAAAGCCCCGCAGGCAAAAAATTTTTTAATGAGACTTTTTATATCTTTTATTGGTAAATAATTACTTAATTCCAGATAACAGTATTTGCTTACCTTTCTTTTTCACGGCATGATTTTAATTCTCGCATAATGTTTTGTTGCAAAGCAAACAATTAAATTCCTCGTTTTCCTCAATATCCATAAGGACGAATATGGAATTATACTAAAAAAATTAAATTTAAAAGGAGCTACGCAGAATATTATCTAATATTCCAGAATGGAAAAACAGTCACTAAAGACAGTTATCAATAATAGGTGAGTAGGCACTTTTGTTTTTTTTGCGGACACCTGCAGTTTATCAGAATGTACAAAATCGAACCCGTTAAATAAAAGATAGTTCAATTATAAAATCATTCACTATAGAAACTGCAATTTGTTAAACGAATTTTTTATCCGAACCTTATTTCTTAAAACCCATTCAATAACTTATTCGAAATTTATAAGACCCCTTTTTAATCGAACCAATGTTCATCAAACTCATAATTTGTAATACCCATTTTTAATAAAACCCGAAATTTGTCAAACCATTATTTTTCAAAACCGGAATTCGTAAGAATCGTTGTTTATCAGAAATTTCTGCGCTGCTAAATTGATTGCGCATTCGCCAATAATAACATGAACGGAAGGCGTACACGTAGGTGGCGGGGCGCGACGTTTAGATGCATTTGTCGCTGCTACGCGCACATACTTGTACAAGTAGCGTTCAATGTTCAATAGTTTGTGTATAGATCTCACTTATATTCCAGTTAAGAACAAATTTCTGTTAAACAACGAGTCTTACGAATTCCGGTTTTGAAAAATAATGGTTTGACAAATTCCGGCTTGAATAAAAATGGGTTTTACAAATTACGAGTTTGATATTCAATGAGTTTGATGAACAATGGTTCGATTAAAAACGGGTCTTATAAATTTGGAGTTTGTTTTTGCGTGGGTTTGAAGAAATGAGGTTCGGATAATTGGTTTAACAAATTGCAGTTTTTTTGGTGAGTCGTTCTTACGATGACAATTTTTATTAAATATGGTCTGATAAATTCCTGGTTTGACAAACCATAGGCGTTCGTTATGGCCAACTTGACACACTAAGGGAGTTAAATCTTACCTCAAGAATTTGTAGTGTCAATTTTGCAGCACTCTATCTCAGCTATTTTTTACTATACAGAAAAAGTGTTTTAAAAAAATTATAGAGAATTTTGATATCTACAATTTATATTTGAACACTTTTCTTCTAAAGTCTACACAAAGAGAAATATTGGCTAGTAAGTAATCACATATCACCATTTTCGGGAGTCTTTTAGGCATAACTTGTTTTATGACACATACAAAAAAAAGTTTCGAATAAAAGTTTTAAAAAACAACTTTATTTGCCCAAAAAAAAAACGTTTTAAAATCTGACAAATATTAACCGAAAAATTAAGTCCAACACAAAATCCAAGATGGCGGCGAACCTAAAGGGAAATTTTGTTGGAAAAATGTGGTTTTAGATTTCCGGCATGATCCCCTATTAGCCCTGAAAAGTGTGGCTGTGTAGTCAGTTTTGCCATTTTAAAGTACACTTCTAGTGGGCTATAAAGTCACTAACTAATTTTAAAATTTTAAATAGAAATATGGGTCGAGTGACAACTCGTTTGATCGGTATTTTAATTATTATTTATTTAAATTATTAAAATTTGTTAAAAACGGTTTAGTACTTACAAAGTAGAAGGTGTTAAAAATGCTTCTCATTACCTTTCCAACAAGGCATTAATCAGCAATATCAGTTGTTAGTGACCTTGTAGTCAGAAAGTGGTGATATTTATTATCATTAAAAGTAAGAGAAAGTGCGCAAACTATAGTCGAAAATACTCATAACTCTGTAAGTGGTCAACCGATTTTTTTTTAAATAATTAAATAGGGTATTAAAATACCTTTTAAACAAGGTATCACTTGATCGCCTTTCTATTTAAAATTTTAAAATAGTTACTGACATTACAGACTTAACTCAATATGACGCTTATAAAAATACGTCAAAAAGTTGTCGATATCTCAAGTCTTTCAAAAGTAAGAGAAGGTGCGCAAACCATAGCCGAAAATACTCATAACTCTGTAAGGGTCAAACAGACTTTAAAAAAAAATATTTTGAATAGGGAATTAAAATACCTTTATATTTAAAATTTTAAAGTAGTTAGTGACCTTAGAGTCTTAAGTCTATATGACCTTTATAGAAAATACGTCAAAAAGTACCAAAAGCATTATCATTAAACATGGTTTTTATTTGAAGTCAATACCTTAATTCGCTCAAGAGTTAGCAGGGGAGGGGGACTATTTACGTCCGCACTATAATATAAATTTTTTAAAATGACACGTGATGCCCCTAGATGCCACAATGAAGCAAAATAGATTATTCAATTATCTAATAACTCTGCAACCTTAAAAATTAGGTACTACATAGTAGTCTACTAGTCTAACATAACAAAAAAAAATTGTCCAGCCTATGAACACGAGGCCTTGAACAGGGACCAAAATTTTTGCTAAATAAAAAAATGTTATTGTGGCCCCTAGGGGCACCATATGTCATTTTTTACAATTTATTGTGTATTGCTGCTAGGAGTCTACCAAACGAGGAGGCACTAAATACATCGGTGGAATGTGTTGAGATATATCCTTCGTGATAAAATTCGCAAGAAAATTTGGGGGGTCGTTCGGATGGTTTCCGAGATATATATTTTTTTAAAGTATGCCACTGAAATACTTCTAGGGTAGAGGCATAAGTAACAGTACATTTGTAGATAACCATTTTATTATTGATTTTTTGGGAAAATTTACAGTGGGATTTACTAAGATCTAAAATAGTACCCCCCACAAATCTAAATATTTACACCTGTGGGAAGTACTAAATTTTAAAACCAATTTTCAAAGAACAATTAAACATACAGAAAAGACACAAAGTTATTGATTATTTGGTATTATTATTGCAAAATACCACTAAAAAACTACTTTTTATCTCAAAATATACCATATTTTATGGGAAAATGCCTTAAAACTAATTTTTTTGACAGTTTTCAAACTGGCAAATGGTGAATACGCCAAAAATTTTACGCAAAATAGCTTCATTATCTTTGTTTGAGACCACCTCATTTAGTAATAAGTTCGTTTATGATTTCCCTACGTAACCGTTTTTACAAGGATTCATTTACCTTATTTAATATCCCAAGTTGTTCATTAGGCAATAAAACACCTCCAATTTTGTCCTGAAAAACGCCATATTTTGAACCCGTTTTCAGCACAAAAAATATATTTATGAGAGCACTACGGGGCAAAACAAACATAAGTGAAGGAATGAAAATAATCCAACAAACTGAAATGAAAAAATTGAGTTTGTCTAAAAGCGTAATCATCAAACAAAACTTTCCTCTGAAAGATCACACTCAAAAGTCTCAAAGCTTCAGTTTTCATCGGTACGTCTACCAGAGAACCGGACACCGTCCAGTACATTGAGCCGACATGATTATTTGTGAACGCAGCAGTTGGATTCAGGTCTGTTTTTAGCCGCATTTGTTTACATGACCTCCTTTGATAAAATATTTTTATTTGTGGTTTGCGATTGCGATGGGTTTGTGTTTGTAAAGTTTTTTCATACTTTCGATAGATAAAAACCCCTCTTAAATGGATACAAAGTTAATCCAATCCTTATTTTATGATTACATATCAAACTGGATTTGAGGCGAAAATGAATAAACAAGGGTAAGTTTTGATAAGAGTGACATATAACGTCAATGTTAATTTGCTCAACAGTGTTTACTATTTAGATCCCCTCTAAGGTTAAAAAAAAACTCCTTTTAAATTAAAATTTTCTTCTTAAATCCATCAAAAGTTCTTCACTAAAAAAATAATTAAAATTATTCTTATAAATCAAACTATGTCAAAAACTCAAGGAAGTTGGCATAAAATGCTTAAAACCATCAATTTCACTTAAACTTAGGACCTGTCTAAAATAGGCTAAACCCTTTTAGTAAATCCCACCGTTAATTTTTAGAATATTCAATGGCTCTGGGGGACTTACCGGGTTTGGCTGGGTTCGGTGAGGGTTGATTTGGATCGTATTGGGTTGGGTTGGATTGGAACAAAAACAAAAAAGTGAGGTTAAAAATTAGGTCACGTGGTTTAAAGCACCAATAACAAAAAGGAATCATGCTTGACTTTTGGCATCTCGTGACTTGAGTCATTCATATGTACGCCACTCACTTAATTGACATACACTGTAAAAAATTTAATTTAAATAAAGTGAAAGTTACTCACAATAGAGAATGTTAACTCAGGATTGTGTGAAAAGTTTATGACATTGACAAGTTCAAATCTTGTGTCAATAGTGTTCACAAAAATCGAGTTTAAATGTCAAAAAATTTCACTCAATATTTCGTGGACTCGTTTTGACAAAAAATTTGTACCGGGCGTATCTGCCTGTCGCACGGAAGGTTCCAGGTTCGAATCCCGGCTAGGCGCATGGATATTTTGTGTTTGTCTTTAACTTTGCAAAAACTTGACTGAAACTGGGCATTGATCCTATAATGGATAGAAAGTACCAGTATAAAAAAAGAAAATATCATAAACTTTTCACACAATCCTGAGTTAACTTACACTATTTTGAGTGACCTTCACTCAATTTTCAATGAGAAATTTTTTCACTCAAAGGCCTCTGCCAGTTTTGTATGTTAAGTCTACTATATATTTGTATTGATTTTTAACAGTTTTTTTGGGGATGGGACGTTTCGTCGCGGTCCGTTTCACCGCGGGGAAAAAATCATTAAAAATATCGTGAAAATATCAAATTGTCAAAGATTAAAATGTCGCAACAATGAACGTCACCGAGTAAAAAGACACATCGCTAAGGAAACGATTGTTATTTCATTTACCAGCCTCCTTGATTTATAGTGCAAAAATGGTGTGTTGCGAGAAGTTCTTTCCGAGATTTTTGAAATCATTTTCCTGTTTTTCTTCGATTTTTTTAATAAAAGTATAAAAATAATAGTGTTAACAAGTCGTAGCTAAACTGTGCTTTTTTTACTCGCGTTTTTAAATACCTCGATGCGCTCGTCATTTAAACCAACGCTTGTAAAAAAAGCACTATTTTAGAGTTGCTAAAACTACTATTAACGACTTTTAAAAATACGAAATTATAAGTTCGTAACCGATCGTTGCTGAGTCGGTTTGGGTGGGGTATAGTAGGGTATAGGGTATGGTGTTGGGTCGGGTTGGGTCGAGTAGAGTAGGGTAATTTGAGCTCTTCTGAACTGAAAAAAAAAATGGCAGTTTGGGATTTTTACATTTTTTCAATTTTGAAAATGGTGAGGGAAGTAAGTTTTTGTCTATTAGTAACCGATTTAACCAAGTTTCGTAAAATCATCATCAAAAAGACCACGGAAGTACGAACTATGGGCAGTTTTTAGCTTTGTTTCTATTCTAGCAAACGGTCGCACTCACAGACCTAAAAACCATAGACCCTGAATCCCATTCATAAATTCTTATTTGTTTTGCCCCGAAGCTAGCCTGTGTGCCAAAAAAGGACAGAATGATTTTCAGAACGTTGCTCGGCAACACTGCGGTAAAACATGTATATGTTTGTAGACGTATGTCCTAGATACATCCATTTGTTTTACATACTCTACCAGTAGCGGGGAAAAATTAATAAATATGTAAAAAAATGGGTTAATTTCACAAAAGCAGTAATTTATAGTTTTCACAATTAGCGGTTAAAAGAGCGTTTTTTTTTAAGAGCGTTGATTTAAATTAACGAGCGCAGCGAGTGATTTAAAAAAAAACGAGTTTTTTTGCATCGGTAACCATGCTTTTGTAATTTACTGGCACTTACAAAAATCGTCTTTCGGATGAAGTTATAAAAACCCACCCCCTTTCTTGTCACCCTTTCAGAAATCCGCCACCAATTTAATTGTGTTATGTTGTTAATTATTTTTTTAAGTGCTAATGGTGAGTAAAAGCGATTAAGGTAGGTAATAATTTTAATAATTATTATAAAATTTGCTGGTACAATACCAACCAAAAAATAAAAATAAGAAGATAACTGTAATACAAGGTTGAGGGCAACCGTTGTTTAATATAGTTTTTTTTTATCAACTGAAGGAAAAAGGCAAAACCTGATGTTTAAATTAAACCCCTGATGAAATCTACTAAATCACCTGCATAATTATAAGCTTTAATATGTCATATATAATATGTTAAGATAAAAGTACAAATATAATAAAATAACTACTCTTTTTTTAAAACTAATATTCAATTAAAGCTTTGAGAATTAAAATATTTTACTATATTTAACAATTTCCTTTTACCCCCAAACAGGTAATAAAACATAATAATATTTTGATGGTATATATTATTTTTGCCTTTGTGAAGAATTGTAGCCTTGAGCACACCTGCACGGAGGGTAAACAGGGTGCTGCATATCAAAAAAAAAAACAGCGTTATTATGTAGTATACGGTTTTCTGCCTTTTTCGTTTTTTTATGAAAAATTCTTTATAGGGGCACCTACTAGAGGGTCCCTAGGACCCGAAATCCGCCAGCACCGGTTGTTTTTTTTTTAATGTTTTTTGTTTTTTTAATTTTTTTTTCACTAAAATAACTCAATCCAACACAGCCCAACTCAACCTAACCCAACCCAACGCAAAACAATAAAAAAATACATTACAACACCCCCCGGCACCCTTTTTTCTCTTAAAAAAAACCGGCGCCGGCGGATTTGGGGTCCGAGGGACCCCTAGTAGGTGCCTCTATAAAGAATTTTTCATAAAAAATCAAAGATGGTAGAAAACCGTATACTTCATAATTACCAAAAACAGTAATACCAATAATTGAAAATAGGTAAAGGACGAGACTGATCGGTAATTATCACAACAAAACTACACCTGATTTTGACATTTACCTTTGAAACGAAATCCCTTGATTTGGGTGTTCCAATCGTTTAAAAAATGATGAACTCCCGCACCATCCTATAGTTTTTAACTTCACAAGTTTATAAAAAAACACAAAAACCACACAAAACGTTTCGAAATCAGAAATATTTGGACACGGTCGGTAGGCAACGCTGCAAAACATATATAATAAATGCAAACCACCAGGTAGTGCGCAGAAGACGGCAAGGTATTGCGACTTGCCAGTTCTTGTTTAGGGATTGTTGGGAGTATTGGAAAAAATATGGGCTTTTTATTTTTTATGAGTTTATTTTTTATCTTTTGTCTTGTAATTATAGTTTTTAAATAAATAAACATTGTTTACATGATATTTTTGAATGTAGCTGCTTATAGTAGTCAAAAAGCAACAAGATTTTCATGAAATTTCAGAACCAACAAGAAAGTGACCTCAAGTTGGCAACATGGCTTCATCCTACTATTCTCTCATCATTTGGGGAACACGAGCTTATATACTACAAATATGAAATCATTTTCACATCGCATACTGGCTGAGATACATTGTATCTTTTTTTCTCCTGCACTTTGAGGAAAAGATATTGTATAAAGTGCGAGTTAGGATGACTACAAATATTTTTTTGAATTTATATAAAGAGAAAGAGAACACCTAATTCTGGCGATGCGTTTTGCGAGATACATTGTTATTTTAGGAGTTAGGGCATTAGTATAGCATTCAGAGTCTAATGATGTAGGTCTGTGGTCACACTAGTACACTGATTTCTTTGTTACAAAGAAAGGCATTTTTGAAAATAGCTGAACAAATATTTGTTTGTTACAAAAAATTTTTTGTTTTCCTAAATTGGAGCAACTTAGCAAAATTTGCTTTTTTATGCGAAGTCCAGAATTTTGTCGTTCGTGCGCTAGCTTGAGATACAAGAATTCAGCCCCTGATCTGTGCTCCCTCAAACTCGGCAGATCGACCGCAATTTGGGTCAGGTGCTTCTCGATTCGATTGTGTTATCATTTTTAAAATCACTAATTGCCAATTGCACCGCAATGTTAAACCTACTTTAAATTTAACCGATATTTAGAATGCGCTTCCACGTAAAACTTAAAATATCAAGGTCTTGCTTCCTAAACATGAGCTAAATATAAACCAAGTTTAACATTACGGAGCAACTGGCAATGAATCTTACTTACTTACTTACTTAGTTTGTTGGTCACAATACTTTACAATATGTAAACCTAGCAACATTAAATGTTTTAAATTTTGAAAAAAAAAATACAAAGAATATCCTTAAACTAAATATTAAAATACATTCATTATTATTATTAACTACTTAAGAAAATTAGAAAGTATAAAAACAATTTTCAAGGGCATACTTTTTAATACTTTTAATTTGCATTGGTAAGAATCTGTATGCTTTGATAGCCCAATAGAAGGCACCTTTCTCAAATCTGAAAGAAAATAGAGGAGTGATGAGGTATAGCCAATTCTGATGCCTGTCTGGCTCTTATAGTTATATCCTCAGAATGGTTATTTTGATTTATAGGGAAAACATCAGGATTATTTTTAACAAACATTACTAGGGGCACAAAATATAAAGATGGTACAGTGAGTATACTTAACTTTTTAAAATGTGGTCTGCAGGATGTTTGCGGCCTTAATCCTAGCATGCATCTTAATAGTCGCTTTTCAACAATTAAAATATTCATTGCGTAAGGTGAGGAGTCCCAGAACAGAATGCCATATGATATTCTGCTTTGTATAATAGAAAAATAATAATTTTTTAAGTATTCCAGGCTAATAACGTCTACGAAATAGAGCACAAGTACTCGAAATTTTAGATTTTATAAGTGTTGTATGCTGTTCCTAGCTTAATATGTCATCCAATTGAATACCTAAGAATTTGATGGAACTGGTTGTAGGGGTAGTGTTTTGTTCCAGTTGGACATAAAGAGATGATGAAGTATTTTTTCGTTTGCTAAAAGTTACTAGTCCGGTTTTGTTCAAATCAATGATGTGTTTCCGTGATGTCCCCAGAAGCAATTTCTACGCTTTCCAGGTGAAGGGTCACATCAGGAGTAAGTAATTACTGAGAAAACTCCTGCAGATTATACTGTTAATTAAGGTTTAATTCCTCGGAATCAACTTATTGCAAATACAATTCTATATATGATAGCCACAAACACAAAATACACAGCTACTTACAATATTTCTAGGAAAATAATTAGAAAGCTAAAACACTTTTGATGGCAAGACTACCATCTCTTTTTAATCTCTTTGCAACGTTGGCTAAGGCCTTAAAAATTAAAAATGCTTTAAAAAGAGCTTAAAGGGTTCAAAAACTTGAAAAGAACCCCGGAATAACAATTCTTTAGAGCAACTTTTTCAATGGGAAACTCGGCTGATTTCAAAGCAAATAACCTTTTAACAGAAAAAACAACCGCCAGCGTTTCTTTTTTAGGGGATTAATAATTTCTGGCTGCAGATAGCGTTTTAAGTTCCTTCGCTACTAAAAAGAAAATTCGAAGTAACAGACAAAAACTCACATTTCCGATTATTGAGATGTCTATTATATAGTGTGTTCATTCAGGACCCTTTAAGTATCTCGGAAAGCAATCGCTAGATTTTAAAAATTTTAATACCTTTGTAAAGGGATTTGAAAGATCTTTGGCTAACAGTATTAAGAAACTAAATTTTAAGGAATTCCAGCAAATAAGTCCGGACAAAAAAGCAGATAGTGTAAACTTGTGTTTAAAAATCGTCTGATTTTTTGTAACGGCGAGGTTTCTGACGGTTTTTGAAGAATCGCGACCATATTATCACTGATAATTGCTTAACTCAAAGTAGGTACTTTTAGCACTTTTCAAAATTTTCGCTTATCCGTATACGCATCGAACTGCTTATGTGCAGAACCGATACGAGCCGGTCGTTACGTTACGTTAAACGTATCGTTACGACAACTGTCCCGTATACGTATACTTAACGTAATCCGAGCAAAATTAGTTTTCAATGGTTTTATAACCACAATTTATTTCCCAACAAACGCAACGTGGTCTGGACGCTAGCGCATCACTTAAAATTTTTCGGATGCTAGCTGGCGGCTCGACAACTTGGGACGCCGCGACATGTATACCGCCCATGACTGCTTGGGCACGTATCAGCCGACAGGCTGGTGGGCGCCAGTATTTTACCCGTAATTTTAAAAAAAAGTGTTAAATGCAACCGGGATCAGAACCTGCGCAACTTGGGTGAGAGTCTGATACACCACTACACCACGAGCCTTCTATATCAAATCTGTTTTTTAACTTCAACCATTGTGAAATATGACATATATCTATGTTGCAAACCCGCCGCGAGAAGGGTTGTGTAGAGCTGGTGCCTACGAAGCGACAAAACGCTTAAAACCGTCAGGCGTTTTCCAGCAAGTAAAGAACCTACTCGTTAGAAAGCGAATTTTGGTGGCGTTTAGCCAACCTCGGACTGAATTCGAATTAGCGAGCGCCAAATACGTTCCGGATTTTAGGATTTTAGTGGCTGCATTGTAAGTGCCTATACGGCCTGTCAGAAATCCGCCGGTATCACTTAGCGGCCGACTTTTTACCGCCACCTCCTGGTTTGCGGGGTTGTGGTCATTTTTATAATTTTTTATCATTCAAAAATATTGACATTCGCTTAAAAAACGACAAAAGCGCCGTGTAATATATAAAATAATGACTCATTACGCCCGATCGATACGTTTTGTCCCAAACACTTAAAAGCTTTTTTTTCACATGACTTTCTGTAGACGTATCTCCGATACGGATACGTATAAGTGAACAGATTTTAAACAATAAAGACTAAAAGCCAAACCACCGCGTAAAAGTAACGTAGCTCAGAAATCCAGCGCTCTCATTGGTCAGACACTGATTTTCATGAGATACGAGTGTCTAGCGCACGCTAGAGTGGTGTATCGTTACGTCGCGCATCGCGTCGCCTGACCCGGTCGCTGAAATCGCGTTAGTCGAGGAGGAAACGCCCACCTCTGCCGGTTTTCACCAATGAGAGCGCTGGATTTTAGAACTACGTTACGTTTACGCGGTGGTTTGGCTTTTAGTCTCTAAGCTAAAAGTACCTAGTGTCACGTATCCGTAGACGTATACCAAATTGGTTAACTCAAAGTAGGTACTTTTAGCACTTTTCAAAATTTTCACTTATCCGTATACGCATCGAACTGCGTATGTGCAGAACCGATACGAGCCGGTCGTTACGTTACGTTAAACGTATCGTTACGACAACTGTCCCGTATACGTATACTTAACGTATGGTTTTATAACCACAATTTATTTCCCAACAAACGCAACGTGGTCTGGACGCTAGCGCATCACTTAAAATTTTTCGGATGCCAGCTGGCGGCTCGACAACTTGGGACGCCGCGACATGTATACCGCCCCATGACTGCTTGGGCACGTGTCGGCCGACAGGCGAGTGGGCGCCAGTATTTTACCCGTAATTAAAAAAAAAGTGTTGGATGCAACCGGGATCTAAACCTGCGCAACTTGGGTGACAGTCTGATACTCTACCACTACACCACGAGCCTTCTATATCAAATCTGTCTTTTATCTTCAACCATTGTGAAATATGACATATATCTATGTTGTAAACCCGCCGCGAGAAGGGTTGTGTAGAGCTGGCGCCTACGAAGCGACAAAACGCTTAAAACGGTCAGGCGTTTTTCAGCAAGCAAAGAACCTACTCGTTAGAAAGCGAATTTTGGTAGCGTTTAGCCAACCTCGGACTGAATTCGAATTAGCGAGCGCCAAATACGTTCCGGATTTTAGGATTTTAGCGGCTGCATTGCAAGTGCCTATACGGCCCGTCAGAAATCCGCCGGTATCACTTAGCGGCCGACTTTTTACCGCCACCTCCTGGTTTGCGGATTTGTGGTCATTTTTATAATTTTTTATCATTCAAAAATATTGACATTCGCTTAAAAAACGACAAAAGCGCCGTGTAATATATAAAATAATGACCCATTACGCCCGATCGATACGTTTTGTCCCAAACACTTAAAAGCTTTTTTTTCACATGACTTTCTGTAGACGTATCTCCGATACGGATACGTATAAGTGAACAGATTTTAAACAATAGGGACTAAAAGCCAAACCACCGCGTAAAAGTAACGTAGCTCAGAAATCCAGCGCTCTCATTAGTCAGACACTGATTTTCATGAGATACGAGTGTCTAGCGCACGCTAGAGTGGTGTATCGTTACGTCGCGCATCGCGTCGCCTGACCCGGTCGCTGAAATCGCGTTAGTCGAGGAGGAAACGCCTACCTCTGCCGGTTTTCACCAATGAGAGCGCTGGATTTTAGAACTACGTTACGTTTACGCGGTGGTTTGGCTTTTAGACTCTAAGCTAAAAGTACCTAGTGTCACGTATCCGTAGACGTATACCAAATGCGGTTAAAACAAAGCCGCGACATATTTTGCTGAATGCGATGGCAGAACAACTAACTGTACTCGTATGGAAGGAAAGTAGCAAGTACATTACACAATTATTTTTTACAGAAAAGATTTGTGGCGTAGAGGGCAAAGGGTGAGGGAATAAATTAGAAAAAAGCTTTTCCGTAACCAGGATTTGAACCCGGGATCTCTAGAATACCAATCTAATGCTCTGCCAACTGAGCTACCGAGGAACTGGGGTTCTGACTGGCTATTCGGAAATCCTTTCGTCCGATTCATTTGTTAGCAGTGGGGAGATCTTTGAAGCCTACTGCGACTTTAAAAACCTAGACATGTTATATGTCGCAGTAGGTTTCAAAGATCTCCCCACTACTAACAAATGAATCGGACGAAAGGATTTCTGAATTGCCAGTCTAAACCCCAGTTCCTCGGTAGCTCAGTTGGTAGAGCATCAGACTGGTATTCTAGAGGTCCCGGGTTCAAATCATGGTCGAGGAAAAAGTTTTTTCCGATTTATTCTATCACCCTTTGCCGTTTCCGTTTCTAGTTAGGTACACCTCGTTTTATTTTTCTACACCTAAAATTTTTAAAAAATCAGAAAAAAACGGAGCGAACCCTTAAAACACTCGGTAGATTTATTATTATTATAAACCTATAGCTGTAATACATTTTACTCACGTAAAGTGGAAAAGCTTTAATACAAAATTCTTGTTGGCAATTCAATTGTTGAAATAAAAAGCCTCTTTTAATAAATCAAAGAACAGAGATTTATATTTTTCACAGAAAAAAGCATAGCGCCAAAACGAATTAATCGTGATGTCTGAAAAAAAGCAGTGGTGCTGCACAGACAGGAAATTTAATAAATTAAAAAATCGGCCAAAGTCAGTGGATGTGTACCATTATAATACTACATATACTATAATGTTCTGGTTGCATCATTGTTCAAACGCATTGCATGCACAGAGTGAATTTTATTTTATTTTTATTAGTATACTTCTTACGCTCTCACGAAGCAAGTGAAGACAGTATCGAAAGATTTACGCGCGCGAATTGTAACAATACGCTTTTAAAGAAAAAATCTAGCAAAAGAAAACGTGAAAAGCAAATGGATTACCTAAAGATTAAAATGATAAAACTGAAAAAGGAAAGGAAATGGAGTGAAACAAATATTATGCCCTTGGCTAATATTTTTTGACATGGGTTTGTTTATTCTGTAAACACACAAATTAGTCTTTAAAAAAAAAAACTCCATGTGTTTACTTAAAAAAATATTATTACTACGTCGTTTTTCACATTATTATATGTGACGACGAATCTGGCAGTTAAACGAATAAAATCCCGAAAAAATCTAACAAAAGAAAACGTGAAAAGCAAATAGATTACCTAAAGAAGAAAATGAGGAAACTAGAAAAGGAAAGGAAAAAGAAGCGTCGTGATTCAAGTAAGTAAGGCACATTGTTAGTTTTAAACGATGGAGTGAGACAAATATTAGGCTTTTGGCTAATAGACACTTAAAGTAAATTTTCGGGTTTATCGTCATTCGTAGCTTTATCGAGTCGACCTATCGAGCAGGTGTACTTTTAAACTAATGGCGAATGCGTGACAGCTCTAGCTGATCAAATGCGTCAAAACATCGTTTCATATGCAGGTCGTAACGTTAAGACTTCCTTATCGTACTTAACGAGATTTTCGTGCATTTAATCAAATGGAGCTGTCACGCATTCGCCATGATTTTAAAAGTGCACCTGCTTGATTGGACGGCTCGATAGAGATAAGGATACGAATGCTGATTAAAATGAAAATTAACTTTAAATGTCTAATATTTTTTGGCATGGGTTTGTTTATTCTGTAAAGACACATTTGTTTTTATGACTCATAAAAACTTAAACCCTGCATAATTTTTGACTAATGCCCACCATATTAGTCTTAATAAAAAACTCCATCAGTGGGATTTACTAAAAAGGTTTAGTCTATTTTAGAACGGTCCTAAATTTAAGTGAAATTTTTGGTTTTAAGCATTTTAAACCAACCCTCCTTGAGTTGTGGACATAGTTTGATTTTTAAGAAGAATTTTAATAAATTTGTTTATTAGATAATCATCTTAACACAATCTTTTGTTGGATTTAAGAGCAAATTTTCAATTTAGAAGAAAAGGAAATTTAAAAATTTAAACCCACGCGGGGTTTAAATAGTAAATACACTGTAGAATAAATTAAGATTGGGGCTATATGTCACTCTAATTAAAACTCACCCTTGTTAATTAATTTTTGCAATTAATACTTGATGTCACACAACGATTTAGATGTAGTAGATGTAGTAGAAGTGGATTAATTTTTTATTGATTTAAAAGGTGTTTTTATTTATGAAATGTATTAAAAAACTTAAATGCAAGTTTTATTTACATTTCTGTCACTGTCGAAATGTCAGTTTAAAAATATTAGCGCTGCATTTAATCACAAACAGTGAGTTCGGATCTTTTGCCTCTGCTTGCACCTTAGCTTGCACCAACCTCTGCTAATGAAAGCTACAACTTTAAAATGAGTGGGCTTTGACTAAGGAAAGTTTTTTTGACTGATCTTTTAGATACCCTTAATATTTTACCTTCAGTTTGTAAATAAATTAATATAGTTGTTTTAGGTTTTTTTGTTTGATATATTTTTGGTGCATAATCAGTGACCTTCACTTATGTTTGTTTTGCCTCGTAGTGCCCTCATAAATATATTTTTTGTGGTGATAACGGGCTCAAAATTTGGCGTTTTTCTGGACAAAATAGGAGGTGTTTTATTGGGTAATGAACAACTTGGGATATTACATAAGGTAAATTAATCCTTGTAAAAACGGTTACTTAGGGAAATTATAAACGAACTTATTACCAAATGCCACAAAACAATCCTTTCTGGGCGACAATACACTTAAACTCCCCCCCCCCTGAGGTGATCGAAAAAATTACCAACTTTATAACCTCAAACACAAATAATGAAGCTATTATGTGCCAAATTTTTGGCGTATTCAGCATTTGTCATTTTAAAACCTGTCAAAAAAAATTAGTTTTAAGGCATTTTCTTCCAAAATATAATGTATTTAAAATAATCAATAACTTTGTGTCTTTTCTGTATGGGTAAGTGTTTTTTGAAATTTCATTTTAAAATTTAGTACCCCCCACAGGTGTAAATATTTAGACCTGTGGGAGGTACTATTTTAGATCTTACTAAATCTCACTTACTTAAAAAATTATTATTAGCACGCAAGTTTGATATTATTACATGTGACGACGAATCTGACAGTTCTTCAAGTTCGTTACTCGTCAGACACTAGTAGTTCCTCGAACTCTAGCATAGAGAGGCACTCCTTAGAAAGTATA
Organism: Oxystoma pomonae; assembly: GCA_963921995.1. NCBI lineage: Eukaryota > Metazoa > Arthropoda > Insecta > Coleoptera > Brentidae > Oxystoma > Oxystoma pomonae. Next base: position 101,346,496 of record OY998163.1, read on the forward strand.
TTAGGGGGACAGATGATAGTACATTGGGTGCAGACATATTAGCAGAGCTGGCTTGCAGATGGAAGAAGCACCTTTCTATGGGAAACCAAAAATAATCTCCTCAAAAAATACAAAATTCCCCAAAATTGCCAAATTCTTCAAGGATCCAAATTAAATCCAGAGGTTCAAGTGATGCTAGCATCCACAGAGCAAAAAAGAAATACGTAACTCTTGGAATTGTAAACCATTTTGGGAAAAGGTTTGACAGCCTTAGAGCGGGTTTTCTCTAATTTGGCCTAAAAAAAAAGGGAGAGACGAAGCACTTGATGAAGATCTTTTGGGTTTTGTCGAATCGGCGCAGTTGTTTTGTATTGGCCACAATATTGTTTCATGCAAAAGTAAAAAAAATTGCTACTGCGCAAAATCCAGATATTTTCTTTTTTAGCGAAGATTTTGCCGAAAATTGTAAAAATATAGAAAAGGCGCCGAGATGAAATATTAGAGCTAAACAATTAAAGAACGTATTATATTAATTTTGAGTTGGACAAAAGGGTACCCTTTGTGGACAAACCTTTTTAAGTTTTCACAAAATTTACAAAAATGAGTTAAAAAATTTTTCGAAAAGCATACAACATTTATAAGTAGGAGCAGTTAAAACTGTTAATATTTAACTGTCAAGATCAGTGTTTGTTAAGCTATTCTTTAAGACAGAACGATAACGGGGAATTTAGGTTTATCTTGAATCCTAAAAGCCTAAATAAATTTCTTTCGCCCACCTCATTTTCGACTGGACGATATTAGAGAATAGAAGTTTGTAGTAATACAAAATGTGCAAAATTAAAGACCAATTTTTACAAAAATTAATGCAACTCATCAGTGTTTGTAGGCTTACACAACTCGATAGAAAGTTACTTTCTTACACTCGCCTGTTGTTTCACTCGGCTAGCGCCTCGTTCACAACATTCACGCTCGTGTAAAATGTCACTTTCTTCTCTTGTTTTGTATATACTATTGCTTTTAGTATTGCTTATAGTCGTTCTCAAATATCTTTAGAAGAGAAAAAAAAGAATGAAATCATGGAACCCTACTGTAAAAACTATTAAATAAAATGTTACCGACTTGCACTAGTGAGTTCCTTAATCACTAGCGAGTAACTAACCCCAGTAGCACAGACTCTCCTCAAGCAGTAGGTATAGTAGGTCCGAATGTCCTGTGTTCGAAGCGGACGTCCTATGTACGTCCCAGAAAGGACCAGTTGAGGATCAAAATTATAAGACATTTTTAGGATGGTATTGGTAATAATGCACTATATAGGGGGTTTTCCGCCAATTCTTAGTTTAAAGGTTAAAAAATTTTAAGCTAGGTTAGGCCGACTTTCGCAGTTCCTCGAAAAAATTTCTTAAAACTCAAAACAGACACACAACCGAAGTCTGCATAAATACATTATAACGTTTTCTTCATTTGTTCTTATTGTGAAGCCAGTTTTAATGTTTTGTGTGATTTGACTTTTGGAAAGTTCCCTTTACAAATATATGTTTATATGAATGTACTCATAAACTTTTACTATTTTAATCTTTAGTTTTAATATTCCAAATATGTCCTGGTAACGTCCGATTACAAATTTACTAAATACGTATTAAATCGTTTAAAATGGTCTCCAAAATAATACCAAAAATGTCCTGGAAACGTCCCAGAAATGCCTCAGATTTGTGCCTAGGGACGTCTTAAACTGACATCCTTAAGACGTACTGGAACGTACGTCTTATGGACATCTAGTTTTGTAACAAAAGATTTCCTAAAGACGTCGAAAGTTCTAAAATGGATATCCCAGGGACGTCCGAATGTCCTGAGCGGACATACTATGGACGTCATTGGTACGTCTTTGTGCTACTTGGGAAGCGCGACGGGATACGCCATTGTGTAGAAAGGCAGATATATCTATAAAAAAAAGGGATATAGTACTGTTTAATATTCAACTCCGGCTCTCTCGAGCTTTACATTTTCTCTTTCGGAATTAAATAGGTGGAATAAAAATCGCTTTCAATATCCAATTCACAAGTCAAAAAATGTTAATTAATTTTCGTCACATTTTTAAATTAACATTGTCAAGAGTCCTGTGTGTTGTTAAAACCTATTTGTGGAAAACAAAGTTAAATGTGAGAGCGAGCAAATAATTGTGTTTTTATACGACTGCTTTAGAAAATGACGTTTTGCACATGGAAAACTCAATCTGAAATCGGTACTTTGCACATACCGTGTGCAAAGCATTTTCGCTCAGATCTGTCAACTTTTCTGCACACTGGGTGTCATATTTGCGGATGGTTTTTTAATTTACTAAAAAACAAAAAGAGCGACTTGGTTTTTATTTGCAGTCGTATAAAAATTGTCGTAAAAATCTCGCTTAAAAACCTCTTTGCACACTCGTGCGATTTGCGGACCTCGCCTTCGGCTCATTTCAACAACAAGTGTCGTTCGTGTGTAAGGAGTAATTTTTGAATGATAAAAAGTGAGGTTTTGCACACGGAAAACTAAATCTGCTTTGCATATATCGTGTGCAAAGCATTTTTCGTACGGACGTCTCAATTTTTCACAATGATGTGTCAAATTTGCAAAATGATGTGTCAACAAAAAAAAAATCAAATTGTTTCTAATTTGTAGTCGTATAAAAAAGTATTGTAACGTAAGTGTGAGTGGAAGTTACAACAGTAAAATTTTAAATACCTACGCACGAAACGTCAAGGTTAACTTTTCTTGAGGCAATACTGATTTTTTTTATCAAGGTGGCAAATTCGTTTAAAAAATCAAAACTTTAGAGATTTTCCTGATAAAATTGTAAAAGAATTGTCTGCGACTCTTTACTTTCGTTAAAAATGTACGATCTTAGTTCCATTCTAAACGATTTTTTAACAGCAGTATTTAAAATGGCAGTTGAATATAATAGTACAAGGAATGAAGCTATTTATTTTGAGCAAAAAGGAATTAATTTGTAGCAGCTATTTTTTTCTGTCAGTCTGTTCAGAAGACTATCTGTTTTCAGAAACCCTTGAGTCTCTAGCTGGGCGTCGAGTACTTCACGAAATATTTGCTGATGAAGGGGGGCAAAAATCAGAATTTAGCACATATCTAATTTTTTTAGTAAAAAAAGCAGATAATATAATTTGCTATAACTTTTGATCAAATAGCTCGATTTCAAATTTTTTTTAAACTTTTTTGAATGACAAGACATGAGACTTTTCCAATCCAAAAATTTTACATTTCGCAAAAATTCAAGATGGCGGACCGTTTTGAATATCGGACAATTTTCACCCCCCCCCCTGCAAAAAAAATACATGCGGCACTGGAGAAAATCTAAGTCGTTACGACTAAAGCCTTATGTGTGACTTCTATACCAAGGCATTACTTAATTAAATCGGTTAAGAGATAAGAAAACTATAGACCTCTGAAATAAGTGGTTTTTGCATTTGCTTTAACTTACATTTTTGGGTGATCAAAGATTGCGACTTTGACACTTTTCGAACATCCAACCATTGAGTAATTTTACTCCCCTAAAAAAGGAACAAAACAAAATCAAAGCCATTCTACCTCCCATCCCTGCTAGGTAGGTATATGGAGATATCACTTGCTTAAATCAGTTAAGAAGTAAACAAGTTAGTGTCATCATTTCTAAAGTTTTCAATAAAAATTGTGACTTGTAATAAAATTTAAAAAATTGCTGTGGTTTTAAACTACTGGCCGAGCTTAAGCTGAGTTTACTTTGTTATCAATCATCAAACACTTATATTTTCTATACATTTTTTTGCCCCCTTTTACTTTTAAATAAAAGTAACCATTATCTAACGTATAATAATCTAGATCGGGCCACTCAGATTTTTTAAGCTGATCCCTATGTGTTCTTAAGACAGTACACAAATCGTGACGCCATTTATTAAAAGCATTGATAATCATTCTTTGGAGCAAACTTCGATGGGCCGTAGCTGCGGCCATTTCTGTACACTTCTTTTTGTAAGTTTCCCCAATAATGGCTGTCTACCAGATTCAAATCGGAGCTGTTAGCAGGCATTCAATGGGCCTAATAAAATCTGCGACATTTTCCGATACGCAGAAACTGACAAATTTTAGGTAAAGAGGCATTTAGTTTACGTCTCCATACTTGATGATCAATTTTTAATTTCTTAACCAATTTAATTTAGTGATACCTTCATATATGCAGCAGGGAGGGAACTTTTGTCGCATTAATTTCGAATTTGTTCAGTATAGGTACCAAACATAATTTCTTTTCAGGGAAGAGGGGGAGGGGGATGAAAATTACCCATTATTTCAAAATGTCCGCCATCAATGATATTTACAACATAAAAGCCTTAAGTCTTGTACTTCTATCTAAAGTTACAGCAAAAAACTCCACTCAATATAAAAGCCTGTATGTATTTTTTTTATTTCTTAACCTATTTAATTAAGTGGCTTCGTATAGAGAGAATTCATAAGACTTTTGGCACAATGAACTAGATTTTCTCCAGTGCCGCACATATTTTTTTCGCAGGGGGGGGGGGTGAAAATTTCCCGTTATTTAAAACGGTCCGCTATCTTGGATTTTTAGAAAATTTCAAATTTTGAACCGGATCGGAAAATTCTGATGTCTTGTCTTTCCAAAAAGTCAAAACATTTTAAAATCGATCGTTTCTATCAAAAGTTATAGCAAATTCAAAAGTGTGCAAGATTTTTTGGCCCACCCTTTATTATCAAGCTATATAATCTGATTGAAATGAACGAAGTTATGTGTATAACCCAAACCTACTATGTTTTACTCTAAAATGTTAGTAATAAAAGTTTTTCATTCATTTTAAAGTAATGCTTTAACGAATTTTATTAGTTTGTGGCACATACCTTGCATGATGCCTGAAGAACCCATATTTGAGCAAGCAGTGCTCGTCACCACTTAAGATTCGGCACCAGGCGCCGAGAGTCACGAACGAAATGGACAAGGATTTGTGAAAACACTTTTTTGTTGATTTGTGGCTGCAACTATAAATTTGGGGTCATTTTATTGCTGTTGAATTTTGTGACTGATTTACATGTAAAAACAGTCAAACAAAACGTGAAAGCACTGGCTGAACTGTAATATTTTTTACTTACGACCAACCGATAATACAAATTTAACGAGCGTCTCAACACGACTGTAATGGACCATTTACGATCCTAGGATAATATTAAAGCTTAGACGTAAACCACAAGATGGCGTGACAAGCGATGAAACTTTATTTTATAAGAGCACTAATTAACGCAAAAATGTGAAATAATTTTCTATATTTTTAAGAAAATAAGTATTTATCTAACGTAAATAAATCCAATATAATTTTAGTACCTGACAAAAAATAAGTCCCGTTAAATTGACATATTAAGCATATTTAAGAAAAAAAAAACTTGTTTTTAAAAAGATACATGAAAAGTCCCCTAGTAGCCTTATTTGTTTAGACGTTTTAGATAGAACGTCATTGAAACTTAAGGTTATGAAGGTTGTTGACTTAACAGTGTTCGCGTGTGATATTTTTAATAATTTCTGATATTTATGATGACATTTTCATTGGTCGTAGGTAAAGCATAGTACACTAACTCGCATGTTATGGTCATTACACGCTCAGATAAATTAAGACACTCGCCTGCGGTTCGCGTCTCAAACTTCATCTTCACGTTTAATGACCATCATAACATATTTGTTATGTAAACTACTATAATGTAACTTTATAAAAATTAACAATTTTATGATAGTTAAAGGCACGATACACTTAACACGGTTTAACAATGCGCATTTCGGCGTAACGTCACTTTGTGACTCCGATACCACCACATGTGCAAGGAAAAGGTATTAATTTTCCTTAATGTAATTTTGGGCCGCCGCGCGTTTAATTGTTTTTTGGTTGGAATGGATTGACTTGCGTTTGTTTAAGTTAGGTTTTGTTCATTTAGTTTAAAAAGTAAAAAAAAATAGCGGAAGAGCTCCGAGCCGTGTCTTAGTTTTTACAAAATGTGCCTTCTTCATAACATTTAAAAGCTCTATAATTTTTCTTTCATTATTTTCGGATCTCAAAAGATATTTTCTAACTGCAACTCCTTACTCACCCCAACCCTAATCAAAATAACAGACAATTAAGATTATATTTAAATAAATAAAAACAAAAAGGGTTCTCAAAACATTTTATTGCAGTAAAAGTAAAGTAAAGAAAATGGTTTAAGTTAACGAACTTAAACCATAAGATTTGTTCCTCTAATTTGTGCTATGATTCACGTCTTCTTTTGTCCACCACCGGAGATTTTTCTTCATATTTTTGCTTGCTTACAGAGTATGTTAAACTTCCAGGTAAATTTAAAGTAGGTACTGCATCAACCCTTAAATTACGAGCGTTCTTTGGGGTGTAGTTCATAAGTTTTTGTTGTAAAGGTATTTCGAAACAACTATCTTCGAAATGTTCTGGACAAATCCTATCTGGAAAAAAATTACGATTACCGATTATATGCCGTTTTTAGCCTAATAATAGTAACGTAATGAAAATGTACCTACTTTATACAAAACAAAACTAGATTTTAAATGAAAAATAAACAGGTTGAAGTAAAATAAATCATAACTCAAAATATACGTATGGAGTTTCCTAAAATTATAGCCTAAATATAGGGCTATGCTAAAACATAAGGGTTAAAATAAATAATAAGAACTTACAATTGTTTGACTCTATTTTTTCGTTTATTTGGCAGGCAATTATCCATTTCATTTCTACATCATTTTCCCTTGGAAAGCTGAAGTATTTAATGTTTTGTTTTAATTGTGTAATAATTTTTACAACCAAATACCGCGCAGTTTGACATAATTATAAATAAATTTTGGCACTGAAATAATCAGTATTAAACAACAAAGTGGTACTTGCACGAGTTGTGTGTTGTTATCGTAGAAGGCCGTCGTATATTTGGGAGGGCAAGCGCATCGAGAATATTTCTGTTTCTTACGGTTTCTCATTCTCTCAATCTATCACGCTAATAAAACTTCGAATGTTGACGTCAGTTTATGAGTGCGCGGAAGGCGACGGAATTTGGAATAAATAGTAGCCTACCGTGTTACGTGTATCGTGATTAAAGGGAGAGCAAAATATATATAAAAAACTGACAATTTTGACCCAAAGCTCTCAGACAATGCAGCAATAAAATGAACCCCAATTTATCATCGTTTTCACAAAGTCTTGTCCATTTTTCGGGATTCTGGTCGCCTGGTGCCGGATCTTAAGTTGTGCCGAGCAGCTCAATATATGGGTTCTTCAGAGAAATTTTTTAAAGCATTGCTCTAAAATCTTTGAAAAACTTATTACTAGTATTTTAGAGTAAAACACAGTGGCATCGGGTTGGTTTGAAGTTATAACTTTTAATTTTAATTCGATTTTATATACACAATACCACAATCAATATAATTTTATTTGCTTTAAACTGCATTCCTTTGCTTTTTTACTAAAATCCTTAGTTTCCGAGATATTTGCAAAAGTCTGATTTTGCCCCCCTTTATGAAGTACCACTCATCGTGCAGCTGTATTTTAAAATAGAAAGTCTTCTAAATATTGACACAAAAATATAACTGTTACAAATTTTATCCATTTTAAAATTGACGGAACTATAATCTTCTCAAAATTTTCGCCCGAGGGCATTTGAACCATGTTTTTTTATACAAACTTGAGGTAAGCCAACAATTCGAAAACTGATTATCACCCTAGAGTTGAGGTCCAATTGTTTTGTCGGTGTAAAGTTAAATTTTGAAAAAAGCTTTTGTTTATGCGTATTCAGACAAAATCCTGGGGGTGGGATTTGTCTTCTGTGGGGTTATTCTTGAATCGAGAGAAAATTTGCTCCCAGGGAGTCGAATTCTCTCGCTACTATGCATCTCATTGGTCCAAATCTTCGGTTAAAATCGGTTTCTCTCACTTTTGCCCGATATTGATAAAAAGTTATTCTCTTAGTCAAGACCAATATAATTATTTCCGATCAATATCGGGCAAAAGTGAGAAAAACCGATTTAAACTGGGAGCAAATTTTCTCTCGATTCAAGAATAACCTCCCGGGGATGGGGGAGGGGGCTTTCGTCAACGGTTTTAGATATAATAAATAGATCGTTCGGTCCCTGAGAAAAAACACTACTCTAGGTTGCTTGGGTATGCATCTGAGGAATTCTGGATCCAAGTATAGGTTATTAAAACGAAATATATTAAATACTTCATTAAAGAGGTTGGTTGGTGGAAGTACTATATATAAAATGAGAACAGATATGATTTGACTCAGAAGAAGAGTTTTTGTATAGTTAAGATTACCGACTGTAATGCATTATTGAGGTAAAAAAATAAGTTATTCTTAGAAAGAGAATACATTTTTACACACACACACCGTAGATCCGCCATTGCTGTTTAATTTTTACATTGGTCAATTATGATCTACATATCAAATTATTTTAAATATTACAGTTTACAGCTTCAAAATAAAATTTATCTTTTAGAGCCCGACTCCTCCCCAATACGTGTTTTGGTACCACAACGACAGAATGATCAACTACGACACCGCTCGAGGAGGAATTTTCGTTGAGACCACCCCTGGATTCAGGACGCAGACTCGACTTACCATCAGAGACACCACCGACGCCGACTCTGGAAATTACACGTGTTCCGCTTCCAACACAGAGTCGGCATCAATCTATGTCTTCGTCTCGGAAGGTCAGTTATAGTAAAGAAGATAAACTTCGCAAAAAAGTCCTCTAAAACCCTCTACTTGCGCAAACCCGCTAAAAAATGTAACAAGTATTAATTAAGTTTTTAGATAAATTTTGGAAATTTATTATTTTAAAGATATTCTGCAGGACTAGTTTATGGCGGAGTTAAATTGTTACTACGCGTACCAATAAACGTCAAAAAGTGTTGAAAATTCTCACCATGTAAATGGCAAGACAGAATTTGTGTGACTTTCCTGAGTAGTGGCAGAGAAATATTCCATGCCTATCTATGGTTTTGTATGTTAAAAGTTTTAAAGGTTTGTTTACACATAAAAATAAGCTTAATAACATACATTTTTAAATAAAAAACAGGGTTTTCAGAAAAGCAGCAGCAGCAGCCTACAAAGTTAAAACTGACATATTGTTTATTTACTAGAACAGTATTAAGAAACTAAATTTTAAGAAATATTAGCAAATAGTCCTGACAAAAAGCCTTAAGTGTAAACTTGTGTTTAAAAATCGTTTAAAACGTAAGGCCGAGATTTTCTGACGGTTTTTGAAGAATCGCGACCTGAGCAAAAAACACAGGTATTTTTTTTAAAAATAATATTTTTTGTTCTCAAGTTATTATTTTCGGAACTTTCGAAGTTCATAAAATTGAACATTTTTCAATCACTGATTACTCGTAAACTATTCGATGTATGAAGAAAATGTTCTAATAATAAAAGTTGCGTTTTCGTATGAGCTCACCGGAAAAATGTTTGAAATATTTTTTTTGTTATTTAACTCATGTATTCTGCAATTCTTATAAAAAAATTGAATGTTTTTTTTTAATTTTTTTTTTTGAATCATGTTGGGAAGATTGTGTAAAAATTTGAGAGTGAATCTCTAAATGCTTTACGAGATATTTCAATTATAACAGGCCTATCGCAGGACGTCTACAATAAAATTCTGTTATAATTGAGATATCTCGTAAAGTATTTTTACACAATCTTCCCAACATGATTCTAAATATTTACAAAGAAAAAAAAAACAAAAAAAATGGTTCAAGTTAAAAAACATTAATTTGTTTATAAGAATTGCGGAAGACATAAGTCAAATAACAAAAAAAAATATTTTAAAAAAATTTCCAGTGAGCTCATACGAAAACGCAACTTTTATTATTTGAACATTTTTTTCATAGAATAGTTTACGAGAAAAAAAATATTATTTAAAAAAAAATACGTTTCGTTTACTTTTCGCTAAAGAGTTTATTGATTATTATCATTATTACGAAAAAATCGAGGGAAAGGCTTTGACAACTGTCAATTTTTTTGGCAGTTTTAAATTGGGAATTATTTGATGAGCACATGGACACTCTGCGGTAAAAATTAAATAAATTATTATCAGTCATTTTGGCAGCATTTAACGGCTGTCAAAATGGTTGGCAATTTTAAATTCAGAGTTGTCAAGTTACTTGGTATCGATGCTTTGCACTTTGAAATCGGTCCGATACCTCCGACATGGAGGCCAGCCAACACATTCCGTTTTAGTACCCTTTTACACGTAAGCCGCCGCCATTTTTGACACTGTTGACAGTCATTACATTAGTTAATTGTCAAAATGGCCGCCACATACGTTCAAAGCTCACTAAAACGGGAGTAGATGGAAGGCCTATTAAATATCGGAGGCATCGATCGGTCATAACACGCCTGTTCTTAGGCACCGCATCCCAAACTTTGACAGCTATTAACTAGTCACCTGTCAAATATCGGTGGTTGTGTCAATGAGAAAAAATATTGGCCGTGCTCTTTCCTACAACTTTGCCTCACAAACTTTGAAAAAGGACCGAGGGTCAATTTCCATTTAAAAACTGCTCGTCCTTTAATTAAAATTGTTAACATCAACAACAACACCTACAAATATTAATTATAATTCCTTGCAAAAAAATTAGGTTCCTAATTTTCCATTTTGAATTTGCATGCATTCAGCAAAGAAAATAATTATCCTAAGCTCTTATTATTTGAATTTCACTTACAAATTTTCATTTCTGTACTTAGATGTTTGTGTGTCAAATCCATCTTTGTGTTGATTAATGAATGATGAACAGATTTTTTTAATCTCTGTGGAAGGGCACATAAAACTATCTCAGAACGGAAGAATGCCAGGAAGACAAAAATTTTGAGAAACCTTTATTTAGTTTTAAAATTCGATAACATTTTGAAATAAACATCCATTTCGTTAAAATTAAGTAAAATATGAAAGAAAAACTGGAAAAGTGGATTAACATGGAAGGGGCTAAAATTGTTTGGTCAAATATGTTAATATCATAAAGGTATAACTTAAATAGAGACATTATGTTTACCACAATTGCAATCAGACATAAGGTAAACAATTTGGCGACAATGCCAGATTGCGCTGAAAGTTGTATCTCTACACGTAATGTTTTTAAAAACATATTATTTTTTTAACTTTATCATTTACATGCAATTATGCAAATTCTACGGTTTGTTTTTTTAAACATGGAGAAACACCTTATTATTATATTATAAAATTTAGGTATGTTATATAATTGCATTTAAATTTCCTTGAATCTTCACAATCTTAAATCAATAAAGAATTTATAATGTGAAGGTACATGTTATGGTACTTGAAATATATCTCATTTTTTCGATCGAAATATCATATAAAATACCTGATATTTTGGCGGAAAGTATAATTCTTTTTATTTCTCAATATATATCGGGAATAAAACCTACAACAATGTGACAACCTCGCGTTTGTGGCGGGTCAGCCATATAAACGTGTGTACGCTGCTCCATTCATAATTTCTCTACGGCGTTGTAGCTTTAGCATAATCAAGGTTTTAGTATATTTTACAGATTAATCGAGAGTTGTTTAATATTTTTTCAATAGATTTTTAAGTGTTTGTGCCAAAAGTGATATGACAAAGTGCGTAGTGTGACGAAAACTGAAGATTGCAGGTGAAAACCAAACATTTCACAGGTTTGTTATCATATGTTTTTTCGACGCCATCTTGTGGTAGGCCGCCATAGGCGTGCAACTAGTGTTGTAATAAATACAAAATATAATTAATAAATATAGGAAAGAAATAAGTTTTTTTGGGATATTTTTCCGAATTTGTAATAAAAACAATATTATTATGGTAAGCACTTATAATTACACTATATTTGGTATAATGAACAAAACCCCAGCTGCGACATTTTTAAATATCCTATATGAGTAGCAAGAAAATGTCTGCGTATGATATTTATTTATAGCTACATTCACAGTTTTAATACTATCTGTAGTCAGCTTATTTTTTCGGCTTAGATTTGTTTATAAATAGTACAAGCATTCCCGGTATAAATATAAATTTTTAAAATATTATTATGTCAGACACAGGATAAAGAATGTATGTTTGTTTTGTTACAACTTTTTATTTATAATATTTGCCTAGGTAGATACTGCAATAAAGATTTTTTTGTATTTATCAAAACTATAAAGATACTTTTGTAAGTATTAAATAAAAATTATAGTAGAGTGTATAAATTCCATTTTTTTTACACAACGAAAAACCATCATATAGTACCTATAATATAGGTATCATCCTTTTTCGAAACACCACTATTTTTAGTCGAATTTGCTTATTTTTTCCACATTGGTTTTTTGGTAATTTGCCTAAACAGTGCGGAAAGTGATACTTTTCTGCACACGATGGCCTTTAAGGGCGAAAAAGGTACTTTTGACACGTTTTTAGTACAACAATTTCCTACTACATAAAAAGCTTCTGCCTAAGGTTATATATATTTGGTATTTTTAAAATTAAAGCCAAAAAATAATTTTGTTTCCATTTTTACTTTAATCTAGTTTATAAATGCATCTAAAAACTCCAATTAGACTTAAAATTCACGCCATGCTAAAAAAATACTTTTACCTATGCTAATTTTTTAATAAAGTTTTGCAGGTCACTTGACATTAAATAGGTAAAGAAACTACTTCGCAAATGCGTGTGAAAAAGTCTACTGTTACATATCAATTTTAATGTGGAAAGTTCAACTTCCCACACGCCGTGAGTAAAAAAATAAGTACGGCGTGCATAAAAAACTGTCATAGCGTGCGTGAAAAAAAGTTTAACGCACGCAATTTCTTTTTAATTGGTAGTTTATGGACTAAATTTTTAAATTTTGAGTTTGAAATGTGTGTTCTAAAAACTACTTTTTGATCAAGAAAGTCATCACAAACACTCGTAGAAAAAAAAATTTACCTAACCCTTGCGGAAGTGTCTTTCCCGTCCGAATCCCCCCGTGCGTAAAAGTGTCACTTTCCGCACTAATTAGGCAGATAACTATCTGGAGAACATTTTAAAAATTAATATTTTCTATGTTATATCTTTACATAAATATTTTCACAATGACAAATATAATACCTCTCCATACCCTTGGTATCAATTACTAAGTATAAAAAAAATAAAGATTGTATTTCCAAAAAAATTTGACAAGTCTGAAAATAACGACCAAACTTTTTTACATTTATAAATAACGAGCCGCTTCTGGCCGCTGCTAAACGTAAGGTGGTTGAAGCATGTGTGAGGAGGAGCATGTCTGGTGCAGCGTTGCCAGTGGAACATAAAATGGTTTTCACTAAATCTAACGACTGATCGCGTTTCAAAGCAATCGTCTTTGGTTAATATGTTCGAGTAATGAAGCTAAAATTATTAAACCTCTTGGATAAAAAGCTGACTGGATCGGAAGCATGTCAAAATTTGAATAAAAGGGCAATTGTTAATAAGAAAATAAGTTAAAGTGCCACGATTTCTGTGTTTTGTTGACCCCTTCCAAAGAACACAAGTAAAATTAAATTGGTCGAAAAAAAACTGACGCAAAATACAGGATAGCTATTGCTTTTTTCAGAACCGTAATAAGCTTATACCCCTTTCTTGTATGCAATACAGTGGCCCAAAAACCGGACTGATTATTATTTATAGATATTTTTATTTATTATTCGATTATATTTTTTTATAATCTAGCAGGCTCATAATATTTTGTAGATTTCTATAATAAATTTACTATTTTTTTAAATCTTACTTACTACATGGGTACGAACTTTGAAACAGACAAAAACTTCACCTCTCCACCACCAAACCTGGAAGGGAACCTCTGAAGAGGACATAACCACGAAGAAGGAGCTAGAAAAAGAGGTGACAAATCTGTAGCAGGTGATTCTAACCAGCTTCGAAAAAGCCTATGTCTTAAAGCCAGAGCCCCCCTATGGAGGGTACCTTGGTGGAACAACAAGGTCGAAAGACTTCGTACCAAAACCAAACGAGCTCTCAACAGGGCAAAGCAAAAAAAGACGAGGCAACTTGGAAAGATTATAGGAAGGCAAGAAGAGCGTTTAAAAAAGAGGTAAGACGTAGCAAAAGGAAGCTCTGGAGAACATACTGTGGTAAAATCAACTCACTGCCGGAGGACTCCAGATTTTTAAAAATTTTAAGCAACGAAACAAGACAGACCCCAATTTCACTGAAAAGCCAAGACGGAAGCTGGACCACCTCTGTAGAGGAGTCACTTAGACCAACGTGGCGAGCCAATGCCGGCCATACCTGATGAGGTTGCACCAAATTGGGAGCTGGCAGACCGCATAGTCACGGAGAACACAATAACCTGGGCAATAAAAGAGTTCAGTCCCTACAAGTCACCCGGTCCGGACGGAATCTTCCAAGCGCTGCTACAGAGGGGCCTAGAAGCAATACTTCCTCACATGAGGAAAGTGTTCAGGGCCAGCGTAGCTCTGGGATACGTTCCTACCTGATAGAGGAAGGCCAATTTATTTTTATCCCTAAACCGGAAAAAAGGACTACACCACTGCTAAATCCTTCAGACCGTTATGTCTCACATCATTTATGATGAAGGCACTGGAAAAAATGGTAGACAGGTACCTTTTGGAGGGAACCCTGGCTAACAGACCATTCATTTCTCTTTTCGCTTTGGTCTTTTGTGAGATGCTCATCCAAGTTTGAATTTTCATTATTTCCACCCAAGATCTCTTGATCTTTTGTTTCTTAGTTTCTTTCCGGTTGCAGTAACTGATTTGGAGGTTTTTTAACTTCTTTTTTATTTTAATTGCCTTAGGAGCATAATCCTACTGAAAATATTAACACGCCAGATCTCTTGATCTTTTGCTTTTAAGTACAATATTGTTTTCATGGTACTCAAAAAACTGCTCATAAACTACCAATTCCCGAATTTTCTCTATTTATGTTAATTATTTGCCACTTTTTGGATTGGAAATAAAGTGCTTACTTTAATTTTTTGGTAAATTGACCACTTTTTTATACTGGGACTTTCCCATCCATTCTAGGATCAACGCCCAGTGTTGCCAAAGTGAGAGCTAAGATACGCTGCCCACTGCGCTACGGCGGCCAGCAAAATTTGCGTTAATTAGATTTAGTGTAAAATAAAACACTGATCATTTTTACAAACTTAACATTTCTAAATTCTGAGAACTAGCAGTTATCCCACATAACGTTGGAGGAATATTTATGTTATGGAAATATTCCCTCAAAGTGATTTTTGAAATATTCTATTGCGAATATGACAGGAATGTTGAGACCTATTTTTTGTTGAATATTCTTTAAGAGTTTGCGATAGTTATATTTCTTTGGTAATAGGATAATAATATGCCCATGATAACCTGATAATTAACTTATTTTTATGAATATTCCCAAAAAGAATGTTTTTCTCAGAATTTTGGCATGTTTGCTAAAAATATTATTATCTTGTGAAAAGTGCGAGATTTACTTGATTTATAATTGTAATTTGGTTTAATGTCATCTATTGTAGGTAGATGGCACTAGAATCAATATGTTCTCTATGTAGCAGGTAATATTATTATACATATAAGACAGCAAAAAGTTATTTAGGACTAATGCATATTTGGTGGATATTCATGTGGATTTGTATCCACTCCATATCTTAGGATATCCATCTCGAGGCCATCTGGACGCTTATTCTTGACGGCCCGTGAGGTGAAGTGAGTTCATTTCCCCGTGGAAATAGGTGCTGAAAGTAAGCTCACCTCACCTCACGGGCCGACAAAAATAAGCATGTTTTAAATCACAAAATCATATCCATGCAATTAATAGTCGGTGTGCCGGTATATTACTATAATTCATTTTATTACCTGTATGAGCTAGAACGTAACTTATTGTCGGCATGTGTTAGTAATATTCCCAATGGTAAAATGTAACATTTCTATCACATTCTTTGTGCTCTAAGTATATGACTATTACATTACAGGAATGTTTAATTGTTATGTGGGATTAGCTCAAAATGTTCATCTTGCTGGTAACCGTTAATTGAACCAACAATCTCTTCAATACTGTCAATAAAATTAAAATTCTCAGCAGTTTCCACGTCATTTCTGTTCACAACAGTCTGATCATCAGTTCTAAATTGGATACCTCTACCAAACTAGGGAGCTTTGTATTTATAAATGTTTTTAAAGATTTCCCCATCTCTGTAAGATTGTTCTTATACAAATTTTATCATGATAGTAACTATATTATTTTTTCCGAAGCAATACTATACAGTTATTTCTTAACAATTTATAATTTTGCCAGTTGTCTGTTGTTCTGGATTTTCACAAGATATTTTTTATTCTAAATCAAACCACGGTGGGTTGTTTGACTTACATGTGTAATAAGATATCACTCTAGATACCATAATTTCAACTTGTTTTTCAAAATTTTCGTAGACTTTATTGACATCACTACAATCCAACCACAAGTTGCACGATATCAATTCTAAACAATTCTAAATTGATTTTGTGGATATTCGTTTTATTAAATTTACTAATAATCTTATAACCTTCGATGTGTTAAATCTACATTGATTTATGAAATTTACTGAGATCAAAGAGTGATCTGATATATTTGGCTTTTTGTGTACCTGTGTTTGAACTTGAAAATTAGCCACAATATATTCGCGTTTTTGAATCACCTGTAATTCTGGTAGATTCCTCAACAGGTTGCTTTATACCAGACATATTTAAAATATTTCTTATTTTACACGAATACAAATTATCGTTTTGATAATTTAAACTAATATGAATAATGGTCCTATTATTTTCTTGCAATTATCCAAAATTTTGTTAAGTTATTTTCAAATTTAGAGAAATGAAATAGGGTTCACCCATCCATAATTTTAATCTTATTACCTGAAAATTTTGCTTTGAACACTAAAAACCGTATCTTGGAATTAGTTTAATGCGCTTTGTTTGAATAGCTAGTTACATTTCCCTAGCTACCCACTCTCTGCTTGTTTCCAGTTTTATTTCTATTTTAGTGTCAGGCTTTTAGCAAAGCCCGCGAGAGAACTGAATACACTTTTCTTTGTTTTTAGACAGAAATGGGTTTTTAAAACGTTATTTTGCTCTCATGGAGAATTACGTTTTTAAGCTTAAATAAGGTTAAAACACCCTGGACAAGATTAAACGTTCCAGAGGTAAACGCCCTTTCAGCGTCGTCGTCGTAACCTTTGAAAACACAAAGTGTGTATCAAGGATTTCTGTAGTGGTATTTTAAAGACAAGGAGTGCCAGCAGCATAAAGGGAGAGATTTCCCCTTCAGGTTTTAGGAAATACCTAAATTATGTTATTTTTAGCAGAAAATTATTTTCTGTTTTACAGGATGAAAGTAGGTAGGTAAGGTAAACAGGAAAATATCATTTGCGATAAGCGATAGATCATTTTAAAGGATATGTTGATTTTAAAAATTGAGTAAAAAGTAAGTCATTCCATAAAAAAAATACCAACTTATACTTATATCCACCAACGCAAAAATTCCCCAATTAGTCTTTAATCATGATTAGGTACTAATCGGTGTTTAGAATGTGGTGTGTGGTATATTGAAACTTTGTTTGCCAAGACTCATTTGAAACTCCAATTAGTGTTAATCATTAAACCTTAATCGGAGAATTTTCACGTTGGTGGATATTGGGGACATTATGTCCATATCCATAGTGTCATATCTCAAAAACTAGATTGAAAATTAAAATTTATTTTAAATGATCTATATAAAACTAGTTTACATGAAAAATAATTTTTATTAAAAAAGTTATAGGCCAAATTCTAAAATGCAAACACGGGTTAACATACTGACATGCGGTTTTCAACATTAATAATAATTTCTTAAAAATTCGAGTCCCTAACATATATAATATATATATTAGTTTTTCGTTACTTCCCCCCCCCAGAAATACCCAAAACCCCACAAGTTTGGAACCACCCTGTATAATCCCTAGATACCCTGCACAGCCATTAATTACACAGTTGAGCACTGAGGGGAGCTTTTGGGGTTTCCCCTCGCCCTCCCCCAAAAGACCGTTAGGTTACAATTGGCACAATAAAATGACAGCAGAAATAAAATATATTCTTGACCAACCGCGGTTACTAAACGGGGAAAATAGAACATATAGGAAATGGATATCACCAAAGTAGAATTTTTTATTGTATAAGAAATATTTAGAATTTAGGGTTCAATTTACTGATGATAAAAATTCGTCTAGCGGTATGTCAGTGTGTTTTTTTATATCAGTCTATTTTTCTGTTTAAATGGTCACAAATACGACAAAAAAAACAAAACCGCACTAACGAACTATAGCGACTCACTCAAGCATACTTTTGATTTCGAAAATACAACAATTTTAAAAACAGAAGTTCATCAAAAAAAGCGGGAATTTTTGGAAAATTCACGAACTGACATAAAACAATTTAACCCAATATATTTCAACCTACTAAAAAATAAATAACAAACACGCATATACACAGACGCACGCAATAAAAACAATAGCGAACCCCAAAATCTACCCCTGTCTTCCATACCATTCCCATTCCCCCCTCCCCCGCCACCCTTACAAGCACACACATTTTAAAATTCACTAAATTAATAGAATAATTTTTAGCTTTTATCAGTACCACGTTCGACCCGAATCCACTATATCGTACCTATGATTATATTATTTCCTATATTAATATGAATTAAAATATTATTTTCCTATATTTTTTAATTCAAAACAAAAAAAAATTGAAAAACATTAAAAAATTTAAAATTCAAAAGTTTTCTGCATAAATTGAAAAAATTTTCGCCTGCGGCGTTATAAAATCATTGATACTCACAATTTTCTTTTAATTTTGTGTCAAAAATGACATTTGTAGTGTAATTTTGTCCGAAAGATTAGCCTGCGGCGTGGCGCTATAACACCATTAATATTTATTTTATTAATGGTAATTAAATTTAAGTGAAAAACTGGCATTTTCAGTGAAATTTTCGCTTAACCCTTCCTCCCCCCCCCCCGACGTAAATTTCTGGGTGCGCCACTGAATTACCTATTACTTCTCTGAAATGTTTGCCTAACCCCCCTCCCGCCCATAAATAAAGAAGTTTTTTGTGTACTCGTTCCGGTATATAAATCATTACTACGTTTTCACGTAGAACTGAATAGGTTTTCAATACGATTCACTTTTCGGTTTTGATGAAGCCATTTGAATGCGTTTATTATTTTGAGGTTAGTTATTGACAATTTTACTTCTTTGTTGCTTTTTTAAAGCCAATAGGGTCATTAATCAGTTCGATACGATACCCCTTTTCATGCAGTTGGATCCCGATACGATCCCAAAAAAAGCCGTATTGAACTTGGGCAGGGTCAACGAAAAAAAGTTCGATTCGCCGAATTTTCATGAAAGATTTGAATGAAAATGAAAAACATATTGAGCTCCACGTGAGAACAAAAATAGTCAAAAGCATAAAATATCCTTTAAGCTGTCAAGTAGTTTGCCAAGTAAACATTTTCATTTCAGTAATCTTTTGCCAAATCCTTTCTAAAATTCATTCATTTTTTACTGCTACAGTAAGTGGCACTTTACTTCAGCAAATAAGGGTAAATTGCGCTTTTCAAAATGCCCACTAAAAGTTTGTTTGGATTGCTATCTCGACATACTGCCACCCTACGTGTGCATGTTTATGCATGCGCCTTTTTGGACTTCAATCTGCATTTTTAAGGGACAAAATCAGGTTCATCGAAAGTTCAAGATTTGATTTTGTAGAAATAAATTTTAAATTTGTCCAGTCTAAAGTTATTTAAAACCACAACAACCACAATATTTGTTTGAGACAATGATGTATTTGTAATTAACTCTGTATTTCGGACTTCCATTGCCTATATTTTATTTTTACACGACGTTTCGATCAGTACAATCTCTGATCGTCTTCAGGTGCAAAGTACAATCTTTTCCTAAGGCTACGTACTTATATACGATGGGAAATCACTCAACCGTGTTCAAAGTTTAATAAGTTGGCTCCGCCCAAGGAGGGGCTTCCAAATATTTGGAATTTCAACACTTGGTTTACTGAAAATACCCTGATTCTGCCTAATAAAGGCAGCTTCAAGAAATTTTCGTTTCTTCCAGTGTGACTCCTCGTGCAAAACCTTTGCTTCTGTCCACGTTGTTTCACCTCTTTGGGTATTCGTCTGATGTTCCTTAAGCCTAACAGATAGCGGTCTTTTTGTTTCACCTATGTATGATTCACCACACTCACAAGGAACTTGGTAAAAGCATTCTTTATTTTGTTTGTTATCCGACTTTGTTTTACTAAGAAGGCCTCGAATTGTATTTTGAGGTTTAAAAGGCGTTTTTTATATTAAAGTTGTTCGCTACTCTTCAAATTTCCTCTCAGACTCCTCTAATGTATGAAATTGTAAGGAATGCATTTGCCTGGTTTTGGTCTTGTAATCTCTGTCCTGTTTGTTGAAATTTAAAAATAGTATCTGTTATAAGTTTAAGGCTGTAACCATTCTGCTGCAGATCCTTCTTAATGTTTCTTACTTCTAACGGCTTGTTATACAAAGTTCTTATTACGCCCCGTTTGGTTGTAGCAGAATGATTTGAACCTTGATTTAAATATTGTCCTGTGTGAGTGGGTTTACAGTAAACTGTTGTTCTGATGTCGCTTTCTACTCGTTTGACAAGTACATCAAGAAAAGAAAGTTGACAATTTTGCTCCAACACCATTGTGAATTTAATGGTGGGTCTTATGTTATTTAGTTGGTGAAGAAATTCTGAAAGTTATTGGTCATTCCCGGTCCAGACAATAAAAATATCATCAACATATCTTAGCTTAGGTTTATATGATGCGGTGTCAACCGCGTATGATTCTTGACGACAGAAGAACTGGGACAACGGTTTCAAAAGAGTCGAGAAAATAGTATGGAGGAAGATTATCAATCAATTCTGGACAAAATCACACCAACCTGCAACCATCTTCAATCAATATCCACAAAACCAATCGACCACCGATATTGTAAGAACCATCATTAATGCATCAAAGAAGACATTGACACCCATAGAAGAAAACTTACTTGCGAAAGGTCTTAACTTTTCCATCGATCCTAAGAACATACCCACCATCAATATCATCACCGCCATAGAAAGTCATCCTCTTCCACGACAAGATGCCGACGAGCTCAGACATCAAGTAAGGACCATTATTGACAAACCTATTAAGCATACTTCTAACATAAGCAATACAGAGGAAATCGCGTTGAAGAATCTTCAAAAGGACAAATCAGTTAAAATCTTACCGGCGGCTATCACCAGAAAGTTGAAGAGGTACTTGCCAAAGGAAACTATAAACTTCTCTCAAAAGACCCGACACAATCAATCGAAAGTAAAGTTTATAGAACTTTAAAAAGGTATTCCAGATATATTCCGGACAACACAAGGTCTCAACTTACACCACATTATAGCCTCCTCATCCTCCTCCAAAATTCACCAACCACAAGTTCCAGAAATTCTCCAACAAGCAGTCTGTCCAAATTCCTTTTGCAGGCAAGAGTTTCATTTGTAGAAAATTCCAACCATTTTGCTAATATTCTTAAATCTTTTGTTTTAAAACCAGAGGATAGATTTGTCAGTTTTTATGTCGAAAGTCTATACACCAATGTCCCGATAAAGGAATCGCTAGATATTATTAGAGAGAGACTGGTTGATGACGCATCCTTTTGTGAACGTACCAGCCTGCCATTGAAGGGAGTGATGGAGTTGTTAGAATGCTGTCTACATAACTCTTATTTTTAGGTGAAAAATAGGTTTTATGCTCAGGACGACGGTCTGCCAATGGGTTCATCGCTTTCGCCAGTGGTGGCCAATATGCACATGGATTGGTTTGAATCACACGCGGTTGATACCGGAACATATAAACCTAAGCTCTGGCTAAGATATATTGATGATACTTTTATTGTCTGAACCGAGAATGACCAACAACTTTCAGAATTTATTCACCACCTAAATAACATAAGACCCACCATTAAATTCACAATGGAGTTGGAGCAAAATTGTCAAATTCCTTTTTTTGATGTACTTGTCAAACGAGTATAAAGCGACATCAGAACAACAGTTTATCGTAAAAGCACTTACATAGGACGATATTTAAATCAAGGTTCAAATCATTCTGCTACAACCAAAGGGGGCATAATAAGAACTTTGTATAACAGAGCCGTTCAAATTTGTAACAATTCTTATGACTTGGAAATCGAAGTAAGAAACATTAAGGACAGAGATTACTTTACAGATTTAAATCACATAATACAATTCGAAGCCTTCTTAGTAAAACAAAGCCGGAAAACAACCTAGGTGAACCAAAAAGACCGCTATCTTTTAGGCTTAAGGAACATCAGACGAATACCCAAAGAGGTGAAACAACGAAATCAGGAATCGCCGAACACGCATGGTCAAAACAACACCGAATGAAGTGGACAGAAGCAAAGGTTTTGTACAAGAAGTCACACTGGAAGAAACGAAAATTCCTTAAAGCTGCCTCTATTGGGCAGAATCAGGGCATTTTTAGTAAACCAAATGTTGAAATTCCAAATATTTGGAAGGCCCTCCTCAGGCGGAGCCAACTTCCTAAACTTCACGGTTGAATGATTTCCTATAGTATATAAGTACGTAGCCTTAGGAATAGATTGTACCTGAAGACGATCAGAGATTGTACTGATCGAAACGTCGTGTATAAATAAAATATAGAAAGTGGAAGTCCGAAATACAGAGTTAATTTCAACAACAATATTGACTGTGCCAAATATGTCCTAGCTCTTGAGGGATTTCTTAGTTGAAAAAAGTTGTTATAACTAAAAAAATATATACTACAAGCTTTTTTATTACTGACTTGATAAAGTACATGATGAGTAGAAAATTAATAATAGGTAATCATTTTGTTTGAAGGTGGTAGTTAGGTTAGGTTTGTTATGAGTGATGCCATACTGCACCCTCCAACGCGACCTAAGAGGTCTATTGTGGCTCATACCTGTATACAAGTCACTCAGCCCACCCTTCCCTTATAAAGGAAATCAATCTATTTTGTAAGACTCGAAATCTTGGGGCACTTTTAACCCAGGGCCAAATATTTTCGCCCTTGTTCTCATTAGTCCTACGGAGTGGCATATATACCGGCGTTTGTTTGAACTTACTAGAATTTCGAACTTCCATTGTCTTTATTTTTTACTTTTCCACAACTAAGACTACCTAATCTTATATACTAGTATGTGTTAACTGAACCATGAAACTAACTTGTGTTCAGTGAACCATGAAGTTTTACACTTGCTTGGTTCCGCTGTTTCGCAATGGAAATCTGTTACCTCCGAAAAGTGTGGGTTTGAGAAACTGCATGGGCGTTTCTTTGAATTTGCCCTTTAATAGGTTTTCGTCCTTGGCGATGATCTTTGCCTCTTTCCATTCCATATGATGTTGAGTTTTCCAGTCCTTGTCAAGTTTCGCGTTTGTGTTCCGTAAGGTGCACTTCCATGGGTCCGCTGGTTTCTCCGATCTAGATATCCCCACACACGCAGTACTTGGTGTCGTGGCGTTGCAGTTCGATTTTTGTCAATTGACTTCTTATTGCTGTGGTCGTTTTGAAGACAGTCCGAAGATGGTATTGGTTGCTTGTTCTTCTTATCTTTTTTGAGATTCATTTGATGTATGGAATTATAATTGTCGCCTTTCTTTCACTATTTAGGTCTGTCGTATTTTGTGTTGGTGTGGTCTGAAGAGTTTTATTGATCGTGTAGTTCAAGAAACCATTCCTTCGTAGACAGGATGGAATTTTTGACTTTTCTTTATTTAAAGCTTCTTCTGTATTGCTGATGTAGTTGGCTTGATCTATGAGAGATTTTGCAATTCCCAGTTTGGTTGACATAGAGGGGTTTGAATTGAAATCAAGATATTATCCAGTGTGAGTTGATTTGCGATATACGGAAGTAATTGAATGAATTATTTTTGTTGACTAAAACATCGAGAGTGAGTTTCTTATGCTGTTCACATGATTGAAGAATTTTTCCAGTGTGTTGTTTTTCTTTTCCCAGATGATGAATATGTCATGGATATATCTAAGCCAGTGGTTTGCTGCGCACTTATAGGTTTAGTATACTACTCGCAATATGCATATATTGTTGTGTCCAACAAAGTGTTGCATATGTATAATGTATAAAATATGTGCTTTGCAACTTGCCTACTGTATAGTAGCAAAGCGCAAGCATTGTACAATACTTTATTTAACACCATTGTAAATATATTCGCACTAGTTACAAAACACATGAATGAAAACAACTCCAATCTAACGCTCATATAACTTTATTATTAAACTAACACACAAGAATACATTATTATTGAATGAAAAAAAAATCTGTGAGCTTGGTGATCTGCACATTTTTTCAAAGCGGGGAAACTTGACACTGCCACTCTCATCTCTTGCTTCACGTTGATCTTTAAACGATATTTGCTCTTTATCACAGCTACAGCTGAAAATCCAGCTTCGCATAAATAGGATGTTGCAAAGGGGATTAGAATCCTCAAAGCTTTTAAACTTCTATTTATCATAACAGTTCAACCGCTTACAATTCCTCTTACGGTAAACTAAGCTAGCAAAGCGGACTACGGCGACTTAAATACTGTCAAAGAGCGCTCGCGAAAATTCTCGTCGAGCGACACGCAGGTCGAATACTGGCTTCTGGAAATTCTAGAAACTTGCTCTGCTCTCTCGGGCTCGAGTCTCGATTGATAGCGAATGCGGCGCCGGCGTTGCCAAACGTAACTCAGTTCTACCTTATTTATCAGGAGCGCCTGGCGGCGCCCCTGGTTTCTTCTCGCGGCACTCTGGGGCGCCGCGGCGCACACTTTGGGAACCACTAATCTAAGCTATAGTTTGAGAGCTGCTTCTTCAAAGGATTCCATAAAGTTGTCGGCCACTACCGGCGAAAGTAAAGATCTCATGGGTAGACCACCTTCCTGTCGAAAATATCTGACCTTTTCCTGGAAATAAGAACTCTGCAGACAGCATTTCTACAAATTTAGAATGGCATTGATTGGTAGTGGTTCTGTTAGAGAGGTGGCTGTCCTTGAGTAGCTTCTGTTCAATGATTTGGAGTGATTCTTCCAGTGATACGTTCGTGTACAAACTTTCAACGTCAAAACTAAAAAACTGGTCGTCGGGTTGTAGTGTACAGTACACAAAGTGCTTTGAATTCTTGACAAATGATGGTGGCTTTCCTTGAAGAGGCTGGATGATTCGCAAAGATTAAAGTCGAAGAATTGCGAGAACTGGTTATCGGTCGGAGGCATGTTTTCCTCATGAATTTCCGACAGTCCTTAAAACCCACCGCACCTTCAAAAAGATTGCAATCGTTTTTGAAGAACTCTTGACCTCAATTTAAAAAAAAATGCCTGAGGTGCTATAACATCAACAAAATGTAACAATTTTACTTTAGTTTTAAGCAATTCTTATCAACAGCATTCAAAAAGTGTACAAATTACTATTTAAAATTAAAAAAAATTGTTAAAATATTTATGACGTGATGTGGTCAGCTTCTTGAATCTTGAATTGAGGACAGCTAACCCAATCCACTTTTTGATTAAATATTTTACAAAAAACGTGAAAGATTAAAAACTGCCCGGCGATGCATTTATTGATACAGCGCAATTTTAGTTTAATTTTTATGTACTTTTGGCAATAATTCAAACCATTTTAAAAAATTACATGCATATATAGTAGCTTTTAAGACATAATTTTATCAACAAATCTAGATCTAAGAATAGATCTGTACTTGTTTTAACATTCCACAAAAAACCTGAAAATTTAAAAAAATTCAAGAGACTTTTGTGCTTAAATCGCAGAAATACCTACGTTTAAATTTTAGTTAGTTTTTTTTTCAACCATATTTCATTATTCTCATATTTTTTTTCGAAATTTTAAGAAATAATTTTGGCAGCAATATCTAGTAGCGACTCGCATCCTTGCTTTTTAGTACACATTAATCCCAACCCAAGCCCTATCAAACCGCTCTTCCTTTAAAAAAAAAGCTGCGCCTCCAGCTTGTATAGTACTTCCAATTTCAGTTGGCACAACTCCTTTTACAGTGTTACTCTAAAATTATAAACTTTAAGAAAATAAACGTTTAAAATTCAAGTTCCCCGTATATTTTTATGGCACAAACACATTCAGATCGAAGAAAAAGGCTTATTGGTCACCGAAAGGGTGTACGGGGTTCTGATTGGGTGGGAGATAAGCAGGTACTTAATCTCTATGATAATGGAGTATTACGTTTATTTACGAATATTCTTAGTCAGTGCCGTGATAAGTTAGTGGTAAATTAAAATAAATTTTAGTAAAAGCGTTCTTGAATTATTTTGCGATTAAATATGGCCAGAACATGGAGCGATAACTTTCAGGTTGTTGAGGAGCCCGCGGTGAGCCTTGTTGAAGAGTCTGTGAAAGCGGAAACCCCGAATTTGCAAATAAAGACATACATGTACAGACTCAAAGACTTATTTTAAACATTTAGAAATGTTTAAAAGAAGAAAACTACGACTCATTAGGTAACTAGAATTTGTGAACTGACAAAAATTGGTCGGACCAGTGTTTACAGGATTATTAGAGCTGGAAGTGAATTGGGTTTTGTTTTTTGTTTACACAAACTTCTGCAGACTATCACAAAGACATGACGGCAGATTTATTTGAAAAATGGGTTGGTGCACAACTTATCGTACTTGACAATGCATCGTACCATTTGCGCCAAAAGACAAAGGCTTGTACATAATACAGCCCCTTTTAAATACATTTTGTACTGGGTGTCTTTTAAATCATGGGTTTATTATGTATTTAAAGCGTTCTGTATTATCCTGCATAAATAAATATTCTTCGATATTATTTGCCTGCCTTCGCCTCTGTGTCACAAAGACGATGCCGACGTTTTATGAGGTTTTGGTGTGCCAACTGACATTGGAAGCACTATACTAGAAGTTTTTTAGTGTGATGACATATACGTCTCCCCCCCCCTTCCCCGCAAAATTTTATAAGCCTTAAAGGGAGCGCCAACTCAAGCTATTGCCTGAGGACGTGTAAAGGGCTAGAACCACCCTACGATGTAATTTTATTATTTATTCCTGTTGTGTGCCCACAGTTGGTCTAGAGAGGGGTTTTAAGAAAAAAATATATATAATCTTTAAAACATACACTTTTGTATTTGATCCATCGCCAACTACTATTTACCATAAAAAGTAAAATCCTCTATATAGCCCTTTTCTGGGGAGCTAATTTTGTAAAATATTCTGGGAACCTTAAAGAGCAACCCCCTATTTTTGATATATTGGCTTTCAAAATGTCAAAAATTCAATATTCAAAGGCCCATATCTTAGAAACTAAACAAACTATCTCTATTGTGTTTATTATCGATTTTAGGAGTTTTTTACGAGGAAATAAAAAAATGACAACAGTTTGAGAATCTGACCTTCTATTTCATATTTTTGGAATAATATCGTCTTAAAGAACTTAGATAATTTAGATCAGTTTGCTGTAATTATTACGGAATAATAATTTTTTTTACGTATAAGTATAAATATAATAGTCAAAAGAAAGAAAAAACTGTTTTAATTCTTACTTGAAACACAGTGACACAAAATGTGTTATTAGTACACCATCATCATACCAACGTATGGTACGGTAGTTTATCAAAAATTTAGTTGCTATTTGGGTCCTAAAACAACTACATCTACAAAAAAAAGGATTTTCTGTCGGTCTACACACATGATAGAGAAGGCATTATGTATTATGATTTTAACTAAAATTTGGTACCAAAGCGTTTTTTTGGCCACCCACCAAGTAAATGTTGGATAGACTGATGGGGGTTTAGGAAGAGAAAAGTGTGAAATAGTTGAAAGAATTGTAACTTTGAAATAAACATTTTTCTGCAGTTTGGTTTAAATTACTAAGAGCTTTAGTTTTTGAAATATTTAAAAGAGGTGTTAAAATATATTTTTTAAAAACATAATTTTTGAAGCAAAGAAGCAGATATCAATATACGTTTCCAGATTTTAGTTCCTGTGAATAGTACTTACATGAAAATTTTGTTGTCCGATTTTACAGACGGTTTACCCAACTTTTCGTATTGATAATTTATTCATAACTTTAGTAATTCTTAATGCCTGTCGTTTTACTTCTTTATCAAAATACAGAGAACCCTGACTAAGAGGAAAGTCTGTTAGATTTATAATTTTTGCGTATATTTTTTACTTCAGTAACTCGCGACTCTATGATAATGGACTAGTCGTGCTTTCAAACAAATCAAAAATGACAACTCAAACTTGAGAAGTAATGTCACGCTTCGCTTCCTTTAGAGCTTGCTCTAGGATTAGTGTCCTTGTTAAAAATTCTATGCTCACCATGGGTATCCCCTAAACAGTACGAGATACAAAAAGGTTTAAATTAAGACAAAGTTTTGCTCAATTTGATGCTTTGCTTAAAACTAAAAAAAAGGTTACAAAACTCGAGTAGTTC
The DNA here is from genome assembly GCA_963921995.1 of Oxystoma pomonae. Taxonomy (NCBI): domain Eukaryota; kingdom Metazoa; phylum Arthropoda; class Insecta; order Coleoptera; family Brentidae; genus Oxystoma; species Oxystoma pomonae. The sequence goes on from OY998163.1 coordinate 101,375,067, forward strand.
TAGAGAGAAAAAAAAAACAAAATTTTAATTTTTAATTTTCTACGCTTTCATTGTTAAAACTTTCAAAAAACGCTTAAAACTTTTAACTAGCACTTTTTAAAAATCTACCTAATAACAGTTCCGTTTTTCAGACTTGACATTTCAGTGGGGCGGGGGCACTGTCAAGTTCATTCTTTCTTAAGGACACGTGTTCTTTTTTCTTCTGCATGCCGATGCAGTTTGGTTCATGAAGGATGGCAGATAATATTTTTCAACCTATTTTGACAAGTAATGTGACGTTTTCGGTTAATTGACCTTCTATTTCTAATTTTCTTGTTAAGTTTAAGAGTAAAAAACAAAGAAAAAACGCAGAAAAGAAATATTAGGCAAAAGTATTTTGTTGAAAGAAAATGTCAAAAAAACTGTAAATTTTAAGGTGTCAAAAAAGGTGCAAGCGGTTTTCCAAAATATCTTAAATAATTTAGAGGCAAAAATTGGGGCCGATGATGGTCAATTAACTCAAAACGTCACGTGACTTGCCAAAATAAAGTTGAAAAGTATTATCTGTCATCTTCCATAACCAAACGGCAGGAGAAAAAAGCACGTGTCCATAAGAAAAAATGAATTTGAACCTGTCACAATAATCACTTTCTTGCCAGAAACCTGCCTAGTTTCTTTTCTGTTATGTTTGCAAATTTTCGTGAAGTTCGGGATCTTTTTGACCATTATGACTTCAGATTTTCATCTTTCCAAATTTATTTATAGAATAATTCGAAACTTACCATTTTCCACACGTTACTAGCAGCAGCAAAAAATACGGTAGCCCTCATGATAAAATTAAACCTAAAAAAATTAGAGTGGGTAGTTGCAAACAGCTCTGGAACTGTGTAAATTCCGGTCCAATTTAGTGATATTATCATCCCTTATTCGTAACGACTTTACTCTAAACCAAATAAACCGGAAACAACAAATGATGTGATATATATTTAGTACAATCGTTATTTGTAAGCTGATCACCCAAGTAACACAAGGTGCCGAAAAACTTTTGCACAAACGTTGCGACAGCAAAACTCCTCTACTATTGTGTTTTTGCTGTTGTCTGCCACAACGTCTTGAAAGTGTTGATAAAACGTCGCCTAGCCCAATTTGGCAATCATTTTTTGGTCACTGCAATGACCATATAGCTTTTTCAGTTAACTTAATTTTAAAAAAAAAAGTATTTCTTACAAAACCCAAAGAAAAATGGCAAATAAATGGTTGATGCGGTTTGGATGATGGAAATATTTATTTATACACACAGATTTTTGGCTTCATCCATGGACCAAATTGACATGCGAAGGCCAGTTTACTGATAATATTTATCACGAAACCTCACCAAAACACGGGCGCTTCACATATTAAAAATATTTACAGTTTATTTTTTTAATTTAATTTTTAGGTTACAGTTTTTTAACCAAAAAAGATTTATCTCTACCTTAAAACTGGTTTTAGTGTTAAAAATCTACACTTTTCATAGAATTTTTGATTTTATTTTGGAAAAATATAATAATGTTTTCTTTTAAGATTGTTTTCGTAGAATGTAAACTAACAACGCGATCTAACTAGACAGCTAATATTGCTGTACTTTAGCAAATGATTTTTTTCCACTATTTTCTCTACTTAATATGAAAAAGGGACGGGGCTTTGTTCGCGAAGCAAGCCGAAAGAACCCGACGGCTAAAATTACTGTCTTAGCTGAAAATGTTTTTCTCTAACTATTTTTACAACTTCCTGCAGCACAGAAAGCGCATTATCGTCGAAACGACCCGAAAAAACCCGAAAGCTAAACTTGCTGTATTATAGTCAAAAATATTATTTGCTGGCTTTACAACTGTATTGCTCCAATTTAGTTTTTATTGGTGTCAGAACTGATATAAAAAAAAGCTACAAAGTTTGGCTTTAATGTATAGCCAATATTCTGCATATTTTTCTGCCCAAAGAATAGTATTTTTGAGCAAAGTTTAATAAACTTTTGCTTTTAATACCAGTATGGTCATCAAAATGGGTTGCGCTTACATTATGAAAGCCAACAGTATTACAAAAACTAAGCAAGCTAATTTACAACCAAAAAGATGCTGACAAAACGTTTTCACAGCTTTACTTTGATCATAAATACTAGTGTGTACAATGTGTATTACTTGGACAGACAACTATATGAATCTATAAAAAGATTTTGGAACTCAACAAAGGCCAAAACAATTTAGTTTTTTGGGTGGAATCATGATTCAATTTTTTTTTTTCAGGTGACAATGTCGACGCAATACTGATGCGAAAATCATGCGCAATGTGCATGGCCAGCCAAATTTTCACCATTCTACTAACCACACTGATGGCGGCCGTACGATAGAAACACATCATTGGATTTCAAAATTTTGTAAAAATAATAATCACATGGCAATATTTAAACATATTCTAAAAGATGAGTATTGTACAGTCTTCACACCTAAACGTTGCCTAACATTTTTCCAAACAAATCTCGAACAGTAAATAGTGAAGACCCTACTACTTAGGGGGCATACGTAGAAAATTTGGCTTCCGTGGGTCTTTTGATGAAGATTTTAAGAAACTTATTTTAATCGATTACTAATTGACCCACCAACACTGCCTAACCTGTCATAAAAAACGTGTGGCCTCTAGGGGGCGCCTACACATCTGAATCTCAGTCAGTTGGTAGTTCATACTATTACCTGCAAGTTTGCTGTACCGACCAAATTGTCATAGCTGTTAACAAGGTCCCTAGGTTATGAGCCCAAAATTTTGTCGATCTCAATTAAAAAATTATATTTTACTCCTCTTTAACCATTGTATAAAGAAGTACTTTAACCCTATATCAACAAAAATGCACCACTAGAGTCGCAGTGGACCATTTCTCAATTTTGAATACTCCCAACTTTGTCCCAGCCTCTAGGGGCTGTAAGCCCTCCATATACACATATGCACACACTTTTTGATGAGTTTTAGATGTGCGTATTAAGTGGTTTTCTGGAATATAGAAATGGTAAAAGGGCTGGGGCAAAGTTGGATGTAAAAAATATAAGCTCTTAAAATGTGCTTTGACTCAAACTTGTAATAGCAAAAAAAATTTGCCCTTTATGAATTTGGTATAGTAAATTTTGAACAAGTTGTTTGAGATTTAAAATTTTTAGCCCCTATTTAGGAGTCGCCCCTAGGATTTGAGATTTTTATATTTAATAATATTTGTGACAGCAAATTCATGAGTTTTGAATATGTATATGGAGTTTTTTCTGAAATATGAAACTGATAAATATTAGATTTCGCCCCCTTATAGCCCCTACCCAACTAGCAATTTGTCGACGACTCAACGTTGTGCACCGCGTGCCAACGTTGCGTCGCAACGTTAACTTTTACTTAAACACCACCCACTTTTGCACCAATTTGGTGGATGATTTTTTGGTTAAGTCAACGTCCCGATCGCGACTACAGTTGAAGTAATAGTTCAATGGGTTTTGGAGTACAATTATTTGTTCAAAAGATTGTTCATTACGTAAAATGATAATTAAACTATTCGACTACAAATTAAACTATTTCTAACACCATAATATTATTAAAATAAAATTATATTCTATGTCATATATCATGTTTTGCACCATCAAAACATGCGAACCAATGCCAAAATATATAAACAGACGGTAGTTTACTGTCAAATGTGCAGGTCGTAGCTTTAAAAAACAAGCGCGCCCTCGATTAAGATGATTTTATGAAACTAAAAAAAAAATCATGACTTAAAAGTCGCTTCGAAAAACCTCTGCAGGTGTTGCTTAGGATTCCTAAGAACAAAATACGAATTTTTACATGCAAAAAGATCGTAGTTTATTGTAGAAAAAGGTAAAACAAAAAATTATGTTTGTTTACATATTAGCATACAGTGGTTTTTACAATCAATCATGGCGGCACTTATTAGTTTCTATGACAACCAAAGGAGTCCCGTATCTCGACCGCTGTAACTACTTAACTTTGTTTTGAACTGATCCCCTAACTTAAAAGACGCGAACACGCCTCAATTTTTACCCAATCGAAATTGCTCCACAGTTTGGCTTTCTACTGCTCACTTAATTTCCGTCCTTGTTGTTTACACAGGACCTTCCTTTTTCTTTTCCGCCACACAGAAGATGACACATTTTGATCCAGTATATCAGCTAAATGTTAGCTAAAGTCTTCTGCGACGATAAAATATCGAAGAATATTTATACAATTTGTTCCTTTTCATAGATTAAAATGTTGAAACAAAACTAATAGAAACTCTACAAAACACTTTTGACGTTTGTATGACAGACAGCAGTGCTCCAAAATTGGTTTGTTGCAAACGTAACAGAAAACTTGGTTAGATGAAAACAGGCGTGCCCCCGTCTCCAACAAACGGGCCAGAAAACGTGGGGCAAATTGATCAATTTTCGGTTTAGCACACACCGATTTGCAGTCGGCGCCTTCACAACTAAGGAATTACTGTTAGTAAAATAGACGGTCACAAATAGTTGTGATGGTGACTGAAGTTGTGATAAACGTTTAGGCGTCGTATAATAGTCGAAGTTGTCGACGGTCGCCATGATAACTATTCTTTATCCATAAAACAACGTTTAAAATTAGTGCAACTTTAATTTTTACAACTTGCACAACTAAAAATTGCTAGTTGGGTAGGGGCTGGGGAAATTGGGGATATTTAAAATTAAGAAATGGTGCACTGCGCCTCTGGTGGTGAATTTTGGTTGACATTGGCTGAAATATAAGTGAAATATAATTTTGTAATTGAAATCAACAAAATTTTTAGCCCCTAACCTAGGGGCCTTGTTAACAACCACGAATTTTTTTTCTAGCAACTGACTAAGATTCAGATGTGCAGGTGCATTAGTATGGAAGGTATAAGGGATAGTCTAAAAACACATTTTCGCCCCTGTTACCCCCTAGGGGACACATCAGATTTTTTTGGGTTTGGACACAGCAAAAAAAGAAACTTTTTCCAGCCTCAGAAGGATAGTTTCATACTATCGGGTATAATTTAAAAACTGTTAATGGTTGCCTCCTGGCACCCCAATAATATCTACTTTTATAATTATAAATTAAACCACGTGCTCTGGTCTTTTAGAATATGTTGGTTTTGACCACAGCTACATTTCGGTATGAATCGACATGTGGATGCAAAACATTTATTTATAATTTTGAACCAAAAATTGGTTTGGAAAACAAAGTTTATCCTAAAATTCTGCCACTGAAGTAAAAGTAAAATTAATTCTACTTAAATAAAATTGACATACCTGATGTGATAGTGAATAGGAACAATTAAAATATTATTAAGTGAGATATCTATTAGTCATTTTTACATTTCTCCCTTGTATATATATTGAGACAAAAAATATCAAAAAGCAGAAACTAGCAGCGGACACAAACAAAATTTGGATCCAAAAGCGATCTAAAAAGCGGAAAGTTATAACAAAAAAAATCACAAAACAGTTTGTTTCATTTAAAAATATGGTTTCTTTAAAAAAATAAAAAATTTCACACATAACAAAACCCAAAATTTTTCGCAAAAATAATCAGGGCGTGGAAAGTAAATCCCTACAAACATCTACAAAAAATAAAAGTTACTGTAAAATACTAAATGTTTTATCATTCTGCTGAGAGTTTCTGGTAATAAAAATTAGTTGAAATGAATGTAAAATAAACCGTAATTTTGTATATTTAAATTAAAATAAAAAGAAAAATAGACGTCTAAATAATAGAAAATCAAACTTTTAGAGTATACTGTAGGAAATACTTCTGTTTTTTAAACGTAAGAAATAGTGTACCTATCTTCTCTATTCAATTTTAAGAGGTATATTTCACGTAAAAACCTGACATTTCAATACCTAAAAGAGACTCCTTTAAACAACCTGTATGTATTCTTCTTCCATAAACAAAACACCGAGTCTCCCAAGATGGTTGACTCTCTAGGTTTAAAAATAAAACATTGTAGGACTTATGGTAGGGCCATGATGAACCTTAAAATATTTTAGTTAAATACCCGTTAAAATAGTTTTTCGCTAATTTTAAAGACATTTTGAACTTTTAAAAAAAGAAATTGATATACTGTTTTAAGTCTTTAAGATATCCTTCGAGCATTAAAAAACAAGAAAAGTCTACTTTTTTTCATGAAAATTGTAAAATTAAGATTATGTGCACTGCGGAAATAGTAGTTTTTACAACTAGGGGCTAAAATAGTGCTTTTTTTACAAGCGTTGATTAAATAACGAGCGCAGCGAGGTATTTAAAAACGCGAGTAAAAAAAAGCACAGTCTAGCCGCGAGTTGGTAACACTATTTTTTTTAATACCTTTATTAAAAAATCCAAGAAAAACAGAAAAATACTTTTAAAAATCTCGAACGAAGAGCACTTCTCGCAACACACCATCTTTACACTATAAATCAAGGCGGCTTGTAAATGAAATTACAATGGTTTGCATAGAGATGTCCCTTTTTACTCGGTGACGTTCATTGTTACGACATTTTAATCTTTGACAGTTTGATATTTTGCCGATTTTTTTAAATGATTTTTTCGTAAATACTTGGTGGCGCAAATAGCTTCATTTTTAGACAAGAATATATAATTAGATTTTTTAATATTAGTATTTTCCGCTATTTCTCTTTAATTTTCGGTAGAGAAACGGACAGAAATCTTTTTCTTACAGACAGTTACTTAAATCATGTTTTTGATAAAGTTATAAAAAAAAATATTTTACTCTGCTGCGATAACACTAATCCAATTTTTCCTGGAATTTTTGATGTTATAATTATGGCACTCATAAATACATTTCCAATAATTTCAACAGTTTTTTAACAAAGTTAATCTCAAAAGCTTTCTTTTTATATACTTAGGTATTTTTAGTTCATTCATGATTTGACAAGAAACTTTTTTATTTAATTTTTTTTTGACGTTTTCCGTTCACAGGAAACCAGTGATTAAGGAACATTTTACTGCAATTATTGGTTCCTTGGTTGATGGTTTAATAGCATATTGCACCAACATTCACTTAAGGAAAGTACAATTAAGGAGCCTTAAATGTAAGGGATCCTCAAAACTGATTTTGGTTTCTGAGGTTTGCTTAGCTAGGCCGCTCTGAAATCTGGCAGCGTTACAGAAATCTAGTAACTTTCGTTTGTCTGGTATTTGTTTTAGGAACACTTTTTCCATAACTCAATTTGTTTTATTTTGAATTTGAAAACTATAATTTATAACTGTTAAGGAGAGAATACGTGTTCGCGGGGCTGGACTTCCAAAAACCTTAAGGAGTACTTAAGGTTTCTTTAAAGTTAGTGCAAATTAAATTCTTAACCTAAGGTCTGTATAACGCTAAGGAGGCCTTAGATACGTTGGTGCAATTGGCTATAAAACGCTTCTTTTGAAAAAAATTGTTTCGCATCAAACTTTACATGCATTGGCCAAAAACACGATTAATCGAACGGCTAACTGCGACTGAAATTACAAACTGAATAAATGCCTTCTCTATTCTTCTGTCAAATCAGAAAAATGTTCCAGTCGACCAGTTTTAAAATATCTCCATCTTCCTCTAAAATACTTTGTCCTTCTCTAAACTATCTCCCTCTACATCTAAAATACTGCTTTCTCTCTATGAATATTTTTCATTTTTACAAAGAAAAATATTTTTTTAATTTTTTTTAAAGGCTAAAAAACAGTGAGAACTTGAAAAAAGTTAGTTTTTTATTCTAAAAGTTAACATTTTGAAAAGAAAACTATAAAATCTGAGTAAAATTATGACCTAAAAATGTAAAAACATAGAAAAAATTGGTTAAGGGTGAATTTAAATAAAAAATGCGCTTCTTTCAATTACTTAATCTAAAAAAATGTAAATCAAATTTGTAGCAAATTTTGTACGGTAAAAGTAGTTTAAAGCATTATCCCGGAACTATTTCACTTAATTTCAAGATTTTTACATAATTTTATGTATCCTAAAAATGTTTAATTCGCGGTGGTCTGTGATGGATACCAGAAGCCTCCGCTGTGCATTTTTTTTTTAATTTTGGATGTGCGTTCTATCTGTTTAAGTAAACGAACTGTTTTTAGGATTCAAATTCACTCTTAAACCAAACGTTTACGGCTTAATATACACTAAAATATTTTAGTCTATTAATTACCATAATGGCCGTACCATTATATAATTTCAAATTTTCTGTTTTGGACTGTCAAGTGTCATGTTCATGCAACGATAGCATGTTTCCGAAAAAACCCATTTTCCGAACTTGACGTTGACTTCCCAAAATGCAAAGTTTAAAATTGTCTAAGGAGGTATAGCAAGTTTCTATTAAGGCCACAAAAACGGCATAGATTTGACAACGCTGCTTTGCTGTTTTTGGACCAATCTTTACCGGGCAGAATATCGGAAACGAGAAAACGGAATTTGTTTAAATTTGGCAGGAATGTTTATTTTTGAATTCCTCACAACCATATCCAGACAGGTTTTTGCTGGACTCTCTCATTCCCGAAATAAAATAAACACTGCTAATAATAGTCAAAAACCTTAGCTGGCTTTTTATTTAGGACTTTTTTATTTTTTGAAAAAAATACACCAAATTTTGAAAAATCCTTTGGATAAGGTTGTAGATTTTTATAAATCCTATTATCTGATAACAAAAAAGTTATGGTGTTTTTCTTTATAAGCGAGATTCTGCCGGAATTCTGAAACGCCAAGGTCACGTAATTTGGTAGGCCCAAGGAAACTGAGTGAGTTCGATTGGAATATTAAAATTCAGGGTCCGCATAGCCCCGGCCACTTGTCTAATGGAACATTCGGCCAATAAATTGACACATGTCAAGTGATAAGAATAATACGGAAATTTGTTATTATTTTTTTGATGTTGAATATTTTTTTTTCTTTTGATTGATATTGCAATACATGAAGCATGGACCGCAATGGCTAGTGAATCAGGTAGTGATTGTGATAAGAAAAACGTGGAAATTTATTTGCGTTTTTTGAGGCCGTCGCTGGGTACTTGATTCGAGCATCGAGTGGGTTCCAGTCTTAGTCCATGGAATATTATGAATACCTACCTATATTTAGCTACTGTTCTAAACACTGCACGATCACACTCGAAATGGCATTAGTGGGGCCACCTATTGTTGATGTTTCAAAAAAACAGCAAAGCCGTGTTATCAAATCTATGCCGTTTTTGTGGTCTTAAGAGTAGAGATTCTTTTTTTTTTCTGTTACTGACCGTAACTCAGGAAATGTCGAAGTGACGTTCAAAACGGTGTGATATTCATACTTTTTAGTGTCAAATAAACATCAGAATTGGCTTAACTTTGAATGGAAGCAATACATCTCTAAGACACGGCTAGGAGCACTTTTTCGATTTTTTGTCGAATAGGCTAAAAGTTCTTTTTAAGGGCACTGATTCAAATATTTGAATATTTCGAATTGGTGGCCTTAGAAATAAATTTTAGTTTATTCGGCAAAAAATGAAAAAAGTGCTCCCAGTCGTGTATTAATTTTTTTCAAAATGTGCCTTGCATTCAAAATTCAGCCAATTCTGATGTTTATTTGACTCCACAGCTATGGATATCACATGACCCGTTTCGAACGTGACTTCGACATTTCCGGAGCTAAGGTCACTGACATAAAAAAAGAATATCTACTCTTAAATCTTTCAAAATAGCAGTAAAGAGGTGAGTGATCCCTCTAAGACACCTGCTATATCATCATCTTATATTTTACAGTTTACTGGAAATATTTAAAAGCATTTATTAAGAGAGAGAAAACTGGATGTTGTAATGGAATAAAATATTGTAATAAAACTTGAGTGTTGGAGCTGAGAAGGGAAGAAGAAAATTTTGTAAACCGTTCTAACCAAAAATATCGAAATAGTGTGATGAATGTTTGTATTTTTGACTTCACAAAAAAATCGATAGTTTTTATAAGAACGCTTCAAACCATCCACCTATTAGCTTAAACATACGTCCCTCCAATGTTCTAAGCTTGCAGGAAATTGTAAGCAAGATGTTTTATTTCTTATTTATCTCCGTTTCTCCCTCTATTATCTCGTTTGGCCTAATAACGCTGTTCTGAACATGCAGCGGCATGGGATTATGTCCATATCCAACCAACGTGAAAATTCTCCGATTAATAGTACCGTAAAATTTGCCCTTTTTGGTGCGTGAAGGGATAACAGCAAGAACTTAATATGGTGGGTAGACAGCCCTACCAGGGTATGCCTAAGCAAACTAATAACCCTGAAAGCGGTGGGGAGGGGGGTGCCAGGGAGACATCTTTGAAAACATGGAAAAGGTTAGACATTGCAACAAATATAATAGAATATCTCAGAAACCACTTATATAATTTAGATGAAGAGTAACTTATTTTCAGGAGCATTGTATTGCGCTTCCGCTCATGTATGGCACAAAATATAAAGCGTACTAAATCAAATATTTTATTTTTAACTTTTTTTAAAAATTATATAGCTTTCAAGTTTATGTAGTGATTTTAATAAAACCTTCACAAAATTTCTCACAAACCTTTATCTTTGTCCCTGTTTACTTTTTTTTTATTAAACCCCAAGTGCCTGTCTTACTATGGCGTAATTTATTGGCGGAGTCGGGGTTTTTTTCGTTTTTTTTGAAATTGCCAGCTTCTGCTATTTTAAGTTAAATAAAACTTTTTCTATCTTGTTGATTTTAACATCTGATGGCACTTTTTAAAAAGGATGAAATTGACTTTATAACAAGTAGGTCAATTGGCATGGGTCCCACATGAACAAGGATTTAGTGGGTAACAAAATTGTAAAATATGAATTTTATTTTAAGTTGTAAAATGGCTTCCCTAACTTTGGGCCCGTGGATCAGGAATTAGTTATATTTTCTGATTTCGCCTCTAATTGTCTATTATTTCGTACCTCAACTTTTTCGAAATTTTAAAAAATATTTTTTTCTGAAGGTTTTTGTGGGGTATGGCACCTTGTTACGTGTTTCTGTTTATTCTAATATGAATTTCTATAGCATCCTAAAGATTTTGTTTCATAAGACCGCCATTTTCTCCAACTTTAAATGAGGAACTTGTCTATATTTATTACTTAAACCTACTCATTCCTTCAGAAAAAAAATTTTTATTAAAATTTCGAAACAGTTGAGATACAAAATAATAGACAATTAGAGGCGAAATCAGAAAATATAGTTCTAATAAAAATCACCTCCTAACTACTTCCTGATCTATGGGTCCAAAGTTTGGGTAGCCATTTTACAACTTAAAATAAAATTCATATTTAGGGGACCGACGCCAAATGACCTACTTGTTATAAAGCCCATTTCATCCCATTTTAAAAGTGCCTTCAGATGTTAAAATCAACAAGACAGTAAAATTTTTATTTAAGTTAAAGTGGCAGAAGGTCGCAATTTCCGAAAAACGAAAGAAAACCCCGACTCCGTCAATGAATTACTCCATATTAAAAAAAGCACTAGGGGTTTAATAAAAAAAAAGTAAACAGTAACAAAGGTAAGGGTTTGGGGGAAACTCTGGAAAGGTTTTATTAAAATCACCGCATAAACTTCAAAGCTATATAATTTAAAACAAAATAAAATACTTGATTTTTTTTAGAACTTTTTAATTTTAAAACTAATTTTACGCCAAAGTACGCAAATCGTATAAGAACTTGTTTCTGAGTTATTGTATTAAATTTGCTGCAATGTCTTTTCCATATTTTCAAAGATGGCCGCCTGGCACCCCCTTCCCACCGCTTTCAGGGTTATTATTATGCTTACACATACCCTAACCATATTGAGTTCTTGCTGTTATCCCTTCACGCACCAAAAAGGGCAAATTTTACTCTTTACTTTTGCCATGATTAACACTAATCAAAGTTTGGAATGAGTCTTGGTAAACAAATTTACAAGGTAAAAGACCACATTCTAAACTCTGATCAGTAACTAATCACGATTAAAGCCTAACGGGGAATTTTTGGTTTGGTGAAAACGGGCATAAGACTCGAAGCAATGAAAGCAGCCGATCGTTGTTATTTGACAGAAAGAATTCGGTATTTGTCATTTATTTCTTTACTTTTCTAAAAAAATCCTGGATTTTTGTATTGTTTTCGAAGAAAAAATATAAATGTGTGCCACTGAGGAAGAAACTCCCGTTGCTGTTAACTGTAGCTTTCCAAAACCAAAACGGTACCTCCGATGGTATCGCTCCTCTTTCGTTGTCTAATGTTCTCCATAAACACAGCATAACATTTTACCGCTTTTAACTTACTTTTTTCTAATTTTTTAACAGTGAAAAATACGCGCAGCACAAATTAATACATGGAATCAAAATAAACGAAGCCGCCCGAAACTGACCGAACTAATTTTGAACCACTTGGGGGGTGCAGCCTGACGTCAAGCTAGACCCTTCTCATTTAAAGCGTAGAGAAAAATGAAAAACAAATGAAGAACTAATTTCAAACTTTCAATATCACCAAAAAAAATTTTGAAAAATCCACTAGTAACCCTGTTTTTTTTTTAATATGTTGGGGGGTGCAAGTTGACGTCAAGCCACACCTCCCTCAAAAAAAATTCGAACTTTGATATGCTTATAATTTTGAACTAATTTTGTACAACTTTAAAAAAATTTTAACCACCCTAATTTCTATGATTTTTTATATTTATTCAAAATAGGGGGTTAAGCCAATTGAAATCCAGCCAGTTTGGAAGGCATGGAAATTACTAAAAATTACGTAAGAAAAAGTATTTTCGTCTTTGTTGGACATTTCTTGGTACCTATGGGCATGTGTAAAGCAGGACCTGATTTTTTCATTGGCTTAAAAATGGTGCTGTGCTCCTTAGCCTTGGATATTTCTTAGACTTAGCTAATGCCTTCGAAATTCTTTTTGGTAATATTAGGAGTTCGAATATTAGGGTGTAGCTTGACGTCCAGTTGCACTACCCATTTTGAATATAAAAAAAAAACACAGGAAGGAGTGTAGTTCAAAATTTTTAAAAGTGGTTCAAAATTAATTCGAAATTGGTTCGAAAATATAAGCATTTCAAAACTCGAATATCTTTCGGGTGGGGGGGGGGGGGCGTGGCTTGACTTGACACCTTCCGAGATACAGTCCATTTTGAGATTTAAGTGAAAAATGGTGTCTGTTTTGAACTGAAGTTAAGCCAATGCCTTTTGTTTTGGTATTTCTATGGCTGTCTAGATATAGATGTTGCTTACAAGTTTGGCCAGGGTAAGGCATATATTTAAGCTAATAGGTATATGGTTCAAACTTTCATTCAAAAGGTGACCTTATTAGTATCTAATAGAGTTCCTTTATTATTTTGACAATTTTTTATAATTTTGAAACTTGAGAAACGTAATGCTGACTAACTCGTCGTTATATATGTAAAAAAATTAATATTGTACCTGTAAAATGTAAATACTGAAAGCTGACAAAAAAAATAATATACCTTAGATCTTTTTTTGGTGAGGTACATTACCTTTATTTTAAATCAAATAAATAAATTAACATTTGCAGATTCTGACAGGATATTTTTCTTTTAGTTAAAATCAATAATAAGTAAGTATGGTAGTGGCATTAGAACTGACTACACATACTGCAAGATATTTGTAAATTAAATTACCAAAACAACACTAACGAAATAAAACCGATAAAACCACTTGAATACTAGTATTTACATATCTGTAATTAGCAACCCTGGTTATAAGAAATGTTATTTAATTTTCTCCTCCCCTCTCTCACAAACATTTACTCCTTCCACTACAAACTACAATTAATCAAACTTACATTAGGAATTCATACAAGTTTCTTTTGTTGCCAAATGTGACCGGTAAGGTTAAAAATATCAAACCTGGAATGACGTTTCATCAGTGTTAAAATTCTGTTAAAATATGTACATTATATTGAAAGTAACTTACCAAAAATAAGATACTTAGGATAGATAAAAAAGTGTAGACGATTTTCTGTAAATAAATTTTATCTGAAACAGTAACAATAGTATTGATTGAATTTATACTTAGAGTATATAAACTCTTACCTACCACTTAAACGAAACTTTAAAGGCGAAGAGAAAAAATGTTGTTAAAATAATATTGGCAGTTCCGTAACATATTTCCGCTTGCAATTTTGTGATCAAATAATAAGTCATACAGCACGAAATGCGATGGTGGATTTCTGGCATATGCTGCAGACCTAACCTCCAGCCTTTTTTTAGGTATTTTTTATTTCTTATAAAGGAAGGCTCAAAAAATACGTTTTAGCCAGCGATCTCAGCTTTTTTACGACGTATCGCATGCCTATATGTTTTTTTTTCGAAAATACCCTTAAACGTTGTCGAATTAAGGTTGTTTTGAAAATTTAACGCATGATTTAAAAAGAAATCGAGTATTCGCAAACACTACTTAAGTAGAAAGCTTATTAACATAAAGTTGTAGAGAATTTGATTGCCCTTAATTTGATGTACAACTTAGCTTCCTAGCTTTTACTAGTAGCTCTCTAAGATAACTTTTTGGAATTTTTGCAAAAATTGATTTTTATGTTAAATAAAATTTAGTTTCTCTCAAAAAAAAAGCAAGATACAAATAAATTAAATCAACATTTATAGGCAACAAAATTTCCAGTCGACTAATGTACATCTTAGCTACACAGCTAACTGGCATATTTTTTGAAATTGAATAATTACTTTAAACAAAAGGAGAATATTCTTAGGGCGGTTTTTTTATTTGACCGAACAGTATCCGATCAAAATAAATCGGTGCACGTTAAAGCGAAAATATAATTATCTTTTAAACGAGGTATCACACAGCTACGTAGCTCACGTAAGTATTCTTCTAGAACTTTTTTCCGTATTATGCTATGCCACATAACTAGGAATTTTCGATTTGGAGTTGGTCCTGGTTGACATAGACATACAAATTTTGACAGCGGTTCTAAAATAATGACGACGTTTAGATATCTATGATTTTACTCAAAAAAAAGAGTATCTATAATTTTCAATAATTTTAGGAATTATGTTTAAAACCAAAGTACCGAACCAACCTACCAGGCTGGTTCTAAAATTTCATAACCGGTTGCAACTCTGACGTCATTGTTTTAAATCGAAAGAACCAGTTTCGGCAACATCGGACTTTCGTTCGCTCGATTTGATTGGGCTGAAATCTTGGTCTATATCTATGCATTTATAAATAAAAGCATAGTAAACTAAACGTCGAATAAAAAAAACACTTCACATTTTACTGCTGAACAAAAATAGTAGTTTTAACAACTAGTAGCTAAAATAGTGCTTTTTTTACAAGCGTTGGTTTAAATAACGAGCGCAGCAAGGTATTTAAAAACGCGAGTAAAAAAGCACAGTTTAGCCGCGAGTTGTTAACACAATTTTTTTAATACCTTTATTAAAAAATCCAAGAAAAACAGGAAAATACTTTTAAAAATCTCGAACGAAGAAAACTTCTTGCAACACACCATCTTTACATTATAAATCAAGGCAGCTTTTAAATGAAAAACAATCATTTCCATAGCGATGTGTCCTTTTACTCGGTGACGTTCATTGTTGCGACATTTTAATCTTTGACAATTTGATATTTTGACGATATTTTTAAATGATTCTTTCGTAAATACTTGGTGAAAACTGGCGGAAATGGCTTAATTCTTAGGCAAGAATAATTATATTTTTTCAATATTACTATTTTCCGCTATTTCTCTTTAACTTTGTGTAAAAAACGGACAGAAATCTTTTTTTGAACCAGTCATCAAAAAAAGTTTTTTTGCATCGGTAACCAAAAAAACCATGCTTTAGTTATCTGCAAACAGTTACTAAAATCATGTTTTTGATGAAGGTATTAAAACTACATATTAAAATATACTTATAGGCGAATTCAAATTTTTGCAGGTCTAGTATCAAGCACCTCAAAGTAAAGTAAGCTTGACAATTGATCGAGATATCGAATGCTCGTTTTAAGACAGACCTCGGTTAATACGACGTAATCCGATTGCGGTGTACTAGATGCTCGATACAAAAATGCTTCCGGTTCTGGTTCACCCAGAACCAGTTGTAAATCGGAAATCCTTTATGGGTCGGCTGGGTTTTCACGTGGGACCACCGGCGCCGTCACAAATATGTGTGTATTTTCAATTCTAACTTATCACAGTCTGCGATGGCGGGCGGTTTGCTCGATTGATCAATGGCTTATAGGAAGGTATATCACATATTTGTGTCGTCTCGTCTCAGAATCAACCCACGGCCCTAGACAAAAACAAATAATTTTATATGAGAAGCATCTCTTAAAACACAGCGAACGTGTTAAGTTAATAGTTTTTGTCAACACTCGTTTAAGGGCATTTCTGGAAAAAACATTGACATGCGATACATCTTAAAAAAGCTCAGATCACTATACCTATTAGAACAACATCGTCATTTTTTCGAAAACGTAAAAACAGGAATATAAAAATAGGCCGACTCCCTCAACAGAGTAAACTAGTCGAAATTTATTTTATACTGTACAAAAATAATGTAGTTCAAAAAAATAACTTTTTTTCAGGTCGTATATTTTAAAAAATGACTACCCCCCCCCCCCCCCATTCCAATAAAAAAGGATGGGAGTCAGCTCTGCAACATATGACAGAACTCCACCAATGCATATCGTATTCTGCTAATTTCATTAAAATTCAAGCGGCTCAGAAAAATCAAATGTTTTAAAACTAATAGTCCAAAATATACATTATACTTATTAACAATGGGTAAAAAAGTGATGGGTAGTATGTTTGTCTTAGTGGCTCCCGACACAAAAATCAGAGCTGTGCGTTAAGCAGTTAAAGAAAAACTTTTTGAAGAAATCGTGGCTTTTTAACGAACTTTTAAATTAAAATATTTTTGAATAAGAGGCATTTATTTTCACAGTTTATCCTAGCCACCACTAAATTTTTTGAAACTTATTTCATATACTTTTGAATGTATTGAACCAGGCAAGAGAAAAAAAAATTTCTCCAAGGTTTTTATTTATATAAGATTAGTAAATTAACACTAAATCTTTTCTTAGGTCGGTCAACGTCAAAAATGTAGAGAAATATTTTCATAAAACGTTTTCATTAATTTCATTCATAATCATTTTTTTGGACTATTAACGAGCAATGAGATTTTTTCACATCCCTTTTAAAGGAATAAATAACTTAATTAGTGTTAACATATTTCTAAAATTAACCGGATATCAAATCTGTTTGTTTTTAATATACGTAATTAACGATAAAGGTTATTTTACGATTTTTTCTTTTATATTATTGACAACAACTTTGTTTGGATTCATAATTATGTGTAAATAAATTATTAACCTAGTTTAATCTAAAATATTTTATTTCATTTAGCTCGTTTAGCCGTTTTCAATTAGCTGACAAATGAATACATTATTATATTACATACGAAAAAAGTATTCCATAAAATATGTTTTTACATATGTATATAATTATTTGTAAACGGTTTTTTGCAGACATGTTAAGGTTTTAAAGAGTAAATTTTGCGTCCATTATACAATTAAAAAAATATTGGTTTAGTGACATATCGGACCAACATTTTCGTTTTCAACTCATTACGGCTGCAGCTAAGCCGTCAAGATCTAATAGAGTCCACAAACCTACAGACCCTTAATCCATATTAGAAATTTGTAGCATCATAAAACTTTAGAGGTTGGTGTTCTTGGGTTTAGGACAGGCGGTGCTTCAATAAGACACTTGAATTAATAAAGTTTTACAAGAACACCCACCTTTGTAAGAATCGCAAGGACAAGAATCTACCGTTTTAAAGTTTTATTTCTCACAACCGGTTAAACCTTAGCTCAGTAAATATGTGTCAGTGACGTTCAAAACGGGTCATACTTTTTGTAAAAAGTAATAGCCAGTATTCCATTGTAAAATCCAGTTCCGCACTGACACTCGCCCGATGTTGTAAATACTCCAAAAAGTATGGATATCACATGACCTGTTTTGAACGTCACTTCGACATTTACTGAGCTAAGGTCACTGGCAAAAAAAAAGAATCTTTACTTCTAAAAAATATATATACACAGGGTTTTTTTGTTCCCCACTATATAAATAACCGATTTTTAGAAATTTTAGCTTTTTAAAAAATTAAAAGTCCAAATTTTACTTTTCTATAAGACATCAAATATCAAAAATCTAAGATAAACAAAAAAAATAAAGTAAGGTCGTTACAAAACAAGCTGGAACTTTTTTTTACCAATTTTCCGTTATAAAAATAAGAAAGCTCACGTTTAACGAGGTATCACTTATAAAATTCGGTTCATTTACACAATATTTACGTAAGCTCAAAGTTATTTTAAACAACAAAAAATATTGTTTTTAAAAACAAGAACTGTTTTAAAAAGAAAGGTCCGTGGCATCGGGCGCACATTTTGCTTTTCAATTCATTACGACCAGATGGATAGTCCAGAAACATACAGGCCTGTTTCATACTTGTTAGGAATCATCAGGGTAACATAGGACTGTACCTGGCGTATGAAGCATAACATAAGCAACCACACCCAGCGCATTTAAACAACTTTCGTCGTCAAACAACGCGGAATGTTGGTCGGGCTATATGCAGCGCGCCGAAGAATGAAATTTGCGAGCAGGACATAAAAAAAACAGAACCTGCGAAAATGTATCGGTTACCGAAAGAAGACCGTTGAAAAGACAACGTTCGCAGCAACTCCACCCCCAATTGGAGTTTATACTACGTCGCCTTATGTTAAGACTCTGCAACAATCACTCCGCCTTGAAAAGAAAATCTTTCCACATTATGCGAACATAATGCGTTTGTATACCTAGTTGGTTTCTACTTAGCTGATTCTCCAAAATTCTCCAAAAAAATACCTCTAATAATTTATTTTTGTCAGGCTTTTTACAAGGTAAGTAATAAAATCTCTCATTTAATAAGCTTTCCAAAAAGCTGTTATATACATCTAGACCAATAACATTTTAAAGGGGTTAACTTACAAATACAAACTTCGATACAAAACCTAAATTACTTTAAGCTCAGTACCCAAAAGAGCGAATATTTGGTTTCTCAAATCTTGCAAAAGCCATTTAGTTTCTCCAAAGTTTATCCAACTCCGAAGATGCTAACTTAGTTAACAAACACGTGTACAGTTAAAATAGAAAGGTTTGGTCAGTGGGAAAACGTTTAATACGAATTAATATAAACCTTTATGTAAACACCTAAAGTAAGTTCACCAAAAAGAACATAAAACAACATACTAACTAAGCCAAAGAAGACTTGAATCTTCTTAGTACCTATGCAAATAAGGTAAACCCACTTTGAGCATTTGTGGGAAAGCATTTTTAAATGTGACATTCGCTCGTAGTGATTCTAATTCTGAATGGAAATTTAGACTAAAGCCGCATTTACATAAAAAAAAACTATTCTTTAGCAATGAACGTTCTAGCTTCATTTAATTTTGTGTAAAAAATCGTAAGTATTGAAAGAAAAGCATTATTTTCAATATAAAATAAATAACTGAAAACTTTAAGACGGGCAACTGTTGAATTTGTTAAGTTTATTTGTCGTGAAAGAAATATAAAACAATGTATGTGACAACATTTTATAATAATCAAAAACACAAAAGTTAACAACATAAGTAAAACCAAAAATACTTACAAAACAAACTTACACTAACCACGACTCCATTTTGTAAATTAAAATACTGCACCATTTCCTAACTAAAGTTACGCAGCTTCTGCTTGTTGATATGTCAAAGCCCAATAGTGTCCCCGCAATCTTTTCAGCTCATCATGAGTACCCATCTAAAATAAAACAAAAAAAATATTAGGAACATATTTTAGCTTTAAATCAAATAATCTTAAAAGTTCAGTTTTTGGGGGTTTTCATAACTCATAGTCTTTTTGAAGCAAGAGTAGCACATTGTTTGTATGTATGTATGTTTATATGTGCCACGAAAGAGCTCAAACGGGTGAACCGATTTTGACAACAGTGGTATCGCTCGAAATCTGTGCGTCCCAAGAGTGCTATAGGCTATATTTAATTTTAAAATATCAGCATAACTTCCTATATATAATATAAAGCGACTCTGTTAAAAACAATGCTTTATTGACAGTGACTCCGCGATTCATCTCAACTCCCTTTTCACCCTCAAAAACCCCCTTTCCCGCACCACCAAGGAGTACGTACAGATGTACCTTCATTTTGAAGGAAAATTAAGCGTCTCTACGGAGACAGATATAATTATCTTTACAGATATCCTAAGCTATGAAGTTAATAAATTTAAAAAGGGATTTAGTGAGGGTGAATAAATAACAAAAATAACAAAATCAATGAATAGCGAGCTTTCCCTCAAAAAAGGTAATGGTAACCGTAGATCCGGATTTCGCACTTGTGGTGCTCATCAGTACGGTTCTAGGAATTAGGAGATGAAATGATGATGGAAAATTATGACACAGGATTCTCCTAAATCTCCTAATTCCTAGCACCGTACTGATGAGCACCACAAGTGCGAAATCTGGATCTACTATTTTTTGAGGGAAAGCTCGCTACAAAAACTAATGCTGTTGAAATATATAACAAATATAGACAAACTAACAACTTTATATTTAATTTCGAGGGTACTTTAATTTCGTCTTCAAGGTTTTTTGGGCGTAACTATTGATAAACATATGAGATGGTCAGACCACATAGACAGGGTTCCCGTCAAATTCTGATTTCCAAATTCCCTGACTTTTCCAGGTTTTCCCTGACCATCTCTAAAAAAATTCCAGGTATTTTTGGATATAAATTGTTTGTCTACGTGGATAACAAGTAAATTTAGACTTGTCTACGTGGATACCGAGTAAATTTATTATATTTTATTTATTATATTTTAAGACAAAAATCACACGAACGAATTCGTTAAATTCTAAAAACAAATCAGGTACTTAACAGCATTAAAAATAAAGGACTAATTTGCCTAGTGGTACCTACGTTTTTTTGGTTCATCTAGCTAGTTATAAAACTAAATTGCAGGAAGTGTTAATATATATGCACATGTGCACATGCGTACGAAAAAGCAGACCAGCATAAGCTGGAGTACGGAAAAAGAGAAAACAAACACAGGAAATATACCAAATCAATTAGTGCAGAAATAAAAGAACCGCAATGGGGCTACAATGTAAACGAGCTCTGTAACTAGGGTGGCTAGTCAAGAGCTCGACAGAAAGAGAAAACAAAGAAGGAAGTAGTTTGATGACGACTGTAGTAGACCGACGGAAAGACAAAATAGGACCAGAAAAAAATGCTTCAACACCCAACAGCATCTAATAAAGAACTGACTGAAGACAACAAAGATCTGAAGCACGCAGAGTGATGTACAGAAAAAAGAGAGACCCCCGTCTAAATATAATAAGAGAAATGGAGGAAAATGGACCAAACAACAGAATAAAAGAATACTAACATAACAAAACAGGATACCAACCCAGAACCGAAAACTTCCCCACAACAAACAACGGATAACTGAAAACCAACGAAAGAGAGATCTTAAACACATGGAAGAACAACTTTTGCGTACTACCCAACGAAGAGGTAAATACCGATACATATGAAGAAACAGTTAAAGCCACAAAAAAGCTAAAAAACAACAAAGCTGAACAAAATATCTGTCGAATGTAAAAATATGGTGGAGAACCACTGCATATGGTCATTCATAAGCTCATCCAAAACATTTGAAACACCGAAATGCCACCGGATCTATGGAAGGAAGGCCCATCCATAAAAGGGAGATAAAAATAAATGCTCAAATTATCGTGGAATAACTCTACTAAATACATGCTCCTGCGAGAGAGAATTGAACCATACAATGAGGAGAATACCAGTGCAGGTTTAGACCTAAAAGGTCCACTATAGACCAGGTTTTCACCAGATGCTGTGGACATAATTGGCAACAGCAGGAATAATCTTTAAAACTCCTTGCACCACAATATTTCTGCATCCATAACTGATTGCTGAATAAGAAAAGAGGAGTAGAACCCTTTTTGGCAGTGGAAGCAGTTGCTGTGGAGGTTCCTTCACTTCCATTTTGGACCAAGACTGATCAGTTTTCTTAATTAACAAAGGCAATTTCTTTGACTTTTTTCAGCCTCCACTTTCTTTACATGACCACTGCTCTTAAAATGGCTCAAGATGGCCTGACCATATACTCAATTCAATATTTTTTAAACAAAGCTTGATATTTATTGGTTTTCACAGCCTGTAGACACTGCCATTCTAATGGACTTATGGAAGGGCTTATCCAGTCTAAATTAAAAACTGTTTTTTCGACATTTTGAATTCTTGCTCTTAAAAAAATTGAAAATTCTCGTAATCTCGCATCGCAGTTGCACCCCACATCATTTCAAGGTTAGGAATAAATACATTACATGATATATATTATTGGATTTGAAAAAACACGCTCGACTACACTTGAAAGTTGTAACAGAAGATAGCGCGATGTGTGCTTAGAACAAGCAGAAATAATACCAGGCGATATTTATTATTTCGAAACAAAAACCAAATATGTTCAATAAACACAATCTGCCACCCTGGGTAATGATGCGGTTTTTGTCCTACACGTTTTAAAAAGCTTTCCTCTCTCTTTTCTCTTGCTCTTGTATTTTAGGTGGACTGGAACTGATTGAGCACGAAACAGATGTTGAGCTTATATACGAGATGAGTAGAGCAGAATTCACATAATATTTTTTACAAATTTGGTTTAAAAAATAGGTTAAGAAAGAGAAATTCCAGGTTTTGTGTGCTAATTCCCTGACTTTTGAGGATTTTTAGCTCATTCCCTGACTTTTCCAGGTAGCTCTCAAAATTCCCTGACTTTTCCAGATTTTCCAGGTCAGTGGGAACCCTGATAGATTCTTTTAGGTAAGACTTAATAGTAATGCTTTTTTAATTAGCCAACTAAAAAATGCACTAGATATTGCAGATCTCATTGAAAGTATACTATAGCACCGTACACAGCTTAATAGCGTATAACATAATGCTAATGGAGAATTCTACAGATATTGAGAGGGTTTTTATAATCCAGAAATGGATAGTCCGACTTATATTTAGTATACCGTATAGACGATCCTGTAGGGAAATTTTTAGGACTAAAAATATACTAACGGTGTCCGGTATTTTTGTACTAAAAAGTGTCGTTTTTATTTTTAAGAATAAGAATAGATTGATTAGTGTTGAGGACAGACATCTGCACAACACACGGGAAGAAGTAACTTACTTTTAGCAAAGCATAATCATAATTTTTTTTGAAAAATCACCTTTTTATTCTGGCAGTTGCCTTTTTAAACCTTCTATCAATAACAGTAAGAAACTTTGATTAGCTTCAAATCGAAAGTGAAAAAATGACTCTCATGTGTCTTTTATATAATGGTATTTTCTTTTTTATTTCATATCAGAGTAGTGACTTCTAAAATTTTGTCTATTTAAAATTTTTATTGTTTTAAAATGTATTGTCCTAAAATGTTGTCTGTTGACTCATATATATTATTAGTTTGCTACTTATTAATATTGTTATTTAAATGTGTTACATAACAATTTTCTGCAGTTTTTCATTAAATATGCTGGCGAGCGCTAAGACACTATACTCTTTTATTTTTTAAAGTTTAAAAGAATAAAACAACTTTGCCATCGCCTATATATTATATTAAAGCATCAAATCTTTTTTTGATTTTTTGGAAGAAAATATGTTCTTGGTGAATAGGAAAGCAGATCGCATTATTTAAAAATAGATTTCTTTGATCTGAGAATTTTTTCTTCTAGTAAAAGAGAACTAAAGCTGGTCTCGATCCATTGCTAAATGGCAAGGTCCCTAGAGTAGATACAGTCTAGTAATTTTTCTCCACTCTTCGACCTGATGACGAAACAAGGATAGCAGCCGATTTATTGTCCGCCATTTAAAAACTGTAGAAAAGCTTAACTAATTAAACTAAATTTTAGGATTTTTTTTTCATTGATCGATGCAAGGGCTATATTTTGCTTTTATCCTGTATT
This sequence comes from Oxystoma pomonae, assembly GCA_963921995.1. Classification (NCBI taxonomy): domain Eukaryota; kingdom Metazoa; phylum Arthropoda; class Insecta; order Coleoptera; family Brentidae; genus Oxystoma; species Oxystoma pomonae. The sequence goes on from OY998163.1 coordinate 101,399,079, forward strand.
ATAACTTTTTGTGTACGATTAAATAATCGATTCCGTCAAGAAACCCATCGGATGAATTGGAGTTAATTCGTCCTGTAGTTCAGAAGTCAGAAGAAGAAAAGACTATTGTTAATACTATAGACCAAAAATATTTTCCGTTTTTCTTTTATTGATGATGAGCCTTTTCATTAAAAAACGCATAAATGCAGTTACCTATGATAAAAATAATATATGTAATATCGCTGGGTATTTAATTTGGACCAGAAGAAAAAAAATGATGAACAAATACAATTCTTATTAAATACTTCCGCAAAAATAACATAACCCCAAATACCAACCATCAAAAAAGTCAATAAGTAAAGCTGATTTCTTTTTGTCGTCATCTATCTATTACTATGTAGACGTTTATTTAAGGAACCGTGGATAAATAAGTTGTCTGGCAACCTTCATTTTCGGTTCCAGATCAAGATGGCACTAAAAATTTCGGTGTGGCGCATCAACCAGGGTAGCCTAAAATGTGCTTCAAATTTTTTAAAAAACAATTTAAAAACGCGCTTGCCGGCAGATCATTTCAAACACTCATCCGACCTAAGAAAACTGGTTTTACCTCAACAATTTTTCCTTTGTGTAACACAACTATAACATCGGCATTTTGAACTGTAGAGAGCCTGTGAGCAATTACTATTACTGTTCTGCCCTTCCTAGCATTGTCCAGCGCAGCTTGGACGGTTTTTTCTGACTCGGTATCTAAAGCACTAAAATGAAAGATATCGTCACGTATAATTTAAAAGATCGTCGCCTTCACCAAAGAGGCACGATAATATTCCCTACCGATTTGGAGGTTGATTATAACTTTATTTAATAATAATATATTAAAGAAAGATTGTAGAGATTGAAGCTTCAATTAGAACTAAGGAGTGGTCATTACTTTCATATTAAATCTGGTAGGTTGGCATAATCTTGAAAATGAACAAAACTTCACCGTCTGAAAAGGCTTGTAAAAACTTGCACCGTAAATATCGAATTTAGGCTAAAAAAATCGCTACGTCAAAACAGCTTTAAGAAACAAATGCTTTTTTCATATAAATCGTCATAATCCAATGGATCGTAATAATCCAATTGAATTTTTTATTTTAACATAATTTTTATAATAGCGAAAATAACTGTTTCTAAATTCAGATTTTTTCTGAAATAATATCTGATTTTTGTCGCTGTAAATTCCTGATAATTAAAAAATAAATTTAAACTTCAACTCTGACTTAAGTTTAAATGATATCAGCCTTGACTGTGCTTTCTTAAAGCTTAAACATTTTCCACTAAATTTATTTAGTAGCAGATTATTTAGCTATATTTTACCGTTAACTTAGATTTTCACAATTAGGGGCAAAAATAATTATTTTTTTACACATTATTTATTATTTTTTTACAAGACATTTATTATTCTTCTCTGGGCACACAGACAGAGCAGCAATTCTATAGGACAGCCCTTTTTTAAAGATCTGTTTTTTATGTTTTGGTATTTCAATTAGGTATTTATATAGTGAGTGGCGATTGTGAATTTGATTGCAACGGGTTACTTTATTACAAAGATATTTAAGTTTCTTGTGTTTTAAAACTTAAAAAAAAAGGAGTATAGGATACGTTGATTAAACATATTAAAACCAATATAGGTCATTAAGCTTGTCAAAAATTATTTGTCTGCGTCTTATACCAAATATAAATCTCAGACAGGAGTTTTGAGCATTTTGTATTTTTCTTTTGGAGACAAAATCAAGTATAGAATTATAAACTGTATCACAAAAGATAAAATGTGACAAAACACATAACATTTTTTTTGTTTTTCTATTAAGGTAGTGGCGGTGGGGATAAACTGACTTTAGTGCTGAGTAAGCTATCTATAAACAAATATTAACGTGACTTAAAAATTTTAATTTTTCGTCAAAGACTAGGCGTCTTGTCACATTTGGTAGTCTATTGAATTTTGCCATATTTGCAGTTTGTTTTAGGTTCTTCCGTACATCGTCAGCATCTAAGTAAGTAAGTAAGTAAGTAAGTAAGCCGAAAGTATATTTTTAAGATCATTATTAATTTTTTTCTTGTGCTGATTCCGCCTGGGCAGCTTTAAATGAAAACTTAATATAGATATCATTGGCCATGCTTAAGACATTTGACAATATTTATCGCGTATACACTAAACAGTAGAGGACCAAGAATGCTGCACTGAGGAGAACCTGTCACACTATGTTTTCTATCAGTAAAATATGATTTGGTAAGCTGAGAGGCAGTTTCGTCAAAGCCAATAAAGTTCAAGCCAACAGTGTGTGTGGATTCAACATATTAAAAACTTTAAAAACAAGAGTAAAAAACGAACAGTTAAGCCGCGGATTTCTAACACTATTTTTTTATTCCTTTATCAAAAAATTCAACAAAAGACAGGAAAATACACAATATCCACTGACAGCCCAATATTTTTTTACTATAGATCAAGGGCGGCTGATGGATGTCGCAACAATAGCTTTATATATTAGCGTTTCTGTTCAGTCGGTGACCTTACATTTTTTGGAATTTTCGAAATTATTTTTTTGTAGACTTAAGAAAATGCAATTTTGGCTTATTTTTCTTCAAACATGGGTAAAAAATGAATAAGTTAAAATCGTGTTTTTGATAAAGATATAACATATTTTTTCTTTCTGTATCTTTTATGGTGGCTGCATTTGCTTGTTTAAAAAAAACGTTTATTTGGGTTTGAGAAAAGCAGTTCCGCCAACTTAAAAGGTTGGTAATTGTTTTAGTTTCATTTAAGACCTGGCAAGGTTCGAATACCGAATGTTGGCAACACTATTACTCGGACCAATATTATTGCCCAGACAGTTAAGAATCATGACAATTTATCGTTTTTAATGCATTAAGGAAAAAAAATCAACCACACTGTAGCACCAATAAAGGAATTTTGAATTTTCAAATAACGTAAAAATATAAATACCTTGTGGCCTCGTCCAACAGCAATATCTTCGGATCTTTTAACAATGCTCTGGCAATGGCGATTCTCTGTTTCTGCCCGCCTGACAGCGTCACACCCCGTTCTCCCACTTTGGTATTATATCCTTTGGGGAAACTTGAGATAAACTCATCGGCGTTTGCCATTTGGGCAGCTTGCCTTACCTTAAATAGGAAAACGGTTAGGACAGAAAATGTATTCTGTCATTTTAAATAAAATTCAAATTAGTAGGTACCCGGTTTTGGCAATTTTCCGAAATATTTTGGTTTTATGAAGCTGGTTGTACAAATTTCTAATTAGTTTTGTAGTTTTACCTAAAGAAAATTTAATTATCTTCATTTTTATATCTCAGACTAAGTAAATTTATAAAAGCTTTTTATATTTTACAGAAAAAAACTAATTGAAAAGACATGACGAATTACTTTGGCAGACCTTAGAGATTTAAAAATTACATACTTAATTAATTTAACAATATTTTCCAAATTGCCAGTGGGATAATTTTAAAATCAACAATAATAAAAATTAGTTTTATGTTCTTTAATGAAAAAGTTTGATATATTTATTTACACAGCTTTGTCATAATGTTGCACATTTTTTATGTTTCAGAAATTTCTTACCATTTTTAAAATGCCATGACAGATGAATTTTAAAAAGCTAAATACGTAAAACAAGATGAATAAGGTGTCTAAAGGGTATAAACAATATTTACTGTCGGTATTTAGCAGTTATTTTCCTAAATCCAGAGTCTTGGTCAAAGACTAAAACTTGAAGAAAGATTAGGAAAAACTAACGAACCAGCCTTTATAAAAAAAATAATTTGTTTAAATGAGTAAACTGATTTTGCCAAATTACATTTTAAAATCAAATGCTTAAAGGAGTCAACTTGAGTTATGGTTTACAGCATTACTAAGACAGCTGGGTAAATACGAGGGGTTATCCACCTCCTCAAAATATGTACACCTACTGCCAAAATTATAGGGCGATATTGTCACGATTTCTACATACTGCCAGTACTGCCAAGTACTGCAGTAGTGTAAGTGCTGCCAAATACTGCCAGTACTGCCAAAAATTTGTAGACTGGTAGACAACCCCTCGGGTAAATACCGATAGGCACTATTAAACCAGATTACCCTTAAATATATAAACCAAAAAAATAAAAGCTCCTACTTCGTCATCAGTTGCCTCTGGTTTTCCATAACGAATATTCTCTATGATGGTAGTACCAAAAAGTACCGGTTCTTGACTGATCAATCCCAAGACTTTTCCCCTAAGCCAAGAAGGATCCAAAGTTCTGATTTCGTGACCATCGATAAGAACTGAACCACCGTTTACGTCATAAAATCTAAAGTGAGAGATATACATATATTAGACTAATTTTCCCACATATGAAGAATCCACGGGAGAAAATCATGTCATTGTCAGCAATAGTAAAAAGTACCCTTTTAACCCCTGAAGTGCACAAAATTTGTTTTTATTAGGGCTGTAACCAACCCTGTTTTTTAACTTGACTAAGTACCGAGTAAGGTAATGGCCGAGTACCTAGTACTCGCCTGCCGAGTCATTTGTCGGTTTTTTAATAGTTTTCCACCATTTTTAGCGAAAGATTATTTTGAGAGGTAAGAAATGTCTTTAAAATAAAAAGAAATGCTTTGCATTACATCATAATCTTCTCTTTTAAATTATAAGTTTTAAATTATTATTTCACTGTGTTTGTGTTTTTAAATTTAGTAATTATTATTATTCCTTAGTTTATTTCATTATTTACGACTCTGCGTCTCATTTCTTTCTGTTATTGACATGCGTAAATGGATTGTTTCTATTACTATACTTCTAGACCGAGCACCGAGTACATATTACTCGGTTAAAATTATGACCGAGCACCGAATTATTCGGTACTCGGTGCAGCCCCAGTTTTTATAACTAGTGACTAAACAAGTGTTATTTTTACAAGCAGTCGTTTTAAAGAACAAGAGTAGCCCCAACAAGTGATTAAAATAGTGCTTTTTTACCGTTGGTTTAAAGAACGAGGCAGTGACGTGAGTAAAACTAAGCATAGTTTATCCGCGAGTTTTGTAGACCATTATACTTTAATAAATAATTATTTTATTTCTATATTCTACTTTAAACATTTGTATTCGTTAATTGTAACTTACTTTTCTTAATTTTGTTGTAAAAATATCCTAAGAATTTAGCACCTACTTAAGCTTGTAAAAATATTATGCTGCAAATAACGGGATTGATTCATTATATCTTTACAAAAAACAAAAAACAGAAGTTAAATTGACAAAGCTTAGCTTGATTTAAAATAATTAAATTTTGCTAAGCAAGGAGCATCAAACTCAGATTTCTGAAAATTAAACTATGATTGCGAACATATTTTTAAGTAAGTAGTCTACTAAGACCAATAGATTTAAAAAACTGTCTAGAAAGCTAGGAACCTACAAGCGCCGCCGACTTAATTTTTGAACATTAATTAATTTTTAAATTTAAAAGATCTCCTGTGAAGATTTGTAGAAAACGTAAACGGATACCATTTGGCGTTATTTTTCTTAATAATTTGAAATAAAAACGGGTGGTGACTAATTTTAGATCAATTTTTTTGCACCCGTGCGTTAAATACCACTGACAAAACCGTTATTTTTTTTATGAATTTATGACATTTTTTAGAAAAATTATGACATTTTTACGACATATTTAAAAAAATATATATGTGAATTTTAACTTAAAAAAATGTTTAATTGCATAAACCAATTAAGAAAGACGAAAATATATAAAAAATCGTGTATTATAAAAAAAACATCAAATAAACCGTACATATAATAGGAGGAGATCATTCACTTTTAAAGAACTATTAGTCAACACTTAGCTACTAATTAAAATATGCTAATATAAAGAAAAACACAAAAAAGTTACAAATGTTGGGTTTGATTTTAGAGAACTATTCAGTCAACATTTAACTATTACCTATGTTACATTATAAATACTAATATAGAAGGATCAACGTTATATAAAAACGCGTCTCTGAGCCTTGATTTGACCAATGCCACTTCCATCAATTTTAAATACTTAACTTGCAATAGGCAGTCAAGATTATATTTTGTTTTTCTTATACTCATGTTTTTGTTTTACATTTTTCTTAAAACAAAGCGGCTATTGCACACAATTTTTAGTTTAGATGCAAAATCAAAGAATTTAGATTATAAAATTCAAACCAAAGTATTCTGCATCTCTTTTCAAAAGCATAAAACAAAGAAAGATCATGCATAGTATAGTGGAATTCGGTCACTGTAATAGTCCGTTTACATAAATTTAACGAGACCAACTAGTCCAAAATATTTATGTCCCTTTTCAATACGACACATCTCTAGAGAGAAAGATTAAACATGACCTAGTGTATACAGGGGCTATTTGCTAAATAAAATTTGTGTTGTTATAATAAATATAAAAATATTTTTTTATACTGGGACTTTTCATCCATTACAGGATCAATGCCCAGTATTAGCGAAGTTTTAGCAAAGTTAAAGACAAACACAAAATATCCATACACCTAGCCGGGATACGAACCCGGGACCTTCCGGGCGGTAGGCAGATGCGCTGCCCACTGCGCTACGGCGGCCGGCTGTTTTTTGTGTTGTTGTTGTGTCTTAAAAGTAGATTTTCAAATTTTATGATTTTAATGATATTTAGCCAATTTTAGGACGGTTTTAGGAAACATCTTCAAAAATTATGACAAATTATGATTTTGACATGTGGTCACCCTGGGATCGCTGACCGAAATTACTTCCTGTATTTGCCTGGCAGCCAGCTCTAGACCTACAATTCGTTATTTTTTTGGAAATCAATAGAAAGTTACGTCACAGTATGCGACGTCGACTGACTTACGCTTAATAACGTTGGTTTTGATATAAAAGCGACGTCGTTCGCCAAATGACGAAGCCGTGACTTAAATTTTGAATTTAAATAACGTCGCATTACGTCAGATTTAGTTGGCAGTCGCATAAATGCTGCTTGGGTAATTTAACCCGTTAACCGTTAAAGAAAGTTGGTTCAAATAAAAAAAGCCCAAATTTTGAAATTTTATTTAAAAAAAAATAAAAGGATTGCTTACCTTTCTATAAGAGCCACCACAGTCGATTTCCCATTCCCTGAAGCACCAACTATAGCCACAGTCTTACCAGACAATACTAACAAATTAAAATCTTTTAAAATAACTTGCTGTTTTCTTGTGGGGTAGGCAAACGTTACATTTTTAAATTCAATATCCCCCTTTAGCTGATTTTCGGGTATAGTTTTGCCACCTCTTAAATTCATTGTTGGCTGAAGGTTGATGTACTAAAATGTATATAAATTAAATTATAACAAAATAAGTAAAACCAAGAAAATATAAAAACTTAATTAATACAATCTCATATTGTTCCCATAGTTTTCATTATTTTTTTTTAAATTTTACAGAAGTCTGCACAAGCATAATATTTACTATACAAATCTGCAGTTCTTACAATAAAAAATGGACTTAAACCCAAATTTACTAATAGCGAATAAAAAAATGGCGTTTACTTTCATACTATTTATCGTCAATAAATACGTTACCTCAAAAATTCTACTCCCTGCAGCAAGCCCTCTAACAACACTGCCAAATAAAAGCGACATCTGGCCAAGAGACCTCTGTATAGTTTGCGAAGACATCAAGAAGGCCATCACCTCACCTGCCGAAAGTTGATTAGTAGAAAGCAGATACCCACCCATGTACAATGTCATTAATACCATACTAAAAGTTAACAATAATCTATAGTGAAGAACTGAAACTCTACAAAAATGACGGTTATAACAGGGTTATAATTAATTTAAACTGGCCAATATTTTTGACAGTCGAAAGAGGTTTTTAAGTAACATTTTTTCATATACCTGCGTTTTTATTTTTCAACCATGTTTGTAAACAATAGGTTAAGTTGGGTTGGTTGTTAACAAAATCCGTTTTGTTGTCAAGTACACTGACCTATTTAAGAACATATTGGTTCCAGCCTGAAACATGCCTATACCAAATCCAAGAGTTTCATTTAAAATCATGGCAGTTTCAGCCTCATTTTCAAACATTTCTTTCTCTTGGTCTTCCATAGCAAAGGCTCTAACTGTTCTTATGTTACTGACCGCCTCGTCTGCCACTGCTGTTGCTTTTTCAATCTTAAAATGGTTTAAAATACATCCACATAAAGCTATACCTACATGACTCATGTTACGATATTTATAAATAATATTGTTAAAAAAAACGAAAACCCAAAAAAAAATTGAAATCTCCGACTCCGAAATTTGCTTTAGAAACATTAAAAACGATGTTCTAGCTTTGCGACCATATTTGTTGTTAAGTATACTCAGGGATGGAAACCTCTCAGTATGTTTTTTTGTTGGTTAAGAATAATAAAAATTTGTTTTTAAAATATCGTTTTATTTTACCTTACCTGAGCCTGTGCTTTCCTCGACGTAAACCTTAACAGACTTCCAAACAAAGTGCCTACAGCTATCACAGATGGAACACATAATAATGTAACAAACGTCATGTATGGAGATATCATAACTAAAGAAATTGAACAGCCTATTATTTGAGTTAATGCCCGTAGGCCACCAGAAATTGTTTGTTTGAAGCTGCTTTTAAATTCCTGGATATCTGTGGTCAGCCTGAAAATATGAAATATAGGGTGGCCCAATTAATAATAATTTTATAATTTTAACAAGGTAATTTGAATATACAATATTTCAAAATTTACGGAATTAATCTCAAAAATATAATTTGCTAAGAATTTAAAGTGAAAACTTTAAAAATTAGGTATTTTTCACTCCACCCACTCTTTGTATGAGCCAGTTTTATCCCATAAAATATGAGCTCCTTGTTTGTTAAAATTGGTTAATAGATAAAGCAGATCAGTTACTAGGAAAGATATATTTTCAAGATTTATACATTAATACATTGTTTAAAACATATCAATAAAATCTAAAAAGTTGTCTTTCCAAAGTTATCAAAATTTTTAAATTAAAATAGCTCAAAAGTTTCAAAAAAATCTATCTATGTATCGTAAAATTGAAATACTCTATTTCTAAACCAATTTTAACAAATAATACTGCCAACCTTTTCTCGGACAATCTGTGATTTTGAGGCCACCCAATAGCGTGAATCGATATTAAAAAAAAATTGTTACGGTAAGAAACATAAAAATCAAAAAAACTGCTGAATTAGTTTCTGGTCCTTAAAATCTAATTTTTATTTTTAAATATTTTTCAACAAAACCTTTTTACTAAAAAAAAATATAATTTATTTGATACAGAACTTAGTAGTACCAGAAAGTGTTTCTGATTACTTTTCTTCAGTAACTTAAAAGAATATTTCTAGGGATTTTGTACAGAAACCCAGAAAAAATATTTAATTGGAAACCACATAACGGGAAAATTGACATTAAGATTCTTAATGCGTTTTTGATTCTACATTGGACCACACGTCCAATTTATGCAAATTTAACTTTGTACTAGGAAAGAAGACACTTGGAAAGAAATAGTTAGGTTTATTAGGTGTACGAATATGTTTAAATTAAAAAAAAAAACTTGCACAAAAGCCTTGAAAACTCAAAAAATGAACTCTTAAGAACTTATCAGGTGTACGAAAACTAAAAAAAGGAACTCGTAACAATTTTACCCCAAATAATTAAAAACGTTTTTTAAACTCAGTTTATATCAAAGACATTCAATTCAATATTCAAATACATATGCGAAGTGCCTAACCTAAGAGGACAAAACCACTGCACAGGAGGTTTTCGGGATATTACAAAAACGAAAATGCCTGCGTATGTTTTGGCTTCTGGAACCCGACCACCACAAATGCAACTTGCTCGATCTTGAAAATCCAGACTGCGCTACTTGTTCACGTCCAAACGTATTTAAAAAAGCGTTGTTGCCGGTTGTATTTTAGCAGATACAGATTTTTAATGTCGTTTCGAACCACTTTACCCGCTGTGTTCCACTTAGCCCCGCATGACAGTACCAAAAATTAAATTTTTTGTCTGTTGGTTTGTTTGTTCAGTTTCAAGTTGGTGAGGTGGAGGGGAAGGTGGAAGCTACAATTTTAAGCATGAACTCGGGGGCAATAGCTATTACCTGATAGTAAGAGTAGTAGTAGATGTTACCTAATTGATGCATGCTAAATATGTACAGGGTGATTGGTTATAAGTGTTCCCTGAAATAACTTTTTTTCTAATAGCCACAGAAGAACCAAACAAAAACTGGCTGAAATAGTATTTAATAGGGACCTCAAAATCATTAATAAAAAGTATTTAGTTTAAATAGTATACAGGGTGTGCCAAAAAGTTTTTTTTGTCCTATGGAACACCCTATATATTTTGACACTGTTGAATTTTTCAAAAAATTAGCTTTTTAAAACGACAACATAGTATAGGTCTGCATGCAACCGTTTTGATATATTAATTAATTCGTATTATTGTATTATTGTATTATAATAAAATCTAAGTAATTTATGACGCCCTGCTGTCAAAACGCCGCTATTTTTGTTTTTTAAGTTAAGTAAGTTGGGATAATGCATATTGGATTACTTTGGTTTAATTATAATACAAATTAATTAGTATCTAATTCAAATTGAAATAACTCGAAAACGGTTACATGCAGACCCATACTATATTTTTAAAAAGCTAATTTTATAGAGAATTTAAAAATGTCAAAATATATAGGGTGTTCCATAAGACAAAAAGTTATTATGATTAATTTTTATTAATGATTTTGAGGTCCCTATAAAATACCCTTTCACCTAGTTTTTGTTTGGTTCTTCTTCGGCTGCTCTAGAAAAAAAGTTATCACAGGGAACACTTATAACCAATCACCCTATACATATTTGGCATGCATCAATTAGGTAACATCTACTACTACTCCTACTATCAGGTAATAGCTATTAGGTATAATTTTTGTGTTAAATATTTTGAATGAGTCACCTTAGAAAGAAATTTGCTTATTTGGCAAAAAATCAAAAAAGTGCTCCGAACTGTGTCTTAGTTTTGACAAAATGTACCTCCCATTCAAAGTTCAACCAATTTTAATGTTTATTTGACCCCAAAAAGTATGGATATCACATGACATCTACATCCCTTCGACATTCTTCTTTCTTGAGCTAAGGTCACTGACAGAAAAAACAAGAATCCCTACTCCTGTTAAAAAAAAACATGTAAAAATACTTTTTGAATATTAATATTTAAGATATTTATTATTCTCTAAGGTTGTCCTTTTTGTTTTGTGGTCCTCAAGGTGGTTTTAAATCAAACCGAAACGTTACTAAGCGCAAAATTCCGAGCTTTTATTGTCCTAAACTTTTGACGAATCACAAAAACAAAATAAAATATAAAGACACGAAAAAAAGACCTACCTATTTATAATTTCTCCAGTTCTCTGTGCATCAAAAAATGCAATGTCTTGCTTTAAAATTGAGGCAAACAAATCTGATTTCATTTGATACGCTATTCTTTCACCCAAACTTGACAACATAAAAATGTAAAAAAATGTAAAACAGCTCTAAAAATAAAATATAATATGTGTAAGTATATTATGTTAGATGATAAACTCAAAAATAACTTACTTGTCCAACATACATAACTACCAATTTAATAGCAGGCAATTTCATCTCTTCAGTAAATATTTTAGTGTCTTTTTCTTGGCTAAATTTTGCCAATAAGTTCACTACACTTCCCATAATCTCTGGGATTTTAATGTTAAGTAAAGCAACAAATAGCGCTCCCTAAAACATTTAAACCCTAACAAATAACATAGGTACCTTATTATATTTCTAAAAAATTTCCAAATTTTAGGTTCAAGATAAAAATTTTACATAAAAATCTAAAAATTTTAGCAAATAAGCAACGACTTTAATGGCTTAACTCCAACCGTTTTAGTGTCCTCATTAGTTTTGCTGTCAAAATGACGGCAAAGGCGTGACCCCCGGTCACTAATCAATTAGTGACCAAAGGTCACGGCGAGGGTCGCCATTGATAGCAAAACGGCAAAACTATAGAAGTTGATCGATCTTAAATAATGTATTATCATGGGTATAGTTCAAAGTATGCATAAAATATTTAAATATTTCACATTGTAGCAAGCAAGTTTACCAACTAATACAAAATGCCTAAACTAAATATTACTACTTACTTACTGTTTATTGATTATAAATAAAATTACATTTCTTATAACAAGAGTTTTTAAACTTTTCAATAAAACTGGTGAACAACGACCGATTGTCGATTGGGATCCTGTAAAACTTAGTTTAATTGGGCTTCCCAGTAATGTCCTACTCCCTCTTATGAATTAATCTGGTCCAAAAAACATGAATAACTCTGAACTGAAAATGCTTTGAATCCGATCTCAACATAGCTACAAACTCCAATTACACTAACTTTTAATCCATTCTGAACCATTCTCCTAATCTACCCGCCAAATATCTCACCCTTAATTAACCCTTATACATCTCGTGTATTTAAGCCCAACTTGGAGTAAGCAACAAGCAAATATAAATTTTCCTATAAAGGTAATGCATTCCCCATTAACCCTACCAGGAGAGACTATTTACTAGACCATACCAAAATAACTAGACACCGAACAATGTGTCCTACCAGTAAATGACCTAACTCCTCAAACATTAAAGTATATCGCAAGTGGTATTACAGGAATGCTATTAAATGGGGCTTTTTTGACGAATAAATAAAAAAATTCTGGGATATTCTGTTCCTCAGTTTTCCAAAACCAGAGACTACAGAATTTAGATTAAGTGATTAACTTTTGTTTTGTACTTTTTAAGCCTTCTTTAACTTTTGTTAATGTAATTAATCAGTCGAAGTAAGAACTCTTGTTATAAGAAATGTAAATTTCTTTAGAAACATTAAACATTAAGTAAACTATAACTAAACCAACTAAACCTGATTTCTCACAACATTTAGAAAAAACAAAGAGTAAATTTTTTTTAAAGATTTTTTATAGCTTATTTATTGTAAGAAAATAAAGATTTTTTTAAATAATCTATTTTTATAGGTCACCACTCCTTGAAATTAAGTCACAATTTGTGATCACCAAAAGGATAAAAGGATTGTAAATATTCCAAAAATTCCAAAAATACAGCCTTATGCTGTATTAAATTTTACAATTTGTTCCGTTTATGCTTTTTTCTATTTGTTGGTGGGGGCAAATTACATTGTTTCTTCTACATGTGTTTATTGCATGCATTTCACTATGTGTACTGACATGGTAGTGTTAAGATATTTCAAGATTTAAAAGCCTGTACACAATCATCCCTGTAACGAAGACCAGCTATCACCAAGTATCACCCAACTGCCCACCGTTGAAATTTGAATATAGTTTCGGCATGTGAGGAGTGACCCCAGGGCAATAAATAATCAGTCAAAATAATAATTATGTATCTACTCAAAATTACTGGCAAAATCAATAAGTTATCTTGTGTAGTTTGTGAGGCTCAGGGCAGCACTATACAGGGTTACAATTTTAAAACAGTCCACCCTAGGTATCTGGAGAACCAATAGAGATATTTACCTAATTCCAAAAACAGTTCGAGGGTTTCGAGGGGGCACGTTATTTATGTATTCAATGACTTGATCCCCCCTGCCATGTTAGCACAGACCACGCCCACACACTTTTCTTAAATTGAAACCCCCCCTTGTGATACCTCTTTGGAAAGGATTTTGCGTCACTTTTACAAAGGTGTATTTTTTTTAAATTTGAGCCACTAGTTTTCGAGAAATTAGCAATTAACCTTCTAGAAAATATGAAATTGATTTTTTTGAAATTGTTCACATAATACCAAATAAGTAATTTAAAACGGCATACAGAAATACGAATTACGCATTCAAATTGTTTCCAGACCTCAACCTCCCCGATATAGGCCACGCCCACCTGTTTTTCCTAAATTAAAAGACCCCCCCTTGTGATACCTCTTTGGAAAGGATTTTGCAGCAGCTTTGCAACAGTGTATGTTTCTCTTAATTTGAGTCAATAATAGCCAAAAAAGTAGTTCTACATTCAGTCAGTAATAACATCTTCTAACATCATTCAACTAAAACTCTCTAATCAGATAAATCAGAAATAAGTAAATGGCTTTCATTGCTTGTTATTTTAGTAGATATTTTGTTAAAATCGGAAAAAATGTTTTTATTCTGCCTTGATAGATATGCCTCTGCTTCATTCCATTGTTTCTTTTCTTTTGGTAAATTCCGTGAAATTTACTTTTCTGAAAATGGTTTATTCGACAGCTGATCGAGTAGAAATTATTTTTATTTATGGCTCTCAAGGACGTTGTGCGAGAAGATCTGCTACTCGTTTTAATGAGTACACCCTGATAAACATGTCAATCATCCTTATGTCTTAGATTTGGTCAGGAAGTTTGAGGAATCTGTAAGTGTAGGCAACAGAAAACGAGATGCGCCACGTATTATGGACGAAGCGGCGCAAATTGAGGTCATCGGTCAGTTCGCGATGAATCCTTCAATGTCTACAAGAAATGCCGAAACTTTGACTGGATTTTCCAGAGAGTCAGTTAGAAAGGTACTAAAGTTTCATAAATTTTACCCCTACAAATTACACATTGTCCAAGAGCTTGGACGCTTGAAGCTGTTAGACGGATAGAATTCTGCGAGAGTATCACCCAGAAAATAATAGATCAACCAAATTTAATTCCGAACATTTACGTCAGCGATGAGAGCTCATTTTACCTAAACGGTAATGTTAACAAGCAAAACTGTCATTATTGGAGCGATGAAAATCCTCATATCATAAGGGAAGATCATACTCAAACTCCTCAAAAGCTGAATGTTTGGACAGGAATTCTTGGAAACAAAATAATAGGTAAATCTTTGAAAATAGAAGAAATAATATGTTCATATTTTATTCCATATTACAGCTATTTACACATTTTCAATCGTTAATGAGCACTTATTTGTTTTAGGCCCATTTTTTATTGATGGCAATTTGACGGGGGAGAGATATTTGGATATGCTCCAAAACTCCATTGAACCATTGATTGTCCGAGAATTAGAACAACAGCGCCATGAAAATGGAGAATTAGCTTTGGAAGAAGACCTCTTGCATTTTCAGCAAGATGGTGCACCACCCAATTATTTTTTGACGGTTAGGCAATGGCTCGAACGGTTCTATCAAGACTGTTGGATTGGAAGACGCGGTTTTATTGAGTGGCCCCCAAGATCACCCGATCTAATGCCTTGCGTTTTCAGGACACCTCCAGAAAATTTAGATGAGTTGCGATAGCGAATTATTAATGCCTGCAGAGAAATTCCTCCTGAAATGTTGGCAAGAGTTCAACAAGAATTCGAAAACGATTGTATTTTTGTCTACAAGATAATGGTTGCCACTTTGAACAACATTTGTAATTCTATTGTTTTTGCAATGAATTCTTATATTACAATTGTTTCTACAACTTATTTTTTATTGTGTTTTAATTGGCAAATAAAAAAAAATACCAAATGCAAAGCTGATGCAAAATCCTTTCCGAAGAGGTATCATAAGGGGTGGTCTTTTAATTTAGGAAAAACAGGTGGGCATGGCCTGTATCAGGAAGGTTGAGGTCTGGAAACAATTTGAATGCATAATTCGTATTACTTTTTTGCTATTAGGTGAACAATATTCAAAAAAATCAATTTCATATTTTCTAGAAGGTTAATTGCTAATTTCTCGAAAACTAGTGACTCAAACTAAAAAGAAAATACACCTTTGTAAAACTGACGCAAAATCCTTTCCAAAGAGGTATCACAAGGGGGGGGTTTCAATTTAAGAAAAGTGGGTGGGCATGGTCTGTGCTAACATGGCAGGGGGGATCAAGTCATTGAATACATAAATAATGTTTCCCCTCGAAACCCTCAAACTGTTTTTGGAATTAGGTAAATATCTCTATTGGTTCTCCAGATATCTAGAGTGGACTGTTTTAAAATTGTCACCCTGTTTAACTATGAGATATTATAATGGCCTTGCTGTTGAAGATTTGGAAAAAAAGTCATACAAAAAGTCTTCTGGTCACGAGTTGACTGCATCAAGCATGCAAGGTAGATTTTTTACCTTGGGCCTTGCCTGATTATTGTTACACATTTTGTGATCCTTGGAACATTATAGTATCTCATTGTTACTATGGAATACTAATGGAGTATGGATGGATAACAATAATAATGCCACCAATTTTCTTATTTTTACTCACCACTATTGCAGCCAAAAAGTAGGCAATGTTTGGTTTTAAGTACTCCCAAAATTTTTTCCAATCAAATCTCAAGTTATTTGAACTTTTGGTCCCATAACCACTTAACCTAGACTTTGGTGCCTCACATAAAACAGGATTTTGAAGCCAAATATTCACCAAGCTTCCCCCAGACAATGTAAGGCCAAATGCAAACTTGTGTACATTTTTTATCAATAAATTACTAGTTGTACCATGTTTACAAAGGTTTCTAGAGACCAAAGGAGCACTAATTTTGTTTGGTCGTCTTACAAAATAACTTCGAATTAGCGGAGGTTTTGAATGTAGAAGACCTTTTCTAAAATTCAATCGGAAATCGTTAGGTCCAAATCAATGACATTCAATTACTTTAACTTACCGAACTCCACTTTGAATAAAACTTGCGTTATGTATTAGTTTCCACATGATGTGATCTTAAATAAAAAAAAAATAGTAATTTTAAATTTTAACTTTTCCAAATATATAACCTAAAAATCAAGCAGGATCATGAAAATGGTTGAATGCCGTGTGGTTGCACCTGGGTTGCACGACTTGCACGCACGTTGCACGACGACGACCACGCACAGTGGATCGAAGCTTTTTGTTAGGCATTTAAGACGTTCGAGATATCTCGATGCGATGCCTCCGATATTTAATATTCCATGTCGGAGGTATCGCTCGATGTAATATATTGTGTCATACTGCAAAAAAAATGACACAAATAGTATTTTTTTGAAGCATAGAAATGAATCAATCAGAATGGGCTGCCCCAGTTCACCATAGGTTAAGGAGCTACAATAGATACGACAGTTACGTGTTAAACGGTTCGGAACTATTTGGAGTTTGGCGAGTCTGCGCAGATATGCACGCGACCAATAACCATACTTTTATATTGATTTTTCTTTTTTAATTTGTAATACGACCACTAGATGACTCACGGTTAAATTCGCGATAACCGTACTATCGATTTTTTGTTAGTTTGTAATATGACCACTAGATGGTGCTCGCTTAAATTTTTGCTTTTTTTTAAGGACCCTGCACAAATTACATTGAAAATGGCTGTCGGCTAAATGTCATAATTTTTTCATATTTTGTAGTACTCGATCAACAAAGCACAAAAATAAAAAAAACCCAGATAGGGAGCAGGATTACGTTGACGTGTTTTTAGGCTATATTTTTGGACATTGTACAAGTTTTTTTTCACAACTTTGTTGATTACCGCCGGTTGGTTGGTGGTACCAAAGGACCCATATAAGAACATTTTTACTTGGATGGAAAGGGTGTTTCATTCAGGACAAATACAGAAACGAATTATTTTATTTTGGCGGTAATCAACAAAGTTGTGAAAAAAAAATTAGAACATGTCCAAAGATATAGCCTTAAAACACGTCAACTTTAAAGCTCCATATCTCAGAAAGCTGCTCCGTATCTCGGTTTTTTATTTTTGTGCTTTGTTTATTGAGTACTACAACATATAAAAAAATTATGAAATTTAGCCAATAGCCATTTCGAATGTAATTTGTGTAGGGTTCTTTCTTTGCAAGCAATTTGTGTTTAGTTTTTAAAAATATGCTTTTTTACTAGGCACAAAACAAAATCGTTACTTATGTTAAGTTAAAATAAAAAATCATATTTTTAAGAAATAAATACAAATTACCCATAATAATGCACTTGTAGTACAAAACCTCTGGTTGTTTTATTATAAAAGATTATGGCATATTTCGAAACATGTTAGTTTATATTTTTCACAATAAAGAAAATATTACAATATGATCTTGTCTGTGCTTTTTTAAATATTAAATAATTTTCTTTAAAATGTTTATATCTTGTTTTTAGTACATAAAAAACAATAAATGCCACTCTTTTGTATTCCAAACTAAATATGTGAAACAGAAAAAAATAATTTTAATCCTAAAAAAATTTATATTGTATATGTGAGGCAATTTATGGTAAACCCACACATTAGAAAAAGTCTTGGTGTAAATAATATTAATACCCCTGGTTTGGAATACACAAGTGTCACGTTTTTTAACTTATTATTGATATCCACAAAAATTAGCCATACTAAACTTGATGAAATAAGGAAAGGGTGTTTTAACACATAGGTATAAATAGTTAAATGGAGTCCAAATGCAAGTGTGGGACATCACTCTCTAAGACCTCTGCCTCCAGTCTGCAAAATGTCCTCTGGAGCAAAATATTTATCACACACGTAAAATCTGTTATATATTTCATCAGCACTTAGTTTATTCGCGTTTAACGGCTTCACTATACTTCTGAAAAATTACAGGATTGCCTTTGGGGAAACGATGTCTCCCCGTTTTTTTGTTGGGATCATGGCACGGTCTCTGCAGCTTTGAATACAACACACTCTAACTCTTTGTTTCTCAGCCATTGTAATCGACGGATAAAATCACAATTTTTTGAACAGGAATAATCACAATATCACTTTTTAAAAACCTTGGCAAACCTCAGTTTTCAAAATGGAACTCATAAGTTATGAA
The DNA here is from genome assembly GCA_963921995.1 of Oxystoma pomonae. Classification (NCBI taxonomy): domain Eukaryota; kingdom Metazoa; phylum Arthropoda; class Insecta; order Coleoptera; family Brentidae; genus Oxystoma; species Oxystoma pomonae. The sequence continues at coordinate 101,417,824 of OY998163.1, forward strand.
TCATAACCGACATTCTGTCACTTTTGTCATAATGTGCCCTCTGACGGACAACCCTAGAAGGGGTAAGAGGAGGAGCTGCAGATTTCTAGAAAGAATATTGCCAACCTAAATATTATTATGTTGGCAGTTCCTTTGCACGCGGAAACATAACCACACTTTTCGCGAAAAATAATTATTGGCGGGAAGGGTGAAGTGACGGATCTATAGTTCCTTAATCTATGCCAGTTCACCGACCATTTATTTAGAAAAATCGAATAAAAAGTAAGGTTATGGGGACTGTCAATTGTCATCGGTGGAATTGTTAGAGCGTTTTCCAGTCGCATGTTGGGTTGATAGTAACCAACGGTCGTGGCAAGTGGTTCATTTGGGAATGTTTGACGACTGTAGTCCATTTACGTCTATTTTTTGGGATTCTCATAATATTCGCCATTTTGGTTGATGCCGTCGTTTATGTTCAAAGTGGCCGCCATTGTTTATAATTACTAAACACGGCAAAAAATACTACAAACACCATTGAATGGCATTTTGGAGACGTTTTATGTTCCAGGCGAGATAGGTATTTGACCTTGGAATCCTAAAAGGAGGGCTTTAGTAGCATCCACTTTTTTTACATTAAAAAAAAGCAATATTTTTCGTTTAAACACAAACAAAACAAGGGCGCGCGTGTTTTTTCATTCATTTTTTAAGCATATTTGTCAATAAACCGAATTGCGTTTTTAAATTTTGCTCCCATAGTGGCCATATAAATACTATTTAATAAACGGTAATAATCAAATTATAATTTTTTGTTTGCCATTTTCTAAAGTGTATAAAAATACGTTTATTTTAGTAACCAAAAATCCCAAAGTTTGAGATGGGCAATATTTTGCCTAGTGAAATCAATAACAAAGAGGGCGCTAGTGTAGTCATTTTGGGTCGTATTTTACGACGTAACAAGAACGATTACTATTCCGACTCCAGTCACTGCACAACGACGTAAGGACTCAAAAATCATCCACCATTTTGGTCTAAATCCGGGCTAAAACGACGTCGCATCATAACGTCGGGTCGCATTTAACAACGTCGCTACGCCGTTAAATTGCTGCTTGGGAATTTTATAGATATAAAAACATAAAAAAGCAAAAATGCTGGACACACCAAGGGACACACTAAAAATATAATTAAGTTCAGAAAAATTTTATATATTAAATATAATATTAACAAAATTACACTTTTTTCACTGCAGGACTTGTTTTTGTTAGGTCTGATGTGAGTATTGTTTCCAGTCAGTTTCCGTTGTAGATATGGTAGCCTAATAGAAAGAAAAAATCAGGTTTAAGATGACAAAGTACAGAACCCAAAAAGAAAGGGTCAATTTATATTAAAAGAACCAAAAAAAAAATATGAAAGTAACAATAAGTGAAAAATATAATATAAAAAATTAAACCGGTAGTTTTTTTTAATTATTGAAAAATAAGAAAAGTACAGTATTTACTAAAGCATTTACTAAAAGAAAAGAAAAGCTTGCTTTGGCACACAATTATATAAAATATACTATTCTGCCAGGTCAGAATCTCAAACGAGGTCACAAAAGAATGGGTAATGCATAGATTTTACGAACTACTTGATGAGATAGACACTTTTTAATTTAATAAGACTACCTACGACATTTCGGTATTCATTTTCATACTCGAATTCAAAAACATTTCCACATTCATTTTCAACTCAAACTCAAAATATTTCTCTTTTTCTTGCATGGTTGACTTCCTGAAACAAAACCCATTCCACCAACAATGGTCAAGGGATCCAATATTGAGAGGATCCCCTTTATATTCTTATGTAGCTCTTTTATAATTTTCCCAATATTTTTTAGCTTCGGTGGTCCGCATCTGGGAATTGGGAGTTGAAAGCTGCTGCGATTTTTTCCCAGGCATCGTTTTTGTGTTTATTTGTTAAGGCATCCGTTCTTTTGTTTTCGATTGTGTTTTTTTTGGGATATTAACGACTGGAAAATGTTTCGAACGTTTACGTTCACTCATTTTTCTTCACAAGATTCACAAGAAAAAGAAAAATACTACTAAAAAATATTTGGTTACGAAGCCTTTATTGTCAAAAAGAAACATATTTGCAACGTACGTTACCACTCAAGGTGATAAGATTTCCGACAAACAGCGACAAAACAACAGATGGCGCCCTTATTTAAGTCGTTAATTTGTTAATCAACTGTCAAAAAGTTTGGAGCAAGCCATGAGCATTTAAACACCACTTTCCATCAAACACGGTTCTCTCGGGCCTTCGTCGGTCCGATGTCGATTGCCGAATTTGTCGTCATCGGCAAGACGTCGATTTACGACATCGGACCAGCAGTATTTTTTGTCCGCTTTGCAATGTAGGCCCCATGTATGTTTGCCGGTGCAGCGTTAGACTGTGGCCCGTCGTCGGACCAATGGTAAATTTTACTTGTTGCTGACATCGGCATATCGTCGCCGTACGATTAAGGTACGATATGGTTTAACCACATGGTACCGACCATCCGCCCATAACTGCTTAATTTGGTCGGTTTAACGTAGGCAAGCTGGTCTCGGCCTGACATCGGTAAACTATTAAAGTCCGACATTGGTTTCCCAAAGCGGTCCAATGTCGGCGATTGACGGAGGTCCATCGCTGGTAGCTTAAAGCGGCCCGACATTGGCAAACTACAAAGTTTCGATAATACGTGTGCTTAACCAGTCGGGCTGGTTTAAGTGGCAGAAGAGGTGATTCTTGTAGAGAAATACCACCATCTTGTCAAGTCCGCGTTCTAGTTTTGAAACATCTTTGCTCATTATATATATAATATTATCTTCCACTGTACAGGGAACATAGTGACATTAGCGCCATCTCTACATATTACGAAAAAACTATAAAGCAATTTAAAAATTTTAAGGTGACGTAATCGGACCATCGTCAGTTGCCGATTCTCGACCGATTAAACAAAGTTCCAATCGGAAGTCGGCATAAAGTCGACTATAGTAAATCGGGTCAACGTCAGTTGCCGATTATTGACCGAAAACTGAAAATCGCAATCTGTCCAACATCGGATCAGCGTGTAGTCGCCGGTGCCGACACACTGCCAACGTTGTCGGCATTGACCCGATTCAATCTACGATTTGTGTTTGCTGGGTTCTTTAATCGGACGAGAATCGGCAGCTGACGATGGCCCGATTTACTATTGTCGACTTTATGCCGACGCCTACTTTATCTGCTTTAGAGGCGACAACGGTCCGGTTGGAACTTTGTTTAATCAGACGAGAATCGGCAACTGACGATAGCTTGATTTACTATAGTCGACATTATGCCATTGCAAATCTTATCTGCTTTAGGGCCGATGATGGTCCGATTGGACCTTTGTTTAATCGGTCGAGAATCGGCAACTGACGATTGCCCGATTTACTCTAGTCGACTTTATTCCGACGACTTTATCTGCTTTAGGTCCGACGATGGTCCGATTGGGGCTTTGTTTACTTGGTCGAGAATCGGCAACCGACGATGGTTCGATTACGTCACCTTAAAATTTTTAAGCTGTTTAATAGTTTCTTCCTAGTATGGAGAGATGGCGCTAATGTCGCTATGTTCCCTTACAGTGGAAGATAACATTATATATATAATGAGCATAGATATTTCAAAACTAGAATGCGGACTTGACAAGATGGTGGTACTTCTCTACAAGAATCACCTCTTCTGCCACTTAAACCAGCCCGACTGGTTAAACAACCGCATTATCGAAACTTTGTATTTTGCCAATGTCGGATCGTGTCAAGCAACCACCGACGGACCTTCGTCAATCACCGACGTCGGGCCACTTTGAGAGGCTGATGTGAGGCCTTATTATTATCCACCCATTATCGGACCTTTGTGGTTTGCCATTGTCAGACCGCTTTAAACTACCACCAACGGACCTCCGTCACTAGTTTAACGAGGTCGGTACCATGTGGTTAAACCATATTTATAACCTTAATCGTACGGCGACGGTATGCCAATGTCAGCAAAAACTAATATTTACTATTGGTCCGACGGCGGGCTACGGTCTAACGCTGCGTCGGCAAACATACATTGGGCCTACATCGCAACAAAAGCAGCGGACAAAAAATACTGCTGGTCCGATGTCGTAAGTCGACGTCGTGCCGATGACGGGGAACAGGGGACAAGGGAACCGTGTTTGCTGGGTAGAGTTTCGAACTTCCATTGTATTTATTTTTTACTATTTCAGAACGATTCGAATGACTATGTATCTGCAATCGTTTTTATTAGTGTTTACCTGATGACGATTGCATATACAAAAGCATTCAAAACGTTGTAAGAAAGTAAAAAATAAAGACAATGGAAGAAAAAAAATAGATATTTTTGTTAAGAATTTTAAAATGAACAACCGTGCAAAATTTCAGCTAATTCTGATGTTTAGTTTTCCCTGAGCACTCTGGCAAAGATATGGAAAGTGACGTTGCCAGTTTTAGTTTCTTTTCTTAAATATCTGGGGAGAAACTATGGCCCTAAAAATATAACGAAAAATCATTGTAAATTTTAACTTCAAAAAAGTTGAGTGTTATTTAATTAAACCTAAAATAACTTATCTTATTATTATCACTAAGAATGTTCTAATCTCATTGCTACACGTCTTCAAAACAACTCACGCATGTGGTAACATAGTCCGGATGATAAATTGGAAAATCGACCCTCACCTGCAATTGAGCTATATAGAAAATGTTATTGATAACATTTTCTTTTATTTCTTCTCTCAAGAGGACCGGACTGTATTCTTGATACCCATGCCCGTGAGTGTGACAAATTTGTCACTTCTCATCTATTTTGAATTAGGCGAAAAGTAACACCCGGTTCCCACCCATGCGTTTCCCATGCACGGGCACCCTGACTCAAAAAACTCATCACGTGGTGCGACATGAACTTATAGGCAAATCTCGCTTAACCACGTGGGAACCGAGTTTAAGAGAGGCAAATATTTACTATTGACTGCTTACCTTAGAGGCCATCAAGAATAGAGTCCCTGTCACTAAATCCAGAATTGCCCTTAGAATTCTCAAAAATTTTCCATTACAAATTTAAAAGGAAGGCTTACAGAAACTAATTTAAATTCTTTCCACATCAAAAAAGACTTATTTTTATTTTATACTCTCTGACTTTGTTTCCACGCATTTACACCATTCCTAACAAAAATTAACTGCAAAATTAAATTATAACTTAAAAATCACGTTTCCGTGTCGAATTCGTATATGTTTTTTGACCCTTAATTTTCCGCCATCACCGTCTCGAATAATTAAAAATATTATCAATCGAATTCTTAAAATAGACCCTTATTTTCACCACCGACACCGGGGCCAGTTTTATTAAAATCTCACCCATAAAGTACTCACTGAAATTTAAAGCCACCAAGCGCGCGCATGCGTTCTCCCCGTTTTGGAGGCCTCGGTGGTCCCTTCTTACACTTTGCAGCTTGGGATATTTTTGAAATGTAAGCCGTTAAGAACTTCCCGAATTTTAAATGAGGGTAATACTTCACGTATTTGGATTCTGATCTTGAAAAAATCCTCGGACACCTCGATTTTCTATTCGATGGGAACACTTTTTGCCTTGAAATTTTTGTAGCATGCATCCCCTTCGAGGGGTAAGCTTTAACCCCATATTTTGAATAGAGAAAGTGGGTCGAGTGATTCCTTGTTTTGAAGGACTTTCAAATGCCTTCAGAAAAGTGTTAGAGTTATAAAAATCTAGCAATTAGTTTTCGAGATATTTACTTTTAAAGTTGCATTGCATTGCAAAAGTCATTTTTATTACGAAATTAAAATTTGATTTTTGGGAAATTCCGTGACCCGTCAATTTTTTGTTCGTTGATAGTACATTTTATCATTTTATTTTTTCTTCAAGGATACATTCCTACGAGGGGGGAAATGTACCTGTACAATTTGAGCTTACTTTAAATTTGTATATCTCGAAAACGAATCGATAGATTTTAGATAATTTTAGACGATTGTAAAGATATTCAAAACAATAGAGGTAAGGTTTACCTCCCGAAGGGCTGTATTCTACAAAAATTTAATGACAACCATGTGATAAAAAAGTTTCTGTTTCATTTTTGTTTTCGTTGAGATGCACTGTGAAGAGGATATCTGCAGAAAAATATTCTATATACTTCAATTCCCTCTTTTCGTGTTATCATCTGGACTAACAGCGGACAAGCAGGGTAAATGGAAAATAATATTGTTAAAGCGCAACCCCTAACAACTCTTGACGCACTCATCACTCCGCAGGAACTCCGGCAAGTTTCTCGAAAACGCGCTAAAACTTTGTTCTTATCAAAAAAATAAAATTAATAGTGAGTTTTCTTTTATTGGAATTTTAAAAAGATCTCAAGGTAAGGTCATCATAATGTAAGGTGGTACAAAAAAACCACCCACTTTTTTTATCTGCAGATTTTTTAAAACTTTTCCGATTTTTCTGGTTGACAGCTTTTTTGAAAGCTAAGACAATAGGCTTTCTTGTCCTGTATTGACAGTTTTTCTTTTGTTGAAATACAAAATGGCGGAAGCGTTTAAAAAATAGATATTTTGGATCCTCTGCAAAAAAGTTGTCTGTGCCACTGCGCCTATTAAAAATACTGCGTTACAAAGCCACATCCTTCCCATTTACAATAAGGACTCATTTTTTTTAAATCGGATAAAACTCTAAAAGAGATAGTCTGCCGAATTATGCGTATTTTAGGTCGCAACAAAAATTTATCCCAAAAACAATGTATTTTTTATTATTCAAAAATGCATTATTTTTCGCATAAATTTTGATTTTGCTATACCTTACTTCGTCGAGACCCTAGTGTAAATCGCAATGATGTGGATTTGTAACAGGCGCAGTGGCGCACACCACTTTTTACAGGAAGGGCGGTCAATAATACCTATATTTTAAACATCTTTCAATACTAAGCATAAAAAGAGGACAAGTTTTAAAAAACCTGGTGATAAAAAAAAAGTATGTGTTTTTTTTTTGACCACCATATATAAGTATATGTATACATCAATATTGAAAAAATCTAATTATTCTTGCCTAAAAATTAAGCCATTTCCGCCAGTTTTCACCAAGTATTTACGAAAAAATCATTTCAAAACTTCGTCAAAATATCAAACTGTCAAAGAATAAAATGTCGCAACAATGAACGTCACCAAGTAAAAAGGCACATCGCTATGGAAACGATTGTTATTTTATTTACCAGCCGCCTTAATTTATAGTGTAAAAATGATGTGCTAGGAGAAGTGATCTTCGTTCCAGACTTTTAAAAGTATTTTCCTGTTTTTGTTCGATTTTTTGATAAAGGTATTAAAACAATAATGTTAACAACTTGCGGCTAAACTATGCTTGTAAAAAAGCACTATTTTGCCACTTGTTGTGAAAACTACTATTTTTTACAAGCGTTTGTTCAGCAATAAGTGATTTAAAAACGCGGGTAAAAAACACTTTTTTTATGTCTTTATCAAAAAATATTAAAAAAGGCAGGAAAATACGACATGCACTGATGGCTCACAACTCTTATACTATAAATCAAGGGCGACTGATGCATGAATGATGGAGATCGCACGTTTAGTGATAAGTGGCATAACTCAAAATTGGTAAGTTTAGAGAAATCGTCAAAAGATTTAATTTTCCCCAAAAATGAAGAATAAAACGGTGTTTTGGATACTATGCTATTACTTAAGCACCCCGCCCCCAGCAACAATGTCTGCGTACGTTACTTCAAGTCTTGATCAGGTGCAACAGGAAAAGCTAAAAGACTCTCAAAGAAGTTGGTCCATAAAAGAAAAATGTTCTTAATTTAAAAAAATATATAATTCAGCACTTAAGTAAATAAGTTATTGAAACTTTGTTCTTATCAAAAAAATAATTTTATTAAGTCCATTATACCATGTGATTCAGCCAAGTGCTTCGTTTTAGGATATACGTTATTATGTAAAGTAATTGTATTTATAATTTAAGAGAATGGATTGATATTACAAGAGTTTATTTGTTTAAGCGCATAAGTGTCCACGTATCCACTCATTTAAGTAGGCGATTAGAATGTGACTTGCAACACCTCGCCAAAATTCGGCAAGTTAAATTTTAACGGCCAAATTACCTGAGTGTCCATTTAACTCGGTGGTTCAAATAGCCCTGCGGCTTTTATTATAGAGCCCGAAATCTCTATACTGGTCGAACCATTGGAAACGAGTTCCTGGCAAAGGATGGATATTTATAAAATACCAATTATTCTAAGACAATAAATATCACTTTTACAAATGATTAAACGAACTATGAAAAGATTTGTTACAAAAAAAAACTTTGCATCGAATTTATGTATAATTGGAAATAGATTCTGATAAAGATTTTTGAAATCAACTCAACAATATAAGCTTTTGGTTTAGCAAAATACTACTTAAATAAATAAACTATTTCAGTTCAAAACACTAGTTTACTTGGAATAAGTAAATTTTACTTGTATTAAACTAACATAATATTCCTAAATCATCCAAGATAAATTCAACACATTATATTTATATTTTTGGAATCAGGAAACACAAGTCATCCTAAATTTTAAAAATATACACGGTGTTCCATATAAACTAAAGAAGTTAATTTTAATTTATGACAGTTGCAATGATTGCTATTAATTTTTAAGGACATAATTTGATGGTGTACAGAAAATTATGCAACTTCTGTATGTAAAACTTTTCCAGCTTCAATATAAGAGAGGTTACGGGGGTGGACAATGTGGTAAATCAACCTATACGTCTGTCTATAAACCCAGTGGTGCACTCAGGTTGACTTCAGGGGGAGGGACAGGGGTTAAGGATAAATAATTAAAAAAAATTAATTTAAGTAAAAAAGTGATCATAACCAGGCTTCTCGGCGGGGTTTTAACCCCCCTCTCGGTGCTCCAATGATAAACCGCATAAAACTAGAATCAAAATATGCTGACGCACTGTTGTTGAATGAAATTGCAGTCAAAAGTTCGCAATTTGCAGCAATATTAGAGTATCGAAGAGTCCAACTCTCCGAATCAAGTTGGCCTGGAAAAAATGCAGAGCCAAAAACTCTTCAGGGTGCAAGTAGACTGCTCAGGTATATATATATATATTTGCCTTTGTATTAGTGATAATAACTTTCTCAATCAAGTTAGCCTGGAAAAAAAGCAGAGCCAAAAACTCCTCAGAGTGCGAGTAGACTGCGTCAGGTATGCGCAGTAGATTTTTCACCTATGGCTTTGCACAAAAGCACTACCTTCTTAAATGAAAGGAGTCTTTTATAATTATTTCAGTTAACACTACTTTTTGTCCACTTTTTCATTGAACTTTGCATCAAGAAACTAATTCAAGTTTAAAAATTGAGACAATCAAAAATAATTACAATAGTAGTTTTTACAACTAGTGGCTAAAATAGTGCTTTTTTACAAGGGTTGGTTTAAATAACGAAAGTTTTTTGCATCGGTAACCAAAAAAGCCAGCTTTAGTTATCTGCCGACAGTTACTAAAATCATGTTTTTGATGAAGGTATAAAAAAAAAGTAGGTTTCACAACTAGTGGCTAAAATAGTGCTTTTTTACAAGCGTTGGTTTAAATAACGAGCAAAGCGAGTTATTTAAAAACGCGAGTAAAAAAAGCACTGTTTCGCCGCGAGTTGTTTACACTATTTTTTTAATTACCTTTATCAAAAAATCCAAGAAAAATACTTTTAAAAATTTCGAACGAAGAGCACTTCTCGCAACACACCATCTTCACACTATAAATCAAGGCGGCTGGTAAATGAAATAACAATGGTTTCCATGGCGATGTGCCTTTTTACTCGGTGACGTTCATTGTTGCGACATGTTAATCTTTGACAGTTTGATATTTTGACGATGTTTTTAAATGATTTTTTCGTAAATACTTGGTGAAAACTGGCGGAAATGGCTTAATTTTTAGGCAAGAATAATTAGGTTTTTTCAATATTACTATTTTCCGCTACTTCTTTTTAATTTTGGATAAAAACCGGACAGAAATCTTTTTTTGCACCGGTGAAAAAAAAAAATTGCATCGGTAACCAAAAAAGCCATGCTTTAGTTATCTGCCGACAGATACAGATAAAGGTATAAAAAAAAGTTTTTTCGCAGCCAGTTTCTTCTCCCTGCTCCCCGCAATTGCCACTAGCTAATTTTTAGAGCTTTGTAACATCGCTTTTAACCAATTATTAAACTACCAAACTAAAGAATTTTAGAAATGGCGCATTTTTCGATAAACAAAAAACAATTATCAAAATTTAACCAAAATGTTTGCAGAGAAAATATGAATCACAATTTAGACTCTTTGTTTTTGTTATGGTTTTTGGGAATTGTCTAATTGTATTTGAAAAATCCTTTTTGATACAAAATATTTTAGAAAATTAAATTATTATAATTACTTGCAATCCATGTCACGTCACGTGCGTCTTTTGAGTCAGGGTGGGAACCGGGTGTAAGATATGAATATACCTTCTACGATTTATTTCAAAACATACAAGTAGTACTCGAAATTTTTCGCTTTCTATGATGGTCTAGTCCAGCTCGGTCATGTGTATTATTGAGACACAAGTAAAAGTTAATCCGGAAGGAATTTGCCTATAGTTATTTTCATTGGATTAGCTGCGGGCTGCTTCGTACAATTCTAAAAAAACACTGAGACAATTAGTATTATACATGCTATTATTATGATGTACAGTGTTATCCATTATGTCCATTATTATGCATTTCACAAAAAATAGTCTTTAACACAAGTTGCATATAAAAATATGCATGTCAAAATTGTCCAATGTCAACGCATATGTCTTATTTTAAATTTAACACCCTATATATTTTTTAAAAATTCGATAGAACTTTTCTTCCTAATTCCAAAAATATACCATATGTTAGCTTTATCTTGAACGGTCATTCAACAAATTTAGAAAAACGTTGCCGTTGTTGATGATATACAGGGTGATGAATTTAGAATAAAAAAGTTAATGTCTAAATTTGACATATGCGATGACATTGGACAATTACATGCATACTTTTATAGTTTACTTAACGTTATGCAACTTTTGTTTAAAACTATTTTTTGTAAAATGCATAATAACAGAGAAAAGAGAGGATAACAGGATAACTATATAGTTATAAACTTAATATACACGCCCTGGAAGTGGCAATTTTTTTAGCAACACATCATGGTCAAGTAGGCAATGAAAATAAAAATATACGGTCATTTTGCGCAAGTGCGTTGGATTGATGTTATTCCTGACGCCATTTTTATTTGTTTTGGTTTTTGATTTCGAGAGTGGTGTGTTTTTTCGGGTTTTAATTTTACTCACAGTACACACACACTATAGAGTACTGTGATTTTACTTACTTTACTTTACTACGTATCTTCTATGTTTAGGGCAGGCCATTCATACAAAATAAAGTATTTATACCAAAGAAATTAAAATAAAAACAAATAGCTGTAAAATTTTTAGTATCATCCAGAGAAAATATCTGCCTTGCCAGTTTCACATCCTATTAATTTTTCGATCATTAAAAGGCGATTAAAAACGCCATAAGATTATATTTTTATTTTGGCGGCACATATTTTTACGTAAAAAACGAAAACTGCTTGGTTTTTGAAAAGTAAACACAACTGTCACCGCAGTGAAAGGCATCGCGCATGCGTAAAACGGCTCAAAAATTTTCATAGCGTCCTGGATTTAGATGAATAATTTTGCTTACAAAAATTTTCACGGGGATGATTCGCAATACCGTGTATATTAAGTTTATAAGTATATGTTGATAACCTTCTTTGTACGCTTTTCTTGTAAAATCAAGGACACCATCAAAGGTATGCAAGGGGCTTATTTATTTAGTCCGTTCAATGGATTTTCACCTACCAATTCCAAACGATAACTGCAGGAGTTCCCTGGTTCAAAAACATACTTTTTTCTTTAAGATAACCACAGCAACTAAAAAAAATGAAATAAAAAATAACTTTTCCTCAATATAGGTTCTGACTTAATGCAAAGTTCACATTCCAACAAACAAAAAGAGTGAGAGGGAAATAGCGGGCTTACTAAAATTTAGTTAGAGCGCGGCTCTGGCCAGAATAGATAAGGATCTTGAAGTTTTATTTACCATTAAAAGACGTACCTGGAATATTTTTGCCAAATTTTAAAAGGACTGACCAATATATGAACTCTTAAAATAACCAATGAAAAAAAAGATAAAAGCTGAAGAGTACCGCGTTGCCCTGCCAAAAAAACCGCTTTAAATCTTCTAAAAAACACAGTTTCAACAGTTTTTATAAGGTTAACCTTTTGTAAGGTAAAATTTTAGGTTTATTAAGGCTTGTAATAATTTATGAGTTATGTCTTTCATTTTGGTAAGATTTTATGCGCTTTTATATAACTATGTGTTTTTACCTAATCCTATAATCTAAAAGACTTATAAATATATAACATTTTATAGTACAATCGTTTTATTTTCTAATATTTCATAGGTTTATGAAAGAACACTTTTCTAAGAAATTTTATAATTAAACAGACTCATTAAACTTAAGAGGTTTCTAAGATTATACCCTTTTTTTTTAAATGTATTATGGGTTTGTATAAGCACATTTTTTATGAGACATTTAGGAGATTTGATGATTGATGAAGACTAAAAAACTTGTTTCCATGAACATGTTGTTTTATTTATAGTTTGCTATGGGTTGGTAAAAACGTTTTCTATGCTTTTGTGAGTCCATCTTTAAAAAAATATATACTATGGGTTTGAATATATCCACAATTTTTATGGGTTTTTCAGGACATTTTATAATCTAACACGCTTATAATATTTTATAGGTGTCTATTTCTATTTCTATCATGAATTTACTATTCCTTTGTAATCTTAGTAACTACATGGCTAAGGGCTTTGAAACGGACAAATCTCATAAAAACTACGTTTTTTTACCACCTAAAAACTAATTAAGAAGCTATACTAAGTATACGTTCTTACTTAGTTTTATGTAACTATATATATATATATACTATCGTAAATACTTCCTCAATTTTTTCTTTGACTCATAAAGTCTAATAAAATATTATAAACAAAGCCTCATAAAATCTCATAGAAACTTATCGAAGTAATATGATCTTACCAGCCCTAACCTATATGCCTTTTGAAACAAATACTAAGTCGTAAAAAAAGTTTTCTTCCACCTGAACTTATAAAATCTATAATCACATCATCTGTCGTAAATCATTTTATAAAAAGAAGCATATTTTTTGGCTTATGAAATATTGTAGGCTTTTATAAACAATGCCTCAAACAATCTCATAAAAACTTATCAAAGTAACATCTCTCTCCCTTCTGACGACCTATAAGTACTTATACGAGAACAATTTTCTATGAGTTGTAGAAATTGTGCAAGCCCAAGGTGTGTTAATATGGTAAAGTAGGTTAGGTCATAGTATTCAATATTTTTATTAATTTCTATTCAATTTCAGCAGGCAACGTAAATTTTATAGACATCACATTTTCATCCCTTATTATAATAATCGTAAGAAGCATCTGACATTGAAGGATGATAAAAACGTATATAATAAAGGCTCGAATAAAGGTCATCATTTATTTCACACCGCAACTACGCCGTACAAGAAAAAGTATTTGGATAATGTACAGGGCGTTTTCTTTTTAATACCTAGGTACTTTTAAAAAGCATAGGGATTGCGCTTTCATCAAATAAAGGACAAACATTTAAAATTACGAAAAATGGATAATAGAAATACAGGACGAAATTAATTGGAACCAAAGAAATAAATCGAGTAAAGGTTTACTCCAAAACTTCCCTCGCTCAAGAACATATATAAAAAAACCACTACAAGTATACACATGGGTTTGATTGGATCGGTCAGATTTTTCCAGGGTATATCCAGACTTTTCTTGGGTGTATCCACACTGTTTAGGGGTGTATTCAGACTTGTACTCGGACATTTTCAGACTTTATCCAGGTTTTTGTGTTCCAGGGTCCTTCCAGACTTTTCAAGAGTGTATCCAGACTTTTCCTGGGTCTTTCCCGACTTTCTCAGGGTCTTTCCAAGCTTTCCCAGAGTGTATCCGGACTTTTCCAGGGTTCTCCCACTTTTCCAGATTATATGCAAACTTTTCCAGGGTCTTTCCAGACTTTTACAATATGTATCCAGACTTTTCCAGGCTCTTTCCAGACTCTTCCAGAGTGTATCCAGACTTTTCCAGGATCTTTCCAGACTTTTACAGAGTGTATACAAACTTTTCCAGAGTGTATCCAGACTTTTCCAGGGTATTTCTAGACTTTTCCAGGGCCTTTCCAGACTTTTCCAGGGTCTTTCCAGACTTTTCCAGACTGTATACAGACTTTTCCAGAGGATATCCAGACTTTTACAGGGTATTTTCAGACTTTTCCAGCGTGTTTCCAGACTTTTCCAGGGTCTTTCCAAACTCTACCAGAGTGTATGCAGACTTTTCCAGGGTCTTTCCAGACTTTTCAAGAGTGCATCCAGACTTTTTCAGAGTGTATCCAGACTTTTCCAGAGCCTTTTCATATTTTTCCAGAGCCTTTTCATACTTTTCCAGAGCCTGTAATCCATAATTTTCCAGGGAAATTCCAAACTTTTCCAGAGTGTATCCAGACTTTTCCAGGGTTTCTCCAGACTTTTCCAGAATATTTTCAGACTTTTCCAGAATATTTTCAGACTTTTCCAGAGTGTATTCAGACTCTTTCAGGGTGTTCCAGAGTATATCCAGACTTTTCCAGAGTGTATTCAGACTTTTCCTGGATGTATTCAGGCTCTCCAGGCTGTATCCAGACTTTTCCAGGGTCTTTCCAGACTTTTCCAGAGGGTATCCAGACTTTTCCAGCGTGTTTCCAGAGTTTTCAGGGTCTTTCCAGACTTTTGCAGAGTGTATCCAGACTTTTTCACGGTCTTCCAGAGTGTATCCAGACTTTTCCAGGATCTCTCCAGACTTTTCGAGAGTGTATTCAGACTTTTCCTGGATGTATCCAGACTCTCCAGGGTGTATCCAGACTTTTCCAGGGCCTTCTCAGACTTTTTCAGAGTGTATTTTGACTTTTCCTGGATGTATCCAGACTCTCCAGGGTGTATCCAGACTTTTCCATGGTCTTTCCAGACTTTTCCAGAGTGTATCCAGACTTTTCCAGGTTCTTCCAGAGTGTATCCAGGCTTTTCCAGGGTCTCTCCAGACTTTTCTAGAGTGTATTCAGACTTTTTCTGGATGTATCCAGACTCTCCAGGGTAGGTATTCGTATTTATTACTATTCGGTACCTCAAAATTCGTGGAGGATCGTGATAATCTCGAAGTGCGATTTTTAGATGAATACATTACTTCCCATAGCGAGGGAAGTAAAAACAGTGGGGGAACCCAAAGTATAAGGGGTACCCGGGGCATAAAGAGCACACGCTGCTATAAAATAGATGGCGCCGTGGATTCCCGATAAATATTACACGTCGGTTTACCTGAGGGGATCATCATACTTTTTTACGGTAAAATTAATTTTGTTACTGTAGCCATTTTCGACAAAGCGCAACCCCTTAGCTTAACCGTTAAGCTGAGGGGCCACCCCATAACTTCAAGTTTAAATAAACACCACATTTTGTAGCTCACCTTGTTCGAGAGGATCATATATAAAAAGTTTTTAAAATATTCCTAGGGTTGGGTTGTACATTTGGCCTATATATTTTACCCATTAAAATAAAATAAAACTATCTCGTAAACGGCAACAGCTACAAAATTTTTTAATACGTTAGATGAGAGCCATAACTGTGCTCTATGCAACAACCTTTAAAGTGGGGGGCCCCCTGGTAAATAAAAAAAATATATCACATAGTACATTTGGGCTATATACTTAAAGAAAAAAAAACACGTTTTTTTAATTAAAAGAAAATCTAGGAATATTTTGAAAACTTTTAATATGTGATTCCCTCGAATAAGCTGAGCTACAAAATGTGGTGTTTATTTGAACTTTCTAGCTTCAGCAGAATTGAAGTTATGGGGTAGCCCCTCAACTTAACGGTTAAGCTAGGGCGGTCGCATTTTCTCGCAAACGGCTACTGGTACAAAATTAATTTAACCGTAACAAAATAGCTACAAAAAGTCTACAAAATGTACCATTGAAAATATTTGGGCCTCTTATGATGGTCTTTCCAGGTTAACCGACGTAGATATCACAGTAGAGTACGTTTTTGCGTCACTTTCCTTTTCCACTTAAGAGTTAAGAGGTCTCGTAGTTTAGTATGTATATATAGCATATTTGTTTTTTAAAAATGTAATTTTGTTTTTGTGAAAACTTAATTTTTTTGTTTGAAATATATTAAAAATAAGAACAAAATAACTACCCTTAAATTACCCTGTTATATTTATGTAGATTGTATATATGTATCTATAAAACGTTGGTCATATATTTTTTATAATTTACTAAAATTTGGCTATTAACCCAAAATGGGCGAGGTATAATAAGAACATGCTATTTATACCCAACAACTAACAAACAGAAACAAAAGCAACCAAACAAAGCAAAAAAGGAAAACAATGACAGCAGAAAAAATTGACAAAATTGTGTCAACGAATGCCTACATTCCCACTATAGTGGGGTAAATTCGTAAAAAGAAACTAAAAAAAGGATATATTTTTTTATAGAAAAGATTTGTGACGTAGAGGGCAGAGGGTGAGGGAATAAATCGGAAAAAAGTTTTTCCTCGACCAGGATTTGAACACGGGACCTCTAGAACACCAGTCTAATGCTCTACCAACTGAGCTACCGAGGAACTGGGGTTTTAATTGGCTATTTGGAAATCCTTTCGTCCGATTCATTTTTTAGTAGTGGGGAGATCTTTGAAGCTTACGGCGGCTTTAAAAACCTAGACATGTTATAAAGACAAGGAGGTACACATTCACGATTATTAGTTGTACGAAATTTCTATTTATCTATCAACCAACGATACACGACATATAGCGTTTTATTGAAGCTGTCACATGGCCAATTTCCAACTAATAATTTCAGCCAAACATATTTACAAAATGAAGGGAAAATTTAGCGCCCTAATAAATTATAGAAAAGATTTGTGGCGTAGAGGGCAGAGGGTGAGGGAATAAATTGGAAAAAAGGTTTTCCTCGACCAGGATTTGAACCCGGGACCTCGTTGACCTGGTTGATAGATAAATAGAAATTTCGTACAACTAATAATCGTGAATGTGTACCTCCTTGTCTTTATAACATGTCTAAGTTTTTAAAGCCGCCGTAGGCTTCAAAGATCTCCTCACTACTAACAAATGAATCGGACAAAAGGATTTCCAAATAGCCAGTTAAAACCTCAGTTCCTCGGTAGCTCAGTTGGTAGAGCATTAGACTGGTGTTCTAGAGGTCCCGGCTTGAAATCCTGGTCGAGGAAAAACTTTTTTCCGATTTATTCCCTCCCTCTGCCCTCTACGCCACAAATCTTTTCTGTAAATTTATTAGGGCGCTAAATTTTCCCTTCATATTTTTTTATATTTGGCATAGTAATACCTAATACCAGAAGCTAAAATTCCAGTCGAAATAATTCAAGGTTCTTACAATATATAGGTTGCCTCAAAAAAAAAACGGGATTTTTTACTGTCCATTACTTAAAAAGTTTTTGTCTTTGAAGAGTCAAGATATTAAAATTTAAGAGTTTAGTGCCAAAATTGACACTATGTAAAAATTCAGGATGGCGAAAAATTTAAAAATTAGGTATTTTTGACCGCCCCTAGAAATTTTTTATCTGCGCCACTAGTGAAACACCTAACTTTTATGTGTAGGTACCTATCTTTGAGGAGTGTACTCATGTATCGCTTGGTAACATCGGGTCAGACAGGTAAAATACAGACAGATAGACAGACGGAGAGATAAAAAAACCGTACAATTTTTTTTGGCTGTTACCGTAAGTTCGGTTTTTGTGATTTTGCCTTGTGCGGAAAGCCAAATTTTGATGTTTTTAACATCCTGCGCCAAAGTTTTATGTGCACCACTGTACTTGATATTAAACGTTTGCCAGAAAACCATGTCTTTGCCGAGCACATAGAGGTATCAATTGTTAAAATTGGGCAAGAACTAATAAAACTTAACTCTAACAGGGAAGGAGCTGTTTTAACCCTTTGTAAAACAAAGCTATTATTTTTGTTATACTCGGGATTTGTTAAATCCTTTTGACAATTTAGTTATTTTTTACGCCTCCTGTTGAAAGTTTCAGTAAGCCAATGTGCCTGATTTTAATTATGCGACAAGCCACGATATTGGCGTGTACAAATAGGAATCACTTGTAAAAATCGGACAAGAACTAACAGAGCTTTACCCAACGAAGTTAAAACAATAGGTAAAATGCACGTAACCAATTTTGATGATAGTTTGTTGATTTGTTCTTTTATAAACCAAAATTTTAATTAAAATTTTGTATCAGGTATATTGGCGTAAAAAAATCATGCGCCATCGTGGATTTTTTAAAAATAAAATTTATGATAAAAAACTACAGCCGAAAAAGAGTTCTAGGGTTTTTTTTGGCCCACCCTATATATTTGACATAAGGTTGAAGAAGATTGAAAAAAAAACAGTGTTTAAAGTTGTCTTGTTTATTGCCACAGTTTTTTTCTCAAATTGGTTAACCGGTTTCGCTAGAGGAGCAACAAGACAACTTTAAACGTGTTTTTTTCAATCTTCTTCAACCTTATGTTAAACTTTACCCCACATGGATATCTTACAAGAAATTATATATTTGAATCATGGTAGGTAAAAGGAAAGAAAGTCTTGTATGCTTCACAAATATTTTAATTCAATAAACACGACGAGTTTCGATTTTTTCAAATGTGGATTCTGTAATACAATAAAAACGAGTGTTTCAAAATTAAATTTAAATAAAAAAATAAAAAGAGTACTTACAGAACGTCAAAACTCCATCATTAAGGGTAAAATTTAGGACACAAACTACACATAATTAAATAAATAAATAAAATATGTCGGACAGTTAAAAACACCTTAGTCAAACATACACTAACACCAAATTAAAAAAAAGACAAAGGAAACGAGAATAAAAAATAAAATTCGAAACGAAACAACGAGCGGCATCTAACAATTTAAGCGTGTGAAGCATACAGGACTTTCTATCTTTCTACCATGATTCAACTGCTTCACCCTGAAGAAATCTACTATTCAATTTGTTTTTTTAAATTATCTCATTTAATGCTCTGACAATAATTTTTGTTAGATACAGAACTTCTTATAGACTTCGTTTGCAAGTTATGTTTTTTTTAGTTTTTGTCCCCCCCCCCACTTAAAGCCGTCTAGTGAGGGACCTTTTTCCATGGCTACTCTCTTAAAAATTTTAGAAAAGCCAGTCTGTGCCCTTATTCTCGAACTGGGGGTCTATTCTTGAATCGAGAGAAAATTTGCTCCCAATGAGTCAAATTCTCTCGCTACTATGCATCCCATTGGTCCAAATCTTCGGTTTAAATCGGTTTCTCTCACTTTTGTCCCATATTGATAGAAAGTCATTCTATTGGTCTTGACTAAGAGAATTACTTTCGATCAATATCGGGCAAAAGTGAGAGAAACCGATTTTAACCGAAGATTTGGACCAATGAGATGCATATTAGCGAGAGAATTCGACTCCCTGGGAGCAAATTTTCTCTCGATTCAAGAATAACCCCACAGGGAGTCAAATTCTCTCGCTACTATGCTTCTCATTGGTCTAAATCTTGGGATTAAATCGGTTTCTCTCACTTTTGATCGATATTGATAGAAAGTAATTCTATTGGTCTTAGTTAAGAGAATTACTTTCGATCAATATCGGGCAAAAGTGAGAGAAACTAATTTAAGCCGAAGATTTAGACCAATCAGAAGCGTAGTGGCGAGATAATTTGACTCCCTGGGAGCAGAATTTCTATCATTTAAAGAATAGGGGCCCTGGCTGGTTAGGCACTACCTTTGCACACACAAACAGTCACGACGAAAAAAACTCGTTCTTTTACTGTTAGACATCCTCTTGTTGTTATCAAATTAAGCAAGCTACCAATCATTATTTTTGTTATTAAAAGTCATTCCTGATGATGATTTAAGTAATAGAATAGCATTTCCAAGAATTTATGAAGGACGAGAAAATATGTATACTAAACCGCGATCTACAACTAGCAGTCGGGTAGTTTTTTATTTAATTTTTTTTAAGACTCATTCTTTGTGAAAAATCGAAAAAAACAAAAATAAAAAAACTCTTTTACCCATTAAATTGAGCAAGCCATACAAACCACCTAAATTTTATGAATTATAGAGGCTTTATCAAAAATGGTTGTTATTACTAAGAATTCGCGCCTTGATAATAATAATTATTGTTTATTTTTAATGCTATCCAATTTTAATAAAGCAAAGTTCGTTTTAAAAGTACAATATAAATTATTTTTGCCATTTAATAAATCTAAGACCGACATTTTCGAGGAATCTTTTTTACACCTTTACGAAAATTAAGTACATTCATTTAAAAGCCTCAAGTAATTCCCAAGATAGAGAGAGGGTAAAAAAAAACCACCTTATTTTGTAAAACTGCGGAAACTTAAAAAGTACTAAAACAGATTTAATGACACATGACTTGCTACTATGCAAGAAAATGTAGCGTAAACAAGAGCGAGCCTTAAAAATTTCTGTTTTACGATTGAATTGAATAATTGAAAATGGCCGATAACAATATTCATTAGTTAAAAAAGTCCATTCAGTCCACTATTCAAAAAATTAACGCAAATAAAGAAAACATAATTTTGTATAGGGCACAAATTCCTAGTGAGTAGTTTTTTTTTGGTAAAATCATGATCGTGAATATTTTGATTTAGTAAATATGGGAGGTTTGTAAATATGAGGTGCCATTTTTATTTTAGATTTAAAAGGAACGAGTCAAAAAAAATTATTGAATTAAGTCTCCTATGTATTGCAATAGAGCCCAGATTGGTTTCATTAACATAGGTTAAGCGGTTAAAACGGTTTTTAACAAACAATTTGTTCAAGATGAAAAGGTAAAGTAGGTAGGAAAAAACCAATTAACAAAATTGAAGCCACCACGCACACAGTCGCCGGGTTAAGAATACTCTTTGCCGAAAACATCAATTATCTTCAAGTAGTAGGTGGAAGAGGTCACAGATTATCAATAGATTCTTAAGTTAATTAATTAAGCTTTCATGGCAAAATCGGGCAAAACACTGCAATAATTATTTATTTATTAAATATTTTGTTGTTTACTCTAAGAACAAGGGTTACTAAGGTCACTAAATAATAAATGTCGGGTATATTCAATTGGTATGTAGAATTCTACAAGATTCAGCATTACCCCCCTCCCCTTACGACGATGTGACGTCATTGACATTTACGATTTTATTTTTTTTTTAGACAAATATGACATTTTTAGTAGGTTTTTGCTAACTTTTAGTTAAATAATCAGCTTAAAATCTGATTACCTCCCTAGGTTGAGGCCAGCTTCGCGCTATATAGTATACCATTTTGGAAGGAAATTTTTTCTTTATGAAAATTTAGTTTCTATGTAAAAAGCTTTTTATATAACTTTTTATAAAGAATCAAACTGTCAAACTAAATTTTATCTGCCATTTTTACTTTTTTGAGATATTTTATAAAGTTGACCTTCTCCTTATTGTAAAACGACCCTTTTTGTTCGACTTTTTAAATCAGCATAAAATTTTCTTTCATTTTTACATTTTTATTAGGTAAATATATTTTTTTATTAGCCGACCATACCAACCGTTATCATGGGCGTAGGAAGGGGGTAACAGGGGGAGCCATTTCCCGCTCCCTGGAGTATTAACTATGCGCTTTTAAAGAAATTAAAATCCAAGAAATTAAAGGTAACTACTGACGCTAATTAACGTCGAATAGCAATTACCTTTAACGTTAAAAAGACAAACAACCACACTTGATGTGATTCTGTGGTGGAAGATTTTTAAGTAATAAAAGTTTGTTTTGTTTTACAAAAATTTTGTGTCTGGATTTTATTTTTTGTTAACCGTGTTTATAGTAGTAGTGGGGTACCTTTTTTACCATTTTTTTTTTTTGGTAAACAGGTGATTAAGCACAAATAAGTTTGCAGGGGGTCGATTTCTTTTATTACTCCACCAAAGATATCTTGCAAAATCATTTGCCTAACTAAATTTATGTTGGGGTGTCCGTCTCTCAGTCCTATCACTAAATTAATATTTTCCTTCAAGATATGGTTAGAAAAGCAAATTAAAAAGAGACTTGAGAAAAAAAACAACAAAAGTCAATAAAAAAGTAAGGTTATATTTAACGACCAAACGATTGACTACGTTCAAAAGCTCTATTTTTAACCTCTTGATGTTACCTTTATTTACGGTAACGGTAACCATAAGAGTAACGAAATTTTCCGTTAAACTGCCTGACCAAAATCTCTCTAACATTTACTATGGTAATTCAATTTAATTACAATTATTTATCAGTAGCATTCAAAACGTGTCAGAAATGGCATTTTGGTAAATTTTTCCTAAAATGTTCGCCTTCGGTGCACTAAAAATATAATTTTATAAGATTTGGAGCTAGGTTCGCTCCTCAACATTGACTACCTTTCTCAGAGCCATTGCCCCCTCCTCCCCCCCTCCGGTAAAAAAATGTCTGGCTTTTGGTTATTTCCACTCAAAATGGTTTGTTTGGGATTTTAATATGTTTATGAGTATTATTATTTTAATTTTGAAGCTTGGAGACCGCATTTTTGAGGTTGCAAAAACCCTAGGGCCTGCTAACGTGTGAAAAACAAATTTAAGATAAATAAAACTGAGAGAAAAAAGAAATACCTACGTTGTATTTTTTACACACCGGTTAATATAGTTTTTTAAGCGCTCGTTTAAAAACTGCAGAAGCAGTAATGGGACAATGAAACAAACAAATATGAGACTAGTAAGTTTAAATCTGAACCTGTTCGGTAGTCTTTCACAAAGAAACTTGCGTAAGTTCCTGTATGAAGCCCCATGCGACTAGCTCCATTTATTCGCAGATATTTAGGTATCCTCTATCTAGGGTTTAATCAACGATCAGCTGATCAAGAATCCCTCTTATCTGCGATTTATGTAGGACTGGACAAATATTTATCTTAGTCCCTCCTATTATCTATATTAGTTTTTTCTTCTACAGAATAAAATTTAATTATAGGAAAAAACAGTGGTGGCTTTAGAGTGCGCCCCCCCCCCCAAAAAAAAAGTTTAGTATCGAAATATTCAATTACATTACATATTTTTATCGAAGAAGGTGTGGCGGCTTATCCACATCTATCTTCTATTGGGCCATAATTTATTTAACACTTTTTTTGTATTTCGTGGATACAAAATGAAACAAATTTCTACAGTCACCACCAAAACACCTAGCCTGGTGTTAGTGCTACCCTGCGGCAGCCGCCGCGCGCCGGCTTTGTTTGCACTTTGAACTTTGATAAAAAAAGCACGAAAAGAAGCAGAACGATTCTCCGTGTATCCAAACTGAAACTGAACAACTTGATGTCGCTTTTAGTAAAAATTCAAGACCTTCGTCAAGTCAAAACGTAGATAGAAGAATGGCAGTATCTAATAAATCGTAACTTTCTTGAACGTTTCTTCTTAACAAACTTATATTTAAAATGTAAATTAAAAAGTCCATGCCAAACACGTTGGATTGAGAGGCACAACTCTATTTCTTGGGCACAACGCCATTTTACAATTTGCTACTGACCTCTTAGGTATAGTCAAGGCTTTAAGGGATATTTCTGAATGGGATGGCAATTTGTCTTCCAGTAAAGCAAACATTTTGTTAAAAATAATTTGTGATAGTGATTTTATTTTTACAGCGTTTTGTTTGGCTAATATTTTTAGCTTAACTCGCCCATTAGCTAAATACCTATAAAGTATAAAATGATCTCCTAAATGCTCTGAATCAAAAAAGGGCTGATCTTGATCCATATTTGTTGTCAATAATTTTTCGCAAGTTCAAAAAATTCTTACCCATATCATAGTAGTAGTAGTAGCAGAGAAGGGGCGTCACGAAGCCTGGCAAGTAGGCCTCCCTGGGCCCTTTCTGCCTTACCCCGAGCCTGCCCCTAATCCGCCGCCTGCACCACTGGTCTGGTTTTACTTTTCTTTTTGCAAAGTCCAGTATTTTATCCCATTTGAGCGTGTGCGGGTCCTCCTCATCCAGGGTCGGAGAAAACCAATTACCTGGTATCTCGTCCTCTGGTATGCCTCGCAGTTCGCTATAACATGTCGAGATGTCCCTTCTGCCTATCCGCAGGCCTGGCAGGTCGAGTCATTTTCCACCGCGATCCAGGTCATGTGCTTCCTTAGTCGGTTGTGACTTATTATGATTCCTGTCAGCAGACCAGAATCCCTTCGTGATCTCCCCAGAAGCCATGTCTTGACGAAGTCCCTGGTCTGTCTGCATCCTGTTCCTCCTCTCCAAGTAGTCGCCATGGCATTGTTGGCCCATTTATTGAGTCGACTTTGCTATTGCCTCTTGGTTGTGCCTAGGAGTGGTTCCGGACCTATATACTAGGTGCTTGCCCCGATCCTGGCGAGCTCGTCGGCCTTCTCGTTCCCCGGCACCCCCATATCTCCCGGTACCCACATAAGTGTCACTTGTTTGCCCTCTCCCAAGGATTCTAGTGCATCCGCACATTCCTCCACCAGGTTGTGTTGATCTTGGGCGCCCTTAGTATCTTAGGGCCGATTGGCTGTCGGGGCATATATAAACATGCTCCTCCGTACCGTTCTTTATTTCCTTCATGGTTGCAGCCATTATTATGGCATACACCTCTGCGTGAAAGGCGACCTTTGGCGAATTACTTGGCGTTATACAATTATACGAACAAAGAATGATGGATACTAAAAACGGCATTGAAGCTTTGCAAAAGTGTGATGGAAATTATTTCCCGATAGTTCACCTACTTCAGCAGCAGCAGCCGAAAGAAGCTTTTCAAGCTTACGGTTAATAAAAAGCTACTTAAGATCTACCATTCATATTCGGTATTCATAAAAATCTTCAAATAAATCTTGAGAATGTAATTAAAAATATTTCCAACCAAAAAAGTCGCCATGCACAGTCGTTAAGCTTAAAAAAATGGTCGTTTTGACTGTAAATAATGATTTTTTTATACTTACGATATGTATAGATTTGACTTAAAACCAATGCGCTCCCCAAGAGCAAATCCTAAAGCCGCCACAGAGAAAAAACACAAGCCCTAATAAATACCATCAAACTGTGATATTGCATTAGTGTCCTGAAACCGAAAGGTCACCAATAAAGACTATCTCTATTATTAACAAAATATTCTTCGTCTCTTAAAAATCTCATGTGAATCGTTTAATGCTAGTTCAAAAGTTATTGATCAGAAAAACACTATAGTTAATTTAATGATTCTGATAAGGAGTCATGTAAGCGTCTCGGGATATTTTGTTATGTGGTTCTCGGACATAATTTTAACAATTCCGAAAACGGTTTTTCTACACTATTTTTTAATTCTTAAGTTCAAATACGTTTTAGTAGCTGTTTTGCTATACTATTTCTCTGTTTTGGTAAGTTATTATGAAATTCTAACGTTTTGTTTTTATGTTTGATCTTCTAAAGGTCCTTTTTTTAACCTCTCGACACGAATGCGAAAAAAGCGGGTTGTTATAAGTTTCGCATGCAGCACTAGAACTATTAAACCGATTTCGATGCGGTTTTTGAGTCTATCCTTTAGGAAGTGTTCTTAGCTGTGTTCGATAAAAATAGGCTAAGTAGTTCCAGGCTAAGTAGTTCCACGCTTTCTATACAGTCAGTATTTTAGTTGTTTAAAAAGTTTTGAAATTCTGTGTTCTTCATGTGCTACCCTTTTTAGACATAGTTATTTACATCAAGTCAATTTATTTTTGTAAGTAATTCAGATTTTTATAAGCCATAGGCACACACCTATTATTATTATTATACTGCTGATGATATTAGCATATTATGTTGTCCAGTTTGACCTAATTAAGAGTTATTTTACTTCACTAATCAGTATAGTTAGAAATATCATATTATAATTGTAATATTTTTGTATGTCATTAATAAATCTTCATGCCGTTTATCTAATTTGTTTTTAATATCCAATACTTGTCTATTAAAAAAATTAAGATAATTGTAATTTGTACTTAGATTTAGAACTTTTGTTGCACCTTTTAGATAAGACAATAAGGCATAACGAATGCAAAAGATCATTTTGGCTGTTGTAAATTAAGACACTCAAGTAGTTGCATGAGAAATATTACTATTTCTATTAAGGGTCTTTCTCAAGAATGTGTAACATTTGGTGTGGAGATTTTAAAAAAAAATATAAAATGCAAAATACTACTTTATTATTTTTACCATATCCATTGGATCTGTTTCATTATCGTTTAATGCAAAGTCCAGATCAATAACAATTTTGTCTACCAATTTTATTATTTTTTATTTTATCGTGTCCACACTAGTGATGCAAGTGCTTCATATCTGTCATTTATAAAAGGATTTATATTATTACGCAGAGAAAATGATTTTGTTATTAAAAAAAAAACAATTTAAACGTAAAATTTAAACTTAAAAAAACTTCGTAACTTAAAATAACAAAACAAAATAAAAAACTGCCGTGACTTTTTGAGAACTTAGTTTTTTAAAAAAAGCCTAAGTCAAAAGTCGATCAAACAAAAGAAAAATTTAAAAAGAGGTAAAAAGTTAAATTTTTAAAACTAATTTTAGCTATGGTAACTGTTTTTATATCTTATAGTACAATACCTGAACCTCGATCGTTACCATTTTTTTTAAAAATATCTAAAAGTGCTTTAAAAGTGCAAAAAATTACAAAAATATTAACAATCTTACTACTTTTAGCTATGATAATTATTATGCTTGTAGAATAGTACCAAAACGTATAAACCTCGTGATAAAAGTGTATTTTTATCCCTCGACGAATTGTAGCCCTCGCTACGCTTGTGCTACAAACTTTTCGTCTCGGGATAGAAAGTGCAACTTTTATCCCTTGGTCTATAATTTATACATTTTATACAAAAAAGGAAATTAAGTGTCCATACAAGTGACGTCCATACGAGTGAGATTTTCTAACGTTTTATTTATTTTTAGGAAAGCTGTTATAGATGTTCCTAAACTTATTTGTCCGTATAAAAAATTAATTGACTGCTTTGTAAATAAAACCCCACTCGTGATGACTTTAACAGGATACTTTAAAAAAACAGAACCTATCTCTCTATATCTCCCTGGCTCTTTCTTACAAACTGACTGACACTTGCTTTTTTTGCGGTTATATCACAGAGTACCGGTTGGTAGGTAGGGTTGCCATATTTTGATTTTCAAAAAGCGGGAGTTTTGAAAATGTATATCTTACATAAAGGTATGTCTTTGATATCTTACTTAATTATAATTTTCAGAAGAACCAATAGCGCAACTTGCCTTTTTTACCCTTTTATACTTCGTATTTTGCAGTTTGAACCCACAATAAAAAAAACTGAGTCCCGACCAAACGCACTGTTAAAAAAATTAAGATGAAAAATCGTAAAAATAGCTTGCGCATTCACCATTATTTTAGTAAATAATCTGAAAACGACTCAGTGCGCATTTTGATTCGTTAGCGCGTACACGTGGTGTAATTCAACCAATCAGATACGAGATCAAAGATTCGTCTGATCTGAGATGCAAGTATCGAACTAAGCTTCAGGACGTGTATTCTTGAAAAGGGAGCGGCATAGATCTATGGCGAATGATACGAAACGTTATATTCTTGAATGACGATCTGATCTTACGGATCTCATGAAAATCATACGCTCCCGATGCAGAGATCTAGGTCTATCCCGATCGCATGTTACGAAACCAGAGAACAGCCTCGAATTTAGTGACGCTTACGCAATAAAGATGTTTTTTTAATGTATTGCTTTCTAAGCTGCTTTGCGATCGTGGGAGGTGACAAATCTCATGCGACAGATCCCACCGCACGAGAGAAAGATCGGATCGTATGACTTTTAAGAATACACGTCCAGAGATCAAATTAAAAATGGAAAACCATCTCGCATAATTTAAAATTCGGGAGATATTTTGCATCAGGCGGGAGGCGAGAGGAAATTCAAAAATGCGGGAGACTCCCGCCAAAATCGGCATCTTGAGGCGACCGCCCATAACAACAGGTTTTGCGCTTGGCTGATACCAGCTTATGGTCTGAATTTTGGTGTTTTATGATGTCCACACTAGTGATGGGGATTTCGATTACAAGCATTTTTTTTATAAGTTTTTTACTTGTTTTGCATTTAATTTTTTAAATTTTTCGTTTACAAAAATGTTTTTCTTGTAGTTCTAACTGAGTTATCATCAAAATATTTTCGGAAACACGAACACATCGGCTATTTATTTCTAAGCAAAGTTGCAATTTTAAAATGATTACAGTCCACACCACGTGACTTACGTAGTGTGGGCACTTTTTTCATATTTTAAAGCAAAATTAAAATTTTTCCTAAATAGATGGTAATGTATATGAAATTGAGTTAAAATATATAAAATTCTATGTGCGGACCTAGCTCTGAAAGTTTTTAAGAGTGATTACATCAAATGTTACACATTTTTGAGAATGCAATGCCTAAAATTAAAACTTTTGCTTATTTCCAGAAAATCGTCATTTTTACAACTAGTAGCCAAAATAGTTTTTTTTTGAAGTGTGGTTTTTATAACGAAAGATTAAATAAAGCACAGTTTAGCCGCGAGCTGTAAACATAACTTTTTTTAATACCTTCTAGAACAAAAGAAAGAAGAATAAAAGTTCCGCACCCATAATCCTTTCCTTTTGCATCGGTAACTAAAAAAGCCATGGTTTTGTTATTTACAGACAATGAATAAAGTGATGCTTTTAATGAAGGTACAAAAAAAAACAAGTTTTTACAAATAGTAAATATATGTAATGTAAAGGTACTTCGATTTAACAAAAACCCACCCAAAATATCCCTTACAACGATTATACGAATCCTTCTGTTTTATCGACTTCTACCTTGCGTTTTTTATTTAAATCACCCCGATGTATGCTTAATTGATTGAGGAAGTTAGTGTTTGATTAAATCTAAAAACACGACCACAATTCAAAAACAAAATATTTTTGACATGTCAGTACACATTGCATGGCGCCACAAATCTGCCGATTTATAGTCTGTGGCGTACAACTGAGTCCACATTTAAGGGATTTTTTTATTTAAAATTGGTCCTGGTTCTGTTTGACATTATTTTTACAGCGCCATTTATAATATTTGACAAAATATCTTTTTCATTTAGACATTTTGATTTAAGTAGAAAAAAGAATATCTATAATTTTGCAAAATTTTAGAGGTTACGTTTACAACCAAAGTGGCGAACCAACCTCCCATGGTCCTAATTCTTGAACGATATAGATTTGTTTAGAATTTCGAAATTCTATTCTATCAAAAATTGGGTGTTCGCGCTGCCCGACTCCAAAGTTAGTGATCGGTCCTATTTCTCAGGCAAGCATGCGCGTAATCAATCTAAAATTTCGAAGACGTTTCATGGAAAAGCATCTTTTTTTCGAAAGATTGTTCTCTTCTCTTGTGGGATCGTTCATTCTCTCAAGATTCAAAAATTAGGCCCCGGGGTGGCTCTAAAATTTTATAGCCCGGTTGCAACAGTAAAGTCATTGTTTTAAATCGAAAGGACCGGTTCCGGTTTTTTGTTCAATCAGAACCAACTCTAAATCGAAAATCCTTTTTGAGGTGAACATACATTTTCAATGGCTTTGTCTACTAGGTTAATCTATCCATTTCTCTATATAGCTATATTTAGTCTAGACCGGCCTTGCAAGATCACTCCCATTAAAACATATGCGTGCTTGAAAACTCGATTCCATTTTCCAAACTCAATTAAATCGAGTTTAACCTCTTTATCTATGTCCATGTACTACCAAACATGTAGTTTTTTACATATTTTAAATGTTGTTGAAAAAAAAATGCTTATTAAACTGTAAAACCGTACATTTAATAAGTCATGTTACAGCGCCATAATTTTTTTTTCAGTTTACCTATAGGCGAAATTCTTTAAAAGTTTTGACCCCTCCCTCAAATCCGTGCTTAGCATTTTTGAAAGTAAAACAAGTGTCTTTTTTAGCAGGACTTGTTTCTTTTAGTTTTAGGGTGAGTTGTGTAGGGCATGCCACGGTCTCCAGGGGATACATTAAGTGGGAGTTGTTGTTTTTCTTAAAGTGGTGTGATATAATATATGGTTTTACTATGTTTGTTCGGGTGGAATCTTGAAAACTTAATTTTGACCAACTTCCCGTCATCTGATCGGCTAGAAATTTGGCATGCTTATATAGTTGCCGTGACAATACAAGAATATAGTATGACGAAATTGACAGCTCCCCCTACTCTAAGGGGGTGAAGGGGGGTTCAGTTGAAGTACGCCCGATTTCGTTGAAATTTGGTGTGTTGGAGCAGATGGAGATGGAGAGAATTTCTGATTATATTTTAAAAATTCAATATGGCGGTTTCAAGATGGACGATTTTTGGTCATCTTTTTCTAACCAATTTTTACTAACTTATACACATCCGATTGCATTCAAATTTGGTAAGCGTTTATAGTTCCGGTGATAATAGAATAATATGTCATAATTAGGCACCCATCCCCCTACGAGGGGAGTGGAGGGGGAAAACACCTAAGTTTGTCCGATTTCAACCAAAATTGGTATACGAGGGCTTTTGTGGATGAAGAATACGAATTTTTGATCGGATTCTGAAAATTCAATATGGCGGATTCAAGATGGACGATTTTTGGTCATGTTTTGCTAACCAATTTTAACTGACTTATCCACATCCAAATGTGTTCAAATTTAGTATGCGTTTATAGTTCCGGTGAAAATACAATAATATGGTATTCTCAAATACCCACCTCCCTCTAACGAGGAAAATGGAGGGGAAAAAGATTTAGTTAGTTGAGGAGAATTATGAATTTTTGATCAGATTTGACAAATTTCAATATGGCGGATTCAAAATGAACGATTAAGGTTACAAATCTAAAAATTAAGGAGAGAGGAAAGATTTAGTTTGTTCGTTTTAAATCAAAATTGGCACACAGGGGTTTTTCGGGAAGGAGATATGAATTTTTGATCAGATTAGAAAATTTCTATATGGCGGATTCAAAATGGACGATATAGGGTACAAATCTAAAAATTAAAAAATAAATTTTTATTAAAAAAACTTTTAAAGAACAATCTTTTAATAAATGCACTTAAAAGTAGAAAATAATTTGTTATATTTCTGATACCATAATAAAAGCGATGAGCGCAAATTAAAAATTTTAACTTTACGGTAACAAAGAGAGAACTACAAAAGAATAAAAAATAATTAAATTCTTCTTCTATTCGGATGATAACCATATAATGCTTTCATCTAAAGAAGCTAAGAACGGGTAAGATTACCGTGCTTGCCAAGCCTTTGAAAATGTCCTTAGATTATAGAGTAATACAACTGTTTTTTAGGTGAATCATCGATGTGACCGATATACGATACCTAAAGTTAAAATTTTTAATTTGCGCCCATCGCTTTTATTATGGTATAAGAAAGAAGAGCAATTATTTTCTATTTTTAGGTGCATTTAATAAAAGCTAATTCTTTAAAAGTTTTTTTTAATAAAAATTTTTAACTTTGGGAGTGGCCAGCCTCTGTAGCGCAATGGGTAGCGTATTTGCCTGGCCGAACGGTACGTTTGTATTTAACCTTGCAGTTAAAAGTAAAAAGTAAATAAAAACAATGTTCTAAATTAGTTGTGCCAAAACATAATATATCTGTATCTTAGACACTGTGCATATTTGAAAAACACTTGTTTTACTTTCAAAAAGGACAAGCACGGTTTCGCGGGGAGCGGGGTAATTGCCCCCTAGAGCTAAATACTAAATCTGTATAATAAACACTGCAGATTTAGAAAATATTTGTTTTATACTTTAAAGGGGCGCGGTTTCGCGGGGAGCGGCGTAATTGCCCTATCCTAAACCTAAATATTTTTTAAAAAACTAGAAAAGGGTCAAAATTTTTTAAAATCTTCCCCTATTGCTAAACTGTAACATGACTTATATATACGATTTTATAGAGGTAGTTTTAATTTTTTTTCAGCTTACATCGGAGCAAAACATATTTTCACTGTTTGGCTGCGATTAAACAAAC
Organism: Oxystoma pomonae; assembly: GCA_963921995.1. Classification (NCBI taxonomy): domain Eukaryota; kingdom Metazoa; phylum Arthropoda; class Insecta; order Coleoptera; family Brentidae; genus Oxystoma; species Oxystoma pomonae. The sequence goes on from OY998163.1 coordinate 101,450,057, forward strand.
ACTTCAAAATCTAATCTAAGGCCATACTTATCCGCCCTTGCCGCAAACATAGTTAACTATACCAAAAAAAAACCTAGCACCAATGGGTTTTATTGAGGGCTTGAAAAAGGAGTAATCACGCGTCGAAACGCTGCCAAAAGAAAATTGGTGTTCTTTATTTGAAACTACCCCAGTGGAGGTTGAACCCCCCCCTCATGAGGTCCAACCCAATCTACAATAAATTAATCATGATCAAAGGCCCCAGCGAGAGCTATAATTCCCCCACCTTTTTGAACCTTTATTACTGCGGTTTGTGACGTGTGTTTGGTGTAATGTCTTAAATTTTAAAAATTTTGCCTGCGCTGCTATGATGTCATTAATTGTTACAATTTTAGTTTAATTCTAAAGAATTTTTCTCACCAGCATTTCAAACGTGTATAAATGGCATTCTTAATATAGCTTTCCTTAAAACCACCGCAACCCACCCCTTCTTGGCATCTAACCCAATCTACTTTTTCAAAAATATTTCACAAAAAACCTAAGATATCAAAATTTTTTAAGAAGGCACTATACCAATATTAAATATTGAAACAAGTTTGTTTCATTTTAAACAATTTTTTTATCAACAACATTTGAAACGCGTCAAAAATAGCATTTTAGTGTAGTTTTTTCAAAATTTTTGCCTGCGACACATTTAAGGGCTAATTTTGAAGAAAATCGGCAAATGAGTTTTACTTTTAAAAATAAGTATTTTTGTTTCGTATTCACTAACTCAACACCTATTAAACCCCCTCTCTCCCCTCCCTTCAGTTCAAGAGCTCAAGCAATAGGCACCTACCCAATTTTTAAAAATTTTCTATAGGTATAGATAGTTGACTTTTACTAAATAATGAACCCCCCCCCAAAAGTCGATTTCTGGCTACGCCACTGACTACCCCTCTATAACCCAACAAAATTACTAAAAAATTATTTCTCAAGAGGACGCACCACAATGAAATGATTTTCAATTTTAGATGGCTGTCTACTAAGAAGATCCAACTCTAGAATCAGTATTTAGGAAAAGAAATCAAAATGCCATCAGTAGTCCACATACCCGACTCGCCGCAAGCGGCCGAGAAAGTTCAGGATCACAGATATCTCCACGACTGGCCGCACTCTAATAAATCCGATCACCTGCCCATCAACATGGTATTCAACGATGGGCACAGACTCTCCATAGGTGTCTACAGTATTCTGTTTGTCTTTGGCGCCGTTGCCAATATTACAGTGCTCATATTGTTGATAAAAAAGAGAAGGAGGAGTCCGTCGAGGATTAACACTATGCTGATACATTTGGCAATTGCTGATCTACTGGTAAGAGAAAAGAGACATAAAGCTATTTGTAACTCATCGCGGTATACGTATCCGCATCTAGCGAGAACCAAGCACATTAATTGGTCAGAAACTTGTACCACGTTCGAAAAGAGCAGATATATGCTAATCTAAGGTGTTCTTGAACGCGATAGTTGTTGAGATGCGTTAGGTATCACGTATCGTTACGGCACACGTATCGTATCTCAGCACCTATTGCGTTCAGAAACACCTTAAATTAGCATATATCTGCTCTTTTCGAACGTGCTATAAGTTTCTGACCAATCAATGTGCTTGGTTCTCGCTAGATGCGGATACGTATATCGCGATGAGTTACAAATAGCTTTATGTCTCTAAAAACATTTCAACGTACCGGTATTCCTAACGTGATCAAAACAAAGCCAAAAGACACTAAATTGTTTTACTTTTCTATGCCATGTTTTGAACGAGGCCGGTTTATGGTGTGTGACAGAACAGCTGATTGCAAACGAATGCGGAGTATAAAATTTTTATTGAAAGAGTGAAATTGACTTTATTTAGTTTTTATGGGTGGTTTAAAATAGGGAAAATAAAAAAAATAATAGTTTCAGCAACTAGTGGCTAAAATAGTGCTTCTTTTTACAAGCGTTGCTTTAAATAACGAGCGCAGCGAGGTATTTAAAAACGCGAGTAAAAAATAGCACAGTTTAGCCGCGAGTTGTTAACACTATTTTTTTTAATACCTTGATAAAAAAATCCAAGAAAAATAGGAAAATACTTTTCAAAGTCTAGATCGAAGAGCACGTCTCGCAACACACCATCTTTTCACTATAAATCAAGGTGGCTGGTAAATGAAATAACAATGCAGTTTCCATAGCGATGTTCCTTTTTACTCGGTGACGTTCATTGTTGCGACGTTTTAATATTCGACAGTTTGATATGATCATAAATACTTGGTGAAAACTGGTGAAAATGACTTAATTTTTAGGCAAGAATAATTAGAGTTTTTCAATATTACTATATTCCGCTATTTCTCTTTAATTTTGGGTAAAAAACGGACAGAATTTTTTTTTTGCACCCGTGATCTAAAAAAAATTTTTTTTGGATCGGTAACCAAAGAAGCCATACTTTAGTTTTCTGCAGACAGTTACTAAAATCATGTTTTTAATGAAGGTATAAAAAAAACAGTTTTACTACAAATTTTTTAGCGTCTTACCTGAGGAATACACTCTCAAAGTTTAAATTTAGTAAAATATCAAACATTGGGGTTTATTGTGAAATTTGGTAGGCTCTACTTTTAGGCCTCCATTTTGTGGATTAATAAAGCAGGAAATTATCGTTTGTGGTAAAAGTCGGACCTTGCGTACTTTTACCCCTTATGTGCAAATTCTAATTATTTATGGCGCTAATTTAAATTTTCAAGGAAAGAGTTATAAGAATGATAACAATTTTAAATTTAAAAAAATTGTATTCGTATTTAAAAGGTTTTTTTTTCAAAAAAGGTTAAATTTTTTAGCAAGGGCGTTCAAGAATGTCATAGTTAATTGATGAGGTTAAAAAGTTGGTTTTATATCCTTCGAGGATTAACACTATGCTGATACATTTGGCAATTGCTGATCTACTGGTAAGAGAAAAACATTTCAACGTATCGATATTCCTAACGTGATCAAAACAAAGCCCAAAGACACTAAATTGTTTTACTTTTCTATGCCATGTTTTGAACGAGGCCCATTTTATGGTGTATGCGATGACAGAACAGCTGATTGCAATCGATTGCGGAGTATAAAATTTTTATCGAAAGAGTGAGATTGACTTTATTTTGTTTTTATGGGTGGTTTAAAATAAGCAAAATAAAAAAAATTTGCTTTAGTACAAATTTTTTAGCGTCTTACGTAAGGAATACACTCTCAAAGTTTAAATTTAGTAAAATATCAAACATTGGGGTTTATTGTGAAATTTGGTAGGCTCTACTTTTAGGCCCCCATTTTGTCTACTAGTAAAGCAGGAAATTATCATATTTTATGTTGAACATTAGCGTTAAAAGTCGGACCTTGCGGACTTTTACCCCTTATGTGCAAATTCTAATTATTTATGCCGCTAATTTAAATTTTCAACGAAAGAGTTATGATAACAATTTTAAATTTAAAAAAAAATTGTATTCGTATTTAAAAGGTTTTTTTTCAAAAAAGATTAAATTTTTTAGCAAGGGCTTTCAAGAATGTCATAGTTAATTGATAAGCTTAAAAAATTGGTTTTATATTAACAAATATTGTTTTCATTTTTAAGATTTTTTTCCAAAATACATCTATGAACTTTACCCCATAGCTAACTTCCCAGCAAACACAGAAGGTTGGTAAATAATAAGACCGACGTCGTCAATGTCGGCATCTGTAGTTAAACGTGGGACGATGTTGGACCAACTACCGACTTCCATCACCGATCATTCGCTATGGACATAAAAAATAATTTGCTTGGCCCGACGAAAGTCTGATGTAGTATCCTTACGTCGCGTCGGTGCGTTGCACTTTTTTTTATTATTTGTTTAATTTTTTTTTCTTCAAAAATATATTTTTTATTTTATTTAAAGCCGTATTTTAGGAGTTATACTGGTTTTGCGCTACTATAGATTTAGCACATGCTAATTATCTGATAAGAATATCTATTAGCACACCCTAAGACCCTGCATAGCATAGGGCGGAACGTAATCTATTCTCAGCACATGCTTACGATATTCCAATGTTAATTTAGAACATCCTTAGCATATCCTTTTTCTTTTTGAGTATATTCTATGCACATGCTAAGGATGACAAATTGCTATGTTGGGTGCTGTTTTTAAACCTGTGTAAAATACAAAAAATGCAGAAAACTTTTATTTTGCTGATTTTTTTTAACTTATCCGAATTTGTTATTTTATACACTCTTACAGGGTTAAAAACGGCACCTCTTTCAGGTAAATTGGCTTACAAAAAAGTTTGGCAGAAAGGAGTGAAAAATTTTCAAAAGCATGCAGACAGTGTATATAGGTCAAAGCCTTAGCTTCCCGCAGAGCTCAAAATCTAAAGAATTGGACGAGATTTAACAAATCCTTAGTAGAACAAACACTAGAGGTTTTTTAACCTATGTTTTACAAAGGGTTAAATTCGTTGGCGTTGAGCTTTGTTATTTCTCGTCCGATTTTTAGAAGTGATACGTCTCTGTGCATGACAAGGATGTGGAATGGGGAAATTTTAAAATAATGCGCCATCTTGGATTTTAACCAAATATCAATTTTTTTCAAAAGTTGCATATAGTCTGAAGCTTTAGCTTTTCGCAGAAACTAAAATCACAAAAATTAAGCTTTCGGTAGCAAAACTGCAGCCGAAAAAAATGTACGGTTTTTTTTGGCCCATCTTATATATTAGTGGCTAGGTCATAGTTTATTTTCGATTAAGTTTAGGATACTTAGATGTGGTTTATATTACTTATATTACTACTGCTACTGCTGCTGCTATTATTGTGCACAGATTTTTTATTTCTCGTACTTCTCTGAGATGGACTTCGTCGGCCATTCATCTGCACCGCACGTCGATCGGCGGCTAAAAATGCTGATGATCCGATGTCGGGGCTGCGGCGACTGACGTACGTCCGACATCAGCCGCGTTCACTATGTTTGCTGGGTCATTTTTGGTTTCATTCGGAAATGGCTTAGGAAGTAGTTGAAAAATCCTATAAGTATAAAATTGGTGAGCAGTACAACCATAAAACTATGGGATACTATAACGGCCCTGCCCTTGCAATCACTGAAAAAAGCCGTTCCGATAATGGCTCAGTTAAGTTTGCCCCCCCCCCCAGATCGATTTTCTCAAAAATTTTTATGCCAAAATTTTGCACACATTTTGCACAATTTTGCACACCACAAATCAAATTTTGCACACCTTCCTACGAGAAACTACAGCCCATTTTCTGTGGGGGGGGGCAAACTTGACGTTGCCCCCCCCCAGTCAATATTTTTCAAAAATTATGATGTCATTTGAAAGGTCTCATTTTGCACAATTTTGCACACCCATTTTAAAATTTTGCACACCTCCCTGTAACCCACACGAGGGTTCTGAAAATATCAAGTTTGCCCCCCCCCCCAGTCAATATTTTTCAAACAGTTTGGTGTCGTTAGAAAAGTCTTATTTTGCACAATTTTGCACACCCATTTTAAAATTTTGCACACCTCCCTGTAACCCACACGAGGGTTCTGAAAATATCAAGTTTGCCCCCCCCCAGTCAATATTTTTCAAAAAGTTTGGTGTCGTTAGAAAGGTCTTATTTTGCACAATTTTGCACACCCATTTTAAAATTTTGCACACCCCCCTGTAACCCACACGAGGGTTCTGAAAATATCAAGTTTGCCCCCCCCCCCAGTCAACATTTTTAAAAAATGTTGGTGTCGTTAGAAAGGTCTTATTTTGCACAATTTTGCAGACCCATTTTAAAATTTTGCACACCTCCCCGTAACCCACACGAGGGTTCTGAAAATATCAAGTTTGCCCCCCCCCCCCAGTCAATATTTTTCAAAAAGTTTGGTGTCGTTAGAAAGGTCTTATTTTGCACAATTTTGCACACCCATTTTAAAATTTTGCACACCTCCCTGTAACCCACACGAGGGTTTTGAAAATATCAAGTTTGCTCCCCCCAGTCAATATTTTTCAAAAAGTTTGGTGTCGTTAGAAAGGGCTTATTTTGCACACCCATTTTAAAATTTTGCACACCTCCCTGTAACCTACACGAGGGTTCTGAAAAAATCAAGTTTGCCCCCCAGTCAATATTTTTTAAAAATTTTGGAGTCATTAGAATGCAAAATTAGACCTAATTTTGCATCATTTTGCACACCCATTTTAAAATTTTGGACACCTCCCTCTAACCCACACGAAGATTCTGAAAATATGAAGTTTCCCCCCCCCCACCGTCGATATTTTTCAAAAAATTTTGTGTCATTCGAAAAGTCTATTTTGCGCAATTTTGCACACCCTTCAGTACCCCAGAAGAGCGTTCTCAAAAAAGTTTGCCCCCCCCCCAGTTAATATTTTTAAAAAAATTTATGTCATTCGAGAAGCCTAATTTTGCACAACTATTTTTAAATTTTGCACACTTTCCATGCCGTTTTCTTTTTGTGGCGTTTACGGTTAAACTTGGTCCTAAAATTTCCCAGAAGTATAAGCAAACGAAGGAGACCTCGATTGTGTAATATCTTTGAATATTGTTTAAATTTACAGATAATTGTTTATGTTTACATTTGTATATAATCAAAAGTTTTTAATTTTTATGAATTTCCGGATTATACTTAAATTTTCATATTAAAAATGAACAGAAAAAATCGATGTAGACAGCGCATCCTGTCATGTTCGATGCCTTGAGAATCGGAACCAGCCTATTTTGGCGGTTCAGAATGGTTGCGGTTCTCAAGGTATGGATCTTCACAGGATGTGCTATCTACGTCCATTTGTTAGATGATGTCATAGCATGTGAAAAATTAAGTATAATCCGGAAATTCATAAAAATTAAAAACTTTTGATTATAGACACATATATGTAAGCATAAGCAATTATATGTAAATTTAAACAATATTCGAAGATATTACACAATCGAGGTCTCCTTATTTTGCTTATACTTCTGGGAAATTTTAGGACCAAGGTTAACCGTAATCGCTACAAAAAGAAAACAGCTCCAGAAACTAGTAGGTAGGTATATGCACCTATATCTGAATTCGGGACAGGTATCCGCGGAGGCGGGAGGTTGTACGTGCCGTAAAGTGGAATGCGTGCGTACCTACACCTACCACGCGCGAAATGTGTATTTTAAATGGTGGCGTTCCATTTCGGCAGGAAAGTCAATGTGAACGCCTCTATTTAAAATACATAACATTACGTAACGCCTGGTTCTCACCTATGCGTGCCCACCCTGACTCTAAAAATGCATCACGTGATCAGCCATGCATTTGCCGATTGTTTAAAAGTGTCGCGTGATGCGTTTTTAATGTCAGGGTGAGCACGCATAGGTGGCAACTAGGCGTAACGCTTATAGGGGTTATGTAGGGGTGAGCGGGGTTTCGCGGTTCCGTTACGTAACGCAATTTTTAAATTATTATTGTGAAATAAAACAACTTTTTGGATTTTTCGAGTGAAAAAGAAAAAAAAGAGGGGGTCTCTGGCAGCAAAACGTTTTGTTATTTTAGACTGGAGTAGTCCCAAACGTTACAAAGCGTTATATAGGGGGTCGCGGGTTGGGGTCAAAATTGGGCAAAATAAGGGTTACGTAATAAGTGCACTACATCTCAGTTTACGCAATTACTTTGTGGTTATCGGTAAATATAACCTAACGTTCTTACTTACTTTTTATTTTTTTTAGTCGATGATACGTACCTCATCAATCAATTTTCCAAAAATATTACGAAAAAAATAAAATAACGATAACCATAAAGTAATTTCTCCGGAAATTCCGAACTCTGTTATGGAACTGCGCAGTCGCAGAAGTAACAATAATAATAAGGAAGGAGACAAAAACACTGACCAATTAAACAAAGATCTTAAGTGTGAATGGAACTTTAACTTTCTACCTATTGGTGTCATCCCATTTGTAGCAGGCGTTGTTTCCGTCTTTGAGTTGAGAATTGAGTCAAATTTACATGGCATATATTTTGAATTCGATTTGATTTTTTTTTCGATCTATAAAAGGAATAATAATTTTTTTCTTATTTGCCATTTTAAGTGCATGAAATACAAAAAGAAAATGTCTAAAATGTTCATGTGTAGAAATAAATAAACGACTTCTTCTAATTATAATTATTGACGGACGGAATTTTTTGATGTAAACCTAGTTAATGACACAGCAAGACACCAAACGCGTGGTGTGAACTGCAAAATCAAGGCGGGCGTCATTACCGTAGCCGCTGTCCGCAAATAGCAAGGTGTGATCCCACCATTATCCAGATGAAAATTTTCGGACGCACCCATGAAATCGGAGGCGCGTTCGACCTCGGGTGAAACTTGCCCCAAAATGGGTAAGTGCAGCCCTCTAGAAATTTGATAAGCCTTTGGTATTCTTGACATGTAAAAGAGAAAGATAGAAATGCGGCGTTATAGGCGTTCTTAGTCATTTTCGGTAAGAGCTTCATAGAAAGTGACAGTTTCCTCGTCCTTCACTCCCCAAATGGACCTACCTAAATTTTTGGGTGTTCTGCACCAAATTTTGACGTTTCTTGGACCTTCGTCATCTTGTCTTTACACTTTTCTGTTTTTTTTTTATAAGTTAACTATACAGGTTAAAAAAGTGTAGGTTGTATAAAAACAAGCTTACGGAACCGTGGAGTGAATTAGGGCGTACTCCTATTAACTCCGTGGTCCCGTAAGTATTATATATATATATATATATATATATATATAATATAATATAATATATATAATATATAACTTTTATTTTGGTTTATTATTGAAGTAAAATATGCGTGCGGGAAAGTAGAAAGATCTGAAAGAAAACAAAGCGTCGGTTTTTTTCAAAGAAATTGTTTATTTTATCTATCAACGAAGTTTACTATTAGAAGTGCAACAACACGCAAATACGATTTACTTACTTTCGACTAACTTGCGTGACAAAGACTTTTATGGAACTTAAAATTAACGTTTTTATTTTATTAGACTCTCAAAGCCAATTATCAAAGTTAACACTATCCTAAGACGTATCTCTGTCGAGTGGATCAATCAACCATGTACAGTTTTAAATATATGGGGAATGCGAGACAGCTCCAGCTGATCAAAATATCCCTGGATACCCATTCTTCAGTTTCGAGAGAAACTTTCGTGTAGGAACGATCACATCTTTTATTTCAACCATTAGGCAAGCCCCAATGCGGTTACGAAACGTTCGCTAAGCTGAAAAGCTCCACGGCGCCCGCGCAGGAGAACCCGCTCTCTTCCCCATAACCAGCAGATGTAAGTTGTAGGAGAGTTCTCTTGATATGCGGTAGCCCGGTAATGTCCGGCGGTGCTCGACTGATATCGGATGGCTAGTGCAAGCAGTCAAACTATCCTATTGGTCCAAATCACTAATGTGAGCATTCCTATAGGAGTGTTCTCTCGAAACTGAAGAATAGGTACCCTGTCCTGCAATACGTGTCAGGATAACACGTAAGAAGATGTGACGTTACGTAGTTTTCACCCAAGACGTTGCTCTATCAACAAAAACGTGTCATTTCGATCAGCTGGAGATGTCATGCATTCGCCATAAATTTAAAAGTGTACTTGGATAATTGGCCGACAAGATAGAAATACGTCTTAAGATTTTTTTAGGGATGAGGTATTTTAGGGGTAGTTCCGAAGGGAGAAATGGAGGAAAGTTCAAAAACAATAGGGCTCCGCGCGTCAATACGCGTAATCGTTGTGTAAAATTTCGTTATGATCGGTGCAGGAGTTTCATCCTGTGAAGATCCATACCTTGAGAACCGCAACCATTCTGAACCGGCAAAATAGGCTGGTTCCGATTCTCAAGGCATCGAACATGACAGGATGCGCTGTCTACATCGATTTTTTCTGTTCATTTTTGATATGAAAATTTAAGTATAATCCGGAAATTTATAAAAATTAAAAACTTTTGATTATATACAAATGTAAACATAAACAATTATCTGTAAATTTAAACAATATTCAAAGATATTACACAATCGAGGTCTCCTTCGTTTGCTTATACTTCTGGGAAATTTTAGGACCAAGTTTAACCGTAAACGCCACAAAAAGAAAACGGCATGGGAAGTGTGCAAAATTTAAAAATAATTGTGCAAAATTAGGCTTCTCGAATGACATAAATTTTTTGAAAAATATTAACTGGGGGGGGGCAAACTTTTTTGAGAACGCTCTTGTGGGGTACTGAAGGGTGTGCAAAATTGCGCAAAATAGACTTTTCGAATGACACAAAATTTTTTGAAAAAAATCGACGGTGGGGGGGGGGCAAACTTGATATTTTCAGAATCTTCGTGTGGGTTAGAGGGAGGTGTGCAAAATTTTAAAATGGGTGTACAAAATGATGCAAAATTAGACTTTTATAATGACTCCAAAATTTTTAAAAAATATTGACTGGGGGGCAAACTTGATATTTTCAGAACCCTCGTGTAGGTTTCAGGGAGGTGTGCAAAATTTTAAAATGGGTGTGCAAAATTGTGCAAAATAAGACCTTTCTAACGACACCAAACTTTTTGAAAAATATTGACTGGGGGGGGGGGAAACTTGATATTTTCAGAACCCTCGTGTGGGTTACAGGGAGGTGTGCAAAATTTTAAAATGGGTGTGCAAAATTGTGCAAAATAAGACCTTTCCAACGCCACCAAATTTTTTTAAAAATGTTGAGTGGGGGTGGCAAACTTGATATTTTCAGAACCCTCTTGTGGATTACAGGGAGGTGTGCAAAATTTTAAAATGGGTGTGCAAAATTGTGCAAAATAAGACCTTTCTAACGGCACCAAACTTTTTGAAAAATATTGACTGGGGGGGGCAAACTTGATATTTTCAGAACCCTCGTGTGGGTTACAGGGAGGTGTGCAAAATTTTAAAATGGGTGTGCAAAATTGTGCAAAATAAAACCTTTCTAACGACACCAAACTTTTTGAAAAATATTGACTGGGGGGGGGGGCAAACTTGATATTTTCAAAACCCTCGTGTGGGTTACAGGGAGGTGTGCAAAATTTTAAAATGGGTGTGCAAAATTGTGCAAAATAAGACCTTTCAAATGACATCATAATTTTTGAAAAATATTGACTGGGGGGGCAACGTCAAGTTTGCCCCCCCCCCACAGAAAATGGGCTGTAGTTTCTCGTAGGAAGGTGTGCAAAATTTTATTTGTGGTGTGCAAAATTGTGCAAAATGTGTGCAAAATTTTGGCATAAAAATTTTTGAGAAAATCGATCTGGGGGGGGCAAACTTAACTGAGCCTCCGATAATAACTCTCCCAACCAAGTTTAGTTAGCCAGTATAGTGCAGGAAAATTGTACTTTTCACAATGCTTTTCTGGGAACTAAAAACGAGCAAGCTGAAATTTTGCATGGGTGTAGGGTACCATAGGGAAAGCTTAACTATAGATTTGCACCATTCTCATCATCCCCTTAACTATCTTGAATCAAAGGGTTAAATCGGTTTCTTGCTCATAACTTCTGTTAATTTTGCACTAGAAAAAAAAATCAGAAAATCATTTTGTAGGAAAAAACAATAATTATCAAACGACGCCTTTCAAAATTATAGGAACTTTTTTGTTCATAGTCAGAATTCCATTATTTAAACAAAATGAGCATAATGATTTCAGTTTTTCCGCTATTTCTAATTTCCTGTTACTCTGATTGAAAATTTTTTTTGACAAACATTGTAGAGAAAAAAATTCTCTATAGTTTATATTCCAACATTTTTTTTTCGTAAACTAATTATTTTTGTTCTTCACCTCGCCAAACATTAAACAAACTTCAACGATCCTGCAGTCGCTCTGCACATGATTTAAAAATCGCTGGAGGACGAGAATTCGTTATGGTATCTCCCACATAACAATTAAACATTCCTGTAATATAATATAGTAGAGAACAAAAAACGTGATAGGAATGTTACATTTTACTATTAGGAATATTACTAACACATGCTGGCAATAAGTTACGTTCTAGCTCATAAAGGGGATATAAATGTGATAGAAACGTGACGTGATACATGACTATAATACGACCAGACCGTTTTTTTTAAAGAATTATAGTAATATACCTGGCCACTGACTATAATATCCCACATAGTAAATATATATCCCTATTGACTATTGCATGGATATGATTTTGTGATTCAAAACATGTCCAGATGGCCACGAGATGGATATACTAACATATATATCCACATGAATATCCACCAAATATGCATTAGTCTTCCACTAAAGTGCAATTACAGAGTAGCCTATGGATATAGGTAATAGGTATATCAATTTATCACCATTAAGTTAAGGTACTACTTGAGATTATTAGCTATCAAAAGATTACCTAAATAACTTTTGCTTGTTTAAAAATTTTACCTGCTACATAGAGAACATATTGATTCCAATGCCATCTACCTACCTAAATTATAATTATAAATCATGTAAATCGCGTTCTTTTCATAAGATATATTTTCAGCAAACATGCCAAAATCCTGACAAAAATATTCTTTTTGGGAATATTAATAAAAATAACTTGATTATCACGTTATCATGGGAATATTTAAATCTTATTACCAAAAAAATATAACTAACTCTTAAAGGATTTTCAAAAAAAAAAAAATAGGTCTGGGACATTACTGTCATATTTGCAATAGAATATTCCCAAAATCACTTTGAGGGAATATTCCTATAAAACGAATATTCCTGCAATGTTATGTGGGCTCTACCTTTTTATTTTTTATGGCCGTTTTTCGTCATTTGTTTACATAAGACTCATTTAATACCATATGTATTTTAAAAAATATTTAAAAATGTTTTCATTTAATTTTTTTTTCTTATGATTTTAGCCCGTTTTGACAAATATTAAGTGAACTACGTCACCGTTATCTACAAAAAAACTAGAGCGATGAAACTTGGCACAATTGTTAAGCACTAGGGAAATGAAGGCTATTGATTTTCATAAAAATCGGAAACCGGCAAGTGCAGTAGAAATGGAAAAAAAAATGTCAAAAATATGCCATTTTAAGATTTACCTCCGTTTTTCCGCTCTGTTCAGAAAGTTGACTAATCGTTTTCAAATTTTGCACGAATTAGGCCTCAAATATAGTAACGAAGCCTACTGAATTGAAAAAGGGGCAAAATCGGAAAAAGACAAGTGGCTCATTTTGAGACTTTTCTGCCGTTTTTTAAAATAACTTAAACCATTACTCGAGAAGTAGCCAACCCATTCAAACCAAATTTTGTACAATCATAAGGCCAAATGTGTGCTCAGTGACTGTATAGTTGACTTTTGAGATTAAATTTTAGTTTTTGAGTGTTGAGGATTTTTCGAAAATTTTGTAAAATTTTTAGAGTCAAAAATACTCGATCGTGAGATTTTTTGCCCCTTCTTTTCTTGACGGTTCCTGAACTACTAATTTCTTTAAAAATGCATTTTTACAAAAATTGTCATATCTCAAAAAAGGCGAGCTCTAATGTGATAAAAGCTGCACAGTTCATTTTCTTAAAGTCTTTTACATAAGAATTAATCAAAAGTTTTCCCCGTTTTAGTCAAGGGGATAAGTGGCGATTTTTCATCGAACCCGGATTTTCTTACCATAGTAGATTTTCTGGTGTCATATGAAAGCTGAGGCTCCCCAGATTATGAATCTGCCGGATGACATCTCGTAAATGTTAAGCGTTTTGAGATATTTAGCAAAACATCCAAGATGGCGGGATGGAGTAAATTCGATTTTTCTATTTTTTGTCTACAGTCAAATTGATGGTGTTTAATATTAATTTATGGGTTTTCGAATACGAGGAATTCGAATCGTCCATCATAAACTACATAAAATGACATATGACATATATTTGACAGCCATTTGATACAGAAAAATGGATATTTTTGAAAAATTATTTATTTTTTATTTCTTTTACGAGAATTGGTGGCTTTTAATAACAAATTTGTTCATTTTGAATCAAAATTACTTACCATTTATAATAGATAGCTGAAAGTAAATCCTTAAATTGATATAAAAGATACTGCTTAGTTTGACCTAAATTTTAGATTTTTCTCAAGACTTTTAGTGGATAGCTACTATTATCATACCCGTTATGTTCTTGAAAACTGTCAAAAATCCTGTAAATGTCACTTTACATGACAGCTGATGAAAAATTTTGTTTACTTGTATCCAAAAACCTCTAAATCGATACCAAGAAAGATAAGATGGTTTTAGAGTGGTGAGTTTTTTGCTTTACATGCTGTCAAAAAATGTCAAATGTCATTTAATGCAGTTTTTGATGACGGATATAAGTGTCTTACATCAAAGAACGTATAAAACTTTATTAAAAGCCAATAATTCTTGTAAAAGAAACAGAAAATAAATAATTTTTCAAAAATATCCATTTTTCTGTACCAAATGACTGTCAAAAATGTGTCAAATATCATTTTAGGTAAGATTCGAATTCCTTGTATTCGAAAACCTATAAATCAATACCAAACACTATCAATTTGACTCTACACAGAAAATAGAAAAATCGAATTTACTCATTGGTCGCCATCTTGAATATTTTGCTGAATATCTCAAAACGCTCAACATTTACAATGTCATCCGGCGGATTCGTAATCTGGGGAGTCTCAGCTTTCATATGACATCATAAAATCTACTATGGTAGGATTTTCGTACCCAAGTCTCACTTCCCCTAGACTATTTTGGGGATGGCGTAGTTTACTTAATATTTGTCAAAACGGGCTAGAATCATTAGAAAAAAAATTAAGTAAAGATATTTTGAAATATTTTTTAAAATACATATATCAACATTATTACGTGACTGCAGGCCACATTCGACACAGCATCAGAGCTTTAAATGAGGCTTATGTAAACAAATGACGAAAAACGGGCATAAAAAGGTAAAGATACCATAACGAATCCTCATCCTCCAGCGATTTTTAAATTGTGCGCAGAGCGAATGCAGGATTGTTGAAGCTTGTTGAACAGTTGGCGCGGTGTGCAACAAAAAGAGTTAGTTCAAGAAAAAAAATGTTAGAACATAAAATGTTTCTTAAAAAAAAATTTCAATTAGAGTAACAGGAAATTTATAATGGAATTCTGAGTACGAATAAAAGCGTTACTATAACTTTGAAAGGCGTTGTTTTGTAGGTATTGTCTTTCCCTACAAAATGCTTTTTTGATTTTTTTTCTAGTGCACAATTAGCAAAAGTTTTGAGCGAAAAACCGATTTAACTCTTTGATTCAAGATGGCGCCGAAGTTACGAGGGTGAGAATGGTGCAAATCTATAGTTAAGCTTTCCCAATGGTACCCTAGACCCCTGCAAAATTTCAGCTTGCTCGCTTTTAGTTCCCAGAAAAATTACAATTTGCCTGGATTAGTAGAATTTTTGCCTTTGGTCTGGCCCAGGGCCAACCCTGATTTCTAAATTATTTTCTTTGTTTTTCAAAGTTATTATTGTTACACATTTTGCGATCCTTGAGCCATAGTATCTGATGAGTACAACATTAACTTAATTTGGATTTAGGTGACCTTTTTCATGATGCCACTAGAAATAGCGTGGGCCGCCACTGTGCAGTGGACAGCGGGAGACACAATGTGCAGGATTATGATGTTTTTTCGCATTTTCGGATTATATTTGTCCAGCTTCGTTTTAATATGTATAAGTATCGATAGGTAAGTAATCGAGCGGAAGGCAACAAAAGCTTTCCTTTTAACCATCAACATCCACGCAAGTAAAATAAATGAAGTATAGACGTGGAAAAATATCAAAGGAAAAAAAGTAAAAATAAAAAACTCGTCTGGAATAAGTACCGGGTGTCTCAATGTATTTTGTCTCACTATATTTTTTCAATCTGAGTTTTAATCTATCTCTAACGACAAGGAAAAATTATTTTCCTGCGACCGTGTGGAAAAACGCTTTTCTCGCACTAATTTCCCTGCGAAAAGTGCTACTTTTCCGCGCGTGAAAAAAATTTTTCGCAAGCCGTGCGTGAAAAAAAATTACGCACGCTATTGAGCAAAAAAAATTTTTCACGCACGCTGTTGAGCACGCTTGTTGTTGAGCACGCTGTTGCTCAGTGATGAATCAGGAAGACTTGAAGTCGACAATGGCATTAAGCAACATGAGCAGTGGTACTTTCAATGTTACCGTGATTAATAATTAGCATAAAAATTAATTTTTTAAGCTTGTTAAAGTTTAGTTCTGAATAAAACAAAAAATATTTTGATATTTCGCACGCAAAAATGTTGTACCTAACGCGTGCGGAAACTATTTTTCGCACTTACGGCTTGCCCGAACTCCGCTGGCGCGTCGTTCGTTTAAACGCCGGTACGTGCGGAAAAGTATAACTTTCCGCACTTGTTAGGTAAATAACTATTGTGCTCTAACACATTATGCTTAGGATAAAGATATTGGCGATTTTCTCACAAACCACTATAGATAGAAATAATGTGTTTGGTATTTTTAAAATCAGGAAGAAAAGGCCGATTCAAAAATAGAATAATATACAGTATGTTTTTTTTAAATACAAGCTTGATGTCTAAATTTGAAATTTGCAATGACAACTAGCTTGTTTTGGCAGGTAAATCTAAAAGCAGTCAACAAATTATAAAAGTTATTTCGATCACTCGTATTAAACGAGTTAACAGAAGGTTCAAAATATTAAAAGACACCCGATACCTACATGTTTTTTTTTTAATAAAAATGAACCATTTTGTAAATTTCGAAAAGCAGAAGCAAGGTAAGTAGTAAATTAAACTACTTATGACCCAGTGGGGAACTAGGGGGGGGGTGGGCGGGGGCGCGCATACTTGCTCTTTTTATACTACCGAATTTCGGAAAGTAACTACTACTATAATACTGCTGTAGAAAATTTTCGGTACTGGCGAATATTATTTAAACCACTTAATAATACCTCGATAATCACGCATCTACGGTGCATCAAATGGCTCGCATTCATACTTTGACTTTATTTCTCACTTACTTTCAGTGGTCTTGGCAGCATTTATCCAACTGACTTAAAAATTAAAAATATAAAGTAGAAAACATCTTGTATTACCAAACATTTGTGCAACTAACACCGCGTGCTGAAAAGTATCACTTCTCACACTTGTTAGGTAAATAACTATTTTTTGCCTTTTTGAAATTACGAATTATTCTTTAAGGCCACAAAAACGGCATAGATTTGACAACACTGCTTTGCTGTTTTTGGGCCAATCTTTACCGGGTAGAATATCGTAAACGAGAAAACGAAATGTGTTGAAATTTGTCAGAAATGTTTATTTTTGAATTCCTCACAACCGTATCCAGACAGTTTTTTGCTGGACTCTTTCATTCCTGAAATAAAGTAAACACGGCTAACAATAGTCAAAAATCTTACCTGGATTTTTCTTTAGCCTCGTCGATAATACAGTAATCTGTAATAAAAATTTTTGGATTTTTTTCTTTTTTGAAAAAAATACACAAAATTTTGAAAAATTCTTTGGAAAAAGTTATGTTTTTTTTCTTTATAAGCGAAATTCTGCCGGAATTCTGAAAACGCCCAGGTCACGTAATTTGGTCGGCCGAAGTAAACTGAGTGAGTTCGATTGGAGTATTGGAATTCAGGTTCTGCATAGCCACCGGCCACTTGTCTAATAGACCATTCGGTCAATAAATTGACACATGTCAAGTGATAAAAATAAGAACACGGAAATTTGTTACTTTCCTAATAAGTCCTAATAAGCTATACTTTTCCTCATATGGTGTTCGCACCATGTTCTGAACACTGCACGATCTCACTCGAAACGGCATTAGTGATTCCAGCTATTGTTGACCTTTCAAAAAAATAGCAAAGCAGTGTTTTCAAATCTATGCCGTTTTTGTGGCCTTAAGTTGGCCTACATGACGGGTATTTTCTATCTACGATGACAGCAACTTTAAAAGGAGCAATTCAACGCCAAGTTATCCACTTTAAAAAAAAAGTGCTGCCCTCACATTTAAATTTTTTGTTAGATCACAATTATTATTAAATAAAATAACTCATACTTAAACAACTTTCGGTAATTTTATATTTTTAAATCCATCAGTCTGCTGTACACGCAGTTCAAAAAGTCTAAAAACGGGTAAAACAGTGTAAAAAATAGGGATATTTTGGAACGCTTACTTGACAATTCGCAGTGGTTGTGGTAATTACTGCGTCTGCGCAATAGCTAAACATCACTTCGTAATTAACCACTACCTCTGCCGTAAGCTACGAATCCATTTCGTTGTGGTTGTGGTTATTTTTCTGGTTAATTTTAGAAAATGTTGGCACAATTAATTTTAAAAATAATACAATATTACCCACATATAAAACACTTATTTTGTAAAATAAAGCCCAATTTTGTATTTTTTCTCATCTCTAAATTTTTTTACGAGTGACAGTTTCTAATGCGTTCGAAAAACTGGTAAAATCGATGCGTGGTACTGGTAGTGGTTGTTAAAAACTACATCAACGGCTGTCAAAGTTGTCCAAATTTTAAGCGTTCCAAAATATTGCTCAGAGTACACTGCTCATGAAAAAAAAACAACCTACAACTTTCAAAACTCCAAGGATAGGAGTTTCTAAAATTATTTTACACTGGATTAAACTGAGGAAACTAGAAAAAATAAACAAGACGCAAAAAAACTCGAAGTTTTTATAATTTTTTTTATACACATTACGGTTTCAAATATTTTTGATACATTGTTGGGAAGCTATGTCCAAAGACTACAGCAATCATGTACAAACATATTTGAAAACCCGACCGTTACCATAAAAGTTCATGTTTCAGCATCAAAATTTTCGCCTGCGGCGTGGTTAAACCATAGAAATTAGAATAAACTATAATTTCTTTGTATAAATTGTATTAAACAGTTGATATTTACAATATTACCTTAATTTAAGAACAAAAATTATAAGTTCTCTCTGCAACTTAATAAGTTTTATTTCATACAAGTTTTCACCAAATAGCTCAAAAAGAGGTATTAAACTAACAGATTCAGATTTTTTATTTGACTTTTATTAAGAAAATACATTGCCAAATTAAACAAGCCACAATTTTTTGAGTCAGAAGTTGTGGAGTTGTGGAGTTTTTCTTCGATACCAAAAGAGTGGGACTAATTTTTGTTTCTTCTAGAATCATTTAACCAATGTTTAAGATTTCTTCCGCAAAATTTGTTTTTTAATAGATTTAGGATGGGTTTACGCAGCAACTTAATGCACAATTATTAAATATAGTACTTAATTTTTCATCTCTGTCTTTTTCTACCATACTATGTTGGGAAGAAAAAATATATAGCAACTGATTTTCTCCATTTTTTTTTACTTTTAGAGTAGCCTGTAGAATAAAAGAGACGACACCATAAGTGTTTTTGGTATTTCTAAATATTATAAAAATTTTAGTTTTTCTCGTGATATTGGCGTAGAATTGTTCGAAATATAAGTACGCTTGCTTTGATGAAACGTTTTGCTCATTATATACAGGGTGGTCCAATTAGACTGGAAACCGAATGGGTGGTCATATAACTAGCCACCGTATGGGTGGTCATATAGGGTGTTCCAAATTTAATGCTCACCATTGGGATCTCCTAAACTGTAGGAGATAAAAAAAAAATTACAAATTTAAGGTAGTTCCGGACATAGGCGAAAAAAACCGAAATCTTTATTTTTAGTTTTTATTTTTTTGCGCCCTTATTCTTAAAGCTGTCAAAAAACGCTTACACCTTTCTTCAGGCACTTTTTTAAGATCTACCTAATGAGAGGACAAGAGCACTGTCAAGGTCATTTTTTCTTATGAACACATGCTTTTTTCTCCTGCCGTTTGATTCAAAGGATGACAGATATTTTACAACCTCATTTTGACAAACACCTGACGTTTTGAGTTAACTGACCATCATCAGCCCAAATTCAAAGATTAAAAAGCAAATAAAAAAACGTTTTAAAAATATTAGGTAGTTATTTTGTTATAACAAAATGTCAAAACAAATGTCATATTTAAAATGTTAAAAAGTACTGCAATCGGGTTTACAAAATATCTTGAGTAAGTTTTTTCTTACAAACGGCGCAGACCACCCCGTATATTTTGAAAATGTGTTTCCCAGACCGGACCACTATACTATGCTACCGCTACTGAGCACTTTTTAGGTACTACGCCGTGCTAAAACCTTTACATCTGGCTGATCTAGATCGAAGAGAAAAATGGATGTTGGTTGGTGCTTGGGTTGCAGCTATTATTTCTAGTCTACCTCAGGTATGTATTAAACTACCAAAGAACACAAATTTTGGGAGACGACATTTTATTTGTTTACTGGACAAACATTTTGACCATCAAAAACAGACTCCTGTTTTTATATTGCGTCAAAAATCAGCTGGATCTAATAAGCTCATTTCAATTGATTACATTTTGTAAATAGCCTCACAAAGAGGTAAAGATAAAGCAAACTGATAGTGTACGCAAGGATGTAATTTATTTCTGAATGGTTTGGAAATAAACGAGATATTAGTGGCTAAACAACCTTCAGTTACCGCCTGTGTTTATTCAATCTGTGCGCCCTGCGCGCAGTTAATAGAGAGTTAATAGACCACTAATTTATCGTCACCTTATTTGCTTACCGTAATTGTTTTTAAACCACAAACACAAATTACCGCAACCGCATTCTTTTGCCCACATACAAACTGCCAATGTAAATAGAATAGAAAAGAAAACAACAATTCCTTTTCACAAGAAAATAGAAACCTAACTAGAAATAAATCTGGTTGGTTGCAAAAAATAACTGAGCGGGCCCCGTTAAGCCTCTGTAAGCTTTTTGTCCGCGCGGATTTTGAAATTTGTCCTTGTCTGTCAGTGAGTAAAACAGTGACGGAACGATTGGCACCTTCACCATAACATGAAATCCGCGCGGAAAATCTGCTAATGGGAGGCTAGCCTAAGTACATTTCGGTTCGGTTATTTTTTTTGCCTACGGTACACAGAAAAAAATTTGCCAGGAACAATTTTGTGCAAATATTGTCAACAAATAGTTCTAATAAAGTACATTTTTGGTGTTACTATATACAGAATTGTATACAATTTTTAAACAAATTGTTCTTGGTGCAAAATCTAAGAACAACTTGTGTGAAAATTTTACACAATTGTGCAAAATTTAAACCACACATTTTTCCCAGTGTATCACCAATTTTGATGGTCTATTAACGCTCTAATCTCAAAACTTCGTTCGATTATTCTAAATCAAGGAAACCGTGCTCTCTTTTTTGGGTTCGTTTATTCATCGAGCGAACAAACTGAGCTACTCTTTCCACTTCAAGCTTCATGGAAAGGAAGGGTTTACTCATAACATAAAACTCAAAGAGAAAAACAAGAAATTTTTATAAAAATAAATTTTTATAAACTCCGTACGACGCGACGTACGCTCCAAAACCCGTTCGTTTTTATTATAAACTCCCACAAATTACACTATAATAACAGTATTTTAAATAGAAAAAGGTGTCTTTTATTTCTCTCACTAAATACCAGTAGCAAGAGACAATTTTCATCAAAAGTCATGTTATTAGTGTAATTTTCGGGGAACTCGGCCGTGTCGACCAATAGGATATGCGCGTTTCAGGGAAATAATGGTTTTCTTCCTGATTTCAAGAATAGCTACACCGTCGTATTTCTAGTTTGGGGAAATTGACTCGCTCTTTGTTTTAATACTTTGTTATTGGGCATTAATATTTTACAGAAAAAATTTGTGTCGTAGAGGGCAAAGTGTGAGGGAATAAATCGAAAAAAAGTTTTTCCTCGACCAGGATTTCAACCCGGGACCTCTAGAATACCAGTCTAATGCTCTACCAACTGAGCTACCGAGGAACTGAGGTTTTAACTGGCTATTCGGAAATCCTTTCGTCCGATTCATTTGTTAGTAGTGGGGAGATCTTTGAAACCTACTGCGGCTTTAATAATCTAGACATTTTATAAATATAAGGAGGTACACATTCACGATTATTAGCTGTACGAAATTTCTATTTATCTATCAACCAACGATACACGACATATAGCTTTTCACAAATTTTCCCTTTATTTTGTAAATATGTTTGGCTGAAATTATTGGTTGGAAATTCGCCATCTGACACCTACAATAAAACGCTATATGTCGTATATCGCTGGTTGATAGATAAATAGAAATTTCGTACAGCTAATAATCGTGAATGTGTACGTCCTTGTCTTTATAACATGTCTAGGTTTTTGAAGGCATCAAACATCTCACCACTACTAACAAATGAATCGGACGAAAGGATTTCCGAATAGCCAGTTAAAACCCCAGTTCCTCGGTAGCTCAGTTGGTAGAGCATTAGACTGGTATTCTAGAGGTCCCGGGTTCAAATCCTGGTCGAGGAAAAACTTTTTTCCGATTTATTCCCTCACCTTTTGCCCTCTACGCCACAAATCTTTTCTGTAAATTTATTAGGGCGCTAAATTTTCTCTTCATTTTATCAATATTTTATGTCATGTAGGACGTTAGGTTTTACTTTAAACTAATTTATATATAGTCACAAGTTAATATAACGATTTAGTGGCGTTTGAACCAAAATATCGAATGAAAAATGCAATTATCAGTAAAATTTTGCATGTAAAACTCGGTAAAACTGATTAATTCTGAAACTAAAAATTGTAAGTGAGAATAAAAAGTAGATATTTAATATAAGATTGGGTTGTAAATGATAGGTAAGTACTAGTTCCATAATATTTATATAAAACTGAATATTTTTGTATGGGCTGCGCTGTAGAGGTACTATCTCTTGATTAAGACGGTTGCATCGAGAGTCATGGACCGGAGGTCGGTCCGCTCTCACACACCTGCCACACTTCAGTAACTGAGATGAGGAAGGCAACAGGAAACCACCTCATTACCGTCCCCAGGAAATATCATCATTATGACTGGAAAACCAAAATCCCAGGCTCTCAGTCCCTGGCAGGTCTTAAGTAACCAGAGGGTGCTAAGAATCTCTGGACCAGTTATGAAGAATATTGCTACATGGAACGTACAAAGTATGTTTCAGGCTGGAAAAGTCCACAATGTCACCAGAGAAATGGAATGATTAGACATAGATATCTTATGAGTTAAAGAGGTGAGATGGCCTAACTCAGGTAAATGCCAGATAGACGACTACCATGTCTACTACGTAGGCAATGACGGAAAAAAACACTATTATGGTGTATAGTAGTAGTCATTTTGAAAAAAGAAATTCAAAAATCGGTTATCTCTTTTATTCCTGTATCGGATCGAGTCATATTTCTTCAGCTAAACTCTAAGCCTTTCAATGTCAATATTATTTAAGTATACGCTCCAACCAGTAAATATTCAGATGATGACGTAGAGGCATTCTACGACCAAGTTCAAACTGCCCTGAGTTTTACAAAAAAGATAGAAATAACCATTTCAAATTCCCAACATAGAAATAACCATTGTTATGGGGGACTTCAACGCAAAACTTGGAAACGCCCCAAGAGAAGACATTGTTATAAGTTACAGTCTTGGTACATTAAATGAACGTGGAGTTCGCCTTTTCCAGTTCTATCAGAAAAGAGATTTTGTCCTGTCAAATACTTTCTTTAAACTTCCAGCTAGACGACTTTATACTTGGACTTCCAAATCCGATACCAACCAAATAGAATTTATATTAATTAATAAATGATTTAGAGACTGTATTAAATCTGCAAAAGCTTACCCTGGCGTAGACGTAAGCTGTGTCGCAAATTAAATTTACCCTCAAGAAAAATCGTCCCCCAAATAATAAACCCAGACCCAAGTTACACGAACTCCAAGATAACATGGTAGCAACTAAACTGAAAGTCAAACTTAATAAAAATCTTAAAGATTTTAATGACTCTACCAATCAAGATGCAGAAATGGTTTGGATAAAGGTTAAAAGCTAGCCAGCCGCCGTAGCGCAGTGGGAAGCTTATCTGCCTGCCGCATGGGAGGTTTCGGGTTCCGGGTTCGAATCCCGGCTAGGTGCATGGATATTTTGTGTATTTCTTTAACATTGCAAAAATTTGGATAGAAAGTCCCAGTATAAAAAAGACAAAGGTTAAAAGTGCCATAATTGAAAGCACAACACTCTTAGGCAAGGATGAAACAAGAAATAAAAGGAAAGTTTGGATGACCGATGAAATCCTTGAGTTGGTGGATAAACGACGAAGTAAAAAAGGCAGCGATCAGTACCATGAAATCAATAGAGAAATAAAAAACAAGATAAGGTCAACAAAACACAGAACTTGACACTTTCAATTAACACAAACGGATAAAGGAAACAGCCGGATTATTTAATAAAAGACAAGCTGGAATCCTTGTTGACAATCAGGGCAAAATCATACTGGATACCAAAAAAATACTGAAAGAATGGTGTAACTACATAGAACATCTCTTTACCAATAACCGATCAGAACAGCCAGAAGAATTTTCAAACCAAGGCATAAATATAACACCAGAGGAAGTACAACATGCAATATATTCAGCTAAAAATGGAAAAGCGGTATGGCAAGGCAAAGTATACACTGAAGTTTTAAAGCTAATAAAAATCGAAGATTCGGCAAATACGCTAGTCAAGTTTTTAAATTAATTTATCGCAGCGGTAAAATCCCTAATGACTGGTTAAAATCAACCTTTTTTACACTGCCTAAAAAATATTCAGCAAAGAAGTGTAGTGATTACCGCCTCATCAGCTTAATGAGCCATATGGCAAACTACTGTAGTTTACACCTGAAGACGATCAGAGATTGTACTAAAATATAGACAATGGAAGTCCGAGTTAATTTTTTATACTTCAAAACACCTTCAAAATCAAAATCAATAATTTTTTTCATCCGATATAAATCAATATGATCAATTTACATATAATAAATCTCTGTTATCTGTATGTCGAAGTCGGTCTGCCTGTCTGTTTGTTTATTTCAGAATCACGCACTACTGAACGAATTTTGATCGAAGTTACACTAATGGATTACATAGACTTCTAGGCAGGACATAGGCATTATTTCATCAAAATCGATTCAAGGAAGGAAAAGATTATGAAGATTTAAAGCAAGAAAAACGGGAAAAATCGGATGACACTGCAGGCGAAGCTGCGGGGTTTTCACCTAATTCAATAATATATACAGTCTACAACACCTATATAATTTTAGCAGTTTTAAAAAAAGTGATGTTAAATTGTATGTTTTAAAACCGGTTTTATATAAGGACAGTTTTAAATAAAATCGCTTTCTCCAAGGGTTTATACCTCCTTCATTAAATGTCATTGAATGTCAATTTAAAAAGAAAACAACTAAGTTAACAACAGATTTTTTGTTAAAAACCAGAGTTGAGTATTTCTTTAGGTTAGAAGCAATGTACTACAGCGTTTTTAAAGTGTTTATACCGACCCGAAGAGCGATTTACTAAATCGCTTTAAAATAAAATCGATTTAGTGCTTAAAGAGATTTTAGTGGTGTTTTGAACCGTCTTTTTATAAAAGCGCTTTAAGAGGTCCGTATAAAAAACGTAACTGATTTATTAATTGGCAATATTCTGGGCTATCATGCTGATGATTGTTTCCGTAAAGGTATTGTCAACCTTCCTTAACCTTTCACTATCTGTTGACTAGGTTGGCAAGACAAAAATCCCCACAAAAATTCCAGAAATAAAGTCAGAGGTTAATTTTGCGGCCGGCCTTAAATCTGATAACTGCTGCGCACGCGTAGCTGGCTAAAAAAATATTCCCATAATTCCCTAATAAACAAAGGTAGTAGTCATGAAAAAAGCAGTTGTCAGTAACTAGGGTTAGTGTTTTTTCTGTGACAACCTCGCGACTAGTCAGTAGTATTTTGTTTCCAAATGTTGGAAACACTGTTACGCGAGCCAACATGACCGCACAGAAAATCGGCAATTGCCAAAATTACCTTTATTTTTTGTAGATGTATATTTTTCACGAAGAAACCAACCCGGATTTTCCCTGGTTCCACCAGTGTGTCACATATCACTCTTTTCCCACTGACACCCACGAATTGATCTACAATGTCTCTGGGGGAATCTTAATGTATACCCTGCCACTAGGAGTAATCATTTACACTTATTCTGCGATTTTGATAGAAATATTTAGGAGAACCCGAAATCCTAATTTAGGTAAGTCTTTTCTTCTCTTTGTAACTTTAGCCCCCCAACCCCTACCCAAAAGTTAATCAGTTCATGGTCAACCGATAGCGCATTTTCGTACCAAATTTCGTTAAAATCGATTAATGTATTCTTGAGTTATCATGTATACAGACAGACAACAGACCGACAGACAATTTTCTTTTTTCGTCGAGTAAGGTATTTTGGAACCTTTTCATAAAATTAACAAAAGTCAAAATTTCACGATTTTAATAGTCCCCCATACCATATTAGTATGGTGAACTAAAAAGTAGAAATTTTAAAATTCTTTACTTACAACCCACCCATAATACTAATTTAACTAGCGTCCTAACACATTGGACCACTTACGCTCCTAAGGTAATAATGAAGCTTAGACGTAAATCGTAAGAGGGCGCACCAAGCAATGAAACTTTCTTTCATACAGACACTGACTGACGCAAAAATTTATATTATTTTACTTACGACCAACCAATAACACTAATTTAACAAGCGTCCCAACACGACTGCAATGCATCATATACGCTCCTAGGATAATAATGAAACTTAGACGTAAACCACAAGATGGCGTGACAAGCAATGAAACTTTATTTTATAAGAGCACTAATTGACGCAAAAATAAATTATTTTTCTATATTTTTAAGACAATAAATATTTAGTAAACGTAAATAAATCGAATATAATTTTAGTAGCTAACCAAAAATAAGTTCCATTAAATTGACATATTAAGCATTTTTAAGAAAAAAAAACCTTGTTTATAAGGTCGTAGTTACTATCTGGGCAATTGTTTTTGGCAACACTATACGGGAAATCAATTTAACTATGTAGACCTAATTTTTTGCAAAATTTTACGTCATTAAATTTGTTTTCCATTGCAAGGCGGAGACTTTATTTATGTTTATCCACAGTGGGACCCCAGAAATTTTTTAGAACCGGGTCAAAAATTTGGGGTTAGGTTACTTATTTTGACTTTTCGCGTTCTGCGCCGCTAAAAAAACAAGTAAAATACTAAAATAAAAGAAAACCATTTATTGCAGAATTACCTGCTAAAAAAACGCTACCGAACTATGTTTAAGGTTGCATTTACAGGTGCATTTATAATTGAATTGAAAACACTCCCGCTAATACCGACAACAAGTTAACTTAAAAGCATGCAGATTTAAAAATCGGCTACTGGCGCAGGACGACATAATCGTATTCTATTTTAAACAGGAGCGCCAACGACTAGCAAGTTTTTCCAACCTCTAAATGGAGCTTTAATGACTTGTTTTGTTAGTACTCAAGTATAGTATAAATTTAAAAAAAAACGGTTGAATAAAAAAAAACAAAATTATGTGGGGTTATGGGCGCCGAATATTTCTATGCGAATTCCTAGTAATCCCAGCGAGCCATTAAAATTCTTTTGGTTCTTTGATAGACTCATGGTAATGCCCGCGCAACGCTAGACCTTTTTCGGCGGGCGACCGCACACGCGAAGTGGTTTCATATTTGTTTTGGAACAATGTTTTTGAAAACATATTTTTGAAAGATAAACATAACCTCGAATGGTTTTCTGTCAGAAAACGTAAAAATACTCTTCTGTCCCACTGCGGCCCGATTTAAAGTTTGTTGACAAAACACCTACAGTTATGGAATCGTATAAATTCAGCGGTCTATCGGCCAACACTTGAACTGCGTATGTCTCCCAAAGTCAATGAAGTGTAATTGATTGATCGGTTTTCTTTTCCGGAGTGCACAGTTTAGTTTTAGTTTTTATTTTCGCTAAAGCAAGGAAATATAAAACGGAAAAATGTAATCCAGAGGAAATTGTGAGTTCTTCTCTATTTTTTTTTGTAAATCGGCTTTGTTTTAAACCGCAATTATTTTGAAGCTTTTGGGATAGATGACAGCACCAGAGCTTTTAATTTGAAGATAAAATAACTGAGAATTTTTAAAAATTCTTGAGATATTTTTCAGCTAATTCTGATGTTTAGTTTTCCCTGTGAACTCTGGCAAAAGATTAAAAAATTAAAGAACAAGGTGTTGCCAGTTGTACTTTTTTTTACTTAAAATCTGGGGAGAAACTATAGCCTTAAAAAGATATATGAAAAGTCCCTTAGCAACCTTATTTGTTTTGTCGTTTTAGATAGAACGTCATTGAAACTTCAGGTTATGAAGATTGTTGAGTTAACAGTGTTCTAGTTTGATATTTTTAATAATTTCTGATATTTATGATAACATTTTCATTGGTCGTAGGTAAAGTATAGTATACTAACTCGCATGTTATGGTTATTACACGCTCAGATAAATTAAGACGCGAGCCGCAGGCTTCGCGTTTAATGACCATCATAAGATACTTGCTATGTAAACTACTATTTTTATATTGTTAACAAAATAAATATTTTCCAAATTCCAAAGAAAAGATACAAAATTTTTACACATTCTCAAAATTAAAAAAAAAACAATCAAATTTAAAATTTTCAAAATTCCAAAAAAAAACGGAACATTCTCAAAATTTAAAAATTTTATGAAATTTTCAAAAACTTGAATGTCACAATTTTGTCTTAATTCTCTTAAAAACAGTAATGTTACATAAATAATAAATACAAATTATGTATAATAAATAGTAAGTACGAAGGAATGTTTAAATGTGGAATTTTTATTCATTTTTAGTCCACCATACCAATATGGTATGGAGAACTATTAAAATCGTGAAATTTTGACTTTTCTTAATTTTATCAAAAATTAGTAGCTAAGGTTCCAAAACACCTTAATCGACGAAAAAAAAAAGTTGTCTGTCGGTCTGTTGTCTGTTGTCTGTCTGTATACACTATAACTCAAGAACGCCATAATTGATTTTAACGAAATTTGGTAAAAAAAATCCTCTATTGGCTGACCATAAATTGATAAAATATTTAAAAAACTTTAACTTTGGAACAAAAGCAAGTAGCGTTATACGGTTTTCACATTTAAGTTTTCCTAAATATAGACTACAAATTTTGTTATAAAGTGCAAATTCGTGGCACTTTAGGTTCCGAGTTACTTGAAGAAACGTTAAAATATATTAAAAAAATCATAACTTTAGAAGTAAAGCAACTATTGATATACGGTTTTCAAATTTTGGTTTTCGTAAATATTACCCAAAAATTTTGTGATAACATAAATCTTTCACAGCTACAGTTTTCGAGATATTTTCATTTCCTTTCAACATAAAGTAACTGATTGTATGGTGGACTATCCGTTCTTTCTAGCAGCAATTTCTTATATATATAAATAATGAAATTTTCGTTGGTGGTCGTAGGTACCCTGGTAAAATTTTCCCCTCGAATCTCACAGAAAATATGATAGAAATTTTGTAGAGTTTTGGGTCGGTTTTTGCAACATTTTCTATGATATTGGAGTAGATTTTATCAGGTCTATGGGCAGTGATTTTGATGGGTTTTGAAGAAGTTTCTATAGGCACATGTGGGTTCGATTTCTAGGACATTTGAGGAGATTTTATCAGTATCATGACTCTAGAAGATTCTATGGGCAAGAAGATTTTACCGGGTTTTGGGTCGGTTTTTGCAAAATTTTCTATGATATTGGAGGAGATTTTATCAGGTCTATGGGCAGTTATTTTTATGGTTTTTAGAGAAGTTTCTATGGGTACATGTGGGATCGGCTTCTAGGATATTTGAAGAGATTATATCAGTATCGTGATTCTGAAAGATCCTATGGGGAATGATTTTGGAAAAGTTTCTGAGTTAAGGAGATTCTATCAGTATCTTGAATCTAGAAATTGTATTCTAGGTGGTTTTTTGTAACGTTTTCTAGGATATTAGAGCAGATTCTATCGGCTCTACTAGCAGTAATTTTGATGGTTTTTGAAGAAGTTTCTATAAGTACTTGTTGGGATCAGTTTGTAGGATACTAGAAGAGATTATCTATTTATATTATTATGTATATTTTTAGATTTTTGGTGGGTTTTTGAAACAAATTCAAAAATATATCTGAGAAAATTCTATCAGTAACGTGATTATGGACAATAGTATTATTTTGTAGAATATTAAAGGGTACTATCAATATCATACATCCAGATTATCTAATGGGCCAAAGGATTTTATTCGGGTTTTGGGTCGATTTTTGCAACAATTTCCAGCAGATTGGATGACCTTTAATTACTCCTAGGGACAAAATTTCTAAGATTTATAGAGATTTTATCAGTATCTTTTCTAGAAGTCCTATTATAATCATTTCGTATTATAGGGAATTCAATAGGAGGATAATTTTATCCTATAGGATAGGAAGTTCTTGTGGAACCACTTTGATTTTCCGCTTATCTCTTAAACATTTTTGAAAGATAACATTGAATACAATTAAGTGTATTTAAGAACTTTAGAGAAATGTATGAGTGTATTTAAGAGAAATGTTTAACATAGCTGTATATGAAAAAAAAAAGATGATCTAGAAGTTTAGCGAAGGTCGGTAAAATCTTTTTTTTTTTTTGAGGTTGAATTTGTAACCTTATTTTCTTGTAACCTAGACAACTTTTCAAAAAATAGTGTTATAGTAGCTTTTAGCATTGTTTAATATGTAAGGAAAAATTAGATGCCACTTTTTTAAGCCAAATTGATAGTTATCGTGTACCAAATGAGTCCCGCATTTTATATCAATTTTGTATCAAGGTAAGTGGTAATTTCATAGTAACGAGAATTTTCAGACCATGCAGTAATACACCTGCTTCTTAAATTAACTCACAAAATGATTTGCTTGTCTTATAAAATATCCCTGATACCTTGATATTCCTGTCAAATCATACAATATTTTCCAAACGCATTACGATACTGATAGAATCTCCTCAAATATTCTAGAAACCGATCCCACAAGAACTGATAGAAACTTCTCCAAAATCATTGCTGATAGGAACCCTACTAGAACTCATAGCAACTTCTCCAAAATCATTGCTGATAGGAACCCCTAGAATTGCGATGCTGGATAGAATCTCATCAATTATTCTATAAACTGATCTTACAAGAACTCATAGAAACTTCTCGAAAATCATTGCTCATACTGATAAAATCTCATTAAATATTCTAAAAACCGATTCAACAAGAACCCATACGATACTGTTAGAATCTCCTCAGAATACCTCATTCTCATCAAATCTGCTTAAAAACTGTGTATTTGTTCATTGATAAAATCTTCTCCAAATCCACACCCTTATACAAACTGATAAAATATCCTAGACTTCTGTCTTATAAAACATCCTTGATTGTCATAAAAGTAACTAGTCTTATTCAATCTTATAAATTATTCTAAAACTACAAGCTGATAAAACATCATATATTCCCTATATAATCTTATCTGCTTCTAAAAGATTATTAAATATTATTCCTCTCATTGGATCTTATAGAATTTATAAAAACATGATAAAAACTTCTCCGGTCTGGGGAGGTGAAAATTTTACCAGGGTAAAGTATAGTACACTAACTCGCCTTCGGCTCGCATGTCAAACTTCATCTTCCGGTGTAATAATCATTATAACATGCTTATGTAAACTACTATCACAATGCATCATTCTGGTGCACTGAAGCAAAGCAGTCAAAAGGTTGCCCTAATGCTGTTTCAATATAATTTTGCTTTTCACCCTCGTTTTCACGTTATATTATTTTCAGTCATTATTATTTTACCACTGTGCTAAACTATAAAAACGCAAGAAAACGAAGCAAATAAATATGCTTTTGTCAATAAGTTAATCAAAAGAACCCTCCAAGAATTTTGCACATTATCTAAATATTTGAAACATTAATATAGTTTTACATAATTTGGAGATAATGATGAAGTTTTTGTGTAAACATATTCTTATGTTGAATCTTGTATTTTTCAGCCGATAGCGTTACACGTTCCAGTTTAGCTTTCCTGGGAAAAGCCAAAGTGCGAACTTTAAAGATGACTCTCATCATCGTACTCGTGTTCTTCATGTGTTGGACACCCTACCACGTCATGAGCGTGTGGTAAGTTTAACCAACCACAAATCAAAAGTTTTAAATAAATATAAATCCGGTAAACGAATTTTCTTTCAAGACTAGGATACTTAAAGAAAAGATCAAAAGATCTTGGGAGGAAAGAACGAAATTTCAAACTTGGACGAGTGTCCCATAAGGAACACACAAAAGTCCAAAGCGAAAAGGGAAACAATTAAACGATATTTCGCCCGGGGTGACTAGCGTGGGCTCGTCAGTGGATTCACCAGTCACCCTCAATCCAGACATCATTTAACACCATCGCACACTCTGAATTCTAACTCTAAAACACTCACAAATAGGCATAGGCATTTCTATTGGAAAAGATTAACACGCAAGGACGAACCCGTATCAGGCGACTTATAATAAGTACCATGCGGAACGATGCCTATTTGTGAGTGTTTTAGAGTTGGAATTCAGAGTGTGCGATGGTGTTAAATGATGTCTGGATTGAGGGTGACTGGTGAATCCACTGACGAGCCCACGCTAGTCACCCCGGGCGAAACATCGTTTAATTGTCTCCGTTTTCGCTTTGGACTTTTGTGTGTTCCTTGTGGGACACTCGTCCAATTTTGAAATTTCGTTCTTTCCTCCCAAGATCTTTTGATCTTTTCTTTTTTAGATTCTTTTCGGTTGATGTAACTGATTTGGAAGTTTTGACTACTAGGATACTTGTCGAGATACTTGTACATTTTTACAGGTTTTAACAACGTTTGAGGTTTGCTTAGGTTCGTTATTTTTCTGAAAAATGTACAAAATTTGTTTGGTATTGCTTCAAGTCAGACTTATTTACTGATTCGGCATCATTCGGTTAATTTCAAGTGAGTTTTTATAATTATTTGTTTAATTGCGCATGGTGTGTTTTTAATATGCCCATAGGTTAATTATATGCTCATGCAAATATAAAATCACATAACGTATTGAAAACCTGGGCATTTTTGACCCGAGTACCTTACTTT
The DNA here is from genome assembly GCA_963921995.1 of Oxystoma pomonae. Taxonomy (NCBI): domain Eukaryota; kingdom Metazoa; phylum Arthropoda; class Insecta; order Coleoptera; family Brentidae; genus Oxystoma; species Oxystoma pomonae. The sequence continues at coordinate 101,483,119 of OY998163.1, forward strand.
TAAACCGCTTGTATTCCGTCCAATGGGGTTATTCTTGAATCGAGAGAAAATTTGCTCCCAAGGAGTCGAATTCCTTCGCTACTATACATCTCATTGGTCCAAATCTTCGGTTTAAATAGGTTTCTCTCACTTTTGCCCGATATTGATCGAAAGTAATTCTATTGGTCCAACAACGTTTGGTATTTTTGTCTTCGCTCAGTATATAAAGCAACTTTAGAGAATTGGACTTTGAAAATATTATTAATGATTTTGCTGCAAAAAAAAGCACGTAGAGTGTCTTTTACGTAATTAGTTACTGCATTTTATTTTACTTTGTGAGTGTAAGTACGTACCTAATGTTTAATAGATATTTTGTTTGAGATTATACAATTAAAAAATGTATTTTTTATTCGTTGTGTTCCCACTTTCTCTTATGCCCCGGGGTCTCCACACCCTGTAATCCGGACCTGCGAAAAATGTATGTAATTCCTAATACCTCTCCGAAACAATTTTACTCCTTTGTACTCGCCAACTATTAAGGGAAGGGGCTTCAGTTCGCCAGCTGCGCCTATGCCTTCACCATCAGTTTTCCAGTTTCAGATTAAATTTAAGGTAAAAACAAAAATCAACTAAGCTACAGACGCCTGTTTCGAACTTATTTTGATCTGACTTGTGCCATACTGATGAGATAAAAATAAGTTCGAAACACGTTTCTGTGGCTATTCTTAAAGTTTTAAAGTATATTTTCGGAAATATCTGCGAAAACCGGTATGTCGATGAAGTTTTATAGCCCCGATGCCAGAAGAAGAAGATGCATATCCTTGAGTAATACCAAGTAAAGAGTGGTCATTGAGTTTTTCTTATAAATTTAAGGTTTTTCATTAGCCCGGAAGATCCCAGTAATATTCACTACGAAATAAAATCATCAATTTGTGTTTTTTTTATATTTTGCATCGTTATACACATGTTATTATTTGTTATCTTGACTAAAGTACCTACGTGTTGACCTTTCCAAGTCCAAAAACATTGATTTTATATGAATCAAGGCCTTAAGAAAAATATTGACTCTTTTGTTTGTCTGGAAAGTCGGATAAAGTTTCACTATAACGATGCTAAATTGTATGTGTTTGTGGATTTCCACAGATTTTTGTCGTAGATTATTGACAAATACAAATCATCGTGTTCCGTCGACGAGAAGCAAAAAAGTTGGCTGCGTGTCAAGCAAGCAAAAAAAGTGTCTTTGTTTTTCTAAAACAAAATAATAATGTGTCGCACCTTGCAGCGCAATATTGACACATATATTTTTTATAATTATAGGTTATACGAAAAGGGTGCCAAAAATTTCCTTTATTTTAAATAATTAGTTTGGTAAGACGGGACCAGAAAATAAAACAGACCGGAAAATGATCATTTTCCGGTCCCAATTTTAGTCAAGTTGGCTATTGACTTTTGTTAACAGTTCCAAACCTTTTTTTATTTTTTTAAAATGTTTTATTATTAGTATTATTTTTTTATATTTTTATAATCTTGCAATGTATGTAAATAATGTTTGTTCGGGTGGAATCTTGCAACTTAATTTTGCCCAACTTTCCGACATCCGATCGGCTTCAAATTTGGCATGCTTTTACATTTGCGGTGACAACACAAGAGTATAGTGTGATGAAATTGACAGCTCCCCACTACCCGAAAGGGGTGGAGTGGGGTACAGTTGAAGTACGCACGATTTCGTTGAAACTTGGTGTGTTGGGGCACTTGGGGATTGAGATAACGAATTTCCAATCAAATTTTAAAAATTTAATATGGCGATCCGATTCGATTGACTTCAAATTTAGCATGCATTTATAGTTCCGGTGAAAATACAATAACATTGTATTCTCAGGTACCCCACAGCAAACACGGTTCCCTCGGGCCTTCGTCGGCCCAATGTCGATTGCCGAATTTGCCGTCATAGGCATGACGTCGATTTACGACATCGGACCAGCAGTATTTTTTGTCTGCTTTGCGATGTAAGCCCAATGTATGTTTGCCGCCGCAACGTTAGACTGTCGCCGTCGCGTCGGACCAATGGTAAATTTTACTTTTTGATGACATCGGCATACCGTCGCCGTACGATTAAGGTCCGATATGGTTTAACCACATGGTACCGACCATCCGCCCATATATAGCTGCCTAATTTGGTCGCTCTAACGTAGGCAAGTCGACTATAGGAAATCGGGCCGTCAACAATTGTCGATTCTCGACCGATTAAACAAAGTTCCAATCGGACCATCATCGGCCCTAAAGCAGATAAGGTTTGCGTTGGCATAATGTCGACTATAGTAAATCGGGCCATCATCAGTTGCCGATTCTCGTCCGATTAAATAAAGTTCCAATTGGACCGTCGTCGGCCCTTAAGCAGATAAAATGGGCGTCGGCATAAAGTCGACTATAGTAAATCGGGCCATCGTCAGTTGCCGATTTTCGACCGATTAAACAAAGTTCCAATCGGACCGTCGTCGGCTCTTAAGCAGATAAAGTGGGCGTCGGCATAAAGTCGACTATAGTAAATCGGGCCATCGTCAGTTGCCGATTATCGACCGATTAAACAAAGTTTAAATCGGACCATCGTCTGTTCTAAAGTGGTGTCGGCATAAAGTCGACTGTAGTAATGTGGACCTCAGTCAGTTGTCGATTATTGACCGAAAACTGAAAATCGCAATCTCTCCAACATCGGGCCAGCGTGTAGTCGTCGATGCCGACACACTGCCGACGTTGTCGTCGATGCCGACACACTGCCGACGTTGTCGACGTTGGCCCGATTCAATTCCGACGATTTGTGTTTGCTGGGCCACCTCCCTCTAACGAGGGAAGTGGACGGGGAAAAAGATTTATAGTTTGTTCGATTTAAATCAAAATTGGCATACAGGGGCTTTTAAGGCGGGGGATTATGAATTTTTGATCAGATTCAAATCTAAAAATTAAAGATACAAATTAGGTACACACTTCCCTCTAACGAGGGAAGTGGAGGGGGGAAAAGATTTAGTTTGTTCGATTTAAATCAAAATTGGCATACAGGGGTTTTTCGGGAAGGGGATATGAATTTTTGATCAGATTTGAAAATTTCAATATAGCTGATTCAAAATGGACGATTTAGGGTACAAATCTAAAAATTAAAAAATACATTTTTATTAAAAAAAATTTTAAAGAACAAGCTTTTATTAAATGCACTCAAAAGTAGAAAAAAAAAATTATCTTCTTTATAACATAATAAAAGCGATGGACGCAAATTAAAAATTTTAACTTTACGGTGACAAAGAGAGAACTACAAAAGAAGAAATAAATTCTTCTTCTATTCAAATGATAAACATAATGCTTTCATCTAAAAAAGCTGAGTGCCGTGCTTGCCAAGCCTTTGAAAATGTCCTTAGGTTATAGAGCACTACAACTGTTTCTTAGGTGAATCGTCGATGTGACCGATAGTCTAATTGGTTGAAAAAAAAAGTACCTACGATACACGATCGGAAATTGCCTTCACAAGTCTCCGCAGGTTTACAGGACTCGCCTGCGGCGCCCTGTAAATTTCCTGCATCGACCTGTAAAGACTAATTTTCCGGCCTAGTGACGTAAATACTTATGATTTACTTGTTTTCAGGTTCTGGGTCGATTCTAACTCCGCCAACGAAGTGGACCCGATGGTTCAGAAAGGCCTGTTCCTGTTCGCATGTGCAAACTCTTGCATGAACCCGATCGTATACGGGGTGTTCAATGTCAGAGCCCGCCGGCGGGGTATCGAAAAACGCGGTAGGTTACAGTCTAACACTCTGTCTCATGTGAACGGTACCAATGGTTCTATGGTTAATGGTCCCAAAGTAAAAAGGGTGGTACCACCGCAACTTACAGCTGAGACTAGATTATCACCTATGGAGCTGTCTTTAAAAAGTTTGGAGTAACGTGCCAATATGAGGTTTATTACTACTATTACCTACATTTCTGTAGGTAAAATAAAGACCTTGGAGGGAAAATCTGTGTTAACTAAACGTTTTTAGAACTGAGAAAATTAAGTTTAATAGGTGGTTACTGAAATTCCCTCTGAAGCTTTTATCTTTATTTATGAACATAAAAAATCAAGTTTTTACCCATAGCCATTCACTAAACCTGGTAAGTTTTTTTCTGAATTATAGAGCGGAATGATGTTTATAAAATTTATTTTAAAAAATATGTTAACAGTAGATATGTCATCCATTTTAACATTAATTAGATAATAATCGGTGTTTAGAATGTGGTGTTTTTATATTAAAACTTTTCTTGCCAAGACTCATTCCTAACTCCGATTGGTGGTATTCATGATTAAAGCTTAATCGGAGAATTTTGTACAAATGTTTTAGCATTTTTAGATTTTAAAAGTGTTTGTGCTTTTATTTTAATTGAAACCAGTGACGGGTCACACATTTATGGATTTTTTTTTTTAATTTGTAGTTTGTTACAAAAAAAAAATAAATGTGTTGCCTTATATTAAGTAAATGCATGTAACGTCCAATCCAAATGATTTTGCTGAGATACCTAATATTAAATAACCTTTTTGTGACAGTGACAAGGATCATTTAAATCAAGGAGTCGTGTTTGAGATTATGGATGGAAAATTAATTGAATCTCACCCAAAATTGAAAGAATACTTTGATAGTGGGTCACTGTCCATTCGTCGAAAACACACTCATTGAAAACATTTTCCTCGACGACATTCTCATCGAAAACATTTTCATCGAATGACATTTTCATCGAAAACATTATTTCGAACAAATTATTATATAATGACATTTTCATCGAAATCACTTTTATCGAATGATATTTTCATCGAAATCACTTTTATCTAATGACATTTTCATCGAAAACACATCGAATGACGGTAGGTTTGGTTGGTTGGTTGATTTGGTTGTTTAGTTTGATTGGTTGGTTTGGTGGGTTTGGTTAGTTGGTTTGGTTGGTTTTATTGGTTGATTTGATTGGTTGGTTTGAAAAACGAATCAATCCAACCAACCAAACCAACCAACTAAACCAAGCAACCAACCAAATCCACTACCAACCAATTAAACCAACCAACCAAAACCAACCATCCAACCAAACCTACTAACCATTGTCATTGGATGAAAGTGTTTTCAATGAAAATGTCATTCGATAAGAGTGATTTAGATGAAAATTTAATTCGATAATCGATGAAAATGTCATTCGAAGAAAATGTTTTCGGTGAGAATGTCATTCGATGAAAATGTTTTCGATGAGAATGTCGTCGATGAAACTGTTTTCGATGAGTGTGTTTTCGATGAACGGACAGTGATCCCCCTTGATAGTATAGTCAAATTGTCATTTGACATCGAAAAAAACCGGGCAGACTGAATTGGAAAAAAATTGGATGGATTTACCTCGATTTCATTCGGTCGGAGGAAAGTGGTCAAAAATATATAAAATGGCTGAAAGAAGTTGTGGGGAAAGCTCAGCCTGTCAAGATTTTTTTTCAATGCACCCACTTTATTTTTGACCATTTGACTGTACTAGTAGTCATATTGACAACCTATACTTAGTTTTTTATGCACAATATAATATATTTGTTAGGTCTGATAAGGTACACGTTAGCTAAACGAAATAAATAAGTTCATGCAGACACAATAATAATTATAATAATGTGTAATAAATAATAATCCAAAGTTTACCAATTAGTTAAAGGCCGATTATATAAAAATTATTGTTCTGCGCAGAACAGTTTTTAAACTCAAACTAAAAATTGATAAAGTAGTTTGTTTACTTATTATGTACAATCACTAAACAAGATCCAGGAAAAGTCAAGAAAAATTAACACCAAGTAATAGTAAGCCCTTCTATAATACCAAAGCGTTTGTTAAAATAGTTATATATGAAGTTGAAACAATTCATTCAAATTAATTTAGACATACTTTTCATACCTAGTTCTAATCAAGTAAAGGATTCAACTCTAAGTAGATCACTAAATTAATATTTTAGCTCAAATGTAAATACAAATAGTACATTATTAACATGCATTTATATCGCTAAAATTTTTATGCATCGTCCACAATGCAAAAAATCAATTTAAAAGAGCATATTTAAACTACAATATGGTTTGTGCTCCACAGTGAATTTTGTATTCACTTTTTTAGACTTAAAAAATAAAACTCCGCAAGATTTCCTTCTAAATCCAACTAATTTGTTGAAATTTATATCAGAAAAGTGCTTTAATGTAAGAGGGATTAAAAAGAGTATCAGTAATTAAGTATACTAGAATAGATGCTTTTCGCCAAACCCTAAAAAGTAGACATTATATAGCCTAAGTTTTAAATAATTTTTCATAGTGGAGCCAGTTTTGCACGTGTCAATAGAATAATAGAGACATAAAGCTTTTTGTAACTCATCGCGGTATACGTATCCGCATCTAGCGAGAACCAAGCACATTGATTGGTCAGAAACTTGTAGTACGTTCGAAAAGAGCAGATATATGCTAATTTAAGTGCTGAGATACGATACGTGTCTCAACACCTATCGCGTTCAAGAACACCTTAGATTAGCATATATCTGCTCTTTTCGAACGTGGTACAAGTTTCTGACCAATTAATGTGCTTAGTTCTCGCTAGATGCGGATACGTATACCTCGATGAGTTACAAATAGCTTTATGTCGCTAATATTGGATACTGTTTTATATATTCTTATATAAAAGTAGGTACCTCTTCACAAATGATATTTTGTAATACCTAGTTTAATATTTTTATAAAATATTTTTGGTATGAATTTAATAAATTTTTTAGTATCTACTTTTTAAAGAACATTCTTTGTAAAGATAAAGCTATAGTAATTCTAGCGTTAAAGATTTTTTCCTTTCTTATAAAACTGGGTCTATTAAACCTATCCTTTAGATATTTCCTAAGTTTAAACTTGGAATATATTTTGAATGACTGTGATTGTTATTGCCATATTTTTTATTTTTTATATAAGTCAAGAAAGATGTTTGTCTAGATTTTAAAAAATATATATTAAAAAATGCTTTTTTCCATAAAGCCATTATTTGACATTCCTTAAAATTTATACAGGTTATTTTCTTTAACATAATACTACTTAACTATGTTTAGTTATTTAAATACACAAAGTGTTGTTAGATATTAATAATTGAGTTTTTGTTTTCATTTTTAGCATGTTTTCAATAAATCAGCAAATTAAAAAAAAATATTTTTATGCAAAATTTCTCCTTATTCCCAAATATTTTTTTCCAGTAGCGGCTAAAGTAGTGTTGTGTTTTACAAGCGTTGGTTTAAACAACGAGCGCAGTGAGTGATTTAAAAACGCGACTAAAAAACGTACAGTTTATACTATAAATCAATGGCAATCAATAACGTATCTTTTCAGTCGGTGACTTTAGATTGTGGGCTATTTTAATTTCTGACAGTTTTTCGTAAAAAACTTGAGATGGTTAATTTTTAAGTAAAAATAATCAGATTTTCTTAATATTGCCATTTTGCGCTATTTTTCTTGAAATTTGGCTAAGACAATACTTAATACTATTTTTTTGCATTCGTTATCAAAAAATAGTATTTTTTCCAACAAGCGATTAAAATAAATTTGTTTGCACCCGTGTTACATCGGTAACCAAAAAAGCTACACCGAAAAAAATGATTCAATCAAAAAGTTTGATTGGGCTGTTTTTGTAACAGTTATCGAATTTTCTAATTATCGCAATTGACGCCACTAGATTAACGCTATCAAAGTCGTTTGATTAAAAAAGCTTTGATTGTCATTATAGAAGTATTTTGTTACAGCAATGAAACTTTTCTATTAATAAAATTTTTTGATTACAGCAATAAAACAACATGATTAGGACTATCATTTTATAAAGTTTTCTTGATTGCCATTACCAAATATTTTGATTACCAGGACCGACTTACAAAATTGCTCGATTGAGGTTACAAAAAACTTCAAATAGGTACCACTAAGTCTGTCAAAATTATTCTTAGAAACGTATAGGTGTAGTACAGTATGGACTATTTTTCCCAGTGACTTTTTGGTTTGTTTAAAATGGATTACAATGTTACATGAAAGTTTTCAAAGGTAAGTACTTCTTTTCCGCATTTGTTCTGCTGTTAATATCTTCTTAAAAACTCCCCTTTTCATCTCGCTTTATTGCACAGCGGGATGAGAAGATGGCGCTTGCATGCTATTCAAGATGCACCCACGTTAAGCAGGCTTAAAATGCAAAGACCACCTAACGCATAATGTAGTAGTAGAGGTCTCAAGGCAGTTTGGAACCTCAATGAACTCTTTAAAACATTTTGAGGTTCAATAGGAGTCTTGGGATCCCAATGCAGTCCTAAAAACAATTTGAGACCTTACCAAAGTTCTAAAGATAGTTTGGGGTCCCAGCGTAGTCTTAAAAACAGTATGAGAGCTTAATGGAGTTTTAAAGACAGTTTGGGATTCCAGCGTAGTCTTGGTGCCACAATGAAATCTTAAAGACAGTTTGGGACCTCAACGGGTCTTCAAGACAGTTTGAGGTTATAGAGTAATCTTGGCGCCCCAACCGAGTGTTAAAGACAGTTTGGGACCTCAATGGAGTCTTAAATACAGTTTGGGACCCTACCGGAGTTCTAAAGACAATTTGTGACCTTAACGGAGTTTTAAAGACAGTTTGGGGCCCAACAGAGTCTGGATGACAGTTTGGGCCTTTAACAGAGTTTTTCCCCTCCCTCCCCCTCAAAGGTAGCGTTGGGGGTACTATACTCAAGTGCTAATCAGGATCTCTGATTGCGGCTTCTAAAGATTTTTTTTTCAACAGACCGGAAATTACACACTTCCCATACAATTTTTTCTCGGAAAGTTTACAAAGATGGGACTGGAAAATTAAACATAGCCCGGAAAATGAAGAAGAGACCAGGAAACGATCATTTTCTGGTATCATTTTTAGTCAAGTTGGCTATGACTTGTGTTGACAGTTTTAAAACTTTTTAGATTTTTTTTTTATTTAAAAAAAAAATATTTTATATTTTTTTTATTTGTTTTTTATTTTTTTTATATTTTTATATTTATTTTAAATTTTTTTTATATCTTTTGATTTTTTTTAAAATTTTTTCATATTATTTTTTATTTTTTCATATTTTTTTTATTTTTTTTACATTTTTTTAAATTTTTTTTTGTTTACATTATGTTTTTCTTTTTAGTCATAATAATCATTCATACTTTTCCGCAGTAGGATTTCTAATTATTGGTTTTTTTTTACGTCCACCTTACTCTCTTTACGTCGTTTGTCCATCTGAAATCACGTGGGCTAAAGTGGCACTTTCCGCACTAGGTAAACGACTTTATTTGTGGTTTGTTCAATTACCACAATCGAAGTTCTGATTATGGTCATCGATGTTTTTAGTTGTGGTAATAGAAGAATTTGATTACCATAATCAAAAATCATGATTGATATATCAGGTCAGTTTTGGAATGCCTACTAGATTTTTTGAGTGCAGTTACCAAACTATTTGATTGTCACAGTCAAACTTTTTGGTAACGGTTATTAATTTATTTGATAATCCCAATAGAAGTTTTTGATTGTAAAGGAAGTTTTTAGTGGTCATATTCAAATCACTTTAGCTATGGCAATCACAAAGATTCGCTGTCGCCTATTTAGCTAAAGTTTTTGATCGTGGTGATCGATTTTTTTTTTAACCACTGTACGATGTACACTGAGAAAAATATCCACTGATCCTAAATAAGAATTTATTAGCCCCAAGTAGAAACTTCATTTAAATATGAGGCAAGTAAAGTGTCTACTTACCATAAGTTTTCTCACCTACTTAAGTTAGTAAATCTATAGTAGCGCAATATGGCTTTAAATAAAATAAAAAATATATTTTTGAGCTCTAAAAACCATGTCCTATCACAACTCACCCGAACACAAAAAAATGAAAACTAATTATTTAAAAAAATGCGACGCGCCAACGGGGTTCGAACCGACAACCTACCCTTTTGGCGGATTCTTATGGTTGACTGAAAAGTTAATCACGATTAATATAAAGCTTAATTAGAATCTTTTTGCATTTGGTGGTGGACAAGCATCCCTAAACCAAGGGTTACCGGGTTCATTTCCGGTCATCGATTTTTTTTCGAGTTTTTGTAACTTATTTTCATCATAATCTTCCTATAACGAGAACAATTATCGTTACAAATGGGATTGTCGAATTTTTATGATGGCAATGCGTTGACAAATCATTATAGACATGCATTATTAGTAGGATGAATATATTTTTCCGCATGATTTTTCAATATTTGATGCCTTCACTTACCTTAGTAGAAAAAATTCACTAACCGTAAGTGAAGGGAAAGTTAAGTGAGTTGTCGATCACATCTTAGTTAGTAGATAATTCACTAAAGGGTTAACAAACTAGTATATAGAAAAATTCACTAACCCTAAGTGAAGGGAAAGTTAAGTGAATTGTCGCATATTGGTAAGTTGATAAATCACTAAGGGTTAACAAACTCGGGTCTAAATAGTTTTACTTGCAGCTATTGAATTCATCACTTGGGGCTTCACTTACCACTAACAAAAAAGCTAAGTAGGCACTTCACTTGAGATGGTTTTCTGAATGTATGGTTTAGTTATTCGCGGACAGTTCCTAAAATCGTATTTTTGATGAAAGCATAAAAAAACTTTTGTTTCAATGTTCAATAAATTGTTATCCCTCTGATATTTATTTCTTTTATTAGTAATATTACATTACACAATCACTATCATGCGGAATATATTCTCCTAAAAGAGTCTCAAATTGATTTATCGGGCAAAACTCTGAACACCCTGGAATCGTCATAAGAATTGGTTCTCTTTTGTAGTTTTGATAAAAGATCTAAACAGAAAATAAACATATGTTTTAAAACGTCCAAAAAAGTGCCTGTTATTAAGTGCAAAATTAAAATTAAAATTGGGCAAGGAATTATCAAAAATCCCCAGAGTAATGAGCAACGATCCTATGTTTTTCTCATGTGCCGAATAAAGGTAGATTTTTCTGTCTTTGAGGGCAGCATTTTCGCCTATTTTATTATTGGTATCTTTAACTATTTTTCTTATTAAAAAAACCTACAAATTAAATCAGACAATTTAAAATCTATAGGGGCCATAAATAAAATAATAAAAGTAACACTCGCGTCATATCGGAAAAAGCCTTTTTTTTCAGCGTCTTCCACAAACCTTATAACCAAAAAAATAGACTGATGATGTTGTTTTAAGAAATAACTGCTTCATGTATTTGACAGTTTGGTGCCAAAAGCAGTTGGCAATGCACCAAAATCCCTATAACTACCAACTGAGAACAACAAATAAAACTAGATGCGGCTAATTGTAAAAAAGGCTCTGGCATAATAATTTTACAATTTTTTTAACAATCTTAAATAATAGCCCCCCCCCCTTCCCTTAAAATATTAATTTTTTAAATGGGTATAATTACATTTTATCTTTAGGAAAAAAAATCCCCTTCTTTCTGGTGTACGGAAGCTCCTTAACCTATGGGTATAAGAAGCACCTACACTAGTTTATGGATGGGTCTATACAGGCAAATAAAAATAATAATTAAAATAAAAGTTGAGCTTATGGGAAATAGTGTAGGCGTTTATACAGCAGAAATAAAAAGATGGGCAACTTTTATTTTCTGAAAAAAGATTTGCGCATAACCTCACTCATTTGTTTTTATCATTTAAATGGGTGTTTTTCAGGTTTTTTTTGCATTTTTTACAGTATGATTGAGTTTAGTTTAATTATTTCAATTATTGAAGCTGTGTGTGCTGATTGGTTCAGTTATTTTTATATTCTAGAATGTGTATGTTTATTTGTTAATGAAATGCCAACGTTTTATATAAAAATAAATTTTGTGAAACATTGGCATTTCAAACAAAAGATGTTTCATTAACAAGATCCCTCAACCCATAAACATACAGCTTCAAGAATATTAAAAATAGGATCGTTAAACCATTATGTTCTGCAAATTTATTTTTATTCCTATTTTTATTCAGCTGTATAATCCAAAATTATTTCTTATTTTTATTTGCCAGTATAAACCCAGCGCTCATATACTTTCAATTTTATTTAACATATCTTACAATTAGCTTAAATGAAAATAAATTTTATTTGTAGAAAATAATTATATACAAAATACCCTCAAAAAAGTTACAATACAAAAAATAATAACTTTTTTGTGGAACTTAAAAGTAACTTAGTTACAAACAGAAACTACTTATTTTTAATTAAAGATAATATATAACATAACAACCTATTGACGTTTAAACAGTACAAGTTTTGTTAAAACTTTTCGGACCTTTTCTCCAGATATACTTTCATTAATTTTATTTGCAGCACTATAACTCCTCAGAGTGCTGTATGTTTTAATGATTGCTTCAACTAAAAGCTTAACATGATTATTTTCATAAGGAGCATAATCAAAGACATGATCAACTAATGAGGGGAATAAATTGGCATCAGTAACAAAATTTTCTCTTTCCCTAAATAATAATTTCATTAAAATATCATGAGCGGGCCAGCCACCCACAATCTTAATAGTGTTTTGAATCTTCTTTTCTATTTTTTTGTACACTTTTGGATGGATATAAAAGCCCTCCTCTATCTTTTCTAATTATAAATTTTTTTGTAGCATCCCACTCATCTCCAAATGAGGTTAGGGCTTCAATACATTTGAGATATGTTAATTTTTTTTTAATTGACTTTACCACAAACCCAGCAATATAACAAACAATATTTTCTGAAAACTCATTAAAACTTGAAGGCAGCATTATGTTTAGTTTTTCTTCCAGTTCAGAAACAGTGTCATCAGTGTCACGACTTCTTAGTTGGTGAATGTTAGTAATATCTCTTGTGCTTGTTACAGAGAGTATTGTGGTGGCATCCTGTGGTAAACAATTTCCTGTGTAACTCTTAATATCAATGTGTGCTAACATTCTACGGTAAATGTAGAAGAACTCCAAAGCTGATGGATTATTGTTCGGACCATTGTTTGCAGCCGACAACAAAGCACTTCATGATGCAGTCTTTAAAAAACACAAAAGGGCACAGAAAAAGTAAATTAAAAACACAACACGTTAAGCAAAAACTTCGAGAACCAAGAAACGAAAATAAAAAAAATGGGGAATCTACTAACGTCAAGACCGTCAAACGCAGTGCTACCAACCAAAAACGTGGATAAAGAGAAAATAAGTTTTGGGACCCTATGACGTTATTACACTGTTTACACTGCACCTTTCAAATCAAGTTAATTCGAACAGTTTTCTAAATAAATTTCTTAAAATACTCAAGAGAAAGTGGTTTTATATTTTTTCGTAAATTTTGTCAAGCAGTGCTTATTATATATTCATCAAATACTAAAATATTGGGTGTGCAACTACAACAAATTTTACTCAAGTTGGTTTACTCTGGTTCCAGTAACACCAAACTGTCACTTCCATGAGGCAGTCATTTATTGGGAGAAAACCCATAAGCATTAGCAGTCTATTTTTTTGGTTGTAAGGTTTCTGGCGTCTTCACAAAAAACGCAAAAAAGTTAGACAAGATTCTACTTCTTGGAAGAAAAATAAAAAAATATTTTTCTTTCTCTCTCTCTCTATTTAACAAAGGGCGAAATGAAAATGAGCGTAAAGAAGTGAAGCTGTGGATCAGTCATAAATTAATCCAAATTCGATGTTCTCCATGGAAATTTTCTAAAGGGGAGATACGGAGATATCAAAAAAAATTTACTAAATCTGGGTAATTATGGAGGCAAAAAACAGCCTAAATTTTCATTTTAAGATTTTGTTTTTCTGGGCTTTTATTCTTAAAGCTGTCAAAAAACGCTTAGAACTTTCCACAGGCACTTTTCTAAGATCTAAAGTTCGTTTTTGACATTTGACATTTCAGTGTGAAAGAATAACTGTCAAGTTTATTTTTTCTTGCACGTGCTTTTTTTCTCCTGCTATTTGGTTCATGAAGGAAGAAAGATAATATTTTGCAACTTTTATTTTGACAAGTCACCTAAGGTTTTGGGTTAATTGATCATCATTACTTACTCAAGATATTTTGGGAACCCTCCTGTAGCACCTTTTGTGACACTTTAAAAATAACATTTCTTTACGTTTTGTTTTAAAAAAATTTTTATATATGTTTTTACTTTGTTTGAAACTTTTTGTTTTTAAGTTATCAAAATTTTAATAAAGCAAGTAATAAAATTTAGCAACCAAAAAGAAAGGAAAAACGTATTTTCAAAATGTTAGACAAATTATTTTGCTAAAACAAAACGTCAAAAAACTGTCATTTTTAAAGTGTCAAAAACGGTACTGCAAGCGGATTTTCAATAGTAGTTTACATAACAAGCATGTTATGATGGTCATTAAACGCGAATATGAAGTTTGAGTTTATCTGAGCGTGTAATAACCATAACATGCAAGTTAGTGTACTATACTTTACCTACGACCAATGAAAATGTCATCATTAATATCAGAAATTATTAAAAATATCAAACGCCAACACTCTTAAGTCAACAACCTTCATAACCTGAAGTTTCAATGACGTTTTATCTAAAACGTCAAAACAAATAAGGTTACTAAGGGACTTTTCATATATCTTTTTAAAAACTAGGTTTTTTTTTCTTAAAAATGCGTAATATGGCGATTTAACGGGAGTTATTTTTGGTTAGGTAGTAAAATTATATTGGATTTATTTACGTTTAATAAATATTTATTGTCTTAAAAATATAAAAAAATAATTAACATTTTTGCGTCAATTAGTTCTCTTATAAACTAAAGTTTCATCGCTTGTCGGGCCATCTTGTGGTTTACGTCTAAGCTTTATTACTATACTAGAACCGTAAGTGAGCCATTAAAAACGTGTCGAGAGGGTCGTAAAATTAGTATTATTCGTTGGTCATAGGTAAAATATATTGTATTGCAGTAAAATTGTCAACTGAGGTCGAAAAAAATCCGAGGAGGCTGAGTTTTTGGTATGTTTTTTCGGGGGGCCTGAAAGTAAACCTCCCAAGTTTGTGTTTCCCTCACTTCTCGGGAACCAACCTCCATTTTGAAAAATCTTTGTAACCGACTTTTCTCCATTTCAATTGGTCGAAGGCGAAAAAGTGTGAGAACAAAAATATTCGGCAAAAAATTTGCAACATTTTTGTCCAAGTGCTCAACTTTCTGTAGTTAGTTTCCAAAAAAATGGAGGGTACCAAAGTTACAAAAAAAAAACAGTTTTAACGTATATTTTGACCAACAAAAAGTGATTTTTAAAAAAAACTTTAAATGAAAAAGTTGTAGATCTCGGAAAAGTCCTATAAAAATATGTATATTGTTTATAATTAATTAAGTCTCCGAGCCACAGCGACCCAAAGTCGGTAAAATTCTTTGAGAACCGCTTTCTGGGCATGCATGAAGTCTCGTGTTATGAGTATATATTATTATTTATAGTAAGAACAGTACAAATAAGGTATCAAATTAAAGTTTGTGACGTACGCTATACAAATGATCCAGCCTGTCGGCATGAAAACTGCTGAAAGTATCTGACCGACTGACATTTAGTCGAGTCATTTTTGAGTAAGGGGCGAGCATCCATCGCTTGCCTAAACGCAACAAGAGGGGATGAAGGGGTAGGTAAAAGTATTATTAAGTGCTAAAAGGAAGAAGAAAGGGGTTGCAAAAATGTTATAAAGTGTTGCAGGGCTTCTAGATAATTGATGGTAGTATAGTAAAATTGTCATTTGAAGTCGAAAAAACGCGAACAGGATGAGTTTCTTGTATGTTCTTTGGGGGGGTTTATAAGTAACATTCCCAAGTTTTTGTTTCCCCCACTCCTCAGGAACTAATCGCCATTTTGAATAAAATTTGGAACCGATTTTCTCCATTTCTCTAGGTCGGAGAAAATAAAGTGTAGAAACAAAAATCTTTGGCATAAAATTTGCAATATTTTTGATTACAGGTTTAACTCTCTGTAGTTAGTTTTTAAAAAGATAGGGGGCGTTGAAGTTACGAAAAATCAGTTTAACGACTGAATGTCAGTCTGTCAGATACTTTCGGCAATTTTCATGCCGACAGACCTGGTCATTTGTGTAGCGCACGTCACAAGCTTTAATTTAATACCTCATTTGTACTGCTCTTGATATAATTTTTTATTAATCTGAGATATAAATCATAACATATAATCCATAACACGCGAAGTCATGGATGCCCAGAAAGCAGTTCTCAAAGAATTTTACGGAATTTCGGTCGCTGTAGCTCGCTGTAGAGACTATTTAATTAATTATAAACGTAATACATATTTTTATCTTATCAAGATCTACAACTTTTTTATTTAAAATTTTAAAAACAATCACTTGTTGTTGGTCAAAATACGTTAAAACTAATTTTTTATAACTTCGGCGCCATCTAACTTTTTGGAAACTAACTACAGAAAGTTGAGACCTGGGACAAAAATGTTGAACATTTTAAGCCAAATATTTTTGTCCTCAGACTTTTTTGCTTGCGATTAATAGAAATGGAGAAAAGTCAAGTACAAAGTTTTTTCAAAATGGCGGATGGTTCCCGAGGAGTGGGGGAAATACAAACTTGAGAATCTTACTTTTAAACTCCCCCCCCCAGCGACATATAAAAATTTTAGACTCACCGGATTTTCTTCGAGGTACCCCTCCTATTTATGACAGTTTTAATGTACTATTGAGCAAAAATTGAATTTAGACTGATGATAATCTATAAACCTAAAACGTCAGGTGGCCTGTCAGAATAAGGTTAAGAAATATTATCTGTCATCCTTTATGAACCAAACAACGGCAGAAAAAAAAAGCACGGTTCCATAAGAAAAAATAAACTTGACAGTGCTTCTGCCATACTGAAATGTCAAATCTCAAAAACCGACCTGTCATTAGGTAGATCTTCAGAAAATGCCTGGAGAAAGTTTAAATAAAGCATTTCTTGACAGCTTTAATTTAAGAATAAAAATTGCAAAGGAAACTTTCGACTTCTCGGGAACTACCCGAATTTTGTAACCTTTTATTTTTAGTTTTGAGCAAAGAATCAAATTGTATAACTTTATCCCATTTCAAACCTTTTTGTATCTCCTACCGTTTAGGAGATCCCCATGGTAAGTACCGAATTTGAAACACTATTTTTCGTAATTTCCTTTCCTTTCTCAAATCTCTAGAATTACTCCTGTTTAAAAAAAATGTATAAAAGGGCTATTAAAAAAAATTATATTAACCTTGAAATTACCCTTAAAATTACTACAAATACAATATACTTCGTAGCATATATAAAATAAAAATAACAACTGAGGCCGCTAAGGGCTTGTGTGTAACCTACTTTCAATCATTTCTACTTCACAATACTGAATGATCACGTAATATCGTTGGAAGATCTAAGCTAATTAAATAATCAATCAATTCTAAAACTTTTGAATTATTTTTTTTTAAAAGGGCTTAATTTTTAGACATTTAGGGGTCTCTGTTACCTATATCTCCATCGGAAGCACTATAAGTGCCATAATTATAAAAATATTACAAATTCAAAAAAAAGTCAAATTTTAAGTGCCTACATACACTTACCCGCAATAATTTTTCTTAATTGAGTGGTATTCGTCTGTAAGTAATAGTAGTCTACAGTTATTTTTTCCAAAGCGTCAGGATAGTATTTTCGTGTCCAATTTTCTAAGGTATATCCATATTTTTCTTTAAATATGAATTAAAAGTTCAAATCGTGAGACATATCCCGAATCACGACTTTTGGGCGCCGAACACTTGAGCGCCCAACCCAACCCAACCAACCCAAACTTGGCGAATTCTTCCCAATTTTTTTCTGCGCTGTCACGCCCAAAGTTCGGATTTGCAGAAATCTTTGCCTTTATTCGCAAAAATGGAATGCTCTGGTGGCCAATGTAACAAAAATAAAATACTGAAAAAAATAACCTGCGCCCTTAACTCTACGTATATGTTGGCAACGTCACTAAGTTTTGTTACATTTATGCCAGTGTGCTTCGACAAATATTTGAAAACATCACGATACACAGAAAGTTGCCTCTGAATTTTTTCTGAGTGGTAAAGTCGGTTGAATTCTGTCTTGTAGTTTTTGCAGACGTATGCAGATGACAGTTCCTAGAATAAAATTTTAAAAAATTAATAATGTAGCTATAGGGTACATCTCAGGCAGCATATTTTGGGTTCTTAGATGGGTCAAATTTGAACAGTTTTAATGTACTTAGCTCTTTTTTGCCAAGTATACCTATTTTTGACTTAAATTTTGGAGGATCGGATTAGTTAGCTTTTAATAATAAAATCGATCGGCCCCAAATTTTTATTTTATTATATTGATTTTCAGTAATTTTTTTAATTCGAAAAATATGTTATTTTAATGCTTTACTGTTGAAAAGTATCCCAAAGGTTTTTTAATCGTTTTAGTGCCAAAAAAAATATTGTTTTTTTAAATGTCTAAAACTTACGTTTTAAAAATGTCCGTGTTCTTTTTAAAACCATTTAATTAATGTTGTTAATAGTTATGTTGGAAATTTGGAACCTTTGGTTGCACTAAAACAAAATTATGATTGTTTTCCACAAACCAAAACTACACTTTTTTGCACTCGACGCGCGTTTCGCTAACAATGTTAGCATCATCAGGAGACGATAAACAATGAACTAAATTAATCTACGCTCTATCTTATATACAATCCTTTAGTGGGCGGAGATAAGACTAATAACTTGTGATTGATCACGATTTTTAATCCTATCTCCCCTCAACCAAAGAATAAAGTGTACTAAACGGGATGGGTCCTCTATCTTTATTTAAACTATTTCTGGATTTAATGATTTCCATACTTTCATATGCATTCAAAAGTCTTTTGTTTGGTACACTTTTTAGAAGTTTTAGGTTATTTAATGTGAATCTATGATTGTTTTCAAAAGCATGCTCGGCCACACTTGACTTTTCTGTTCTTCCGTATTTTAAGTGTGCTAAGTGTTCTTTAAAACCAAACCAACGACCATCGAACCAAAGAGCATCTCGTTTGGCCAACATATTTTTTGTCACAATCCATGCAACTAATTTCGTAAATTCCACTTTTTTCTAGAACTGTAGTTTTATCCTTGGGATTTCCTAGTAAGCTTCTTATTGTGTTACCGGATTGATATACTAATTTAAGACCGGTGTTATTAAATACTTTGTTTAATCCTTTCGTATAATTAGGGTTATAAGGAATTGATACAAATTTTGAGTCGCAGGTATCTTTTTGTCTGAAAAAGGTAGAATTCCGAAAGGTCTTTTGAAAAGAATGTCTATTTATCAGCTTATTTATTAAGCCTTCGTCGTAACCGTTTTCGCCAGCTATATTCCTAATCCTATTCTTTTCTGCTTCAAATCTTTCTTTGTTTAAGGGGAAATTTACTAATCTATATGTTAAAAAGTGCAAACTTGCAAGCTTATGTATCAATCCGGTAACACAATAAGAAGCTTACTAGGAAATCCCAAGGATAAAACTACAGTTCTAGAAAAAAGTGGAATTTACGAAATTAGTTGCATGGATTGTGACAAAAAATATGTTGGCCAAACGAGACGCTCTATTCAAACACGTTTTAAAGAACACTTAGCACACTTAAAATACGGAAGAACAGAAAAGTCAAGTGTGGCCGAGCATGCTTTTGAAAACAATCATAGATTCACATTAAATAACCTAAAACTTCTAAAAAGTGTACCAAACAAAAGACTTTTGAATGCATATGAAAGTATGGAAATCATTAAATCCAGAAATAGTTTAAATAAAGATAGAGGACCCATCCCGTTTAGTACACTTTATTCTTTGGTTGAGGGGAGATAGGATTAAAAATCGTGATCAATCACAAGTTATTAGTCTTATCTCCGCCCACTAAAGGATTGTATATAAGATAGAGCGTAGATTAATTTAGTTCATTGTTTATCGTCTCCTGATGATGCTAACATTGTTAGCGAAACGCGCGTCGAGTGCAAAAAAGTGTAGTTTTGGTTTGTGGAAAACAATCATAATTTTGTTTTTGTTGTTAATAGTAGTTTACATAACAAGCATGTTATGATGGTCATTAAACGCGAATATAAAGTTCAATTTATCTGAGCGTGTAACGACCATAACATGCGAGTTAGTGTACTATACTTTACCTACGACCAATAAAAGTGTCATCATAAATTCAGAAATTATTAAAAATATCAAACGCGAACACTCTTAAGAGAAGGAAACCCCACTATATAGCACAACAACAATATGGCAACGTTTGTTTGAAAAATTAACATTTGGGTTATTTTATTTTTAACCACATTCTGTTAAGTTAACCAGGGCCAGTGACATAAGGATTCTTTATTCACAAAATTTCCAGCTATCATGTTAAATAAAGCTGGGTTTTATTTTTTTTGTTTATGGTTGAAATAGAAGTGTAGACAATTCAAGTGAATTTGAAATACGAAATTCGCTTAAAAATTCAGTGTGATCAAAAATTCAATGTTTCAGGTACCTTAAAAAGTGGTTGCCATATTGTGCAAAATATCAATTTTCGTTTTTTGGAAATCATAGCCAAATGAAGAATACTAGAGAAATGAGACTTTGCATACAAGCCTAAAATTTCACTTCCAAATGCGCTACAGAGAGCTTTTTTATAAAAAAAACTTTGTTTCAAAAAAATAAATTCCAATATTAAGATTTGGCACATTGGGAGTCACATAATTAGTATGTGTGCAAAATTTCAGCACTCTAACACTTTTTGTTTGGCCAGGATTTCCAGAATACGATTTGCCCTGGGGGTCCTGGCTCTTAAATCAACAACCTTCATAACTTGTTACTTACTTATATCTTTAAAAACAAGATTTTTTTTCTTAAAAATACGTAATGTGTCAAATTAGCGTAACTTATTTTTGGTTAGGTACTAAAATTATATTGAATTTAACTTTGCAAAAACTTCGCTAACACTGGGCATTGATCCGGTAATGGATGGAAAGTCCCAGTATAAAAAAAAATATTGAATTTATTTACGATTAATAAATATTTATTGTTTTAAAAATATAGAAAATTAATTCACATTTTTGGGTCCATTAGTGCTCTTACGAAATAAATTTTCATCGCTTGTCACGCCATCTTGTGGTTTACGTCTAAGCTTTATTATTATCCTAGGACCGTAAGTGAGCCATTAAAATCGTGTTGAGAGGTTCATAAAATTGGTATTATTCATATACTTGTAAACTTAATATATACATGCCCTGGAAGTGCATTTTTGTTTGTTTTGATTTTTGATTCCGATAGTAATGTGTTTTTTCTACTGAGAGTACACACGCTATAGTGTACTGTGATTTTACTTTGTCTTCCATGTTTATGGCAGGCATTTATACCAAATAGAGTTATCTATACAGAGAAAAACTAATACCTGTAAAATTTTTGGTATCATCCACGGATGTAAAAAAAAATGGATTGATAATACCCTTGTGGGAAAATCACTGCCGCGTGTCTTCCGCCATTTTCGCCGCCATGTTGTGGAGATTTAGGTTGGCGACATTGGTTTCATTAATTTTAAATAGTAGTGTGGGAACACTGGCTATCATCAGTGTCAAAATGACGTTTCTATGAATGGTTATTTTTTGTTGTTGTTTTTTTAATACAAAAACAAAAAAGTAAAGAACCAAGCAATAAAAACCATTTAAAAGACATACAAATGCTCGAACGGTCACGCCATGAATAATCTATCTCATTTGGTCTGGGGAATGTACCCGTATCGAACAAATAAATTACAACATGGAAACATTACCCGCCAATTTATAAATTCAAAGGGTACTGTCAACCATTGCTGCTGGCGCTCCCGCTCAAGTTAAACCTTCATTAAGTTGATCTGAATCTGAAACAGAAACTAAAACGGCTAGGGACAGATATGTGCCAACAGTTTATAAATCCGAGGTTGTTATAGGTGAGAAGACAAGAAAAATAAATGCATAGAGGGAGATACTGAGGTTTGATAATAGCAAATATGGATCAGCTGAAAGCCAGAGCCATTGCAAGTGATCACAAATAAGTAGATCTTTGACACATGGAGTTTTGCAAAATTAGAACAATACCTCACGAGTTTTAAAAAGAACATTAAAAAAATTCTTATAGAGATAGTACCATATACAATTCAAGAGTTCCTAAACCACCAATTTTAATATTAGTTTTAATATTTATTTTATGAGTATATTTTTTTTCTTTTTCTTGTTTGTTTGTTTGTAACTTTCTGTATGTAATTTTAGGTAGGTAGTTTAAAATTTTATTGTCAATGTTTTTGATATTGTAGCCAGTATTTTTTTTGAGATTTTAAGACCAATAATTGTAAGTAGTTTTGCCAGTTTACTATAAATAAAGAAAAATCAATCAATTGGTCATATGCATTTAATATTTGAAGCTGACTATATTTTTCTACATACTTGTTCTCAGACTACAATTTGGTTCACAAACATTATTTATATTTTCGCAAAAGGTGCAAAAAAACTGATTTTAGGAAAAAACACCTAAATACCAAAAGGTTTAACTTTGACCGCGTTATCTCGAAAACCACAAACCAGATCACTGTGAAGCAATGATAGATTTTTATCAGGACAATGAGGCCTACAACATATGTAGTTTTGAACAAAATCCCACATCTTTTATAAAAGATAAAGACACAAAAAAAATGTTGAATGCTGGAAAATTACCAAAACTTATGGATATCTTAGTAATAACTTGTTAACTTAGAGAAGATATGGTCGACTCAGATGTTAGTTAACAGGGTTTTCCGCCAAGGTCTTCAAATATTGTAAAACTCCATGCTCGACGCCATGTGCCAAAGATGTACTTTTTTTGTGATCGCTAAATGTTGCTTGGCTTTCCATGGCTCTGGGTTTCAGCTGATCCATATATGCTATTTTCAAACTCAGTATCTCCTTCCTTCTATTAATTTATTTTTTATTACTGTATCACTTTGGTGCATCTGTTCTTAGCTGTTTTAGTTTATGTGCAGATTCAGATCAACTTAATCAAGGTTTATCTTGAGTGGGAACGCCAGCAGTAATGGTTGAACCGAGCGTTTGCAATTTATAACGTGAGGCTTAACAGTATCCTTTGAGTTTATAAATTGGAGGGCAATGTTTCCCTGTTGTGATTTATTTGTTCGAAACTTGCACATACTCCAGATCAAATGAAAGAGATAAATGGCGTGACCGTTGGAGCATTTGCTTGTTTTTAAATGGTATTATGGCATTTTTCTTTACTTTTTTGTTTTTGTATTAAAAAACAACGACAAAAATAACCTTTCAAAGAAACGTCAAATAATCATATTTTTTTACACTGTTGACAGTCAGTGTTTCCACACTACTATTTAAAATTAAGGAAACCAATATCGACAACCTAGATCTCCACAAAATGGCGGAAGACACTCGACAGGTATTATCAATCCATTTTTTTTTACATCCATAGTATCATCCAGAGAAAACATCTGCCTTGGCACTTTCACATCTTATTAATTTTTCGGTCATTAAAATGCGATTAAAAACACCATAAGATTACATTTTTATTTTGGGCTGCACATATTTTTACGTAAAAAAACGAAAACTGCTTGGTTTTTGAAAAGTAAACACTACTGTCAACGTGAAACGTGACATTCATATGCCATCGCAGTGAACGGCATCGCGCATACGTAAAACGGCTGAAATTTCAAAAATTTTCATAGCCTCCTGGATTTAGATGATTAATCTCGCTTACAAAAATTTTCACGGGGATGCATTGCAACGCCGTGTATATATTAAGTTTATAATTATATTCGCTTTCCGTGGGCTTTTATTATTTATTCGAAAAATAAAATAAAATATTTTTGGTGTTCCAATTTAATTTCAAGAATTGAGGTCAGTGATGTGAGACCAAAAATATTATCTATTCCCACTTTCAAAAATATATTTCCAAAAAATCTTGCGAAAATTTGCCCGAATGTTCATGACAAATGTTCGCTGCAAATGTTCGTTGCTCGGGCAAACGTTCGTCGAAAAAGGTTCGAACCTATTCGCTCTGTGTAAATGTGCCTTTATGTGTAAGAAAATTTTTAAAGCAGATTTCGTGACTAATTTTTATTATTACTGCGGTGTAATTTTATTTCCATCCTTGTAAGGCACTTTAATTTTGAAGATCTTGAAGTTTGCAACTCGATCTAAAACTTCCGAACCCAAAGGCGCGCAAAAAAATGCAGTTTTTACGTGCAACCAGGAACAAATATTTACCTTATTTGTGTCAGAGTAACTATAGGGTATCGGTTGCCAATCTACTTTATTATTCCAAAGCAAAGGCCCGCGTGGCGGATACAGAGATGCCAAAACCAAAAGAAGTGACATTTTGGTTCTATTCACATTGGTTGTCCAGGCTTCCAAAACCTTTATGTTAAATTCCTTTCCTAAAAGCTGGTCGTAGTGGCGACGTAAGGCATCGCCTATTTTATATTCGGTTTGTTTACCGACCTAAAAATAACTTACACTTCCTTCTTCTTGAAAAAAAAACAAATTACATATTCACGGTATAATAAAAGTTTTCTAGCACCCTAAACAAATCTACATCATATATAATGTTTTCTACGCAACCGGGTGTAACACACACTTTAAGGGTAAATTTGAATAAAAATTGCGCTTCTTCCAATTAGTTAATCTAAAAAACTGTTAATCAAATTTGTGTGTGTGCGTGTGTGTGTACGGTGAAAGTTTAAAGCATTATCCCGGAACAATTCAAGTGATTTTGCCTAATTTTAAGTTTTTTACATAATTTTACGTATCCTAAAAATGTTTAATTCACGGTAAAAATTATCGATTATTTTAAAAAACTAAATAAAAACGAGATATATTATATTTTTGAAAACCCATGCGAATGGTCTGTGGAAGATACCAGAAGCCTCCGCTATGCAAAATTTTGTTAATTTTTAATGTGCGGTTTATCTGTTTAATTAAACGAAATGTTTTTGGGATTCAAATTCACTCTTAATGCTTGCATTTTTAAGCGCCTTTTATGCCCGCAGGATTTAAAGTTCTAAAATAACTAGTTGTCCCCACAGATAACATAATAACTTAAGGAGACTAACAGAAAGATAGGGCCGCGCAGAAACTACGTTCCTGTAGCGCATAGCCCATTGCAGCGGAGAGTGACAGTAATGCTTCTATTAAGTAAAAACCTACCCTGCCCCGTCCATCTCTTTCTATATGAACATAAAAGAAAGACAGAACATTTTTCAATGTCGAAATATATTTCACACAATTTTAATTTTGTACCTGCCGGTTTTTGCCACCGCTTGACAAAGTCTGTGAAGCCCGGCAAGCGGTTTTTTTAGATTTTCAAAAGTGAGTTATTTTAATTAGTTTTGGTTAGCTATGTAGTGGATTAACAACTTATTGTAAAGTCTAAAATGTCATTGAAATCACGCTGGATCACTACCATTAAAGGTTTGGGGTTTATATTTTTGCGAACCAAATCCCTGAAGAAAATATTGTGATGATTTATACAGTTAAGCAAGAAGAAAAAAGGTTACAATAAAACCAAAAAAATGAGATATAGGTTAAAATATTTCTAAAATCTGTAAGACTTTTTTTTATACCTTCATCAAATACATGATTTTAGTAACTGTCTGCAGATAACTAAAGCATGGTTTTTTTGGTTACCTATGCAAATTTTTTTTTTTTTTTTTGATCACGGGTGCAAAAAAAGTTTTCTGTCCGTTTTTACCCAAAATTCAAGACAAATACCGGAAAATATTAATATTGCAAAAATCTAATTACTCTTGCCTAAAAATTAAGCCTTTTTCGACAATTTTCACCAAGTATTTTCGAAAAAATCATTTAAAAACTTCGTAAAAATATCAAACTGTCAAAGACTAAAATGACGCAGCAATAAATGTCACCGAGTAAAAAGGCACATCGCTATGGCAAGCATTGTTATTTCATTTACCAGCCGCCTTGATTTATAGTATAGAGATGATGTATTTGCAAGAAGTGCTCTTCGTACGAGATTTTTAAAAGTATTTTCCTGGTTTTCTTTTTTTCATAAAGGTATTATAAAAAATAATGTTCACAACTGGCGGCTAAACTGTCCTTGTTTTAATCGCGTTTTTAAATACCTCGCTGCGATCGTTATTTAAACCAACGCTTGTTAAAAAAAATACTATTTTAGCCACTATTTGTGAAAACTACTATTATACTGTTGTTTTTTCCCAATTAATAAAAGAAAATAACATAATCAACTGTTGTTACCTTTAATATTTGATAACATTCCTCAACATAGTTATAACCCACTCTTCCTATTTTAGATTTCTAAAGGGTCCAAAAAGCTTTTTGTAAGCTAAAGAAAGTTTTTTTGCTGCATGGAACAGTACAAAGTTGGTTAAGGTTTGTAAAGAGCTAAAACCTTTCGCGAATGCATTGCTTTGTTAACACTAAAAAGTATGGAAAAACCGCGCTTGTTAAGTTTGTTCCTATCTTTTTATTATTAAATAAGTAAGTGTCTGTAAAAAATTAACCAAATGAATATATGTATTTTATTATGCGTCTGGCTATACAAGTAGTTCCCTCCTATAGCCACCGGCTGCGCTCGTGTCGCCGTCAAACAATGTTCCCAAACACAGTATCGGTCACTCTCGCGTGGCTATTACTTTCTCTATGGTTGTCCCTAAAGACCCTGTCTGCAATTTGACAGATCTGTTAAATTGCATAGAGTATAAAAGAACTCTAGTTATCTCATGTAATCATGAGTGACTTGTTAAGTTAATATTTTGAAGTATTACCAATTTCATTACAAAATATTAATTATTTATGCACCAGTTCAAAAAGTACAGATTTAATTATCGTATATATAGTGTGTAAATAGCAACTTGAGGAGTTAGCCGAAAGCTGTTTCACACTGAGAATGTTAAAGCTGTTTTTGAACGAGATACATGCAATATTTTATACACGATGAGCATTTCCTCATTTTAATATTTAAAAAATAATAATCTATAATTTTGTTTAGACAATGGTCAACAATACTTTAAAATATAAACTTGAAAAGTCACTTAACACAACAACCAACGACTGCACGACATAACTAGTCATCAAGAGGCGCCCTAATGCGTTAAAGTATTACTTTACGCTTAAAAATTCGGGTCGTAAAGTGCGCTTTTACGCCCGTTTGTGTATACAATATATTATCTCATAATAGTTATTTATTTATCGATAAAAGATAGCGTTTAACGGCCGCGGAGTGAAAATAAAGACGCGAGCAGATAGTCGAGGGTTTTTACACGCTGAGGTCGTTAAACGCAATTTAATAACGAGATACATACAATATTTTATGCACAACCGTGTTTTTTAAGAGAAAAAATTCTTCATGAATTATTCCACAAAAAAAATTTTTGGTCTCTCTAATATTTTGATAGCACACGAATCACTTTCAGTAAGCGGGCGGCCGGATAAAAACATTGAATAATGCTCCTAGCAACACGAAATAAATAAACTGAGCATCACTTGAGAAGTTTCTTCTAAATTTTCATACAAATTGCATTGTTTTAGCGATTTCAGGATGTCGAGGAACAGAGTTCACCAAGTCTCCCCAGGGAAATCCTGGATGCCGCCGAAGAGGCAAAGAACCTTTTGCACGCGAAATCCAGAAAACTTTACGAAATATTACGTATCAAGATCAGAAAATTGGTCTTTACAGGTGGACGCAGGAAATTTACAGGGTGAGCCGCAGGCGAGTCCTGTAAACTTACAGAGACCTGTAAAGATCAGAAAAAACATTTTAGTACCTATCACTTTCGTCAGTGCCTAGCCGTGTTGCGTAATTTATGAACAGTCCCCTGATGTTTTCTGCTTCTTGTTGGCTAGATAGCCAGTGCCGCTAAGGCCGGTAGTTTTTAAGATGAAAACTAAAGAAAAACAAGTAAAGTTTTGTAGTTAGAAATGATTTTTGTATTTTTAACTTGTCAAAATTGTAAAAAACATTAGAAAAATTATAGTGTAGTGCCTATTAGCTTCACACAGCTAATTCAGTGATGACTGACGACCAGTTATGCCCGACCATGGCCAACTTATCAAGCAAAGTAATGATAAAAGAACTCATAAAATATATTTATAGTGCACTTACTTTGAGAATTAAAAATGTGTGGTCGAGTTTTCGTTGTATGTGACTCTTGAAGCAGCTTCTATTATTTCCTCAGGATGCAACTCATTTTCTATATCTGAGTCCATTTTTATAAAATATAATTTTTATAAACAAAACAAACAAACAAATTTAAAAGAGCTTTTTTAGAAGTGTCAAAACTGCCCAAACAAAACAAAAACTAAAAGCTGTCAACAAGAAGTCAAGCCAAAAATGGGACCGGAAAAGGATCGAGGGACCGGAAAATTGAACAAAAAGGTCCGTTCTTGAGAGTAGAAATATTTTAAAAGAACATGCCTTGTAATGTAGAACTTTCCGTACGAAAAATCGTATGGAAAGTGGCTATTTTCCGGTCGTTTGAAAATAAAGGTATATAACGACTATTTTTGGTGGTGTTCAGAGAAGAATATTGCTGAAAGTGGATTCCTAAACCTAAAAGAAGACACTTTATTTATGTTAAGTTTGATTGATTGGTACCTATAATTATGAAATTTGTTAATTATTGTTGTTCTTGAAATATAAATTGAAAAGTAAAAGAAAAGTTTGCTTTTCATTGCTATTAAATCTATGAAAAAAATAAAAAAAAAATGAGAAAAAAAAACATGACCATTGAACGAACAAAATAAAACAAACAAGCCAAACAGAAAAAGCAAAATTAATATCAAATTTCAGCAAAAATCACTTTAATGCCCGCGGGCGTTAGGTGAGCTCTAGGGCGTTAAAGTGTTACCTATCGCTCTAAAACGCGGGCGGCTAAAGGTATTTTAACGCCCGGTTGTGCATAAAAAAATGTTGTATGTACCTCGTTCAAAAACAGCTGTAACGCGCGTATCAGCGCTCGGCTAACGCCCCAAGCTGTTACTTACAGACTGCAGCGTTAAAGCTGCACTTTTTTTAGA
This sequence comes from Oxystoma pomonae, assembly GCA_963921995.1. Lineage (NCBI taxonomy): Eukaryota > Metazoa > Arthropoda > Insecta > Coleoptera > Brentidae > Oxystoma > Oxystoma pomonae. The sequence continues at coordinate 101,512,136 of OY998163.1, forward strand.
GGGCGAGGTTTTGAATCCAAAACCTCTACAATATCAATCAACCATCCATATGTATATTATTAGGTATTCGGCTAATAGTGAATTTTCAACGTGTTCGAAATCCTCTGTCATTCTAATCGAAAGCTCTATAATCAGCTGCCCACAGAACCCAAACTGACAAAAATCGAACAAAATTTAACAAATACCCATTAGAACAAAAACTAGAGTTTTAAAGTTAAAATAGCCCTTACTTCATTGGGTTAAAGGTGTATTAATTCTTGTTCAATTTTAACAATCGATATTTCAAATTTTTAAAGTTCAGTACCAGAAAACTTTGGAGGGGGTGTTAAAAACTTAGAAGATTGAACTACTAGAAGGAGTCTGGTCTGTCTGGTTACACTGGTTGTTTGAGTGCAACATCTACAGTGGGGAAAGGGGAGAAAGAAATCTGTGTTGCCAATTTTAATAACAAAATTATACAATAAAAAACTTATTAAATTTGGATTAAGTTTTGACGCTTATTTATTAATTAATTAATGGTGTTTAAGATATATGTTGAAAAATCTAATATACACAATATATAATACTCAAAACCTATTTAAAACTTTCGATGTTTTTCGAAAATTTAATATGTATTTTCCTTAAACATCTTCTTTTGTAGTCAACGTGGCAACATTGATTGTTTGTTGAGGTTTCTCGATTTTTCCGGCAATGTCATTATTGTTTTGAAAGTGAATGTTTCAGAACTTGTCAATAGTGTTTTTTTGATATTTTTGTGAAAAGTTTGTGGCGAAAAATGGTTCCGAAGTGTATTATTATATGCAAGTTGAAACAGAAACCGGGGGACCGCAGTATTTCGTTTCACAGGTACGTTAAATTAAAATCTTAACTAAATATTAGGTTTGAATTCGTCACATTTGGCCATTCTTGGTAAACAAAGGCAGACAATCTGTGTTTCCGGCTTGTCATTAATTTCAGTGTGAATAGGGATTTCCATAGCACCTTTTTCTTATTTTTATAGTTGTACAACCCACTTGAATACATTTTTAGGTTTTTTTTTTATAAAAACATAGATTTTTATTACTATATCTAGACCATTTAATTAAACGGAACCAAAAATTATTAATGGTATTTTAAATAATATTAAAAAAAGGGGAAAACGTATTAGGTTAACATGACAACAATGGGATGAAGATGTTAAACTCAAACACCCTGCCCTAGGTCTGAAAAAAAGGTCCTTCTAGTAGTTCATTGTTCTAAGGTTAAAAATGAGGTTTTAGATTCATGCGCCATCTTGAATTTTAAGGGAATGTTAATTCTGACAAGAATTTCATTTAGTTTGAAGTTTTATATTTCTGCAGAAGCCAAAATAACAAAAGTCAAACTTACGGTAACAAAACCACATTCAAAAATATTGTGCGTTTTTTTTCGCCCACCATACATGATTTTATATTTAATTGATCCAGCTATGCAATTTTCCCGTTAATTTAAACGTCAACACAATACTTTAACCGAAATTATTTTGTTGTTTTCGATATTCTATAATAATCAAGGATAGCTCGATTTCTGGTTATTTTTAGTCTGATCCTCCCCACACTTTAATAATCGACCCCTCTGTCTAACAGGCGTATAGCGTATAACCTAATTTGTGATATAGGTCGCAAGAAAAGGAAAGGAAGAACAACAAAAAAGATCGGGTGAATGGTCAATTTTCGTTTGGAAACTATTTTAAATGCCAATTTATCAACAAAAAGTTAAGGTTAAGGCAAAGAGTTTCGATTATAAATTAGTTGTTATTATTCTGAAAGAACTTTTAACAAAAATCTAAAAAGCGTAAAAGTTTGAAACACTTAGATGCTTTCCCCCATATTGTGTTTACCTACATATTATGGCTATTTTTAAATTTATTTTAAAATAGCAGTTTTTTATTTTTAGGATTCACCTTACTATTTTAACAAACAAAAATAATGAAAATTTTTCTAAAGTTGTAAAGCGGTTTTAATAAGATTTCAATCCAAAAAATAATTTTCTACATAGATCTTAAATATTATGTTGTGTATTTTACCGACTAACCGACTATGTTATAGCATCGCAGACAAAATTTTTCGCTTTTAATTTGTTTTTAATAATGATCCTTTTTATGTTTTCTGTGAGATATTTAAAAACAAGTCGGTTTTGTTGGCTGCCAATAGAAGACTGAAAATTTTTTTGGAAAATTGTGCCAAATTACAAAAATGATTAAAATTTATCTAAAATTTAGACAATCAATGATTTTATGGCACCGCAGGAGAAAATTTGAAGAAAATTATGCCAAGAATACTATTCCTTAAGTGTTTTTGGCGAAAATTGCTTAATATTAAACTAAAATTGTAAGAATTAATTACTTTATAGAGCCGCAGGCAAATTTTTTAAAAATTTAAGCCCAAAATTTTTCAAAAATAAAATGAATGATCTTTTATAAATTTTTTATAAAAAGGTGGGTTGAGTTAGCTGAAAAAGGCGCTGACTTGTAGTTTTTGGCAATATTTTTTTAATTGTTTAAACCCTTACATTACTAAGTTGACCATATCCAAACGGCTCATAAAAACTTTCGTTTCCATATGGATTGCCTGGATAAATGTCGTCGTCCACTGTTCTGTTCCCATGTCGAAAAATCTAAAATTTATTTAATTTTTAAATTTATATATTCAACTTTTAAAAGCATTATTAATGCACAATGGTCCACCGATATAAACTCCCCCCCCGTCCTGTGGAATTTTTTTGGCACATATTTTTGTTGTTATTGCTCTAAGTCTCTAGTTTTATGTTTTACTTATTTGCCACTCATCAATAAAATTACAGCGTATACCCACGGGGGTCGGGGATGGTTATGTCCAATAACACCAACGAGATAAGACGCCACTTAGCTAAGTCGGATGGATAGAATGTGACGTGCCGAATTTTAGAGAATTGCAGCCAGTCACATTCTAACAGTCGACTTAAACAAATGACCACTTAACTCGTTGATGCAATTGACCCTTAGTGTACGAAAGCGTTTATTATGTATTTTTAGGTTAAGTTTAAGAAAAAAACTATTTGCGCTTACAGCGTTGTATCGTAAGGAAATTAATTGCAACATTTATTTTTTTTTAAATGCAAATATATTATCAGTATCTTGGCTCTCAGTCACCACTTTGAGTTGTTTTTTTATATTTTTACGGTTTTTTTTGCATAAAATATCGCAATACTAATTTAAAATTTTAACTACAGATAGTAGGCTCTTTTGGTCAGTTATCGTCATTTCTGCGAATGCGCAGTTGCTAAATGTTATTCCGTAATGGTTATTAACCATAACGGAATTCCGGTTAAGGAAGAGTAACTTAATAGTTATCGTTATTTCTATTTACTTATTATCGCAATACTTTTTAAAAACCTATTTATAAAATTGCTAAATTTAATGAAAAGGTGCTTATCATCCACGGTCCGTAGAATAGATACGGTCCAGTAATTTTGCCCCACTCTTCGACCTGGTGACAACACAAAGATAGTAGCTGATTTTTGTCCGTCATTTAAAAACTGTATAAGAAGGCTTGACAAATCAAATGAAATTTTCGAATTTTTCTTTTTTTTTTGTTTAAATGATTGATGCCAGGGCTATTTTTTGCTTTTATCTTGTATTATAACTTTTTGTGTAAAAGTATACAAAATTTATTTTTGGCCTGCATGAGTTGATCTTGCCGAAAATGGAAATTAAGATCAATAGTTGGTAATCGATTCCGTCAAGATTGGGTTAGTTCGAACTCGTCGTTCAGAAGTTAGTTTATGTAGTTATTTTTCCTGTTTTAGAATCTGTTTTTTTGTATTTGCGTTTTTCCAGGGATTTTTGATTGAATTATTTTATTATTTCAGAGGCCTGTTGTGAATTGAAATTGTAAACTATAAGGTACCTTGTTTTTTTGATTTTTTTTCATTGATGATGAGCCTTTTCATTAAAAAAATGCATAAATGCAGTTACCTACGACAAAATTAATGTAAATGATATCGTTGGGTACTTAATTTGGACGAAATAAAAAAAAGAAGTGATGAACAGATACAATTTTTATCGCAAAAACTTCTGCAAAAATAACATAATCAACAACAAAAATAAAAAAAAAGCAGGTTGATATTTTTGTGTCGTCATCAGGTGGGCGGAGCAAAAAAATTTATAGACCGTGTTTATTCACGGCACCGTGCTTATCATCGCGTTCATCTTCTTTAATTTGAAGAAAATCGGTAAAAAGTAGGGTTATATTTAACAAATAAAGCTAGCTTATATTTAATGTCAAATATAAAAGTGGATCTGACCAATAACTCTTTCTGCGAACATTCCTTTATCGTTATTAAAAATAAAAATAAGCATAAAAATAGCGATAACTTTGACTAGACCCTATTTTTAGAAGATAGAAACGCTTAGAAAGCAAGATTTATCGATCATTGATTTCCTTGGTCATTTTTTTCCCTCTGGTAGGGAAATATAAAAAGACATAACGTGATCTAAAGGAAATTATTGATAATTGTCCATTTTTTTAAAAACCAGGTTTGAAACCTGCGAGACATATGTTATGGCAAGACCAAAATATTTTGAAAAATGAACAACCGTGCAAAAGTTCAGCTAATTCTGATTTTCCCTGAGCTCCCTAGCAAAGTTATGGAAAAACACGTTGCCAGTTGTTGTTTTTTTTCTCAAATATCTGGGAAAAAACTATCTCTTAGAAATAAGTACTAAAAAACAAGTGTTTTCTCCGAAATATTGACGCAAAGTGTATTTGCTAAATTTGTTTCTTTCTGTAGTATTCTGAACTGGATTTTCTTATTATGAAAATGTTTATCTCGAACACAAAAGACTTTTTATTTCTATTTAATGACTTTTTGTTCTTATTTTAAAGAACCCCGCCAATTTCTTATGTAGCGTAGGCACCCGTTAAATTTTTTAAAATTTTAATATGTTATTGGGGAAGTTCAGGCAAATATTTTTTTATCATTGCTAACCCTCCCAATGGGTACCGGGTGAGTCAGAAATTAAGTTTAAAATTCAAAAATTGACTATTTTGTACCTCACTCAATCCTTGTTTTCAGGAAAACTATGAACTGGAGGAAAATAAGTTTCAAGTATGTTGTTTGGTAGATCATGCACAACTAACATTTTTTGTTTTACACTTTATCTCGTTTTTATACAAGGAGGCTAAAAAAATTATTCAAAATTGGTCCAAAATCGTTATTTTTGCGAACTATTTTTGATTATCTTTAAATAAATAAAACAATAAATGGTTGTCAATTTCATGTCTATGTAAGCAGTGGCGTACCAAAAAGTATTTTCTTTGGGGGTAGTTCAACCGGCTCATACGAAAATATTAACTTTTCTTTTACCTACTAAGGGATAATAAGTAGATACCCTGCCAAAAAAAAAACACGTAAAACCTTATAAAAAACACATCTAAATTTTATTAGTTTTTATAAGGTCTATGAGCTTTTGTAAGGCAAAACTTTAGGATTATAAAAGTTTGTAACAATTTATGAGGTAAGTCTTTGATTTTGGTAAGAATTTATGTGGTTTCATATGTGTGTCATTTTTTTATTTTTCTATAATTAGATTCTTTTTCATTTATGATGTATTATGGGATTATATAAACCGATGTTTTTATAGTTTTCTGACAGATTTTGTAGTCAAACCAACTCTTAACATTTTATGGGTTTCTATGATTACACCCTTGTTTTTATAATGTTTTAAGAGTTTGTAAAAAAACGTTTTTTTATGAGATTCTGGGATATTTTACGATTAGACCAACTCATAGAATTTGACAGAGTTCCATCAACATTTATAATTTTCTAGGAGTTGGTAAAAACAATTTTTTTCAAGTATTTAAATAGATTTTATAGTCAGATGTTTATGTGTGTACCTCATTAAATCTCATATAAAACACATCTGATTTTATTTATCAGTTTTTTCGACCATCTGAAAACTAATTAAAAAAAGCTATTTTATTTCTGTAGCTATTTGATTTTGCCAATTGTATATATAACCAAACTTCTCGGGGCAGGGGTTAACCCCAAACCCCCCCCCCCCCTCGGTACGCCAGTGCATAATATTTAATTATTATAAGGGCACTTTAAGACCAAACAAACTTAAGCGAAGGTCACTGAGTATGCACGAAAAATATACTAAACAAAAAAACCCAAAACAACTACATTAATTAATTTAAAATCTGAAATTAAAACATTGAGGTTATCTAAAAGCTAAGTCAAGAAAGCTTTCCTTACTCAGAGCCCATTTCAAAGCTGTAGCTTTCATCAAAAGAGGTTGGTGCAAGCCAAGGTACAAGCAGAGGTATGAGATCTGAACTCATTGTTTGTGATTTGAACGCAGCTAATATTTTGAAACTGACATTTTGACAGTGACAAAAATGTAAGCAAAACTTGCATTTAAGTTTTTTAATACATTTCATAAATGAAAACACCTTTTAAATAAATACGAAATTAATCTACTCCTTATTTTATTATTACCTATCTAAATCGTTGTGTGACATCAAGTTTTAATTAGAGTGACATATAACCTCAATTTTAGTTTTTTCTACAGAGAGTTTACTATTTAAACCCCGCGTGGGTTTAAATTTTGTAATTTTCGTTTCTTCTAAATTGAAACTTTCTTCTTAAATCCAACAAAAGATTGTGTTAAGATAATTATTCAATAAACAAATTTATTAAAGCTCTTCTTATAAATTAAACTGTCCAAAACTCAAGGAGGGTTGGTTTAAAATGTTTAAAACCAAAAATTTCACTTAAACTTAGGACCGTTCTAAAATAGACTAAACCCTTTTAGTAAATCCCACTGTTGTTGTTTTATTGCTTTAAAGACCATCAAAAATATTTTGCAAAACTAACGATTTTTGACCAACTTTAAACAATCTTTTAGCCTCCCTGCATAATTACGGGCTAAAGTGTGGATACAAAAAATGTTGGGTGTGCTTTACTAAAAAACATACTTAAAACTCACTTTTTTCAATTTCATAGTTTCCGTAGAAACAAGGATTTAGTGAGGTACAAAATAGTCAATTTTTGAACTTTAACCTTATTTTCTGGCTGACCCTGTACCCATTGGAAAGGGTGGCAATAATAAAAAATATTTTTATGACACGCTACATTGGCGGGATTCTTTTCTTATCAGGGATCGTTTACAACCTGTGTAAATATCCTTCTCCTAGAGTTGATCTATTAGAATTCTTGCTTTTTGTATTAGTATTAGGTTTTTGTCGGCAACTTTTTTTAGAACAAAGACTAGTTACTAATCAAAAGGCATTATATAAAACACAAACATGGTGAACATTTCCATAAGAACGGTGGTTTTTAACTTTCTTAAAATAGCAATTTATACTAAGCGAAGGTAAGAACTAGGACCACTATAAACAATTGTATGTATTTTTTTGAAGTCGGATCAATTAGTATGTTTTCACATCGTATCCAATACGTATCGAAAATCAAGCATCTTGTTCTTTCATATATCACGCTCTTTGTCGGAACAGAGAACATACTCTATGAAAGAAAAAGAAGACAATAAGTATTGAATACGATGTGAAAATAGATATACCAAATTTGTTTTTATGTTTTCATATTTGAGTTATATAGTTCGGATGACTTACCGTATGCACCAAAATTAAAGTATTCTCACTGTTTTCACCTAAATTTGGAAAAAAAATAGAGCTAAAAATAAAAACCAGGTCATGGTCTTATTTTTTTAAATAAATATCTGCAATGAAAGTTATTATGGTTGAAAAATAACAAGTAGAAATCTTATCTCATATATTTTAATTTTAACAAAGTGCTTTTTATTTAAACGCTCATTGTTATTTTTTTATACCTTCCCTAAAAACACTATTTCCGGCAATGTCAGCCAAAAATGTATTTTATTTTAACACTTTCAATACTTTCCGGCATGCGCAAATTACAAAACAATTTTTCATTTTTTGGTCACTGGGCGATGTACAAATTACTTCCATTTTTTTTATACCTTTATTAAAACCCGATTCAGTCGCAGTACGCAAATTATGAAAAAATTACTTTTTTGGTCATCCATGCAAAATAGTAGTTTCCACAACTAGTGGCCAAAATAGTGCTTTAAAAGCGATCTAAAAACGCGAGTAAAAAAGCACACTTTAGCTGCAAATTGTGAACACAATTTTTTTTAATACCTTCATCAAAAAACGGAAAAAATTAAAAACTACTGGAACACAATATTTGTTTTCATACTAAAGCTGATGACACACAAACTTGCACTACACCGCAAAACGCATAGCATAGGATTCCAACCAATCAGCTCTCGATTTTAGGGCGCCATTTTGTGTTTCGGTCACGTGGACATACGTAAAAAATATTAACCTCTTCTCGTATACCGGAAAAACATCTGTTATCGATCTTCAGCTCCTGGAACAAGTTGTTGTAGTGCCCAGTCCTATCCCTATCTCTAAAACTTGGCCGACACTACCCCATTCTGTTTCTCCACCGGCGTTTTTTGAGATAAAGGACGCACGCCATTGAAATTAGACAAAATATAAAAATTTAGTCCGGCATTGCAAAAAATTAAAAAAAGAACAAAATTGTTTGGTTATGCTATGCTATGCCCCATCACTCTCATCTCTCTCTCACAATTAAAGAAACAACTAAGTCGAAAATGTCGATTTTTGGGAAATTTAGTTTCAAGTTTTTCTTTTGAAAATTTGTAATTGCTCCTTTGTTTTTTGAAATGTTAACTTTATTTCGGGAGGAGTGGTAGACTGTGTTCTTTCAAACCCTAAACTGACGAGAATATACGCACGTACAGATCCACAATTATTATATACCTTTCTATAACAAACACACAAAAAATACAATACAAACAAAAAATAAAAATCTATAAAACAGCATCATTCGTTCCAGGGACGTACACTTTATATCCATTTTAAGTCCTTACGTCCCGGGAACTACTAGGTACGTACGATATAGATAGAAAAGTATACGTTAAATGTACGTTCATTTATGTAACTTTCCTCTCACTTCTCACGCAAACAAAAGTATTTCTCTGGGGGGAGGTCAACCAGGAGGAATGAGTACAGAGGAGTTTTCGGGCTTTTAAATCGCCCCCCCCCCTCCACGGACATAAATATATTTAGTATTTTATTTATTTACATCCTACGTTCTCCAAGCTACGCACCAAAAACGTCCCTTGTGCATACCTCGTACGTATACAAAAGTATGTACATGGCACTTATTTTCCATATCCCTAGGACGTATCTAAGATAGCTTTAGAAAGTGCACGTAATATGTATGTCCCTAATACGTATAACTTTGCTGTCTGGTATTGATATAGGTACTTTCAATTTTTGTTTTCACCAACATAGTACATAATTAACTTTAAAAAAAATCGACCATTGTTGTTTTATAAATTGAACCCAAATTGCAAATTGGGTATTTTGGCAAAATCTGCAATTTTATCAGACCTATCATTTTCCTGACTCGCTATAAAGTTAATTTCAATTTCGTCCAATTTTTCAAATTCCTTGAGTCACAGTGTAGTATAATCTAATATTAGTATTAGTAGACTGTGCTTGAGCTTAACAATCACTGAAAAACCCAAAAGTCTTTCTCGGAACGATTTGGAATGGAATTCTCGTTTTATTGAGACCACGTCTACTATAGGGAGGTTTTACTTTATTATAAACGCGAAAGTGTCTAAGCCGATTTGGATGAAATTTGGTTAGGAGATAGAGGTGTGACCTGCCTGCAGGATTAAAACATGGCAAGGCCGTAGAACAACGCTAGCAAATAAAGATAAAATATTTACGGGGTTCATAGGTACTTCAGCGGAAAATCAACGGAAAATCTGTGCAGGGCCGAAAGTATTATCGAAAAGCTCTCTATGACTAAAATTAAACTAATGTCCAGCGCTAAATGATTTCCACTTTTATGCTACAGATTTATCGGAGTAAGCAGAAACCCACATATTTATAAAATGTCTCGATGTCATGTGTTGCGTCCCAGTAAAGTACATCTGAGACTTAAGTGAGATTTAGCCGCGACAGTGACCAGCTGTGCTTAGTAGCATCCACAGCACTTTAATTAGTAGGCTCACAGTGTTTTTTTTTTCTTATGGTGTCTTTACTGAGTTAAAATAGTGACAAGGACGATGGCTTGTAGGCCAGCGGCTGTTTTCGCCTTTTTGGCATCGTTGGTTTGTGCGGTGTTGTTGGTTGATGCGACTGTGCTGGATTACGGTAAGGTTGGAAAATAGTATGAGATTTTTATTAGTTATTATTTTTTTACCAAAGCCGGCTTCTACGGAAACATATAACAACTATTTTAAAATGTATTTTTTTATCTTTTAAAAAAAATATCAATTTCTTAAGAAAGTATTTAATGAATTTTAATAAAGTTAAACGTTGACTTAGAGTGGTACCGGGTGCCTCATTATATTTTGAACCCCCTGTTAACTCGTTTAATACGATAGATCGAAAAAAACTTTAAATGCAAAAATTAATTATTATTGCCAATGTCAAATTTAGAAATCAGGTTTGTATTTTTAAATAAAACACACTGTATATTATTGCATTTTTGATTCGGCCTTTTCTTCCTGATTTCAAAAATACCAAACACTTTATCCCTATAGAAATTATAATGTGTTAGACCCAGATTAAAACGAAAATTGTTCTCTGTTTAGCACATAATGTTTATGGTGCGGTTTTTGACATTTTTCTTACAAACCACTATAGATAGCAATAGCATGTTTGGTAAAATATATAGGGTGTTCTATTTAAAAATAAAAACATGACGTCTAAATTTGACATTTGCAATGACAATTAGGTTTTTTTGACGGGTAAATATAAAAGCACTCAAAAAGTTATAAAACTTTTCCATTTAAAGTTTTTTCCAAACTTTCGTATTACACGAGTTAACAGAGCTACGTGGTTTAAAATATAATAAGATCCGGTACTAACATTTTTGTTTTTTTTTTTTTTTTAATTTCTGTACTCTCTCTCTCGACAATTTTTATTAAGCTAATGGAAGAGCCATGATGAACCTTAAAATAATTTAGTTAAATATCTGTTAAATTATTTTTAGATCTGCTAAAATAAACTAGGAGGACACGTTTCTTGGTAAATTTTAAGACTGTAAAAAACTTTGATTGAAAGAAATTAATACCACCTTGTGTCTTACACAATTTACGCTTTGAACAATTACAATTTTGGCTGTTTTTCGGATAAAAATGGCAAAATAAAAATCATATGCGCAAGACCACTAAAGATGACAAAACAGAAATTTTTATTAAACAATTGCCTTAAATTATTTCCATCTTTCTCTAAAATACTTTTTTATAGTCTGCTGTTCAACAACCTTAGGTATTTTTCATTTTAACAGAGAAAAAAATGTTTTTTGGCAGAACTTTTTTTGAACGCTTAAAAAACAGTGAAAACTTGAAAAATATAAGTGTAATTCTAGAAATCGAAAGTTTGGAAAGAAAGCTTTAAAATGTGAGCAAGAATATGGCATAAAAATGTGAAAAACAGTAAAAATTGCTTAAACACAAACGTTACAAATATTTTAAGCTTTAAATTACCATCATGGCTTTTTTTAATTTATTTTCATCAAATTAACTTTTGTATCTGGAAAATTGCCCTTCGTTCCGAAATCAATTCTGCCCTAACAAAATTCTAGTATTTTGACAAAAAATTAAACTATATCCTTTGATTCTCCAAGAAATGTGTGTGTCCCTAATTTACTCACTTCTATAAATTTTACTGACTGTAGTCGATTACCTACAACTTTTTTTGGGCATTTTATCAAAAAAACAACACACTTGGCAATATTATATATTGGGACCCCCTATTAAAGAAAGAGGAACCCCCTTACCTCGTACGGTGAGGGTGAAATCAACCCCTAAAGGTATAATTTTTCCGTTTTTTTCCAGTATCTCAAAAGTTATAACATTTATAGCGATTTAAGTTAAATTGAATTTACATTATTAAACTCGCGTCATATACGTGTGACGTCGGGCGTACGTGATATATATATATATATATATATATATATATATATATATATATATATATATATATATATATATGTGGCGCCTGGTAGCGCACGTGTTATAATACAATTGTTTAGACTTTTTCAATTCTGTTGACAAAAATTACTTGAAATTAAACTAAAATTCTAAAAATTAACGATGTTTTAATTTTTTGCAATTTAAGCAAAAAAATATATAATCTTGTTTTTTGTGACATATTAAAAAAACAGTGGGTAGAGTTAACTGAACGTTGGGTTGGGGTGGAATCTAGTCTCAACTCCAAATAATTTATATTAAGACGGCAAGGAAAAGTCCTATCAACTCAACTTCCAAATAATTTGTATTTTGTAACCAATCAAAAATTAAAAAAAATATTACTAAAAATAACAATTTGAAATACTAATAACAACAAAATTGCAATTATAATATCAGTAATATTATAGCACCTTAGGCACACTTTTTTGAAATTTAAGGACAAAATTCTTTAAAAAATTTGATTTCCCTTTTTCACCTGTAGACCCATAGAAATATGGGCAGTAGAATACATATATGCGGGTGTCAGCAAGTTAGTGAGTGTCTCTAATTAGTTTAAACTTTAGTTAGTCCTTAGCCAATCGAGTGGACTCGACTCCGTAGAATTTTTAGATTTTTTTTAACTCTTTGTCAGTTGTTTTCAATGGCCACGTAAAGCCCACTGGACATGTAATAGGTTGTTTACCACATCATACTAAACAACGGGAAACAATTTTATCCTCTAATATAATAATAAAGACATAAAGCAGTATTTAAAATTATCACTTATCCGGAACCATATCGAAATGCGCATGTGCAAATAATAAGGTTACGTGAAACTTATTAGACACTCAAAGTAAATATTTCAACGCATCGGTATCGGTATACCTAACGCGTTCGAAACAAAGCCAAAATACACTACATTTTTGACTTGTTCATACCATTTTTCGAACGATCACCACTTTTTTGTCGGGTGCGATGACAGAACAGCTGATTCCACAACGATTTCAATCAGCAGTTCTGTCATCGCACCCTTCAAAAAAGCGGGCATCGTTCGAAACATCGCATAAACAAGTCAAAAATGTGGTGCATTGTGGCTTTATTTCGAATGCGTAAGGTATACCGATACCGATGCATTGAAATATTTACTAGACACTAAAATTAGACACTTAAAGTAAATACTTATATATACCCAACGCGTTCAAAACAAAGTCAAAAGACAATACATTTTTCACTTGTTTACGGCATGTTTCGATCGAGACCTGCTTTTATGGTGGATGCGATGGGTGAAGAGCTGACTCCACTCGTTGCATACGCAGAGATGTACGTAATGTACGCAACGATTGCAATCAGCTGTTCAGGCCTCGCGTCCAACATAACAGCGGGTCTCGTTCAAAACATGGCATAGACAAGTGAGGAATGTAGCGTCTTTTGGCTTTGTTTTGAACGCGTTAGGTATAGAGATACCGATGCGTTGAAATATTTACTTTAATTATCTAGTAAGTATTTCAATGCATCGGTATCCTAACACATTCGAAACAAAGCCAAAATACACTACATTTTTGACTTGTTCATGCCATGTTCCGAACGATGCACGCTTTTTTGACGGGTGCAATGACACAACAGCTGATTCCATTCGTTGCGTACGGCCGGATGTACGTAACGTTACGGGCCCACGAACGTACGCAACGATTTCAATCAGCAGTTCTCATTGCACCCTTCAAAAAAGTGGGCATTGATTGAAAAATCGCATAAACAAGTCAAAAATGTAGTGTATTTTGACTTTATTTCGAACGCGTTATAGGTATAACGATACTGATGTGTTGAAATGTTTACTTTAAGTGTCTACTTTAAGTGTCTGTTGATTCGGTATATGTATCGTATCGTGATCCGTGACATATCACGTATCAAACCAATTTACCAATTCTGTGGTCTTAATTTGTGATCTATGGTCTTACTCAAAATATAGTAGATACGTTACGTATGCATTTCGGATGTTGCTTTATGTCTCTAATATAGTTTTGACATAATTTTATTACTAGCAACAAAAAAAGTATTAAACTCAAATGACACACACACCTAAGCACAAGCGTTCAAATAAAAAAAACCTGGAAATTTGCCAGAAATATCCGTATTACACGACCATTAAATATAATTTCGTTCACTTCTTTTCAATGATTTAAGCAGTTTAAAAATAGAAAACTAGTATCCCTTGCTTTTTTTAGAGCAAAAGTATAACTTTTGAAAATTTGTACATGAGCAAAAAAGACCTTTAGTTTTTCCAGTATTTTCTTATATGTTTATATTGGCAGTCGTTGTCTTTAAAAAATAATGACTAACCTTATGTTTATATAATTTTGTTATATACACGATATTTTCGCCGGCGTTCTGGGGTGATACAGCTAGGGTACTTTACCGCCCTAGATCCAATTTTCCGCCCGCAGGCCTTAAATTACTAACATTTTGAAAATACGCGGTATTACGTTGTTTGATATTTGTTTCATAATAGGGAGTTTTTGAGCCAGCGAAAATAAGATCAAATTTGACAGTAGTTATGCTTATTTTTATTAAGGATAAAGATAATATTAAACACTATTTCTTGTGTTCTGTTAATTACACTGATGACAACACAAATTAAAAAATATTTTCGATAATTTTCAAAAACATTGTCGAAATAAAAATAACATACAGAAATTTCAGGTTAGAAATAAGCATAAATGCCGGGCCGTGTCTAATAAATTTTGTCGTTATACCTATTTCATTCACCCATGTTCTGTTTGCTTAGTGCGCAACCGCACAAATAAGCCTAAGCACAAAAAGTTTTATTTAAGTTGGCCCAAAAAGTACCTAATTATAAATTAGTCTGTTTTAGTCTTAAAGTAAAAACATAACGTCAGGCATAAAATGTTGCATAAATCTCGATCATAAAGTGCGTTTAACCCCCTCGATCATCGGTTTTTTTTCCTCAACGCGAGCGTTAAACGCTTCTTTTAAGACCTAGATACCTACAACCTACATAAAAGTTATTTATGCACCTAGGTCAAAAAGTACAACTTTAACGCCCGCAGTGTGTGTGTGTGAGAATGCTTTAATTTTAATATTTAAAAAATAGTAATTTTAATTTTGTA
This sequence comes from Oxystoma pomonae, assembly GCA_963921995.1. Classification (NCBI taxonomy): domain Eukaryota; kingdom Metazoa; phylum Arthropoda; class Insecta; order Coleoptera; family Brentidae; genus Oxystoma; species Oxystoma pomonae. Next base: position 101,527,304 of record OY998163.1, read on the forward strand.
ATGCATTTAGTTTAAAATACTTCAAAATATAAAGTTGATAAGTCACTTAAAACAACAACAAACGATTGCACGTGACAACTAGCCATTTTAGAATAACTTTAAGCCCCGTATGCATAAAAGGTGTCCTAAGGCGTAAAAGTACTATTTCACCCTTGGAAATGATGGCGTTAAAGTGCGCTTGTGCATGAATAGCTATTCTTTCTCAGATTTTGGATATTTTTTAAAACGATCATGAACGTACGTATAGCGATTTACCCCTAATACGACTGAGCGCCATCGAATCTCGGCTAGGTGCATGGATATTTTGTGTTGTCTTTAACTTTGAAAAAATTCGGTTAACACTGGGCATTGATCCTGTAACGGATGGAAAGTCCCAGTATATATTTAAAAAAAAATACGATATTTTGTCTAATCAATTTATATTGCTAGTGCAGTATGAGCTTTATTGCAGTCGTAACGGAAATATTGACACGACGAGGCCGCGTAGACCGAGTCGTGGTAACCACACGAGTGGTGTAATGAGCTTTACAACATTTTCAGATTCAAAAGCACTTCTTTTAATGTCTAAAACGATCAAAACATAGCCCAGCCTCATTTTTTAAAATAAATATAAATATAGATGGTAAAAATTTGTTGTTTTTCTAATAAAATTAAGTAGTGATATAATGAGCGTGACGTTGTGAGCTTATTACCGCATTAATGCGTTAATGAGACTCATTAACGTAAACAAGCCAAAATTAGAGATGTAATGGTTACTTATGGTGCAGGTCGTAGAAGAAATTTACATTACTAAAAAGTACCTACACCACATAGACTTTAGAAAAATAACCAAAGAGGTTTTTAAAGTTATTTTCTTCCAGGCACTCTATTTATACTTATGGGGGACCACATGAATACTATAAAGACGACAGACGTCTTGAGGCTTTTATGCATCAAACTTTATTTTTAGAAACTAAAAAATCCTTCTATGTGGATGAAAGGCTTTTAATTCCTTGTCACGAACATCACCCATCTCGACATTAACGGTTTATCAAAATCAGGTTACCTGGGGGTTAAGATAACCCTTGGATGAAATTGTTCCAAAAATACTGTATTTTGGACCATTTTGTAAAAATTTTGCTTTTCCGATCCACCCCCCTGCGGGTTACCAAATTAAAGCTCTAGAAGCACTAAATTAGCGAAAGATATTTTTTCAACGTCCGCCTGAAAAGAAAAAAAAAGCCAATAATAAAAAAACCTTCTCCCACACTAGTGGGCTAAATTCATTACTGCATTCATTGCGAGAAAGTGACGCTTTCTGAAGTAAAATGCGTGCGGAAAATTGGTGTTTCCGGCACGGTCGTAAAACATAATAGTTAGATTTACCTAAGAAGTGGGGAAAGTCTTTACTGCACGCGACGGCAGAGCGGTTAAGACACGCACGCATTTGTTAGGTATGTGATTTTACATATAATCCTCAAAAATTAAAAAAAATGTATAAATATCTGTCTTTTAATTTTTTGAAATGAACATAGTCACGTGACCGCACTATTGCGGTAAAGTGCCAAAACGTTAACTTTACCCCACCAAAATGAGTATGGTAAAGTGTCCTTATTGCACGCCAGTAGGTAAAATTTATTGGCGCACTCAGGGCAAGAAAGTGACACTTTCCAAACTAAAATGGGTGCGGAAAAGTTCTGTTTTTTGCACGGTCGTTGAAAAATTAATTTTCCAAAACTACTTTGTAGCTATAAAAAACAGAACCCTTTTGATTTTTATTTTTTCAATGTCCAAATTACCGGACAACAAAAATAAACTCTATTTACATTAAAAACGGTTTCAGTTGCAGTTTGTTGCTTTTAAAAAAAATGAAATGAAGATGTAGAATAAACGGAAATACAACAATAAATCATAGGCATTCATAATTTGATAATAATCATAAAAAAATAATATTTCAAAAGGTTTACTTTACTAATTTTCGAGATATTGGCTTTCAAATTGTCAAAAATTCCATTTTTAAAGAAAATATCTTTATTCTGTTTATTATCGATTTTGAGGGTTTTTAAGAGCAAATAAAAAATTACAACAGTTTGCGTTTGCACATTTCTATTTACAGTTTATTCATTTTCAGTGATTTTGTCGATATTATTCCAAAAATATAAAGTAGAAGGTCAAATTATCAAACTGTTGTCATTTTTTATTACTTTATAAAAAAATCTTTAAAACAGCACAATAGAGATATTTTTTTTAATTTCTAAGATGTATTCCATTAAAAATTGAATTTCTGACACTTTAAAAGCCAATATCTCGAAAACTAGTAAAGTAACCTTATGATATGGGTTACCAATGGAAAGAGAATTTCAGCGAGAATTCAAATATGACGTCAAAATAGGGGGTTGCTTTTTAGGGTTCTCAGAATATTTTCTAAAAATAGCCCCCCAGAGAGGATTTTACTTTTTACAAAAACAAAAATCTATGTTTTAAAGATTATATATTTTTTTTCTTAGAACCACTCTCTAGACCAACTATATCTTAGACTGTATACAGGCATCAAAGTCGACTTACGAATAAAACAAAGCCATTTAAAGCCAAAAACCCGAAAAAAACCGCAGGGAATGCGGGTATTCGACTGTGTGGAAGAAATGATAGGGGTTAGGGGAGAGGCAGGAAAGTATGAGACAGAAATGGGAAGGGGAGAGGGGAAATAGATAGTTTTATCCTAAACCTTTAACAATAATAATAACGAGAAAAATTTTTGTTTACAGCATGCACCGCTCTTGTAAGCCTTAACAAAATCTAAGAAAAATGTAATATTTATTAGAAAATCTGGGGGGGAGGGTGACAAATAAGAACTTACGAGTTGGTGGGAGAGGAGACAGGAATACAGGGCCAGTACTCTTGAAATCTCACCTTAGAGGGTAGGTACTACCCGAATTTGAGTAAATGTATGGTAAGATGCGCTGGGTACATTTTTCTTTATCACCCTTTCAAGAATACCCGTGTAGGAGGTACGTCAGATCTAGTATATATGGTTCTCTATTGGCTGTTTTTATGTTATTTCCTGATAAAGTGACACTTTCAAAATTAAAATGAGTGCGGAAAAGTGCTGTTTTTTGCACGGTCGTTAAAAAATAGGATTTCCAAAACTACTTTATAGCTATAAAAAACAAAACCCTTTTGGTTTTTTTTTCTATGTCCAAAATTCCCAGGGATTACAATTAATATAATTACTGGACAAGGACAGTAAACTCTATTTACATTAAAAACGGTTTCGGTTGCAGCTATGTTGCTATTTAAAAAAATGAAATGAAGATATAGAAAAAACGGAAATACAAAAATAAATCATCGCATTCCTAATTTGATAGTGATCATAAAAAAATTAATATTTCCTGTCAAGTGCAGTTTTTAAGTACCTATCCCAAGTTTTGTGTAGAAATAAATCTTTTAATAATAATAATTTTTAGAATTTTTGTCTATCTGTTTGTTCTTAGCAAGCAAGCAAGGGGAGGAGCTACCACGTTCGTTGATTCGCTCAAGAAATGGAGCGTTTGGAGCTTATAAGCAGAGGTCAGCTGATCACCAGGCTTTAAATAAAAAAACAAAAAGTTTCTATAATTTAAAAAAAAAACATACATAACCAATACCGAAGGTTCCGGAATTCTCCAGATTATCATGAACAATAATTTCAATTTTTTGAAAAGCTTCTTTTTTTGGGTTTTTGGGCAGTTTCTTGTCATGTAAAAGACAATGAAAATAATTTCTTCTTCTTCCGTAAATTCACAGATTGAAATAACTAAAGTGGGGTTTCGTCTATGGAGACTCATAAAAAAATAGGACTTTAGCCACAGTTCTGGAGCGCAACAACAAATCTGGAAAGGTTTTAGGTTAAGAGTACTATTTGTCAGCAAGGATAAACTTTCCCCTAACTGTTGCCACAGAACCATAAATCTGTAACCACTTCAACTACTTTCAGACGTAATTCAGTGGCGGTCCCATGGGGGGGACGGCTATCGCCCCCCCCCTTTGCTCCAGAAACAAAGCAGGCAACAAAGATGCTGGTGGTAACCATAAAGTCTTTGGAGAAAAAACAAGAAAATACAGAAAGTTCCTTTAAAGACATTCTAGAATCCCTACCCAGTATTTTTGGACAATTTTTTTCGTCACACCAAGAATAAACAAACGCATGACATGACAACCGCGAAAACCATTGGAAATACAGAACAGTATTATAGATTTTCTATTTATAAACAAGTTTCAGACAAATCATTTCGGACATAAAGAAGTATTTTTGACCTGAACATATTCATACCAAGTTTTATAAAACGTGAAGTTATTAACTAAATTAAAAAAACTAATTAAATTAACTAAAGTCGTTTCTAAATACTATAAACTGTTTGATTAATCCAAAACACAAATTCTTGAACTTTTATTGGGAGAATTCAGTATTTGGAAACACAACAAAACATACCTCATAACGTTTTCGAGGCACTGAACAAGTATGGCGATATTTTTCCGTTGATAAAAACATTCTTGGATGTTTGCCAGTAAGTAATGCTTCTTCAGAAAGAACCTTGTCATGCCTTAGAAGATTGAAAACATTAGTACCTACTTAAAAATACTAGGAAATTCGTCTGATGGGGTTAGCGAGTCATTGATCGGATTGCCCAAAAAAACCGGAAATTATTTTTTTTTTTTGAGATAGGAATCTTATGTTTAAGATATGCAATATAAAAGGTAATGTTTCAACTTAAAAAGTTTTTTAGACCTCAAAAAAAGAGTATTTAGCCATTAGGTTTTGTTGGTAGTTGGTTTGTTATCTATGTTTTTTATAACTAAAAAGTATACTTACTTACTCAAGCGCGGATTTCAGCGGGAAATGGGGGTAGTTAGTGGGGGGTTGGCTTTAAATTTTTTATAAAAACATTTAGAAAATCAAACGTGGGGCATAAATTGCGGCACTATAACACCTTTGATATTTACGGAATTAGTTTAATTTTGTGCTGCGCTTTGAAACCATTTACAATTTTATATCAATTTTGAATAAAAAAATGCATTTTCTAGTGCAATTTTCTTTAAAATTTTCGACTGCGGCGCTATGATACCGTTGATATTTACGATTTTAGATTTATTCGACTTAAAAATTGCATTTTTAATGTAATTTTCTGAAAAATTTTCGGCGCATTTAAACATTTTTTAAAATAATAAATGTATGAAATAAGACTTACTTAAACTCTGAGTACCCCTCCCCTCTAGATTTGAGACCAAATCCGCGCTTGTAGTTACTAAGTTTTGTTTGCATATATTGATATGTTCCTCCTAAAAGCTATGCTTTCATTCTAGTTTCGATCGAAACCGCCCCCCCCCCCTTTCAAATGGCTGGCACCGCCACTGCGTAACTAAGGTAAATACAATAGGTTTTACATGGTATCTGACCTTGACCATATGGACTCAAGACCCTCTCCCCAGAGCCATTGAATATCGATTCTTAAAGGTAACATTTTCCACAAATATAAAGAATAAAATGGTTATTTTACCTTCTCCCCAGAATTTATTACTGTGTATGAAACTTTTCTTTTAATGAGCAAAGAAACTCAAGGAAATTAACAAGGAAAAGAGATTCATTGGGCATATAAATATATATAAGTAGAATTAGGGGGTGTTTTTATCGAGATTGGGGACACCTTGTAAATAAAGGCTCACGTACATTACTAAATGTTTGATGTTACCTTGAAATCTAGAAACAAATATTGCAAGCTTTATTCGCTGTACACAATCTGTTAATGTGTATTAAAATATGTAAACCTATTCAAAACACTCTTAAATGTTTAGAAACGATTATGACTACGATTATGAGAGTACTTTTATGGAAAACGATAGGGGTTTTTAATTTGAATATAAAATGCGCTTTTATAAAAACAAAGTAAACAAAACTTTGAACTAAATAATTTCATATTTTATTTAAAAACAGACCCTTTTTGGAAACTAAGGATCAATTAAATTTTTAAGCACTAAAGCCAAGCTCTCTTGCTGCGCTCGGGCTAAGAACTGTTCTCTTCTGGATAGAAAGTTTCACTTTTATTCTTTGGTGTAAATGCTGTGCAAATGAAAATAAGCCAGCCGCTTTTATGAATCACCCACAGTATCTTTGTAGGTGAAAATGTTTGGAAAGTATATTCAATTTAAAATGAAAATTAACTGGAAAAAATTAGGATAACAGGCATACAAAATTACATAAATAGGTTCAATTTGACATACCTTCTGTTTTTTGGGTTTGTAATATTGGTCTTGGTGTCGGACTTACATATTCTGATGTTCTACTGGTCAAATGTTCGGGCAACACAAAGAACGAGGGCTACAGACCTGTAGGTGTTGTAACAAACCTACTTTGTTTATACGGGCCTCTTAAAAAACGCTTTTATATAAGGACAATTTGAAAATGTCGCATAAACACTACTAAAACCTTTTTGAGCACTAAATCGGTTTTATTTTAAAGCGATTTAAGAAAGCGGTGTGTAGCTTTAAAAGTCATTTTAGGGTCGTTATATAAACACTTTAAAAACGCGTTAGCGCATTTCATTCAACCTAAAGAAATAATCAACCCTGGTTTTCCGAAAAATTTGTTGTTAACTTAATTGTTTGATTGAGTGGCATTTATTGTTCATACTGCACTGTTCGTCGCCCGCCGCGCTGTCGTGTTCTCTGATGGACAGCCAGAAAAAAAAGTGCCCTCCTAGGCATGATGGTGCGGGTCAGGTCGGGATGCAATTGCTATATTCTAGAAAGGGCCGTGTAGCCCTACTGGAAGATGGGAATACAATGACTGTGATGTCTGCCACGTGGCACACCTGGATGTGGCGGTACCATAGTTTTCGTCTGAAATTAACTCTGTGTTTTGGACTTCCATTGTCTGTATTTTATTTATACACAACGTTTCGATCAGTACAATCTCTGATCGTCGTCAGGTAGAAACTACAATCTATTCCTAAGGCTACGCACTTATATACCATGTAAAATCACTCAACCGTGAAGTTTAAGAAGTTGGCTCTGCCCAAGGAGGGGCTTCCAAATATTTGGGATTTCAACACACAAATACTCTGATTCTATCCAATAAAGGCAGCTTCAAGGAATTTTCGTTTCTTCTAGTGTGACTCCTTATGCAAAACCTTTGCTTCTGTCCACTCCATTCGGTGTTGTTTTGACCATGAGTGTTCGGCGATTCCTGATTTCCTTGTTTCACCTCTTTGGGTATTCGTCTGATGTTCCTTAAGCCTAAAAGATGTTCACCTATGTATGATTCACCACACTCACAAAGAACTTCGTAAATGCATTCCTTATTTTGTTTTTTATCCGGTTTTGGTTTTACTAAGAAGGCTTCGAATTGTATTATTAGATTTAAAAACTGATTTTATATTAAAGTTGTTCGCTACTCTTCGAATTTTCTCTGATACTCCTTTAATGTATGGAATTGTAAGAAGTGCATTTGCATGGTTTTCGTCTCGTAATATCTGTCCTGTTTGCTGAAATTTAGAAATAGTATATGTTATAAGTTTAAGGCTGTAACCATTCTGCTGCAGATCCTTCTTAATGTTTCTTATTTCGATTTCCAAGTCATGAGAATTGTTACAAATTTGAACGGCTCTGTTATACAAAGTTCTTATTATGCCTCGTTTAGTTGTAGCAGAATGATTTGAACCATGAAAGATTGTTGTTCTGATGTCGCTTTCTACTCGTTTGAAAAGTACATCAAAAAAAGGAATTTGACAATTTTGCTCTAACTCGAATGTGAATTTAATAGTGAGTCTTATGTTATCTAGGTGGTGAACATAGAGAAAGTAATGTGGTGAAGAAATTCTGAAAGTTGTTGGTCATTCCCGGTCCAGACAATAAAATTATCATCAACATATCTCAGCCAGAGCTTCGGTTTATAAGTTGCGGTATCAACCGCGTGTGATTCGAACCAATTCATTTAAATGTTGGCCACCACTGGCGAAAGCGATGAAACCATTGGCAGACCGTCATCTTGAGCATAAAACCTATCTTTCACCTGAAAATAAGAGTTATGTAGACAGCACTCCAACAACTCCATCACTCCCTCCAGCGGCATTCTGGTACGTTCATAAAGGGATTCGTCATCAACCAGTCTCTGTCTAATAATATCTAGCGATACCTTTATCGGGACATTAGTGTATAGACTTTCGATTTAAGAATATTAACAAAATGGGTGGAATTTTTTAAAAACCAAGCGGTCTTGCCTGCAAGTTTGAATAATTTTAAAAAGGAATTTAGACAGATTGCTTGTTGGAGAATTTCTGGAACTTGTGATTGAGCCTAAGGGCATTGCATCTTTGTGAATTTTGGGAAGTCCGTATAGATGAGGAGGCTTGCTATAATGTGGTGTAAGTTGAGACATTGTGTTGTCCGGAATATATATGGAATACTTTTTTAAAGTTCTATAAACCTTACTTTCGATTAATTGCATCTTGTCTTTTGACAGAAGTTTATAGTTTCCTTTGGCAAGTACCTCTTCAACTTTCTGGTCATGGAGTTATGTAGACAGCACTCCAACAACTCCATCACTCCCTCCAGCGGCAGGCTGGTACGTTCATAAAGGGATTCGTCATCAACCAGTCTCTGTCTAATAATATCTAGCGATACCTTTATCGGGACATTAGTGTATAGACTTTCGATTTAAGAATATTAACAAAATGGGTGGAATTTTTTAAAAACCAAGCGGTCTTGCCTGCAAGTTTGAATAATTTTAAAAAGGAATTTAGACAGATTGCTTGTTGGAGAATTTCTGGAACTTGTGATTGAGCCTAAGGGCATTGCATCTTTGTGAATTTTGGGAAGTCCGTATAGATGAGGAGGCTTGCTATAATGTGGTGTAAGTTGAGACATTGTGTTGTCCGGAATATATCTGGAATACTTTTTTAAAGTTCTATAAACCTTACTTTCGATTAATTGCATCTTGTCTTTTGACAGAAGTTTATAGTTTCCTTTGGCAAGTACCTCTTCAACTTTCTGGTCATAGGTTTCCTTGTCCAAAATCACTCATCTCAATAAGAAATAAGAAATACTAAGATGGATCTTAGTAAAACACAACCGAATAACAAGCAAAATAAGGCATGCATTTACCAAGTTCCTTGTGAATATGGTGAATCATACATAGGTGAAACAAAAAGACCACTAACAGTTAGGCTTAAGGAACATCAGACGAATACGCATGGTCAAAAAAACACCGAATGAAGTGGACAGACGCAAAGGTTTTGCATAAGGAGTCACACTGGAAGAAACGAAAATTCCGTGAAGCTTCCTTTATTGGGCAGAATCAAGGTGTTTTCAGTAAACCAGTAAACCAAGTGTTGAAATTCCAAATATTTGGAAGCCCCTTCTTGGGCGGAGCCAACATCTTAAACTTCACAATTGAGTGATTTACCATAGTATAGTATAATATAGTATAAATAAAATATAGACAATGGAAGCCCGAAACACAGAGTTAATTTCAAATACATCATTGTCTCAAACATAGTTTGTCTCCTTGTGACATCTCTGGTAACACCTAACCAAAGACGCCTCACAAGTATTATTGGGTGGGGGTTTCGCAGTTACCTTCACGTTGGTTTGGGGGTTAATGTGAGACCTCCAGTGGTACTTGGATGGCAAACAAATGAGGCATCAAGTAGAATAACTTGATGCCGTATTTTGAAGCTCATATCATATTTTTATGATCTGCAGGAGTTTTGACCTGTAGGATGATCTGTGCTCCAATTACCATTCTAAATAACATGGGCACAAAATTTCTATAGCTTAGGCACGCAGGAAGCAGTGCGCTACTAAAAAAAGCAATAATTTAGCCACTAGTAAAAATCTACATTTTATACGAAGAAAATAACAAGAAAATATGTTTTTTGATCTATGGTAAATTCAAAGTGAATATCTCGGAAGAAAATTAATTAATAATTTAAAAAAACTTTATATCAATTTAAGGGTGAATTGAAATAAAAAATGCGCTTCTTCCAATTACTTAATCTAAAACACTGTTAATAAAATTTTTATCAAATTTTGTACGGTGAAAGTTTAAAGCATTATTTTTTTACATAATTTTATGTATCCTAAAAATGTTTAATTCATGGTAAAAAATTATCGATCGATCGATTATTTTGAAAAACTAAATAAAAGCAAGATATATATTTTTTTTCAAAAACCACGCGAATAGTCTGGGGGGATACCAGAAGCCTCCGCTGTCCAAAATTTTGTTAATTTTTGATGTGCGGTTTACCTGTTTAAGTAAACGAACTGTTTCTAGGATTCAAATTCACTCTTAAACACCTTTAAAATAAGATTCTACAGCACCCTAATCTGAAGTTTTGGGATAAATTTTACCCCTCCCAGAGAAGATGCACCGTCCTTATATAAAAGCGGTTTTAGGTGCGTATAAACGTAGTAATAACTGTCTTTTAAAAAATCTCCGTCAAGGATTTTGATATCGACATCCCAATCAATCGGTTGCACATAAAAAAACAACAATGTTGTTGTGTAGGAATCGTAGGTACCTACACACACTACTAATTAAAAACAAAAAGTGTTATTAAATAAAATTAAATATTCTGTCTATTTGAACGTCCAAATTTTATAAGAATAACTAGGGGTATTAGAAAAAAATAAAGTACCGTTTTCCGGAATTTGCATGCCCATTTTCAATTTGTCAGAGTGCACCCTATCGCAGGGGTAAAATATATCCCAAAACTTTAGATTAGGAATATGGGTGCTGTAAAATCTTATTTTAAAGGTGTTTAAATTGAATTTTTTTTTTAGTTAATCAATTTTATTTCGAGATATTCACTTTGAATTTACCATGGGTCAAAAAAAATATTTTCTTGTTATTTCCTTTATACAAAATTGTAGTTTTTTACTAGTGGCTAAAATAGTGCTTTTTTTACTTTCTGTTGATTCGTGTGCAAAAAAAAACTGTCCGCAAATAACAAAAACATGGCTTTTTTGGTTACCAATGCAAAGAGTTATTTTACAAACGTTGGTTTAAAAAATGAGCGCTGGTAGAAAAAAATCACAGTTTAGCCGCGAGTTTTAAACACTTTTTTAAAGTGAAACAGGAAAAAACTGAAAGCTCGCCCATTGTGATACTATAATCAAATGCGACCATGTATGCTGTGACGTAGTCAGAAATCGGCTCTGGGGTGAGCGTTTCGGTCATTTAAAAAAATCAATTACCTATACCTATTGCAAATTTCTAAAAATACTTAATGATTTTTATTGAAGCGGCTTCACGTGTGCTTGGTTAGTGTGTACAAAACAAAAATACTTATTTTGAAAAGAAAAAGAATTCTCCGGCATATCTAGTCTTACTTGCACAATTTTTCCAAAATTAAGCCGCAGGCAAAAATTATAAGATAATACACTAAAATGCTATTTTTTACGCTTGTGAAATGTTGTTGACAAAAAAATTTTGGCAAAAAAGAAAGAATTTTGATCTCTTTCTTTTGAAAAAGTAGATTGGGTTAGATGACAAGAAGGAGTGTGTTGCGGTTTTTTATATAAATTTGCCAAAAATCATATCATAAATACGTCGCAGACGATGAAAAAATTGTACTAAAAATGTTGATAAAAATTATTTTTTTTTTCACCCATGATCAAAAATAGTAGTTTTAACAACTAGTGGCTAAAATAGTGCTTTTTTACAAGCGTGAGTAAAAAAAAGCACAGTTTAGCCACAAGTTGTTAACACTATTTTTTTTTTAAACGAGCACTTCACGCAACACACCATCTTTACACAATCGTTTCCATAGCGATGTGCCTTGTTACTCGGTGACGTTCATTATTGCGACTTTTTAATCTTTGACAGTTTGATATTTTGACGATGTTTTTAAGTGATTTCTTAGTATATACTTGGTGAAAATATTACTATATTCCGCTATTTCTCTTTAATTTTGGATAAAACACGGACAGAAATCTTTTTTTGCACCCTTGATCAAAAAAAAGTTTTTTTTATACCTTCATCAAAAACATGATTTTAGTAACTGTTTGCAGGAAACTAAAGCATGGCTTTTTTTTACCGATTACGGGTGCAAAAAAAGATTTCTATCCGTTTTTTACCCAAAATTAAAGAGAAATAGCGGAAAGTAGTAATATTAAAGAAATCTAATTATTCTTGCCTAAAAATTAAGCCATTTCCGACAGTTTTCACCAAGTATTTACGAAAAAATCATTTCAAAAAGTCGGCAAAATATCAATCTGTCAAAGATTAAAATGGTGCAACACACGCGTAGAAAGGCACATCGCTATGGAAAGGATTGTTATTTAATTTACCAGCCGCCTTGATTAATAATGTAAAGATGGTGTGTTGCGAGAAGTGCTCTTCGATCGAGAGGTATTAAAAAAATAGTGTTCACAACTCGCGGCTAAACTTTGCTTTTTTTTACTCGCGTTTTTAAATATCTCGCTGCGATCGTTATTTAAACCAACGCTTGTAAAAAAAAGCACTATTTTAGCCACTAGTTGTGAAAACTACTATTTTGCATCGGTAACCAAAAAAAGCCATGCTTTAGTTATCTGCAGACAGTTACTAAAATCATGTTTTTGATGAAGTTATAAAAAAAAAGCTTTTTTGAATCGGTTATCAAAATAGAAATGGTTTGGGTTTGCGTACAGTTGCCAAAATCGTGTTTTTGATGAAGGTATAAAAAAAAATATTTTTTTATTGTTCAGGGATTCAAAAAAATTATTTTTTAAGTTTTATGCACACAAAAAACAGAAGGATATGGTGCAAAATTTGAAAAAGGTTAAGGTAATTCATTTACACTTATACAAAGTATAAAACACAATCTTTGTGAGTAAAAAGGCACATAAAATTTCGTTAATGAAATTGAAACCTTATTATTTAGTAATATTTTCTTTTTTAGAAATAACCAAAGATTTAGAATCAATAGTAGAAAAAGATAGCTTCACGTTAACGTTAAAACACATCAAACCGAGGAAGAGGGTAAAAGCCACCCCAGAAACTTTATTTACAGTTGATTTTCCTGGAGGCGAGGACAAGTTTTCACTCATTTTGGATAGAAAAACTAAAAGAGGTTAGTATATATATATGTATGTATAGTAAGGTGACAATACCAAAACTCAAAGTTAACTACTACTAGCTGCAAACATTAGTGAATTTATCTTCGTCTCTCTCGATCTATTGCTTTTGGTTGTAAGAAAGTATCACATTCCTCATTTTCTAGGAAAATAACTATATATACATATTTATACTTTCTATTGCAGTAAGATTTTTTTAATAAGTAAGTAGCCGGAATACACCTGTACAAAAAAATGATAAATTAAGATTATTTATAGCATTGTCTCAGTTACAAATACAGTATGTCACACTTTATATAGACAGACAAGACAAAAGCCGTATACCGCTGCCTGTGCCTAATTTGGTATCTTGCTTTTATTTATGCTTTTTTGCTAGCATGTTACCGCTGCAATAATGTGAACATTATTGCGATTTGACCTAATAACTTAATTCAATTATTATTATCGGTAATTGGAACAAGTGAATGAAAATATGTGGTATTTATTTGATACCTACTAAAAGGACAAAATGAAAAATTAGACTTCATTAACAGTAGGTACCTGACCATTTTATTTAGTAATATTTTGCACACATAAGAAAAATAAATCTAATTAAAACTTTGAAACTAGTCCATTTTGGTGGAGTTAAAAGTTAAATGAAAAACTTTTGGTCCTCCACTGTATTTATTGAAAACATTTTTTTATTTTTTTCCGCTAACCCGACATGTTTTGACGATATAAGACTGTCATCTTCAGGGGGTTCGCATTTAGCTTGTATCACGCGTCCATACTTCTTATATAAGGGTTGAATTTTGGTTAAAAGGTTGAATTTTTGAAAAACCAACACATTTAAAAAAATATCTTAAAAAACGACAACATCAACCTTAAGGTTTGGGGGGCCTAGTTTTAAGTTTGATGTCTGTTTTTTAAGATATTTTTTATATGCGTTGGTTTTTTAAAAATAAATTTTCTTTCTTCAATTATTTTCAACCTTTTAACCAAAATTCAACCCTTTAGAAGTATGGATGCGTGATACAAGCTAAATGCGAACCCCCTGAAGATGACTGTCTTATACCGTCGAAACATGTCGGGTTGGCGGAAAAAATACAAATATTATATAAAGAGGACCAAAAGTTTTTCATTTAACACTAATTAATTTATTGTCGCACACATTAACTACTTACAATATACAGAGTGTTTTAAAATGTAGTATCAATAATTTAAGAGTGTGTACTAAAAAAAATGATAATATGTATTTAAGATTAACCCTATACTTAACTTAAAAAATATACTCAATGCAAAAACATTATTCTTCTGTATATATTTTATTAAATCCTTAGAATAACTATTGGCTTACTCTTAAATTTCAACAATAAGTAACGTTATATTAGTAGTTAATAAACTTAAATCAATAATAAAACAAAATTTGAATTAGGAAAATTTGCACTATTAAAAAAAACACAAAAACACTTATCCTTCAATTAATGGAATTTCTAGGTTTTGCAACAACGAGTCAGCTTAATTATTATCCAAATAAGTTTTAGTATCCCTGCCAAAAAAACCGCATTCAATCTTATAAAGTAACTCTCCCATAGACTCTAGCGACAAATAAATACTTTCTTTTCAATTAAGCGGAAATTTATCAGTATCTTTAAATTTAGTAGTAAACTTAATTTTAAATTTAAGCTTAAAAAAATTTGCCTGTTTTGTCCATTCTGTAAACACAAACACAAATTTAGCCCTTCTTTATGACTATCCATTTTTTTTTTCTAAAACTCGAAAAAAAAACGTGTTAAGGCGCATTTACGTTGGCCAAGCAAGCAATTAAGCTGAAGGCACAATTGAAAATATAAGCGACTAAATACAAATTACAGTGATTTCTAACCTCACTTTTTGGCACCAGTTTCGGTAATGAGATACAAATTACAAGATACAAAATATCAAAGTTTTCTTATTTTATATATGTCACTAGTAGTCTGTATTTAGTATTTTTATTTTAACTTAAAGCATTGATTTAACGGCTTTGAAAGTCTGTCACTAGTATCTAAGTGAAGACGTATTTTTAATTATGTCTTCAGCCTTAAGCAAGTAGGAAATTGGCAATTGTATATGAGGAATTGCACTTCTACTTGACATTTCTGTGTGTTTCCATAAGACGAACTTTTCTGAATTGGTTACTTGCTTGCTTACCAGCGTAAATCCGCCTTAAATCAGAATCAGAATATCTTTATTTAAAAAAAAAAGCCTTTCAATTTACAGACAAAAAGTCAGTCAACTGCTGTTTGAACAAATAGTGTCAAAGAACTAAGAATAAAAAATATACAAAGATTGAAGCCAATTAATATGTAAATAATTAACTTTTTGCTAATAATTAACTTCAGTTTATTTTTGTTTTTAGTTTAAGCTATAGAAACAGATTTCCTACTAACAGTTTTTCTTTTTTAGTTTGAATCTTTTAGACATTGTAAATTAAGATGTATAGGTTACTAAGAGAAAATAAATAGTGCTAATAAAATAAGCTAATATAAACAAAAAGAGGTGTTTTAGTTCACATTAAAAAAGTATTATTAACATTATTAACAGTTCAAAAAAAAATAGTTAACAAAGAGATTTAACAATACAGTTTAAAAAATGGTTAACACACGTTAAAATAAAGGCAGATACTGCAGCAACCAGACCCTCCTATTTATTAAGACCAAGAAACACATCCATTGTATAGGGTTCAATATTGCATAGATATTAAAAAAGAAACTTTTTGAATTTTGGTTATTTTTTTCTGAATCTCAGCTGGTAGGTTGTTAGACTCTGTTAGAGTTAGTCGGTGTTTTGGCTAGTTTAGGTTGCTCGCTCTTGTATTGTGTTCGTGATTGGCCAGATACTAAATGAATTATGTGGAGTTTCTGTACATGAACATAAGACATTCGAAGATGTATATTCCAAGCAATGCAAGTAAGTTAATTTTTTGAATTGTCCTCTGCAGGTTTCTCTATAAGCTAGTCCCAGAATTAACCTCAGCACACTTTTTGGCAGCACAAATGGTTCATTCTCACATCCAGACCAGCCCAAAAACATCACTCCATACCTCTGCAATGAATAGAATATTGCATAATATGAGGATATCAGTGATTTCTGATCAAGGAAATGTCTAAGTACACTCTGAAAGAATAAGAAATGCTAGGTACTAAGTCTGCTGGTATACATCTCATTTTAAATGTTGGTCCAAATAGCCCAAATAAACTCCCAAAAAACATTCGATTGAAGGCTGACATGCTGACAATATATTCATTGCTATGGGAGGACTGTTCTTTGTATAAATTTACAAAGACATATTTGGCGGTATTTAAAAGAAGACGGTTGTTATGTTGTTGTTATCAAACCAGTCTTGTGCATTTCCATGCACTTTTTAGTTAGCTTTTCCAGCTCTAAGAGTTACTTTGTTTATACGGGTCTCCTGAAGCACTTTTATATAAGGACGGTTCGAAAATGTGGTCGTATAAAAACTACTAAAACCGATTTAAGAACTAAATCGATTTTATTTTTAAGCGATTTAAGAAAGCGTTTTATCCCTTAAAAACCAATTTTGGGGTCGTTGTAAACACTTTAAAAACGTTTTAGCGCCTTTCTTCCAACCTAAAGAAATACTGAAGTCTGTTTTTCCGCAAAATCTATTGTTAACTAAGTTGTTTTATTGTTTTTTTCTAAAAATTATAAAAGCGCTTTTAGGTGCGTATAAACCTAGTAACTGAATTTGCAAATATCTGCAGGTTTGTGTCATCGGCATAGTTTCCAGTTTGAGTGTTTGTGATGTAGTGTAAGTCATTGACATACATAATAAACAGGAAAGGTCCGATAACACTCCCCTGCGGAATTCCCAAAGTGATCTCCCTCTTCCCAGAAACAGCCCTCACCCCACCCTCGTCCAGACATAAACGTTGTCTTCGACCCACAAGGTAGGACTGTATCCATCGCAAGGCCGATTCATGAACTCCATAGATTTTCAATTTTTTTAGCAGTACCTCATGATCAAGTCTATCGAAAGCTTTGGACAGGTCCAAAAAAGATCCAATTATATATATTACAAGTTTAAAAATTGATGTCTCTATTGATCTTCCCTTTAGAAAGCAATGCTGTGATAAATTTAAGAGATTGTTTTCTTGAAAGAAATTTAAATGTCGATTGCACGTAGCCCACATAAAATTGGAGGAATATTCATGTTATAGGAATATTCCTTCAAAGTGATTTTTGGAATATTCTATTGCGAATATGACAGGAATATTGCAGACCTATTTTTTGTTGAATATTCTTTCAGAGTTTGTGATAGTTATATTTCTTTTGTAGTAAGATAATAATATGCCCATGATAACCTGATAATCAAGTTATTTTTATGAATATTCCCAAAAAGAATGTTTTTGTCAGGATTTTGGCACGTTTGCTGAAAATATTACTATCTTGTAAAAAGAACGCGATTTACATGATTTATAATTATAATTTAGTTTAATGTCATCTATTGTAGGTAGATGGCACTGGAATCAATATGTTCTCTGTGTAGCAGGTAATGTTATTATACATATAAGACAGATAAAAGTTATTTAGGTAATCTTTTGGTAACTAATCTCAAGTAGTACATCAACATAGTGGTGATACATTGATATACCTATATCCTCGGTAATTACTAATTAGACTTTAGTGGAAGACTAATGCATATTTGGTGGATATTCATGTGGATATGTGACTCCATATCTTAGGATATCTATTAGAGATGGGTAAATCAATCATTTTGTACTAAACGAATCGATCAGTGATTCGTTTCTAGAGTGATCGAATCTTTTGAATCGATCATTAAATCAATCATTTGAAATTAAATTAAAGAAAATGGTGACCAAAAAAAAAGGCCTATGCAGGATGCAGCTTAATACGAAATACTCTGCTGACCAAGTAATCTATATTTTCATACAGTTTACCCCGCGCGCAAAAATTCGAATCAAAGGAACGAATAAACGAAACGATCGACCTATTTCCAACTGATTCAGTGTATCGCCACAGTGGGTCAGTCAGTCGTTTAACTGATTGAATCATATCGAGCAAACATGATTCGATCATTCAATACTCGCAAGTGATTCGATCATAGTGAACGAATCATTCACGAATCACACATCTCTAATATCCATCTCGTGGTCATCTGGGCATGTTTTGAATCACAAAATCATATCCATTCAATTATAGTCGGTAAATCTTTCAAAAAAATGTTCTGGTCGTATTCACGTCACGTTTATATAACTTGTATGAGCTAGAACGTAACTTATTGCCGACCGTGTTAGTAATATTACCAATGGTAAAATGTAATATTTCTATCACATTCTTTGTTCTCTAAGTATATGACTACTACATTACAGGAATGTTTAATTGTTATGTGGGAGCTTTCTCAAAAATCTTTGAAAAGGATGTTATCAGACTTATTGGTATGTAATTATTGAATTTTGGGTAATCCTTCTTATGGATAGTTACTACTAGTGTCCCTTTAAGATTTTCATGAAAGATTCCATATTTAAATGAATTATCAATGATAAGGCAGAGAGGCAGACACAATTATTGAGCACAACAACAAGGTGATTTGAAATCCCATCGACTCCAGCACTTTTGTTGTTTTTTGTTGTTTGAATTAATTGTAAAACTTCTTCAACAGAAAAATTTGACAATTTGATTTCAGAGAAATTTGGGAAGTTATATTGTGGTGCATCCTTTTTTTGTGTGATATTTTTAACTGCCTCTGGTGCAACTTTGACAAAATACTTATTTAATTGCTCAGACACACTCCCAGGCTCTCCCTCTAACATACAGTTTTTTGTAAGTTTTTTACCTCCCTGAATGTCTCTGACCACCAAAACAAAGTTTTTTTGAGGTTATGTTGAATGCGATTGACCATGGACGTGGCGCGATATTTGATTTCGATTGACGCATGCGCATCCAACGACGTTTAACAAGCCACTTACCAACTTTTCTTAATGATAAATTTGTGCTTGTGTTTGAGATTAACACGAAATTTTGAGTAAACAGATCCATGTGTTTGTACATATTTAACTTTTTCGACCCTACTGCTAAATTTAAAAATACTGATAAATTTATGCTAATTGATGGGTAAACCTACCGTTAGATATGTAAATGAGTGGTTAGGTCATCGTAGTTTAATTTAGAAAGTATGTCATAGGTTAGGTTAGGTTAAAGTTTATTTCGACTTTTTGGTTTAGAAGTATATATGTTTAAATCAATTTTTTGATTATTCTTATTCTTAGTTTGATCAAACATTGCGTGTGGGATTAAGTATGTAAAAAAATTATTGTTCCAAGCAGTCAATCTGGTCAAATAAAGGATACCATGTCTTTAATTCAAGTAATTATTTCTTATAGTTTAGTTATGAATTTCGTGTTGGATAAAGTATAACAATGATTGGTTTAAATATTCTTTTTACTTTCCCCTATATTACTGTATTTCTTGCATCAAAATTCTTGTGTATACTTGTTCCAACGACTTACTAATGTTGAGGACTATCCAAACGAATTTATTTAAACATGTCTCCGCAAACGCGTTACCATTCTAGAAACTGTTAAAGTTGCGAGATCTTGCAGTGTTTGGGATATTTAGATCAAATTTAAAACAGCCCTTTTTTTGTCCCTTAACTTTTTGTGATGCACTGATGGGTGGAATTATTTGTTTGTTTTGTTTTAAAATCTTAATACTGCAGAATTTTAGCTCTATTAAATTTTTAGTGATGGTTTTCTGATGATCTTCGGATTTAAGTTGTTTTTAGTTTAGCTAACATGAATTTGTTGCCTTTTATGACGTCTTAACAGAATTCCCTTAAAATTCAGTAAGTTGTTATTAGTAGATATCGTAATGTTTATTAATCGTCAAAATAACATCGATTATATATTTAGTATCTATTTAACTTCTTGGGCATCCGCATCATGGTAAGATCGTATAGAGGAAATTAAATAACAATAAAATTTTAATAGAAAAGGCACATCCATTGGCGAGCTTTTATTAAATTCTGCGCGTGTGAGTTGTGTTGCACTCAGTATACCCAAGACACACCCAAGCGTGTTTTTTCTTTGAGCGTTCTTTAATGAATAATTAAATAGGTAGCAATAAATTTGGGTAGTTTTTCTCCTCTACTTTCTCGGAACTTAATTAAGACCACAGTAAAATTAAAAAAAAGAAACATAAACAATCAATAAACCGCACTTTGACCTTACATTTTTTAAGTAACTATATGCCCTAGGCTGGTAACAGAAAAACTGAAAACCAGCAATCGGGTTACCTGGTAACTTATGGTTACTTCGAGGAAAAAGTTTTAAAAACTAATAAAATATCTCAAATGTCAAATAACTTTGGTCTATAAAGTCATTAAATTGGCCAAAAATGCATATGATCAAAGTTAAAATAAAAGTATCCAATAACGTAATTTTGGTCACTAAAAGATTGCTTTATAAACATCCAGCATTAGCATGGAGATAATCTAGTACAAGTTTAGATATGCCCGACAGGTAAAACAATTGTTGGAGAGGGAACGATTTTTTAGAAAGTTTTTAATAATGAGCATTTTAAGAAAATGTGTTTTAATTCGTAAATCTAATATTTACGGATTTTTTCCAAATAAGGTTAAGAAATATTTAAAATTTATATAATTACACATTAGAGAGGGTTACAAAAAAATGTTGAACAGATTTAAGCGAAATTTTTGAAGATTCATTTTCATCATGGTATATATTTTTTTGACCATATAAAATGTTTTGCCCCTACCTGCCCCTCTGGCATATTTATCTGATAATAGCTTTTTGGTGCATTTTATTTTTAAGTGTCTAAATTCTTTTTTTTTTAATAACTCTTTAACTACGCAACCAATTTTCTGAAAATAAACAAATTTTTGAAGCTTATAAGTTGAGCTATTCAAATTATCATATATTATGTCCGCTATTTTAAAATCTAAGATGGTGGTCGGTTTTAAAGTATCAAATTGGACTAGGCTTATCTTTGTAGTTGCTTTTAAAATGTTCATAATAATTGTTTATTCAACCGTAATTTTTAAAGGATTTTTTCACCGTGATATCTATTTCTTTGAACATATAATTTCAACATATAACTTCATACTTAACCAATTATCATTTTATAATTATTATTACTCTCCTAATATAATATATGTTTTGTTAGTCAATTAAAATTTTCATTTTTTTTATTACTTTAGAGACAGGCTTAACATAAAATAACGGGGGGTCGGGGGGGAGCGAAATATTTTTTTCTGTCTACTTACTCGTTTATATCCGCTTTGACCTCTTTTTCCTTCAATTCTACGTAAAACACTATTTTTTAGGAGTTTTGGAAGTGGGGGGGAGGGGCAGAATATTGTTAATATTGTGTTAACTTCTTAGTTTCTATCCACTTTAACATAATTTTTGAAGTGTTCCATATCTTTTTTTGGGTAGGGGGGTGTGGGGGTCGGAATATATTTTGTCTGTTTATTTATTATTATTGATACGAATTTATATCATTTTTTTCTTCATTTCTATATAAAACACTATTTTTGGCCAAAATAAGGACCTTCTATACCATAGTGCGTCGACGTAAAACCGGTATAATAGTTTTAAAGTTATCGTTGTCGGGGAAGCTATCGGGCTGTAAATTGGCACGACCAAAACCATCTAATATCCTCAGAATTGGTTTACGTTTAGAACATTTAGTTTAATTCTGTAAGAATTTTTGCATGCAAACAAAAAACCCGAATATATCATGATTTTTCCACGTAGGTATAATAGGTAGTAAATAATAAAATTGATTTAAAAAAATATCCTTCCATATCTAAATTCTGAGGGTAAATTTTGCCCATTCCCAAGTATAAATCTGAAAATCGAGGATGTAATAAAATCACGGTAAAGGTCTGTACAATAAAAGAAAACCAGACAAAATATAACCTATTGTTTTAACATCCGCAAGTCACAATAACTTTGAGATTAAAAACTTCTGTTCCAATTTCATACCGTCTATTTTTTGGAAATTTTAGTCACAGTCGAAACTCTCGAAGACAGTCGCAGAAGAGCCCAACACTTTACAGTCGATACCCTTGAAGATGACTCTACCATTAACTCCCTCATCCTGACTATAAACCAAACACAACCAGGTGCCCATGCCACTCTGTACATTGACTGTACATCTTACGGTATGGTAGCCACGCCAAAACCCATGAGGGACATGTTTTTGAGTATGAGGATACCTAAACTCGAAGTTGTAAGTATACCTATCGAATATAAGTAAGAACAAACAACTGACCATGTTTCTAATAAAACGGGAAGTCAAATTTCATTTACTAATATTAACTTCATTTCAGTTCCACGAAAAGAAATTCGGCATGGAAGTCGATGGTCACAGAGACCTCAGATCCGTCCTGAGCAGAAACGACTGCCCACTTTCAATTGAAAAGCACTTCGAAACGTTCCGTAGCTTTGGTGCCGACCTTGGTAACTCTATCAGGGAGGAATCCAATTATCAAGCTCAAGAACCTTATGATAGAGATTATCTACCCGAAAGAGGAGATCAACAGGAGCTCACTTCGCTTGAAGATGGTAGGTTTTATCAAGCTAAATTTCAGGCTTTGACCCTCTCTGTTTTGTACGTTTATTCTCCTAATCACTGAGAAAAATATCCACTAATCCTAAGTAAGAATTCAGTAGACCCGGTAGAAACTTCATTTAAATATCAGACAAGTGAACCGTCTACTTGCCATAAGTTTTCTCATCTACTTAAGGTTATAAAATAACATATTATCAATAAGTATAAACTTAATTTGCCGTAAATGAAGTATCTACTAACTCTTAGTAAATCCATAGTAGCGCAAAACCAGTAAAATATTTTTGAGCTCTAAAAACCATGTCACAAGTGACTTGTTGCATATTGGTAAGTAGATAAATTACTAAGGGTTAACAAACTCGGGTCTAAGTAGGTCGTTTTACTTGCAGCTATTGAATTCATCACTTAGGGTTTATAAAAACTTCACTTACCACTAACAAAAAAGCAAGTGGACACTTCACTTGGGATGGTTTTCTGAATAATATTCCACCGCAGGGACGAAATATGCGATTTTGTTATTGTGGTTCTCTAAGCATTCCATTAG
Source organism: Oxystoma pomonae (assembly GCA_963921995.1). NCBI lineage: Eukaryota > Metazoa > Arthropoda > Insecta > Coleoptera > Brentidae > Oxystoma > Oxystoma pomonae. The sequence goes on from OY998163.1 coordinate 101,550,513, forward strand.
AGTCCCCAAGAGTCACCTATTATAGTCATTCTGTGAAGACGTTTTACGTACACACCACAAGAACAGCTAATTTTCTATAAAGTACGAATACAACTCCCTACTCTCACATCAATACTCAAACTTCTCTTCTCTATTTAAAAAATAAAAAGACTAAAAAAAAGAGTATTAACTGAACCGCAACTCGGATAGCTATGAACACTGCAGTAGCTGGAAAATTATTAATATTTTGTAGATAATATCGAGGAGGTGGTCACAGGAGCTAGCCATAGACTTTCAAGAGTTTCTCCTGCAAGATAGAAGCGACAGATTACAAGGATTTACTTGTTTATAGTTTAGCATAACTGACATTTCAAATCAATCAAAAATATCTTTTAAAGAACTGTTTTTCTCTGGAATCACTTTTTTTTCTATCAAATTCTCTTTATTTGTAAAAATTGTAACATTATTTAGGAGATCACAAAAACTTCACAAATGAATAGACAAAATCAATCAAGACTAAAAAAAACCTAAGACTATGTTAAGTACAAGAAATTCGAAGCCAAATAAAATAAAATAAATTCATATAAGTAGAAGACATGCAATCACAGCGACAATAAATAAACTAACAATAACTGCACGAACAAGTAGGCATAATAAAATAGTATATAAGTTTTAACATAAAATATATAAGGTTTAAAAAGACACTTAAAACTATGTATGTAAAACCCAACTCTTTTTTTATCTATTTTCCAGATAACCCTCAACAGAGTAGGACTCCAGGTCAATTATACTAACTTTTTATAGGTGTTAAATGTTTTAACTATTCGGATCTCCCGTGGCAGTTTGTTAAATAATTTTATACAGGCGGAGCTTGATTGCTACCCCTTGCTACTTTACAAATGTATAAATTCTAATGGATTTAAATGTGATGTACCCATGCAAACATTAAAAAATAGACGTGAGAGAAGTGATTGTAATTCAGATCTCTAAAGCACCCGTCCCTGATGCAGAAAATTCTTCTTCACTTACCCAGTTCTCAAGTCCTCTTATTCACAATAATAATAATTTGTAAATGCATGTATATCCATATAATTAGCATGGTAGTGGGTTTAACATAAATATTTTTTTATTTTAGTGGCTCTTATAAACGCTCTCAACAACTTAATAAGAGTAGTCAATTTAGAAACAAAAAAATGTCAAGACAACACTGAGCTCCTCAACCAAATTCTAAGAAAATTAGACGATTGCTGTCACAGACAACCCGAGGCCAAGACGTGTGCGAACGCGAATCCTTGCGCTCCTGGTGTTCAGTGCATTGACTACGCAAATGAGCCCCGATGTGGACAGTGTCCTTCTGGATATTTCGGGGATGGTAAATTTTTTTAAATTAGTCCAAATATTTACTCACAGACGCATGAATGATACCTTAAACACCCTCCTATCTTCAAAAACTTACCTTATAAGTTAGCCAAATAAAAGTTCTTTTCAAATCTATTTTGATTGATGATTAATTATGCCTTACACTACAAAAAATAACCCCCCAATGAAAAAATATTTCTGTAAAAATTAACCCACATAGCACAAAGCAAAAAGACATAAAAAACACGCACTTTTTTAAGTTTAATAGCTCGATCTTTTACGTTAATTTCAAAACCATCCACCAACTTACACCGAAATAACATGTGTTTTTCACATCTTTTTTATTTGTGCTATGTGAGAAATTTGGTCTTGGAGCTGTCATATCAGTTTTGTAAGGTATTTGCATTTTCAGACGTTTGAAATGAAATTTTTGTGTAACTTTAGAACTTTATGTTGCTTTTAGGATACCAATGTCGCCCGGGAAAAACTTGCGCAGACCGTCCCTGTTTTCCTGGTGTGGAGTGCTACGATGATCCCAACTATGGGCACCGATGTGGTCCGTGTCCTAGGGGATACGAAGGCGATGGAAAAAGTTGCACTCAACGCAGGAATCCATGTGAACTGAATCCGTGCGCACCAGGTACTAATGACTATTACTAGCACCATCAAGTTCTTGTGCAGATGTTTAGGGACAGTTTAATTACTGATCTATTGCACATTTAAATGGAACTAAGCTCTTGGATCAGAATTATTCTATATCTGATTCACGCACTTTTTGATTTTACAAAATGTGCTTGCCTCGCGAAATTTAAGAGTAGAGATTCTTTTTTCCCTGTCAGTGGTCTTACCTCAGGAAATGTCGAAGTGACCGTCAAAACGCATCATATGATGTCCATACTTTTTTCTACGAGCGTGCGGAAAAATGCTTTTCTCGCACTCATTTCCGTGCGGAAAGTGCCACTTTTACGCATGCTGATGAGCGCGCTTGCTGTTGAGCACGCTGTTGCTCAGTGATGAATAAGGAAGACTTGAAGTCGACGATGGCATTAAGCAACATGAGCTGTGGTACTTTCAATGTTACCGTGATTAATAATTACCATAAAAATTAATTTTTTAGGTTTGTTAAAGTTTAGTTCTGAATAAGACATAAAATTCCTAGTTTTGACTATTTTTTCATTTTTAGTCTGCTAGGTTTAACTAAAATAATGACAAAATATTTTGATATTCCGCACGCCCGTAGGAAAAATGTTATACCTAACGAGTGCGGAAAGTATTTTCCGCACTTACGCTGGCGCGTCGTTTGTGCAAACGCCGGTGCGTGCGGAAAAGTATAACTTTCCTCACTCGTTAGGTAAATACCTATTTGGAGTCAAATAAACATCAGAATTGGCTGAACCTTGAATGGAATTAAGGTACATTTTGTAAAAACTAATACCCGCCTCGGAGCACTATTTTGATTTTTTGCCTTAGATGAACTACAGATACCGGATGCTTATTACGGAGACTTTGAATATAATAGACACTTAAAGTAAATATTTCAACGCATCGGTATCGGTATACCTAAGAGATTCGAAACAAAGGAAAAATACACTACATTTTGCCCACTTTTTTGAAGGGTGCGATGACAGAACAGCTGATTCCACTCGTTGCATACGGAGGGATGTACGTAACATTACGCAACGATTTCAATCAGCAGTGCTGTCGTCGCACCCTTCAAAAAAGCGGGCATCGTTCGAAACATCGCATAAACAAGTCAAAAATATAGTGTATTTTGGCTTAATTTCGAACGCGTTAGGTATACCGATACCGATGCGTTGAAATGTGTCTAATATTATCTGAGAAATCTTGGGACCTAATTTTCGAAGCCGCGAAAAGAATCGATCACTCAACATCCAAAGCACATCAAATGCATGATCACAGTTCAAGAATGAACGCGGCAAAACCGATGCTCGCTCTGCCATTAACCTGTTCATTTAGGCTTGTTTTCTCGACTGCGTCACACCCTACATATATCCGTCGCTTTCCGTCTCTAACGTTTAGAATGATACGGAATTTATTCCAACTCATTGTTTTGGATTTGTCAGATGTTGGCAGATTTTGTAAATAAACAGTGGTTATTATTGCTAAGGAGTTTTCGTTGGACCAAGGGGTTGATTCTTGAATTTCATAAGAAAGGTCGGACGGGAACGGTCACCCCCCAATAACAGGCTTTGAAGCTATCATGAGTTATCTGAAACCTATCCGACTACGGCCCAACCTCAACACTTTCATACACCTGCCTCTCAGAAGGTAAACGGGCATTCTTGAAAAAACATAATCCAGTCAGCTTTGCGTAGTGAAGGATGTGAACGTTCCAGAGCGATCTTTTCATATTCAAGAATCAGCTCCGAGGTAACTTTTCTTTTTTTCAAAGTTTCTTGGCAAATAAGCTAAAATTTATTTTTAAGACCACCAATTTGGAATATTCAAACATGTGTCACTTCTGATGTTTATTTGTCTCCAAAAAGTAAAAATATCACATGACTCGTTTTGAACATCACTACGACAATAAAATTCCTGACCTAGAGTCCCTAACACAAAAAAAGAATCTTTTCTCTTAAGTTGTAGTTACTTGCAAATATTCTGCAGGTTTCCAAACGCTTCAAATAAATTTATACTAATAATAACTCTCGGGTGTAAGGTATTACACACCAAGCCTATTATTATGCAACACCGTTCTCAACTAAAAAGCCAGTTAACTCATTTTCGTTTTGGTTGGTGGTATTCTTTGGCCTACTATCGGGGCCATATTGACACCTAATTGACAGATAATTCATGTTTTACCTGGCAGTTTGGTTATAAATAAATTTTTATTAAAAAAAACTTTTAAAGAACCAGCTTTTATTAAATGCACTCAAAAGTAGAATTTAATTATTTATCTTTCTTATGCCATAAGAAAAGCGATAGGCGCAAATTAAAAATTTTAACTTTAGGTATTCTATATCGGTCACATCGACGATTCTTTAGATGAAAGCATTATGTTTATCATTTCAATAGAAGGAGAATTTAGTTCTGCTTTTGTAGTTCTCTCTTCGTCACCGTAAAGTAAAATATTTTTAATTTGCGTCCATCGCTTTTTTTATGGTGTAAGAAAGATAAAAATTATTTTTTACTTTTGAGTGCTTTAATAAAAGCTTGTTTATTAAAAGTTTCTTTTAAATGGGAATTTATTTTTTAATTTTTAGATTTGTACCCTAAATCGTCCATTTTGAATCCGCCATATTGAAATTTTCAAATCTGATCAAAAATTTATCCCCTTTCCGAAAAATCCCTGTATGCCAATTTTGATCTAAATCGAACAAACTAAATCGTTAGAGGGAAGTGTGTACCTAATAATACCATATTATTGTATTGTCGCCGGAACTATAAACACATACCAAATTTGATCACACACTCTTAATTTTTAGATTTGTACACTTAATCGTCCATTTTGAATCCACCATATTGAAATTTTCAAATCTGATAAAAATTCATAATCCTCCTCCCTAAAAATCCCCCCTTCATTCCCATCGTAGGGGGGAGGGGTGCCGAATAATGACATATTGTTGTATCGTCACTGGAACTATAAATGTATGCCAAATTTGATGGCAAGTCGTCCATCTTGAATCCGCCGTATAGAATTTTCAAAATCTGATCAAAAATTCGTATTCCTTATCCCCAAAAGCCCCCGTATAACAATTTTGGTTGAAATCGGACAAACTTAGGTGTTTTCCCCCTCCACTCTCCCCTTAGGGAAGAGGGGTGTCTAATAATGACATATTATTGTATTGTCACTAGAACTATAAATGCGTGCCAAATTTGAAGGCAATCGGATGTGTATAAGTTAGTTAAAATTGGTTAGCAAAAGATGACCAAAAATCATCCATCTTGAATCCGCCATCTGATAGAAATTCGTTATCTACATTCCCAAGTGCCCCAACACACCAAAGGCATTTTCTCGCGTTGAAATTATTTTGAAATATTATTTGAAACTATTTAGATGTGACGTCATCATTTAGAACCGAGAAAAAATGAGTAGTTCAAAACGCTGACGTAGTTTAGTGTAACCTCACTTTTTTCGTTTTTTTGTTTATTTTTTTGGTGTTTAAAATTAAAATGGATCAACTACTGGTTTATCTAACAAAACCTTCGAGTGTACGGCCCGTTTTAGTAGCATGGATGGCAAGCAATGGAAGCTACATGGATACTGAAGTTTTATTTACTGTTCTTTTAAGCCCAAAAAATCATATGAGACCACAGGGATACCATGAAGAATGGCTAACAAGATATCTAGAATACGATTTTTCATACATTTTCACGCAAAAACAAAAAAAAATCGGTTAAAACAAGAATGTAGAATTTTGACGTATCTTCTACGCACGCGTCAGTTTTGAAACTAGAGTGGATTCCGTTTCAAAATATTTTTAACCCGTTTCGATGTGACGTCACCGTTGCAACGCGAGAAAACAAATGTTTCAAACTTTTTAAAAACATTTTAAACAATTTCAACGCGAGAAAACGCCTCAAATTTCAGGAAAATCGGGCGTACTTCAACGTCTGTTCGGTACTCTGTGCTTCAACTGTACTGTAGCATGCCAAATTTGAAGCCGATCGGATGTCGGGACACGGTGATACGTGGTCGGGAAGTTGGTCAAAATTAAGGTGCAAGATTCCACACGAACAAACACGTTCATTGTTACATACATTGCAAGTTAAATAAAATCTTAGTTAAGTTTAACTGGCTTTTTAGTTGAGACGGTGTTACCCTATACTGGGTAAATTCGAGTTTTATTTATTTTTGTTGAGCAATAGAAATACCAACAATAAATACACAGATCAACACAATGGGGACTTATTGGACAATTTTTTTTATTACTCTTTCTCTCTTCAACAATCTTAAATATTTTTCATTTTTACAGAGAAAAAATATTTTTTGGCAGTACTTTTTTTAAACGCTATAGAAACAGTGGGAACTTAAAAAGAGTTTTTTATTCTACGAGTCGACATTTTGGAAATAAAACCATAAAACGAGGCAAAAATAATGGCTTAATCTCAGACTAATAACTTAATCTAAGAGCTTAATTAAACGTGAAATGCCTACAAAAAAATCCGATAAACAAAAACGTTACCTAAGCCTTAAATTTTACCATCATGGCCGTATTGTTACGGCCTGACTTTATTTCTGGAAGGTTTAAAATCGGATACAGCCCGTAATTATTTTGGCTGAATTAATTTACAGGAAAAAAAAATCAAAAATTTCTAGTGGTTGCCAAAATATTAGCGGATTTCATTTTTAAAACTGTTATTTTTTTGTAAAAAATGGACAATTCAGCCGAACACCAATCAAAATAATAAAATAAAAAATAAAACAACCGAAAACAGCGAAAAAAAAGTGTTTAGGTTATAAATAACCCCAATTGCTGAGCGTTTATTCCAATAACACCCATTTCGCAAGCCATTTAAAGTCAGTTACTATTAAGAGGGATTCATAAACTTGACGTTTGCCGATGCCGATGCTGTTTACCGTTTTCCGTTTAACAGAAATAGAAGGAAATCAATTTCCATTCATATATTCTGTTCGCCGTTGCCGTCAGAGATCGTCCATGTCCAACTTTTTCGGTTCGTGCCGTTGCAAAATTCGTAGCAATTTCGTAGCCACCAGCGCTAAACCAATCGAAATGGGTTAAAATAGTCACGTGATTGATGTTTATATTTTTATAACCTCATTTTTTGTGGTTTGTTGTAAAATAAAACTGTTTTCTCTAAATTTTTTTTACGGATTTTACTAATTGACAAAACACGACGAACGAAAGGTTTATAAAAGCGCGAGTTCATAGCCTAGCAACGGCATGACGGCCACGGCGTCGGTAAACGTCAAGTTTATGAAACCCGTTTTAATGTAAGGTCGGCACTAATTGCGGCAGGCCGTATTCCAATAAGTCTCTAATAAAAGGAAATCTATAAAAACGCATGCCTACAGAAAAGTTTAGTTTTTTGATCTGCGTTCTGAATGTACAGGGTAATTTACTATATTTTGAACCCCTGGTTAGCGCCTTTATTGTTGATGATAGAAAAAAAGTTTAAATGGAAAAGTTTTATAGTTTTTTAAAATCCTTCTAACCCATATGACAGATGTTGTCAAATGTTATTCTATATGTCAAATTTAGACATTAACTTTACTATATTAAATTTAACACCCTGTATATTTTTTTACTAGTAGAGTAGTAGTAGTGGTAGAAGGGGGCGGCCCAATCGGTCCCTTTTTACCTTACCCCAGCCCAGCCCCCTAATCCACCACCTGTACCGCTTGTAAGGTAGTGGGCTCTCCGGGCCTTCCTGTTCTCTTCACGAAGTACAGTACTTTGGCCCACTTGAGAGCTCATACGTCCTCTGCATCCAGGTTCGGTTGTCCGAGTACCTGATGCCTCATCCTTAGGTGCCGGGATGTCTCCTCCGCCCTCCCGCAGGCACGGCAGATGGAGTCATTCCCGACCCCGATGCGAGTCAGATGCTTGCTGAGTCGGTTGTGGCCGGTTAGTATCCCTGTCAGTAGTCCAATATCTTTTCGTGTCCTTCCCAGGAGCCATTTGAGTCTCGCCGCGTCCGGCCCGTCGATGAATTCTTTGGACTGTCTGCATCCTAATTCGTTCTCCCAGGAATCCGCCAGTGCATCGTTAGCCCATTTAATGAGTCGACTTTGCAGCTGTCTTCTTGTTATACCTAAGAGTGGTTCCGGCCCCACGTATTGAGTGCTGGCCCCGATCCGAGCGAGTTCATCCGCCTTTTCGTTGCCCGACACTCCCGTGTATCCCGGTACCCACATCACTGTAACTCTTTTGTCTTGACTCAAGGCTTCCAGTGCTTCTACGCACTCTTCCACCAGAGTATTGACAATTTTTGGCACACTGAGTGCCTTTAGGGCCGCTTGGCTGTCGGAGCATATGTACACATGCTCCTCCGGACCATTGCGAACCTCTTCTAGTGGGCGTATACCTCGGCTTGGAAGACCGTAGCTTGCTCTCCGAGCGGGTAGCTCATCCGAACTTCTTCTCGGTCTTGCACGTAGACCCCCGCCCCTGTTGTCTGCCTCTCCGATAGCTTGGAGCCATCGGTGTAGCATATCACAGTGTTCCTCTCGAACTGTTGGTGGAGGTTCTCCCTCTGTCAGAATTCCCTATCGGGAATTTCGACTTTGTACCTCTTATTAAATCTCCAAGGAATTCGGATTGCCTTGATCTCAAAGGATGCAAGTGGCATCTCCCTGGTGGCCATTTGGGCGACCCTTAGGTGTCCAATGGCTTCCCCTCTTCCTCTCCACTGACAAGAGTCTCTCAGACGCAAATGGGTCGCCATCGCTTCCTTCTTGATCCAAGTTGGTAGCGGAGGCAGTCCCAGAATGGTCTCGTGTGCTTGGATTGGTGTCGTCCTCATGGCGCCGGTTATTCCCCTGCACATTAGCCCTTGCAGGCTTCTGAGCTTTTGGAATATGGTGGTCCTCTCCACTACCGGCCACCAGACGATGGACCCATATTGGATCCTAGGCTTAGTATTGCCGTGTACATCCAGTGAAGGTTCCTGGGTGTATTTCGGTCATTTTAACAACATGCGGCGTCCAGGTGAGCCCCTTGTCCAGGGTGACCCTCAAGTACTTTAGCTCTGAGACCAAAATCAGGGGTTTCCCGTGCATTATGGGTGCTCTGAATCCCTCCATTTTCCTCTTTTTGGTGAACAGGATCATCTCTGTCTTTCCTGGATTAACAGAGAGGCCGTTCTGTTGGCACCAGTTTTCTATGATTCATACAGCTCGTTGCATTCTGCTGCAGACGGTGTCTAGGAAGCGACCTATCACCTCCACAACTCCGTCATCTGCATACGCTTGGGCGTCGAATCCTTCCTCTGTAAGCTTTTCCAGAAGGGTATCCATAATTAGGCACCATAGGTGTGGAGACAGGCAGCTGCCTTGTGGGCATCCCCCCGTAACCTCGACCTGTACCTTGGGTTAACCTAGTTTAGCTTGTATCTTCCTTTCTTTTAGTGCAGATCTTACCCATTCAATTATGAGGAATTCTGTCCCTTTCTTTTGAAGGGCGGATGTTATGACCTGCACCCTTGCCTTGTCGAAAGTTCCCTCCACGTCAAAGAATACCGCGAGGGCATACATTTTGAATTGAATTGCTTTCTCTGCATAGTGCACTACTGCGTGTATGTAGGCGTGCTGGTTCTTATGGAAAGGATTGTTGGCAAGGACTCCCTCTAGGAGGTGTCTGCCCACCATCTTTTCCATTGCCTTCATCATAAACGATGTTAAACTTATGGGTCTGAAGGATTTCGCTGCAGTGTAGTCTTTCTTTCCCGCCTTTGGGATAAAGACCACGGCAGCCTTCCTCCATGCTGTCGGCACGTATCCTAGCGCGATACTGGATCTGAAGACTCTCCTCATGTACGGACGGAGTATTTCCTGGCCTTTCTGCATCAGCGCCGGGAATATACCGTCTGGCCCAGGTGACTTATAGGGGCTGAACTCATTGATCGCCCAGATGATGGTGCCGTCCGTTATCACGCGATCTGCTAGTCCCCAATCAGGTTGTACGCCTGTCCGTGGTCCAGCTGGATGTTGCGTCCGACGGTCGCCTCCCTCTCCGGGAAAGAGAACCTCAAGGAGGTGCTGCAACGACTCCTCGCTTGAGACGGTCCAGCTTCCATCTGACTTCTTTAACGACGTTAACGTTTGCCTTGAGTCGCTGCTTAGTGTATATTTTTTAAAGCTTCGATAGATCTTTTCTTCCTGATTCCAAAAATATACCATGTGTTACGGTTGTCTATCGGTCATTGAACAAATTTAGAAAATTGTTGCCATAAGAGCAATGTGTTGAAAAAACAACCACCTAAACTATTGCCTAACATTGCCCTTATTAATTAATGCAAATTATTTTTTATGTCACTCGAGAACTGCTAGAGATAAACCCTACATATGGTATATTTTTGGAATCAGGAAGAAAAGATCTATCGAAGTTTTAAAAAATAAACAGGGTGTTCCATTTAATATAAGAAAGTCGATGTCTAAGTTTGACATATGGATTGACATTTGACAAACAATATCTGTCATATGGGTTAGAAGGCTCTTAAAAAATTATAAAACTTTTCTATTTAGACTTTTTTTTCTATCATCAATAATAAAGGCGCTAACCAGGGGTTCAAAATATAGTGAATCATCCTGTACGTAGATTATTAAAGAATAAATATTATATAATATAATTTTACCGAAGGAAAGTCGAATGTTTCAAATACTATAAAGAAGATTTTAGGAAATAGTAGATACGTAGAGACAAATACTTTAACTACCTACCTCTGTTACGATTTTATACTTATTTATGTTAAATTTGTACCCAGTAGTAATTATTTACTATTATTATAACATAATTATTAATAATTAATAGATTTTATATTTTGTAAACTAACAAAATTAACAGCATGGTTGTAATTTTTCCACTTTAACAATGCCTAAATTATTCTTTATGTTTTTGCTTCAAAAACAAGATTGACAAAAAAATGTCATTTTTGGATCTACACAGAAATTAATTTTGTTAGTACAATTTTAATAATGCGTTTCAATGTTCAAACACCAAAACTTTGTTTATAATCTACAAACACCACAATACATAACGACACTGTTTGATATAATGTAGAGACATTACCTATTGTTAAATTAAATTAATAAAATGCTTTTATGAATAACTAAAGTATATTTATTTTTGAAACAGGTTGTGCGCCTGTCTGGAGACAAATCCGCCACTGATCTGGATTTCTTCTTGTATCTTAAGCAGTTAACTTTTCAATATCTAATTTTAGACCAAAAATGCACATTTTGTATTTTGCACCACCTTCATTGCAGTTAGCTAAAATTTTTAATTATAGCTAGCTGCAATTTTTAATATTTTAATAGCTCAAGCCTAACTTTCATCTTCTACACTAATTCTTCTAGCACCAATATGATATTTTCAGTACCAATACCGTTTAAAAAAAAAACAAGTTTGGTTTGAGCTCCTTAGGTTGGCATTAAAAACTCACAAATTTTGATATGTTATTTTGTATAAATGCTTAAGACCTTCACTCGCAGAATTACATAGTCCAAAGCATAACGCATAGCAAGTTTAACCTAATGAAAATATTATTTGATACAATATATTCATCATAAAATACGTCTTCACATCATTTGTTATTTTGTTGAGCTCTAATGCTATGCGTGATGTGATCCTGTACAACCTTATATGTGATGGCCTTTATGTATGACTTTTTATTGGAAACCAATTCATTTTAATAACAATTTAATTGTATTTTTACTTATTTTTTAATAGAGTAAATTTATTTAATTTTAATAAAGAATTTTATTAGTTTTAAAGGAAGTATTGCCTCTTACTGTTTCAAAAACGTAAGAAAATTTTAGGACTATAATAGATATTAGTTGCTGTATTTAAAACACTGAAAGTAACTGACAGAAAAATAATAAAATCGCCTATGTTCTCTTTTTTTAAATAAATCAAGTCAAATCAAACAGAATCCTGAAATGTCTTGCATTACACATACGTATTTTAAAAATATTTAACATAGGTAGCCGTTGTGTGCCAATTGAAGAAGACCCATTCTATCAGTGCGCACCGTGTCCACCCGGACATACTGGACATGACTGTAGAGACCGAGATGAGGTAGGTGATTTGTTAGGGACTTATATTTAAAAATAAGGCTTGAAGATATCAAAGCTATTTCATACCATTTGTTTTGAAGAAAGCAAGGCGAATTTTTTTGGCTAGATTTTACTTGTAGTAGATTTTTCTCATTCGGTAGGTAAATTAAGTGGCGTAGCCAGGGGGGGTTTTGAGGGTTAAAAGTTAACCCCCTCCAGGAGGTCCAACCCAATCTACAATGATGATCAGGGGCCCCAAGTAGAGCTATACCTCCCCACTTTTTTGACTCTTTACTCTGGTTTGTGACGTATGTTTCGTGTGAATTTTAAAAATTTTGCCTGCGGTGATATGACGTCATTAATTGTTACAATTTTTAAAAACGTGTGTAGTATAATTTTTCTTAAAATTTTCATCTGCGGCGTATACACAAATCTATATATACTACCGCTTCTAACCCAATCTACTTTTTCAAAAATATTTTAAAATAAACCTAAGGGGTCAAAATTTTTAGAAAATTTTTTTTTGTCAATTATTAAATATTGTTACAATTTTGTTTGTTAAATTTTAGGCAATTTTTTGGTCAACAACATTTGAAACGCGTAAAAAATGCATTTTATTGTAATTTCTTCAAAATTGCAGCGCATTTAAAGGTTAGTTTTGAAAAAAATCTGCAAATGAGACTAGAAGAGACTTGCTGTTAAAAACAAGTATTTTTTTTCGTATACACCAACTCAACACCTATTAAACCGCCCCTCTCCCCTCCCTTCTGTTCAAGAGCTCAAGCAATATAGGCACATGGCTAATTTTTAAAAATTTGCCATATAGGTAGGTAGCTGATTTTTATTAAATGATGAAACCTTCCCCCCCAGAGCCAATATCTGGCTACGCCATTGGTAAATTGACTTCTAAAATTTAGATACTCAACATGAAAAATGTATTACCTCATTTAATGGTGTCTAAATTGCCTTCTTGGATGTCAAGTTTTTTAACAAGTCGCTATCCAGATAAACAACCTAGCTGTAAATTTCGTCGATTCACAACGTTTATCCAGCGCATTTCCTGTTTAATTTTTCTGCCACTCACCCCTTCGAACCGAGAAAACCTGTTAAATTGTAGTTGGTCAGTGTAGCTATTCTTGAAGGGAAAAGAAAATAATTTCCCACAAATGCGCCTTTCCTATGTAGCAATATGGCTTTAGCTGTTGTTTGTGGCAACACTTCTACAGTATTATAGAAAGGTTGTAGCAGCTGTTTTTACCCCTCATTTTTTGGTTGTCACAATGTTGTAGCTGTGCATTTTAAGCTTAAAACATATTTTTAGAAGTAAATAAAAATTAGAAAAAGGAAATATGTATCTTAAAGTTTTAAGTCATCATCATGATAATCCGTAAAAAAGGCCATTACACGAGTAAATTTGGGTGCCTCGGGCAGTTTCTTGATAAAACCCATCAAAAATACACGCGCCTCAAAAAATCAGCATATTACTGTTTTTGATTATTAATTTTTTATAGGTTATGTTTACCTTTTTTCAATGAATTTCGTTCAAAAGTATTAAAAATGCCTATGTTATGGATTATGCATAATTTGTATTGCACTATTTGGTAAAATAATGTATTTTTCAATAAATAATTTTAATTTTACAATCACAATTTTCTGTTTTCATAAAATAAATCATGGCCGCCCAAAGAAAAAAGACGTCGATAAGATTTTGCTTTTTTTGTGGATAGAAGAGAATTTAAAGCCAGTTACTAGCAAAATACTTTTTGGGCCAGTGGAATAAAAAAAGAAGAAGAGCAGAACTGGAAGTAACGCGTAGTTCACATTCTACCTTTTTTTCGCTACCCATTATTTCTTTCTTTGTCATATTGAGTAAGAGGGCAATGTATTTTCCAATCACTCTCACTTTTTTCTGCAAATATAAAAGTAGATATCAGTTGCAAGCAGGTGGAATATGGACTAGACGCCATTGATTATCGTAAGTTTTCTATACAGCGGTAGAAGGCGTGGCATTCGCAGCTGTTCGCAGCATTTGGTTTTGGCTATAAATGTTCAAAAAAAGTAAAAATTATGACCATTTGGTGTAGCTCAGTATCAACTTTTATCGTGACACAAAACATAGCTTTAATAGCTGGTTTAATAGACAACCTTGCATTTGTAACAACTGGGTATTAAAGTAGATTGCCATAACAATTTGACAGCTAAAAAGGCAGCTTAAATAAAGCTAGCTACTTTATAGTAAAAACTTAGTTGCCGCAACGTTGTGACAGCTATAGGATTGCTGGAAAATCTATAGTGTACAGACTGTGCTGTTTGGGAAACAATCAATAATACATGAGAAAGTAAAAATAAACGTTCTTGTCGAAATATGCACAAAAATGTGCGTATTTGTATGGCAGTTTCTGCTCCACTTCAATGCAATCCTAGTGCTTCACTTTTCACAAATATCTACTTTGCTTTTGATTCACAAAATGGTCAACATATTCTTGAGAACACACTTTTAAAAGCCATCTGACATTTTCTTCTTAAAACTTTTTAAACTTCTACAAGGTTTTATTGCAAATCTTGGTGTGAGGTAGCTTCTATGTTTACAGGTTTTATGACATTTTGGTACTGACACTTTTTAACACTCCTTAAAGTATAATGTGTGTCATTCACAATTAAACATTCATGTGGTTTTTAATTGATCTCAAAGTCATTCTGTAACACCACTTAAACGATATAGTGAGTGAGTGAGTTGGAAAAAAGCCTATTCTTCCCAAAAATGATATTTAAGACTCCACCCCAACCAATTATCCCATAAATCAAATGACATTGAACCAATTCACATTACAGAATTTTTAAGTTGGCTTGTGGATATGTAATCTTTCAAATATCTGAATTTTGACGAGATTCCTCTTAATTTCTGGACAATATACTTACTATATAATTCCCAACGAAGATTATAATCTATCTTGTTATACCTAAATATTTAATGGACTTTGTGGTGTGTATTAAAAAACTATCGACTAATATCCCTTGGATGTTTTTTGTGGTTTGTGACCGGAGCAACACCGTCCCCTAAGGTACGGCCTAGTTAACCTAACTTTCCCGTTAATTTTTGTGTATTGGATTCTGTCACTCAGATGGCTTTTGATAATTTCAAAAAAAATTTCCCTTATAGCGTATTTTTGTATTTTATCCAATAAGAACTGATGTGAAACAGTATCGAAAACTTTGGCTAAGTCGACGAAAACACACAATGTAGGACTACTTTCATCAATATTTTTGTATAGTTGCGATGTTACCCTAGCAATTGCGTCCTCCGTCGATCTGCCCTCCATGAAATCGAATTGAGATTCAGAAATTAGTTTGTATTTTTTTAAAAACTTTAGCATTCTATATTTCAAGATTTTCTCAAAAATTTTTCCAAGACTTGATATTAGCGAAACTGGCCGATAGATTACTATATGTTCCTTCTTAAAATCGGAGAAATCACACCAACCTTTTACAAAAAAAATGTTATTAGTGTCATTTTCTACACAGGTTGAATTTGGAAAAAACAAAGAGTGACATCGCAAAAAAAATTATTTTTGAAAATTTTTCAGTGATCTTGAGGCTCTGAAAATGTAACAAAAGAAAAACAACTAAATATTTTTGTTTGATGCAAGGTTCCTATTTGTAATTTACGTCCTATTTGTGATTTTTTATAGTGATATTAACATTGAATTTGGCCCTTGACAGTGCGACCTAGACAAACCCTGTGACCCAGTAGTAGAATGCACAAACCTTTGGCCAGGTCATCGATGTGGTCCATGCCCATCAGGATTTAGAGAAGAAAAATATTCTTCAAGAACCCGATGCGTTGATATAGACGAGTGTTACGAAAATCGCGACATTTGTGGACCATATTCTTCATGCACAAATAATCAGGTAACGTTCACTTAGGTAATTTTTTTGTATGATGTGGGAAATGGCCAAAATTTTTACCTGAGGTGTTAGGGAATAAGTTCCACCACCTTGTATAATAAATTACTGTGTTACTAAGTTCCGGATCAATTTCAATATGGCAGGTGACATTTAAACAATGTCATTTCCAGAAAAGTGATTCGATTGGATTTGAAATGAAGAGTATAGCCCTAAAAAAAGTCGGTCGGTCGAACAAGCCCGCTATAATAATATATTCTAGTCTGCAGTGGAAAATTAAAGTTTAAAAAAAGTGTGTAATTTTTCTTTTTAATAGACTCTGTATGTAGTACCTACTCCATAAAGAGATCAACCAAATTGGAGTTTGGGGTTTCCTTATTAATTTTATTGATAATTTTGTGGTAACAGTACATGCAGGGGCTATTAAAAAAGCTAAAGTATTAGCCCCGTGTTTTTTTAGGCGTTACTTTTTCATTGTAGGGCACTTATATAGCTTAGTTCCGGGTCACAAAAGGTCACTCGGGAAAAGAAAAGGCCAAAAGACTTGCCAAAATAAGGCGCATGTAAAATCTGATCTGGACTATATGGAGAAGCAGTTAAAAGCTAAATTTTGTACTATAAGTGCAAAGTGTGATGCCGCACAAAATGTTTTTGCTATTGCCCTAGATCGCAACTATGGCCCTAAACAGAAAACAGACTTTTCAAGACGGGTTTAATTATATATCCATACTCTAAATTAAAAATAAAAATAATTTAGGGCAATTACTGCAAAAGTCTGCTTTTGATTTTTAACTGTTCAAATAGAGGGTGGCTTAAAGAATTAAACGACAGGGCAAGATAGACCGTAATTACCAGAGTACTGTAGAATGAAAAGGCAAAAGATGGGTCTAAGTAGTATTTCTGCCGGTGGAAGGAAAATACTCTATAGCACTGTGTGGACAAATCTTGAAATTTTCTGGTGGTATAAGTTAAGAAATGTCAACTAATCTGCTTCTTTATAGGGATCTTATGAATGTATTGCCAACTATATACAATGTGATCAAGGATATTTAAACACAAGTAGAGGATGTGAACTAGAAAATGGTTGCGGAAATATAGGAAAATGTGACAATAACGCCATATGCATTAGTCGAGGTAAATATATCAACGACATTACATTACAGAAAGCTTTTCGCGAAACATTCTATGTAATTTTATACATTTTAGGATTCAACCATCACGAGTGCGAGTGTGTCACTGGATACGCTGGTAATGGTCTTGTTTGCGGTTCGGACAGTGATCTGGACGGATGGCCTGATAACACACTTCCATGTAGAGATGCTCATTGCAAAGAGGTAATTATACAAAAAGTATTTTGAAAGCCTCTCATTCACCCATAAAAATTAAGCCTCGAGGTTCTCTTTTAGGCTAGAATAATTTGCCAAGATCGAGGCGAAGATCTATCTTGGCTGGGGGCCATGAATTGAATTAATAATAACTATGTTGTTGTTTTTAGGATAATTGCGTAAGAATTCCGAATTCAGGACAAGAGGATGTAGACAACGATGGAGTTGGAGATGCATGTGATCCAGACCCTGATAATGATGGTATTACTTTTAATGTAAGCAAATCATAATATAAGTTTTACTTTTAATGCAACGGTGAAAAATAAGACTAGCCAGCGGATGGGAACTATTAGTCCTACACACTTGACAAAAAAAATGTTTGCTTAAATTGGGGCCCGCCTTTTTATGCAAAATATTTTTGCGCGGCTCAGCCTTTCAAGATCTTTAACAAATTTTGTTGGTAGATTGTGATTTTCTGCCAATAAAACTAAATATATTTTGTTATCCTGGTAAACGTGTGCCGATTACCAATTGTTTGCCTTTATTTGTTTAACTAACAGTATGTTTCATAGGCTTTTACAGTGTCACGCCTTATTATTATTATTACCATTTTTAGGATAATTGTCCACTGAGAGCTAACACTGATCAAAGAGATTCTGACGACAGACCGGATAGCATTGGTGATGTATGTGATAACTGTCCTGTTAAATACAATCCTGATCAGTCAGATATTGATGGAGACGGTCAGGGTAGGTAACATTTAGCTATCTTATACAAACTTGATACTTTATAGGTTCCATTTTAAAACTTATGAACGTTCGTACTATTTCATAAACAAACCCCAATTTTAGGTGACGAATGTGATCAAGACATAGACGGTGATGGTATTTATAATGAAGAGGACAACTGTCCAAAAGCGGCAAACCGTGATCAGAAAGACTCCGATGGTGATCGCATTGGAGACGCTTGCGATAATTGCCCTAATGAATTTAATCCGTCACAGGAAGATTCTGACGAAAATGGGGCGGGAGATGTGTGCGATGCTGGTAGTGATATTGATCAGTAAGTTTGCACTTTATATATTTCTGATGGAAAAAAATTACAAAGATATACTGCCTTTAACAGAGTGCAGTAAAGTACATGAGCTTTCAATTACTAAATTGGTGTTTTCTTATTATTATTTTTAGTGATGGCGTCCGTGACCACAGAGACAACTGCAAACACAAACCAAACCCAGACCAAAAAGATTCAGACGGAGATGGAAAAGGAGATGTATGTGACGATGATATAGATGGAGATGGTATTTATAACGATAGAGATAACTGCCCTCTCAAGTATAATCCATATCAAGAGGATTCAAATAGTAAGTATACATTTTACAGTAGCACACCTCCTTCTATATTTGTTACGCCACATAATAACTTTCTTTTGCTCATTTTCTTATCGGCGAACTGTTTTCCTATTTTACTTTATATATTTCTATTTTATAGACAACAACCGTGGAGACGTTTGTGAGTTTGATTGGGATGGAGATGGTGTACCCGATGGTATTGACGTTTGCCCTAACAACTCGTTAATCCATCACACCGACTTTAGCAAATACGATAAAGTGGCCCTGGATCCTATCGGCGTATCTCAAATTGATCCCAATTGGATCATTTACAATCAAGGCGCTGAGATTCTACAGACAATCAACAGTGACCCCGGATTGGCCGTTGGAAATGACAGTTTCGGTGGAGTTGATTTCGAAGGAACCTTCTTTGTGGATTCTGATATTGATGACGATTACATCGGATTTATTTTCAGGTAAGCTTGACCTCACAATCCTCTTAAAATTTGTTAAAAGAGACAATAAAGTTATTAATTGAACTAAAATAAAAAAATGTATTTTTTAGCTACCAAAGCAATAGACGCTTCTATACAGTTATGTGGAAGAAGAACGAACAAACCTACTGGCAAATGTCTCCGTTCCGGGCCGTAGCTCAACCTGGTATACAACTCAAAGTAGTGAACTCAGATACAGGTCCGGGACAGTATTTGAGGAACGCCTTATGGCATACCGGAGATACTGACAATCAAGTTAAACTTTTATGGAAGGACCCTAGAAATGTCGGCTGGAGAGAAAAAGTTGCTTATCGGTTAGTTTAAAGGCCCAGTCCCACGATAGAAACTTTGTATGTAATGATGATTTTGAAAGCAGATAACTGGAAAATACGTATTACTTTTCATATATATTTTTGTTTTATACTTTTCAGATGGAATCTCATCCACAGACCGAAAATAGGACTCATCAGACTGCGCATTTTTGAAGGAGAAAACATGGTCTCCGACTCTGGAAATCAATTCGACACCACTTTAAGAGGAGGAAGACTGGGAGTATTTTGCTTTTCGCAAGAACAAATTAGATGGTCTCGATTGGCATATAGATGTAATGGTAAGTTAAATTAATAGCTCTTTTGACAAAAATTGTTTTAAATATCCTTCTATAATCATTACACAATCATTTAATTTTATTAGTTGATGTAAAAATGTGGCCAAGCACGTGAAAAAGTCGGTAAAATTAGTTTTGTAGCCATTATAGAGTGGCTAGGGCTTCACTGCCGTCAGATATGTTAAAAAGCAAAACAAAATTTTTGCCCAAGAACAAATTTGGTTAGAGTGAGGACAAACAGTTAAATTCAGGCAAGAAAATACTTCAGTGTCTATTTTTTACAGAAAAGTTTTTTTTTCGGGTCGTATCTGTATATAGCTTATATATTTAGCTACTAACCCAATTTTTTTGAAAAAAATTAAATAAAGTGCTTCTCTTTTTAGAAATTTTAATATTGTGTATTTTTTTTAGTTAGTTAGTTAAAGTCATATAATTATGAGATACTATAACGGCCCAAGTGTCGCAAAATTTATAACGAAACAATACCGCCTCCACGGAGGTCGTATTGAACGAAAATAACTTTCAAAAACAAAGAAGAAAATTCAAAATCGCGGTTGGCGTGGAAAGGTCTACTACGACATCATCTGTCCGAAAACTTTGATTTTATCTAATTGAATTTATTTGTTATATTATGAATAAAACATCTCCAACCGCAAATTTAACCTAACTCGAGGGTTTCAATCCACAAGGTAAACCCGTTACATGATTACATGGCGCCCAAGTGCCGAACCGACATCCTGAGAAAACTCGGCATCGTCAAAAGTTTACATTTTTGACGAGCTGTGATTTTGCCAGTTTGCTTATTTTATTTTGATGTTTTTGTGCTTTAAATTATTTTGGCGTTATTTTCTATGATTGCGTGCGTTATTTAAGTAAATATGGTAAGCATTATGGACCCTTTTTGCGTCTTAAACCTCTCCTCAAAAGCAATTAAGCCTCAAACATCTTGCTTTTTGTTTTCTAATCTTGTTTTGTCCATGTTTAAATCTAGAGGAATCCAATTTTCTATTGATACGAAATTAGGGGAAACACTGGAAAAACTTTTAATTTTTTTTTTATGGTAGTGTCCACTCTTTTAGTAAATTTTCCAACAGTAAACAAAAATATTAAATATAAACCTAAATCTTCGCTGTCAGATGGTTCTCCGTTCTCAGGTAGCAAGGACACGTCACAGGACGTCTTAATCGCGTCATAATTAAGTCAAATTCATCGAGGTCAAATTTTAGTCATATTATGACGTTATTAAAGCGACATGTTAGAGACAAATTTGATACGTCTTATGATCTATCTAATTTGACGAATAGAACTTGTTTTGGGTTTATATTTTCAAATCTTCAAATGCTATTTACTACAAAGGTTGATCATTATGACGTGATCTACAATGACCTATATTTTTACGCCTTTGCGTAAATTCGGAAAAGATGAAACGTAAACTCCCATTTCATTTCATAAAAAATAAAACAAAAAATGCGGCAGAAATTGCACAGAATAAACATGTTAGATATTCTTATTTATTTTGAAAAGCCGTATTTCCCCGTATATATATTCTATTGCCGGCAGAGTGAAAAAAGCCAAATTTCTGTCCTTTACAGCTTTATGCGAAAAGCAGAGAGAGATGTGTGTGTTGCATACGAATCCGCGGGATGACACCCGACAAAGCCCGAAGGTGTGGTCATACAGTCGGATATTTTCGTGTATCAATATTTTTTGAAATAAATGCCTTTTTTCGATTGTACAATGTACTTTTTAATGCGACAAAATGACGTCACTTATCCGACACATTGACGTTGATAATTTAGTTATTTTTACATAAAACGACGTCATTTTACGTCGTCTTAAAGACGTCAATTTTACGTCATAAATTTGGTGGTTTTGACGTAATCGATGACGATTTATCCACGTCATTGTGATGTGTCCTTGCTACCTGGGTTGCTTTCACTACTGACGCGATCCACGCGCCTGCCCATTACACTCGTCGTCTCTGGGGTTTTTTCCAGGCCAACTTGATTGGGAGAGATTAGATCAGTCAAGTCACACCCTCCCCCTCCCCCGAAAGATATTAGAGTTTTGGTATGCTCATAATTTCGAACCAATTTCGAGCTAATTTTGAAGCACTTTTAAAAATTTTGAACCACACTCCTTCCTGTTTTTTTTTTAATATTCAAAATTGGTTCGAAATTATAAGCATATCCAAACTCGAATATCTTTCGGGGGGAGGGGGGGTTTGTGGCTTGATTGACCTGAGTTATTATCGGTGCGCATTTTTCTCGGGAGAAGCAAGGGAAGGGCCGTTATATTAGCTCATACTTATAGGGTTAAAGTATATTAACCTTGACAAATAACGTATTTAGGCCCTCCGTAAAGAAGTCAGACCACCTGGTTGGATTATTGTTTCCTTAACGAAAGTGTCAATTTAAAAGACGTTGACAATATTGGCAATCCCTGATTGATCAATGAAAGTTTGGTATTTCCCAAACAAAATACATAATTTTTTCGATTTTTCGTTTACAGATAAATTGGCAGAAGAATTTTGGAGAGACTTACCACCTAGGTTCCAAAACAGAATTGAGATAGACGACACAAATATCAGGTTGTAGGAATGTTGCTATAGCACAAAATCCTATAGTTTAGGGCGGGGTTCTTAAATTAGTGCTTAATTTTTCACCTCTGTCTTTTTCTACCATACTATGTAAAATACAGCACCAAATTTACGAATTGTGCATTAAGTTGATCCTGGGTAATCCCGCCTACCTTCTAAAATAATGTGAAATTTATTTATTTTTTTATTTTTGTTGACACGGAGTTTCTATTGATTGATGGATGATTATTAAAAAGTAGATACCTAGTACATTTTCATATTCATTTACTACGTTTATAAGCGCGGTTTTATGTAAGGACAGTTTTAAATAAAATCGCTTTCTCCTTTATTAAATGTCGGTTTAAAAAAAAAACAAAAGAACTAAATTAACAACAGATTTTTTTGATATTTCTTTAGGTTTGGAGCAATGTGCTAACAGGTTTATACCGACCCTAAAATCGGTTTTAAAGCGATAAACCACTTTCTTAATTCGCTTTTAAAATAAAATCAATTTAATCCTTAAAACGGTTTTAGTGGTGTTTACTCGACATACTTTTTAAACCGACGTTATATAAAAACGCTTCAAGAGGCCCGTATAAACAAAGTAAATTTTTCTCCTTTTACATATTTATAAATAAATAGGAAACATAACAATTTGATTATACAGACGAAGACCGATTCTAAAAATGAAACTCAACTATTTATTTGTTTATATATAATATTAGTTTTTCGGAAAGTCCATTTAAAAAAGATGCAGTAACTTTAATACAGATTGAAAACGTAGTAAGTATTTATTTTCGCTTTTAGCAAATACGTATCTAGAAAACTTGGGTGACAAACCTAACCAAACTACCTAATGAAAACTCAAGCACGTAAGTACTTATTGGAATTTTAGAGGATTTTGCTAAAAAGGAAAAATGTGCATTTCTAGTAAATTTAAATATCCACCAATCCGCAACATATACTTTACTTTTTATAACATGAGCGTCCGTAATATAAATAAAAAACAATTATAAAATATTTCTAGATTATTTGTGAAAAAATTGTCCTATATTCTGTTAAAAATATATTGCTCAAAGGGGCTCTCCACTTATTTTACAAGTTGAGTTTATTTTGTAGAAGAAAGGACGCTGAATCCTTTTTTAGATCTCTACTTTTAACGAACATAGCGAGCTATCTGCATTATGCCGCTCTGACGTCATAGTTCCTTATGGCTAAATGTTAAATCAACACCTGCTTAACTTGAGAACGGTGTTGGATTTACCTTTAAACTTCCTTTTTTTAAAAAACGGGACCTTAAGATGATTTAATCTCGTATCATTGCCAACATAGGTTAAAAGTTTTATTGCTTTTTTTAATTGGAATTATAATATATAGTATTATATAATAATATGTAATACTGAAATCTATAAAAGAATAAATACAAAAAGTAATAAACCCACTTTTTTTCTATACATTTTTAATAAATACAACATTGACCTCACGCTCCTCAGGATATTCCTCTCGTACATTTCGTACGAAAAAAATATATTTTTTCTTCTGCAACTCATGCAGTTTTTGTTAGTAGTTATTTGAGTCTCCTGTTTTCATTGGGTAAATGAATTAAATGAAATGGATACTCAAGTTTTCCAATAAATAAATAAATAATATTTTTAATTTTAAGGTTTTCTTTGCACCAGGAGCCTTCTTCTATGTAGGAAACACAATAAGCACAAAATAGTATATTACATAAAGAGAGAAGAAAATTATAAATTTCACACGAGCGTGACTGTTGTGAACGAGGCGCTAACCGAGTCAAACAAGACGCGAGTATAAGAAAGTTACTTTCTATCGAGTTGTGTACGCTATTTTTCCTACGAACACTGATGAATTGCACTAATTTTTGTAAATATTTGTCATTAATTTTGCACAAATCAATTGAAACTGCTGCACATGTGTGGAAAAGTACTTTGCAACACATGTGAGGAAAAATTTCTGCACTCGGGTGAAATTTAACGTTTTCTAAGGATCCAAATCGTGAGAGATCCATCATTTTCATATGTCGTCGTAGGACGTAGGAAATATACAACATCCAATGCCTCCGATATCGCATCATCCAATCTTTTACAGTCTATTATTTCGGACATTTCCAGCTCTTTATTCCTTATTTCTGATATCAAATTTTGATTTGCTACTGATGATGCCACTTTTTATGAAAAAAAAAATGAGAACCGTACGTAGGAAGGAACAGAAAACAACAAAAATTGACAAGCATAATTGTAAACCATAAAGAACTGTGACGTTACAGTAAAGCTGCATGTGCCTCTATATATCCGTTAAGCTGAAGATACAATTAAAAATACAAGCTACTAGATACTAGCGACAGTTTTGATATTTTGTATCAATTTGTATCTCATTAACGAAAATCGCACAAAAAGCTTGGATTTTCAATTGTGCCTTCAGCTTTATAAATGGAGATCTCTAAAAAAAATTGTATCTAAGCATAAAGTTAGTTACATACTTTATATATCTAAGTATTCAGGGCCCCTTCATCTACAAAATAAGCCAAACTTGAAAAAAAAAGTGAAGGACCCCTTTAATTTTTAGCTCTCATGCAGGGTGATTTTATGTAAAGGTAGGTAGGTATGTAATAATGTTATGTTTAACTGTTTTGCTTTAGATTTTTATTAACTTACATTATGTTTGACATTTTTGGATTATTATTATTTTTACTGTTATTTTCTTACTGTAGAAAGAGATTTCCAATAGTTTTACATTACTTATATATTTTATAGCCTGTTACAAAAAATCACACCAAAATGATATTTTTTAGTTAATTTTATGCTGTACTTAAATTTAAATGGTTATTATTGTCAGTATACTTTTAGGACATTTATTATTATTATTATTACCAAAGCATAAAAACCTGAAATAGAATTCACTTCCAAAATCAACAAATTATCAATAATTTTTTACGATAAATTAATAAAAATTAACAAGTTCTAAATTTTGTTTGTTTTTTTTATATTTTCAACCATAAAACATTTAATGGTTATTTTTGTATAAATAATTTACATTAATCTTATAGTTTTTAAAAAGTAAGTATAACAAATAATATCAATTAATAAAAATAACATACATCTTTCAACTTTTAAAATAAAAAATCATACATACTTTGACACCGTTCAACATTGAAAAAAATAAAAAATAGTTAGTGATGATTAATAAAACTTAAAAATAATAATCTTTGACGCAATTGACAAAAACGACTTTAAATTAAACTAATAATAAACCCTAAAAAGAGAGGTTCACTTCCTTTTTTCGAGATATATTTTTTTCGAGTATAAATAGCAAAAAAGGGCGAACCACTAATCTAATAAAATAGATACACCTAATGCTTGTACAACTTACTTTTCCATCCTAGAGAACATTTAAATGTCTTTATGAGAAGTGTAAAATGTTATCAGTTAATATCCATTTATTTCCTAAGAGAAAAGTCACAAAAAATTGAGCCACACCAAAAAAGAATGATATAGTATCAAACCTGCTGAATGGTTTCCACTCAAATTGCAATTACCAGCAAATTCCATCACTTTTTAAAAATATCTTTTCGTTTTTTAATTTTTCTGGCTCTTCATGCTAGTGACAATCATATACTGAGGCATATGCAGGCAAGTTTTTTATTTCCGCTCTAACGTAAGCGTCATTCTTTCTGACACTTTTGAAAAAAAATAAACGGATTTCACCTATTTTAATAATTGTTTAAAATTTTTGGAGTTTAGTGAATTTAATTAATTTGGCTAAGAAAATTAGTTGTACACTTTTATAATACAAACAACTACTTTTATCATCAACATAGACAGAATTTTTTCTAAAATGCTATCTTAAAGCAGTTGACATGCTGGCAAGATCACGTCACATAATTTTGAGGCCATTGGCCATCAAACCGCCTCTTTTTCTAGATAAAAAAAAAACAAAAACAAAAACACATTTTAGATCGAAAAGTGTCAAAAAGTTAAGCCAAATTAGTAATTTTTAACCCATAGAGTGGGTTGGGGGTAATAAAATGTTACATTCCATCTTTATGAAGGTGGAGTTTTAACAAATTTAACCCACTGCACTCCACCAGACTGTTTTCATTCATGCTCAAATAAACTACGGCTATATTAGAAATGGTTAAAAAAGTGATTCAACAGCAATATTTTTTTAAATTATAATCCGCCTAAAGGCTCGCTGTTTTAGAATTTATAAAATCTAACTTAAATGTTTGTTGTTTTTTTTTTTACAAAAAGGGAATGGTTTGATAGTTTAACATTTTTCTGTTCCTCATTTTTTTTCACGCCATTCCTTTGGCCATATTCAACTTAAGTTAGCTACCAAGGTTGTAACTAGCTAAAATATAATTTTCAACAGAACAAACTACAAAGTTCTTGAAACTTGGATTTTTAAAAGGCATTTAAATACTGCCTGTTCCAAAAAACATCAAAAAATAAAATCTTTTAGCAGGTTTTTTTTTGAAAAATGAGAATGAGATTTTTATACAAAAGCCATCATGTTACCATTATCGACTTTTTAATAGAGACAAACTTAAAATCTTGAATATTATGATACAATCAAAGAGAAGCAAGCAGACACAATGTAAATGTCTCTTCCCAGACCACAGATATGAAAATTCAAATTATAAATAGTTCTCAAAAAGAGGAACCTACGTGTATACCTACCTAATTTTTGAAGTTTTGATGTGAAATTATATAAAGGTTACGATAGCAAAAGTATTAAAATAACATTGGTCAGTTGGTCAGTTGGACATTCATCAGTTCTTTTATGTAACGTTATTTTCCATACTGGCGGTATTTTAGACAAACTAAATTAATGTTTGTCTTCCGCTCTAGCTATTTCGGTAAGCTCGTTTTCTTCGGCGTTTAGTTTATCGGTTTCTGAAATCCTGCTAAGTTCTCCTACGCTCAAGAGATCCACCAATCGGGCTCCCAAGCAGTCACACATGACATTTATCGTAGTTCGAAATCGATCCCTAAAAATACAATTTTGTTTTCTGCAATACTGCCAGTCGTTTCCGATTTAAAATTATAAAATACGTCAGCCTTCTTAGGCTACCTACTTTTGCATTAACCAAAATTTAAAGTATTACAGAAAACTTAGAAGGGTTCCTAATTAGTGGTGAATTGCGAACGAAATATTAGACATACCTAGTAAAAGTCCTGAGCCCACCCCCCACGGAAACATGGTCAAAATGGCGCCGCAATCTTAAATTTTGGCACATGTTCGTCTACCCAGACAGCATCATTCGTCCCATACCTAGGTACGTACAATGTACATACAAAAGTGTACGTACTTACTACGTTGTTAAGTTGTCATAACTTGGACGTAGTTCATTTATGTAACATTTCTCTCACTTCTAACGCATACTTTTGTATAAGTATTTTTCATTCTCTCAAAATAATTGGTATTTTATGAATACCCGCATCCACCTTCACGAACTCTTTCTTAGTTCTAGCAAAAACCTATTCATTTCAAGTTTCTAATATTCAACGTTAAGTATGATTAAGTAAGTCAACGAGTTATTTGAAATATTTGGTAATAATCCTTCAATCAAAAGTAAGTACTGGCGGCCCTTACAAACCTTATTTAAAATGGAAATTTTAAAATGAAAAATGAAAAATAGTCGTCGTGGAAATGTAAATAATAACTAATTTATATAATGTATCATTGCGAGGATTGCCCTCAATTCCTATAAAAGCGTATCTAAATCCATAAAATACTACAACCAAAAAACCATAAATTCTTATAAACTAACGGGTGTCCCATAAGTTTTGGCACAAAGTTCAAGGAGCTCAAAAGAAATACCTAAGTTACTTACCAAGTTGGCTTTGGTAACAAAAGTTTCCTTGTTTCCTAGGTTTCAATTTGACATATTTATGTTTTAAGTCAGTTTGTAAAAAATGTCTTACAAACTGGAAATAAGAAAATCTATTTATAATTTGGTTGGGCAAATGCCCAAAGCTAAAATAGTGCGAATCTTTCAACACCAAGATATATCCAGGAGAACCATTTATCGAACCATATTGGAAAGCGAACAGGGTATTCCTTGTATGAACCTCCCGAAAAGTGGAAGACCAATAATTTTCACCCCCCCCCTCGGTGCAACAGAGTGGTAAGGTTGGCTAAAAACAAGGTCGGGGTGTCTGTAAGGAAGCTAGCGAGAAGAAACCAAACTTCAAAAAATACTATTTGTAGAATTTTGAGCAGAAATGGTCAAAAATACCTCAAAAGGCAAAAATGTCCAAAATGCACCCCTAATCAGCTTGCCCGGATACCTCGATGTTATCGATCTCTTCGACGTGTTCATTTTGCGAACAACATATCTATCATAATGGACGATGAAAAGTACTTCACTTTTGAAAACGCAGAAATTCTAGGCAATCAAGGATTTTACACCGATAATATAGAGGAGACTCCGGACAACGTAAGATTCAAAGAAAAAGCCAAATTCGCCGACAAAATTTTAGTGTGGTGTGCAATTTCCGAAAGGGGTATAGCAAGACCATATATAGAGGTTATATTGATAACTGCCTAGTGAAACTCAATGAGTGATTTCAAGAACATCATGCTGAAGACGAAATTATATTTTGGCCCAACCTGGCATCTTGCCATTATGCCAGGGAAACACAAAATTGGCTTCAAGAGCATAATATTCCATATGAACTAAAAAATAACAATCCCCCTAATTTGCCCCAGGCTCACCTCATTAAAGACTTTTGGGCCCACTTGGCAAGGGAAGTGTACGCCGGAGGCTGGAATGCTCAAAATGAAGGCCAACTGCGCCGCAGAATTTTAATCAAGTGCAGAGAAATTAATATTGTCACCACCCAGACCCTTATGAGATGTTTCCGAACAAAGTTGCGGCTTGTTGAGGAACACGGACAGCTGCATATAATATACTAAAATAGATAAATTATATTCATAGAAAAAGAACACAGACAGCTGCATATAATATACTAAAATAGATAAATTATATTCATAGAAAATCAAATTATTAAAAAAAATATATACAGTTTAAATAAAAGTTTGTTTTTCAAAAAGTATACAATTTTTTATTTTGTGCCAAAACTTATGGGACACCCGTTATGAAATTTCCCATTGAAGATCCTAAAATAACAAAAAACACTATAAAAACTCATAAAGATAACATAGAAATTTTAGACGACTCCTATAAATTGTTGTAAAAAACTATGTATTTTTATAAGTTATCCTTAAAAAAACACTATAAACTATTCTACGTTTCTATAAACATAATTTCCTTACGAACAATTAAAAACTTACACCAACAAATCTTTTCAAAAGTTATAAATGTTTATCTGAGGCAATGTAAAACATTATAAACTTTTAAAAACTTTCACTAGTACGTGCCTTTTAAACCATTGTAAAAATTGAATGATCTTTCACTACGGTTTTTTTAAATTTCCGTACGTGACAACTTTAAAAAACTATTAATATGTATGGGGTTTTATTCGTTTTGTTAATAAACTTTTTATGATGGGTTTTTGTCAGGGTACATCAAACAACTAAAATCATTTTAACTAAGTAATAACTAATTATTAAATTTCTAAGAAAACTAAACATTTATCCAGTAACTCATGATATACTTTAAGTATTTTTGTTAATAAAGCGGAGGCAAATCTTTTATATCTGTCCGGTTCTTTCTGACTATACATTACAGCGAATGATAGATTGTAGTTTTTTCTGTCCCAATTCCCAAACACACTGCATAGCAGAATGTATGGCTTTCTATGCGTGTAAAAGAGACAGTTTATAAAACCAGGATGCAAAAGTTAAATGAAAAGAAAAATTTGATGAACGGACAGAAAAGAACACAATTATTTATCCATTAAACTCCCCTGAAAGAAAAAAGTAACTTATAATAAAAAATATAATTTTTATTTTTTTTTTCCGATATAACATTTTGCGCTGCTTTGTTTATATTTGTGCTGTATATCATATACCTAGTAGCTTAAATATACTCGTTACCCAGACCAAACTTGTAAGCAACATCTAGGTAAAATATAGCCAGCCATGGACATACCAAAACAAAAACAAAACTGATTATAGTAGGTAGAAGGAAAGGAAGTCCTGTATTACAGAATGCACTTTTGAAAATGATTTTATAAAGAAAAATCGAAACGCGTTGTGTTAATTGAAATAAAATATTTATGAAGCATACAGGACTTTCTTTCCTTTTACCTACTACATATGATTCAACTGCTTCCCCTGGATTCAAGAAAAAATTTACTACGATTCAAAAAAAAATTGACTTTGCTGCGACTTTTGCACATGCACGAAAATTTATCGATTCGAGAGGTTTCGGTCAGTTTCGGCCGGCTTCGCGGCTACGTCATACGTCTTCAATCGAGGCAACTCGTATTTTCACTCTAGTGCCCGCAGTTTCCTATTTATGACTTGCCGTTTTTCAAAATTACAATAAAGACATATAAATTTAGAAAGATAGGTAATAACCTTTTTTTATGTATTTCTGCCAGTAGCAAAAGAAAAAATTATCTGGAACGGCAGCGGTTGATCTAGAGAGCACAATTTACTTTGGATTTTAACTAAGCTGCAGTTAAACATCAGCGGGATTATGTTTCTTCCTCAGCGGCACACATTTATGTATAAAATATAAATGTCCAAGATTGTTGAGAAAAGTAAACAAATAACGAATTATTTCTGTCAACAACAACGATCGAAAGGGAGATTAATAAGAAAGTAGAGGAACCCCTTGCTTACAACTTTGGAAGGGTTATATTTACGCTAATAAATATATGAAGTATACTTACAATAACCAATCAACGGCAACAATGTTGATCACGGCATCAGCTGGTAATCCAACAGTATCCAATACCATTACCATAGTGACCAATCCAGCCTGAGGTATTCCAGCAGCACCTATACTTGCGGCTGTCGCTGTTAAACTAAAACAAAAATTATGCATCGTAAGACAGGGCCTATATGTAGGTCCTGCTTAAGAGCAGTGGCGGTTCCTTCATAGGAGCACGTGCACCTCCACACAGAATAAGGAAGTAATAATAAAATGTCTTATTTATATTATTCTTTGTAAATAAAAGAAGTTAAAAAACCTCCTAATCATTTACATCAACCGAAAAGAATCTAAAAACAAAAGATCAAAAGATCTTGGGTGGAAATAACGAAAACTCAAACATGGATGGGCATCCCACAAGGAACACACAAAGGACCAAAGCGAAAAGAGAAATGATTAACCGATCTTTCGCCGTGGGCAACCAGCGCAGGCTCGCCAGCGGTTCCACTGGTCACCATCCCCATACATCATTAAACACCATCATACACTTTGATTTCCAACTTTGAATCACTCACAAATAGGCATCGTTCCGCACTGTTACTTCCTATTGGAAATATTAACACGCCAGGACGAATCCGTATCAGGTAACTTGGATAAGTAGTGTGTGTAAGTAGTGGAACCACTGACGAGCCTGCGCTGGTTGCCCAAGGCGAAACATCGTTTAATCATTTCGCTTTAGTCCTTTGTGTATTCCTTGTCGGATGCTCATCCAGGTTTGAATTTTCGTTATTTCCACCCAAGATCTTTTGATCTTTTGTTATTCTTTGTAATTTCCGAAACTTCCTATTATTATCAGCGTTGATTATTATGGCACTACGTCAAAATTAGATTGGTATTTATAATTTAACACAGCCAGGTCCCTTTCCGTCTCGCGCGCTCTCATTGCCGCGTTCATCTTTTCAACAGATTTCTTTATTTTTTATTAGATTAAACCTATTAAGTTTTAACTTCAAATGCTGTATGCAATAGATCTAATATGTCTTTAATTATCACAAATTAAACTTACCAAACGGCAACGGTTTTTCCAAATCCCAGATTAATATTGTTCAGCTGAGCAATAAAAATGGCGGCCACTGCCTCGTATAAGGCCGTTCCGTCCATGTTTATCGTGGCACCAATGGGTATCACGAATCTAGTTACCCTTGGATCCAGTCCCATTTTATCCATTGTTTGAATTGTGATTGGCATAGTGGCTGAACTAAAAAATATCGTTAGTCATACCTGTACAGGGTGGTCCAAATTCGAAGGGCTTGTGAGGTTTTGAATATATGAAATTGGAACGGTGTTTTGGTGCACTTTAAACCCCCAGACTGATGATGGTCTGTTAGGGTCGAAACATGTTCAATCACATCTTCATCTTCTTCAATTTGTTAGTATGTTAATATATTTTGATCAAAATTTATTTTTGGTGTAAATTGCTTTTTTATAGATCATTTTAATTTTATCTGTAACCTTTCGTTTTTGAGATATCGCTATTATAATCACAATGATTTATCACATATAATATTTTATTTTTTGTTTTTTTAATATCTATTTATATTTTTTTTTTATTTTTTACTATTTTCTTATTTATTTTTGCAGCATACTTTTTCAAAAAATCAAAAATTAAATGCAACAAAAAAATGAAAAAACAACAAAATTGCTACGAAAATAAAAAAATAATAACAAACATAAAAAAAACAAAAGTGCGATATAACATTTTAAAGGAAATTTTATTACAATAATTGTGTAAGACAGGTCATTCTATAAGAAATAGTTAGTAAATTTAGTGTTATATCTCCAAAACAAAAAGTTACAGAATAAATCCAGTTTGACAAAAAAAATTACTTATAGAAAAGCAATTTACCACAAAAGGAAATTTTCATTAATAAAAAAGTTGTAGGTCAAATTGTAAAACGCATATTTAAAAAAAAGCCCCTGCATCTCGAAAACAGGTTGACATAATGACATGCGGTTGTCACCACTAATAATTTCTGAAAAATCGAGCCCATAACATGTATATTTTTCGACTCAACTAGAAGACATTTTTTATTGGTTATTTCTTGGTTTTTCATATGTCATTACCCCCTCCACTAAAACACTAATAATCTTTAAATTCGCCAATATGGATTGATTATTCGCCAGGAAACCCAATTCCACAAAATACCGAAAACTGCCTTAAAAATACGTGTAGGTACCTATAAACAGTCCAAAGAAATTGTAACTCTTATGATATTCGACACTGTCGGAAATGTAGCCACGGCAGTCAGTTTTCGCTAGCAATATTTACTAATAAGTTAATAATTACATTTCATTCTTCTTTGTTTCAAACTGACAAGTCGGTTAAAAAAATCTAACCTCAAACAATACTGTATTGTCAAATTAACCAAAGGTAACTCAGCTCCGGAGCAGGGTTATTTGTGATTTGAACCAAGAATGAAACAGCTAATTTTATTATTGACAGCAAAATTTTC
Organism: Oxystoma pomonae; assembly: GCA_963921995.1. Lineage (NCBI taxonomy): Eukaryota > Metazoa > Arthropoda > Insecta > Coleoptera > Brentidae > Oxystoma > Oxystoma pomonae. Next base: position 101,584,109 of record OY998163.1, read on the forward strand.
CCTACTTTGGTTCAAACGTCGATCGCGACTGGTCAAAATTGGTTAAAATTGGTTATCCGCTAATAAATGGCTTATATACTATGACCCTTAGCATCAAAAACCACCTACACTCCATTCCCACAGGCCCGGATCTAAGGGTGAGGCAACGAGGCATCCAAATGGCTACAATGAAACCACAAATTAGTGAGAAAAAAGGTATTATACCCCTCTCAGCAGCCAACCGAACCCACTTTCTTAAAAAAATATTACATCAAAAACGAGGCCAAAATATTTCAATAATATTTGGATTATTCTTCAAAAAAACTTGCCTGCGGCGTTATAAGAAATATTGGTTGTTACAATTTTAGTATCATTTTAAAGAATTTTTGCCAACAGCATTCAAAAAGGGTAAAAAACGCATTTTCAGTGTAATTATATTAAAATTTTCACCTGCATCGCATTTACGGCATTATTGTTGCCAACAAACCTAGAATTAAGACTATATCTCGCCCCAACCCAACCCACTTTGTTTAAAACAGTCAACAAAAAACGTAAAAGAGATAAAATGTTTTGCTTAAAATCTAAAAATGTTTGCCTGCGGCGCGCTCGGCGCTATATAACGTCGTTGATTGTTACAATTTTAAGCAGTTTTTGTCATCATCATTTAAAACGTGTAAAAAAAATGGCGTTTCTTGTGTAATTTTCTCCAAATTTTTGTATGCGCATTTTGACAACAAATCTAGAATTTCAAAATATATCATTGCATAAATAACTCAACCCTCCCTTTATTTCATAAAGTGGCAACCTCGTGTGTGTTAATGGAAATTTCACAATTTTTTTTGTTTCAAATTGCAAACTAAGATATTTATTAACTAACTGAAGACCCCGCAGCTTCGCCTGTAGTTTTACCCGTGTTTTTTTTTTAGTTTTTCTTGCTTTTAATGATTATAACTTTTGTTTTCGTGAATCGATTTTGATAAAATAAACCCTATATCCTGCCCAAGACTCCGAGGAAGAGTTTTTCCGTGATACTGTAATAAACAACAGACACAGGCAAACATTCTGATTTTTTGGTTAGAACCCAACACCAAATATTTTTTTAAAATATTCATTATACAAAAATATTCTATCTAGAGAATTATTATATGTACTATAGATTTATTTTGAATGGGTAACTAAAAAATGCTTTGGTCAGGAGCGACATTTAAAAAAATTGGCTCAGGCCACCAACACTAGGGCCGGGCCTGATTCCAAATTGCTGTGGACCAGTTTTTTGACATTGACAATGACAGTTCTATTTAGCTTCTGTGTTTAATTGTCAGCCGCCATATTGAAATTGAACCGGAGAATTTGGAATGAGGTGTAAGGACACTCGACATTAGACAAAGTTGACAAGCTATTTTTTGATTCCTTGTTGTTAGCGTATCTTTGATGCGTTTGTGAAAGCGTCCTTAAAAAAAGAGTTTACATTGTGCTTACAACGTACGACGTAACCAAACCAATTCTTGTTCAGTGCTTGATGTCACACTTTTACGTCATACCCAGAGATAACAAAATGATACGCTAGCTGCGTGCGAATACTGCAAGGGTGGTCGTAGCGATAGGTGACACGTAGTCGCTGTTGTACGACGTATCCGTTCTGAGCATGTGCACTGAGATACGATTCCGATTAAGCACTCTCTATTTGTGCAACTTTATCGGTGGGATTTACTAAAAGGGTTCAGTCTATTTTAGAACGGTCCTAATTTAAGTGAAATTTTTTGTTTTAAGCATTTTAAACTAACCGTCCTTGAGTTTTGGACACAGTTTGAATTATAAGAAGAATTTTAATAAATTTGCTTATTGAATAATCATCTTAACACAATCTTTTGTTGGATTTAAGACGAAAATTTCAATTTAGAAGAAAAGAAAATTAAAAAATTGAAACCCAAGCGGGGTTTAAATAGTAAACACTCTGTAGAACAAATTAAAATTGAGGTTATATGTCACTCTAATTAAAACTTACCCTTGATAATTGATTTTTCCAATTAATACTTGATGTCACAAAACGATTTAGATGGGTGATAATAAAATAAGGAGTAGGTTAATTTTGTATTTATTTAAAAGGTGTTTTTATTTATGAAATGTATTAAAAAACTTAAATGCAAGTTTTTTTTACATTTCTGTCACTTTCGAAATGTCAGTTTAAAAATATTAGCGCTGCGTTCAATCACAAACAGCGAGTTCGGATCTTTTACCTCTGCTTGCACCTTGGCTTGCACCAACCTCTACTGATGAAAGCTACAGCTTTAAAATGAGTGGGCTTTGAGTAAGAAAAGTTATTTTGACTGAGCTTTTAGATAACCTCAATGTTTTACTTTCAGTTTGTAAATGAATTATTATAGTTGTTTTGAGTTTGTTTGTTTGGTATATTTTTCGTGCATAATCAGTGACCTTCACTTATGTTTGTTCTTCCTAGTAGTGCCCTCATATATATTTTTTGTGCTGAAAACGGGTTGAAAATATGGCGTTTTTCTGGACAAAATTGGAGGTGTTCTATTGATTAATAAACAACTTAGGATATTAAATAAGGTAAATTACTTCTTGTAAAAACGGTTACTTAAGGAAATTTTAAACGAACTTATTACCAATTGCCATAAAACAATCCTTTCTGGGGGCTATAAATTTAAACCACCCCCCAGAGGTGGTCTAAAAACTCACCAACTTTATAACCTCTAACACAGATGATGAAGCAATTATGTGCCAAATTTTTGGCGTATTCACCATATGTCTGCCAAAAAAAATTAGTTTTAGGGCATTTTCTCCTAAAATATGGTATATTTTTAGAAAAAAAGCTGTTTTTTAATGGTATTTTGCAATAATAATACAAAATAATGAATAACTTTGAGTCTTTTCTGTATGGGTAAGTACTTTTTTAAAATTGGTTTTAAAATTTAGTTCCCCCCACAGGTATAAATATTTAGATCTGTGGGGGGTACTATTTTAGATCTTAGTAAATCCCACTGTAAGTATCTATTATTATCAATGTCTTCAAGTGTCAATTTCTATCAAATTATCTTAGGATGAACGTGTCTCAAGTATTGTATCCGACGATTTTTCTTCTTGTTCTTTTCTTGGTTGTTTAAGTTGAAAAATTTGTTGTAAAGTGGGGATTATCAAAAATATATTAGAATATCGCAATCACGTTTATAAATGCATATTTACAACATTGCAGTAACCTGTTTCATTATTAGCATACATGGTCTATTGGTCCATGTCAAAGATTTTTAGTTTACGAATTTATACCAGTTTTTGCTTAAACTATAAAAGGTTCTCACCTTGATGCGGTTCCGAATGCAGTGACCAAAACTTGACTGAGCTGTGCAATGATTTTAAACGGCAACCTCCTCAAAACAATAAAGTAAATAATCGATAGCGTGATAAAACCGTGGATAAATAGACCCAACAGCACCGTCATAAAATAAAGTCCCAATCGACCCACCAAGTCTGCAAAACTTGCAATTTCTAAAACTTTCGCAGCTACGAGAAAAAAGACGCCAAGTGGTGATGCCCTAAAAATAATAATTAGGTAACAATATTTTAAACAAACTAAACTAAATACGACTTACCAAATAACCCAGCTGGTAATAATCATCATGGTTTCGCTCAAAGCATTAAAAAAATCCAACAAAATTTTGCCTCGTTCATGCAACCTGCCAACCGCAATGCCGAAAATTATTGAAAACGACACCAATCCGAGCACATTGGTCGTACTCTCGTATCTTTCTTCAAATTTCCATTTTTCCGATGAATAAATATCTTCTAGATCCACGCCGCCAACTAAAAACAGAGACTGTGTTGAGTTAAACCTGCTTTAGGGCCAATCAACCAATCAAAACATGATTTTACAAACAATAATTACAAAAACCATACAAGAAAAGATCTATTTTCACACGAGCCAGACAGTTTGGTGGGAATTTGCAAAAGGGCTATTAGAGAAATCCCAAGTACCAGAATGACGTTCATTACGTTGGTAACGTTATGAAGCTAATTTTGCTACTCGGAATACAACTATAAGATACTATAACGGCCCTTGTTGCATTTCCCGAAAAAAATCTGTACCGATTATAACTCTCCAAATCAAGCTAGTCTGCGGCAGAAATAAGATGTGACGTAAAAAAAAACAAAAGGCTTGTCAGGCTCTCTGTTGCGACTCTTTTTTAGTGCTTGAAGAATTATTACAGTTTCTCATTCGTCTGCGGGAGAAAAAGGAGAAATAAATAGGCTGTGTGAGGAACTTACTGTGAGTTTTATTATAATTTATCTTATTAAGATGTTTCAATATGGATGCGTTCAGTCCCGTTTTATATCTATCAGTGGTCAAAATGTAATCAAACAATGCACTTTTCATTTCTCCGTCCAAGGATGAGTTCCCCACTATACTTCTCAAAATTTCAGCCTTTCCCCTTTTAAACAACAGTTCCGGACTGGGTTCCTTGAGCACTGTTTGAGACTAAAAATGAAAAACTAGAGTTCTTAATAAATGCCTATAATTTAGCAAAACATTACAATGTAAAAACGTATACTTTCCCAAAATATACAATAACAAATCAGTATTGGGCAAAAATGACAAAATTATGTAGCGGGAAAACAGAAATTGAGCAAAACCTACTGGCCTAAAACCTTACAATACTAAAAAGTTACAAGGGCAAAACCGTACAGACGTAAAATAGTGTAACATATTGCCGCTAGATGGTGCTGACAGCGCCTTCTGTATTTTAGGTTCAGAGGGCGCTATCCTCGACTACAGTCGGCCAATTGAAATTAGGTAGCCCCTATATCTAAATAAGGGCAGCCTTCATACTCTTCCCTTGGAGGGAGCCAACCCAACCCATTCTGTACAACAGGAAACAAGCGCGGCAAAAGCCATTACGAAAAGGTTTGTCCGCATCTTATTTGTCGGCTATGTGCTGCCATCGAGCGGCAATATATTACACAGGTTTTCCTGTCCAGCTGTTTTCGGCTGTATACTGTGTCACCATCTAGCGGGAATATGTTACACTACTTTGCGTTTGTACGGTTTTGCCCTTGGCCAGTCCTTTATGATCTATTTCGATTTTGTGATAGTACAATTTTGCGTATTTATTAGAAACTTAAAGTCAAAAGACACTACATTTTTAACTTATTTACGGCATGTTTCGAACGAGGCCTGCCTTTATGGTGAATGCGATGGGAGAACAGCCGACTCCACTCGTTGCGTACGGAGGGATGTGCGTATTGTTACGGACCTATCAACTTACGCAACGATTGCAATCAGCTGTTCAGGCCTCGCGTCCACTATAACAGCGGGTCTCGTTCAAAACATGGCATAGACAAGTGAGAAATGTAGTGTCTTTTGGCCGCGTTTTGAACGCGTTAGGTATAATGATACTACCGATGCGTTGAAATGTTTACTTTAAGTGTCTACTGTTTTTACGTAGTAGTGTTATAAACCTGTACTTTATTATCATTTTTGTTTTCTGTGATGGATTTTTTAATAAATTATGCGCACCCTTCCTAATTTGTGTTTGAATTACGTTAGTTGGTATGTCCCTACTTTGCTAACTTAACGCAATTCTGCTGACCGCGCATTTTCAACCCAAAATTCTGCTGATCACTATACGCATTGACACAGGATTTATAAACGTGGTGCGCTTTCGCTGTTCAGTTCGCAGTTCATAAATTGAAGATCGTCTTATTCAATCGCCCCCCCCCCCCTTTGCTCCAGAAGAAAATAGACAACAAAGATGCTGGTGGTAACCCTGAAGTTTTTGGAGAAAAAACCGAGAAATTGCAGAACTATCCTTTAAAGACATTCTAGAATCCCTCCACCGTTTGAAACAGACAAAATCCATGATATTAGAAATACAGAACAGTATTATAGAGTTTCAATTTGTAAACAAGTTTTGGACAAAATCATTTCGGATATAAAATCAAGGTTCAATAACGAGACGTATTTTTGACCTTAACATATTCATACCAAGTTTTATACAACGTGAAGCCAAAATCAGGGCAAAATTAACTAATGTCGTTTCCAAATACTATAAACGGTTTGATTAACACAAAACACAAATTCTTGAACTTTTATTGAAAGAAGTCAGTATTTAGAAACAATATTGGTCAGAAGTAGGCAAAAGCTTAAATCAAAACATATATGATAACGTTTTCGAGGCAATGAACAAGTATGGCGATGTTTTTCCGTTGATAAAAATATTCTTGGATGTTTGTCAGTAAGTAATGCTTCGTCAGAAAGAAGCTTCTCCTGCCTCAGAAGAACTAACTTTTTTTGAGATAGACATCTTATATTTGAGATTAAAAATTTTCACCTGCTGCGCTTTGAAACCATTGATATATTTACTTTAATTTCATAAAAATTGTCACCATGCAGCGGCGCTATGAAAAAAATTCTGTACAATTAATTTTCAATGTAAATTTCGGCGTATTTAAACATTTTTTACAATAAAAAATGTATGAAATAAACAACTTGAAATCCTAGTACCCCCCCTAGATTTCAGGCCAAATCCGCGCTTGTTGTTACTAAGTTTTGTTTGTATACATTGATATGTTCCTCATAAATGCTATTCTAGTTTTTTTTGTATCGAAACCTCCCCCCCCCTTTTAAAATGGCCACTGTAATAGTAATATACTTTTTAATAAATTTAATAACATCGATGCTTAATTTTATAAAATGTAGGAATTCTAGGATTAATCAAATAAAAGATACAAATTAATAAACAGTTGGTGTATATTTATTTTAATCTTGAATGATTTCAATTAATCATTTTTGTTAATTTCATCAAATTTAAAGTAAAAATGTTTTGTCGAGAGTTTTTTAATAACAATCGGATTTAAATGTTTAAATATTTCGAATTGGTGGCCATAGAAAGAAGTTTTATCTTATTCGGCAAAAAATAAAAAATGTACTCAGAGCTGTGTGTTAGTTTTACAAAATGAGCCTTCCAGTCAAAGTTCAGTCAATTCTGATATTCATTTGACTCCAAAAAGGATGGATACCTCATGGCCCGTTTCAAACGTCACTTCGACATTTCCTGAGCTAAGGTCACTGACAGAAAAAAAAGAATCTCTTCTTAAAAGGTAGACTGACCGATAGTTTGAAGGCAACCTTTGCGCGCCACTTGTCTCATCGGGTACCTATAGGATTTGTTAATTTTATATTCAAAAATAGATCCAACTTACTCTATTTTAATAGATTTTCTGTGTATTGTATAATTTTATGAAAACTTCGCTATTAATTTTAAACATTCGGTGCATGTACGAATAAGCTATTTGGGTGCAATATGAACGGCAGTGAACTTCAGCAACTGAAAAAACTAAGAAAATAAAGTAGACAGAATGGAGACTAGTTGTTTTACTTTATCGAATTAAGGAAATTTCTGCATGCAAATGCAACTTTGTGGACGAATAATATCTTCACGAAGCGGGGCTGAACTCTTGAATTTCAAGCGCACGAACGTTCACTTGCTTGAAGTGAAACCAAATTATCATAAATAAATTGAACAAATGAATATAAAATAGTTATTTATACACAAAGCAGTGGCGGCTTTAGAGGGGGCGTCCCCCCCTCAAAGGTTATAATCGAAATATTTGATTACATTACACGTCCCTGAAGTTGGCTTGGTATTGGTATTGGGATTGTGAAATATTACAAGGGACCAAACAAATACTGTGCGATTTTTAAAAAATGCAATTCTGGCCTTATTTGCGGTCCAAAATAAACGAAATTTTATAGAAATATTTGCAAATGTCCATTGATGTTGCTAACAAATTTTAAAAAAATTGCAAGTGGTGGGGAAAGCGAGGTAGTTTTGTTGGACGTGGCAAAATTATGGAAAATAATATGAGAGTTCCACGTTAATGTGAGTACCTACCTACTCAGGTAAAAATATGTGCTGTAGGTACCTATTTAGATGCTTAATGTATTCTAAAACGGTCTACTTTTTTTGTTATTGAAAAAAACAAAAATTAGGGAGGGGGTGCGCTAAAAAAATTTATTACTTCATAATATATGGCTTGTGAGGTATCAAATTGAAGGGAATGGAGCATAGGATCGTCGGTAGAATCTAAAAACGGTTTTTAATTAATTTTTTCAAAAAAAAATAGTAAAGAGCGGGGCAATGGTAAAGTGGTTAAAGTTAATTAAAATATGACTTGTGGGATATCAAACTGCGTTAAATCTAAAAACAGTTTCTTTTCAATTTAAAAAAAAAACAAATTTTGGAAGGGAGGGGGGGGGGATTGCTAGCTTAGTCTTATAAAGTATGGGGTATCAAACTGAAGGGCAAAAAGCATGAAAAGTAAAAACAGTGCTTTTGTATTTTTTGAAAAAAAATAACTGGATGTAGGAAGTGAGGGGAGGTTGATAAATTAACCCCGGACTAGCTTGATTTTGTGTTACACACATTATGCTACATGTTGCTTTTCGAACCACCTATGGTACCCTCTATCAGCTTGGCACTGATTGGTGTAAAGAGATTAAAAATATTCTTAAAAAACGTTGTATATAAAAAAGAAACACAAATTTCAAACTAACCTTACGTTGTGCCTCCTAGGTACATTTTGATAAATGCTGTATTAGGATCCACCTATAATACCTACTACCAGCTTCAATTTTTCTTCAATTTTTCAAAAAAATTGCAATTTTGAACTAACTTGACGTTGTGCCACCTGGATACATTGTGATAAATATTGTACTAGGAACTACCTATAGTACCCACTACCAACTTGTAACCGATTACCTTCGAGAACTTTAAATAAAACATCTTAAACTTTTTCTTAATTTTTCAAAAAAATTACGATTTAGGACTAACTTGACGTTGTGCCACCTGGGTACATTATGATAATGATTCTACTAGAAACCACCTATAGTACCCACTACCAACTTGGTACCGATTACCTTCAATATTTTCTTAATTTTTCAAAAAAATTCCAATTTTGGACTACTCACTACCAGTTTGGTAACGATTACCTTCGAGAGATGTAAATAAAAAATCTTCAATTTTTTTTTAATTTTTCAAAAAAATTACAATTTTCGAGTAACTTGACGTTGTGCCACCTGGGTACATTGTGATAAATATTGTACTAGAATCCACCTATAGTACCCACTACCAGCTTGGTACCGATTACCTTCGAGAGAGTTAAATAAAAAATCTTTAATTTTTTCTTAATTTAAAAAAGGCACCCCACTATACTACTATAAACACGGTTAACAAAAAATAAAATCCAAATACACAAAATTTTTGTAAAACAAAACAAACTTTTATAACCTAAAAATCTTCCACCACAGAATCACATCAAGTTTGGTTGGTTGTCTTTTTAACGGTAAAGGTAGTCGCTATTCGACGCTAATTAGCGCCAGTGGTTTCCTTTAATAAAGGTAACAGCCTGACAGAGCGCTACTGCGCCTGCCCAGAATGAAAGTAAGGGTAACAGACTGACAAAAAATCTCCCTATTTACGATAAAGGTAACCATAAGGGTACCAAAATTTGCCGGACCAAAATTACCCTATTGACACATATAAACCTAGTCAAAATTTATGTTGGCCCTTCATGCAGTTCGCGTTTAAAAACCAAAATACATGGTTTTTGACCTGTCACCTCAATCTTTTATCTTTTATTTGAAATTAAATAGACCAATCAAAATTAAGCGACCAACTGACTGCCAACGTCGCAAACTGCGAGCGACCAACTTGAGTTTATAAATAAGCCTTGATCCTAAGTTCAAATAGAATAACCTTGCAGACATTTCACCTCTTTATCCCCCAACCTTAGGAAATATCTACTAAATCAATATAAAAGCTTGATGACCGGTATTTCCATCATGTCCAAATTCATAATTGATCACGAGTTTTACCCTCCCCCCTGCTCCAAATTCCTCGAAAGATATCTACCAGCCGAATTTGAGCTTGAAAATGCCCAGTCAGCAGAAATAGGTACATCGAGTACAGCGAATTAGGGACACCCTGTAAGTTTGCCCTAGATCCTAATGTTGCAGACAAGATTTTTTTTAAGATAGCTATTTTATTGTCATTTGGTATGGTGAAAAGTTTACTTTTTAAACAGATGAAAATTGCGTACTTGTGATTAAAATTAAGCGATGATATAAAAGTAAGCATACTGTCGTAATCATTTATGTAAATAATTAATAAAACTCAAATATTTGAAACTTAGAGAGTCCTATTATCTATAAAAGGAACAATCAAATAATTTACCGCTGAATAAACTATTTGGCTTGATGGCTGTGACAAAAATAATTTTATAATATGTAAGAATGAGTTTACACTGCAATTAACTAATCAAGTTTAATTTGTTTAACAAATATTAATGCATAACTAATAGCAAATTACAACAGAAAAATTAAGTAAAATTGTTTTTTTTTGTAGAATATTTAATTTTTTCCAGTTCTCGTATTTTAGAACTTTATGGCCCTGAGATTAAAAAGCTTACCTGACCAATGCAAGCTTGAACCAGATTTGGGGGAAACATATTCCTATAAAAAAATTAGAAAGAAAATTAATATATTATATGAATTTTCAGTCTATCTATATGTACATAATGATTCTTCTGTTTACAGCAGGGACTTCGGGCTAATACATACTCATTACAATAGAGAGATAAGTTCTAATAAACAAAAGTTTATGTAACCCTTTAGCAGCGGCGTTTAAAACTTTTTATTATAATTTTCCCATCTACTATAAATCTATAAAACCTGAGGACTTGTTAGTCTATTTACTACTGCCCCATCAAGGTGCCAATTCTAAAATTTTAAGAGAACTACCTCTTTAGGACAATTTTTTTAATTCCAACCAATAGGCAAGCTTAAAAGCCATTAGAAGACGAAGCCTACGGTGTCCACTGTAATGACGCTTTTTAATGGAACCTATTAGCAAGCTTTTGAGTTTGTTTATATTGTTTGAAATAAAGGAGTGAACATTCCTACAGCAGCGGTTTTCTCGAAAGTAATTCTATTGGTCTTGACTAAGAGAATCAATATCGGGCAAAAGTGAGAGAAACCGATTTAAACCGAATATTTGGACCAATGACATGCATAGTAGCGAGAGAATTGGACTCCCTGGGAGCAAATTTTCTCTCGATTCAAGAATAGACCCACGAATCGACTTCAAACATCTAAACGATGCTTTACCAAAAAAAGTTAAAAACCACTTCAAAAGTGAGCTAGTAAAAGGAGCCGAGGTGGGTACACAAAAAAGTTAAACAGTTCTAAAAAACTTACCTAACCAGATCCAGAAGAGTATCCTGTGTCAACACATGCCTTGCCAGAACGCCATCGGGCTCTCCATCCGTCGGTTTCCAGGCTGCCGTTCCTACCCCTGGTCTTATCGTAACTACTAATAGTATGCCTAAAACTACTGCGCAAATGGTGGTTGTCGCGTAGTATGCGATAGATCTAAAAAGAGAGAAAGTTAAGTATTTCCTTTGACTGATTCACGAGCCACATTTTTTCCTGCACTCAGGCCTTCTCTCAGTGTGTGTTGAGATGCACAACCTGCAAGCAGGTGTCCCCAAAGTCTGGAATAAAGGATTTTTTGGGAGAACTATGAGTTAAAAAAAAAACAATAAGCTTCAGGCTATTGCGAACATAAGGGGGAACTAGTCCAATTTACTCCCGCCGTGCCGTAGGACCGAGATGGGATTGAAGCTTGCTCGAGAAATAGATTGGTAAGTTCTTAAATGAAATAATACATTTTTAAAACTAAAAATGTTTTTGTGCAGATGGTAAAATGGTACTATCCAGGCAGATCGTTGACACTTACTCAAGAACTTTTTTTGGAGAATTTTGTAACTCGCCCAGAACCTTGCCGAATTTTGAAAATGTTGGTTGTGTAGCGCCAAGGAACCATAAAAAACCCATTGGTTTGAATGACGAGAAGTAAGTACGCGATGTAATGATTTATGATAAGAACACAGTATCCCCAAAAACTAAATGTTTGGGGGGGGGGGGGGTATTGTAGGGGAACACGTAATTGGGCCATTTTTTATTGACGGCAATTTGAATGGTCCTAGATACTTGGATCTACATCAGCAGCATATTATTCCAACTGCTAGGCAGTTGTTAGATATGAGATTTTTTGAAACATGAGTTCAACAAGATGGTTGTTGCGCTCACAATGTTTGCCTTGTTAGGCAATATCTTGATAATGTTTCCCCTAATTGTGTTATATATCCCTAATGACTTCCATTTGTGGAGTTATATCACAAATAAAATTTACGGGTAAGAAAGGGCTAATAATTTGGAAGAACATCGGATTAAAATTGAAGAAGCTTTTCAAACTATCAACTCTAACATGCTTGGAAACGTTAGAAGAGGTTTTTATAATAGGCTCGGATATTGTCTAGCCGAGCAAGGAGGACTTTTCGAACATTTGCTCTCATTTTTTTTTATGAGAATCTTTTTAGTTTTTAGAATGTATTATTTTATTTCGAAAACTTGCTTTTATTTTGTTTCTCCTTATTACTTTCATTGTAACACGTTGTTAGTGATAACTCTGAGCAGTTGAAAATAAAACGCTTTAATTTATCAGTGACAAAAAACAAGAAAATTACTTTATCAAAATTTGCATATTTATTGACCAAATTCCGGTTTCATCGACTACGCTTCACATCGCACGGTTAAGGCGCAATTACACAGACACACATTACAAAGCTCGTGCAAAAGATCTAAAAATTTTTGCGTGAACATTTTTGTGAGCTTTTCTTTGAACATTTAGTTCGGGTAAATTTTTGAGCAAATTATTGCTATCTATTTTGGAAACATATTTTTAAAGATGAGAATAAATAAAATTTCACATCAGTGATCAGTGATCTCAATTCTTAAAAAAAAATGGAACACCAACTTTTATTTAAAATTTTTGTGAAAGAAAGCCGACGGCAAGCGAAACATTATTATTGGCTCTAGTATCAGTTACTTATAATATTTTTTTTCTTAGGGTTTTTCCCGGATTTTTTTGCCCGGGGGTTTTTTTGGGATTTTCTTGCGAGTTTTCTTTATTTCCAAGGATTTTTTCCTAAATTCAAAAAACAACACAGAAAATCCGCGCCTCACGTTTATGAGGAGTGGTGGGGAGGGGATTTTTTTTAAACAAATTTTTGTAACTTTACTTTACCCTTAGCTTTGATTGTTTTTTTTAAATTCCTCACGCCAGATTTACCTAGTTAGTTTAAGGCCCCAACGGTTGCTTAAAAAAGCAAAAGGTTCATGAAAATGCTGAAGATAGATATTTACTGTCAATTTAATGTAATAATCAAGGTAGATTACAGACACTGAACAAACAATATGCAAAGGAGCAAAATTCCGATTCAGAAGTCTAGTCTATAGGCGCAATTACACAGACGAACATGCTCAAACAAAAGCTCGTGCAAAAGATCTAAAATTTTTTGCGTGAACATTTTTGTGAGCTTTTCTTTGATCGTTTTGTTCGGGTAAATTTTTGAGCAAATTAAGGCGCAATTACACAGACGAACATGCTCAAATAAAAGCTCGTGCAAAAGAACTGAAATTTTTCGCGCGAACATTTTTGTGAGCTTTGAACATTTTGTTCGGGTAAATTTTTGAGCAAGTTATTGCTATCTATTTTGGAAACATATTTTTAAAGATGAGAATAAATATAATTTTACATCAGTGATCAGTGATCTCAATTCTTTAAAAAAATGGAACACCAACTTTTATTTTAAACTTTTGTGAAAAAAAGGCGACGGCAAGCGAAACATTATTATTGGCTATCAGTTTTGTCATATGCAATGTTAAAATAGTTAATTATGGAGGTAATAACATTTAATTCTTTTCTTTAACTTTTTTGGTTTTCTTTCATTACAAAAAGAAAACGGAAATGTCTTCGAAGTAATTACTTTTTAAAATGCAGGTGGATATTTTTAGAGAACTGTTCTGGAGAGTAGTTAGTTGTTCCCTGGGGGGGGGGGGGTTAGGGAGGTTTAGACAGTCGGAACGCAGCGCTGTCAAACACTGCTGTAATGACCAAAACCCCCTCTCACTAGTCTACGGTTTTTACCTTCTCCTAACCCAGCAACAGCAATAAATAAGTGCCAATTTTTATTTTAAATTAAAAAGTTACAAGTATACTGGCATATCCCCTATAAAAATCAGGTCAATCGAAGTTGCTTATAAGGTGAAATGTGAATTTCGACAACAAATCGTTTTTCCGTCGGAAAGCACATAATTAAAAATACCTTGTTTTAAAACTTAGTGTTTCTATTTTCAGTTAAGTTCAGTGAATTCCCATAAAGCTATAAAATTTAAATTTGTGAGAAATTTCTATACCAACATTTCTTCAAACAAATTTTGCTTAACATTCTCTCCAAAATTTCCGTGAGTCTTTTTGTACGAGATTTTGCTCGAACTTTTTTTTTGAACATTTTGCTCAAGAGGCTCATGTAAATGTTTGTCGGCATTTCAACATCAAAGGAAAGTTTGTCTGTGTAAATGCACCTTTAGAGGCGTATTAAGGCGCAATTACACAGACGAACATGCTCAAATAAAAGCTCGTGCAAAATATCTAAAAATTTTTGCGTGAACATTTTTGTGAGCTTTTCTTTGAACATTTTGTTCGGTTAAATTTTTGAGCAAATTATTGCTATCTATTTTGGAAACATATTTTTAAAGATGAGAATAAATAAAATTTCACATCAGTGATCAGTGATCTCAATTCTTTAAAAAAATGGAACCCCAACTTTTATTTAAAATTTTTGTGAAAAAAAGCCGACGGCAAGCGAAACATTATTATTGGCTCTACTATCAGTTTTGTCACATGGATTAGGTTTACTTATAATATTTTTTTCTTAGGGTTTTTCCCGGATTTTTTTGCCCGAGGTTTTTTTTGGGATTATCTTGCGAGTTTTTTTTTATTTCCAAGGATTTTTTTCCTAAAAAAAAAACCAGGAAAATTTTCCTTTATCAAAAAATTTTGAGTTTTTCAAATATCAGCAAAAAACTCAAAAATTGCACTTTTAAGCGGTAATCCGCGCCTCACGACTATGGGGAGTGGTGGGGAGGGAGATTTTTTTTAAACATATTTTTGTAACTTTACTTTACCTTTAGCTTTTATTGTTGTTTTTTAATTCCTCACACCAGATTTACCTAGTTAGTTTAAGGTCCCAAGGGTTGCTTAAAAAAGCAAAAGGTTAATGAAAATGCTGAAGATAGATATTTACTGTCAATTTAATGTAATAATCAAGGTCGATTACTGACACTGAACAAACAATATGCAAAGGAGCAACATTCCGATTCAGAAGTCCAGTCTATTACTGCTAAATTATATTTTTTTAGGCAATGGTCGGGATGGTAAGATTGTAAAAGTGGGTAATAAACGGGTATTATTTGGACCGAACGTGCTTTTGTTCATATATTTGAGATTTAATAAAATGTATATAGGTTTTTTAATTTGACTTAATTGTTATTGTATTGTGTTTTAAACTAGGAAGTAAAATAAAGAGATATTCTTTTAAACGTAAATTTTTATCATTACATTTTACAGGCAACAGCAATAAATAAGTGCCATTATTATTTTTTTATTCTCGTTTTTCTACAACCCCAAAAAAGTTACAAGTATACTGGCATATCCCCTATAAAAATCAGATCAATCGAAGTTGCTTATGAGGTAAAACGTGAATTTCGACATCAAATCGTTTTTCCGTCGGAAAGCACTTAATTAAAAATACCTTGTTTTAAAACTTAGTCTTTCTATTTTCAGTTAAGTTCAATGAATTCCCATAAAACTATAAAATTTAAATTTGTAAGAAATTTTTATTACCATCATTTCTTCAAACAAATTTTGCTCAACATTCTCTCCAAAATTTACGTGTGTTTTTTTGTACGCGATTTTGCTCGAACATTTCTTTGAGCATTTTGCTCAAGAGGCTCATGTAAATGTTTGTCGGCATTTCCACATCAAAGGAAAGTTTGTCTGTGTAAATGCGCCTTTAAACGCAAGCCGCGAACAGCGAACGCAAGCGTGAGTTTTGGTTGGTCGACTGATAGGTGTGCGGTATCCCTGCGTGGAGACTGGCAAATTGGACTAGTTCCGCCCTATGTTCTCAAATAGGATCATTTTAGGAAAAAAAATGCGGTGTCGAAAAATGTATACCCTCTTATACAGGGTGTCCCAAAAATAAAATATGCCACAAACTTTTTTTTAAAACTGGACACCCTGTTTATTATCTCATTTTCTGAATCCTTAAAAATAAGCTTTTCATAAATACCAAACACTTTGGGTTTATATTTTATCTTCTCCAAGATATTCAAGTTTTAATTCCAGTGGAACAGATAGGAAATTAAGTATCGTAGGTAATAATTTCCATACAAAGTGTTTGGTATTTTTGAAAATTTCATTTTTTAAGAATTCAGAAAACGGTATAATATACAGGGTGTCCAATTGAAAAAAAAGGTAAGTTTGTGTCATAGTTTATTTTTGGAACACCCTGTATAAAAGAGTATATATTTTTCGAAACCACTTTTTTTCCTGAAATCATCCTATATAAGTCCCATAGTTCTTCCAAAAAATCCATTATTCCAAAAATTTTTCTCGCGCTCTTTATCGAAAAATAATCGACACGTATTTTTTTTTCAAAGTTTTCAAATATTTTTTTTTGTTAATTAAGTCATGTATTCTGCAATTGCTATAAACAAATTTAATGCTTTTTAACTTGGACCAATTTGTTTTCTTTTATTTTTAAATATGTAGAATCATGTTGGGAAGATTCTGTAAAAATTCAGAGTGGATCTCGAAATACTTTACGAGATATTTCAATTATACGAGGCCCATCACAGAGCGTCTACTATAAAGTTGTTTCGCTCCACGCAGCGCGCGTCTGATATACCCAGGCTAATCCTCCTTGGATTTTTACCATATAATTAACTATGGGTATGAGATACTATAACGGCCCTGCCCTTGCATTTTTTGAAAAAAAAAGGTGTAGCGATAATAACTCTCCTGATCAAGTTAGCCTGGAAAAAATGCAGAG
Organism: Oxystoma pomonae; assembly: GCA_963921995.1. Classification (NCBI taxonomy): domain Eukaryota; kingdom Metazoa; phylum Arthropoda; class Insecta; order Coleoptera; family Brentidae; genus Oxystoma; species Oxystoma pomonae. The sequence continues at coordinate 101,601,119 of OY998163.1, forward strand.
CCAAAAACTCCTCTGGGCTCGAGGAGGCTGCGGCAGGCATGCGCAGTAGATTTTTTGCCTTTGGCCTTACCCGGGGCCACCCCTGATTTTTTGGAACCAGAGGATAAGTTGTGCAATCCTTGCAGGAAAAAGATTGGAAAAATGAGTGCCAGTGATATTCGTGAACACATGTTTAGTGTCCGTTGCTATTGCTTTTCGTTCATTATTTTTCATTAACACCTTCGTTATATTGCGTCTAGAGGCGTTTTCTCGCTTTTAAATTGTTTAAAAAAGTTTGATACATTAATTTTCTCGCGTTGCAACCGGTGATGTCATATTTAAACTTGTTAAAAAATATTTCGAAACGGAATCCATTCCCGTTTCAAATCCGACGCGTGCGCAGAAGTTATGTCAAAATTTTACCTTTTTAAATTTTGTTTTATTTTTCTAAAGACTGTTTATATTTTTTTAGATTAGAATGGGAACTCAAAAATTACATGGTGTTTTGCCAGAAGAAAATGGCAAACTCAAAGTGAAAATTTATTGTTTCTGCCCAGATTTTAAAATAGTGAGTTTTTTGAAATCAGATTCAAAACGCGCACTTAAACGAGAATCATGTCCATCAAGATAAATTCGTACGACTTGCAAAAATAACTGTGACACAAATGTTTTAAAAGTATGCCTAAAAAGAACTACGGCATAATAACACATTTTATAGAAAAAGGAACAAACTACTTACGGATATAAAAAACTTGCCCAGTCTTGATTTACTTATTTTAAAGATAGTCATTTTTGGCACCTACCTATTGTTGTTAATATGTACGTGTCGTCAGTCAGCGTGTCTTATTGAGATAGATACTTACATTAGGTTAAACCGATTTCAGAACTGGGTCAGCGCTCCATCTTGGATCTACTTCATTGTTTTCCACGAAGTTGATCGATTATTATTTTTCTTGTGCAAGTATCTGAATTCTTACCTTCAAATGACTCAAGGTCGCAATTTTGTCGAGCATTGGAATTCTAATCTGCAGACGTTGATGAGACGTATTTTTGTGGGGTTCTGGTTAACCGACGCGGGAAAATTAGTAACTAAGCCATTATTATGATATGTATTAAAATATGACTTGAAAAAAATAGTTTTAAAACAAAAAACATCAAATTTGCCTTATTTTTAAAGCCCACGCATTTTTTTCCACCTAACCTTACTATATTTATCAATAAAATACCCGTCGCATGGAAATTTCGATGTGGAACATTCCTTGAAAGTCAATTATTATTAATGTTATTTTGTCAACTTGTCCAATTTTTCTCTACTACATTTCTAGTAAACAAATTTTAACGTGAGTTTTAATAAACTCTCTTGCTTTATGGTTGGTCGGCAGCCGACGTCGTTACGACCCAAATTCGCATGCTCCATTTAGGAAGAAATTTGGGTCGTCAGGTACGACATACGACGTCGGGTCGCCTGTCACGTCCAAATGTTTATTGGGGAAGATGATTAGTACATCAATTATTTAAAAAAAAAAAAAAGAAGTGTGGAACCCAGATTGCAAAGAAAAGGTGCGCGCTGCGTGGAGCGAAACGTAGGCCTATTATAATATCTCTTAAAATATTTCGAGATCCACTCTGAAATTTTTACACAATTGTCCCAACATAATTTTAAATATTTACAAAGAAAACAAACAAAAAAAATTGGACCAAGTTATAAAACATTCAATTTTTTTATAACAATTGCAGGATACAATAGTTAAATAACGAAAAAAAAAATATTTCAAAAATTTTTCCGGTGAGTTCATACAGAAACGCAACTTTTACCATTCGACAATTTTTTTCATACATCGAATAATTTACGAGTTACCAGTGATTGAAAAATAAAATAAACTTCAAAAGTTCAAAAAATCATAACTTGAAAAAAAAATAATATTATTTTGAAAAAAACATACGTGTCGATTATTTTTGGCAAAAGAGTGCCAGAAAAGTTTTTTGAAGAAATTAAAAATTGGGTTGTAAATTTGACGTGAAATGACCCATAGGTATCTTTATAGGTTATATAAATAATTAATTAAATTTAATTATTTTTCTTTCAGAATGCAAAACCCAAAATTATTTTTCTGAGAGGAAGTACTATCAGAAGTTTTATTACAATAAAACACGCTTGCATTATACCAATTTTTTTAAATGCTTAGACGGTCGAAATAAAGGTTATTAATTAATTAGTATATATATATATATATACAACGCAATGAAAATAAATAAAAATGCATTTTGGACTTATTAGCAATTCAAATTAATCAAATGTATTTTATGTTTATTCAAATGCGCGCAAATATGGGCAAAAAAATATTAAACTAATAAAAAGATTAATTACAGTTTATGAAAGAATTTTATAGCACAAAGCAATTAAAAATGTTAATAAGTTATTTTATTGCGTGCTATCTTGGCGGAAATACCGGTCCTGCGTTCCAACCATTGAGGTTATATAACCAAGCTTAGAGAATAAAGGTTTCCAAAAAACGACGCCAACATCTATAGAGATAGGCCATCAATAAATAATTGAACCAACTCGCACAGGAAAAAATGTCTGTTGTAGGGAAATAAATTATGTAGTTGACCTATATTTCGTTGATTGAAATATATGTTAATTTAAAACAAGCAAAATTTGCCTACTCCAAGTAAACTAGTGGTTTTAAATGAAATAGCTAGCTCATTTATTTGAGCATTTACCAAAACTCTCCATTTTCAAGTATAAATAAAATGATAATTCATCCTCTATGCATCCTTATACATTCGTTATGTTGCTACGAACTTTATGTTTGTAGTTTGTAACATATCTCTCACATCTAACCCAACCAATTGTATAAGTATTTTTCATTAGAATAATTGGTATTTTATAAATACCCATCCTTCGTCAGAAACTCATTCCCGAGGGATCGACCAGTAGTGGTCCATCCCTTTTCTACTCAATACAGTTTTATTAGATGACGTTTCAAATAAAACCTAATTTATTAAAGGAATTTAAATGAGTCCGCGCGCAGTCTATCGGCATCGGCAGTTGACGTACCTGTAACCCACGGTCCCTAGATGTTTATTCTAGAAACCGTGCCTGTAACCGCCCTAGTTGGTGTCAGGGTACATTCCTCGACTTTCAAGCAGCCGGGTTCAAAACCTGGGTCTTGCAGGTAGTCTACTTGGACTTTTTCTTATAAAATTACAGGAGAAGAGGTTAAGAAGACGGTCCCGTGTGATCCATATATTGATAGTGGAGCATCCTAGCCCCGACAAAGGGGTTTAGGTCTAAATGAAATCCTTCTAGGAAAAGAAAACTGCCTTCCTAGGTGCTCATCAGTCTGGTGAGTGGGAAGGAGAGGGGGTATATAGATAATACAGGGAAAAAAGTAGTACTGGTCGGCCGTCATAGTTGCGCAAAACCATTGTAAAGCGATAGAGAGAGAGAGAGAGAGACGTACCTACCTGTAGATGGCGCTAAACGCAAGTAGTAGATTTAAAGCACCCTTAAAATATTAAAGAACCCTTGCCCTCACTTACCTCATGGCAATTTTCTTTGACAGACTTAAATCTAATGAACCGATGGCGTGGATGACGGAAGACATCAGTAGTGGAATGATTAAAGCTTTGAGCGTTCTTAAAAAAAGTTCCCCAGGGAATTGGAGGTACATAACCTCTCTCGGCGTCCATGGACTACTTGATACGGCCCTGCATAGCAAAAATAAAACAAATTAATAATAGATCATTTTTGGTCATATATACCTATATCATGCTGATTATCTTTATTTTTAATAATGAGAGCGAAATGTTTACAAAGGGTTTTTGGTCAAGTCACTTTATTTTTGTGGTTGACGTTATGTAACATAATGAACTTTTATCTTTTTACCGTTGCGCTCAAAGCAAGTAAGAAAACTCTATTTGTCAAGTTCTATTTTTACTGTTTTTTTTTTCTCTCGCGGCGCTATTTTAAGTCAACATTTTAGAGGTTATAATACTTTTCAAATTCTCGAGTGCGGCCCAGTTTTTAATCAAAAAAATTAAATTACACATTAGATTTATAAAAAAAATTCCTTCTCGGATCAGGTATATGCTTTAAGCAGTGGCGCACCGAGGGGGTGGGGTTTACCCTCCCCCCCCCCCCGAAAAGCCTGGTTATATACAATTGGCACAATCAAATAACAGCAGAAATAAAATATATAGGGAATAAAATACTTGTATATAATTTTTGTCAAAAATCTTTAAAAAATCATAAATTGCAAAATTTTTCGCCTGCGACGCTATAACACTCATCATTTTTACGATTTCGTTCGTTCATGGCCGCTATAAAAATGTTTGATTCTTTTATTTGTTTTTAATTTGGATCACCATCAAAATGGTATTTTTAATGTAATTTTATCAAAACATTTTGCCTGCGATTTGATGTCAAAAATGGCATTTTAAGTATAATTTTCGCAAAAATTTTCGCCGGCGCATTTTAGCATTTTTATAAACAAATCAAGGGTAAATAAACAACTCAAATTCCTAAAACTCCATCAATATTTACGATTTTAGTTTAATTTTAAGTTTTTTATTTATTTTTAATTATTTTTATTAAATAACTGTTCCTGGTTGTGTGAATTATTTACTGATGAGGGCTCCAAAAAAAATACATCTTTTCTGTTTTTTAATCTAACCTATTTATCGTCGTTTCGCCCTTTTTGAAGGTTTTTTCAAAGTTTCACAAACTGGGAGGAGAGGGGAGGGAACATAGGAATTAGAAAGATGTCCACGTAATTTTATGTTCTCTCCCCTCTCCCGGTTTGTGATATTTTGATAAAGCCCCCAAAAAGTGCGAAACGTTGATAGATTATATGAAAAATTTTTATCAAGAAAAACTTTTAAAGAACAAGCTTTTATTAAATGCACTCAAAAGTAGAAAATAATTTTTTATAATTTTTATTAAAAAAAAAACTTTTAAAGAACATGCTTTTAATAAATGTACTTAAAAGTAGAAAATAATTTTTTATCTTTATTATACAACAATAAAAGCGATGGGCGCAAATTAAAAATTTTAACTGTTGGTATCGTATATCGGTCATATCGACGATTCACCTAAGAAACAGTTGTATTACTCTAGCACGGCAATCTTACCCTTTCTGAGCTTCTTTAGATAAAAGCATTATGTTTATCCATAGAAATATAAAGGGAACGAGAACGTGCTACGACCACTGCGCATCCACTTTTGGTGGAACGCAAGGGCGGCAGCCATTTTAAGCCGTGCAAAGATCGGAATTGGTCGACTCACTGTTTTTGCAACTAACCTATGTCACTAATGTCAAATATCTGTGCCTGACATTCTTCATAGCCTTATTTATCTTATTATTTGTCGTTTTGTTTTTGAATTCGTCGGCCGTGTTTTTTGTGTTTTTAATAATTTTTTGTTTTGTGTAAAGCTACTTTTTAGAAACCTTAAGTGGTCTGTGTGTATTTGTGGCGAAGCTAAACTTTATTTTTGAGAATATGTCTTGTGCATTGAAAAATTGCAAATCGATAAGGAGGCTGACCGAGGACGTCAACATTTCTTTTCACAAGTAAGTGTAAGGGTCAGTTTATGATCGCAACTTAGATCAAGCAAGACAATGTTTGCAAATTTTTTATGTGGTAAGCAACCTGCATACTTTGTACTGCTTGTTGATCTAAGATATGAGTATGAATTGACCTTTGAGCTGGATTCATTGTTCCGTAAATTAAGAGTTAAATTAAGCAGAAGAAGTAAGACACAAGGAAAAATATACTACATACTATATATGCTGTTGTTTATAGTCCACAGCTTGGCTTACCAGTAAGAAATTAATAATTTTTATTTCTTACTTCTTAGTTAATTACATCGAGTACCAAGCAGAGTAACAAAAGAACTTGATGTTGCTGTTTGTTTTTATAGGAACAATAACATTATTTTTAGAAATGAGGGTAAATTGTGATGCATGGAATAGGTAGGCAATGGCAATACCTCCAAAAAAATTTTTCTTTTCACAATAAAAAAATTGGTGAAGAAAATGAGTGTAAAGTTGCCTCCAAGAGGAATTTCAATTTGCAATATATGTACAAATAATAAACATTAATTTTGTACATTATTTTAAATATTTTCCTGTTTTTTCTCTTAGTTTTTATTCTGCTTTAAAAAAAAATCCTTAATTTTTTTCATTGGTTCACATTTTGCAAAAACATGCGAAGTGTATAAAAAAAAAAGTGAAATCCCTCTCAGTTGCCTGATACAAAAAGATTTTTTTTATTTGTGCTCTAAACATTGTGGGTTCACTTAACCATACTTTGTGGTTAGCATACTTATTTTTTTTGACAAAAAAGTGCAACTAGGAGCTAGGATATTTCATTTACTTTTACATTAATAGTTTTGGTACAAAGCTGGACAATTTAAATTTTATGATTCTGGACATTGCAGTGATCATACATAAAAAATACTTGGGCTCAATTAAATCAAAAACAAGACAAACATTGTTTCTCAGGATGCCCATCCCCAATTTGCAATTGGTTAAACATTCCATAATATAAGTAAAAAAATTTAAAGCAAAAAATGAAGTAGTGGTTCTAAAAATATAATAATACAAGAAAAAAAAGGCTACCTTTTTTTAATGCGTGCATTTGCAATAAATTATCTTTTAACAACCCAGTTGGTTTTTAAGTAGCTCTTTTTGTATATCTGACAGCAGACTGATATTTGACAAGTAAATGGCAGTGTAAATTAAGTAATTGGAGGAAATAAATATAATTATACAAACCAAACAGTTTAAAATTGCTAAATTTTAAATAAAATATATGTGTAAGTATCTACCTAGCTAATATACAGCCAAAAACAGATACATTTATTTGTTTTTTTAATCAATTTTTAGTATGTTTGCATTTGTCACAAAAAAAAAATATCCTTTCCACCAAAAAATGTAACATTTTTGGTTTTGTAATTAAACATTTATTAAAAACATCTTGTGAATAATTTAATAACACAAGGTTTTATATTTTTTTAGGTTTCCAAAGGAAGGTCCGATATCACAATTATGGCTTCAGGCACTTCAAATAAATCCTGAAGGGTGGCAATGGAAAAAAAAACAAATTAGTGTGCTCCAGGCATTTTAAAGATGAAGACTTCTTATCAGATAAAAGAGTAAGATGCTTAAATTTAATGCTGTACCATCCTTACTTTTGGATATAGAAATTCAAAATTTAAGTATGCCTAGTACCAGCACCAGTGATATATCACAAAAATCAACTTTGATGAGTTCAGATGCAAGCATAGTCAAGTTTCACAAAATGCAACCATAGCTGATGCATCTGCATCTTCATCAGGGAGCATTTCTAAGGAAAAGACATTGAAAAGAATTGCAAGAAAAAGAAAGTAAGTCTTTTATTTCATAATATTACATTTTTATTTGTTGATAAGAAAACAAAGTTTTCATTTTTAAATAACATTCACTTTTCCATAGAATCCCTTTATAAGATATTTTAATTATCAGTTGGCATATAAAATATTGTGAATATTTAATATTCATATTTTTGCTCTCTGGTATTTCTTATGATATATAAAACAACATTTTTTAAAGTAATTTTACTTTTAGTATTTTTACCTATAGAATTTTTATATTACCGCTACATTTTTAAAAACTAATTTTTATTTATTTAATAGTATTTTCCTGTTAAGAGTTTGTTAAGAAAAGGAAGAGGTACCAAAAGGTACCAAGAGGAAGAGGCTGGCATTTATTAAAACCATTCACAATTACAGGTTAGTATGCTGCCCTGTCATATTTATTCTGAAACTTATATTTTTGATTAAGCCAAAGATTATAATGGGACAGTATTTATAATTTACTAGAAAACCAACAAAGGTGAAGCATAAACCTGATCTATTATTTTTATTTTTTGGAATTAAGAATACATGTTCATCTAAATTTTAAAAAACATTTAAAATAAAAAAGTTAATGTCATAATTTAATAAATATAATTTTTTTTTTTAGTACATCGCCTAGTTTTGTGATAAAAAAGAACAAGCAATTAAAAAAATCTCAACTGAAATATAGAAAACAGTTGTCCAGTGCAAGAAAACAAGTAACAAAACTTAAAAACAAAGTTTTTCACATGAAAAATGTGTTGGACTTTGTAAAAAGGCAAGAACTGTCTAATCATGGTGTGGACCACATTGACAAAAGTATCAGGTATTTAAAAAACATTCAGAATGATACTGTCACTCATGAAAAATATCCTGAACCTCTAAGGCGTTTTGCTGCCACATTGCAGTTCTATTCTTCAAAGGCATATGAAGCAGTAAGAAAAGAATTTGCTCTTGCTTTGCCTGAGCAAGCAACAATAAGAAAATGGTTTGCCAATGTAGAGTGTGACCCTGGCTTTTTGGATTTGTCACTTAATTTACTGGAACAAAAAAGAGAGGAAGCTCAACAAAGTGGGAATGATTTAGTTGTGGCACTCATGTTTGACGAAATGTCACTTAAAAAGCAAATTCAATATGATGGCAAAAAAATGTGGGGCTATGTTGATTTCGGAGTTCCAGTAGATAATGATCAACTAGATGTTGCCAGTGAAGTTTTGGTTATTAATGTGGTTTGCCATCAAGCCTCTTGGAAGTTACCCATTGGGTACTTTCTGATTAAATCACTTAGTTCAGCAGAAAAGGCAAATTTAATAAATGAAGCTATTGCTCGTCTTCATGAGAGAAAAATTGATGTAAGCTCTGTAACATGCGATGGTCCTAATGCAAACTTTGCAATGTTTGAAAATTTAGGCTGCAATTTTGACCTTTCAGAAGCCGGGAAAAATCTGAATTCAGGTTTTATTATTGGAGAATCAAAAATATATGCTATTCTGGATGCCTGTCACATGGTAAAACTAGCTAGGAATAACCTTGCATCATTGCATTCATTCAAGGACCCAGATGGAAGGATTATTAAGTATACATAAAAAAATTGCACGAGTTACAGGAGACAGAATCGCTAAATTTGGGAAACAAACTATCTAAAAGGCATGTGGACTTTTAAAATCAGAAAATGAAGGTTAATAACTTATTAGAAATAATATGTTTACATTTTAAGGGTCACATATAAAGACTATTAAAAAAAAGACAAAAATTTTGACGAAATCCAATTTTTTTTTTAAGCAAAATAATGCATCTTTTTAATTTTTAGGTATCTTTGCCTGCTCAGACTTTATCACGAAGTATTGCTGACGCTATAAAATATCTTCGAGTAGATTTGAAGCATCCAGATTTCAAAGATTCATTAGCCACATAAGAATTTATTTTAAAAATAAATAGGCTCTTTGACATTTTAAATTCCAAAAGTCCTTTTGCTAAAGGGTATAATGCAGCCCTAAGGGAATCAAATGAACCTATTTGGAGACTATTCTTAGAAGAAATGGTGGAGTATCTTCTAAGATGTACTGATGTAGCTGGAAGGCCGTTATACTTAACACCCCAGAAAACGCCATTTAAAGGATTTGCTATTACCATCAAATCAGTAATAGCTATTTTTGACCATTATGTCAAAAATACCAAGCAACTTAAATACATCTTAACATTCAAGTTGAGTCAGGATCACCTAGAAACATTTTTTTGTGCAATAAGGTAAGTTGGTATTTTTTACCAAAAATTTCTGGAGATTGTGTTGAAAATAAGAATAGGTGACTGTCAGATCACTATTATTATTTTACCTCTGTCTAATTAATGTCAAAATATTCGCCAGAGGAGTAGTTTTTCACAGTAGCTTATCTCTACTGCACATAAATTAAAAAGGATATTTCCCCTAATTTTTTTAGAAGTCGCAATGGTTGGAACAACAATCCAACTCCCCTACAGTTTAAGTATTCCTTAAGAAGATTGCTGGTACATACTAGAATTGATGGTCAAGGAGGAAACTGTAGGGTGATTAATTCGACAGTAGTACTGTCAGTTCCAAGCCAGACGAGCAAGGCTTTAGAGCCAGTAGACTTCTCTTTGATAAGAAAATTTGGAATGGATTTGGACGACATGATACTTTAAGACAACGAGTATGATCTAACCAAGTTTTTTATTCCACTAAGTGAAATATCCTCAGATGTAGTTGCCTACATTGCAGGATATGTAATTCAAATGCTGGTGAAAAAGAATGTCTGCCCAGATTGTTTAGATGAGGGTGCATTTGGAGATGTTAATGATGAGATAAGGCACTACAAGCTTATTAACAGAAAGGATAGAGGTTGGTTTACTGTTTAGGAGCTTTTTATTCTTTTGCATTTATGGAGAGATGGTATACTAACAGAATTTTGTTTTTTAGGAGGTTTAAAGCGCCCCTCTCAAGGACTAATCAGAGTATGTCTTGGAGCAGAAAAAATTATACGAAAACTTATGATACTTACAGGTGATAAGTTACCTGCAGAAAATAATTTTCAGTCATCATTTGTGGTCATGATAAGTCAAATGTTTTACGAACAGATTGAAACACTGTTTCCAAAACTTGTTGACCATTTCCAGAATAATCCTCCCCTGGAGGAAAATCATTCCTATATTCTTATTAAGCACATAGTAAGCTGCTATGTAAGAATTAGATTTTTTAATCTTTCCAAAAAATTTAGCACTGCTGTGCAAGGAAAAAGTATAAGACAAAAATTAAATAAATTGGTTTTATTTAGCCATCAGTAGATTAGCTGGATTAGTACTTAAATAAGTTTAAAAAAGCCTCGGTTAGGAATAAAGTAAACTCCTTTTTTGACAGTCAAGCATTCGAGAATATATTTTTCTCTTCTTCTCGAAAGCTTGACTGTCAAAAAAGGAGTTTACTTTATTCCGGCACATATAAGACTGCATCCCCACTAACTAACCGAGGCTTTTTTCTCAACTAGTCAGTCACGACTACTTGTCAAATTTGTTTTAAATAAGTTTAGATAAGATTCTTTTTATACCTAGTGGATTGTACTTTATTGTTTATATTATATATACATATATAGTTTTAAATATACAATCTTTAATAACTTTATAGGCTTGTTCAGAGTTTCATAGAGTAAGAAGTAAGAAATACACAGAAATCATATCTCCTTACTCCATATTTTTTACATTTTACTATGTACAACAATATGTAAATCCCATTGTTCATTTATCTTGCGTCTTAAGACTGCTTCCTTTATGGAACTCTGATCAGGCATCTAGTGTTTGTATTTATCAACTAAAAAAATACTAGCGTGATAATAAAACTAATATTATTTTGAAAAAACCTATTGCATAACCATCAAACAAGAAAAGGAAATAGGTATATGTTAAACGTAATACAATTTTAAAAGTAAGTTCTTTATATTTTTAATGTTTCATTGTTTATAAAAAACAGCTGATTATGGGGCTCATTTACATTGCAATTAGTAATTCACATAAATATCGAAGAAATAATTTAATTTTAACCAACTGGTTTAACAAGGGTTCCTAAAATGTTCACAATAAGTTCCTTTATATATTTTGTTTTTGTATTCAATTAAAAGTAGATTATTATTATTAAAAACTAAACTATTCCTAAACACCAGACTGCTTTGAGCTTGAATGTAAACATGGTAGAGGCATAGAAGCATTATATAACTGTCATAACCCATAACCAACCATTTAGTTTTCTATGCGTGGCTTAAAATGGCTGCGGCCTTCATTAGCCCTTTCGCGCAGGTTGAAGCACATTCTCGTTCCCTTTATATTTCTATGTGTTTATCATTCGAATAGAAGAAGAATTTAGTTCTTCTTTTTTTATTTTTCTCTTTGTCATCATCGTCATCGCTTTTATTATGGTATAAGAAAGATAAAAAATTATTTTTACTTTTGAGTGCATTTAATAAAAGCTTGTTCTTTAAAATTTTTTTTTTTAATAAATATTTATATTTTAATTTTTAGATTTGTACCCTAAAACGTCCATTTTGAATCCGCCATATTGAAATTTTAAAATCTGATCAAAAATTCATATCGCCATCCCGAAAAACCCCTGTATGCCAATTTTGATTTAAATCGAAAAAACTAAATCTGTTCCCCCCTCCACTTCCATTGTTAGAGCTAGAAAAGTGTGTACCTAATAATACCGGAACTATAAACGCATACCAAATTTGAACACACACCCTTAACTTTTAGATTTGAATCTAATCAAAAATTCATAAACCCCCTCCTTAAAAACCCCTGTATGCCAATTTTGATTGAAATCGAACAAACTTAATCTTTTTCCCGCTCCACTTCTCTCGTTAGAGGGAGGTGGGTACCTGAGAATACCATATTATTGTATTTTCACCAGAACTATAAACGCTTACCAAATTTGTGTGTGGATAAGTCAGTTAAAATTGGTTAACAAAAAATGACCAAAAATCGTCCATCTTGAATCCGTCATATTGAATTTTAAAAATAAAAGGCCCCGTATATCAATTTTGGTTAAAATCGGACAAAATTAAGGTGTTTTCCCCCTCCACTCCTCTTGTAGGGGGGAGGGGTACCTAATAATGACATATTATTGTATTATCACCGGAACTATAAATGCATGCCAAATTTGAAGGCAATCGAATGTGTAGTTAAAATTGGTTAGCCAAAGATCCACCATATTGAATTTTCAAAATCTGATTAGAGATTCGTTAGTTCCATCCACAAGTGCAATAACACACGAAATTTCAACAAAATCAGGCGTACTTCAACTGTACCCCTCTCCTCAATTTCATCACACTATATTCTTGTGTTGTCACCGCAACTATATAAGCATGCCAAATTTGAAGCCGATCGGATGTCGGGAAGTTGATCAAAATTAAGTTGCAAGATTCCACCTAAACAAACATATTATTATTTACATAGATACATTGCAAGTTAAATAAAAGCTTATAAAAAACAAAAAGGTTGTAGATTTTTTTAGAACCCTCATCAGTAAACAGTATTTAGTTTTGTTTTTGAGTGATATTTTCTCAAAAAATTTTGCCATTATTTTTACATCAAATTTTGAATAAATAAACAATTTTAAATTTAATAATAATAATAAATGCTTTCATTGCCACAAAAAGGGTACAAAATATAAAGAATCCTACTTACATTAGCTAGAATCCTATTTACATTAGCTAGAAATAATAGTAAACAGTGGCAAGGTCAGGATTCGCATTGCCTACTAGTTGCCTAGTAGGGAGCGCGCTCTTCCATCCAGTGCGTCTATTCTTGAATCGAGAGAAAATTTGCTCCCAGGGAGTTAAATTCTCTCGCTACTATGCATCTCATTGGACCAAATCTTCGGTTTAAATCGGTTTCTCTCACTTTTGCCCGAAGATTTGGACCAATGAGGTGCATAGTAGCGAGAGAATTTGACTCCCTGGGATCAAATTTTCTCTCGATTCAAGAATAGACCCACAGGCCTACATTTGGTTAACACCCCCATCTCTACATTTTAGCTCAGGTCCGCGCTTGTAAGCACCTGTTTCCTTGTATCAATTATGGTCATATTTTTACTTCCAATTAAGTTTTTTTTAATTATTTATTCTTAACCCCCCCCCCCTTAAAAATCAAGTTTTACACTCACCTTATAAGAAGTCCCACAGCAGTACCACCGAGCACCCCCACCACCGTCAAAATTGTAAGTAGATTTTCGCCAACGCATCCCGAAAAGCGGTTGCGCTGGTTGGCCATAGTCTACAGGGGAAACGTGTCTGAAACAAAAATTGTAAATAACTTTAAAAAGTCTGTCTGTGTCATGAAAGAAAAATTACAGGTACATTTTACTGATGTTAAACAATTACTCATTTACTGATAGCACAATATTCTGGCTTTTTTTTATCTGTAAATACCCAAACTCATGACTTCCGTTCGAATACCTACAAATAAGATATCAGAATCCCATTTTTGCGGTCTTGCGTTAACCTTTTTATTAAGGCCACGCTCCGGCGCCTATTACGTAGACTACACAAGTGCGCAGGGGGGCCTTGCCCCCCCCCCCTAATATATCAAGATAGTCAAGCAAATTTTTTTTAAAGTGCCACGTACAGGGTTCGACAGTTTTTGTAGGGTGCCGAAATAGCGTGTATTGAAAAAGAAGCACAATGGCTAGTAAATTAGATCGAAAGAGATACTTGAAAAACCAATACGCTGTTGCCAATGTCACCCACAATTAACTAAAAGATTCCCAAGTAAGATTCCTCAAATTTAACGATAACTGTTGCCTTCAAAGGGCATAAAAGAGTGATTATGAGTATTTTCTTATTTTAGTTTAAAATTAAAATCCGCTAAATTAATTAAAATGCCCATTTATCCAAAAACTTTTACTACCGATTAACGTTGCTCTTTCAATAAAGCTAAGAAAAGTCTGAGCCTGACCTCCGATAACCAGTTACTCTAAAGTTCTGACTCTACGAGGCAATTAATCGTAGCAGTGTCGCGTGGTCACGAAATATCTTGTTGAAATAAATTTAAAACAAAATTATACTTTTTTAAAAGGATACAAAAAAATAAAACAACGTAGCGCAGTCCTTCAATCTGCAACTCTCTACTCTTTCTACTTTAAAGAACACTTTTTCTGGTTTAATTTAACTCCCCTCCTCAGATGTACAGAGTCGCGAAGGGACGCCTGCTCTTCAGGTCTTACATAAAAAATATTTTATATCAAATAAATAAAAAAGATCTTCTAAGTGATTAATTGAGAAAAATTACGTCTACGATCTCCTTCACGCCCTCCTCTTCGAATAAAATAGGATAAAGCGCTGAAAGCGCTGGCTGGCGCTACTAAACTAATTGCGGACGGAATTATCGATCGATACCTATCAATTGTTGCACCTGATGGTTGCATCGATGCTGGAAAGATGGCGCTGCAAGTGCAAAAAATTTGCGATATGCAGAAAGATTTAAGATTTAAATTGTTTTTTTTGATAAAAATAGGAACAAGGTACATAAATCTAATGAGTAACATATTTACAGTATGTAGACATAGGCACCACTTTAAATTTAAAATTTGTGTTGTGGTGCTTAAAATTACTAACGAGATTACTAATATAGAATAGTTAATTTGATTTTCTAACAAGAATATTGACTATTGAATAAGTTAACAAAAACTGATAGAATTATACAAAATTATAACTATAACTATAAAAACATTAAATGAAATTAACCCTTCAACCCTTCAACAGTTGAAGACCTCCAAGTGAGGTTATCCAAAGATGACGCCCCCCACCTACCCCACAAAAAAAAACATTGGGAGCCATATCAGGAGACCCCGCTGGCCAACGGATGAGTCCATGGATGGACATAATTCGATCTTCGAAATTGTGAGAAGGACAACCGTCCTGCTGAAACCACGTTGTTCCCAAATTTATGTTGAGCTCCTGCAACCTAGGTAAAACCTGTTGCTGCAGGAGCCCAAGATATTTTTGGGCATTCAAATTACCGTTGATAAAATAAGGTCCAATTATGTGATCACCAATGATCCCTGTACATACATTCAGCTTTTGAGGTTATTGTGTTCGCACAGGTGCCTTAAGGTGTTTGTGTTCTCTCGACTAATACCGAGTATTTTGCGAGTTGTGTTTTTTTGTGTCACTAAAGAGGACATTTTCCACGAAATTTTCATCCCTATCATATTTTTCCCTCACAATTTACGCAAAACTGCAAATCATCTTCAGGCAGCTCCTGACAACACTTTACCTTGTAGGATTTGTATCCGTACCTCCTTAGAATCCTTTGGCATGTACGATTCTCAACTCCTACCGTCTCAGAAATTGCCCTACCTTCTTATCCCGTTCTACCCTCTCAGGAGGAATGGGACGCCCTCTTTTCTTTCGTAAATATATTTTTGGGAAACCAAACCTCGCTGACGTCGGACGTACTCGGAAGGAAACCGACTGAAAATTTGAAGAAATTATCGTGCAGTGCTATCAAAATTATCGATTTTTTTCAAAAATTCAAATCAATTTTTTTTATAAAAAAACACGGCATGCTTATTTTAATTAATTTTTAATCGCATACAAAAGAACAAGCAACAAGAAATAACACAAAAACTTAAATCGATAAAATTAGCGAATTAGACGAGGACGGGGGAATCCCGCTGCTTGGAACAAGAGACGTTTTCGAAGTACGATAATATTTACATAGATGGTGCTTTGACTTTTATTGTAATATAGTTTTGTTTTTAATTGCCAAGAGGGGTCAGCACTAAATAAAATAAAATAATTTAATCTGTTTGTTAAATTGGTTTTTTACAGTAAGAAGAAAACCTGCAAAGAAGTTAAGTTCTAGAGTGAAAAAATATGTTACAATTATCGATTATGTTACACATTATCGTTTAAATCAATTTTAAGGAAAAATCATGTTACAATTCCATAATTATGTTACAAGTGGCAACGCTGCTGCGAGCGATCCATGGCCCATCCTTTGCCTCGCGACGAGTCGCGCTTGCGCTTTTCACGCAATTGCACTCTGAATGAGAGTGACGCTATTAAAACCTAAAAAGTGCAGCAGTTTTCCTAAACTGTTTGCTTGACAACGTTGCGTAGCCGGCATCTCTCTTCAGTACATCTGAACTGAATAGCGTTCTTACTCAGACACATGCATTTCGGCACTAAATGCACCATAAGAAACTAATAAAGTGGGTTTAGTCGAAAAAAATTCATTAGTTTATTTAAAGGAGTAATAAAAAAAATTATAAATTTTTTATTATTTTAATTTCTTATTGTGCTATGCCCCCCCCCCCCTAATCCAAAATGTTGTGCACGCCTGTGTGTAGTTTAACGTATTAGCACTCCAGCCACTAACGAAGCGAGTTTTGCCGAAGAGAGTCCAAAGCATTAATAGATTGGTAATGCTATATAACTATTAGGTATATAAAGGCTCAGGATGCGAGAAAATCGTAGCGGCAACGGTCAAAATCTAGATTGCCATGACATGGCCAATGGGATAAAGACGCTTCGATCTGAGCCTGCGCGAGTTTGTAACGTCGAATCACCTCATTTCTCGTTCAGCGCACTTCTAGCTGACGCATGCGCATTGGAGCCCGTCATTAATCCATTTACGCAGGGGTTTCCGCTACGCTTTTTGTCATAGCGAAATTCACGGACAGTGCCTTTATATACAGCGTGGATTCTTTAAACGGAACGGTGCTTCTAGCGAGTTAGAATTTTGTTGAATAAAAAAATCCAAAAACACATCAACTGAGATTTTTAATTTCCTTTAATCGTGCTTTCTTGTATTTTTTTATGTCATTTTGTTTATGAGGTATGGCAAAAAAATATTTTTTTTTAAATAGGACATTTTACAATTTTTTAAATTTGCAAACAATTCTCTCTTCAGCAATACTGCACAGTAGGGTCTATCTTTTACGATAATCAAGATATTTTTCTCTCTAAATCTGTATGGAAAACTTCGATATTCATTCAAATATCCCCCATAAAACAGGGCATAGACAACAATTCCATGCAAGTTTAAATGCCTCTATCTTGGAAACCATAAGAGATAGAGTATTAGTATGTAGTATTGTCTAAAAGATATTTTTTTTAGGATTCAAAAATGTCGAACTATACAGGGTGTCCTATTTAAAAAAAAAATATTTTTTGCCATACCTCGTAAACAAAATGACATAAAGTTGACGTGTTTTTGGATTTTTTTGTAAAACCAAATTCTAACCTGCTACAAGCACCGTTCCGTTTAAAAAATCCACCCTGTATAGTATATCATAGTCATATGGGCAATACGAACTTGCCTAACCAAAGAAATCAAAATAGAATTATTTTAACCATATAACTATGAGATACTATAATGAAGGGGATCGCAAAATGTGTAGCAATAATAACTTTAAAAAACAAAGAAAATAGGTAATTTAAAAATCAAGATTGGCCCTAGGCAAGGTCAAAGGCGAAACATCTACCGCGCATGCCTGTCTCAGTCGACTCGCGCCCAGAACAGTTTGAAACTTCTCAAAAACAGCATTTAAAGTATTCAAAAATTCTAAAATACTTCATGCTTAAATTTCAAAAAATTTGGTCTGCGCGACGCGACGCCACTACACCGTTTACATAGGGTTTACACTGGATTGGCTATAACTTTTGACTTGATTACTCGATTTTTAAATATATTGACTTTTTGGAAACATAAAACATGAGAGTTTTTCGATTCGGTTAAAAATTTAAAACTTCTAAAAAGATGGCGGACAGTTTTCAAAAATGTGTAATTTTCACTCCCCTGAAAAATATTGATGTGCGACACAGAACAAACTCTAAAGCTTTTACTACAAACGGTCATTGTTTCTCTGTATATTGAAGTATCACTATCAATTAAATTAGTTGGGAAATAAAAAAGTTATTAGGTGATACCTCGATATCCGAAGAAAAATGGAGATTTAAAAATTCTAATTTATATTTTGTCCAGTGTCTTACTTTAAAAAAATAAGATGTTAATTTTTTAATTTTGGACAAACGGACGCAACTTTCATGTTTTGTGTCTTTTCAAAAATATATTTTTTTTAATTAAGTAATCAATAATCAAAAAAGTCAATCCCTCAGAGTAATTATTATTATTGTAACTATGTATCTTAGTACGACCGACCATTTACTTTTTGTAAACAAAAATTATTGCACCGTAATGTTCAACTTGATATTTTAAGTTCTTTGTGGAAGCGCACTCTAAACACCGGTTATATTTAAACTAGGTTTAACATTGCATAATATATGATAAGACAATGAAATGTAAAATATGTTAACTTAGGTAGTTCTTTAAACTGTACTTCCGACAAGTCATATGTGACTTAGGAAGAAGTTTTTTAACAAAATGCATTAAACATTAGCTATCTAGTAATATTGAATATTGATCTTTGAATTGGTCCCCCTACGCCTATTTTCCTTTTTATTAAAAAAGTCTAGTCATATTAAACATGACATAGCCCTTTAAACGCTGCCCTACAGAAAAAAAAAATTCAGGGGAGGGGGTGCAATTTTGTTTTGCCCATGGTGCCAAAAGCTCTAGGGCCAGCCCTGCTCATGAGACAAAAACTTTATAAAGTAGTTTTTGTAGTTTAAATTTTAAAATCAGTTTAATAATAAAATCCATAAAACCCGAGATAAAACCTAAGAGTAAGACCCACTGGTCTATTTACTACTACCCCATCATGGTGCCAATTCCAAAATTTTGAGAGAACCACCGTATAAGGAACGTTTTCTCTGTTATTTCAACCGATACTTAAAATCCGTTATAAGACGGAGCGTACGGTGTCCACAAAAATGCCGCTGTTTAGTACAACCATTAGAACCTACGCCTGACGCAGACGACTCGCGCCCAGAAGAGTTTGGCCTCTCCTTTTTTTCAGACAAACTTGTTTTGTAGCTTTTTTCTAATAGCCTTTTTGATCTACACCATGCTCCCAGTTCACCTCCATCCAGCCAGAGCAATAACGTCACAAATCTGTCCGGGAGTGATCTGAGGGCGATTCCGAATCCGAATAAGAGCACTCGACTTGCGATCGTAAATCAAACGCAAGATTTTGTTTGTTTTTTTTTTAACTTTTCGGTATATATTTTCGTGGTGCCTCTTATGCTGGCTGGAAGGATGCCGCCCGAGGTAGCCCGGCAAGATCCGTGATGACGCCACGAGTCGGTAACTTCAAAGGCTCGGCCCGACGCGATGTGAGCGTGCCCCAAGAGGCCCAAAATGCCACGGGTACGTCAGTTGGTTTGGTTCTTTATGGTTTGGTTGTTGCAACTTATTTAGTTCGGAAAGTACTCTCCAAGCCACGTAAATATGGAGTAGACAAACGAAGTTATTTTTGAGTTTCTCAGTTTATATGAGAATTAACAAGCTCTATGGAACACAAAAAGTGCTAGCCAAAAAAATCGTAACGACCAACAAGATGCGAGGATGCACATTCAAATTAAAAAGCAGCCTTTTGTTTTTCTTTATTTTTTTGTTGAGTAAATAATATCCACTAAATAATATGACACTTTTTTCTTCTCGCGGCATTTTGTGCCTAGCCACCGACGAAACACTCTGTTTTGAAGAAAGTACACATCGGGCACACACGCGCCATGGGAAGAGCTTAAGCTGGCTTCCCACGTCCCGTGATATTGAGGGCCGAACCGCGCCGCGTCGACTTGAGCAAATCCGGGTTGTGCCGACCACCTTAAAGGCGGCACTTTTCCATGACGCGTGTATGCCCGAGATATACATTCTGG
This sequence comes from Oxystoma pomonae, assembly GCA_963921995.1. Taxonomy (NCBI): domain Eukaryota; kingdom Metazoa; phylum Arthropoda; class Insecta; order Coleoptera; family Brentidae; genus Oxystoma; species Oxystoma pomonae. The sequence goes on from OY998163.1 coordinate 101,621,267, forward strand.
TTTAAAAATTTCTACTTACCGCTACCAGTTTTTATAGATTCTTTAATTTTGCTTCTTACCATCCTGTATGTTAAAAAGAGAAAATCAAAAGATCTTGGGAGGAAAGAAAGAAAATTTAGAATTGGATGAGTGTCCCACAAGGAACACACAAAAGACCAAAGCGAAAAGAGAAACAATTAAACGATGTTTCGCCCGGGGTGACCAGCGTGGGCTCCTCAGTGGATTCACTTATCACCGTCAATCCAGACATCATTTAACACCATCGCACACTCTGACTTCCAACTCTGAATCACTCACAAATAGGCATCGTTCCGCATGGTACTTATTATAAGTCACCTGATACGGGTCCGTCCTAGCGTGTTAATCTTTCCAATAGGAATATGCTCCTAAGTTTATCTTCTTGTTTTAATTGTCTTAGGAGCATATTCCTAATGGAAAGATTAACACGCCAGGACGAACCCGTATCAGGTGACTTATAATAAGTACCATGCGGAACGATGCCTATTTGTGAGTGATTCAGAGTTGGAAGTCAGAGTGTGCGATGGTGTTAAATGATGTCTGGATTGAAGGTGACTAGTGAATCCACTGACGATCCCACGCTGGTCACCCCGGGCGAAACATCGTTTAATTGTTTCTCCTTTCGCTTTGGTCTTTTGTGTGTTCCTTGTGGGAAACTCATCCAATTTTAAATTTTCCTTCTTTCCTCCCAAGATCTTTTGATGTTCTCTTTTTTAGATTCTTTTCGGTTGATGTAACTGATTTGGAAGTTTAAATTCTGTATGTTGACAATAAATTATCCCCTTCCTTTTTTAATTCTTTAATCGTGACGTCACCAACCCTGCCTTTTAATTTATCTTGAATACTCATCCACGCATCTTGTTGGTCGTTACGATTTTTATGGCTTGCACTTTTTGTTTTTATACAATCTATATTTACGGTGGCTTGTAGAGTACTTTCCGAACTAAACAAGTTGCAAAAACCAAACCAACTGACGTACCCGTGGCATTTCGGGCACGCTCACATCGCGTCGAGTCAAGCCTTTGAAATTGCCGTCTCGCGGCGGATCCGTCGCGCCATCACGGATCTTGCCAGGCTACCTCGTGCGGCATCCTTCCCACGGTTTGATGGCGCGAGCTGGCGCGGACTGACCTGCAATAACACGGGCCGTGGGAAGCCAGCTTTAGAGGGTTCATGAAAAGGGTGTTTAGTAGGGTAATCCAACAGAAAGCTTCTAATATTATTATCGTCAGTATATTCACCACTTTTTGCCCTTTTTTGAGGCACATTAAAGACTTAATATTCATAAATTCGACATTCTGTTCATTTTTTTTTCAAAAAAGATGCCATAAACGCTTAAGAGTAGAGATTGCTTTTTTTTCTGTCAGAAGCCTTAACTCAGGAAATGTTGAAGTGACGTTCAAAACGGTTCATGTGATATCCATACTTTTTGGACTTAAATAAACCTCAGAATTGGCAGAACTTTTGTAAGGACTAAGACAAGGGTCGGAGCACTTTTTAGATTTTTTTGCGAATATGCTAAAAATTTTTTCTAGGGCCACCGACTCAAATGTTATTCGGCAAGAAATAAAAAAAGTGCTCCGAGCCATGTCATAGTTTTTACAAAAAGTTCAAAGTTCAGCCAATTCTGATGTTTATTTGAGTCCGAAAAGTATGGATTGATCTAAGGTCACTGACAGAAAAAAAAAGAATCTCTACTCTTAAAAATAAAAGGAGAGTAAGCTTATTATGTCTATTGTTTTGATACAATTCCTTGATCCGTCAATATTGACGGGGAAAGAAACAGCGTTTTTTAGATTGATCCCGGATTGCTCGGATCGAAAACGCTATAAGTAAAATCCCATATGTGTAAAAATAAGAATAATAAGAATATATATTTTTTACTTAACAACAAATAAAATTTACCGGCAGCTTTGTGTCTAGTTTTACCCGTTAATTTTCAGGAATTTCATTAGACGCAAAAGTACCGGTCCAATTTTGTACGTATAATCGCATTAGAGGAACACTTTACTTCCCCATTTTATTAAAGGATCATTTGATATGCCTCACTTTTCATATCTAAATTATTTTTTATTAAACACTTCCTTTGGCGTTAACGTACGCTTATAAAAAATTATAATATACGAATTTTGAATTTTTTTACCTTTGAAACACTCGCCAAATCTTGGAAAGGCTTTTATGAACCTGATAAAGTTAACGTGTTTATACCAATAGGTATCAAGTTTAATATAATATAAAATTTGTGTGTTTTTTTACTTCCACGATTCTCCAATAAATTAATAGTTAAAAACTTTTACTAGTAAATCCCACAAGAGGTTAAATTGTTTCCAGACATTTTTACGAGTCACAGACGAGGGATAAAATACTCATGAGCGAGAAACATTTTCAGGAATTAATTTGACCTCGCCCGGTATTTGGTAAGAAAATTTCACACCAAGTTGTGTTTAAGGCTATAGTTTCTCCCCAGAGTTTAAGTAGAAAAAGTACAACTGGCAACGCCTTGTTTTTTATTTTTTTGATCTTTTGCCAGAGTGCACAGGGAAAACTAAGCATCAGAATTAGCTGAAATTTTGCAGGGGTGATTATTTTTAAATGCTTAACAAAAATATCTGAAGGATTTTTCAAAATTCTCAATTATTTTTTCTTCAAAATAAAAGCTCTGGTGCTGTCATAAAATAATGGTGGTTTAAAAAAAAACCCGATTTACAAAAAAAAAATATAGAAATACTCACAATTTCCTCTGGATTACATTTTTCCTTTTTATATTTTCTATCTTTAGCGAAAATAAAAACTAAGTTTCCTTTTCTCTAAAAGCCTGTGCACTCTCGAATAGAAAACCGATCAATCAATCATAAACGTTTACAGTTCATTGAATTTGGCAGACGCACGCAGTTGAAGTGTTGGCCGATAGATCGCAGAATTTATACAATTCCAGGTAACTGCAGATTTTGTCAACAAACTTTAAATCGAGCCGCAGTGGGACAAAAGAGTATTTTTACGTTTTCTGAATATTTCAAAAATGTGTTTTCAAAAACATTGTTCTAAAACAGATATGAAACCTCTTCGCGTATGCGGTTGCCGAAGAAGGCCTAGCGATGCGCGGGCATTACCACGAGTCTATGAAAGAACCAAGAGAACTTTACTGGCTCGCTGGGATTACTAGGAATTCGCATAGAAACATTCGGCGCCCATAACCCCACATAGTTTTATTTTTATTTTGATTCAACCATTTTTTTTTAATTTAAATTATTGCAGCATAGTTATGTGCAAGTTTACTAGTGAAATCTTGGAGTGCAAAGGATAGATTTTAGATCCCAACCAAAAGTAAAATCTCACCCGTTCTCAGCTTCTTTAGATGAAAGCATTATGTTTCTCATTCGAGTAGAAGAAGAATTTAGTTCTTCTTTTATAGTTCTCTCTTTGTCACAGTAAATTTAAAATTATGCACCCGTCGCTTTTATTATGGTATAAGAGGTATATACAAAATTATTTTCTACTTTTGAGTGCATTTAATAAAAGCTTGTTCTTTAAAAGATTTTTTAATAAATATGTTTTTCATAATTTTTAGATTTATACCCTAAATCGTCCATTTTGAATCCGCCATATTGAAATTTTCAAATCTGATCCAAAATTCATATCCCCTTCCCGAAAAACCGCTGTATGCCAATTTTGATTGAAATCGAACAAACTAAATCTTTTTCCCTCTCCACTTCCCACGTTGGAGGGAAGTGTGTACCTAATAACATCATATTATTGTATTGTCGCCGAAACTATAAACGCATATCAAATTTGAACACACACCCTTAATTTTTAGATTTGTAACCTTAATCGTCCATTTTGAATCCGCCATATTGAAATTTTCAAATATGATAATATATATATATATATATAAATGTGAACGCACACCCTTAATTTTTAGATTTGTAACCTTAATCGTCCATTTTGAATCCGCCATATTGAAATTTTCAAATATGATAAAAAATTCATAATCCCCCTCCTTAAAAACCCCTGTATGCCAGTTTTGATTAAAATCGAACAAATTAAATCTTTTTCCCCGGCACCTTCCAGTTCCCTCGTTGGAAGGAGGTGGGCACCTGAGAGTACCATATTATTGTATTTTCACCGAAACTACAAACGCATATCAAATTTGAACACAATCGGATGTGGATAAGTCAGTTAAAATTTGTTAGCAAAACATGACCAAAATCCGATCAAAAATTCTTATTCCTTATTCCCAAAAGCCCCCGTATACCAATTTTGGTTGAAATCAGACAAATTTAGGTGTTTTTCCCCCTCCACTCCCCTCGTAGGGATGAGGGATGCCTAATAATGACATATTATTGTATTGTCACTGGAACTATAAATGACTGCCAAATTTGAAGTTAATCGGATGTGTATAAGCAGCACCGTTCTCAACTAAAAAGCCAGTTAACTCATTTTCGTTTTAGTATCCTTTGGCCTATGATCGGGGCCATATTGACACCAAACTGACAGAAAATCCATGTTTTACTTGTCAATTTGGTTATAAAAATGGCAGCCACAATAGGCTAAAGAGCACTGAGGCGATAGGAGTTAACAGGCTTTTTAGTTAAGAACGGTGTTGTTATAAGTTAGTTAAACTTGGTTAGCAAAAGATGACCAAAAATCGTTCATCTTGAATCCACCATATTGAATTTTCAAAATCTGATTAGAGATTCGTTATCTCCATCCGCAAGTGCTACAACACACCAAATTTCAACGAAATCGGGCGTACTTCAACTGTACCCCCCTCCACCCCCTTCGAGTAGGGGTGAGCTGTCAATTTCATTACACTAAATTCTCATATTGTGCAACTATTGAAGCATGCCAAATTTGAAGCCGATCGGATGTCGGGAGGTTGGTCAAAATTAAGTTGCAAGATTCCACCCGAACAAACATATCTAGTTACATAGATACATATATTGCAAGTTAAATAAAAGCTTATAAAAAGCATATAATCTTAAACTCCACAAGTTTGTTAACGGTTTATTTTTTCACTTAAACTATTTATCCCCGACGCGTTTCGAATATATTTAATTGATTTGTGTACCATAACTCACAATTAAGCCTAAAGATGGATGCAACTGTATAGTATTTAAAAAAATATTTACATTAACTCAGCAGTATGTTATTACTAATTATTTTAGCCTAAAATTTTTAATTTAACGAACGCCAACATGTCTTTTAAATTTTTAATTAGTTATAAGTTTTAATTTGTTGTTTTTAATGTGTTTGTTAGTGTGCGTCAATATTATCATATATAAACTTCAATTGCCTGTTTTTTACAAAATGACGAATTTTCGGAGTAAAATAAACATCAGAATTGGCTGAACTTTAAATGAAAGGCAAATTCTGAAAAAACTAAGACACGGCTCGGAGCACTTTTATAATTTTAGCTTATTATTAATACAGCATACCGGTATGTATAGTAACAGGGTGACTGGTATTTTTGCGAGTAACTACACCTAACCATGACGTCACATTCAGCTTAGGTGTGACGTCATGGTTACATTGCTTATTTCTTTGGTTGGCAATCCTAAATATGAAAATAAATTGTAAACAATATTTTGTAATTTTTGTTAAATGTTTGAAAAGTTTTGTGACTTATGCAAACAAAGTAAAGTACTTACATTTAAAATATGTATAACCCAATGATGAAGTCGACCAAACCTGTTGTATAAACCATTGAAAATATGGAACTTACAGGCTAAAAAAGTGTGGCCCAGCTCTAAGAAAGTCGATAAGATTCTTTGAGAAAGTCGAGGACTTGGCACTTGGCTTCAAACAGGTGGATGTTTTGTCAACTGACAGCAAAGGTAGAGCGACTTAATGTAGTGAATAACATATGGTTTGTGATAAAGTTGATTCTGGTATTTTCAGGACATAAATAGAGGGCCCTTGAGCACTACGTATGTAAATTTGAGACCAATCTTTCACAGAGAATGTAAAACTTCGAAGATTAATGAGGACAGGAATTAAAAACTCAACAAATGGACCAACACCAGTTTCTAGTAGGTTTGTACACCAGACAGCTAAAGCCGGATTCAGAATTCCGTAAGGTAAGTGGTATGAGGCATAAGGTATGCGGTAAGACGCAAGGAAAATAAGCAATGGGAAACACATGCTAATCTTACCGCTTGCGGCTTACAGAACACTATAAACAGCAGCATGTGTTTGCTATAGTTTATTTTCCTTGCGTCTTACCGCATACCTTATACTGCTTATTTTACGGAACTCTGAAACCGCCTTTGGTCTTTTTTTCTGATAGGTACTTTAAAAATCTATTTTTGGTGTTTTAGTTGACCGGATTACTATTTGATATAATATAAGAGCAGGTTTACGCAGCAACTTAAATTAGGTACTTAATTTTTCCTCTGCCTTTTTCTCATGCTATGTTAGAAAAAGATAGAAATATAAAATTAGGCACTAAATTTAAAAATTTTGCATTAAGTTGCTGGATTGACACATCTAATATATACAAAATCTATCATATGGAGAGAGAATTACATAAATAAATAAAATATAGTTTCTTGTTTATTTTAGGTTACTGCAGAGGCCAGAAAAACCTTTTCGGCTTAAAAGTTGACTATTAAATAAATTTACTCGTTAAATTATACAAAGAAAAATACCAGTGCTTCACTTGACAGTAGGGTTACATGTGGTTCCCACCTATGCGTGCTGACCCAGACTCAAAAAATGCTCATAGGTGGGAACTGGGCGTTACGTACTATAACTTTAGTTAGAAAAAGTTTGAATTTGTATTAAAGTAAATACGCATGGATTATTAGGTATAGACATTAATTTTAGTAAAAAACAAATAGAAGATGGCTGTGGCAATGGAAAAACAAGAGTTTTTTGTACTTTAGTACAAAATGAACTTCCAGCATTTCGATTCCACCCTCTGTGTTAGCAATCGAAATACAGGAAGTTCATTTTGCACTGAAGTACAAAAAACTCTAGTTTTTTCATTAATTTTAGTGTTTTTTTAGGGCTTTAATGATGTTTTATTTAAAGTATTTAAGTTTTTTTTAAATTTAACTAGAAAAAATGAATTTTAATGTAATCCCCTTATTTCTTAAACTCAGTAAAAAGTAAAAGACTACAAAACTGTAATTCAAATAAAAAAAATCATATAATCAAACGGATCTTTTAAAAGAGTATAATAATGGTTTCCGGATTATTCTCAAATTCTGAAACAAATAATTTTGATGGAAAGGTGGCGCTGGCGGACCGGCGAAGTTTGGATAATGATAAAGGGTGGTCGTGCGATATAGAGGTCACGTGAGTTTTTCTTTTTTTAATTTTTTAGAATTTTTCATCATTACTATTCATTTAATATTTTATTAATTGTACTCGTGTTGTGTCATAAGGGTTCTAACAAGTAAAATAAACGTAAAATATAACATACCACGAGCATCTAACTACCTTCGAAAGGTAGTTAGATAGTATGGTATGTAAACGTCATACCAAAAATGTATATTTTTAAAGTTCAGTATGTTTCGTGTTTTTGCCAAAAAAATTATTTCTTGATATTGCCTCTTCAATATAAAATATAAATTAATACATTTTACTTACAAACTACCTGACATTTTTTTTTAATCTGTTTTTTTTTATTTTCAGGTTGGCAACAATACCAGATATGTCACGTGACTGCTACAACTGCATTTATCGTTTTAAAATTAACTTTGCAGATGTAAAATCAATGTGTCAAATTTAAAATATAGGCCGAATTTTTTTAAATTAAAACGCATTTTATTGAAAACAGTTTGTAATATCCACGTTTTTATTGTGCAATGTGGCAACAAGGCGAATTAAGTCTGGCAACAACATACCGTGACGTCATTAATTTTGCCATACCGGTATGTTGTATTAACCCCGCAGACACAGGCTTAAAGTGTGAGTCGTGTCTTAATGCGATTTTCAGCCTGAAATGATTATTAATTGGTATTTACCAATGCATTTCCGCGATTTCGGTTTTAACCAAAGTAGGGGAAATTGTGACATAACGGAAAATTTACCATTTATAACCAGACTCTGGACTTTGGTTCATCTTTAGGTTATAGCTTTTTAAGGTTGTTTTTTTTTGTTTTTTTGATTGTGTTCAAGAAATGGAAGGAAAATACCAAGTAGTGGTAAACTAAGAAGGATTAGGAATGTTGATCAAGATCAACGACGTAGAAACAGCAAGTCTTCTGCTTAAAATGCTATTTTTTTTAATATGACTTTTTTAGTTGTCTTATGAGCAAAAAACTTTAAAATAAATAGTATTCTATATTTTAATATTTATCACAAAAACAAAGTTATGACTGTTTTCAATAAACCAAAACTACACTTTTTTGCACTCGACGCGCGTTTCGCTAACAACGTTAGCATCATCAGGAGACGATAAACAATAAACTAAATTAACCTACGCTCTATCTTATATACAATCTTTTAGTGGGCGGAGATAAGACTAATAATTTGTGATTGATCACGATTTATAATCCTATCTCCCTTTAACTAAAGAATAAAGTGTACTAAACGGGATGTGTCCCCTATCTTTATTTAAACTATTTCTGGATTTAATGATTTCCATACTTTCATATGCATTCAAAAGTCATTTGTTTGGTACACTTTTTAGAAGTGTTTGCAGTATTCAACACTAAAGTAACTAGTGTTGAAAATTTTATGGAAAAAATAAATAACAAATTTCCCACAATTAAATTTACTTATGAAACAGAGAACAACGGTACACTGCCATTTCTAGACACTTTAGTTATAAGAAATAAAAATAAATTGGACTTGGACCTATACAGAAAAGGAACGGCCACCAACAGGTATATTCCAAATGACTCTTTTCATTGCTTACAACATAAGCTTGCAAGTTTGTACTTTTTAACATATATATTAGTAAATTTCCCCTTAAACAAAGAAAGATTTATAGCAGAAAAGAATAGGATTAGGAATGTAGCTGGCGAAAACGGTTACGACGAAAGCTAAGCTGATAAATAGACATTCTTTTCAAAAGACCTTTCGGAATTCCACTTTTTTCAGACAAAAAGATACCTGCTACTCAAAACTTGTATCAATTCCTTACAATCCCAATTATACAAAAGGATTACAAAAAGTATTTAATAACACCGGTCTTAAATTAGTATATCAATCCGATAACACAATTCTAGAAAAAAGTGGAATTTACGAAATTAGTTGCATGGATTGTGACAAAAAATATGTTGGCCAAACGAAACGCTCTATTCAAACACATTTTAAAGAACACTTAGCATACTTAAAATACGGAAGAACGGAAAAGTCAAGTGTGGCGGAGCATGCTTTTGAAAACAATCATAGATTCTCATTAGATAACCTAAAACTTCTAAAAAGTGTACCAAACAAAAGACTTTTGAATGCATATGAAAGTATGGAAATCATTAAATCCAGAAATAGTTTAAATAAAGATAGAGAACCCATCCCGTTTAGTACACTTTATTCTTTAGTTAAAGGGAGATAGGATTATAAAGTGTGATCAATCACAAATTATTAGTCTTATCTCCGCCCACTAAAAGATTGTATATAAGATAGAGCATAGGTTAATTTAGTTTATTGTTTATCGTCTCCTGATGATGCTAACGTTGTTAGCGAAACGCGCGTCGAGTGCAAAAAAGTGTAGCTTTGACTGATGCATTTTAGCGACCCGTTTCATTCATTTATGATTCTTGACTGTCAAAGTTGTTAATCGAAAGAATAACCGCGGTATATACCGAAGATAAATCATTCCAGGCTGAAAATCGCCTTTAGTTTTTACCTTTAATTTTGAGCCTTTAATTCAAAGTTCAGCCAATTCTGATGTTTATTTGACTTCAAAAAGTATGGATATCACTGTATCACATGACACGCTTTGAACGTTACTTTGATATTTCCTGAGTTAAGGTCACTGACAGAAAAAAACCATGAACCATAGGTATTGGACCTCCAACATCTTTGCTAGTGCACTGGCGATGACGCACTGAAGTACAAAATTGCCAATATTTTACCAAAAACAAATAAAATTGGGTCTTTGTTCTCTATTACAATATGACAAAAATTGTTAAATTATACAACCATATCAAAACGGTCTGAATTTTTCTTATTGTTGTAAAAATACAAAATTAGAATTTGACAAAACCAATAAAATAACGAGATTCCCTCCAAAAAAAATTTGTTTGGCTCTCTCTAAATTTCCTTTTTTTAAATCCACGCCCATTTTTAATTTGTTTTTTGCAAAAAGTGCGAGAATGTTTATAATTTTTGTTACTTTCCAAAATCTCGACACCATCATGAAAGAGTTTTAAAAAATAACAGAATATTGAAAGCTTATTTCTTTTACTTTCTTGGCCAAAAAAGAATGAGCTCAAAGCCTTGCCAGAATGTGAATTTTATAAAATATTTTATTATAAGTGTGAATACTTAGTTATTTTGTTTCGTTTCTTGAAATGAATATTTATTAGATTTATAAAGTTCAACATCAGGAAATAAGCATTTTAAATCTCTGACTAAGAAGAAATTTTTAGCCGAGTTACTAGAAAAGATAGTATTAAAGGAAATTTATAAAAAGGTAGTGGAAAATAAACTCTAAAACTAAAATACGTATTCGATTTAAACGCAAAATTTTTTAAAGCGAATTTGGAAAAACTAGTCTTAAAACTAACATATAATATAGTATATGTGTAATATATCCTAGCTGAAGGCCACGTAGCTTCGTTTGCGGTTTAACCCGTTTTATTCCGTTTTTCTTGCTTTAAATGATTATAACTTTTGTTCCCGTGAACCGATTTTGATGAAATAAAGCCTATGTCCTGTCCATGCGTCTAAGTAATCCATCAATAGTGACTTCCATCCAAATCCGTTTAGTAGTTTTACGTGATACTGGAACCAACCGACAGACTGACAAACAGACAAAAGTTCTAAAAATTGCATTTTTGGTATACACAGGGTGGATTCTTTAAATGGAACGGTGCTTCTAGCGGGTTAGAATTTGGTTTTATAAAAAAAATCCAAAAACACGTCAACTGAGATTTTTAATTTTCTTTAATCGTTCTATCTTGGATTTTTTTATGTCGTTTTGTTTACGAGGTATGGCAAAAAATATTTTTTTTAAATAGGACATCCTGTATAGTTTGACATTTTTGAATTAAAAAAAAAAATTATCTTTTTGACAATACCACATACTAATAATCTATCTCTTATGGTTTCCAAGATAGAGGCATTTAAACTTGCCTGGAATTGTTGTCTATGCCCTGTTTTACGGGGGATATTTGAATGAATATCGAAGTTTTCCATACAGATTTAGATAAAAATATCTTGATTATCGTAAAAGATTTCAGAAATTGCAAAATATACGGGGTGTCCTATTGAAAAAAAAAATTGCCATACCTCGTAAACTAAATGACATAGACAAAATCCAAGACCGCACGGTTAAAAGAAATTAAAAAAAATATTTTTTTATTCAACCAAATTCTAACCCGCTAGAAGCACCGTTCCGTTTAAAGAATCCACCCTGTATATGTCTGTATAACATGTATAGATTACAAAATCATCTAACCCATTTAAAATTTACGTTTTTCCATTAACTCAATATTTTATATTTGGAAAAAAACAGAATTATCTTGTCCAATGAAAAAAGTTACAGAAAACATTAACGACGAGACTTACTTAAAGATGACAAAAACACATATTGAAAATAAAACCACTCTTTGGAAGTACTTAGTTTGGAATAATTTGGAATTGATTTTTAGTGAATTTGTTTTATTGATCTGGGTAAGTATCTATTTTAATATATTTTTATATAACTTTTACTCAAAAACTCACTGATTGATAATAAAAAATGTTCGTTGACTTATTTAATACAACTATTTAGGTGTTGGCATCATCTTTTTGGAAACTCTTATGGTCAAGTCATGATGGTAAATTAAGGCTTAGAATATTTTAGCATAATTTAAGGGGTAACGTTTTTGATTTAGCAATTTTTACTATGTTTTTCACATTTTTATACCATGATTTTGCTCACATTTTAAAGCTTTCTTTCCAAACTTTCGATTTCTAGAATAAAACATTCAAATTGTTCAATTTTTCATTGTCTTTTTAGCGTTCAAAAAAAGTACTGCTGAAAAACATTTTTTATCTGTTAAAATGACAAATATTTAGAGATAGAGGGCAGAGTTTTAGAGATAGATGGAGAGATATTTTAGTGATGTGCAAAAATATCTAAGGTTGTTGAAGAGAAACAGTAGGCTATAAAAAAATATTTTAGAGAAAGATGGAAATAATTCAAGGTAATTGTTTAATAAAAATTTCTGTTATGTCATCTGTCTGTCATCTTGAGTGATGTCGTGCATATGATTTTAATTTTGCCATTTTTATTTAAAAAACAGCAAAACTTGTAATTTTTCAGAGCATAAAGTGTCTGAGTCATAAGGTGGTATTAATTTCTTTCAATCAAAGTTCTTTACAGTCTTTAAATTTACCAAAAAACGTGTTCTACCATAAGCGTATTTTAGCACATCTAAAAATCATTTAACAGGTTTTTAACTAAATTATTTTAAGGGTCATCATGGCTTTACCATTAGTCTTCCTCAATTTTATTTACCCATCCCCATTTCTAATGGGTGATCGTTGCGAATTTTGCATTGAATTTGAAAGGGAAATTAGAAAATATTAAAGGAAATGTAAATTTGTACAAGGTAACTAAAAATAGGATTTGCGCGCAAATAAATACAATAGAGATAAAAATCTAATCTCGTACGACACCACACCAAATCTTGGAATTTAGCTTGAACTTAAATTATTAATAGTTTAGGTAAATTTACCCAAACACAATTTGTTGATTTGCTAACTTGCTGTTAATTAACTGACACAATGCCAAATTTTCTAAAAATATTAGAGACATAAATCAACATCATAAATGTTAATACTTATTCCTATCCATATACGTATCGGAAGAAGATAAGTGATCTATCACAAAGAGGTATGAAGCACAGCCCAAATGCATACGTAACGTATTTACTTTATTAAACCAACTAAATAGACACTTAAAGTAAATATTTCAACGCATCGATATCGGTATACCTAACGCGTTCGAAATAAAGCCAAAATACAATACAGTTTTGACTTTTTTATGGGATGTTTCGAACGGTGCAGACTTTTTTTAAGGGTGCGGTGACAGAACTGCTGATTGAAATCGTTGCGTACGTTCGTGGGTCCGTAACGTTACGTACATCCCTCCATACGCAACGAGTAGAATCAGCTGTTGTGTCATCGCACCCGTCAAAAAAGCGGGCATCGTTCGAAACATGGCATGAGCAAGTCAAAAATGTAGTGTATTTTTTGTTTTGAACGCGTTAGGTATACCGATACCGATGCGATAAAATATTTACTTTAAGTATCTTTATACGTCACGGATCGCGAGTCTCACGTAACGTATCGAAGCAGACGTATCATAATGTTTGCACATGCGATGTGTGATGATTTTAAATACTGCTTTAAGCTGGAGAGTGGAGACCCAATCGATAATAAAAGATGCTAAATACAAGTAACAAGATACTAGACACTTGTAAACGCGTTCAAAACGCAGCCAAAAGACACTACATTTCCCACTTGTCTATGCTATGTTTTGAACGAGACCCGATGTTATAGTGGACGCGAGGCCTGAACAGCTGATTGCAATCGTTGCGTACGTTGATAGGTCCGTAACGATACGTATATCCCTCCGTACGCAACGAGTGGAGTCGGCTATTTTCCCACTGTATTCACCACAAAAGCAGACCTCGTTCAAAACATGCCGTAAACAAGTTAAAAATATAGTGTCTTTTGACTTTGTTTTGAACGCGTTAGGTATACCGATACCGTGCGTTGAATTATTTACTTTAAGTGTCTACTAAATACCAAAACGTTGGTATTTTGCATCTGTCACTAGTAGCTTGAATTTAGTATTTTTATTATAACCTACATCATTCAACGTCTGTTGCTAGTATGTAGTAGCTTGCCATAAAACTAGTATGTAGTAGCTTGTATTTCTAATTGTGCCTTATTACTCTAATTTCTGAAAATTTAACGGTACATTTGTATTATAGGGATTTCCATTGGTAAAACTGGTGCGCCACTCGTAGTACACTAACACAGGCTTGGTGCTGTCAAAAAATTGCGTCAGTGCAGTCTGAGTGCAGATTGAATGGAACATGAAAAAAACTGCACCCAAACCAGAACACTCATTCAAACACTTAACTCAATGTATATAAAAGTATCTTAGGACCATTGAGAAACATTGAGGTTGCTTAGTGGGTTTTGACTTAAAATATAAAGGCGGGAAAAAGTTTTCGGTGGGCCACGAGCCCTCAGAGCCGATGCGGAAAAAGTTGCATTTGGTGCAAAACCGAAATTATCAGTTTGCCAATGGAACATAAAAACTGAAAAAGGGCACCCCAATGGAACAGCAGCACCGACTCGGTTGTGCACTGGTGGCGCACCAGTTTTACCAATGAAAACTGCTATTAGTTAATAGTCTTTCCACCAAATAGGCTAAAAAAGGAGTCCTGCCCCTTAAGGCCTAAACAAAAAAACTTACACAAGGCTTCGTAAGCCGTTACGCCGTAGAGGTTCAACTTTGAAAAAATGACGCCATTTTGGCAGGCGCGAACCGCTGGGGGGGTTAGGGGTTAAAATACCCCCCATGAGTAAAAAAAGTGGTAATAAATACCGGCGGATATAGGGGAGATGCGATCGCCCCATCTTTATAGCTGATCCAACCCATATTTCATTAAATAATTTACAAAAAAAAACGAAAAATATTCAAATTTCTAGCTTTAGTTTTAAATAGTAGTTTTAACAACTAGTGACTAAAATAGTGCTTTTTTTACAAGCGTTGGTTTAAATAACGAGCTCAGCGAGGTATTTAAAAACGCGAGTAAAAAAAGCACAGTTTAGCCGCGAGTTGTTAACACTATTTTTTTTTAATACCTTTATCAAAAAATCCAAGAAAAACAGGAAAATACTTTTAAAAGTCTCGAACGAAGAGCACTTCTCGCAACAAACCATCTTTACACTATAAATCAAAGCGGCTGATAAATGAAATAACAATGGTTTCCATAGCGATGTGCCTTTTTACTCGGTGAAGTTCATTGTTCATTTTAATCTTTGACAGTTTGATATTTTGACAATGTTTTTAAATTATTTTTTCGTAAATACTTGATGAAAATTGGCGGAAATGACTTAATTTTTAGGCAAGAAAAATTATATTTTTTCAATATTGCTATATTCCGCTATTTCTCTTTAATTTTGGGTAAAAAACGGACACAAATCTTTTTTTACACCCGTGATAAAAAAAAAGGTTTTTTGCATCGGTAACCAAAAAAGCCATGCTTTAGTTATCTGCAGACGGTTACTAAAATCATGTTTTTCATGAAGGTATAAAAAAAAAATTCTGCATCGCTATAACACATTGATTGTTATAATTTTGATTTAATTTTAAGCAATTTTTATCAGCGACATACATACGTGTAAAAAACGAAATTTTTAATATATTTTTTATAAATCTATAATTGAGATTAGATCCCATTAGCCCCGTCTTGGCAGCTAACCCAACCCAGTTTTTTTTTAAATATTTATATAAAAAGAAAAAGGAATAAAATTTTGAGGAATGTTCTGCTTAAACTGCAAAAAATTTGTTACATTTTTAGTTTAATGTTAAAACAGTTTTGTCAGTCAGGGGTATTTCAAACGTAAAAAAAATGCACTTTTATTAAAAAATTTTACCTGTCAACAATATTTTTAAAAAATTTGTAAAAAAGGCAATTTTGGATTAATTTTCTCAAAATTTTTGCCTGCGGTTCATTTAATATTAATCGAACCCAACACCTACAACAAACCCTCTCCCCTTCTAAGAAATCGGCTGTATCCGCCAGAAACTTCACTCAATCAATATTCACTCAAGTTATTCATAAGAAACCTCCCCCCCCTTTTGGATCACTGGCGTTACGCTACTGCATATTGGATTTGGACTAAAAATGTTCGTAAACTTGAACTTTTTACGGAGACTTCTAACACGTATCCAGTAGAATTGCTGTTTTTCAATCACTTTAAAAACATTTACGTAACGGCTTAAGGAGCTAGCGTAGTTTACGTGTGAAGGCCTTTAATTACGTATGTAGGTACGTAATGTAAAAAACAGGAATTTTGACTTTTAAATGTAACGCCCCTTACCCGGTAATGTTTGCTAAAGTTCGATTTCCTCACCCCCTGTCGAGCATTAAGCAACTTTAACATATAAACGTTTTAGGGAATAGAGAATTGTCAATATACACAAAGCTTGTGCACTAAATGTCTTTTGTAAGGAAATGTTCTTTTCATTGTAAAATTATTTTATTTGTCTGATAATATGTTATTAAAAAGGGTCCCTTTTTAAAACCTTTATTATAATTTTTACTTTACACTATAAAAGATTGCTGCGCAATTTTCCGTCGGCCAGCATTCGGTTGGTGCTCATTTTGACGTTGCAAATAAATTTAATTTTATTTTTTGTGCTGTTGGCGGCTATTTGGTACGAGAGTAAATAACGAAAAAAGAAAATTAGGTGTTACGTTTTACAGCTGTCAGGACTTTCCCAACTGACTGATAAAATTTCTAAAATGTATCTTTTGTTTCCGAATCCTATAATATATTTTTACTGAGGTTTAGAACACAAATATTGCACTAGCCAAAAGCAATATTTTATAGTTTATTGCAGCCGGCTGGGAAAATCCGTGATTTTTAAATAGAAAAATAATAGCTCGGTTTTGATGATAAAACACATTCTTAAATAAATTATGAGTTTTAATATAGTAAGATCACTGACTGGATTGTATTTTGAAAACTACATTTAAAAAATTTTGTTTGCTTTTAAGTCAGACACTGTTACGTCAACTTCGTTATAGATGTGGTTAACTTTGTAGTTAATCACGACTTCATCGTAAAACACGCACAACACAGTTTTTAGATGCGCCAAACTTTTACAAACTTTAAATTTTGTTCAGATGTAACGCCAAACCTTTTTTTTAGATGGGAGACCGAGACAAATTATGGACATCAAATTTTTGTTTAGTAGTTAGTAGGTACCTACTTTGGAACCTAATTCAATCAACAAAACACAAAAACGAAGTGGAAATATGTCTTCATCTCAATTAGACCCACCAATTTTAGTATGGGCGTCGCTCCACCCTGTCACTGCATCCTTAAGTCTGGCGCCTCGCATGCAAACACAACTTTTCACATCAGCCTCTACGTTGCATTCCGCCATTAGGTTTGAAATGTCATTTATAATACTAACTTCACTTTTTCTTTGAAATTTGGCGAAATATGAAGAAGGTGTGATTTCTTGAATTAGTCAAAATAAATTTAGTATTAAGAATAAATACTTTTGTTTTTGAAATACTTTCAAACTATACAAAGAATATCCAAAGCAATTAAAAATTATCTAAAATGTCAGTCAAGTCGTAAAATTCCTCTTAAGGAGCCCATACACTATGAAACATATTGCATTAGACCCACCAACCCAGCGTCGTAGCTCGACGACCATGGGATTCTAGACTCCGCAAGTGGATGGATCACTACCACTAATAGTGTAAGGGCATATGTCGATAATTTCTATCCCGTGGTATTTTTTATGAAGGAGTTTTGTGGCTATGTGGGCTTGATAGCTCTTTAGTGACACAATCAGGCGTTACTGGGAGTTTTGTTCGCATCCGTGTAGAAGGGGTTGATATGACGACATCTTTCAAGATGGCGGCCAAAAATTATAAAAAATACAACTTTCCCAATCGGGGAATTATTATACTCGATTCCATATAATTCGAGGAGGAGGATTCCAAAAAATTTACTTTCAAGGTCATCCGACCTTAAATGACCTTGAAAATCGCAAAAAAACAACAACAACAACAACAACAACAACAACAACAACAACAACAACAACAACAACAACAACAACAACAACAACAACAACAACAACAACAACAACAACAACAACAACAACAACAACAACAACAAAAATCTTAATAATTCGACGTTTTGTCAGACCAACTTCAAATGTACCTCAAACTATTAGGCATATATGCCAAATTAGGTCCTTAAAGTTTCATGCAGTTTGAAGCTTCATGACCTTGAAAAATACCCCAGCAAAATTAACAAATTGCAAAAATAACATACTAAAGGGCGCTATTCATCAATTATTAAAGCCAAGAGAACCAAATTGGGTAACAAAGATGACAAGATCAAGTCCAACAATTTTTTAAATGCTATGACGCGTTTCAATATAGCGGCTGATATCTCAAAATAGAGACCTATAACCACATTTTATTTTATCCAATTACGTAAAAAAGTAAAAATATCAAGGTGACCATCAATTCTTGTTGACTTATCTCTGCTTAATTTAAAAAAAAAATAGTTGATGCATAACCTTTATTAACCTTGAAAATACCATGTAAAATTGAAAAAAACAGCTTTTTGTAGTGTTTTTTACAATTAACAACTACGCAAAAACTTTAAGTGTCGAGATAAAATTAACATCTTAGCCATAAACAAACACTTAATTTTAAATCTCTCTACCATTTTTTTTTTTTGATCTGGCGTCCCAGATGTTTATGCTATACCCCGGTAAAGATGATCTTTATACCTGTTGTTTTTAGTTTCGGAACTGTGAATTTTATGTTCTACGCACTTGTCTAGCTAACAAAATCATTTAAATTACCTATAAAAGAGTTAGCAGAAGTAAAATATACAATACCATATTCTGGGCTAGGTGTTTTAGATGTCACTTTCCTAAATGGCGGTCGAAAAATGATAAAAAAATACAATTTTTGCAACCGGTGCGTGATTACCCTCGATTTTATATAAATCGATGACGAGAATTCCAAAAAAATCACTTTTGAGGTCATCCGACCTCAAATCACCTTGAAAATCGCAAAAGCACGATTTTTGCCATTTTCTCTTTAAAAAAATCTCCATAATTTAACCTTTTGTTACACTAACATCTGGAAATAGATAATTTCTTTTCCGGCTCCTAAAGTTTTTGCGTAGTAGTTAATTAGAAAAAACACTACAAAAAGCGGGTTTTTCAATTTTACATGGTATTTTCAAGGCCAATCGAGGTTATGCATCAACTAAACTTTTTTTTTCATAGTAAGCGGAGATATGTCAACAAGAATTGATGGCCACCTTGTCATTTTTACGTTTTTACGAAATTGGATAAAATAAAATGTGGTTAAAGGTCGCCATTTTGATATATCAGGCGCCTTATTGAAACACGTCATAGCTGAACAAAATTGTTGGACTTGACCTTTTTATCTTTGTTGCCAAATTTGGTTTTCTTCGCTTGAATAGTTGATGAATAGCGCCCTTTAGTATGTTATTTTTGCAATTTGTTAATTTTACTGGGGTATTTTTCAAGATCATGAAACTTCAAACTGCATCAAACTCTAACAGTGGGATTTACTAAGATCTAAAATAGTACCCTTCACAGATCTAAATATTTACACCTGTGGGAGGTACTAAATTTGAAAAACACTTACCAATACAGAAAAGACACAAAGTTATTCATTATTTTGTATTATTATTGCAAAATACCATTGAAAAACAGCTTTTTTCTAAAAATATACCATATTTTAGGAGAAAATGCCCTAAAACTAATTTTTTTTGACAAGCTTCAAAATGGCATATGGTGAATACGCCAATACGGCATATGGTGAATATGCCAAAATTAATCAATAAAACAGCTCCAATTTTGTGCAGAAAAACGCCATATTTTCAACCTGTTTTCAGCACAAAAAATATATTTAAGAGGGCACTACGAGGCAAAACAAACATAAGTGAAGGTCACTGATTATGCACAAAAAATATACCAAAAAAAAAACCCAAAACAACTATATTAATTTATTTACAAACTGAAAGTAAAACATTGAGGTTATCTAAAAGCTCAGTCAAAAAAAACTTTCCTTACTCAAAGCCCACTCATTTTAAAGCCAAGTTGCAAGCAGAGGTAAAAGATCCGAACTCGCTGTTTGTGATTGAACGCAGCGCTAATATTTTTAAACTGACATTTCGAAAGTGACAGAAATGTAAAAAACAATTGCATTTAAGTTTTTTAATATATTTCATAAATAAAAACACCTTTTAAATAAATACAAAATTAATCTACTCCTTATTTTATTAGCACCCATCTAAATCCTCGTGTGACATCAAGTATTAATTGGAAAAATCAATTATCAATGCTAAGTTTTAATTAGAGTAATATACAACCTCAATTCTAATTTGTTCTACAGAGTGTTTACTATTTAAACCCCGCGTGCGTTTCAATTTTTAAATTTTCTTTTCTTCTAAATTGAAACTTTCTTCTTAAATCCAACAAAAGATTACGTTAAGATGATTATTCAATAAAAAAAATTATTAAAATTCTTCTTATAATTCAAACTGTGTACAAAACTCAAGGAGGGTTGATATAAAATGCTTAAATCCAAAAATTTCACTTAAACTTAGGACCGTTCTAAAATAGACTAAACCCTTTTAGTAAATCCCACCGTAAGGATAGAATTTGACATACATGCCTAATAGTTTGAGGTACACTTGAATTTGGTCTGACAAAACGTCGAATTATTAAGATTTTCTGAAGAAAAAATGGCGAAAATCTTGTTTTTTGCGATTTTCAAGATCATTTAATGTCGGATGACCTTAAAAGTAAATTTTTTGGAATCATGGAATAATCATGGCCTGGTTACGAAACTTGTATTTTTTATCATTTTTGTCCGCCATCTTGAAAGATGACGTCATATCAAACCCTTCTAAACGGATGCGAACAAAACACCCAATAACACTTGATTGTGTGACTAAAGAGCTATCATTCCCACATAGTCACATAACTCCTTCATTAAAAATCCCACGGACTTGCACATGCCCCTTCACTATATGGTTGATTCTTGCATCGTGATATAGAAGAGTTAATACATGCATTGCAGCATGTTTCACAGTATGTGGGCACTTTAAGATTAAGTGGCGAAAAACTTTGACAGCACACGCAAGCCCCTTTTAGACATTAAATAATCATTCAATCAAGTTTTAGCGTCTAAACCTCAATGACTGATTAAAGGAATTTCCATAACTATAATGTTTCAATACCAGTGCTTCAGCACATTCCTCCACTGGGGTGTTGCTAATCTTGCGCGCCCTTAGTGCCTTCAGAGGCGCTTGCCTGTCGGAGCATGAAAATATACGTGCTCCTTCGTGCCGGTTTTTATTTCCTCTAAGCTTGCTACCATTATTATGGCATATACCTCTGCCTAAAATGTTTTCATTCAATTATTAGTGGTCTTATTTCCGCTATCTTAGGTTAATTTTTCAATTTGAGCTGAGTTTAGCTATTCTATGTTTTTTGAGTGGAGGTTGGACCTTGTACCCAAGATATATATTTTTGAAAATTTTGTTTCAAAGATCTCCAATTGTTCAAATGAGGTTTTCTTGATTAATAGGATTAATTAATTTGATTTGATTATTATCCTGTTATCAAGGGTTGAATAGCGTTCGCAAAATCAAGAAGAAATTTTGTTATACATATATAGGTAAGGTAAAGCTGAGGTCTCAGGTTCAAATTCCGGTTTTCCAATTTATTCCCTTGCCCCTCGCCCTCTAGGTTACAAAATTAGTTTTCTGTAAAATAATATGGGGTGCTGAAAAATGTTCCGTTATCTTCATAAGCGTTACCATTTACAGATTCTATTTTTGTACCATGTCAATACAGTAGGTTTCACAACTAGTGGCTAGTTGGTTTAAATAACGAGGGCATCGGGGTATTTAAAAACGCGAGTAAAAAAAAGCACAGTTTAGCCGCGAGTTGTTAACACTACTTTTTTTAATACCAAGAAAAACAGGTGCAACACACCATATTTACACTATAAATCAAGGCGGCTGCATGGTAAATGAAGTAACAATATTAATATTTTCCGCTATTTCTCTTTAATTTTGGGTAAAAACCGGACAGAAATCTTTTTTTGCACGCGCGAAAGTTTTTTTCCATCGGTAATCAACAACGGCATGCTTTAGTTATCTGCAGACAGTTACTAAAATAATGTTTTTTAATGAAGTTATAAAAAAATTCATTTTTTATAGACCATCTAAAAATCACACTCTCCCAATTTTAATTTTGAGTTTGGTTCACGTAAACTTGTCAACCAGATTAATGGTTTATGAAGGATAGATATCTACAAAATTTTCGTTTAAAGAGGTATGGTTGAGTTCCTAATTTTACTTTCATTTAATGTGCGAAACGCCAGAAAATATACAATTGTTTCTTTTTTGGCAGGTACTACCCTTGAGATAAAATACATCTGGTTAAAATAAGTTAAGCATAAAAATCAGGCATTATAAAATAATTTTTTAAAAAATCAGAAATTGTAAAAGATTTTTAAAAAAATCAGGCATTGTTTAAGATATTTTTGCCCAAGGGTGGGCCTTTTAAAACGGTTCACCCCGATTTTTTCAAACACTGTAAGGAATTTGAAATAATGCTGAAACACGTCGATTTTGTTTGTAAGGGGAACATTTTTTTGCCGTTCTCAGAATTACTACCCTATCAACAAGCGTGGTAGCTCCAGCCCCAAATTTTAAATAGGGAACATAGATCTTGAGGCACACCATTGAAAAGGTAATTTTTTTCTCTATACACTGATGTATTTTTTTCAAATTAGAAAGTTTAGTTTTTGAGATAAATAAAAATCTGAACTTTTTAGTAAAACCTTATGCTTAGGTATGACAAAAAGCTTTACATTTTCTTTTATGATTTAAAACAGGTAGTTCGTCAGGTTTAAAACAATCACTTCCATCAATCCCTAAATGGAGGGTAGCTTCAACCCTTAAATCGTTGGATAGGTAATTTTATTATCTCGCCATCGTTCCTATTGGTTTTTAATTTTGGTTGCAAGA
Source organism: Oxystoma pomonae (assembly GCA_963921995.1). NCBI lineage: Eukaryota > Metazoa > Arthropoda > Insecta > Coleoptera > Brentidae > Oxystoma > Oxystoma pomonae. Next base: position 101,644,250 of record OY998163.1, read on the forward strand.
TTCTAAAATAATTATTTAATATTATTATTTGTCATTAATGCGATATTACAATCAACTTTTACAAATTTCTAAAAGTAATAAAACTTTTCCTAAATTTTATCAAGACAATGAGCTAGGTGTAGGTAGAAAAGAGATAGAGGACAATAAAAACTAAAAATGTGGACAGAGCGGTTCTTGGACATGTAGAGTAATCGATAATATAAATGTATTGCTCAATATTTATTTTTCCGATGAAACTACTTTTTTAAAATGATAGCCAACCCAACACACACAAACCAAAATTAAAAGCAAACAGAAAAAATGGAGAGATAATAATATTACCTATCCAACGATGTCTCACATGACCTGTTTTTACGAATTTAAGTTTAAGGGTTGAAACTACCCTCCATTTAGGAGTTGATGGAAGATATTTTTTGAAAGCTAACGAACTACTTGTTTAAAATCCTAGAAGGCAAATGTAAAGCTTATCTTAAAATACATGTATGTATAGAGAAAAAATTACCTTTCTAATTTTGTGCCGCAGGACTTATCTTCCCTATTTAAAATTAATGGATTGGAGCTACCACGCTTCAGGGATTGATAGGGTAGTTCTTCTGAGGTCGGCAAAAATGTCCCCCTTACAAACAAAATCGTGTTTCAGCATTTTTTTAAAACCTTTTTAATGGCCCACCCTGTATATACTGTTCATTCCAAATGCTCCGAACTAATTTCAATAAGGCGGGTGAGAGTTCAATACAGAAACCAAATAGAACTGTCATTGTCAGTGTCAAAAAATTGATCGGATTTAGTTTGTAATGTATTCCAGAAATCGTTTAATTTCTGCCGGTGTTCGAGGTCAAGAGAAATTTGTGTGACTTATCGAGTTCAGTTCTAAAATTGCTAAACCATAATTTTTTCTTTCGCAAATGCATTTTTTTTAATATCTTGTGGATCCACCTCTATTCGATGAAACACTAACAAGGTCATGCAAGAGTTTTAAAATAATTTTAATATGTAGGAATACGATATTTGTCATTGATCATTCGCTCATTAATTCTCCTAAAATCTACAACCAGGCATCTACCTTTTTCTTTTGCCCCTGCACAAAATAGCTACGGATGTAGATTTAATTGGGTTTTTGGAAAACTCTTTTTTTGGTTAATTTTTGGTTTCTTTTAGTTTCTATTCTAGTATCTATTCACTTAACATCCATTATTATTATTACTCATTACTAACAAGGATTATATTTCAAAAGAATTACGGCCTTGTGGGCATATCTAAAACACAGTTGATCCAAATGTTTCTAGTGTTAGATTGTGAATAATTGGATGTGATTGTTTTAAGATATGATTGGCTTACTAATGGTGGTGATGTGAGTATCTAAATTGAACAAAGCATAGAGTATCAAGTTTTATTATAGCCAGTTTAGGAGCAGCGAGACTAGGACTTTAAACTCTCGAGTTAAAGAGAAATATGTTTGACTAATACAAAGTGCTAGACTGAAGGTTAACTCGGGGATGAATGCCTAACTCGCTATTAATAAACTGACCATTAAAAAATAACAACGACGCTTCTCATTAAAAAGTAGAGTTCGAAACATTTTTAAAAGCATTTGAAAGCTTTGTCCTAAAAAGATTATTTAAAGAACAGTTTGGTAATTTCAATTTTGTATCATTATTGGATAAAAAATACCTACTTAGTTTGTTTATGGAAATTTAGAATTAAGGAATCTTTAAAAGAGGAAGATAAGGAAGGAGGTAAGGTTACTTTATTACCTCACTGCTAGTAATAACTCCCCCTTTAATATACTAGATACTTTTTCGTTCCCTAATAATACAATCTAAGAATTTTGTAATTTTAAAGTAGAACAACTTAAAACAGAATATCTCGAAAACTAAATCAAAAACTAGTTCCCCCTTGAATACCAAAAAATGTATTTAAGATCTTCCTGATACAATGTTTTATCTCGAAAATATTTTCTTATTGCTAGTTTTTGGCAAAGACTTAGCCTGCCCGGAATTTAAAAAAAAAACTAGGTTATTTTTATCAGTACTCTCTCGCGGATATAGTTTGAAAATCAGAATAAGTAAGTAACAAAAAAAAAACAAGGCTTTCGTACTGACGCAACTAGCATGATTTCTGGAGTTAACATGTTCCACTGTATGGGCCCCTTTATTTTATTTGGGAATAAAGAATTAATTATGCTAGGTTCTCCGTTATACCAAGGTGTCATTCAATATCTTTCATTCGAATAAATAGCCGTACGGAAAGAAACAGTGCAATTTGTTTGATTGAGTTTTTTAACTAATATTGTGTACAAGTTTTACACAATTCGGTAAAAAATTCCGACTTAAAGAAAAGTACCACATCCTATAGTATCTTATCTTTTATGGATTTAGGAATATTTGTGTTTAAACGTTAAAAATATTAACCAAAAAAAAACCGGTAGGCTATGAAACATAAAGGTTTTTGTGATAAGCTAGCTACCAATAAATCTAAAAGACTAAAAGTTATCAAATTATAGCCTACTGTATAAACTGTATCTACTGCGTCACTACATGGTCACTATATTTACTACTACAGCTGATGATACAACGTTACTACAACTCTTAAATTAATTAAATGTAAGACATTAGTGTGTTGCATTTTTAAATAGTAGATTTTTACTGGTAAATATTTATCAATTTCTTTAGTTTTCAATAAAAATTTATTTACTAATTATAAAACTGTTATTTAGGTAGAAGCAAAAATTACACAATAGTATGTATATTTTTTGGTAGAAGGTAACAAATTTTCGGACACGATTAGATACGCTTAAAATAAAAAATACCTTTTACGTTAAAGTAAAGTATGCCATCATGCAGCAACTTTCCCCTGCCGACTGATACAATTTCCCTATATTTTCTCCTAAAATTTATATCCCTTTTTTATCAGTATTTCTTTTAATCTCTATCCAGAATAACCACTCTGGAATATTGAAGGCTACATCTTTTAAGGCTGTTTTTTCCTAAAACCGCAACTTCGGAAAAATAAGGTTTTATTAGAATATAGATATACATCATTTAACAAGTAAAATTAAAAATTTAGTGTGATGTTTTGCGACCCAATTTAAATTTAGTTGAGATAGTAGTTTGTTGGAAAAAGTCTCAAGAAAACACAGAAATCTTGAAGGTCTCTATGCCGACGTTTCGGTCCTTTATTAGTCCATCCTCAGGGCATGAAACTTTTAGATTTCTTCTGTCCAAAATATTTTTAGGTAGGATTCAAATGATGTAAGAAACATATTCATATTTCTTGATATTTTCTCAATATTAATAAAAATAATCTTGCGTTAAGTAATATTTAAATGTCACTTAACAAAACATTATTTTTATTAATATTGACAAAATACCAAGAAATCTGAATATGTTTCTTACATCATTTGAATCCTAACTACAAATATTTCGGACATAAGAAATCTAAAAGTTTCATGCCCTGAGGATGGACCAATAGAGGACCGAAACGTCGGCATAGAGACCATAAATATTTCTGTGTTTTCTTGAGACCTCTTCCAACAAACTACCTCAACTAAAATTAAAAATGTTTAAAATCCCCGACACCCTCTAACATTAATTAATTAAACCAAATTGATTAAACCACCCCTGAAAATTCTTGCCCAATACAGGTTATACAGCGATTATGATATTAAATATTTAAATTTATTTACCCATTGATTTGATACCTCACAAGGTCTATGTTCTTGCAAAACTTCAAAATTTTCTAAAAACCAGTCCCATTTGCTCCTCCCGCGAAGTGATTTTTTTTCCTGATGAAACGGAAATAAACTATGGGCTAATTTAAATCTAGACACCAAATTTCATCATAATGGGATAAACGGTTCAGAAGTTAAACCCGATTATGTTTGTCATCACACCTCAAATTCCTTGACATCTGTATGTAGAAAGCGCAAACATAGCTAAAAACACTCACTGAAGAATAAGCTCCAAACAGAAATCGGTTCACGTCGAACTTTTAACATCTCTCTTTTTTCGAATTCGCGTCGGAGGTTAAATGAAATTTTAAATACTACCTATAAACTTTAATGATGTTTATCTTTTTTTTTAATGTTTTTATTCACCTCAGCTAATTTTGACACTTTTTCCGTGTTAACATGCAGATTTCAAACCAGTTAAAAAAATAGCTCTTTTTTATATAAATCAATAAAAAAACTGTCCGCTTTAACCAGTGGCAATCCCAGCCATTTGAAAAGGGGGGGGACGCTTTTGATACGAAAAAAATAGTAGATTAAAAGCATATAGCTTTTATGAGGAACATATCAATATATGCAAACATAACTTAGTAACTACAAGCGCGGATTTGGTCTCAAATCTAGGGGGGGGGTACTCAGATTTTAAGTTGTTTATTTTATACATTTTTTATTTTAAAAAATGTTTAAATGCGCCGAAACTTTTTGAGAAAATTACAATAAAAAAATGCAATTTTTGTGTCGAATTAAACTGAAATCGTAAATAGCAACGACATCATAGCAAATTTTTAAGACAATGGCACCAAACAATGCATTTTTTGATTTAAAATAAAACTAAAATTGTAAATATATCAATGGTTTCAAAGCGCAGCAGGTGATAATTTTTAAGAAAATGACACTACAAATGACATTTTTAACACAAAATTAAACTAATATCGTAAATATCAACGGTGTTATAGCGCCGCATTTTATGCCCTACTTTTGATTTTTTAAATGTTTTCATAAAAAAAATTTAAAATCTTATTACCACGGCCGTAGTAATAAGGTTTAATGTGTTTGTTTATGTCGGATGACGTTTATTAGCAATAAAATAGACATATGGAACGGCCGTCTTGAATAGCCCTGAAGAAGCAAATAAATTTTGCGAAACTTTGGCATTCCAAAAAAAGGACGTTTCATTAATAAGATCCCTCAACCCATAAACCTACACCTCCATAATTATTTACAATTTTATTTTAATTTTAAGTCAAAAAATTTTGAAGTATGATTTTGACATCTAATTTTGGGTAAATAAACAATTTTCAATTTGGTGTACCCCCCCCCCCCCCAAGTCAATTAATAGGTGCGCCACTGACTGTATGGTGGAATTTCACTCCCTTCTATACTCCCCAAATGTCAAGAATGCAGGCCCTCGAGGTACTAACTATTTTTTTAAAAACATACTTTGTTTCTATATTTTCTCCATTGATTATAGCTATAGATTATATTGTTAGCAACAAATACATCTCTAAGAACTTCCACAAAGAAAATACTAATATATAGGTCAAAGTTTTTCCGACGAAAAGGGCTTTTACGAAGTTTATTTTCTTTTTTCCTTTGTTGTATATTTTCATTTCCGGGAAATAAAATTGATTGATATCTGAGAATAAAATACAGTTAAAAGGTCTTTAGTAAGATTTATCAAAGTAACTCGAGAAACGAAAAATGCATTAAGGCCGCCTTTAATTTTAACAAAAAACATACTAGGATAAAAACTTAAATAGAAAATTGAACCGACCCGAAAAAGTGTAAAATATAATAATAGGTACGTATTTTTTACAAAACCCAGCATTTTTGAAATCGGCTCGCCTAAATGTAGTCCACTATAATAGGTACCGAGTTCAACAAAGTTGAGTTATCAGCCATTTCTCGGCAATTTCTCACCCAAAAATTTTATGTTTTTGTTATATCTAAAAACTGATTTTGTGTACAAAATTTTATTGTTAGTTTCCAACATAGTTTTATGGAAAGTCGTTCAAGTTATACCTCATATTATACGCTTTATCATCGTATTTCATAATTATTGTCATAAAGTTAACAAATATTTTATTCTTTTTTTTAGTGAATTCTTTTCATCGTGCTATTTTAATGATATAGGCTTTCCTAATACACCTTTAAAACTTTCTAAGTAAACCATTTTATAGGTTTTTTCAGTTTTTACGTAAAAGTGTTTAAATAAAATGGGACCATCACGGGCTACTCCTTATTTTCTATAACAATTAATTAATTTTAACCGACGAGTATTCAACGTTTATCTTTTTTTATATATTATTGTTCCAGAATAACTCCTAAACGGTTAAACCGATTTTCATTATTTTTTTTAATTCAATGCAGGAATTCCAATTTGGTCCCGTTTTATTAAAAAAACATAATTTTCCCACCACTTTCACGACAAAACTAAAAGAATCTATAGTATATAAAAATTTATATAATAAATTAATTTTTGTTTGAAAGTTTGAGACAATGATGTATTTGAAATTAACTCTGTGTTTCGGACTTCCATTGTCTATATTTTATTTATACACGACGTTTCGATCAGTACAATCTCTGATCGTCTTCAGGTGCAAACTACAATCTATTCCTAAGGCTACGTACTTATATACTATGGGAAATCACTCTTCCATGAAGTTTAAGAAGTTGGCTCCGCCCAAGGAGGGGCTTCCAGATATTTGGAATTTCAACACTTGGTTTACTGAAAATACCCTGATTCTGCCCAATAAAGGCAGCCTCAAGGAATTTTCGTTTCTTCCAGTGTGACTCCTTGTGCAAAACCTTTGCTTCTGTCCACTTCATTCGGTGTTGTTTTGACCATGCGTGTTCGGCGATTCCTGATTTCGTTGTTTCACCTCTTCGGGTATTCGTCTGATGTTCTTTAAGCCTAACAGATAGTGGTCTTTTTGTTTCACCTATGTATGATTCACCACACTCACAAGGAACGTGGTAAATGCATTCCTTATTTTGTTTGTTCTCCGGTTTTGTTTTACTAAGAAGGCTTCGAATTGTATTATTAGATTTAAAAGCTATTTTAAAATTAATTTTTCTCGCTACTCTTTGAATTTTCTCTGATACTCCTTTAATGTATGAAGTTGTAAGGAATACATTTGCCTGGTTTTGGTCTTGTAATATCTGTCCTGTTTGCTGAAATTTACTAAACTAATTTTGTTTGACAGGCTTCAAAATGGCATATGGTATAATACACCAAAAATTTGGCACATAATAGCTTCATCATTTGTGTTTGAGGTTATAAAGTTGGTGATTTTTTAGACCACTTCTGGGGGGTGGTTTAAATTTAGAAGCCCCAGAAAGGATTGTTTTGTAGCAATTGGTAATAAGTTCGTTTAAAATTTCCATAAGTAACCGTTTTTACAAGAAGTAATTTACCTTATTTAATATCCCAAGTTGTTTATTAATCAATAAAACACCTCCAATTTTGTCCAGAAAAACGCCATATTTTCAACCGGTTTTCAGCACAAAAAAATATATTTATGAGGGCACTACGAGGGAAAACAAATATAAGTGAAAGTCACTGATTATTCACCAAAAATATACCAAACAAAAAAACCCAAAACAACTATAATAATTTATTTACAAACCAAAATTAAAACATTGAGGTTATCTAAAAGCTCAGTCAAAATAACTTTCCTTACTCAAAGCCCACTCATTTTAAAGCTGTAGCTTTCATCAGTAGAGGTTGGTGCAAGCCAAGGTGCAAGCAAAGGTAAAAGATCCGAACTCGCTGTTTGTGATTGAACGCAGCGCTAATATTTTTAAACTGACATTTCGACAGTGACAGAAATGTAAAAAAACTTACATTTAAGTTTTTTAATACATTTCATAAATAAAAACACCTTTTTAATAAATACAAAATTAATCTACTCCTTATTTTATTATCACCCATCTAAATCGTTGTGTGACATCAAGTATTAATTGGAAAAATTAATTATCAAGGGTAAATTTTAATTAGAGTGACATCTAACCTCAATTTTAATTTGTTCTACAGAGTGTTTACTATTTAAACCCCGCGTGGGTTTCAACTTTTTAATTTTCTTTTCTTCTAAATTGAAACTTTCTTCTTAAATCCAACAAAAGATTGTGTTAAGATGATTATTCAATAAGCAAATTTATTAAAATTCTTCTTATAATTCAAACTGTGTCCAAAACTCAAGGAGGGTTGGTTTAAAATGCTTAAACTCAAAAATTTCACTTAAACTTAGGACCGTTCTAAAATAGACTTAACCCTTTTAGTAAATTCCACCGCATATGTTTACTTACTCGCATATCGTTTTTCATATATTATGTGACGACGAATCTGACAGAACGAATAAAATGCCGAAAAAATTTAACAAAAGAAAACGTGAAAAGCAAATAGATTACCCAAAGAAGAAAATGAGGAAACTGGGAAAGGAAGGGAAAAGGAAGCGTCGTGATTCAAGTAAGTAAGGCGCATTGTCAGTTTTAAACAGTGGAGTGAGACAATTAGGCTATTGGCTAATATTTTTTGGCATGGGTTTGTTTATCCTGTAAACACACATTTGTTTTTATGACTCATTGAAACTTAAACCCTGCATAGTTCTTGACTTATGCGCGCAATATTAGTCTCAATAAAAAACTCCATAATGTTAATAAAACCCCTTTCCAAAATATCACATTTTAATTTCCAGAATAATGATTATAACAAAAACCCTCACCCGTCGTAATTTAACAAAAATTCTCAACCGAATTTTCTCTGTAGAAGGAGCATGACTCATGAGCATGATTTTTTTTGCCCGTGCTCCCGATGCATGGTTTACTCTACCGGGTATCCAATTTTCTAAAAAGATTATAATATGTTTACTTAAAAAAGTATCATTAGCACATCGTTTTTCCAGTACCCTCTCCAGATAGGCCGATCAACTCATACCGATTTAGTGTCCTTTTATCCACCTTCGCCGCCATTTTCACTCAAAAGTGACAGATAATCCATTAGTTTTCTGTCAAAATGGCGGCGAAGGTGGATAAAAGGCCACTAAAACGATAAGAGCTGATCGGCCTATGTGGAGAGGGTAATGGTTTTTCATATTATTATATGTGACAACGAATTTGACAGTTCCTTAACTGGTCAGACACTAGTAGTTTCTCGAACTCTAGCATAGAGAGGCACCCCTTAGAAAGTATATTAGGGGGACAGATGATAGTACCTTGAGTCCAGATATATCAGCAGAGCAAGCTTGCAGATGGAAGAAGCATCTTCCTACGGGTATATATAGCTAAGGAAACTAAAAATAATCTCCTCGAAAAATGCAAAATTCTCGGAAAAATTGCCAAATTCTTCAAGGACCCAAATTAAATACAGGATGCTAGCATCCACAGAGCAAAAAAGAGATACGTAACTCTTGAAATTGTAAACCATTTTGGGCAAAGGTTTGACAGCATTAGAACGGGTTTTCTCTAATTTGGCCTAAACAAAAAAGGAGAGACGAAGCACTTGATGAAGATCTTTGTGGTCTTGCCGAATCGGCGCAGTTGTTTTGCATTGGCCACAATACTGTTTCATGCAAAAATATAATAAATTGCTACTGCGCAAAATCTGGATCTTTTCTTTTTTAGCGAAGGTTTTGCCGAAAACTGCAAAAATATAAAAAACGCGCTGAGAGGAAATATTAGAGCTAAACAGTGAAAGAACGTATTCCTGTCGAAAATTTTTTTTTCAGAAGAGTAAAATCAAATAACTCAAAATAAATTAGCTTTGAGTTGGACAAAAGATTACAAAATTCCCTTTATGGATAAACCTTTTCAAGTTTTCACCCTCAAAACCTCAAAATTTACCAAAAATGAGTTAAAAATTTATTCGAAAAGCATACAAAATTTATAAGTAGGAGCAGTTAAAACTGTTAATAACTGTCAAGATCAGTTTTTGTTAAGCTATTTTTTAAGACAGAACGATAACAGGGGATTTTAGGTTTATCTTTAATCCTAGAAACCTACATAAAATTCTTTCGCCCACCTCATTTTCAACTGGTAGATATTAGAGAACTTAATTACTAAAAACTGCTTCCTTGCGACATTAGATCTTAAAGATGCATATTTTTTAGTTCCAATGTTTGATGAATATAAAAAATAATTAAGATTTTCTTTTCAAAACAAAAGTTGAATTCCAATGTTTACCATTCAGTCTAGCCACTGCACTTTTTTGTTTCACCCTTTCAGGCCTGTTTTTCTTATGTAAAAGATTAGGTTTTTCATTAACAAAAAAAAAAACATACATAACCGACTCAAGAGATACAATTTTTAGCATTTATCCTTAATGCAAAAAAGATGTGGATATATATCGCACAAAACAGAATAACAAAAATAAAATCAGCCATGAAAATTATTCAAAGAAAAAAATAAAATAAAAATTAAAGAGGTTTTGCAAATTATAGGAAGGCTAGCCTCGGTTTGTAAAGAGTACGGCTCGTTGTACGTAAAAACCCTTGAGCGAGAAAAATATCGTGCCTTAAAGACTAACAGGAAAAACTATAACAAAAAGATGCTTGTTAGGTTCTTAGTTAAAAATGAACTTGAGTGGTGGTTAAAGCACATACTATTTTACAGCCTGATTATAACATTATAATTTTCTCCGATGCATACAAGTCGGGATGGGGGCGTGTTGCAATGGAAAGGAAGCAAAAGGGGGTTTTTTGGCAACAAGGTGACCAGGAGAAACACATAAACATTCTTGAAATGAAGGCAGCTTTTTATGGCTTAACAAGCTTCGTAAAAAACTTCAAAAAATTGTCATATTTTACTAAGAATTGATTACTATTGGGAGAATGATGTAGCAGTGAGCTTAGGTATATTTTTTGTATTTGCCACGTACATAAATACGTTGGATAATCATATAGCGGACAAGAAATCTGGTATAAAAATTGTATATTTAATTGCAAGCTACATGAACAAAAAATGCCACCGGTTTGTGTCGTGGCTTCCAGTGGATGCATTCACAATGAATTAGAAAAACCTTAATTCTTATATATTTCCTCCTTCCTCACTGTTTCCAAAAATGTAGAAAAAAAGAAAAAAATTACGATTACGAACGATAATGCGATATGTCTGGTGGTTTATTCTATCTGGAGAACTCAAGCATGGTATCCACAATTAGAATCCGTGATTCGCTTAAAAGTTATCGTTTTAAATCCGAAAGGTGATTTACTCTTATCCTCGTTTAGGTAACACCACCCACTATGCAATAATCTTTCCCTGGGGGTAGCAATCTTATCAAAGTGGCCTATAGTAAACGGGGCGTTTGGGAGGATGCAATTTATTTTTTTCAAATGATGGAAGTTTTGCGACAATAATATTGAGATCATCTTGCAGCCTAATGTAAATCAAGTTGTGTCTGTTTTAGAAACAGAATCTCAAAACACTGGGAAATATTGAACTCTTAACACACATAGGTCTGCCTTAAATTTAATTTGCGATCAGAAAAATCAGAAATGGTAGATTAGTAGTAGTAGTAGTAGAGGTTTATGAGACGCATTTTTAAGTTGCGCCCTCAGTTTCCTAAATATAAACTTGGTATCCGGAACCAGTGTTACCTTATATAGGTAACTTGTACCCTTTGGTAAATTTAACATTCGGGTTATTAACTATAAAAATGGTACTTCTTTTGACTCTTTGTTCTGCTCAAAGAGTTCAGACAAGTTAAGTAATATCAAGGCTAACGAAGAGGGCATAGAAATAATTCTTAAAGATATTTTTAAAATATCTGGACCCAGAAGAATTCAGCTTTGGCTTAAGTACCCTATTTCAAAGAAAATTTACAGTTCTATTTGTGTTTTACCATTATATATTGCATACAGAAAACAAAACTATTTCGAGGAACAGAGGATACACTTAATTTAACAATTAAAAAGCCTCATAAGCCCGCTACATCCCAAAGCATTAGCAGGTGGATTTATAAAGGTCTAAAAAACGCAGAAATAGAATCAAATTTTAAAGGATATAGCACAAGACATGGGGTGTCTGCCGCAGCATTAAGGGTTGGTGCATCAATCAAAAGTATTAGAAAGGCTGCGGGATGTTCTGAAAAACGGAAAATGTTCAATTGATTTTATAATAAACCTTTAGTTTCAAAAGATTTCTTAGCTAATTATATTAAGAAATACATTTGAATTTTAAACCTTTTGGTTTCCTTATTATTATTTAACTTTTTAACTAATATCGCCATATTCTCTAAACAAATACCTGGTGTATCTAATAGGATGTGCCCAATCGAAGCATAATTAAGGATTAAACGACTTACCTGTAAGGAAGTTCAATCCAAATTATACGAGATTGGTCACATCCTATTAGAGACCCTCCCATTTATATATTCATGTATTTTTCATGCAATTTATTTAAGTATTAGTCAACCCCCCCTTGGCGATATTAGTATTTCAGGAAAGCTTTTTTCTTATCTCTAAAACTTGCGTATGACGTGCTACGAAGTATCACTACCTGGTGTATCTAATAGGATGTGACCAATCCCGTATAATTTGGATTGAATTTCCTTACAGAAGTCGTTTAATCCTTAATAATATTTATAAAACCAAAAATATTTTATATTTCAAATATCTTTGATAAAACACAGCTTTTTTGAAGTATTCGCCTCCCCTGTTAGTAGTCCCCTATAATAGGTATATTATGTACCGAATGTATAAATAAAGTTTGTGTATTAAACTGGGTTTTATTTTGGTACCGCGAATAATATATTTTAGGATTTACAGGTGATTTTAAAGACTTAAAAAACGATTTTTAACTGCAAAAAAAAAAATGCTTTTCAAACGGATTTTTTTTTGAAAATTTTTGACACAGCATCCAGCTGGTAAAACTCATATTAGCTGGGTATGTCCTGGATAGCTATTGGTAGAAACTAGGAAGCTGAGAATGAAATTCTTCTGAAACTTGGATTTGTTCGGCCTTTTACTTTTTAATAGGTAGTTTTTTGAAAAAGTCGGATAGATTTTGAAAAACACCCCTTCGGTCGGTGTGCCTAAACAAGGTATGTACAGGGTGGTTCAATTTCGAGGGGATTGTGGGGTTTTTGGTGTTTTTAGGGGATATAGCAAAAAACTGTTATGAACTCGACTTTTGAGAAATGATTAATGGTAAAACCCATAAATTTTTTGTCACATTGGATTTTATTTGTAACCTTAAGTTTTTGACGCATAACACTAAGTTTTTATTTCAAAATGATGTATGGCATGTTTTTTATTTTTCAATTTTTTATTATTTTCCTATTTAATTTTACAGCAAACTTTTTACAAAAGACGAAAATAAAATGTAATAAAAAACATAAAAAAATTATTAGGAAATTAAAATAAATAATAACAAAGATACAAAAAAAAGAAATTGATGATAGTTACAAAAATCAAGTAAAAATAGTTCATTCCATAAGAAAAACACCAAAGTAGTGTTATATCTCAAAAACTAGACGCTACAGATAAAATCCAGTTTGGCAAATATATTTTAATTTTAATTATTTATAAAAAAGAAATTTACACCAAAAATAAATCTTTATGAATAAAAAAGTTATAAGCCATATTCTAACACACGGTTTTCACCATTATTCATTTCTTAAAAATCAAGCCCATAACATATATATTAGTTTTTCGCTATCTCCCTGTACATACATATAATTGTACTTCTTAAATGGGGACTTTCACCCGTCTTTAAAGCTGTGTTCACTAAACACGTTGGAACTCTTTTTATAGAATTTGGAACACAAGTTTTAATAAAAAATTAAGTTTTACACTCATAAAATTTTAGATACGAGGGATGGGTTTTAAAAAATAGGCGTGAAAGTAAGAGGGTAGTGGGGAGAGAGAGAGAGGTAGATGAAGCGGGAAAGGTATGGAATAGAAGTGGAGTGGTAAAAATGAGATGGGGAGGAGCGGGAGGTACAACGGGAAATTATTTTAAACACGCGAACGAAATTGCGTATGGGGTCGGCCAGAAAAAATTAGACTTTTTTAATTGCCTATAACTTTAAAACCAATGGACCGATTTAAAAAAACAAGAAAGAATATACTTTATATTTTTGAGAAGAAGTATCAAAAATGACATTTCTTGAAAACTTTAAAAGGTAGCAATTCTTCAACCCCCTGAAACTTTTTTTTGTGTGGCACTTGCACAAATATATTTTTTTTGTGAAAGACCTGCGAAAGTAAGTCGCTTTGTTCTTGGTGTATTTTTGCCATATTTTGATAGGAATTCTTTAAACTATAAGTAAAATGAAGTCTCTACTTTGGGTATAACTGGACAGAGACTATACATTAGCATTGTATACATTAGACATTAAAAATTAAATGTAAAGTTTGACATTACAAATACCTACTTTTTAAAATATCCGCAATCTTTTATTTTTATATTTGTCAATTTTGACATTAAATTCTTAAATTTTGAAGTCTCAACTCAAAATAATTAAAAATTTTTAAATATGACAAGTAATGGGCACATCTAGAAGCAGATCTAGAAATGGGCGGATATGACCTGAAGTCTAGGGGGGTCCAATTAGATTTGTAGTTGGTTTTTTCACCTCAGGAAACAATTTTGCGAGGAAATAATACTAAAAATTATACTGTTGACACTTTTTTGTGAACAATCCAAGTCTATACAAATCTGTGCTACAGGCATTTGATTATGTAAATTAATATGTCTAACAAATATTATTACCGCACTAAACAAATAATTTACTTTAATTATAAAATAGACTCTAAATTAAAAATTATATCCATGCTATGATAGATCTCGTTTTTTTGTGGGGGGCCCCGCTCTCTGGGTCTTGGCTCCCTTTGGTAGCTCTCAGGTATGTATCAAAACAATAAACATTACAATAATATAAAAAAAATAAAAAAAATTTATTTTAGGCAGTTTATATTTTAAAGGCGCCCACAAATAAAGATTATATTAACAATTATTGACCAATGAGTAAACGATAATCGCGGAAGTCTCTCTCTTTTGCAATGAAAAAAAAATATGTTTTTCTTGTTTTGCTAGTGGCAGAAAAGTGTTTATCCTCCTGTGATTTATTGCAAAAAAAAATGAAAATTAATTGTGGAAAGTCAAAAAAGAAAAAAAATAGGAAATATGTTTTGTTTGGAAAAGCAAAAAAGGTCGCTGGAAAGCGTTGGGACTAAACAGTCCAAAAACTTAATTGATTTTTTTTTTGGAAATGCTCGTAATGTGGAAAAAACATAAGTGTCCATATTCTATTTCTTTCTATATTTAAATCGGGTTAGGATAGGTAAGTAGGTACCTACTATTATTAGAACTCACCAATATTTATGCCATACCACGCTCACCCAAGCATATCTAGACTTTAAAATAAATATATTCTATGTGACACTGGATACCCTTATAGAAACGCTTGAAACAAGATTTCAACATTTTTTAAAATTTTTCCAAAAATTCGATTGTTTAGTTAATATAAACGCTTCAGAAAACAATTTAAAATGTCTGGCTGACATAATTTTATTTTATAGTTCAGATCTAGAAAGAAACTACTATAGATTAATTAATAATTAATTAAAAGATGAAATCGGGCAAACCGAAGAAATTTTATCATTTCTGATAAAAAAAAGTTTGGCACAGCCTCCCAAACATTTTTAAATTATACCAAATAATGAATAAAATTGCTCCTAGCAGGGCGGAAGCTGAGCGCACTTTTAACAGATTAAAAAAAATAAAAATTGTGAAAGGTCACAAGTGCCCGAAGACAACCTGAATGAGTTTGCTATAATTAGTATTGAGCGGAAATATAGCCATACTATTGATTTCGATGTGATACTGCACTACATGAAGTCAGTAAAAAATTACAGACTTAATTTTTAGTTTAAAATTAACATAAAATGTAAAACATTTTCTTATTCATAACAACGGTAGTAATACATTTTTTACACTATGTACAGGGTGATTAAAAATTCCCTAGAAAGATTTGAACAGTGGTTATATATCATTAATCTAAGAAAAGCTACGTGATTATTTTATTTAAATTTCATATTTTTGTTCTCTGACTTTAGGACTAAATTTACCAAGCATAATTCTTGTTCAAAACAAAAAATTCTACCTATATTTAAAGTCTTTATAGGGAATTCTGAATCAACCTGTATATTAAATTGTGAATATACTATTATATACCCAGGTACCAACAACTGTGGTGCCCTTTTGAGCCTTCGCCCTCCCCCTCCGCCCTTTAAGGCACGCTACGCCGCTGCTACAAAATAGACTTTGAATTAAAAATTATATACCTATATCTAATTGTGAATGTACCTACATCATAAAAAAAATCATCACTTTGATTTGACCCAGATTTTCTTTGTTTAAATGAAATCTTCTACAGCTAGGTAGCACGCACGCATCCAGTAATATGAATAAAGACCGCTCCAAACACTCCGAACGCTCCGAATACTCATACTTAAGTAAGATTGCAGTAGTAATAATCAAATTAATTTAAGTCTCTTTGTTTGAATTTTCTTGAAAAAATTAAAAAAGTATATAAATAAATTCATAAAAAAAATTATAATTGCCAGTTTTTCTCATAAAAACCATACCTTAAGTCCTGTTTTCACTATGAATCAAAATGATGCAACTTTTTACGTGTATCTTTTTTTTAAAGCATGGAGCAATGGGCACCACTGCATGCTAGAGGCGGCACGGGGATTCCTTAGATAGTACTGATTATGTTATAGTCGAGGCTTCCAAAGCTCTCGATATCTTGCATGGTCATTTTCGAAAACTGAGAAATGACAATTGTTTTCAACAGCTTTTGGTGGATGCCGGTGACTTGGCCACAGAACTAAAAATCGAGGCAGTTTTCAAAAACGATGTCAGGGCTAGACCGCGAAAAATAAGTGGGCAATTTAATTATGAAGGGGTAGTTCTTGATACGATTCGTATATGGGCCTATTCAAGAGAGTTTTGAACAGTTAAAACAGCACTCAGATTACTTTTCATTTTTGTATAATTTTCCGCTTCTTTCAAAACTTGACCGACAAGAAATAATGTAAATTTGCATGGACTTACACAATTTTTTGACTGACAGAGATAAACGCGATAAAAATGGACAAACCGAAAATTTTTAAACGCCACAAAATACACAATAAGTTGTCTGGAGGCTCATCATCTTGAAGGATGTTATCCAAATTTATATGTATCACTTAGAAGAAGTGTCAGTAGCAACTGGTGAACGAAGTTCTTCAAAACTAAAAATAATAGAAAATTGCGGCCTAGTATGTCACAAGAACGTTTAAATGGGCTAGCGATAATTTCAATCCAACATGAAATAAAAAAAAAGGCAAGAAAATTTTATTAAATTATCTACCTTTTTTTACGTAATTTAGCTTCACGAGATGTTTTAAGTATAGATTTTTCTTTTATTTTTTAGTTGTACATATTTTTTAAGAATCATCAGCCACACTTTTGTTTTTTTTACTGCACCTACTTATCTCTTAACGCAAGGTAATAGTAAATATTTTTTTGCACTTCAGGGACTAAAAATGTATTTTACTCCCTCATTTCAGGGACTAAAATGGTTATTTTTATCTCCAGGACTAAAATATTTTAGTCCCGCGCTCCTTTTATTATCAGGCTATATAAATTAACTTATCGTCAGAACGAATAAAGGTTTGGTAAAAACGCATTTTAGGAACATTTATATTTATTTGTAACATCCGAAAATAGGCATGAACACAATATGAACAAGAACTAACCTATAACCTATAAATTCTTAAACTATTTGATATTATTGTGCGTCACATTAATATTTATAATGGCCCCCCTACAGCCAACTAAATGGACTAATGGCATGCGTAACTACGAGGGGGCCTGGGGGGGCCAGGCCCCCTTAGACCTTTCCAGATCCCCCCCCAGAAAATTATAGCCTAGTAGTTGTCAGTCATATGACGGGGCTAGAGTAATGTCTGGGATACATGTAAGGGCTTACAAGGTTTCATAAGAGAAGAACATCCTTCGGCAATATACATTTATTGTTTGGCACATAAACTGAGTTGTTGACCCATGTACAAAAGATGCAGCAGCAACTTCTTTCTTTAATACATAGAGGCATTGTATGTGCATTTTTCGCAATCAGGAAATCATGAAAAACTTAAAAAGGTCGCAGATACCTTGGGTATTAAATTTTTGGAAGTATCTAACCTTTCTACTACTCGCTGAGCATGTCGATTTGAAAATTGTAAAGCAGTTTTATTAAACTTTGGAGCGATTAAAATGGCACTAGAAAGTGAAATAACTGATAACTAGGATAGACATGCCGTTGAAGCTGTTGGACTATTAGCATGTATTCAAAAAGCCGAGTTTAGAATTTGCCTGCACATTCTATACACTGTTTTATTACGTATCACATTTTGAGTCAGTAATTTTAGGGTAAAGATGCTACTCTAGGCAATGTAAATTTAATAAAATAGATGGCACGCTACAATCTATAGAAGAAACTAGAAACAGCTTTGAAAATATTTATTCTGAAATCCAAGACTTCGCCGATTAAGTTGATATTTCTTTAGAACCTATCAAAGTATCAAACGATCAAAGGATTATATAGTGGAAAGCACTCTTGGACATGACAGCGCGATAGAATTTCCGTCAGATGTAAGTTGCTTAGAACACTGGAAAATAAACATGCACTACCAAATAATGGATAAATTAGCAGCTTATTTTAGGGAGAGGTTTTCAAACTCTGGTAGTAAAAAATACGATTACTTGTAAAAATGTAGAAATAAATTTTAAATCTATCAAAAAGTATATTGGACAAGACTTTTGTCCGACCCTCTACAAATTAATTCAGATTGCTATTTTCTTTCCCATTAGTTCTGTTAGTTGTGAACGAAGCTTTTCTGAAATGCGTGGAATAAAAAAAGTGACCTGAACTACAATGCGACAATTATTAACATCGATAATTATTTAATTAAAGGAGAGATTACAGCAGACCACGTTTTGGAAATATTTTTAAAAACACTAGAAAGTTGCAGTTAATTTAAGTTAATTTATATTAAACTGCTGAGTTGAATATAATTCAAATTTCAACTTTATTAAGTTCATTTTTTTGGCAAATATAGGTATGGGAATTCCTAGGTGCCAACTGGATAAACTGTGATGATTAATATAGATATAGCAGTACCATTAAGTATGTATTATAATGTAAACTGTATATCTTCATAAAGAATAAAGAGTTAAAGAGTTAAAAAGAGTTCACGAGTTATATAGAGTTACGGTTCAAAGTTGTTCACACAACGAGTTAAGGTAATAATGCATAATATTAAACAGTTTTGAGAAAAACATCATTGTCTTTTATTCCTCACTATGAAGCATTATCAGCTAGGCCCTCCCTAGCCCCCCTGCCCCAGGAGATTAAAAGATTGCCGATTGGGTATGTTCATTGCCGCAATCTTCAGTGATTGCATGCACTGCATATGGTACCTGATGTATCTTGGCTTTAATAAAAACGGAGCCCAAAAGTGCAAAAAATAGTATATATATATACCATGTGACTAAAGTGTCTTTTTATTTCTCAGCGAATATAATGTACTATTGTTTTTCGAAAAATTATTTTAGTCTTTAGTAATTTCTACGGAAAAAATCAAAACAACAAAAAAATTATTTGTCAGAATATTTTATAGGGAAAGGGGACGACCATTCCTGAACTCGCACCCCGGCGGCCGAAAGGCTGGCGACGGGACTGGTCAAAAAAATCGAAATAGCACTAGATTTTTAACTGCTTTGTTTAGTTCTTTCCTATACCTAAACTTATAATTTTTGATTTTGTATTTTGAGTTATTTTGTTTTTTGGCAAAATGAAAGAGGAAGTGATTTTTGACGAAAACTTCGAAAATAAAACTCATAACCTAACATTCACTGCTGATTGGCATAATGACAACATAAAAAAAAACGGCTGGCATTTAAAAGGTAAGAAAACAATTCGTAAAAACGTAGCCGTAGTTGTGGACGAGACGAGTGGATATGCAACTAGTAGCGCTTATTTGTGTATTGTAGGAAAATTAAAGATCTTTGTTTGACTTGTTGTCTATTATATATAGCTATCTTCGTAAAATGGAATTATAGTTAGGACGAGTTGTACTTAGTTAGGATAAAGGTCTAATATTTTTAAAAAAATGAATAAAAGGTGTTTGTTTGTAGATATGAGTCCACTTTATTAAAAAACTGAAAAAATTAAGTGATTTATTTAAATAAAACCAAAATCAACACTACCTTTTCCTTTTGTAATAAGTTCCTTTCTCCACTTTTTAAACGTCGACGATTATTAATAATAATTCAATGTCACCTCATAATACAAATCTTCTAAAGAGCAAGACGACGAGTTACAAAAAATTCTAACCAAAAAATTTACCAGCCACGCACCGCAACCCCAACGACTTTGAGAGGTGGTGGAAATATTCAACGCTAGAGTATGTGCGCAAATTTAAAGTTTTGGTCCGGAAATGCTTCTTTCCTTTACCAAAATAGCATGACAAAAACAGAGAAAGAATCGGTACCCATAATAATAAAGGCTGACCTACAAAAAATTTAATGAATTCTGTTAAATTTGACAAGATTTGCCATTTTTAACACAGGAAAACGATGAAAAATAATTTAAAGAATAAACCTGAAAACAGTTTAAAAATACGTTTAAAAAATATTCGCGTTGTCCAACGCCAAAGCAAAGTTGCGGAAAAAAAACGCAACTTTTGTTGAATGAAATCTCTACAGGTTGCAGGCACGTATCAACCAGGTAATACGAATAAAGAACGCCTCTGGAATAGAGCGCTTACGCTCCGAAAACTTAAAATTTAATAAGCTGGCATAGAACAAATTAGAAAACTGTTTAACAATGCTGCTGACAAAAATTTATTTAAAATAAAATAGTTTTATATTTTTCATTTTTATGAAATATGATCCAAATATGGCGTATTTTACCTGCTCATATCTACAAGACTATACAAAAATTGCAAAAATTACCACTAGCCCACATAACATTAGAGGAATATTCATGTTATAGGAATATTCCCTCAAAGTGATTTTGGAAATATTCAATTTTTGTTGAATATTCTTTAAAAGTTTGTGATAGTTATATTTCTTTGGTAATAAGATAATAATATGCCCATGATAACCTGATAGTCAAGTTATTTTTATGAATATTCCCAAAAATAATCTTTTTGTCAGGATTTTGGCATGTTTGCTGAAAATATTTCTATCTTTTGAAAAGAACGCGATTTACATGTTTTGTATTTATAATTTAGTTTAATGTCATCTATTGTAGGTAGATGGTACTGGAATCAGTATGTACTCTATGTAGCAGCTAATATTATATAAGACAGCAAAAAGTTATTTATAGGCTAGTTCGTAATTGCACTTTAGTGGAAGACTAATGCATATTTGGTGGATATTCATGGAGATATATATCTACTGCATATCTTAGGATATCCATCTCGTGGCCATATGGTCATTTTAATCACAAATTCACAATATTCAATAGGTATATATATTTGCTATGTGGGATATTATAGTCCGTGTCCAGGAATATTACTATAATTCTTTAAAAAAAAACGTTCTGGTCGTATTATAGTCATGTTTCACGACACGTTTCTATCACATTTATATCACCTGTATAAGCTAGAACGTAACTTATTGCCGGCATGTGTTAGTAATATTCCCAATGGTAAAAATGTAACATTTCTGTCACATTCTTTGTTCTCTAAGTATATGACTATTACATTACAGGAATGTTTAATTGTTATGCGGGAGAGAACCCCATAGAATAAAGCTTTATCTTTAAAGTGAGACTAAAATGTTGGAAAAATTTCTGTATTTGGATAATAAAGGACAAGGAAAGCTACCAGCGAAGACTATATAGGTACTCTTAAACTACCCAGCAAACACCGTTACGTAAATATTACGTAAAAGTTACATCCCATGATTACTTTGTTACATAAATTCTATGTAAATTGAAAGTCACAACAAGGTAAAAAGTAACTTCTATATTCTGCATTATGCCATGCACAAAGTTCCCTACTTTCTAATTAAATAATATGTCATTAAAATAACGTTAATATAGATTAACTAGTAACTAGAAAGTAAATCAAAAGGAAAAATTGAGGTAAATTGATTTAACTTTGTGGGTTATAGGGGTGCGGATTATCAAGAAAACACTTTGGTTTTTGGCGACGTTTCGTGACTCAGTGATTGTCACTTTTTCAAGCCCTGAGAAACAAACACTTTATTAATAAATACATAATACAACCTTCGTACAATTAATATCACTTAAAAAGCTACAAGAGAATTTTTGTTTTATTTGGGATGTTGTTTTATTTTTAAGGTTATGTAAAAGTAGAGGTGAAATACTACTTACTCAAATCGTACGTGTTTTATAGATCCGTGTAGGTCTGTGAACAAACTCCAACTCCACAAAAACATTGTTTGTTTACAATAAAAGTTCTTAACAATTTTTTTTTAAACAATATTTTCCTCTTTTGTTGCAAAACGTGAAAATTTTCTTTTTGATTTTTGACAACTATTTTGTTAAGCTAGTCAATTGTTAAGAACTTTTATTGTAAATAAACAATGTTTTTGTGGAGTTGGAGTTTGTTCACAGACCTGCACGGATCTATAAAACACGTACGATTTGAGTAAGTAGTATTTCACCTCTACTTTTACATAACCTTAAAAATAAAACAACATCCCAAATAAAAAAATTTTTCTCTTGTAGCTTTTTAAGTGATATTAATTGTACGAAGGTTGTATTATGCATTTATTAATAAAGTGTTTGTTTCTCAGGGCTTGAAAAAGTGACAATCACTGAGTCACGAAACGTCGCCAAAAACCAAAGTGTTTTCTTGATAATCGGCACCCCTATAACCCACAAAGTCAAATCAGTTTAAAATGTAAGGGGGCGAATTCTATCAGAATTGAGGTAAATTTTTTACATAATATTTATATCTCTTATAAACATATTAAGGTAAACTTGACGTCACGTAAATAACGTACTCTTTAAGTAACTACTATATAAATTTATAGCATAAATGTTGTATAAATATTACGTATTTGAATGTAACATTTATGTAAAATTAAACTCATATTGTGTACATAAAATTTATATACTTCTAATGTCACGACAAGGTAAAAAGTTACTTACATGGTCTGCATAATGCCATGCACAAAGTTCCCTTCTTATTACGTAAATATGATGTAATTAAAGAAACATAACTTATGTTATGTAAATATTACGTAAATTTTATAAAAACTTTTTTATGTATTTTTGTTTACTTTAGATTTACGTAAATACTATTTTAATGTAACAGATGTGTTTGCTGGGTAATGGGTGAAAGTATTTGCAAATTACAAGTAACACAAACTTTTTTGTGTTACTTGTAAAAAGTCTACAAATCCGCGCTCTTGTACCGTGGGCGAAACATCAAGTCATTTGATTATCTAAATTAACATGTCTAACAAACATCCATATCCGGGTAACGCACTAAACAGGGTCTTAGCAATAATCTACCTAAATTATAAAATAAACATTAGACACTTAAAGATAAAAAATATTTCAACGCATCGGTATCGGTATACGTAACGCGTTCGAAAAAAAGTTAAAATACGCTACATTTTTGACTTGCCTGCTTCTTGGACGAGTGTGATGACAGAATCTCGTTTCGTACGGAAGGATGTACGTATCGTTACGGACCCACGAACGTACGCAACGATTTCAATCAGCAGTTCTGTCATCGCACCCTTCAAAAAAGCGGACATCTTTCGAAACATCGCATAAACAAGTCAAAAATGTAGTGTTTTTTGGCTTTATTTCGAACGCGTTAGGTATACGGATACTGATGCGTTGAAATATTTACTTTAAGTGTCTATTATAAATTTCAACACGTAGCCCTATCCGTATACGTATCGGAAAAAGAAAAGTGACCTATCAAAAAAAGGTATAAAGCACAGCCTGAATGCTTACGTAACGTATCTACATTATTCAACCGACCAAATATTGTGAATGAGACCATAGATCACAAATTGAAAGCAAAAAATGGATAAATTGGTTTGGATACGTCACGGATCGCGATACAATACGTGTACCTGGTCGATAAGTTTCATGTAACGTATCGAAGCAGACGTATCGTATTTGCGGATAAGTGATGATTTTAAATACTGCTTTATGTCTCTAATATCTAAGGATGGATCTGGTTTTATTGTTTGAATTTGAACACAAAATATAATTATTTAAAAATAAAAAAAAGTATATTCCAGGCAGAGTAACAGAAGATTCTATGGAAAAGTAATAAATCATAAAAAAAACTTAAAATAGCCAGTTTTCTTCATAAAAATTATCCCTTAGACTTGACCCAGATGTGTTTGTATGAATGAAATCTCCACAGGTAGCACGCACGCATCCTGTGAAACGAAGAAAGACCGTCTCTGGGATAGAGCGCTTACGCTCCGAGCACTCGAAATTAAATAAGTTGGCATACAACAAATGGGAAAACTTACTGTTCAACAGGTGCAGCAGCTGGATATCGGGCAAAGTTGCAGCGGAGCGATGGTCAAGCGGCGTAAGCGCGGTTATCCAAATGGCACACAAATATAAATAAACTGCCAAACCGAAGACGCCGAGATAAACAGGCTCCCGTGTCGAGTCGAGGAGCCGTTGCCTATGGAAACGTCCTCACGGGACGTAACGCACAGGCGCGCGCGAAAATCCCTACAAACAACGCACACAATATCGCATCCGCGATAGCGGCTACTGCAAACTGCCTACTAGGCTCTAATCTCTGTTCCCGAGATGCAATTTTGATTCCTGCCGCTCTCGCACCGCGCCAAACCAGAGGTTAAAGGGCAGGAAGTTAGTCCCCCCAGCAGCATAGTAGTAGGTACTCGGGCTTTAATTTGGATGTGAAATATATTCAGTGATCAACGTATTTATTTAGGACGTTAACCGAGAATTGCGATGACAAAACGAACGGATGGAAAAATGCCTATAGGTACATTACAGAAGAAAGAAGATATATAAAAAAGAAAATAGTTTTAAATCTATATTTTTAACACTAATATAGGGTGTCCGGAAAGTAACGAACCCGAAAATATCTCAAAAATTAAAAGAGACAGAAAGGTCAAATCCGCAAAAAAGCATATTTTTGGATCCTGGTCGTGTTAGGTACTTTTTTTAAAATATAGGATCCCCTCCCAGACAGCACCATTCGTATCACTAGTACCAGGGACGTATATTTTCGTTTTTACGCCGCGGGACCTACTAGGTACGTACGGTGTAAGTACAAAACTGTTTCTAAAATGCACGTACAGCAAAAACTAATTTTTTGGCGTACGTCGTTTACATTTATCTCACAACTAACGCAATCTTTTGTGTATAAGTATTTTTCATGATCTTCAAATAAGTTGGCATTTTATGAATACCCATCCTCCATCAGGAACTTTCTCTTGGGGGTAGTCAATCAGTATAGTAGTGTAATGAGTTTTCGGACCTTATAATCGCACTTTTAAACAAAAAAAAATAATAAAATCAGTGAATAGCGGTATGGTGCTAAGAATTAGGAGATGAAATGATGATGAAAAAATCTAACACAGGATTCATGTAAAAGACAACCATCTGTCAAATTGCAGAATCGGCAGATGTACCTTCAATTTGATGAGCACCACAAGTGCGAAATCCGGATCTAAGGTTACCATTACCTTTTTTGAGGGAAAGTTCGCTATTCACTGATTTTGTTATTTATTCACTCTCGCTAAATCCTTTGTAAAATTTATCAACTCCAGAGCTTAGGATATCTGTAAAGATAATTATATCTGTCTCCGTAGAGACACTTAATACAGGAATCCTGTGTTAGATTTTTTCATCATCATTTCATCTCCTAATTCCTAGCACCGTACTGATGAGCACCACAAGTGCGAAATCCAGATCTACGGTTACCATTACCTTTTTTGAGGGAAAGCTCGCTATTCACTGATTTTGTTATTTATTCACCCTTGCTAAATCCTTTTTTTTAAATATTGTTTATCCTACTCCTGCCAAAAAAAAACCGCATTAAATATCATAAAAAACACATTTGATTTTTATCAGTTTTTATAATGTTTATGAGCTTCTGTGAGGTAAAATTTTAGGTTTATTAAAGTTTATAATAACTTATCCTATAACCTGAGAGTTATAAATATCTGCTGTTCATACAACGTAAATATGTATAAAATTTTATATTACAATTGTTTTATTTTCAAATATTGCATAGGTTTATGAAAGAAGCGTTTTCTAAGAGATTTTATAATCAAACAGGCTCATTCTATAATTACAACATTGTTTTTTATAATGTATTATGGGTTTGTATACACACATTTTTTTATGAGACTTTTGGAAACTATAATCAGCCAGCCTGATGAGTCTTGCTGAAGATTCTAGAGTCAGATAAACTCACAAATTTTGGGTTTAAATATACCCACAATTTTTATGGGTTTTCCAGGCCATTTTATAATCTAATAGTCCCATAATATTTTATAGGTCTCTATAATAAATTTACGTTTACGTAGATGAAGTCCATTTTTTTCACCACCTAAAGTCATTAAAAAGCCATACTTATAGTATACTTAGTTATATATACTGTCGTAAATTTCATAAGTGCATTCTAAGAGATAAGAGATTTTATAATCAAACCGACACATCAACTTTTATGGGTTTCTATAATTACATTCTTTTTCTCTTATAATGTAATACGGAATTATGTAAACCGATGTTTTTATGAGTTTTCTGGGACATTTTATAATCAAAACAACTCATAACATTTTATGGGTTTCTATTATTACACTCTTGTTCTTTTATAATGTTTTAAGAGTTTGTAAAACACATTTTTTCATGAGATTTTGGATATTTTATGATCAGACCAACTCATAGAATTTGACATCATTTATAGTTTTCTAGAGTTGGTAAAAACGTTTTTTTATAAGTCTTTAAATAGATTTTATAGATAGACAAACTTAGAATATTTTATAGATTTTTATGTTTCCACCCTGCCAAAAAAATTTATCAAAGTAACATCTCTTCCACAGCTCCTGGCGATAAATACGTACTTATACGAGAACAATTTTCTATTAGAGATGTAGATATTGTGCAAGCACAAGGAGTGTTATTATATTATAGTGGCTTAGGTCGTCGTAGTTTATAGTTTAGGTTAGGTTATAGTTTAGTTTGACTGTATATTAATCTCTATTACATTACTTCTACTACTATTACTACTACTACAACTACTAAAGTTGTGCCGTAATTTTTCATTTTAGAATGTTACAGGTAGATCTTATAAAATATTTTAATACTTTATGGGAAATTGTCATATTTAATATTGTAAACTTTTCTACGCCAATATATACTTCGTAAGCGCGATTTATGTTTCACTTTCACTAGTCAAAAATTATAAAATATCATAAGTTTATATGAGCATAGATTATGAAAATTTATGATGTTTTATCTGTTATTTGCTATGATCTTTTATGAGGTTTTTTTTGCAGGGTAACACTAATAGGAGTTTGCAATAGGTCTTGGCATACAAAGTTTCAATGTAAAACATTACATTCTAAACACCGATTAGTAACTAATCACGATTAAAGCCTAATCGGGGAATTTTTGGGTTGGTGGAGGGAACTTTTGTTTCTTTTATATTTTTTATAAAAAAAAATAATAAAAACTGGGTTCGGGTAGCTGCCAAGAAGGTCTAGGTTAAGGTAGGATCTATACCTTCTATAATCGTTGTCAAAATGCGCCGCAGACGAAAACTTTAAAAAAAATATTCTAAAATGCCTTTTTTTTTGCTTTAAAGTAAATTAGCGGAAAGGGGGGCCCTTTACCAACGAGGATATAAGCTATATATCCTCGTTGCTTTTATCCACCAGTTAGGTTTGTTTATCGGGTAGTAAAAAATAGTGGGTTGTGTTATTGTGAAAATATACAATTGAAACTTTTGAAACTTTCTATTCTAACATAAGTCCATGTAAACTATCTTTATGAAATACTCTCACATTTGCAGTGTTGCCATTGACATTTTTTAACTTTGACAGCCCGTAACATCGAAACGGTTAAGGATAGAGCAAAACGGTTTTTACATTCCCATCTTGGTTTTTCACAAGCTGTCGTTTTATAATATTTGTAACCCAGGGTTAAACTAACCTTGGGATATTCTAACCCTGTGTTTCAATATAAAACGATAGCTTGTGAAAACCCAAGATAGGAATGTAAAAACCGTTTTGCTCTATCCTTAACCGTTTAGATGTTACGGGCTGTCAAAGTTAAAAAATGTCAATTTTCACCTGTCAATATTTTAAAAACAGTTGAACATATATAGTTATAGGACATTATACATAAAATATAGCTAAAATATTCTGTAGAATCCAAAAATGCAAAAATATACAGGGTGTTCAATTTAAAATAAGAAAGTTGTATCCAAGTTTTCCTGCAAATGGCAACACTGCAAATATGAAAGTATTTCATAAAGATACTTTACATGGAACTATGTATTGTATAGTTTCCAAAATATTCTAATAGGTTACTTACCTTGGGACACCCGGTCTACTAAAAATGAAATTGAAATTATACGTAACAATAATAATGTAGCGCCCGCGCCGAGGCCCGCGCTGCCGCAGATAAAAATTTAAGTAGAAATTCTTCAAAATTTTGGTCTCTCACGTTTATTCTAGAATATTATTATTAAGTGGTTATGTTGGGGTGGGTTCTAATTTTAATTTTAGATATGTGAGTCCAAACCATGCGGCAAATTTAAGCAGAAAATTATCCCAAAATTTTGATCTTTTTTACGTTATTTGTTAAATAATAAAAAAAATGGGTTGGGTTGTCAAATTTAGTTTCGCATATTATGTACACTTCTCTCCACATAAAACTGGTACAGCAGAAGTTAGCAGCCTGTTTAATTTTTTACATTTTTATAGTACGGCATTGTCTTCTTATAAGTGACAATGTCACAGACTCCTGACAACATCATGTTTTGCATGTCAGTGTCATCCAAATTTTAAAAAAATGCCGCTGCATCTTTCCGAATTTGCTAAAGCTTAAATCTTAGCAAAACTAGACGGTGGTGGGTCTATTCGGCAAGTAGCTGCTCATTATGGGAGAAGCAAGTCTACGATAGTAAACATAAAAAACCGATTTCAAGAGGAGGGAACTATCCACCGAAAGGAAGGCAACGGTTTTTCGAAAGTTACTAGCCCAGAGAAAGACCAAAAGCAATCAATTTTCTGGAAAATCATCCATTTGCCAAAGCGAAAGGAGTAAAAATTGAATTTTCCAGAATCCATAACAACATTAGGCAGGAGGATTAAACGTTCGAGGCTAAGGTGTCGTATTGGGGCAAAAAAAATTAAACTAAGTGAGGAAAAGAAGCAGTCTCGATTAATGTTTGCGTTGAATTATTCTCTGAGGGACGAAGAATTTTGGCAACAATAATCACAAATGAGAAGATCGTCCAACAGCGATAAAAAACAAATTCCGGTTTATCGACCGCCAAGAACCCAATACGAAGAATGATATATTACTGGAAACGAAGACCGGGCGGGAAGATTTTCGGTAAATGTTTGGAGTTGGATATCGGCTAGAGAATATGGCACTCTATTTAGAATTATTGGGCGATTTACAGCCAAAGTTTACGCTAAAACGCTGGAAAATGTAATGGTTCCAGAGGTGTCCCTTATTCAGATCATTTTGTATTCCAACAAGATAACTGTCCAATTCATACGGCCAGTTTTGCCTTGTCCTGCAAAAACCCCTGATGCGAATCCAATAGAGAACGTTTGGGGACTTATCTCAAATTTTACTATCATTTCCAGGAATTCAAAACATCTAATGGAACTCATCGTAAGAGCATATAGGAAAGTTATTGCTGAAAATCTAAACTTATTTTTTTAGTTTTATTTATTTCGTTAACTATATCTGGCCTTTTAATTGTTTTGGGCTAGTAACTTTCGTCAAACCGTCATAAACAACTAGTCGAATAGACCAATTACTGTGTTGCTTTTGTTTAGGTAATAAAACATAGTGGTCTTATACTTTGAATTAGTAAAAAATAAACAAGCCGTCTCCTTATAAAAAGTTTATATATGCCAAAAATATAACCTAAAATGACAAAAAGTCAGTGTTGCACATAAAGAAATATAAAAAATCGTATTTGCAGCTACCTTTTGCTGTACCAGTTTTATGTGGAGAGAAGTGTATACTACACCTACCTCTACAAAAAAAATCTAATCCTAAAATATATCTACCTCTGTGACCAGGATTTTTTATTACATTAAATAATTCTTTTCTACGGTTTCTAAATAATTTATTTTGTACAAAATTGATAAGCCTTTTGTGCCAGCTCTCCTCAGTAAAAACGGGACGATCTCCGGTCGCCCAGTGCCTAAAGACGCCCGGTGCTATGAAGGGGACGCCCACGGTTTATCAGAATGTGCAAAATCAAACCCGTTAAATAAAAGAACGTTCAATCATAAAATTCACTACAGAAACTGTAATTCGTTAAACCAATTTTTTATCCGAACCTTATTTCTTCAAACCCATTCAATAACAAATTTGAAATTTATAAGACAACCGAACCATTTAATATCAAACTCGTAATTTGTGAATAAAACCCTGAATTTGTCAAACCATTATTTTTTCAAAACCGGAATTTGTAAGACCCGTTTTTTATCACAAATTTCTGCTAAATTGATTGCGCATTCGCCAATAATACATGAACGGGAGGCGTACATGCAGGTGGCGCGACGTTTCGATGCATTTGTCGCTGCTACGCGCGCATACTTGTGCAGGCACCGTTCAATAGTTTGCACTTGCATTCCAGTTAAGATCAAATTTCTAATAAACAACGAGTCTTACAAATTCCGGTTTTGAAAAATTAAGGTTCACAAATTCCGGGTTTGATGTGCATTCCGGATGTGATGACAGGCGTTCCTCTGAAGGTTGCAAGTCGACTTATTGTTAATGATCTGTACTTTGTTTTACTTACCTTTTTTATAGCTACGTATTCCAGTCATTAGTAAATAGTTGTCCAACGCTTTATTTTTATTATTTATTTTGTTCACTTTCTACAACAGTATTCTACCTACAAAAACAGTTTTAGTGTAATGTCACTACTTCCAACGGAAGTTTTTTTCAAAGGTATTAAGTTTAAAACAAAAAACGGGGGGGGGGAGTTTTAAAAAGTTTGCATTTTGGAAGAGGATCAACTTCGTTAGAAATGAAAGTTTAATTTTGATGTAAAGATCTTTTTTGTAGACTTTTTGACAAATAATTTAACTATCTTTCCAGATTTTCTCCACCGTCTTTAGTCTCCAAGATATAAGCCAAAGTTAGTATTTTTCTTATGGAATTTCATTTCATTTTTCAATTTGCGATAAAATTTCCTTTTAATCAATATACTATATGTGATAGTTTGGTAGAGTCATTTTTGAGATATTTAATATTTTGCATTTATGTCTAGTATGCCACGGCATAGTCAAACTATTCATGACAATGACTTAATTGCTGCCATAGCCTACTGTAATAATTAATTAGTTCTGTTAATAAACAATAAAATTATTGCTATAATTCTTTTTTTGACCACTGTAACTGGTTAAAAAACGCAGGTATATTATTTATTTAGTTTAGAAGTGTCAGTAGTTGACGTACAATTTTTGTATTGAGTTGTAGACGTCGGACTTTTTGCAAGTTTATACCCAATAAAACCAAAGTCTGCGCTACATGTATTTCATCAGGTTATGGGCCCAGGTGCGTGTATAAGTCCCTAGAACTCGCGAAAAAGTCGGCGTGAGTAGTACAATTTTTGGCGCGCTAGAAGAAGCTGTTTGGAGGCGAAAACACTCAATTTTATTGAGGTTGGAGGAGAGACAAAGACATGGGAGAGCAAATAGGGCTGATAAATGTTGCTAAACTAGGCGGTAAAAACTTGAAAACATAATAAAACTTCTCATGGCATTGCCAGAAGAAATGAAACACTTTATTTCTGCATGGGAAAGCACACACTCGGACAAGCAAACCCTTACTGATTTAATGTCGAGACTCATGATGGAAGAAGAAAGATGCAAGAATTCGGAAAAATCACAGGCTTTAGTAGCAGCAAATAAAGTACACAAAGAATAAAAAATATATGAAATGTTTTAAATGTGGGGAATCAACACATATTAAGAGAAATTGTCCTAAAATTCTATGTAAATTCTGTAAAAAACGAGGACGTATGATGAACCGGTGTTGATTTAGAAAAAAGGCAGGTGGTGGGGACAAGAAAGCAGACCCTAAGCAAGGAGGAGGCCAAGCATTTATATCCGAATGTGCAGTCGATATATTGGCTATAAAAGACTGTAAAAATAAAAATAAAACTGGTGGATGAATAGCCGTGCTACGGAGCACATATGCTTTGATAAAGAGCAGTTCACATTCATGGAAAAGTCAACAATGAAAAGACAGCTGAGAGTAAGAAATGGATCTCTGAGAAAAGTTGAAGCTGTTGGTTCTGTACTAGTGCAGGCTTTTAATGGTAACAGATGGATAAAAACAGACTTGAAAAATGTCTCGTTTGTGCCAGAATTGGCAGTGAACTTGTTTTCACTGAGCACAAGGCTTGATGAATGCATTCAGACAAGGAGGTATGTAAACTAATAAATAAAGTGGGTCAAACAAGTGCTATAGCAGAAAGGCAGGGCAATCTTTTTAAAATGAGATTTAATGTTGTCAAAAATGAAGGTCAATCTCAATTTCATATGGTTCTAAGTCTGAAAGAATGGCATGAGGAACTGGCCCACATAAACTTTGACCAAATAAGGAAAATTCTGATAAAAAAGGAAATACAGTTTACTGAAGAGAAGCCGCCTTTTTGTGCGGAGTGTTTAGGTAGGACAGGTTTCCATTCCCAGAGAGTGACAGTAGAGCAAGCGTGACATGTGAGCTAATTCATGGTGATCTGTATGGTCCATTAGAAGTGAAGTTTCTTGGAGGAACTAAGTACATACTAACACTGAAGGATGACTTTTCGGGATTTAGAAACATCTGCTTCTTAAGAAATAAATCAGATACAACAAAAAAATTGGGCTGAAACGACAACAGGAAATAACGTAAAAAATTTAAGAACGGATAATGGTCTTGAGTTTGTTAATGAAACAGTCAAAAATATGTGTAACACAAAGGGGATTACACACCAAAAGAGTTGTGCGTATAGTCCACAACAAAATGGACGTGCTGAACGAGAAAACAGGACAATTATAGAATAAGTCAGAACTTTGTTACACTGTTTGGGATTAGCCAAAAAGTTTTGGGCTGAAGCAGCCAATGCTGCAGTGTATACCTTAAATAGAGCAGGAAGTAGCCCTCAAAAGGACAAAACTCCCTATGAGTTGTGGTTTGACAAAGTAAGCATTCACATTCCAAAGCAGAAAAGGTTAAGGTTAAAACTTGATGTTAAAAATGAAATAGGAGTTTTTGTGGGCTACAGCGAGGAGGTTAAAGGCTACAGGGTATACTTACCTGAAAAAGAAAGAGTACAAAAACATAGATATCATTTTTTTTCTAGAAGATATGAAAGTAGATCAAAAACCAAAAGAAAAAAGGAACTTTCAAAGAAACAATGATGAAAATAAGGATGGTGAATTACCCGAAAGAGACAATGAAATCCCAAAAAATGACCAACCCAATGATAATGGAAATGTCATCGCAATTGAAAATTAAAATGAAAATGAGAGCAAGATTTACTCAGATTCATATGAAGATGCAAATAGTGAAATAAATCAGTTGCAAGAGAGTAGTAGCTCAGAGGTAGAAATGAAACAAGAACTATAACAAGAACTGGAAAAAGAGAAATTAGAAAACCAGAGTGGATGAAAGATTATGAATTAAACACTGAAGCGAGTGAATAAGACATGTCTTTTCTCTGAAAACGAAGAGCCAATAAATTTAAAAGAAGCCATGTTGAGAAAAGATAGTGCTAAGTGGAAAGAAGCTATTGAAAGAGAACTTAAGAGTGTTGCTTGAAAATAATACGTGGCAGGAAGTTCCGTGGCGCAAAAATGAAAAAGTTATTGACAGTAAATGGGTGTTTAAAGTTAAAAGTGATGGGCAGTACAAAGCTCGTCTTGTGGCTCGGGATTTCCAACAAGAGCTAAGTGAGGAACTATATGTAGGCTCCAGTGGCAAAGTTGTTCACTTTTATAATATTGCTGGCTGTGGCAAATTATCATGGTTTGCCAACACATAAAATAGTTGTCCAGAGCGCTTTCCTGTATGGTGACATTAACGAGGTGATATATATGAGTTTACCAGGAAAAACTGTTAGTACCACTGCATGTAAATTGAGAAAATCTATTTATGGGCTGAAGAAATCTCCTAAATATTGGAACATAAAGATTGATTGTGAGATGAAAAGAGAAGGCTTTAATAGAAGTTAAGATTTTTGTTGAACGATTTTAGTTTTTAAAAAAAATCTTTATTTTTCGAAAGCAGTTTACAGCGTGAAGGCAAAGCTCAGAATGAATTTAAGAACAAATAAAATAATGAAAATGTACGCTTCTTCTTATCTAAAATGCAGCTGGTGTTGTTCGAGGAAAACTGTATCTTTAGACTAGTAAGCATTTTCAGGGATGTAACTCCTCCCCCATTAGATCGAAAACAACAGGAATGACGGGTTGTTTTCGAGGGTGCTCATTTTTTGGGCATCTTCTTCTTTCTTCATGGCTAGGCGTCGTTTTCTATAAACGTACAGTGTGACGTATAGAAGTCCCATAACCATAAGCAGGATTGTAAGGGTCGTTAAGACGCTCCATGTAGCTGGATGGATTTGTAAAATTTCGGGGATCCTCATAGATTTGGCTTTTTCTTGAATATCTTTGATTTCTTGTAAATCAATAGTCTTTAACTGGATTGGCTCAATGTCTAATTGGTAGCTGT
This sequence comes from Oxystoma pomonae, assembly GCA_963921995.1. Taxonomy (NCBI): domain Eukaryota; kingdom Metazoa; phylum Arthropoda; class Insecta; order Coleoptera; family Brentidae; genus Oxystoma; species Oxystoma pomonae. Next base: position 101,678,944 of record OY998163.1, read on the forward strand.
AATTATTGATTCTTATAGGAGATAAAATGAACGGGCTGCCTCTAATAATTCTTCTTTATTCCAAAATTTTGTCTCTTCTATCTTGATTCCACAGTTCTAAGGAATTTAAATTAAGCTTGGCTACTTGATGAGGACAAATTCTTTATTTTGGCAGAATTTCTGAAGTTTAAGTTCATCTTCGACGCGTGTGGGTTGACAATTAGTTATTTCGGCTCGTGAGATGAGGTCAATTGCACAATCTCGGATGTGAGGCATAAGGCGATTTTGGCAGATGTAGATGTTCTCTAGATTTGGACAGGCGTCTTCTTCGTATTGCGATTCTTCAGTACCAATCAATAGGTGGGATGATTTGGGAATAATTATTGATTTATTGATCGGGATAGGAAAAACGTGATATAATTCAAAGTTTTGTTTTTGGAATATTGGAAAATGAACGGCGAAAATAATTTTATCTTTTGGAAAGCTAACTTGTAAGTTTGCCAATTGATAGTAATAAATCAAATCTTTAAACATTAGAATTTTGTCTTCACCATAAAGTTAAATGGTTAAATTAAAAATTATTTGTTCAAGTTGACAAGCTGAAATTATAGAGCTGTGCAACGTATTTAGTTGAGAAAACATAATAGCGTCCTCTAAGGTATCCAAAAACGTTATAAAACTTTGACAGTTCAAAATAATTTGAAAGATTGTATTTTGTGCTTTTAGAAAATTGGTGACATCATTTATTGATTTATTCAGATTGCTTTCAATAATATTTATATGTTCTTTGAGAAGTTCCTGATTTTTTGACAATAAGGATATTGTGCTATTATAATTATTAATTAACTGTTTTGTCAAACATATTTGCATTTTTATCTCTGTGCTGACTGAATTTTGATTTGTCAATAACTTATGGATAGCTTTATCGTATTTTTGACCATCTTCGGATTCTAAAGTACCGAAAAGCCATTTTGATGCTTTTCTGACTATATTTACTAATCCTCATTTTGATCTACGCATCGTTTTTTGCGGTTTTATGTTATTTAATTTGATCCTTGTTTGTGAGATAAGAAACTTAGCGTGGTTAAATAAATTCTTAGAACTAAAATAATAAGCGTAAGCTTGCGAATTAAAAGCAGGTGTAAAATTAAGCGATTTTTCGATTATACTATAAAAGCGTTCAATCGTTTTCAATTGATTATAAAGCGGGGCTAATTCTATATAGTGTAAAAATGTATTTTTTCCCTCAATTACTCTTGCATTACCTAATCGGAAAGGGAGTAAGGGAGTATTGATAGGGATGACTTTTATATCTTCTTTAGTTAGAGTCGTCACTGCTGACACGACCATGAACAGGGTTGCTAGTCGAAGGGGTGTCATCATTAGGTGCGAGTTCCTGCGAAGAAGAAAATCGTTTAGTCTTTTGGATTTGCGATTTATGAATAAATTTCTTGTCCTTTGTAATAACTTTGGTTCCAATATCTTATACTAACATAGCTTTTAATTTGCGAGGTTTGTTTTTCTGTCGTTTTGCCTGTTTGTCTGTTACATAGATTTTTGTATCAGGCGGCATTTCTTGAGGATTTTATCGTTTTTCGTTTTGTTTTTGATTTTGTTTAGTTTTCGTGTTATGCGACGTCTCATAGATTTTTTGATAGATAGTCTTCATCCGCTCGCGTCTGTCATTCACGTATTTACTGACAATAATTTCGTCCGTCAAATCAAAGGGGTCTAAGGAATCTAATCTTATGATGTCAAATGGTCTCTGTTTTGTCACGCTATGTACTGATGAATTATAACCAATAATCGCGTATTGCATCAATTTATTATTTGAAGAATTTGGTTCTTTCAATTTTAAGGTCCTGAAATGTTCGATAAGAGTGGAATGTAATCGTTCGACTGGACTATTACTGTTTGAATTTTCCGGTGTCGTATAATGAATGCCTATTTTCTGTAACTTACAAAAATCTAAAACAACTTGGTTTTTAAATTCTGTTCCGCTATCTGCTGTGATGTATTGAGGTAGGCCATGGTGACTAACAAAGTTTGACAAGCTGTCAAATATGTGTACGCTCGTACACGCGTCTATCGGGTACGATTGGCCGTATCTCAAGAAGACATCAATGGCTGTCATATACATTGAGTTTGAAATCTGGAACGTGTCTAGATGAATGCACTCGAAAGGTTGCGTGGGTGTAGGTGTTAAAGCTAATTTAATCTGAGGTGGATGTCGGTCGTACTTTGCTTTCTGACAGATATCCCAGTTGTTTATATATTGGGTTAGGTCAGTTTACATGTTTGGCCAATAATATAATTTTTTCAGTGTTAATAGGTTTTCATGGATTCCTCTGTGATTTTTATGATGATGATAGGTAATCAATTCTTTTTGTTTTTGTTCTTCGGACAAATCCATTAAATATATATTAGATAGTACTAATTTATAGGTGTGGTTCCTAAAAGATTGCGGCAAAATAACACTTAATCTTTGGTTAAGGTTAATATTCGAGTTTTTGACATAAAGGCAATAGTATTTGGATGGGTTAAAGTATTCTTTGAAAAATTTTATTATTTCCTGCTCAAAATTTGCTGTAAGATGTACTATTAGTCGTTCTTTTGTGGCAAAAGGAATATCCCTAGTCACATGTCACTCTGGTAAAAGATAATCTGATGTGCGTACGTATTTACGCAATTTTCGGTTGTTGGAACATTAAAAATTGGGTTTTCGGCGGATGTGTGTACCGTCTCATTATCATCGGAATCTGGGGCCTCAGGAGTAGGATTCTCGTCTGGTGGTATGTCTGGAGGAATAGCTGGTGGTTTTATTTGGATATTAGAGTGAATTATTGGTCGATTATCGTTAATATTGGTTTCCGAACTTATTAACGCACTTAGTTGTTTTCTCTCTTCTTCACTTAGGTTTTGATTTATTTGCGCTATGTATTCCTCTATTTCTTGATTTATTTCTCCTGGATTACCTGAGGTTGATTGATTCTCCATCATATTGACTTCTAATCTTAATAATGCGTCGGCGTTTGAATTTAATTTGCCTTTTTTATATTTCACATCACAATCAAATTCTTCTATTCCGAAAAAGCTGGTAAATTAGCTTTGTATAACACTTCCGTTTTGATTGAGACGGTTTGATCAATGAATGACCGCATCCCGTATCGATTAGCAATTTTAAAGGCGGATTTTGAATTTTAATGTAAGGCAAACTGTTTGTGGTTTCTGTGTTCATTTCTATAGTTAGTGATTCGTGTTCTGTAGGCCAGGTGTTTGAAAATTTTGTTCCTCATTTGAGTCGGTTAAGTTGTTATCAAAGTTATAATCATAATCAGTGTTTGTACGCAAAACATCAGTGTAGTCTTGGCTGTCGTAATTTATTAAGTTCTGGTTATAATATTCGTCAAAATTTTGATTTTGAGTTTGATTATTGTATGAAAAATAATCATCGTATTGATTTGTTGAAAATTGATCAAAATTAGAGATATTCTGAATATTCTCAACATTTTGATTTAAGGTGGGAATCGGTGTTATTTGTTCACCTTGATCGATTTGAAACAAGTTCGATTGATTTGGTCTCATTTGAGTCGTATTTTTCGTGCATACTGACATAGGTACTGGTTTATCCGTTGGGGGTTTTCCTGTTGTTCGAAAAACGTCTCTTGGTGGCCCGAAAACTTGCCGGTTACTAAAGTATCTTTGCAGTGGTAATTGTCTTGGCTGAATATTGATTGGGGCTCTTGGGAATGATGGATTTTGATTTATTGGGAATTGATTGGAAGCAAATGGGTTATGCATCGGTCTAAAGTTTTGTTGATTTTGGGTATTTTGAAAATTGGTATAATTTTGAGGTCTGAAATTATTTTGGGGATTTTGATAATTTTGTGGGTTTTGATAATTTAATGGATTTTGAAAATTTTGTGAATTTTGGCTGTAGAAATTTTGAAAATTAGTTGGTGGGAAGTTCAATCTTTGCATAGGCCTAAAGTTTTGATTTTTATTTGGGATATCATAACTTGAACGCGGTTGTTGTGTTTTTAACGCATTTTGTGAATATTGAAAATTTTCTTCTATCCGAATTTTTAAGCCTAATTATACTTTGCAAGGGATTTGGTAACCCTCTTATAAATGTTCTTAAACAAATTTGCTCGTATTGTCTTAAGTGAATAACTTTTGTATTCGCGTCCATATTTGTCAAAGGAATTGATGTTATTTTTTGAGCAAGGTGGCTACGTAAAACTTGTAATCTTTTTTCAAAATCTAAGGGATGTTCGTTTTTATTAGGGGTTGCCATAAACAAATCCTGTTCTAAACACTCTAAGTTTCTTTTTTTCTTTCTAAGCAAGTATATAAAGCATTTTTAATATCGTCCCAACTTACTAGTTCCATTCTACTACCTACTAAAATTTGCGCTCTATCAATAAGTTTCATTCGAATGGTGCGAATTAAATATTGATACAAAATTAGATCAGCATTTTGACAATAGGTCGAAAATAAGAAATCACCAGCTGATAAAAAGCAATTTAGGGTGTTTGGATCACCGTTATATTTATTGATTGTATCGGTAAACATTTTTAGTAAAGTATAATTTGGTTGCTGAGCAGGTTGCGGTACCTGCGGTTGTTGCTGTTGCTTTGGATTAGCATTTTGATTGGTATTTGACATTTTTGGATATGGTTCAAAGGATTTTCGATTTTGTTTATCATTTTTCGATTTTAAATTTAAATTATTGAAAAATCGATAGATTAAATCGTCAATCGGATCTTCACTTGAAGTGGATGGTATTTCTTTATCCGTTTTACTCATTCAGCTTATAAACTATTATTTTGACTAGATGTGCTCATCCATGCTAAGAACAAGAACTGAACATTTAGTCAGTCTATTGTTCTCTCCAAAATTAAAATTAATTTCCTATACTAATTTTTTAAATTCTAATTTTCAAAAAATTTTTCAAAATTTTCATTGCTGTTTTGGTTTCTTAAATTTACCTTAAAATTACTTTCTCCCGCTACCGCTAAACATTGGACACTCACCGTTTTGGTCGTAAGTCTTCTCTTTCTATCGGGTTGATCCTGGACTTTGCCTCTAGTGGTTGGTACCTCAGTGCTTGATGGTTTTTGTCGAATTTAATCGCCCTATGACCTCTGTGCACTGACCACTTCACTGACCACTGTCTTTCTGTTCGATTGTCACTTAAGGGTTAATACCCACAATTCACGACGGTCAACACCAGACGGATATTGGTTTTTCGATAAACTGATACCGATCGCGAATTGGCAACAATCCTACCGACTGCACCAGTTAAGATTTTTGTTGAACGATTTTAGTTTTTAAAAAAATCTTTATTTTTCGAAAGCAGTTTACAGCGTGAAGCCAAAGCTCAGAATGAATTTAAGAACAAATGAAATAATGAAAATGTACGCTTCTTCTTATCTAAAATGCAGCTGGTGTTGTTCGAGGAAAACTGTATCTTTAGACTAGTCTAAATTTCTAAATATTTCGGTATCAGTGTGAAGCAAAATTTGGAACAGGGGAGAATTGAGTTGAATCAAACAAGCTATTTAAAACAAGTCCTTAAAAGGTTTGGAATGTGTGTAATGATATTAATACTCCTTTGGATACGAATTTTAACTACAAAATATTAAAAGAAGGTAATTCTGATGAGGAATCGATTAAACTAAGTAGAGAGATTGTAGGTAGTTTATAATGTACGCAGTGTCTGGCACCAGACCTGATTTGTGTGAGAGCGTAATTGTTTTACTAGGCAAAAAAGCTCAGATATTCTTTGCGGATATGTAGATTCTGACTAGGGGGGGGGGGAGAGGTTTTCAATAGGAAGTCAATAACTGGTTATATCTTTAAATTGTATGAGTATTGTGCATTATCCATGGCAGCTGCAGAAGTGTGTTGGCTTAAAAAGTTATTAACAGATTTTGAATTAAATGACCTAAAGTTTCCAATAAACATTTTTGAGGATAATCAGTCTGCCATGAAGATTGCCCAAGACCCAGAAAATAACCGTAGATTAAAACACATTGATATAAAATTTAATTTATTAAAGAAAATATTGATAATATATTGGTTTGATTAAATTGGTCAAAATTAAAACAGATGATCAAACTAACAAAACCACTATCAAAAGTTAAATTTCAAAAGTTTACAAAAGAATTAGGACTTATGTAGGTAAGGTTTGACTTGATCAATTTTTTTTATCAAACATTAATTAACCGCTGCACTTGTTCTGTTAAATACAAGGTTAAATAAGAAATGTTTATTTTTTCTTGAAATAATTTCATTGAGAGGGGGTGTTAATAAACAATGAAATTATTGTTTAGTTTAGAAAGGTCAGTAGATGACGTACAATTTTTGTATTGGAATGTAGACGTCGGAGTTTTTGCAAGTTGATACCCAATAAAACGTAATAAAACCGAAGTATTTGTGCTTAATTATTACCGCCGTAAACTGTGCTACATGTATTTCATCATGTTCTTTCATATATCACGCTCTTTGTCAGAACAGAGAATATACCAACTAACAAAAATGGTTTAATGATTTATTTCTTATAAAGGTGATAAACTAAATATCTACTTTTTTTAAGTTATTACCTATCACTTGAAACGTGCTTCTATAATAATAACGTTACATTCAAATGAAGGCTTTGTAGTTTTAAAAAGCAGGCCACGACAAGAAGCAATTTTGAAGCTATCAAAATAAAGTCACAGCACACTAGACAAAATTTTTGTAAACTGTCGAGTTTAATTACTTTCAATAAAAGTTATATTTTTACCAGTATAAATTAATCATTAAAAAGTAAATTTTATACCAAAAAGTGCGTAAGAGCATCAGCTATCCATGGGAGCAGAAGGTAGGCCGAAATATTTTCTAATTACGTTACCTTATGCAAATATTTACCAATTAAGCGTGGTAAAACAATGCAGCTGATAAGATAAGAAATTTGCATGCATCGATATTTCACCAGACAGCCTGTCGCCGAAAACGTCACGCTGGCTCTCGCTTTGCTGATCAGTACCACTTTCGCTGTCGCCAGGAGTACAACTCGACTTTCTACTCTACGAGAACAAAACATCGCAAATAATGCAGGAGCCATCAACATTTAGCGAAATGTACAAACTACTATCTAAGCAAAATGACGATCAAACAGCCGCTCTGATTGGCCACATACAGATTAGTGAAGACAGTCTGAGAGAGAATATTAAGCAATCGAACTCCAAGCTTAGAAAAATAGAAATCAGAAATTTATTAGTTGAAAGAAAGATTAGAAAAAATAATATCTTATTCTTTAGACCAAAAGAAGATAATCAAGAAGGAAACTCAAGTGAATTTGTCCTTAATACTATCTCCAAGCTGAATGAATTATTTTCAACTGGAATTACGAAGAGTAATATAAATAACATCTACAAACTTGGAAAAGGCGAAACAGCACCGAGCCTCGTGGAATTTGTATCATATTTAAAGAAAGCCGAGCTGTTCAAGGACCCTGAAAAGTTGAAAACTCTTAAGTCAACTGGCTAAGGAATAGCAAACGATTTATGCGAGGACGATAGAAAGGAACTAAAAATTCTAAAAAACATCTAGGCAAGGCACGTGCAGAAGATAAAACGGCAAAGATCAAAGGCCAAAAGCTAGAAATTAACAAAAAGCTCTACACTGCGCAGAAACTTGAGGAATCTTCTGAATCCAGCTCAGAAGAAGACAGCAGCGAGTCTGAGAAATCCGCTAAAGAAGAATACGAAGGGGCAGAACTAAGAGTCACAAGAATAACTTGACCAAAACTAAGGACGGCTCAAGTTCAACTAATAATCTATACTCTGAAGGTAAAAACAAAAGAAAATAGAAGACGCCTAACCCGGAAAAAAGAAAGACCAGAGCCAATAATAAGAAAAAATATTAATATCTCAAAAACTAAAAATAGTTTGAAGTTCCGGTACTATGATAATACTATTTAAACAATTGAAATTAAGCTATATGTTAATATAACTGTTTAATTTTAAAAAATATTTCCCTAGTTAGAATTTTTTCGATATAAATTGCTTGCTTTCTTTTCGTATAATTTTATTAATCTCGTTTATAGAGTAACTTAGTCTGCTTTAAAGATCAGTTTATTTTTTGCACTTTAGGTTATTTTTTTTTGTTATTTCAGGTGGTATTTATTTGCACAAAATGGCTTTAAAAATATGCCACATTAATGCTGGTTCCCTTACCGCTAACTTTACAAAATTTAAAGTCGAGGTTCAAAATAAATTTGACATAATTACGGTATCCGAGTCCTGGCTTAACCCGCGAATTGACTCTCATATCGTCAACATGGTGGGGTATAGACTGTTTAGGTGTGACGGAATTACTGAGACATGGAGTGGCGGCCTAGCGGTATACATTAAAACAAATTTACCAGTAAAACGACTAAATCTCCCTAAGCCCCAACGTAGTGAACAATTGTGGTTAAGTTTAAAGGTTTCAGGTGAAACTATTGCTATTGGGACTTGGTATAGACCCCCTGGCCCACAGAAAAGTTTATTTCTAGAATCCTTTGCTCTGGAATAATATGTCTGGGTGACATAAATATCAACCAACTCAATCTTTCTTTATGCGGCACAAAAAAAATTACACAAATTTTTGAAAGCTTCGGTATGACACAAATTATCAGCGAGCCGACACGAATAACAACCACGTCAAAAAAAGCTATTGATATCATTGCCCGCTCTAATAGCTTACCTATTAAATCGTCAGGAGTGCAAAAATCGAAAATTGCAGATCATTGCTTAGTCCACTGTAACCTAGGTATTAAAAAGTCAAAAATCTTGCCTTTTATCTACACTTTTAGAGACATTAGAGGTTTTAACCAAAGATTATTTAACACAGATTTGCAAAACCTGGATTTCTCACCTATCTACCTCACTACAGACATTGACCAAAAACTCTCTATTTTTAACCAAATGGTTATGAATTTGTTTCAAAGCCATGCACCTATAAAAAATGTAAAAATAACCAAACCGGCAGCTCCGTGGGTTACAGACAACATTAAACTCTTAATTACGCAAAGGGACAGGGCATTGCTTAGATTTAAAATAAACAACAATCCAGCTACCCTGGATTTTTACAAAACACTTAAAAATCAAGTAAACTACGCCATTAAGCGGGAAAAAAGGCATATTTATAGTACAAATGCTCAACTACAAATAAAAAACCCTTTGACAAGATTTAAAAAACTCGATATTTACTCTAAAAATAAGCCACCATGAAGATATTAACAATTTCTTTATAAATATATCAACAGCGCAAAATGTACCAGATCAACAATTAATTGAAAGCTTTTTAAATAGTAAATTGCAAGATGATCTGCCAGAATTTGAATTTGCCTTAACATCAGATATTGAAATATATCGTACGCTACTGTCTATTAAATCCAAAGCAGTAGGGGTCGACCAAATAAGTGTTGAGATGTTGCTGCGATGCTGTCCGCACCTCCTTTCTGTATTGAAACATATCTTTAATTTCTGCATCACCTTTAATGTCTATCCGAATATCTGGAAAAAAGCCAGTGTTATCCCAGTACCTAAAAATACTAGTCCAAAGAAGTTTGAAGACTTACGTCCTATCAGTATCCTTTGCGCAGTATCCAAGGTCTTTGAAAAAATTGTAGAAAAACAGATCCGACTATTTATAGATCTAAATAATATCCTACCTGAATGCCAGTCAGGATTTAGAAAACATCATAGCTGCACAACCGCTATTTCAAAGATCACTGATGACATACAAAAAGAGACTGATGACAACAAGCTCACAGCTTTAAGCTGATCACATACAAAATTGCATAGTGTATAGCATGCTGCATAAAAAGTTCAACCTTATGGAAATATATCTATCTATATGCAATATGGCGGCTCCAAATCCGTCACTGATTGGTCTAACTGTTATGCTATGTGTTATGCAAGTTTGTGTGTGATCAGCTATAGTCATAGTTTGATAGGATCAACCACACCATTCTTCTATCTTACCAGAAGCTACCTCTGTGGAAGAAGTCAATTGACGAGGGTTGGGCAGCTTAGTTCCAGTTTCAAAGACCTTACATCTGGCGTAACTCAGGGCTCAGTACTGGGACCTCTATTCTTTACCCTATATACCTCCCAATTCTCAAAATACCTAAAATTCTCAAAATCGCATAATTTTGCTGATGACGGCCAACTCTACAAATCTTTTGCAGGAAGTGACGTACTCGAGGGTTGTCGTCAAATAAATTGTGACCTGAACGGCCTAGTAAGCACTTCTTTAAAATATTGTCTTGAAATCAATCCTGGTAAGTCTCAGGTCATGTTATTTGGTAGACAGCTGACTCGAGACAGTCATCAAGACCAAGTTGAAATTTTTGTTAACAATAAAACGCTTAAATTGACTACTAAAGCAAAAAATTTGGGATTTATGCTGGATAACCAATTAAATTATGAGCATCACTTATCCATGTTGATTCGCCGGGGATTTTATAACCTAAAACTTATTTATAGTAAAAGGGGTTATTTAAACAAAGCTACTAAAATCATCCTTTGTAACTCCTTAGTTTTGTCACACTTGAACTACGGCGACGTCATATATGACAAAAGCATCCGCCAGTCAGAAGTAAGAAGACTCCAATTAATTCAAAATTCCTGCGTAAGAATGATATGTGGACTTGGAGTGGAGAGATCACATCTCTGAACCGCTTCGTGAATTGGGTTGGTTAAACATTTAGAGAGACGATTTCTCCACTCCTCAATATTCTACCATAAAATCATTCGCTTTAAACTTCCAAACTATTTATTTCAAAAAATCTCATTTAGGCACAATACTCACAATCGGAATACACGGCATAAGAATCTTATTACAATCCCGCACTCTAAAACTATGTCATATCAAAGAGCCTTTTCTATCTCAATCGCTAAAGTGTACAACAGAATCCCACAGGCCTACAAATGTCTTGACAGTATAGCAGCATTTAAAAGGGCAATTAAAAATAACTTGTTTGACGGCAAAATTTTACCTTAGGGCACTGCATGCAGTTTAAAAAACTTGATTTGTCAAAAGAATGTAAATTTTACCTCTGAAATTAATTTATTGTTTTTTTTTGTTTTGTAGAATTCTAGAAATCTATTTATAGAAATCTTAGCGCTAAAATTTTTAATTTTAAGTGTAAATAGCGGAAATAAGCTTAGAATATTCACTGTTATAACTTGGAATTAATTATTTATTTTTCAACATTTTTGTAGGCCTGGATGAAAGAGCGTGCTCCCTACTAGGCAACTAGTAAGCAATGCGAATCCTGACCTTTGCCACTGTTTACTATTATTATTTCTAGCTAATGTAAATAGCATTCTAGCTAATGTAAGTAGGATTCTTTATTTTATTTTATTTTATATTTTGTACCCTTTTTGTGGCAAAAAAAGTATTTCTTATTATTATTATTATTATTAGAAATGGAAAATATTAAATATCTCAAAAACGGCCCAACCAAACTATCACATATGCTAGATTGTTTAAAAGAAAATTTTATCACAAATTCAAAAACTAAATAAAATATTGGGTGTTCCTTAAGAAAAATACTAACTTTGGCTTATATCTTGGAAACTAAAGACTAAAACTATCTTGCTGAAAAGACAGTTAAATTCTTTGTCAAAAAGCCTATACAAAAGCTCTTTACATAAAAATAAAATTTTCAGTAATAACGAAGTTACAGACCATCTCCCAAAATGTAGACTTTTCAAAATCCCCCCTAGCTTGTAAATGTCTTGACATATGAAGATGCAGTTTTCACCTTCGATCTTCTCTTGAAAATCGAGCCTCGTAAGTGGGGGTCAGTTTTGTTCTATCTCGCCTGGAAGTACATTAAACCCTCCAAAAGTACCCAATTTGGGACACCCTTTACAATAAAAATTTTCCAATACCAAAAATCAATGACATTATTAATCAGCGTCATTCGAAGTATATGCGAAGCGTATTTGCGGTCAGCGTATCTAGAGTTAGCGTATTTGGTAATTAAAATGCGATTGCAATGTTAACAGTTTTCATTTACCTAGTTTACAGCGTCCCGTTAAATCGCTTTCATTAAAAACCATTTTCCTACGACCACATATGAAAATAATGAATTTCACATCTTTTGGTTTATGAGAAACCATTTAATTTTTATACGTGAGCAGAAATATTTCCGCGCGTGTTAAAACAACCCAAACCCAACTAGCACCGGACATCCTTAGGACGTTCCATTTAGATCCGAATGTCCTGGTGATCAGGACCAGTCGAGAATCAAAATTTTAAGACATCTTTAGGACGTCCAGAGTATTATTTTTTGGTAATTATGCACTAGTGGATTTCCCGCCAATTTTGAGTTCTGTCGTTAGAAAATTTTAATTTTTTGGTTGGTGTTTATATTTAATATATAGATATTTCATTTAACTATGAGATACTATAACTCTCCTAATCAAGTTAGCCTGGACACGAGCAATCTACGTCAAGCATGCGCAATAGATTTTTGGCCTTTTCTTTCACATGTGTCTCATAGTTTATACGAGATATTTTGACCTATTCCGGAATGCAGCGTATACGTATTCTTGATCATTAGAATTGAATCCTTGTATCTTTTTAAGCTAGTTTTAATATACTACCAATGAATAATACTAATTTTACGACCCTCTCAACACGATTTTAAAGGCTCACTTACGGTCCTACGATAATAATAAAGCTTAGACGTAAGCCACAAGATAGCGTGACAAGCAATGAAACTTTATTTTATAAGAGCACTAATTGTGTAAAATGTGAATTATTTTTCCATATTTTTAAGACAATAAATATTTATTAAACGTAAATAAATCCAATATAATTTTAGTCCCAACCAAAAATAAGTCCGGTTAAACTGACATATTACGCATTTTTAAGAAAAAAAACCTTGTTTTTAAAAAGATATATGAAAAGTCCCTTAGTACCCTTATTTGTTTTGACGTTTTAGATAGAATGTCATTGAAACTTCGGGTTATGAAGGTTGTTGACTTCAGTGTTCGCGTTTGATATTCTTATGGCATTACACGCTCAGATAAATTAAGACACTCGCCTGCGGCTCGCGTCTAAAACTTCGCATTTAATGACCATCATAAGATGCTTGTTAATTGTTATGTAAACTACTATTATCATTTTACTTTTTGAAAGTTACCTTTAAAGATATGTTTATATGACTGCAATGTACTAGACGTACTAGTATTAAAAGATGTCCTAAGGAAGTCCTTAAGACATCGAAGGTCCTAAAATGGACGTCTCGGAGATGTTCGAATGTCCTGAGCGGACATACTATGGACGTATTTGGTATGTTTTTTTGCTACTTGGAAAGATAGGTAGGCTTGTCAACAGCATTACTCTTCAGCACATGTGCTACAAAGTACTTTTTCACACAAGTGGGGAAAAGTACTTTCAATCCATTTTGTATAAAATAAAACACCTATAGTTACAGAAATTAAGTGTTAATATTGAGTGTAATATACTACGACCACATACGAAAATAATGAGTTTCATACAATTTGGTCCCTTATTAAATTTCACACGCGTGAAGAAATATTTACACACATATATGTGGAAAAGTGTGTTGTTGAAGGTAGGTACAGAGTTGTCAACTATCAACATTACTTTTCCGCAATGTACACTTGATTTCAAAAAAAAACTCATACATGCATTTTTTCCTATGCCACAAAATTTAGCTTTCCATGAGTGTATACTATTATAAGGCACCACCAACTTAGTATTCCTGACAGCTTAAAATTTAGTGTGACATCTTTAAAAATGCCACAGATATCAACATTTACAAAAGTTCAAATTATCACTCGAGTTATAGAAGACGGCTGGTCTATAAGAAGAGCGGCCACCCATTTTGGAGTTGATAAATGGCGATAATGCGATGGAAAAAGCGCTGGATTGAAAATAATTCTACGGATGGGAAAGATGGATCAGGACGACCAAAAGTAAGTTCTGAAGTGCAAGATGAGAGACTTATTGACCATCTCAGACAAAATCCTTTTTCAACGTTGGTTGAAGCAACTAATGTAACATTATTTCCGGGTTCTTTAGCAACAGTAAATAGAAGAGTAACGAAATCAGAAGTCTCTTGTCGAGTTGCTGCAAAGAAGCCTTTTCTAACAGAAGAACAAAAACAGGCCAGAGTGATTTTTGCACTGAAAAACGTTCTTCGTGATAATGACTTCTGGGAGAGGGTGGTTTTCACTGACGAAAAAATTTTTCAATCATCTTCAAGCAGCAGGAGAATTTTAGTTTAACGTCCACCAAATTCTAGATTTGAACCCGAATATACAAACCAAATTAAAAAAGCTGGACATTTTTCTGTAAACATGTGGGGCTGGTTTAATGACGGAATTTAATGATGAGATTGAATAGTGAACGATACATTGAAATCCTTCAAAACGTTATGCTGCCATCTGTACAGGCTTTACATGAAAATAATGACTTCGTTTATTAGCAGGACGTCCAGTACACACGGCTAATGTTGTTCGCCAATGGTTTCAGAATAATAATATAGAAACACTTCCTTGGCCAGCCAACAGCCCTGACCTTAACCCAATGGAAAATATATGGAGTCGAATCGTTAAAATAATATACCAAAGGAATTGGAGACTACGAAATGCTAAAGAGTTAAGAGTTATCGCACATTGGATCAGCTCTCAGAAGACCATCAGTATTTTCAAAATTTAACCTTTTCAATGCCCACGCGTTTGCAGCTTGTAATAGAGAAAAATAGTGATCCTATTAAACACTAAATTATTTATTTTAGTTCTTTTTTTAAGTTAAAATAATTAGTATTAAGTCTACCATCGTTTTTGTCCGAATCCTATTCGTCGAATTGTTTTCAATCCAGCGCTGTTTCCATCGTATTATTGTTATTTTATCAACTCCAAAATGGGTTACCGCCCTCTTTATAGAACAGCCTTCGTCCGTTACTCGAGTGATAATTTGATATTGTTCAATAAAGACTTTACTAAAACATTATTTTTGCTGATTTTTTAGTATTATGCGAAATTTAATATAAAAATAAGGTTGCCTTTAATTTAAATAAAAAAATATTTTCAGTTTTAGAGACCTGTTTTAAACAATATGACAAATTGTCGTACTTTTGAAGTTTTTAGGCATTTTAGCTGGTAGTCCGTATATATATTATACACTTTTAAAAAGGTCAATTTTGCTACTGTATGTATGCGTTTTTTTTAAATCAAGTGTACTTCTCCACACATTTGCGAAAAAGTAGTGTTAACACATTTTGTACAAAATAAAAGACCAATAATTACATAAATTACTGTAAATATTGAATGTAAAAAGTGACTTTCTAAAACTCGGTGTGTTACACTTTTAACTTTAAAATGCGGATTATTAGCATTTCTGAAACAGTTTTTTAAAAACCAGTTGACCCGAGACAAAACTTTCGAACTCCACATTTCGACGTGGTCTTAACGGACGCCCACGGTTTATCAGAATGTGCAAAATCAAACCCGTTAGATAAAAGGAAGTGCAATCATAAAATCATTCACTATAGAACCTGCAATTCGTCAAACCAATTTTTTATCCGAACCTTATTTCATCAAAGCCATTCAATATAAAACTCGTAATTTGTAAAACCCATTTTTAATAAAACCCGGAATTTATCAAACCATTATTTATCAAAACCGGATTTCATCAAACTCGTTGTTTATCAAAAAATATTTGCTAAATTCATACTAAATACTTACATGAACCGGAAGCGTACACGCAGGTGGCGACATCTATACGCAAACTATTGAACACTACCTGTGAATACTTTTATAGAACGACAAATGCATCGAAACGCGGTGACACCGCGCCACCTTCATGTACGCCTCAAGTTCAGCTAGGAACACACGATGCTACTTTTCCATGCATCAAACTCTAGTTATCACAAGATAAAAAAAGCAAGCAGATTGCGTCTCCTTTTAACCTGTTATTAGAAAATTTGATGCATGAAAAAGATCATGTGTTCCTAGCTTCAGTGTAATTATTATTGGCGAATATATACGCTATCAATTTAGCAAATATTTTCTGATAAACAAGTTTGGCAAAATCCGGTTTTGATAAATTCCGGGTTTTATTAAAAATGGGTTTTACAAATTACGAGTTTAATATTAAATGAGTTTGATGAACAATGGTTCGATTAAAAACGGGTCTGTTATATTTCGAATTTGTTATTGAATGGGTTTGATGAAATAAGGTTCGGATAAAAAATTGGTTTGATGAATTGCAGTTTCTAACGATGAATTTTTTTATTAAATACGGTCTGATAAATTCCTGGTTTGCTAAACAATAAGCGTTCTATTTAACCATGATTTAACCTTAAGCGATTTAAGTAGAGAAAATCCCGCTTAATAAGTAGTGTTCGATCGTTTTTTTGTTCTCAAATCACGTGTTTTTTAGAACGTTATCTATTAAGCGTGATTTTCTTTATCTAAATAAATTACATTGTTTTGCAATGAGCTAGGGGGAGCGTGATTTTTGACAGGCGACCATATTGTCTGGTGGGCACAAAAAAGCTAATTTGCATAAAAACTTGTAAAAAATGCAATTTCAATGGTTTTTATGTGGTCTATGTTGCATTTGTGGTGTTTTTACAAATTATAAATAGCAGTGGATATTATTCACTGATTGGCGATGTACTACTCGTATTTTGACCTTTTGTAAGAAAAACTATTTAAATTTTCCAGCAATACTCTAAACTATTTTTAAATAAAATCTATACGTTTGTGGCGGATTCATAAAACTACTTTTTTTTGGTTTCTCGACCACCAAGTCAAAAACCACTACCTAAATTGATTTTAAAAAAAGCTATGCCGTTTGTGACTTTTAAGCAAAATCAAAATATATGCCTAACCCTAAACAAATTTAAAATAAACTTAACTTAGTGGCAAAAACCCTAAAAAAAGGTATACATTATTTGGTTACATCGAGGCTCACGGTGATCAAAGGCATTTAATGTAACCCGTACAAAAATTAAAACGTTTTATTGACCGTCTAAACTAGCAAATGGATTCTGATGATGGGAAGTAATAATAATTACACCAGTATGAATTTAGTCATCTACCGCCGATTAAAAGGGTGTGACATCTAGATTTGGTAAAAAATTTTATAAATCAATTAAAGTTCTTTTAATTCAGGACAAACACCACTTTCATTGTGCAAGCAAATATAAAACGTTTTTGCTTAAAACTATAAAGATAAGAAAGTTTTATATTTATATCTATCTCTATAAAAATATACATTATTTAAAATTTCTCAAGTCTCTGAGAGCTAATTCGACTAAAAGCTCGGTACGCCTGAAATAATGCGCGAAATTTCGAAATGAATAGTCAATTTTTTAATAAACATTAATTAAACATAATTAAAAGTAATTAAACTTGAAATAAACATAATTGCTAAATAATGGTAGTTTATATTAATTATTTTATTAATCACTAGCTGGTCGTCCCGCATGTTTAAAATTGTAGTTTTTCCCTCCCCCTTCACCTTACCCCACTACCCACTTTCAAGCCTTCAAACTTTTAACCCCTGAAACCTTTCCACCCACTCGAATACCCGCTTCGCCTGCGGTTTTTTCCGTTTTTTTTTGCTTTAAATGGTCATAACTTTTGTTCCCGTGAACCGATTTTGATGAAGTAAAACCTATGTATTCTCCAAGTATCCATCTTTTCATAGGCAATGTAGGCATCTTAGACCTTTGAGTAGGAACGCCTAGCGACGTCAAGCAGATATGCAAAGCCCTTTTGAATATACTCAAGTTACGTGCCTTTCTTAGAAATGAGTAAGTTACTCGGTAATATATTTTTTTTTGGTGTTTTTTAGGCGTATAGTTACAGTATACCTACCTGCTTATGTATTAATTTTTGGGCTTGTTTTCATTTAGAAGTTATTTTTTTTCATGATACAAAAAAACAATGTAATTAAAGTGGAAAATAACTTTTAGTATTATTTAGTTAAATTTTGCCTTGTATTGTAGCATTAGTCGGACTCTATTGTAATGAAAATGTTATATTTTTCGAAAACAATAAAAGTTCAGGTAAGTTCTCCAAGTATCCATCAAAATCGGTCCCGTAGTTTTTGCGTGATGCTGGAACAAACAACCAAAGAAACAGACAAAAATTCTAAAAACTGGATTTTTATCATCCATATCGTTTAATTAGATACCCCTACCAAGAATTTAAAAAAATATATATAAGATCAACAACTTTGAGTTTAAAGTTTTCCTTAAAAATCAATTTTTGGTGGATATTTATTGTTATTTTATACGGTTAAACTGAATTTTGGTGACTTCGGCACTCCATATTTTGGGAACTAACTCTGGGGCAATTTCATGATAATTCAAGGGACAAATATTGAACATTTTTTTTTATTTAATTTTTCTTTCTTTTAAATAATTTAAATATAAAAGTTAACAAAATCAATGAATAGCGAGCTTTCCCTCAAAAAAGGTAATGGTAACCGTAGATCCGGATTTCGCACTTGTTGTCACATTTTTTCATCATCATTTCATCTCCTAATTCCTAGCACCGTACTGATGAGTACCTTTATTCCTCGCTTTCACAGGACAAATGGATGCTTATTGCTTGTAGGCTCAGGTGATTACCAGTTAAGTACGATTTCTTATTCTTTTAATTTAAAAATATTTTCAAAAGCAGCGGCAACCGATATTCTCTTAAAAATAATTTTATTTTTGATCCGGGATCATCCTAAGAGAAGCACGCAGATCCCTGGATGCCGATTTTGTGTGTGGATTTCCAATCTATGTGTTTGTAAGTGTGGCCATCATTTATATTACCTCAATGGTGGCCATTCATTTCTCTCAGTTGAACAATCAGATCCTACAAATCACAGAATCGACACCCTACGCCCAAGTAACATTTCATTTTTTATAGAGGTTGCGAGCCAGTTACCATCATCAAATTCATTCTAGAAAGAAGGTTTGGTAAAACCGACATGATCATAGTTTGACCAGTGAAGGCCCAAAAAATGCTCCCATTTTGCAGTGGCGGCTCGTGACTTTACAAATAGGTGACGCAGCATCGCCGAACCCCACCACCTTTACTTTCGATTTGTATTGTGTATGTGTACGTTTAATGGGTGACGGCTTTTCAGACTTTAAGAAGTCTTCTTCATTCCACCCCGAAACAATGCTCCGCACGCGAAGCTCGATAATATCAGTCACAAAATTATAATAGAGCTTAAAAGTTTGCATCACATGCAAACATGCCCAAAACTCGGCGGAAATGAGACGCGTGTGCCGTCGTGATGGCAATCGATTTATTTACACTGAACGCAGCCTGAAAGACACGAGGAAGCTGCTTCGCAGAGTGCCTTGCTGTTTGTTTTGGCTCGTGGAGAGTTTTCGCATCGCGGTCGTTCCGCTCGATCCTGATGATCGAATAAAAAATACAATATTTATAAAATTTGGAAACGTTATTTTATGGAAGCGGTTTAATTTTTTCAGAAATATTTAAATGAAAATTATTTAGTCAGACTGCAAATAAGAGGTGAAGCAGCGAAAGAATACAGAGGAAATACTGGAGAGAGGAAAAACATAATAAAGAAAATGAATTACATGATTTAGTTGAACACTCCTTTAGATTAGAGAACATGGGCAAAGAAACTTTAAGTGATAATTTTCTTTCAGAGGATGATAAAAAAAGCGCTGAAGATATTAGAGCAAACCACATGAAGAATAGAACAAAAGCTATGGGAAATTGGTAATTTGTGTAAAAATGAGAACAAAGAATTACCACCCAGCAAAATGAATGCCTTTATTCATTTAAAAGCAATGGAGAGAAAAATGGACAGGGACAAAGTGTTTTCTGGAGCATATAGCACCAAAATATGTGAGTATTTAGAGAAAGGATACGCCAGGAAACTTGCCCCAGAAAGAGAAACCATAGATAAAAGTAAAATTTGGTATTTACCACATTTTGGGACTACAAACCAAAATAAATCCGCAAAGATTAGGTTATTTTTTGACGCAGTAGCCAAGTCAAACATAAGCTTAAATGATGCTTTGTTAAAAGGACCAGACCTACTAAATCCAATTTTGGGTGTACTTTTTAAGTTTAAAGAGAGAAATATCGCCGTTGTAGGAAACATTAAGGAGATGTTTCAGCAAGTTAATATTAGAGAGCAAGACCGATGTTCTCAACGTTTTCTTTGGCGAGGAGAAAGAAGAGACGGATATCCTGATGAGTACCAGATAATAGCGATGATTTTCGGAGCAGTTTCATCACCGACTTGTGCTACTTTCGTCATGAGAAAGAATGCAAAAGAATTCGAACAACCATATCCTAAGGCAGTTAAAGCAATTCATACAAAACACTACGTTGATGACTACTTAGATAGCGTAGACTTTGAAACAGACGCAATAAAATTAGTTGCAGAAATAATAAAAGTCCACGAAATGGGAGGATTTGTGATCAGAAACTTTGCTAGCAATTCAAAGACGTTGTTAAAAAGTTTTCCAGAAGAGCTAAGGTCGGGTGAAAGAAACGATATGGATTTAGACAAGGATCTACCAGCTGAACGTATTTTAAGGCTAAAGTGGGACCCAAATGAGGATACCTTCTCGTTCAGTATCAATACCACAAAACCAAGATACAAAACATAAAAACCAAAAGAAATATTATGAGATGTGTAAGTCCGTTTTTCACCCACTTGGTTTTATCGGTCATTTTACAGTGAGAGCCAGAATCTTACTTCAATACGTGTGGAGGCAAGGTTTAAAGTGGGACGAAGAAGCTCCCGAAGAGTTGGCAAAAAGATGGAATTATTGGCTAGATGGTGTTAAAAAACTTCCTGAGCTGAAAATGTCTAGGTTTTATGTAAGAGACATTGGAACTCCCAAGATGCAAGTGCTCAGACCTTTGCATCAGTAGCGTATGCCAGAATAGCATTTGAGAATGAGATTAAAACATCATTTATTACGTCAAAAACTAGAGTAGCTCCCCTAAACGCAGTATCAATCCCTTATTTATAGAAAAGTTACATGAAACTTCCCGGAACCTTTATTACCCTCTTATTGGCCTTAACCGGTGGATCTTATAAAGATAGTTGTAACCTTATTATAAACTCCTTAAAAACCTAGAAGTGCCTGTAAGAACCTTCTTACAACTTTTATATTACCTTTAGCTACGCGAATTAGGAAACGTAAAGGTTACAGGAAAGTGTCTCCAACCTTTATGAAACGAAATAAAGTAACCCGTAAAGTTCTAAGGTTCTAAAAAAGTAATTATGGATCCGTAATAAAAAACACGGAATCAAAACAACATCAAATTATAAAAATTATCATGGTAAAATCATTTTTAAAGACATTTCCACCCCCTAAAACTACATGCGGCGCAAACTTTACTTTTAAAGTACATGTAAAAAACCTAAAAAAACACGCGCGCCTGCAATTTTTTTATTTTGATAAAAAAAATCATTTTTTTCTATTCAAAATTTTTTCGCTTTTTTTTTGTTGATTCTTTTTGTACTATATTATGAATATATTATAAAAACAGCAATATTTGTCAAGAAAAACCAAAATATAAAATTTTTTAATATTTTAAACAAATATCATAATACTGAAAAATTTACGCCGCCATATTATTATTCGCCATCAAAGTTTCTTTGCGGTAATCTGTAACAAATCCAGGTGAACAAAACTGTCTAATAAATCTGTTAAAGGAATTGGCCGATTCACCCAAACCATGCAGAAGACTCAGAAAAAGATTTATAATGAAACCTTTATAAATTTAACGAACTATCAGTTTCATAGGGGACCTATTATAAAAAAAAATCTGGTTTTATAATAACTGTTGTAGTAGCAGTTTAATGAAACCGTGTTTAGTAACCCAATAAACATTAAAGTTGCAAGGTTATAACAATTACTATTATAAAAATTATCGTACCTTCATCTAATTTTATGAAACTAGGAAACCTGGTAATAAAACCCGACTTTATTAGAACTGGTAACCAAACTTATAAAACTTGAGGTAATTGAAAATGTTAATTGGGTGGGTCATGGAAGTTTTAAGGATACTAAATGACTACTAAAAAAAGTCGAAAACTAATAAATTTACCTATTTTTAACAATACAAATACACAGAATATACCTTAAGGTAACTATTCCCACTTTTTAGATATATCTTGGTAATCTCCGTCCGGTGATTCATAATTTTCTATCGGTGGAGTGTCCACGGGTCCGCTTGTCTTGAAGGGGATCAAATGAAAATCAGACTAAAAAAATTTGCAAAAAAAATTAATCAATCTTTACTAAACCGACTTTAGAATGACTTAAAGTGAATTGGGTGACCTTTTCTGATAATCTTAAATTTTCTGCTTTAATGAGGGTTTTAATAAAATAAAATGTTTGGTTTTACCTGAATGGCAGCTTGATACAGTTCCTCAGATTCTTTTCTTAATTCGTCTAAAGCTTTTTGCTGCGCGAACTGAATCCTGTCTAAAATTTGCAAATCAGCAAGATGTTGATTTTTTTTATAGTGACACCATTTTTTCTCAAGTATAGCTCTTTTCTCTAATACTTCGGCTGAGAGGTTTATTTCTCTTTGCCTTTCCCTGAAAAATATTTTTTGTTTATGTGCATGGTGGAGACTTAAACTGCATCAAATTTCAGAGTTTGATTTTATTTTTTTAAAAATTATTCAGAAAACGGCTTTAAGTGTTGAGAAAAATATTTTTTCTTCAAGTGCAAAAACTATTTTTTTTTAATTTTTACTGAAATCACAAATCAATTTATCTGAATTATTTATTATTAGAGACTTATAGGTACATAAAGTCGGCATAGCCTGACTTTAATAAAGTCGGCACTATTTTTTACAGTTTCGCACATGACTACTACATATTTTTAGGTACTATGAAATTACTGGAACAAATATCCTCGCATTTTTTGTGTGAATTCCCCTTCCCCCCCTTGAAAAACTTTAAACACTTACACCTATCCCTCTCTCACCACTTTGCTGCGTTATGTAATTTATGCATGGCGTTGTTATCTAAACAAGCTCATATCGTGCTACTACTAAAAGTTAATGCTGTCCTTTATTGGCTCAAACCTTATAAAAGTCGATATTATTTTGACAGCACCGAACCCAAATAACTTCTGGCCGGATAGAGTGAGTAGAAGAGTACCGTCTAACTTCAATTTTGTCATAATAATCAGTCCTGATAAAAATAATTGTGTTTTCTTGCTTATAGTTGGATAAGCGCACCTAAACGTGAAAATTTAAGCAAAACTTTCTTGGAAAATGTGAAGATTTGATCCAGTCATTTCATAACAGATGAGTAAGTCTCTAAACAAATGCAGTACTATTTAATCTTAGTGTGGAACTTTCAAAAATGGTGTCGGCTTTATTAAAATCAGGCTATGCCAACTTCATGTACAGATAATATCTTAAATTTTGAAACATAGGTAACAATGCACCTCAAGAGCCACTGAGATTTATAAACATTTGTTTAAGAATTTGTGAGGGATTAATTTTGTGAGGGTTGCGACGAGGGGTGCTATTTATTTTTTAAGACTTTGTAGTGGCCTACGTACATGGGAATTGTGCCGCCCGCACTTCTACATTCATTCATTCATTAATTCAAGACCTTATATGAAAAAAAACTAAAAAGTGAGACATGTGATATTGTGAGACTCGCAATTTACTTAAAAAATTAATTAAAATAAAATATTTAAAAAAGATCTTACAGTTTCTGATCTAGAAGTTGTAGAGACACTTCACATTCTTCTATTGGCTTCAGCTGACGAGCATTCTTCTCCATTCTTCTGATTTGCTTTTCAAGTTTCTTCTTTTTTTTTTCCTCTCTTTGTCTGACCACAGCGGGATCAAGTTTTTTTTTCTTTTTTAGAGGTTCACCACTAAAATAAATAGGGAACATTAAACACATTTGTGTTAAAATAAACACTAATAAAAATAGAAGGTAAAATTTCTTTACATAAAGAAATATATAGTTAAACACAAACTTTCCAATGAAAGAAACACAGCCGGTTCTACCACAGGGAGGTATAGAAGGTTATCACTCCCCCCCCCCTTCCCATTATATTAAATCTAAAAAATATATGTGTTACATAGACAAAAAAGAGAAAAAAGGACAAAATTATAAAAGTGGCGGTCAGGGTCAGAGGAAAGTGATCACCCCCGTTTCAAAGTAAACCCCACCCACCTTTTTTAAATAATTACAAACGCAAAAAAGATCAAAATTTTTACAGAATTTTCTTTAAACTTGCGTGCGCCGCTATAAAATTATAGATTATTGCAATTTTTGTTTAATATTAATTTTAAACAATTTTTGTCAATGGCATTTGAAACATTTACCAAACCAGCCCCCTTAAAACTGCATCCAACCTTCGATCCAACCCTGTTATAATAATACATAACTGGTTATATAAAAAGTTTCAGTATACATTACCCCCCCCCCCTCCAGATTTTAGCTTTAGAATCGCAGAACAGGTTTTTTTTCCAAAAATACAGTAAATGCTTAAAATTCTTTAAAATTTAAAATAAACTATTTAAAAATAAAAATTGCCAATAGTGAACTTGAATTGGTAAACACATAAATTTTAGGGAGTTTTTATAGACAAAAATCTTGACTTTAAATTCCATGCAAATCATATAATAAAAACTATTTCTTTTAAAATTTCATATTTATATAAGTAGATGTGGATATTTTTAACACAATGTGGCTTTCACTCTCAACTTCTTTGAAACTCCAAAATGGAACAATGAGGTTTATCTTGGATGCCCAAAGAGAACACTAATAAGGGAAATGTTGAATACTTGGGAATGCCCCTCAGTAATACAGGTGATATATTATCTATATCTATGATTTTGATATTTAAAATATAAAATAGGGGCTCTGACACAAACGACAATGGCTCTACCAACATATGCAGGTGATAAGTGCACAATAGAAATACCATAAATCTAAATACTTTTAGTATTCCCAGAGTAAACAGTGTACCAGCAGAAAATTCTATTTTTGTAAAAAGATTGAATGAATACAATAAACTGCCTGCAACGAATAATTTATATTATTACGTCTTATTTGTGATTTTTCAAGTTTTTAAATTTTCTATGTATAAATATCTTAATATCGTCTTTTTTTAAATGTTGTCTGTGTCTGATCTGTATGCTTTTAAATGTTGACTATATTTATTTATTTGTTTTTATTTACTTGTTTATTTGTAAAAAAAAAACCATATTTACAATTTAAACCTCGATTTAAACTATTTATATAAGCTACATTTTAATTTTTTAATTTAACTATGACCTTTGTACAAAATGTTATTTGTATTGATTAATTATTATTGTATTATTTTACATGGATGATGTAAAACATGCTAATTAGTGAAAACCAAATAAAAGATTACTACTACTAATACTACTTATCCAATATGCATGTTTATGGGTATGGTTTAAATTTAACATTTTTGATGTACTTCTTTAAAACAAATAGGTTTAATACGTTAGTTTTGGCTTGAGGAAGATGCAATTTGGTTTTTTTGAGGAATGTTATAATAGACTAAACATGATTAGAGAATATGGATGAAAAGATTTGACTGGAAGTTACAAATACTATGACTTCTTATATAAAAATTGTAGCAAAGCCTCGCAAACGTAGGAAGGTCGCTGATGACTTCCTCGTCTTTTTCTTTAAAAGGTCATTTAACTTTTGTTTCCGTTAAACTGATTTTAATGAAATAGAACCTATGTATTTGTATTGGTTTAGTAGAAAGAAGCAAATTTTTCATCTTCCTTCCTAACTTTGCCAGGCTAAAAAATAAGTCTCCTCGCATGTCTCAGATCTAAGCCTATTTTGCAGTTTAGGGTAAGTGCAGGGTGCGGACAGATCAGCATTAAAAATGATATGTATTTAGCGACTACTTTAGCCTTAAAATATGTACTTTTTAGCGACTTTGTAATTAAAATATGTATAAAATATGACACAATAGTAAACTTATGGCAATATTTTTTTAAGCGCGAGTGTAAAAGTGCCGTAAAAATTTGTAAAAATGCGTGCTTTTCCAAAAATGGTGAATACGTGATATGTTCAGCAAAAATGTTGGATGCATGCCGTCATGCTGTTGCTGCGAAAGGTGCTTTTTTGTAAAAATTACGATTTTGCCATGCTTGTTTTTTGGTGAATGCATAGGTACTAAGTTATTTAAATACAAAAGAAGTACTTAAATAAAAAAAATCAAGTACGTGAAGTTAAACAAGTTTTTAATAAATACTGTTCTTAAGAAACTAAAATCACAAAAAATTATAATACCTACTACAGTGATACCTAGAGAAACAATTTTATAGAAACTAAAATTTAAAAAAATGAGTACTGATTAACAATATAGGTAATTAAGTTAAGTCCTTTATACAGGTCAGGTTCAATATAATCACAAAAGGTAAAATCATAAAAAAATAGTTAAATTATTCTACTTTTTGTTTTTTTTGTAATCAAGTAAGTCGGATTTTCTTTTATTTACACTTTTTTAAATTTTTTCGTGCTCTAAAGCTTCCTTTTCATTTAAAATTTTTTTAGCTGCTGAGTGCTACTGAAAATCCACTACATTATTCTTTTTTAAAGCAGACTGTAGTTTTGCTTCTGCTTCGTCTAAAAGCTCTAAAGCCGCTTTCCTTATCTTTTTCTATCTCCTAGAGTTTTTTCCAGTTCAAATACACTTTTTTTTCCTCTGTTTTCTCAAGAAGCTTCTCCTGGTCCAACTTTTCTTTGTGGCGTGTTCAATTTTTCTTTTCTTCTTCTGGAGCGTAAATAGCATACAAAATTTCATAACTTTTGGTTGCTTAGTTTTTCAGACATTAAAAAGAACAGTTTTAGCATATTTTGATAAATCACCCTGTATATCCGTTAAAAACGGCACCAGGTAAATTTTATTACCAGATAGTGAATGGTCTTAGTGCATAGTGCCTATGGTTTCACTATGTCCTATTCGTCATGAAACCCCCTGTATAAGCTGTCTTGAGACCTTCACTTCGCCAGAATTACCAGATATTATGTGTCTGTGAAGTGCCAAACTTCGCTTTATAGTTTGTTTGGTGCCAATCCGTCAGAACATGTGATCTGATCGCATATCTTCCTCTTGCTATGCATATATTTTTGTTACAAGCACAACACAGTAGTTTTTCCTTATCGTTGGAAATTTCTTTTGCTCATGTCTTGATGATGTGCCCATTTTCATTCTTTCCCGAGAGTCAAGCCGGATTTAATTTACAGGGCAGCATTTTCGTTCTCATGATAAACTACAGCGTTTGTATAAAAACAGAAAGGGCGACTTTTTAACCTCCAAAAAATATTAGATAAAAAAAATAAGGCAAGGTTATGTTTATTTCAACAATTTCATAAAAGCTTAAAATCAGTTATTTCAACAAAATAGATCCAAAACCGTCTCTCTTTTCATAGATACATATGTAAAGCTTAAAACGAGTTGGTTTACTTAAAAGAAACGACTCGATCACAAATTTTGCGAACCGGTGGAGCTGGAATCACCTAGAAGAAGAAGCAAAAAGAGATACGAGAGTAAATATGAAAAATGATCGAAAAGTGCCAAAATATGTACTTTAACGACTTTTGTCCAATTATATATACTGTTTAGCGACTAGTGTTGAAAATTACTTTTAGCGACTTTAGCGACCGAGTCCGCACCCTGCAAGTGTGGATTGTAATCATTTTAACTGACTGCGAAATTTCTGTTTAAAAAATATTTAATTATTTTATTTTTGTTTTCATTATAGTTTTTAAAACAATAAAGCCGAGAATAAAGCTAATTCTAAATTGAATTTAAATTAAATTAAATGTGTGAGTTTTTGAGGGAAAAATAAATGTATATATTTGAAATGTATAAGTAGTGTTTTATGTATCTTTGGTGCTATCCTTGGTTTAGTCCAGGTTCATAATTTAAATTTCAGCATAAGCACAAAAAATTAAACACTTTATATGTATACCAAGCCTAAATGTATGCAATATAGTTAGGAAGCAGTTCAAGTAGCAGTTATTGTAGTACATAGGTGAGCAGATTTCACCTTGCACTTTTTTCTTCCATAATGCCACTTGGCACACTTCAAGTGCATACCCGAAAACAACTTACACTACCGCGAGGGTGACCGGGGGGGGGGGGGTTGTCTACCTTTCTCGGTAAAATCGAGTTTTCTTCCATTTTCTGCCCCTTAACAAGATGCAAAGAGGACTCATTTTACTTACAACACAACATATTATCACTGGCCACTGAATAACAAAATTCAGCAATATTGCCCTTTAAGATGAATGTCAAAATTACAAACAAATTTCGAAATGAGGTCTTTAATTAGTCCATATAGTTTCTAAATAACAAAGATTCCCTTAATAGAAAGACGCTTAGTCCCGAGGTTTATATACTATTTTATGTGCTTTAGGAAGATTATTCTTTAAATCACGTTATTTCTACGCCACATTGTTCGTCGACTACAAGAAAGGGTGCTAAGAATGAAATCTTGGCCAAGGGCAAGTACTGTTTGGCTTGACTTGTGATAAATTTAATTATAATTTTCCAGGGATTCATTTTTTTTATTCCCTGAGGGATTAAATTTACTTTTAATCCCTAGACTGAGGTATTTAATTTACTTTATTCCCTTAGGAATTTTTTTTTAATCACTCAGGGACTAAAAGTGGCACTTTAGCCCCTAAAAACAAAGATTAAACATACCTATTTAATCCCTAAAGTGCATAAAAATATATTATTTCTTTAAATTTTAGTCATCAGCACTGCGAAAGTTTTGTGCCTGAAGAAAGTTTAAATACCTAAACTTTTGGTCTTGTAAAGTAGTCTAGGATGGTGGAGGGGGAGAGAGGCTGAAAGAGGAGGAGAAAAATTATATTGCACTTTGGCTTAAATTTAAAAACACAAAAGCAAGTGTGATAAAACAAGACTATGTAAGCACTAAAAACAGGTTTTAAAATTTTTAATCTCATTTTTAATATTTTTTTGGTAAATCTCTGTGCATCCAGAGTCCGGTAATCGAGCAACATTTGTAGCAAGTAAGCAGACAAGTGTGACCCAAGGTATGGCCTTCATGGGCTGAGCTGCACAAAAAGTGCAGGCTGCCTGGCAAGTTGTTCAGATACGATGATCAACGATGTTATTAAACATCCTCTGGGTTCTGCAGGGATCCTGAACCAATAGAAATTTGCAGGGCTCACAGAGAGCAAGCTTGAAGGGCAGCGAGAAGCTTAGTTTGGGATGCAACATGTAGACACACTTTAGCAGAAACTTATATAAATAAAACATCCAAAAAAGTCTGTTTTGCTGCACATTTAGCAGAAAAGGAGAAGCCATGAAAGTACAAAGAGTTGGTGGATTGCTGCATCATTCTACCATTTGCGGTAGAAACTCATGGTCCTTGAGGGAGGAAGCCAAGAAATTTAAAGAATATTTAAAATGCAAAACTAAAAATAAAAATTTTCTTTATCTTCACTCATAGGATCAGTCTCGCAGAGAAAATGCTGATGCTATTCTGAGGACTTTGAACCAGAGATTTTCTTGATTTGGAGGAGATAGTGGTTTGTGGTTAGTTATGTTGATTATTTTTTTGTATTTATTTAGTTCTATTTTAATAATTATTATTTTTATTAGGATTACAAGTATTTAAACAAAGAGAAATAATATTTATCATATATGTATTTTTTTGAAAAAAATTAAAAAATGCTTTTTTGAAAAATTAAAAAAAAATGCAAAAATACCTTGGTGAAAAGGTATTTTTAAGACTTTTGACTATATATCATTATTTTAGTGTGAGTAGTTCTCAAGATACTGTAACTTTTCTTGGTGCATGTTGAGGAAAAATTGACAGATTTTTTGATTTTCAAGTTAATAAAATAATATATTAATATTAATAAAAATAACTATTTATATATATATATTTTATATATATTTACTTTTAAATTTTCTTTCATAAGCACTGTTAAAAGTTGCAGTGCGCTAAGTTTCCTTTTTTTTAAAGAAAACTCTTCAAAATTTTGTTTCAAAAATAGGACCTTTAGTTAGCTCTCTAGCCTATAATGTTTAGAATATGATAGAATTACTAAACACTGATTTACGGGTCAAACCATATCAAATCAACCAAAAAAAAGGGCACTTTTCGTTTTGACCATCTCCGATTTTGATGATTTTTGGTACACTTATTCTTCTGATCCAAAAACTTAAAAATCCAAAAAATTAAATTTTTTGGATAAGCGGTTTTTGTTTTATTGATTTTTGAAAATAAAGAAATTGACCAATATGCCCTTGACAGGCACTTACAAAAATAGCAATATCTCAAAAACTATTGGTCCTATAGAAGCGAGTTATACCTTATTTTGAAGGTTTTTTAAAGACCTTTTTAACGGTGTGTATCACCATGTAATTTTTTGTTTTTAATATTTTTTTTTGAAAAATCTTGAAAACAACATTTTGAATTTTTTTCAAAAAAATACTATTTTTTTTCAGAATTTTTTTAATATTTTTGGAAAATTTCAGGATGGAGAAGTTATTGGTTCTATTTTAAAAAAAATAATATAAAAAAACTTGCAGGAAAAAACCATACATTTTTTGATAAATACCTATATATTTAGTCTTTATATCTAAAAACTTGTCAATTGCTCCCAGTCTTTTAAATAAGATACATAAAAGGTTTTTTCAAATTTGTTTATTCTTGCAAAATTTTGAGTATTTCTTCAATTGTCCTCCCCTCCACCCAAGTTCTTTTCACCCACCTATTATACATTTAAACATGTTTATGTGATAAATTGCTATTTTTTAATTTAAAACATTTATCGGAGTCGTGTGTTGTAAAATGGCACAAAATAAGCCAAAACAATGGACAAAATTTTTTGTGAGGTGTTGTGATCCATTAAGTCAGGAGAAACATTCCGGAAAGTTACGGAATGTCACAAATTGGATGATTTCCTTTAAAGGGGTGGAGACTGGCATGAAAATTTGTGACAATTGTCGAATGAAACTTTCCAAGGAACACAAGGAACAGGATGAACAATCATCTCCTGTAGCAGGGTAAGTAATAGTAACGAATACCTACCTACATTTTTACTTGTTTTTTTTTTTGTGTGTTGTGGCTCTGCTAATAATTTTAGGGTAATTATTTAGTATCCGGTTTTCTGCCATTTTTGGTTTTAAGTGAAAAATTCTTTATGGGGGCACCTGCAGGCCTATAAGTCTGATTTCATCCTTTAAAAAAATTTATGAGTTATTAATACATAAGAGGCTGTTAGATTTTTTTCTGACAAATTCACTTTTAAACGATTTTCAACGTGGCTTTCTTCCGAAAAGGTCTACAGAATCGGCTCTTTTAAAGTTGAACAAGTCAATAATTTCGACTCTTGAATCTAGGGGAGCAATCATGAAATTCTTTTTGAAAAATTAGAAGCGTACGGGGTTAGAGGAAGTGCTTTGGATTTATTTTGCTCGTATCTGACTGAAAGACCACAAAAAGTTACAATAAATTTGAACAACAATAAAATAACGTCAGAATCAAACGTCATAATGACAGGAATTCCACAGGGAAGTATTCTTGGTCCTCTGCTCTTTGTTGTTATCTTAATGATCTAAACCATGTCATCAAAAATCCAAACCTTCTGGCCAATTACGCAGATGATGCCAAGCACTAATCACATGCGACTTCGCTGAAAATTATTCATTTATTTTGCTGGATAAAGTGCAGTCCTATCACTGGACAAATAGCCAGGTAACCCTACATCCTTTTGTCATATATTACAAAACTCATGAGGGAATACTGGGTCATTTAAATTATATATTTATTTCAGACTGTTTGGTACACAACACTGTGGCATTTCATCTTTTTTTAAGCCAGCTTATGCCTGAACTAAAGAGGCAAATTGATAATTTAGACAAAATTATCTATTTTTCAGACGGCTGTGCCGCACAGTATAAAAATAAAAAAAAATTTGTTAATATTGCGTACCATCTCGAGGAATTTAAAATTAAAGCAGAATGGAATTTTTTTGCCACCTCCTACGGGAAGAGTACATGCGATGGACTGGGAGGCACCGTAAAAAAGTTGGCTGCTAAAGCAAGTCTGCAGAGACCATATAATGAACAGATTATGACCCCCGAAGATCTTTTTAAATTTGCAACAGAAAACATTCCTGGTATAACATTTAAATATTGTTCATTAAATGACTACCAGCAAACTGAAAAGTTTTTGGAAAAAAGATACCTGGAAGCACAATCGATACCTGGGAAATTGCGCTCGATTATCCCCCTTAGTAATGAAAAAATTATTACAAAACCATTTTCACTAAGTAAAGAGGAAAATATTCAATTTCTTTTTGCAACCTGTGGTTTGTCAAACACAGAAATTGAAAACATCGACTCCGGTTTTGTAACCATAAACTATGACTGTCTTTGGTGGATGGGATGTATCATTGGCAAAAATATAGAAAGCGGAGAATTAAAAGTTAGTTTTTTACATCCTCATGGTCCCTCTCCGTCTTTTTACTTTTCAAAGCCAAAAGCTGATATATTGGTCATAGATCAAAATTCTCTTTTAAGACGGGTCAACCCAAATACTGCCACTGGTAGGACATATACGCTAACTGCAGAAGAAATGACAGATTCCTCAAATATTTTACAAAAAAAATTAGCAACCTAAATAGTTTTTATTGTAAATTTTCTATTATTCTTACTTTTCATTTTTTTGTTACACCCATATTAGGTAAATTAGCCCTGTATTAAATATCTTATTATTTTTTTAAAGTATGACTCCATTATTTCTCCATCCTAAAATTTTCCAAAAATGTTAAAAAAACATTGAAAAAAAAAAGAAATATTTTTTTGAAAAAAATTAAAAAATGTGTTTTTGAGATTTAAAAAAAAAAAATTTTTTTTTAATTAAGAAAAAAAAATTAAACTATATTGTGTCACACATCTTTAAAAAGGTCCTTAAAACCCTTCAAAATGAGCTATCACACGCTTCTATAGGATCAATAGTTTTTGAGATATTACTATTTTTGTAAGTGTCTGTCAAGGACATATTGGTCAATTTCTTGATTTTCAAAAATCAATAAAACAAAAACCGCTTATCCAAAAAATTTGAATTTTTGGATTTTGGAGTTTTTTGATAAGACGAATAAGTGTACCAAAAATCATCAAAATCGGAGATGGTCAAAACTATTGCCTGGTTGACTTGATATGGTTTGACCCTTACTCGTTTATTTATATAATGCAAATCATTTGCACTGCTAATTTTTTAAGTAGCTAGCAGTGCAGACCACATCTTGACAACCACAATATTAAGATAAAAAAACTGTTGCACTACTACTCTGCACTGCTAAGAAAGAACAGCAAACTTCACTTCTTTCGAAATTGACTTTTTTTCATAACTACTTGCACCGAATAAACATTTTAAAAAAGCTTTGGGGTAAAAATTTAAATTTCAACCCTTATATTTTTTCTAGATAAAACTTATGTGTCTCCTTTATTTTACTTGTGGTACCTACCATTTGAAGAAAGAAGAGCATAAGTAACAAAAAATAGCATATATCACACTTTCCCCTTCATAGTAAACTAAAAAAGAATAGCATATATACCAAGAAATTTGCACATGTGCTGTTTTCTTTAAGCAATACCTTCAATTTCTTTGTAACATACTCTCGAGTCCACTTTCTTGCTGGATATAAGCTCTTCTTCTCTAGTAATGTGAGATACCTACCACATGTCTTTCCCTAGGCGCAAGTCAAAGGTCATGCACATGTTTTATTTACAATTTGCTTTAGTTTTGTGTTGTTGGTGCAGGTATATGCTATTTTGTCCTGGTTTGTTAATACTTTAAAAAAAATAGTATATGTGACAATTTAGCAATATATGCTCTTTTTCTTAAGGACGATGGGAAAAAGACAAAGCCATGCTTTTGTTTCTGTGTAATTTTACAAAACTTTGAGAACATTTTTAAATAATATTTTGAAAAATTGAGTTTTTTACAGTGCTTCTAATTGTTTCACTCCTGGGGAATGTTATTATTATTGGTATTACTTTAAATTAAATACAGTAATTATGCAGTATACGGTTTTCTGCCATATTTGATTTTTTTTGAAAAAGGACCCCAAATCCGCCTGCGCCCGATTTTTTTTTTTCTAACAAGAAAAAAGGGTTGTAAAGTGTTTTTTTAATTGTTTTGGGTTGGTTTGGATTAGGTTGGGTTGGACTGTGTTGGTTTGGTTTGTTTTAGTGAAAAAAAATTAAAAAAAAACAAAAAAAAACCAACCGGCGCAGACGGATTTGGGGTCCTAGGGACCCTAGAAGGTGCCCCCATAAAGAATTTTTCAAAAAAAATCAAAAATGGCAGAAAACCTTATACTGCATAATTACCTTAAATACTTACAAGAGACAAGGAGTATTCTTAAAAAACAAAGATGTTGTGGTTCCAATCCCTCGGGAACTGACTTTGAGGCTAGCAGTAAAAGACCTGAAAAAAAATTAGAAACATTTACAACCAAAACACACAATGTGTATTTTATTTTTTTTATTACCTAGTAAGGCCTAGTATTGCATTACCAAAGCTCATTTTTAATTTTTCTTTAAAACAAATACTGCAAAATTTTAGGTTATAATAATAAATTTCGTTGTCCACTGGAAATCGCCTTTCTGCTTTCAGCAAAGTTGGTGTTCAAATTGCTCATATGACTTCTTTTTCTTGGCTTATCTTTTTTAAGAGGAAGTTAGTTTGGCTTTCAGTACAGCCACTTGTTTAAACTCAATTTTTTGTTTACGTCAACACACGTAAACAGAACAGATTTTTACGGCATAAAAATTGCCCTTTTTTAGGAACTTTAGCTTATAATAAGACGTCGCTAATGAATACATTTTACTACAATGGTCACAAAGGATGAAAAATCTGATAATCAGTAAGTACATTTGCCAGCCTGTTTTTATGTGAATAAACTTATTTTTTTTATATTTCTTTTAGGATAGGATGGATTTTCTTGTTTGCAATAATTCTGCTTACTCTTGTGACGAGGTTTTATAAGATAGGAGAGCCTGACCATGTATGGTAAGTTTATTACACTTGCCAGCTAGGGGTCTGGCAACTTGTTTTCGGTCTTATTTGTAATGATAACTTATTTTAGTATTTACAGCTTTAGCTGCACTATGAGAACCGAGATGAGAACAAGAGTTAAATGTTTGGTAATTATGCAGTATACGGTTTTCTGCCATTTTTGATTTTTTTTGAAAAATTCTGCGCCGGTTGGTTTTTTTTTTGTTTTTTTTTTATTTTTTTTCACTAAAACAAACCAAACCAACACAGTCCAACCCAACCTAATCCAACCCAACCTAATCCAAACCAACCCAACCCAAAAAAATTAAAAAAACACTTTACAACCCCCCCTGGGCACCCTTTTTTCTGGTTAAAAAAAAAAAAAAAATCGGGCGCAGGCGGATTTGGGGTCCTAGGGACCCTAGAAGGTGCCCCCATAAAGAATTTTTCAAAAAAAATCAAAAATGGCAGAAAACCGTATACTGCATAATTACCAAATGTTTTAATATAGGTATCATACCCTAAACCATCTTCAGAGAAGTGGATAAACTAATATTATTGAAAGTAGTAGTACCTATTATTGAAATTGCATAACTGGTTTCTAGTTAACTACAGTCTAATGAGTGGCATTGTTGATTGTCAAATTTATTTTGTAGTTTGATAGCTAACAAAACTTAGATTTTTTTCTTTCTTTTGTGTGTTTAATTGGTAAGTATTTTCTCCTAGTTTTAACATATTGAACTCTATGTTCATGTCTCGTGGTATGCTAAGCAGTTGGCGACACTGTGAAGAGTCAGTCTGATAGCGTGCTTGGGCAGGCTCACAGCTCGTCCCCTTTTCCAAAATATTCCCGTCTGTAATAAGTTTTGTAGTACTGTTTTATCCCAATAAAAACTCAATAAAGAACCTACTTGTTTTATTAAATAGCTAGATAAAACATAACATTAACTTAATTAAACCTATTTAGAACAAAAAGGAAAATAAAAAAAAACTTTTCAATGTATGTATGTTATTAGACTTTAGTCCACTATGCTTCAACTTAAACTTTTATATGGTTATAGGCAAGTTGTTAAGATTTCTTCTAACAATTAATTTATTAAAATCTATATTGTTTAAAATTGGTTCAATGTAGTTAAGTATGTTAAAAGCTTGATTAAAAGTAACAGAAAATACCAATTAAATGCACAGAAGAAAAAAAAATTCCCAGAGGCTGCCCAAACTAAAAAACAAA
Source organism: Oxystoma pomonae (assembly GCA_963921995.1). Classification (NCBI taxonomy): domain Eukaryota; kingdom Metazoa; phylum Arthropoda; class Insecta; order Coleoptera; family Brentidae; genus Oxystoma; species Oxystoma pomonae. The sequence continues at coordinate 101,715,268 of OY998163.1, forward strand.
TGTGAAAATCAATATCAGATAATGCCTGACCTATGAAATAACTTGCTATCAGTTGAAAAAAAGCTAAGAAAGTTTATGATCTGCAAAACACTAATTCTGGATCATACTTCTAAAGTACATTTGAAATTCTCACTAAAATTTAAACATGGTACCAGCCACCACACTGATGCTGTACTGAGTGCTTTACTATACACAAAAACCTAATGTCATTCTTTTTAAAGTCGTGCCTGTAACTAACAATGGTAAATAAAAAGGAATACACTTAAGTTATTAAGTAAGGTAAGTAATTATAAAGTATATTTGTGTCTCTTTTCTCAGATTAAAAACATAGATGTTGAAAATTTAGTTAGTTGTATAAGCATAGTCCTAACTTGCTTGCTATTTCTTTTAACTGCAACTGAAAATTAAATTTGATCAAATCTGAAATTAATATTCAATTTAAACGAGGGGTTATCAAATCGTTGCAATACATATACAAATCTCTGGCATTATGTATGCATTACACTCACATTACATCTGCATTACGTCATTACGTTTGAATTACATGACATTACAGTCGCATTACACCGCATTACTTGCGCATTACGCCGCATTACTTGCGCATTACACCGCATTACTTGCACATTACGACACATTACCGCGGCAGTGGCACGTCCTGACTTCGCAGTTGTTGTAAAAAGTCACAATAAATTACATTTTTAAGTGAGTTCTAGTTACTTTGTCAAATACAGTTAACAGGTATGTAAATCCTCAATTTTAAAGATTTAATCGGATTTAATGAAAGATTATTAGGTTAGGTTTCCAAAAGGTAGGAATGAATTATTATTATTCAAGGAGACTGTTACCTATAAATTTTAAAAAATGTGGTTGGGAGTGTTCCCAATGACAGTTTTTTCCGCTTTTTTCTTGTTTCTGTTTTATTTTTGTGTTTTTATTTTGTGGTAGAGCTTTTTTTAAGAGATCCGTGGGAAGAGCTGATGTAAAATGGTTTGGCAAGCCTGCACGATAATTTTGTCTTGGGTACCTGGCAACGCTTCACACACGACTCAAGGAATTTACAACATCATAACCTAAAATTTCATGTTTTTTTTTGGGTTGATTTATTTTGATTTCCAAGTTTTAAAATAATTTACAAATGCAAAGAAAGATACGTTTTTCTTGAGTGTTTCAGTCTGTATAGATACCCGGGAGTATATTGGGGGTACGTATATACCTAGGTATAGGTATAGGTCGGTATGCACCCTGCCCTGCTGTTCGGCTAATTGTTTCTTTACTCTGTTGATTACTACTTTTCTATCGGCAGATTCGTTTAGGTACAGTGGCATGTACCTATGTACAGTTGCCTCCAAAAATTATGTCGCAAAGAGCAAACTACTGCGTATAAAGTTGCAACTTAAATAAATATGACCGCAGTGTGTTGCCAAATGCCGAAATGACTTAGCTGTAGGATTAACCACTTACAAAGGGTAAAGTTAAGGTGACCAACTGTCCCGGTTTGACCGGGACAGTCCCGATTTTTAACCATTTGTCCCGGGGAAAAAATCCGTCCCGGATAGTCCCGATTTTTCAGCAAAAGTTCCGGTTCGCCCCGGTTTTGATACCACTTTATAATCACTGCAATTAAAAAAGTGGATGTTCTCTGCCATCTGTAAATTTGAATTGAAACCTTACTTAAATTATTTTTCTTTAATAAGTATTATTAAAGGTGAAGCAGAGCGAAAGGGTTGTTTTTCGCTTGGGGTATCTATAGGTACATTTGTGTCACACTAAAGGCTAGACGGCTGAACCGATTTTGACAAAAATGGCATCGTTAGATTGGTATTGTAGGTTTTTCTGTGCATAACTCTCTCTCTCTCTCTCTCTCTCAAATATAGGCCGATTAAAAAAAAAATTACCCGCTCCTACTTTTTTAATACTCCAATCAATCTAAAAAAAAAGTGGAAAAAATAACACATCTTTGATTTTTGGCCCAGAGCTTTAAAATACCTTCGTAAGCAACATACTAAAAGTCCTCTAAAATCCCCTGAATCTGAGGACCACCATATTGAAAAAATGACAGATTTATGATAGATTTTTTTTTAGTACCGCTGTTTATGTGCTTAATTAGCTCAAATTTGGTGTGTAAGTACTCATTGGGGCTCAATATAAAAATACAAAATGGCGTCTTGCTAATGTCAAAAATAAATCCGCCATTTTGCAATGTAGATCCAACCGAAAATTCAACATTCAAATTTGAATTCTTAAAACTTGAACTTGACACCTATATTTGTCCAAGAAATCATGATTTTTAAACTGTTGAAAAACAATATGTGTTTTATGGTCCAATAGAACTAAAAGGAACCAATCCGTTTAACATAAGCAGACATGATAAAATTCAAATTTAAAAAAGAAATAAAATTTTAAAAAAAGATGTTTTAATTATACTTAATTTGTTTAGAACAAAAGTATAAAATTTTAGCATACTTTTTTGTGAAATAAAAAATGTTTTGGAAAAACTAGCGTTTGGTACCCGCTGCGTTGCTAGCGGTAGCAGTCTACTATACAGAAGTTTTTGTTTCAATTTCAACCCCTATGTTTAACGGCTAAGGGGTAAATTTTTTTAAATCCTTTCTTAGAGAGCACTTACATTAAAACCCAGCTTTTAAGCAACAATAAAAATTTGCAATTTTAGCAATAACTAGGTAGGTTATTAGAAGAATGACTTAATTTTTAGAAAAGGAATTATTCTCACAAATTTTCAAATTTTACTTAATTATTATTATTTGTGTATATAAAAATTACATTTTGAATGTATTATTACTATATTAAACTTTTGTGCCTCTTAAAGTCTACATTATATGTGCCAAGTTTAAATAGTAAAAAACAAAAAAATTAGCTTAGCTTTTTTGAATTTTCTCAAAAAATTGTTTAAAAATGGTAGTTATTGTAAAATAACATTACGCATGGCATTACAGCATTACCATTTACTGTGGCACTACCATGTGTAATGCGCGCATTACATGCATTACTTCAATTACTACAGAAATTACTGAATTACATAAAGGCATTATGACCTTACAGTTGGCATTACGACATTACATTCTAAAATTACGACATTACACAAAAAATGATGTAATGCGCAATACATGTACACATTTTTAGGGAGTTGATAACCCCTCGATTTTAAACTTGGTTTTATTACTTAAACAGCATTTCACTAAGTCAAAACTAAACTACATCTTAAAACATTAGTACCCTAAAACAGCTTCAGCAAATTTACTGTGGTTATTAGCCAAAGGTTTATATTTATTTAGGTAATATAATATTTAGAAAATTTTTGCCTTAACTATATTAAATTAAATAATTCTGTACCTTATAGTCCAGTGCACTTATGAATGAAGCTATATGGTGTGGCTGGAACAAGGTAGGAAAAAGATCACTTTTTTTAATGTGTAAACTATCTAATTTAGAAAAAAGTTTCCAAGAAAATTTTAAGTACTGAAAATTCAATGGCTAACAACAGTGCTATGAGTGGTTAGAAGTAAAATGTTAAATGACATAATTAAAGACTGGGTTTTTCCTTTTTAAAACATATCAAAAATTTGTGAGAACTGTGATTTATTGGCAGTACATAATTTTTTCAAAGAATTGGGTTTTTCTAACAAAATAAAATTAAAGATCGTTCATAGTAGGTATGATTTATAAACAAAGTAAAAGTATATGCTTGTATTTTAAATAATTAAAAGTTTTTACCCTATCATACCGATGTTTACAATTAGTTTGTTTATACGGGCCTCTTAAAGCGCTTTTATTAAGCGATTTAAGAAAGTGGTTTATCACTTAAAACCCATTTTAGGGTTGTTATAAACACTTTAAAAACGCTTTAGCGCATTTCTTCCAACCTAAAGAAATACTTAACCCTGGTTTTCCGAAAAATCTGTTGTTAACTAAGTTGTTTCGGAGAGCAAGCTACGGTTTTCCAAGCCGAGGTATACGCCATTATAATGGCGGCAACACTAGAAGAGGTTCGCAATGGTCCGGAGGAGCATGTGTACATATGCTCCGACACCCAAGCGGCCCTAAAGGCACTCAGTGCGCCAAAAATTGCCAATACTCTGGTGGAAGAGTGCGTAGAAGCACTGGAAACCTTAAGTCAAGACAAAAGAGTTACAGTGGGTACCGGGACACACGGGAGTGTCGGGCAACAAAAAGGCGGATGAACTCGCTCGGATCGGGGTCAGCACTCAATACGTGGGGCCGTTGACTCATTAAATGGGCTAACGATGCACTGGCAGACTCCTGGGAGAACGAATTAGGATGCAGACAGTCCAAAGAATTCATCGACGGACCGGACATGGCCAGACTCAAATGGTTCCTAGGAAGGACACGAAAAGATATTGGACTACTGACAGGGATACTGACCGGCCGCAACCGCATCGGGAATGACTCCATCTGCCGTGCCTGCGGGAGGGCGGAGGAGACATCCCTGCACCTCGTTGCGGAGTGCGATGCATACCTAAGGATGAGGCATCAGGTACTCGGACAACCGAACCTGGATGCAGAGGACCTACGAGCTCTCAAGTGGGCCAAAGTACTGGACTTCGTGAAGAGAACAGGAAGGCCCGGAGAGCCCACTACCGTACAAGCGGTAAAGGTGGTGGATTAGGGGGCTGGGCTGGGGTAAGGTAAAAAGGGACCGCTTGGGCCTACTTGCCAGGTCTTGGGCCGCCCCCTACTAAGTTGTTTTATTTGTTTTTTCTTTAAACTGACATATTTAATAACATTTAATGAAGGACGTAAAACCCTCCTTATATAAAAGCGCTTTTCGGTGCGTATAAACGAAGTAAGTGTAAGCACAGATTATACAGATGTATCAGTCAGACAGAGAAACGAAAATACAACAAGGATGCAAAGATAACTGATTTAAAGGGACCGCATGTAAAGCACATGATCACGGCTTCACAAATACGGACGCAATACCCATTTATTTAGCCGCTTTGTTTTTACTTTGGTGTTTGTGGCGATCAAGGTTTTTTTTCAAAAGCTTATTTGTTTAATGTTGTCATTGGTTGTTTAGTATGACGTCGAAAAGACTGGTGGAGTCTATTTTTTATTAAAAAATTGTAGGAATACTTTTCACAACCACTTTGTTTTTTCATTCTCTCCATTTTTTTGGCATGATGATCAAATTGACTTTAAAGTCCGAAGGGATTTAATAGTATATTATAAACCAGAGGGATAAAAAGAAACTTTAATCTAGAGGTTTCATAACAGGGCCATTTCCAACCTGCCTCACCGCAGCCTTGGAGACAATGCTATACATGCCTCCACTTCATCTTAGCGTGAAAAAATAGGTAAGCAGTAGTTCTCATAGGCTATTCCCGATAGGTAGTTTCAAGCCTGGAGATCTGAGGAGTCACCTCCGCGTCCTCAAAGAAATAAAACTGGAAAATTCCAGCAAAACACCCGACCAAATGACGGCCGTGTTAAGATTCCATTCGAAGTAGTTATAAACGACCGCCAATCATGGAAAAATAAACAACTACCACAAGCCGAGAACGCCTCGCTCTGGTACACTGACGGCTCCAAACTTGAGAATGGAGCCGGATTGGGCATTTTCGGCCCTAACTTTAAGCTATCAAAGTCACTGAGAAAATATCCCACCATATTCCAAGCTGAACTGCTTGCAATCAACATGTGTGCCCAAGAGTGTCTCAACCAGAGCCTCAAAAAAAAACACATCTTTACTCTCAGATAGTCAAGCAGCTTTAAAAGCCCTAAACACATATAAATGTGCGTCAAAACTAGTCTGGGAATGCAAACAAACCCTAAAAGCGCTCGCAACCCACAGCCAGGTAACTCTGATGTGGGTACCAGGACACAGAGGCATAGCGAGCAACAAGGAAGCAGATACCCTCGCAAAACAAGGTGCTGAATATTATGGCCCAGGGCCCTACTGTGGACTCATGAAAAGCCACGTCCTAAAAGAACTCAACAATTGGGAAAATGACCAATTGTCAAAACACTGGAGACACACTCCAGGACTAAGACAGGCAAAAAGGTTCGTCACCTCAATCAAAAATTAAGCAAAAACAGGAAAGACATCAGAATAGTCGTCGGACTGCTCACCGGACACCGTCCGGTAAAATATCCCCTAAAGATAATAGGAAGATGACCACTGCAGAACACTTACTCTGTGAATGCCCTGCGCAACTCTGGAAAAAGCTTAAGCACAACTATCCCCCAACAAAATAGCTTCCTTTGGAAGAAGCCTTAAATTTCTGGACACGAACTAAGATGTAAAGTAATGCACAAAATTTCTGCAAAGGAAGCAGTGACGTGCGGCTAAAAGAGCCGAAACGACTCTCCCTGCAATCTACAATCTACCTATATTAATGAAGCATGTGTTTTTAAATTATTTTTGTATCATATTTTTGCTTGGAACAGATGTCAGCATCTTATAAAAAAAAGCATGTTGATAGCATAGTAGAGAGATTAGGTGTGGTATTTATCAAAAAAATTCGATGTCAAAGTTTTTACAACTTTTTGATAAGTTTTTAAAACAATAAGTTCTTTAATTTTTGTACTTTAACCTTATTGTAAAAAAGTTCTTAACAAAAATAAATAAATAAAGTTGTTAACTTCCACTCAATTTTCAATCACTTATAACACAATACTTTTATGCGATAAAATTGACTTAAGTTTATAAAAAGGAATTTTGAACTTTTTTACCCTTTGCCCTCTACGCCACAAATCTTTTCTTTAAATTTATTAGGGCGATAAATAATATAAAGTTACTTTTGATGATATTAGTTAAATCTAAAAATTAAGTAAAGTTAAGTGTAATAAACACGAGGTAGTCGAGAAGTTTTACAAGAGCCTACTTAATACACTTAGGCTCTGAGATACAGATATTGTACTACCTACGTTTTATTTTGAAATTTTTGATTTCAGTTGGGACGAAACTCACTTTGGAAAAATGGGAAGTTGGTATATCAACAGGACTTTCTTTTTTGATGTTCACCCACCACTTGGAAAGGTAGCAAATTTAAAATTTTGAAACAGTTAATGCAGCAATGTATTGTTTAGTATATTTTTGTTCTATGATTTATACCTAGTTTTTCATTACTATTGGAATTTTGTGTCTAGTTCTATGTTTTAAAGATTTTAAGGAGTAAAAAAAGGCTTGCAGAGTTTGTAGGATATTATGTTTCAACCTCGGTTTAAACCTTTTTGTATGATTTCATTTTTAGATGCTTATAGGCCTGTCAGGATTCCTAACAGGTTATGATGGCACATTTGCATTTGATAAACCTGGCGACAAGTATGAGAATACAAATTATTTGGGAATGAGAATTTTTTGTACGGCACTAGGAGCTTTAACAGTACCCATGACCTATTTGACTGTTCAGGCAATGACCAAGAAAGCCACCGCTGCTCTTTTTGCATCTTGCTTGATTTTGTTTGGTAAGAAAACCCTTAAAACACAACATTTATCTATAATTTAGTATTAAATTAAGTTGATAAATAAATGAATACAAAATAAAGTTAACAGGATATGGAAACCAAGGTGGAAACATAAATAATGAAGATATCATTTTCCAAAAAGATTTCTTTAATTAGAAGTTGGACCATTTTAGATTTATACTATGATAACTAGGTACTCTATAATTTTAGATGTTGGCCTGATTACCCTAAACCAATACATTCTCCTAGACCCCATTTTGCTGTGCTTTATGGTGGGATCAATCTTGGGCGCCGTCAAAATTTCCTACAGTGACAACAAAGAGTTTTCCCTAAAATGGTGGCTATGGCTAATTTTTACTGGAGTCATGTTGGCTTGTTGTGTCTCAGTTAAATTTGTAGGCCTGTTCATAGTTTTACTGGTTGGTTTTATGACAACAGCCGATTTATGGAACATTTTGGGAGATATGTCAAGACCAGTGGTAAGAGTAGTACATAATTATATAATATATATATACAGGATGGATTCTTTAAACGGAACGGTGCTTCTAGCGGGTTAGAATTTGGTTTTACAAAAAAATCCAAAAACACATCAACTGAGATTTTTAATTTTCTTTAATCATGCTATCTTGAATTTTTTTTTATGTCGTTTTGTTTACGAGGTATAGTTTGACATTATTGAATTCTAAAAAAAATTCCACACACTAATACTCTATTTCTTATGGTTTCCAAGATAGAGGCATTTAAACTTGCATGGAATTGTTGTCTATGCCCTGTTTTATGGGGGATATTTGAATGAATATCGAAGTTTTCCATACAGATTTAGATAAAAATATCTTGATTATCGTAAAAGATAGATCCTACTGTGTAGTATTTCTGAAGAGAATTGTTTGCAAATTTCAAAAATTGCAAAATATACATAATAATATATTTTTTTGCCATACCTCGTAAGCAAAATGACATAAAAAAAATCCAAGATAGCACGATTAAAGGAAATTAAAAATCTCAATTGACGTGTTTTTGAATTTTTTATTCAACCAAATTCTAACCCGCTAGAAGCACCATTCCGTTTAAAGAATCCACGCATATATTATAACAATAATAAAATAATATAAAATTTTGACTAACCTTAAGCAGGACGCCCGTCAAAAATGTGAATGTGATTTTTGGTGGTTGGAAAATTTGCAAAAATATTTTTTAATAGGCATATGTAATGGTATAAAGCGAGGTATAAAGTACTTTCGGCCCGAATTTTACAAAAGATTGAAGATCTTAAAAACAAACAACAAAATCCTCTTATCTACCTCACACCATATACCACAACATATAGCTTAAAAATAAACAAGATCCTAAAAACCGATACATTAAAGATATCTTTTCTTTTTTAGATGGATACAGTACGGCACCTTATAGCCCGAGCGCTTTGCCTAATAATATTGCCAATACTTCTCTATGTTTTATTTTTCTACATTCACCTTTCAGTTCTGAATACGAGGTAAGTTAAGCATCATTTTAGATTGTACTATTTATTATCAACACGTCGAATTTGTTTACGAGGGGTACATTATGGGTTTTGTAGGATGTGGTTTCAACCAATAAATAACACGTTCAAAAGCCGTCGGTCGCTTTTTGGGCCACAACCAGTAGACGGGCTGTTTAGCTGACTGTCGGATATATCTCTTGAGACTTAGTTCAGATAGTTCACTTCTTTCAATACACCGATCACATCCAAGAAACCCAGGATCAGGGGCCTTGTATTTAGATTGTTTGATTGAGTGGTTTGGGGTCCTAGAGTCTTTGCAAGAGTTTTTTAGCACTACTCAGAGATTAATGGAGCTTTAACTTTAATTTAGATCATAGTATCTGAAAGTAGATTCAAAATTTATAAGAAAGTCACCAAAATCCTGGATTTCTTGGAAATGGTTAAATTTAATTTTTATCGATAAGCATTTTATTTTTAGTGGTAACGGCGACGGTTTTTACAGTTCAGCCTTTCAGTCGCAGCTGAAAGGAAACAGTCTCTACAACGCCAGCATGCCCCGCCAGGTGGCGTACGGATCTGTAATTACCTTGAAGAATTATAGAACGGGTGGGGGATATTTGCATTCACATTATCACCTGTATCCTGAGGGGGTTGGAGCAAGACAGCAACAGGTACCTGTTTTTTTTGTATCTTTTTCAAAATAGCCTCGACCTTGCGGGAAACTCAGTGTCGCATGTGAGCGATGACCGTGTTTCTCGAGAATCAGAAAAGTAGTTCCGGTGACCAATCGATTAAAAAAAAAAAGTTACGGTGTAAACCGCCTATGTCGAATTTCTCTAAGCTCACTTTTTATCTCTAAAAATCGGTGGCTATTCTATTTCTTTCTAATTTTTTTCAGCGAATTTTATGCTTTCATCACTTTCTTTTACATTTTGGAGGGCTAAAACTACAGATAATTTAGCTAAAGCTGTAAATCCAAACTTTGGTTAGATGAACTCAACACCCGGGGATACTTTTCCACTTACCGTGGTAGAGTCCGATTATTAAGTAAATAGGCCAAGACAAGCAAGGACGATGCGCGGCGTTCGCTTGTTGTCTCTGTTTGGGGCAGGGCCGAATACTGTGGCAAGGGCGTACGTATCGTCACTGCCGTTTAAAAGAAATGAATAAGTTGAAAAATGATAAAAAAAATATTTGCAAGCCGTTATTTTGAATTTGGTTAGTTGATATGTTGTTGAGTTCTCAAATAATTGAATTGGTTTAGTTCATGAGTTCATATTAAGTTCTCAAATAAAATGAATATTATGAATAATAAATTGTTTAATTTTGGACCTTTCCTCCTTTTTGGAAAAAAATAATTGTAGGTGCAGGTGTAAAACGCGGAACAAAACTGAGCCGTTCCTATCAACTTAATCAAAAAATGCTTCAAATAAATTTTGTGGAAAATTACCTAACATCTATTGGAGTCATTAATTTTTTGACATTTCAAGTTTTAAGAAAAAATTTCACTATTTCACATTTTTTGTAAAAATCAGGGACTTTCCAATTAATTTTAATGAATTTAAATTTTTTGAAAAAATGTCTCATATTTTCTTAAAATTGTTTCTAGTTTTCAGCCTACTGCCTATCTTTTCCATGCATTTTCCGTTTGCCACCTGTTGACCACGACTTCATCTTAACAAAATGTTTTTTAAATAATGGAAACATAAATAAAATCAGATTACCTACATCATGATCAACAGATAATATATGATGATGATGATTAAACTCAAAAAAAAAACTATTACCTACTGTAATATAAATATTTTTAGAGTAGCAATAGATTCTCTCTTTTTCCCGTGTACCATTCATGCATTAATATTTAAATTACTTTTTTAATGGATGTTTTATAACCGCCGATGATAATTTAAATAAAACAATAACAGGAAAAACACAGAGACAACAAGACACGAAGTGCAATAAACAGATTAAAGCGTCTACGCCTATGACTCCACACGGCAAACCAATCGCAAGCTAAGTGGGCGGGCTTCAGACGAAAATGAGTTTCTACGCACATTCCTTAGCTGGCCCATTTACTTCTTAACCGGACTCAACACTTTTTTCTATTCCGAACGTACTTAAAGGCGTAGTTATTTATACATACATACATTTCCGGGATGCCGAGGGAACACGGATGTTGGAATGGGATGGAATTTTGTGTGATTGTTTATCCGTTTATCGAAACTTTATTTATTTATCAGTTTTTTTATTCTAAATACAATTTCCGAAGGAAAGAAAACAAAAAGTTACAAAAATAATCCTGTTTTCTCTTGGCATTCGGGTAAAAGTGACCTTATTTTAGGTTTCGTAGGATATGAACGATCAACAGAGAAGTAATTCATCCCTCGTTTATTTTATCCAATAACATGCTCTGAAAGTATCACGAGAAATTAGCCACTCGGCCACAAAACACGGTCCGATATCACTTTCCTAAACAGTGCCTTCTACTGGGCCCAGATTTCTTTTTCTGGGCTCGATCAAATCGACTCCAACCTCTTTATTTCTCACCGTATAAAATTAAAGTGACCACTCAAACTGGGCATTATAAAGCCATCTAATAGCCCTTGGTCATCTTAGGTACTTCAGACTTCTGGGGGTCTATTCTTGAATCGAGAGAAAATTTGCTGCCAGGGAGTCAAACTCTCTCGCTCTCGCTTTGGTTTAAATCTGTTTCTCTCACTTTTGCCCAATATTGATCGAAAGTAATTCTATTGGTCTTCACTAAGAGAATTACTTTCGATCAATATCGGCAAAAGTGAGAGAAACCGATTGAAATCGAAGATTTGGACCAATGAGATGCATAGTAGCAAGATAATTGGAGCAAATTTTCTCTCAATTCAAAAATAGACCCGCTGGTCTAAAAACCAAACGGGGAGTATCGTTTCTTCTTTAACGGCAGGTTTTTGAATTATTCAACTGTACACGATAATTATCCCTTGCCAAGCATTGACAAGATTTTAAGTTTGTTGCGCGGTGCAAAATTTATCTTTTCTACAGATTTGCGAAAAGTTTTTTGGCAAATACTCTTCGATCCTGAGTCTAGTATTGTCGGAAAGGGAATGTTTCAGTTTCGTTCTTCGCCCAAACTCAGCAGCGTTTGGTGGACGCCATCTTTGGTCCAAAATATGAACCTATATTTACTTACTTGGACGATATTATTTTTTGTTGTTTAGTGAGCATGTATCATTGTTAGAAGAAGTCAAGGCTAAATTGCAGGAAGTAGTTTAAAATTTCTGCGTTTCATTGGTGGGTCCAACTTCGGACAGATCCGGAGAAAGTCGCTTGTGTGGTCAACTATCTGGAAAGTTCGTGGTATTGAAGGTTTGTTAAAAACTGCCTCTTTTATTTCTCAATCAATAAAAGGCCGTAAAAAGAGTCATCTATAACTTGGAACGAGCAGGCAAAAGATTCTTTTATAAAAATCAAAAAGCTTATAGTTTCCGCACCAATCCTCTCACAACCTGATTTTTCCTCTCCCGTGACGCATCCAGTACGGAAAATGGAATAGAGTTATGGGGAAGTAAACGCCTTCTCCTACAAAACGGTGTCTTCGGTCATCTCGTGACTCCTTTTGGTTAACACCACTTTACTTTTCTTAATCGATTGATCACATCCTATGAAACGCAGAATCGGACCCCTGGTAAGCATAAAATATATCGCCGCTCAATTTCGTAGATAACCACCTATACCCACAAGGATGACAACAACAAGTGGCTAGTTAAAAAATACAATACAGACAAAACGGAGGGGGTAGAGATAGTTCGTAGCGGTGACCTAATAAGACTAGAACACGTGTCTACCAAACGGAATTTGCACGCCCACAAAGAGCACGCGCCTATCACTAAGAAACACTACCAAGTCACCGGGTATGGTGAAAATGGAACGGGTGATGCGAATGACGTTTGGAAGATTATACTTGTTGGTAAGATTGAGTAGTAGAAGAATAAATATGTCTCCTAAACAGTAAATTGCACCTGCAAAATACAATTTGGTAACCGAGACTTATAGCCTTTTCCTTTTGAACCACTATTGCGTCAGTTCATGTTTAATTGTCAATTTTTGAGATTTGTATTATATTCTCGTTCAAAATGTCTAATAACTAAAAATAAAGGTTTTGAATGTGTGTGACAATAAAGATAAGCCATTTAGACGAGCACGTCGATCGCAGTGACCACTTATCTATTACTGCAAGCAAGTAGGTACAGATATATGGTTAAAGCCTGTTTTACAGCCGACTTAAGTAGTTTTATAGCCTGGGGTAAGTTCACTTACAGCGTCTTCGGGCGCGCTCTAAAGCGTTCTCGGCAAACACGGGGTGAAATTTACTCGCATTCAGATTTGCTGAAAATATCTTCCGACGATTTCCCTTTTACGCCCTGCTCTAGATGTTAAATCTAACCAAAAGACAATAAATCCGTAGAACTAGAGATGAAAATGTTTCCTTCTCTAGTGGCGGAAATGAATGACAGCAAACCATCCAAACAATGTAGGTATCCAGTAGGCTATGATTTGTAGAAGCGTCGGAAATAGACCGAAACCATTTTCGTCCCTAGAGAAGAAAATATTTAATAATAATAAAAAATACGAATTAAATCCTGAAGTGGTCGTAGGAAAAATAACGTACACAACTCGATAGTAACTTTCTTACGCTAGCGCATCGTTCACAACATTCACGCTCGTGTGAAATATGTCACTTTCTTCTCTCGTTATGTAATATACTATTTCTCGGGTTTTCATAAAATAATCTAAAAAATCTGCTGAATAAAGTGCGCTGATCATGTATTGGGCAATTTTCTGACAGCACCAGGTCAGTTTCAGTGTTTCCCCAGAACATCGAAAGGCAAACCTATAAGGTATTTTGATTTTTCAGCAAGATCCCGAATTATGACTTTTTTGTTCTATTTTTTATTTATAGGCGGTGAAGATGGCGCAGAAATTACAGCGGTAACTAGCAAACTAAAATTTGTTCAGTATCTACAATCCTGCATTTTGACAACCAGCGGTAAACAACTACCGAAATGGGCATATGAGCAACAAGAGGTCTCGTGCAGTCCTAACTTAAGAGATCCCAACGGATTGTGGAATGTTGAGGAAAATATTTTTGATAAACGTAAGCAAAGTATTCTTCGTGTGTTTTGATTTAAGGCAGATCACTTTCAAAGGAATTTTAAATATCTGTTTTTACTGATAATGATTTTACCCCTTGCTTAAATAAGTTTGACACCTCCGCCAGGTGCAGCAGTCTCTTTATTAGAGTTTTGTATAGTTTACTCTTTGTGTGACAGGCTGACTCGTCGTCCCCATAGTCTACACATGAGTTGTTCTTGGTAAATACACCGGGATATACCCCGGCACCCACGCAAGTTACTTTGTTGTGATTGGTCAGGCTTAGAAGGGGTTGCAGGCAGTCTACAGTAATTTTGAGTTTATCTGTGACATGATGCTTTCATTTAACAACATTTTTACTTTTTGTATTTTGTGTTTTTTACATTTTACACCAGCCTATCTTTGTCCATTCCCCTCCTATTCTTTTCTTAAAATTAAAAATGAAACACATTATCAATAACTTGATGATATGCTAGATATTTAATTTTTAATTATTATGGCTTGCGAAGCACTGGTTTGTACTGTGAGCATTGTACAGAAAAGGTTAAAATCTCAGGTCAAATAACCTTTAAGGATTTATAGGCTGTTATTAAAATGAAACGTTGTATGAATGACAAAGCTTGTCCTTCATTTAAATGTACGTAAACGCAACCAACCCAGTTTAAAGTTGATACATAAGGGTTTCTAACATTTCCGTTTAAAATTCCTTGTGACTAGAGAAATGCAATTATACAATCCATTATTCTCTAAAAATCATTTTTTTTTGGATTAAAATTAAAGACTAGTAAAATGTTTTGGTTTTAGTACCAAGTGTGAACTTCAAAGTATATGCGCCAAGTTTCTTTGAAAGGTTTTTGGAATCGCACGCAGTCATGTTTCAAGGTAACGCAGGCTTGAAACCCAAAGAAGGAGAAGTAACCTCAAGGCCGTGGCAGTGGCCCCTAAATTACAGGGTAAGTACTCCCTGTGTATGAGGATTTTTTTAATATCTAATAATGTTCAAAATAGATAGTTAAAAACAAAATGCAAATAATTTAAGACAGACCGACATAAGCTTCTGTCTAATAATAAGAGTGTGTGTTAAAGGGCAGCCACCAGTCATTAAGTCATAAAATTTCAACTCCAGAGCTCCAAATATCCAAAGGTTCGTTTTTATAGTAATAATAAACCTACTTTTTTATATAAAAAAGAAAAATGTGTTTCCCGCTGAAAAGCTTAAAACATATAAAAGAGGCCATATTTTTTTGTAAACGTTTTAGAAGATGGTCACAAAGTTATTAAATTCTGAAAATTTGGTCATAAATTTATAAAAAACACCCCTTTAATGGTTTTGGTATGGATGTTTCATTTTCCCATATCCAATCATTAATTTTTTCCAAGATTTTAAACGTTCTTATATCTTTTAGGGTCAATTTTTCTCAGGTTCAAGTTACAGAATATACCTTTTGGGCAATCCAGTCATTTGGTGGGGAAATCTGATATTTCTCGCATTATTTATAACGGTATTCCTGGTGTATGCTGTTAAAAGTCAAAGAGGCTATATCAAATCCTCAAAAGGTAAGAGTTTATTTAACCGTTTTTTTTAATCAAAACAGTTTAAATATTTTTATCAAGTATATTGATCCTACTACGCATCCCGGCAAAGATTCATCAAAAAGAGACTTTATTTTAGCACCTACTAGAGGGGCCCCATATTTTTTCAGTTTATTCCTTTAAATACTCTTTAACTAACTTTTTATATTCACTGAAGTGTACTGAGTCGCCGAATTATTAAACAATTAACAAAACGAGGAATTAACCAGATTTCATAAAACTCCATAATTACAATTTCTTTTTTACCTGCTTTAAAACGCAATATATTTGGGTACTCTGAATGCTCTACATTTTCTCGGAACTAAATTAAGAAGGTATAAATTTTGTCTTGAAACGGAAAGCCACAGTAAACTAATTTTTTTTATTTTGAAAAGTTAAAACAAGAACTAATAAGTTATCCCAAACGTCAAATAACGGGACCGTCGACGTAAAATCCGGTAAAACCTGTACCCAAAAGGCTATTCTGAACTGTCCAATAGCGTTGAAGTTATCGTTGACTTTGTGGTGGTATTTATTTCTAATGTATTGTATAATTGTATGTATTGTATTTCAGAAGGCTACTCTCTCCACTTAAAAGCAGCCGCATGGTTATTTTTTGGTTGGTTATTACATTACGTGCCATTTTGGGGAATGGGACGAGTTCTGTATTTCCACCACTACTTTCCTGCGTTGATTTTTAGTTCAATGATTACAGGTGGGTAAATCAAATTAAAAACTTATTTATTGTCTTAAGACAGTGATTACATTTTTTTTTTATTTAAAAAAGAGCCAGACCACATTCAAAATCAACCAAATTCAATTCAAATTTAAAATTGCCAAAATCAAAAAGGAGAAAACATAAATTGAACCGGTAAGTGCTCACTGGGCGCAGCAGCGAAACGAGGGGGGGGGGGCAGGACCCACTAAAATTTAGTCGGCTTTCCCTGAAAACCCGATTTTGAGTTACATTTTTATTATACCTGCCACGCGTAAATACAGGGTAGATACGCATCTAAATTATGTTGAGACAGCAAGAGCACGCTCTACTGCTACAGTGTAGGTATATTACCTTATATTTGGTGTCTTCTCACAATATTAAAAGAGAGTTGGAGGCCACATTCCTTAACAAAAACATTAATAACTTAAAGTTTTACAGTCAAAAGATATGGATTATGCGCAGGCTAATATTTTGGTAGAATAGACTTTTCAGCAAGACAATTCGGAGACAGTTCCCAGAAGTAAAGAGCAACTACCTGTTCGTTTCAATGTTTCTTACAAAGGTTAAGGCTGAAAATGGGTTGGATACTTCAGAACAAGGTCTAAATGTTGGCATTTTTTTCATTATTTTGTATAAAATATTAATTGGCCCGTTTTTCAAAAAAGAAATTATTTAATGAACGAAGTTCTGCAGCCAGGACGCAAAGACTTTAATTTAGCAGACCTTTCATCAATTGCTGTTGTCTACAATAATATTTACTCCGATTGGTACAAAGAAACACTAAAGACAGAATCTATTCTTTTAAAGAGACTAATTAGTAAAAAAATGGAAATCAAAAAAATTACAGAATTTTTAAAGCTTGTAGAAGAAACTTATCCAGCTTTTGAAAATATTTATTTATCAACAAAAATTTGGTTATGTTTATATATACGTTTATATTTTTAATAAAAAATATTTAAAAACATACCTACCTATTAGATTTTCGTTCGACATAACTAAAATTAATTTTTATTGCCTACTTCTTTGATTTTTATTACCTCAATATTACCAGTTACCACACAATAATAATGTCAAAAAAGGTGCACCCATAAATATTTTTAGCCCTGTCTGCACCTCCCCCCCCCCTAACAGAAAGCCCTGGCGTCGCTGCTGCCTAGGCGAAATTCCTGAGAATGGGATGGAAATACAAAAGAAAACAAGTGTAAAGTGGCGAGCACCGTGCAGTGGATATAGATGACTGTTAATCATTTTCCTTCCAACATACAAACTACTGAAATTAACTATGTTTCGGACTTCATTGTCTATATTTTATTTATACACGACGTTTCGATCAGAGATTGTACTGATCGAAACGTCGTGTATAATAAAATATATACAATGGAAGTCCGAAACACAGAGTTAATTTCAAACACATCATTGTCTCAAACTTTCATACAGACTACTGTTAAACAATCTGGCTAATGCTTCGATTCGTATTGAATTAAAAGTGTCATCAAACCAATTGCGGAGAAGTGCCAGAAAATATGAAATTGTGACCCAAGCAGAATAAGACATTATCAGAAGAAGTTATTATTAATGAAATAACATTTGTTAATGTTTAAAAAAACGTAAAATCACCTGATGTCCTTAACATCACTTTAGCTTGACGGTTGACTTAGAGCAAGTTGGAGTAACCTTTTCTCATGTTTTACAACATTTGTCCTTTTTGATGTTTGGCGATTTAAAATTTAAATACAATTTATAGTGTAGCGCGAAATGTGACGAATTGTTTTTTTTTTATACTGGATAGGACTATATATATTTCCGTTTTTTAATTATAATTTTTTTTAGGTATTACTATTGACTATGTCTTAGAAATCATTTGTTCCTACTTTAGCGCAAAAAATATGGGAGTCATATACCACATATTGGTTGGATTATTTTTCTCAATTTTGGTGTATAGCTTTTATTTATTTTCGCCGCTGGCCTATGGGATGGGCGGGCCTACATCTCCTGCAAGAAACTCTACTATGCATGGTTTAAAGTGGTTAGAAAGTTGGGAGTTTTAGAATTTCCCTGTAGGTACTCTTTTAAAAATTGGATTTTTGTGTGGTGAGCTCAAAAATGATTTTTTTACTTAATAAGCAAAAGTTCCGTCCATTGTAAGAATCTAAATATTTTTATAGTATTTTAAAATATGTATAAGTATTTTTATATCAATTTATATTTTTTATAAAGTGTTGTACCAGAGTATTCAAATAAATTTTCGTATATTTTTTATTTAGCTTATGTTTCAGATACTAGACTGGAAGTGCAATGAATGATTAATTCATTAATTTCAAAATATTTTAACGCTTCAAAAACTCATTATTTTAATTCTCCATACTTGTAACGTAGTTTAATATTTTTTAGTTCCAAAAACTGGTTTCTGTTATAAAAAAAAAAATAAAAAAATTGTGATAACTGACCTGAAATTTCCAAATACTAAAATTTTAATTAGGTCAAAAGCACCTAGTGAAAAAAATTGCATTTAAAAAAAAAAAAGATTTATTATTTTAACTTAAAAATATATACCAATAATAGATACGATAATAGATACGACATCTTAACAAATATAAAATATTAACTATATGATTTTATCCTAATTGCTAGACATTCTCTGGATTTGGATATGAAACTTACAGGAAGGCAAGCTCTGCACTTCCCCGGTTATTAAACAGTGAATATTTAAATTTGCCAAACACCCCCTTATCACCCCACATGTAAATGCCACATAACGAGGTGCTGCTTCTAAATACTGTTTACCGTTTGCAATTTGACTTAAAAACCTAAAGGCATTATCTTGGAGGACATAAACGCCTTGGTGGTTTGTTCGTAGATTATCAATTTGTTTTTTGTAAAGTGCCGACCAAAAGTCGGTGCATATAAACTTCATAGTGTCTAGTTCATCTTTAAACCTGGGCATATCTTTCGTTAATCTACAAATTAAATTAAATATTTTTAAAGCCTCCGACAACTTCTGCGAATTTTTCTAAAAATTACCCATGTGTATGCCTAATCTACATTAGAGGCCCTGTATACCATTTTTGATAGTTATTGTTTTACCAGTTGACAATTTTTTTGTGTTGGTAGCATCTATCTATATAAAATATGGATTGGTGATACAACAGTTAAAAAATTACTGCCACATGTAAATTCAAAATAGGTTATGTTAGGTGGTGGAGAAGTGATGTGGTAGCACTGATTTATTGTCAGCTGTTGGAAACCCTGAGGTTTTTTGGCTAATAAGAAAAGCGAGGCATTAAAAGAGAAGGCTTGGAAGAGTAAAAATCAGATTAAATAAATTTTTGAAATATTGAAAAACGATTGTTTTTTACTGAATTATTATATTTGAGTTTTAAAAATGAATGTTAATAGGAAGATTTTAATACAGCAATCGATTTTTTTTCTCAGCTATTATTTTACGACCAATTTTCTTTGAATATGCAACAGGTGACATGTGCAAATATTAAATCTCATTTGAGTTGCGTGCAAATAAATACTGCAATAGGTATAATTGTAATTAGAATATTATAAATAACTTTTATCCAAGGAATTAAACTAATAAAATACATATATTTATAATATATAAAATAAAAATACGATTAAATGAAATAAATTTCACATAAATGTTATTATGCTTGTGTCTGTTAAGGTTTCACTGATTCTATTAGCATCGATGTTTATTCTTACGGAACTGTAGTTTTGCTTTCCAGTTTTAGACAGTTTTTCTATTGTAGCGAGGTATCTTCTTTGCACCTTTACCTTTACTAAAACAAAAACAAAAAATTTAGGATATGGTGACAAACATGTAAAACTAAAGCAAAGGTGTTAAGGCTAGAAAAATATTTCAATGCATATTTGTTTAACAGGACACTCGCAAACATTGTTTTTTTTATGTTATAACAAACTGATTCGACCTTTTCAAGCGGTCGCACGGGACAAAAAAGTAACCCATTACTAGAAAAACCAGCAGTAACTTCTACATGATTAAAATTATGACTATATTTTCTAATAAATAATTTCCTAAAACCATAGGTTATGCCATAAAATAGTTTAAGACAATAAGTTGGAACCAGAGCTTATAGAGTGAACCTTTAAACTTTGGTTTGGACGGGACAAGAAAAACCAAACCTTAATTTTAGTAAATTCTTAATTTTATATATTTCAATTTTTTAGCAAAATTTCCCAAACAAAAGGCATTGGAATTAAAGAAAAAAGCATGCTGTTAACATTTATGTTAAAAATTATTGTGAACTATGAACCAGTAAAGCTTTTCTTTTGGTTTGGACGGGACAAAAAATGCAATACTTGAAAAAATATTTGCTTTAGGTCCGAAACTGTTTGAATATTTTGGCTTTTTTACATACCAAGAAAAAGTGTTATAGTGGTTTTATGATTTATTTATGAGAGTTATTTCAAGATTTTAACAAAAACCAGTAGATTGTTAAAGCGTTTTTTAAATAAAATTACATTTGCTTGAAATGGCCCTTTTTTTAATTTATGTGCCTTGGTTTAGGCATAAATTTAATAAATGGCTCGATAAATGGGTAGGTACCTACTTTAATCACCATCAGTTTGAAACAAAGATTTGATTTTGGTTAAGACACTTATGTTTGTGGTGGGTAAACACGACCTAATGAAAAACACAGGTTTAAAAAGCCAGTATAAATTGACCTTGCATGGCGCGGTGTTATTGACCTCACTAAACTTAAATATAAACATAATCACATGGCTACTTACCTACTAAACAGATAAACGCACTTCTGCACTACTACCAAAGTTTCTTTGATTCAAAAGTAACGAAAACGGATACGCCTACATTAAAAAACTAAACTCGTCTGCAACATTTGTCATGTCAAACTATATAACTAGTTGTAGACCGATAAACCCCTTTCTTAAATCGCTTTAAAATAAAATTAAGTACTTAAAGCGGTTTTATAGTGATGCTTATACGACAAAATTTTTGAACTGTCATTATATGAAAGCTCTTGAAGAGACTCGTATAAACAAAGTAATTGTTACACATTTTGCGACACTTGGGCCATTATAATATCTCATAGTTATATGCATCAAACGCTGATAAAAAAATGTTACATCACTCCAACGTTACCACAGACCAAAATTTCTAGGAACTTCAGTGTTACCTTATCACTTTGACACCAGCTAAATAAGGAAGTGGGGTCCATTTTTTATACAGGTTCGTGGTTGGCAGTGATAATTGGATAATTTACAATGGTAAATCTAGACACGTCACAATGGTAGGTATTGATATTTTCTTTAAAACATATTATTATAAAAGGCAATTATTTCTACTCATTCACAACATTCATACAAAGTACCTATATCTATTAATTAAATTAAAACTAGCCAATAAAAGTCAAGCTATTTAAAATTTAAACCAAAGAATAAAAATAAAACATAATATTTAAAGTAGGACCTAGATAACCTCAATGATCCGACATACACACAACTTAAAATTTAAGGCAAGCCACAGCTATGTAGGGGCATTCAAAAATTCATTTATAGAGTAGTACCCTTTGCTAGCAAGGTAATACCTAAGGGTTCTTTTAAACCAGTTTAAACTGACAGTATTGTTTTTAAAATAACTTGGTAGTTTATTCCAAATATTAGAGCAGAAATAGTATGGACTTTTTTTAAAAGTGCTAAGGTTATAGTTAGGTATTACTATATTATGATTAAATCTGGTGTTACGACTATGAATAGTATTAATCAACTGAAACTTGTCCGGGAATCCACAAAAGAGCCGAATTTACAAAAACCGATTCACAATTCAACAGAAAATAAAACGTGCGAAACGAAATATGAACGAAAGTAAAACACCTAGAAAGGGAGAAGAGGAGGTAGGAGAAATCCGCAGTAGACTGCTCGAGGCAATGCTCCGGACCATGCGGGCTCCCGCGGGACCGGAGCTGAGGTTCGTGAACTCCGGCAGGGTCGAGACTTGGCCCACCCCGGGGGCCTGGTGACGACCCCCCCGCCAAAGGGTCGGAGTAGAGGGTTTCCCCGCTCTCCATGAACATGAATAGTAAGTCAAATCAATCTGCATAAAAGTCTCGGTCCTACTGGGGAACTTCTTAGGACCGTGACTGGCACTAATGCCTCGCAGATTGTTTTTGTTCAAGAACCCTTTATTGTTTCAGGAAGCAAAGTAGGGGGTTTAGGTAGCACCGGCCTCAACATCCTGGCCGGAATAAAAGAGGCAAGACCAAGAAGTTGCATCCTGGTGTCAAGGGACCTAAACGTTGTGGAGCTACCGCAGCTAGGGACTCAAGACGTCACGGCAGCACTTCTAGAGATAAAGGTGAGAGATAATAGGCTTAAGATTGTAGTTTGTAGCGCGTACCTTCCGTATGATAGCGAAGACCCTTCAGAGGAACTAGCGCGAGTAATTACGTTCGCGGAAAGTAATAAATTTCCGGTGATCGTGGGGTGTGACGCGAATTCGCATCACATAGTGTGGGGTAGTAGTGATGTAAACCAACGTGGGGAGGCTCTATTTGAGTTTCTCATCACCACGGATCTAGAAATAGCAAACAAGGGATGTTAACCGACGTTCGTCATTGAGGACCGAGAGGAAGTCATTGATATAACATTGGTCTCACAGGAGATCGTCACGTCTGACCCTCGTATGATCAGATTCGAGATGGACACCGGCGAGAAACACCAGGAACTCGTAAGGAACCCGCGTAACACGGACTGGGGACGCTATCAAGCGATCCTGGACCAGAACAAAGGATCCCTGGGTGAAGACATCGTCACAAGAGAAGAACTAGAAGAGGCAGTCGTCAACCTGGAAAGGGACATCATGTCCAGCTTGGAGGAGGCATGCCCCCTAAAACCCTTGTCGCCTAGGCGGGTACCTTGGTGGAGCGGCAGGCTAGATAAGCTACGTCACAAAGTCAAGAGAGCCCAAAATAGGGCATCGAAGCGTGGGGAGGAGGGCTCCTGGGAGGAGTACAGGGAAGCCAGAAGAGAATTCAAAAGAGGTAAGACGCTGCAAAAGGGAGAGCTGGATGACCTACTGTGGAGAGATAAATTCTCTCCCAGAGACTTCCAGGCTCCTTAAGATCCTAAGCAGCGACTCAAAGCTAACGTTAACGTCGTTAAAGAAGTCAGATGGAAGCTGGACCGTCTCAAGCGAGGAGTCGTTGCAGCACCTCCTTGAGGTTCACTTTCCCGGAGAGGGAGGCGACCGTCGGACGCAACATCTAGCTGGACCACTGACAGGCGTACAACCTGATTGGGGACTAGCAGATCGCGTGATAACGGACGCCACCATCATCTGGGCAATCAATGAGTTCAGCCCCTATAAGTCACCTGGGCCAGACGGTATATTCCCGGCGCTGATGCAGAAAGGCCAGGAGATACTCCTTCCGTACATGAGGAGTCTTCAGATCCAGTATCGCGCTAGGATACGTGCCGACAGCATGGAGGAAGGCTGCCGTGGTCTTTATCCCAAAGGCGGGAAAGAAAGACTACACTGCAGCGAAATCCTTCAGACCCATAAGTTTAACATCGTTTATGATGAAGGCAATGGAAAAGATGGTGGACAAACACCTTCTAGGGGGAGTCCTTGCCAACAATCCTTTCCATAAGAACCAGCACGCCTACATAGAGGGCAGGTCGACCGACACAGCCTTACACGCAGTAGTGCACAAGGCAGAGAAAGCAATTCAATTCAAAATGTATGCCCTCGCGGTATTCTTTGACGTGGAGGGAGCTTTCGACAAGGCAAGGGTGCAGGTCATAACATCCGCCCTTCAAAAGAAAGGGGCAGAACCCCTCATAATTGAATAGGTAAGATCTGCACTAAAAGAAAGGAAGATACAAGCTAAACTAGGTGAATTCAAGGTACAGGTCGAGGTTACGGGGGGATGCCCACAAGGCAGCTGCCTGTCTCCACACCTATGGTGCCTAATTATGGATACCCTTCTGGAAAAGCTGACAGAGGAAGGATTCGACGCCCAAGCAGATGACGGAGTTGTGGAGGTGATAGGTCGCTTCCTAGACACCGTCTGCAGCAGAATACAACGAGCTGTACGAATCATAGAAAACTGATGCCAACAGAACGGCCTCTCTGTTAATCCAGGAAAGACAGAGATGATCCTGTTCACCAAAATGGAGGAAAATGGAGGGATTCAGAGCACCCATAATGTACGGGAAACCCCTGACTTTGGTCTCAGAGCTAAAGTACTTGGGGGTCACCCTGGACAAGGGGCTCACCTGGACGCCGCATGTTGCCAAAATGACCGAAAAAGTCCAGGCAACAATGTGGCAATTGCGTCGGGTGGTAGGTCGGACCTGGGGTATTACACCCAGGAACCTTCGCTGGATGTACACGGCAATACTAAGACCTAGGATCCAATATGGATCCATCGTCTGGTGGCCGGCAGTGGAGAGGACCACCATATCCCAAAAGCTCAGAAGCCTGCAAGGACTAATGTGCAGGGGAATAACCGACGCCATGAGGACGACACCAATCCAAGCACTCGAGACCATTCTGGGACTGCCTCCGCTACCGACTTGGATCAAAAAGGAAGCGATGGCGACCCATTTGCGCCTGAGAGATTCTGGTCAGTGGAGAGGAAGAGGGGAAGCCATTGGACACCTAAGGGTCGCCCAAATGGCCACCAGGGAGATGCCACTTGCGTTCTTTGAGATCAAGGCAACCCGAATTCCCTAGAGATTCAATA
Source organism: Oxystoma pomonae (assembly GCA_963921995.1). NCBI lineage: Eukaryota > Metazoa > Arthropoda > Insecta > Coleoptera > Brentidae > Oxystoma > Oxystoma pomonae. The sequence continues at coordinate 101,740,364 of OY998163.1, forward strand.
AGAGGTACAAAGTCGAAATTCCCGATAGGGAATTCTGGCAGAGGGAGAACCTCCACCAACAGTTCGAGAGGAACGCTGTGATATGCTACACCGATGGCTCCAAGCTATCGGAGAGGCAGACAACAGGGGCGGGTGTCTACGTGCAAGACCGAGAAGTTCGGATGAGCTACCCGCTCGGAGAGCAAGCTACGGTCTTCCAAGCCGAGGTATACGCCATTATAATGGCGGCAACACTAGAAGAGGTTCGCAATGGTCCGGAGGAGCATGTGTACATATACTCCGACAGCCAAGCGGCCCTAAAGGCACTCAGTGCGCCAAAAATTGTCAATACTCTGGTGGAAGAGTGCGTAGAAGCACTGGAAGCCTTGAGTCAAGACAAAAGAGTTACAGTGATATGGGTACCGGGACACACGGGAGTGTCGGGCAACGAAAAGGCGGATGAACTCGCTCGGATCGGGGCCAGCACTCAATACGTGGGGCCGGAACCACTCTTAGGTATAACAAGGAGACAGCTGCAAAGTCGACTCATTAAGTGGGCTAACGATGCACTGGCGGACTCCTGGGATAACGAATTAGGATGCAGACAGTCCAAAGAATTCATCGACGGACCGGACGCGGCCAGACTCAAATGGCTCCTGGGAAGGACACGAAAAGATATTGGACTACTGACAGGGATACTGACCGGCCACAACCGACTCAGCAAGCATCTGACTCGCATCGGGGTCGGGAATGACTCCATCTGCCGTGCCTGCGGGAGGGCGGAGGAGACATCCCGGCACCTCGTTGCGGAGTGCGATGCATCAGGTACTCAGACAACCGAACCTGGATGCAGAGGACTTACGAGCTCTCAAGTGGGCCAAAGTACTGGACTTCGTGAAGAGAACAGGAAGGCCCGGAAAGCCCACTACCGTATAAGTGGTACAGGTGGTCGATTAGGGGGCTGGGCTGGGGTAAGGTAAAAAGGGACCGATTGGGCCTACTTGCCAGGTCTTGGGCCGCCCCCTAGTTACTACTACTAAAATTTAAGGCAAGCCACAGCTTTGGAATAACTTGGTAGTTTATTCCAATCATTAGAGCAGAAATAGTATGGACTTTTTTTAAAAGTGCTAAGGTTATACTATAGATATTTCTATATTATGATTAAAATCTGATGTTATGACTATGAATAGTATTAATCAACTGAAACTTGTCCGGGAACCCACAAAAGAGCCGAATTTACAAAAACCGATTCACAATTGAACAGAAAATAAAACGTGCGAAACGAAATGAACGAAAGTAAAACACCTAGAAAATAATGGATACAAATATAATTTTATACAATTTTAATTTAATCGATCCTTAAAAGACACGAATATTATTTAACCGATTATAATTTTCCCGAACCCTAAAATATCAGAATTACAAAAGTAACGAAAATAATTGTCTAGAAACGAAAAACACCCGACCCACAAATTGATAGAAAATAATATGCCCGAGCCTTAAATGAGCACACCCACAATCCAGCCGAATCGCTATTGGGCATGCGTCAAATTTAAATCTCTAGAGCGCCGTAGGCTCTGGATTGCGGCGTTCACAAGTTTCGCTATTTGGAAGATGACACGGGAATTTTTTTTATTAAACAATTTTATTTAACTTCACAATTTCTAGCTGTCTATCAAATCTTGCGATTCATTTTTGTAATGTAGGTCCGATGATATTACAATATTATGAAGAAATTTAGGGGGTGGTTGAAGAAGTTACCCCCTTCAACATATTACAACTTACTTTGACAGACAGATTGGGATTCTTGAATTTTGTGGTTCGGCCACAGTGCGGCAGAAGAGAGAAAAAGCTGGTTGAAAATGTCACAAAAAATGTTGATATTTTTTAAATCTAGATTGTACTTTAAAAATTTGTAAAAATTAAAATCCTAGCTGATCTTTTAAAATATATATTTTTCTTTTTTGAAAATAATGTAGGAAAATTTCTGCAACTTTTTACAAAAATTTGTTTTATTTGACAGGTTTAAATTCGAAATGTCTCATATATGAGGGATCTCTAATTCAGTCGAATCTTCGTTTTATATGGGTGGTTCTTGAAAAAAGGTAACATTTTAAGTGGTAATTTTAAAAAAAACAAATTAGTGTTCTTTGAATTTTGGTAATTATTAAATGTTGCTGTAGTTGGTTGGACTAAAATGTGCTATATGGCCGAGATAGCAATTCACTAGTTCTTGAGTTATTTCTGAGTTTGTGAATTAATGTGTTAACACAGGTGATAGCCAGCTAACACCAGCTATACATATTTTACCAAAATCAAGAATTTTTATAGCTGGGTTGTTCTTGAAAAATGGTAACATTTGGTGTAATAGTTTTTAAAAAAACACTTTTCAAGTAAATATAATATGTTGCTAAATAAATATTATGTCCTTACTTGATTTCTCCTTTTCTCTCTTTTGTCTATTTCCTTTTTCGTTTCTGTTGCTTTTGGCAAAAAAAATTATTGAGTTTTTTTAATTACTTTTAATTACAATATTATGCCTTTACTTGATTTCTCCTTTTCTCTCTTTTGTCTATTTCCTTTTTCGTTTCTGGTGCTTTTGGCAAAAAAAAATTATTGAGTTTTTTTAATTACAAGCGAAAAATTTCACAGGTGTTATCAAATATTCACGTTCACGTTCACATTAGTGAAATATTTAGCAAAATGTCTAAATAACAAAAAAATAAAAAAGTTACTACTTTTGTATTTTAATGTTAGTAAAATGCCTACCGTTCATACTTAAATCACATTTTTGAAAGTAAATTTCTTACCATTTACTCCTTATATATATAGAAACACGTGTGACATTTATCTCGGCCAAAATGTTAATACTGTTTTAACACCACCAAAATTTCACAAAAACTGAATTATATCACACATTTCAGGTTACACTCGTAAACTCTGTCTTCTGTGCTTCTCCATTTTCAGGTAAATGAGTTGGGTGTTGTATGCAGTGATGCCAGATTTAAAAAAAAATCTGTGACTGCATGTGATAACACGAGTGACATCAAAATCAATTACACGTGTTTTTTTTTATTTTTTGATGAAGACAAAAAACTTATATCAAGGTATTTTTTTAGGATTTAAATTTTTGAGTTTTTATCTATCAAAAGTGTTTTTTTGTTATATCTGAATCAATTAACTTTGAGAATTACAGATCACACCACGTGACATGTCACATGGTGTGAACAACTTTTCTTCCATGGAGATTTTTCTTGGAGAGTTCATTACTGCTGGATAATGTTAGCCTTAGAGTACACTAACTATCCTCCAACTTTGTTTTCAAAAGAATAGATGGTTTTAAATTTACAAACCAATTACATGCAATGTTACCTTTTTTCAAGAATGACCCATATATAAAAATAAAATCGAATTTTACATATATGTATACTGTACCTGTCAAGATTTTAGCCTGGTCTTAATTTATTTTAAAAGAAAACGCAGATTTAACTTTCACTATTTTTATTATTTACTTTTAATCGTGAACTCAGTCTATTCGGTGTTCTTGTTCTTACTCTCTTTCTATCCTATTGAAAACCTTTTTGAAGCTCTGCTATCCGGCGTATTTATATGTGCCGACATCACTCTCGACTCACCCCGAATATTCGGGTGTTTGTCTTACTCATCTAGACCTATCTACATCTTTTTTGAATATTCAGGAATGGTCTATACTTAGTTTAATCTAATTACGCTAGATGGCAGAGTATGTGACAAAATTTAAATAAATATTGTTTTATTTTCTTAACAGTACCTCTCTGCATTTTGAAAACTAAAAATGTTTGCATAATGTTTTAATATATTTTAAAGCTTAATTTTTTTAAGTTGGCTTTGAAATTACAATTGAAAGTTGGACAAGTTTATGATGAATCTAAAAATACTTTAGTTAAATACCTGTTAAATTATTTTTAGATGTGCTAATATTACTATATTATACAACTTATAGTAGGACACGTTTTTTGGTAATTTTAAAGACTGTATAGAACTTTGATTGAAACAAATTAATATCACCTTATGTCTTACACACTTGCTTTTAACAATTACAATTTTTGCTGTTTTTTGTATAAAAATGGTAAAATAAAAATCATATGCACGACACTACTCAAGATGACAGACAGATGACAAAACAAAAATTTTTATTAAACAATTACCATAAATCTGCCGTCTCTTCAACAAAAAATGTTTTTGGCAACCCTTTTTTTGAACTTTGAAAACAGTGAAACCTTGAAAAACGTAAGTGTTTTATTCCAGAAGTCGCAATTTTGGAAAGAAAGCTTTAAAATGTGAGCAAAATCATGGCATAGAAATGTGAAAAACAATAAAAAATTGGTTATACAAAAAATTTATCCCTTACATTATACTAAAATATTTTAAGCATTAAATTACCATCATGGCTTCTACCATAACTCTAAAAATTCATATTTTGTTGGATCATTTGGTCAGACAGCCAATAGAACAATTTTTTTCGGACCAATTATTTTCTTTTTTTTTAAATTCTCACAAATTATGTTTCTGCCAAATTTGGTTTCGGGTCTTTTATAGGGACCCACTTGACCATGTTAATTAATAAATGAACATCAAGAGAGTATAAGAAACTGTAAAAATACTTACGCCTACCACTTTGTATTGTTTTCCTTTGTCCAATGGAAAAAGACACGCAAGAGATCATGCATTTGCCAAACTGGAAAATTATTAAAAAATAGCAAGGTGTCCACAGATTTTTCGAGAAAAAATTCCCTGACTTTTCCCTGAGCAGATTAAAAAATTGCCTGACTGATATTTTTAGCAGTCTCAAAAAAGGAAATAATTTTTTTAGAATGTTGATTTTACTATAAAATTCAAGTGATTTTACTCAAACTTACATTCACAGCTTGAACACCCAATATTACTTATTTTGAAATTCTTATAGCAAACGTTACAGTGTGGACATCTCGTGTCCTTGCTGCGTTCTAGGCATCCACTGAATTGTAGATAAACCTTCGCGTCTAACCATTGTTTACAAAATAATGCGTGTTTATTTGACATCTGGAAAGAACAAAGTAGAAATAGTTGAGAAAGCTTTTTGAAAACTGCTTCTGAATAAGTAGGAAGCAAACATAAAAATAATATATATTTTCATGTTTGCTTTTTTCCTGAAATAGAATAAACAGTGCTATAATTCACTAGGGCACTGTAAAAAATCCCTTCAAATTGCTCTCATTGGGGAAAATTCCCTGACTTTCCCTGACCCATAGAAACTTTCCCTGACCATTTTCAAATTCCCTGACTTTTCCTTGACTTTCCAGGGTTTTCCAGGTTGTGGACGCCCTGAATAGTCGAATATGTGAGGTAAGTAAAATTAGTTTAATTTAAATAATATTATATTATTATTTCAAAAAAAAGAGTACCAAAAAGATAGATCAATAAGATTTTTTTTATATTTTACCAACTCTGTCGCATATCTACCTCACTGTTTTTTTTTGTCAAAGACTGACATATTTTACTAACCAAAAAAAATTAATCTGTCAAAAACTGCTTGGGGAAATTATAAAAAGAGAAAACAAAACAAAATATGACAAAAACTAGAAAAAGAGGGCAATATAAGTTGCCCACCTCTGGTAAAACAACAACTGTCAAATGTATAGGGGCCTCTCTATAATCTACATCTATGCACCAAATTTCATTAAAATCGGGAGAAGTTATCTTATCTACATTCGCATTATAATACCCCTCTTTTTTCGCATTTCGCAAAATTTATCTTACCTTTCTATTATCCTGTAACCTGTCGAAAATCCAATATATTCCAAAGTAGATAAATCTTCTTCCTGCAAAACAAAATCAAATCATTTTATTCATCTAAAGGTCTACAAAGTATGCCTTATTAGATTAGTCATAAATTACAAACAAACTATAGTTAAAATTGTATAAAACATATTATAAAGTTATAGTAAATACAAAAAAAAAACAGCTACTATGTACTAATATTATTTTATTTCATTCTCTTTAACAAGTTAATATTATTATATTTAAGGCTAGATATTAAATTTAAAAAATATAATACAGAAGACACAGAAAAATATAAATTAAAATATTTTAAGTAGAAATAAACTTGTTTTAGGACTTCCATTTTTTTTCACCTTGAACAAAATTCATTTAAAATACTGGAATACCTAATGTTACAAAATGCCTATGCATGGTCTATGCATTTTTATTTTTTATGAGTTTAGGAACTCCTCAATGGAATAGAAAGTTGAGACTCTATTAGGAATTGTTTTGTTTTATTTAAAAGCTGTCACAAGCCCGCCTGGATTTTTTCTTTAATTTTGTTCCCATATAGTAGTGATTCTTGTGCTACTACAATGTGGGAAAATGGAAAGTGTATAGGTTCTCTAAATTTCTTGTTTTTACACCTTAGGGCTCGTTTTTGAGCTTTTAAGCTTTTTCCATAAAAGAGGGTGTGTAAGATTGATTGCACAGAACCAAACTGTCAACTCTGTCTCTCAGGTGTCCACTTGTCATAAAATCATAATTTGTCATTGTCATTTTTGATGATTTCAAAAAAATTTGACAATCTGCCCTTTGCGGATCACTATTTTTTAAACCAGTTTTGTAATTTTACAAATTTTATTTTGCAAATAGCCCCTTTATTCATTGATTTGGTGTATTTAAAATGATAAGCAAAGAAATACTAGGTCATGTTTAACCTTCCTCACTTGAGAGATGTGTCGTATTGGAAAGTAGTTGGTATCATTAAATTTATGTAAACATACTTTTAGTGAATTCTGCTATACCATAATCTTTCTTTATTTTATGCTTTTGAAAAGAGATGCAGAATACTTTGGTTTTAATTTTATAATCTGAATTCTTTATTTTTGGCACCTAACCTAAAAAATTGTGTGCAATAGCGGCTTTATTTTTAAAAAATGTAAAATAAAAACAAGAGTGGAAGAAAAACAACATAAAATCCTGACTGGCATGAAAAATATTCCTGGCTAATAGAGGATAAAAATGATTCTTATTCTGCTCATTGCAAGCTATTTTATAAAAATTTTAAAATTGATGGAAGTGGCATTGGTCAAGTCCAGGCTCACGGAAAAGACGTTTTTATAATGGTGTTCCTTTTATATTAGTATGAGATTATAATATAACATCGGTAGTAGTTAAGTCTTGACTAATAGTTCTCTAAAAGTGAATGGTTTATTTGATGCTTTTTTTGATAATACACGATTTTTTTATATCTTTTGGTCTTTATTAATTGGTTTGCTACAATATTATTTTTTTTTCTATGTATATTTCTATTATGAGATGATTTTTTTTCATTATAATAGCATTTTATACAAAACATTTTATCTATAAATAAACATACTATTCCCTATTAACTTATTTTTATACAGGTAATTAATTGCAAAATTATTTTCAATTATTCATTTATTAATATGTATTGTAATCTTATGATAAGGTTGTAATTTAATACATTGTGGCAGACTGTTATATATTTTTTGATCTACACAATAAATGTGGTCTTGGCATATTTTGTGTTTAGGGTTTTGCAGAAAAACATTATTTTGTGCTTTCTCATAGTTAACCCATGATTATTATTTTGTTTATAAAAAGGTGAGTTCAACATATACCCAATAATTGATTTTATAAAGAGCTATTTTGGTGATAATAGGTTGCTTTCTTGTAGGCACTAATTCACTTGTGTTTTTGTGTTATTTGTAATACCAAACCACCAAGCCATAGTTAATTATAGATCTCACAAGGGCAACAAAGTAAACCATTTTTAGTGTTTTAAGTGCCATAACATTTCTCAATTCATAAAATTTATAGACTAATTTTGTTATTTACATAGTTATGTGTTCCTTCCATATTAAATTTTCATCTATATAAATCCCTAGTTACTTTAAGGAGTGTGGTTTTCTAAATTACTGTATGAACAGTCATTACTTAACGTACATTGGCTATTGTGCATATTAAGACTTGTGGTAAGGTACAATGTGAGAGTAAAAAGATTATAAATTTTGTTGTTTTAAGATTATTATCTAGCCATATTTTTTTGATTTTTTGCAAACCTATTTCTGTAACTGCATAAAATTTGCAGACCAAATTTAAAAATATGATAAAAACCAGAATGCATTGATTTTTCAAGAAAGAAACCTGAATTTGGAACAATCATGTATGTTGTACACATGTCAAAAGTGCCCATATTTGAGATCCTGCCAAATCAAATCAAAACATTTATTGCCAACAAAATTAAACAAAGGTTTTACAGTACGATTTTAATAATTTATTTTACCTATATTTAGTAAGTTAAATAAATGTGTAGACATTTGTCCACCAGATACTTTTTAACACAATTTTTAAATTTTGGCCCAGCAGGACCTGACATATGCATTTTTTTAGTTGGCACCTGACAAAACCTATAATTTTGGTCCTGCCTAGTCCCAAATCATAGGGGTAATTATGCAGTATACAGTTTTCTGCCATTTTTGATTTTTTATGAAAAATTCTTTATGGGTGCACCTACTAGGGTCCCTAGGACCCCAAATCCGCCTGCGCCGATTTTTTTTTTTTAAAGAGAAAAAAGGGTGCCGGGGGGGGGGTTGTAAAGTGTTTTTTTGATTGTTTTGGGCGAGGGACGAACCGCTGAGGAATTATGGTGTACACTGGAATACAACTACAACTGGAATTAAATTGCTGTAATTTACGGAATTCATGGAATTGACCTGGAATGGGTTGAATTGGAATTGGAATTTGTGGAATTATTTTTAAAAATAGTGGAATTAGTAGCGATGGTATTGGAATTTTTAATTTTTCCGTACCATCATTTTACCTTTATTTTTTGTTGTTTTACTGCTGCTATGTATATACATCGTTGAAAAGGCTATAAAAAGTTGAGTTGACTGACATTAACTTTTAACGTCCTTCATACAAAAAGGTCACGTAAAAAGTGGAAGAGGTGAAAAAAAAATAGAAATTAGTTGCTCTATAGCTCCGAAAGTCCACAACCAACTTCAACTTGATTTGGCATGGTCATTTTCCAAAACCCCGGCCGCCGGCCCCCCCTCAAGAGATATTAAATGTCAACAACCTATTTGTTATGGCTGTGTGCATAATACATATTATATACATAAAAAAACTTAAATTTTTACTCCCCCCCCACATTATTTTTTTCATATTTCAACTTCAACTCTCCCCTCCCCCCAATATTTCTTCAAATTGTTTTCAAGACAATCCCCCCCCCCCCGCCCCCCCAACATTCTTTTTAAATATTTTTCAAACTTACCCAAAATCTTTTTAAGATTTTTGACCACCCCCCCTCTGCAAATTTTGTAAAAAAAATTTAAGTCACCACAATTTTTTTAAAAACTTTTCAATCTCCCTTCCTCGCAAAATTTTTCACATTTTTTTAGCCCCCCCCCTCCAAATTTCTTTAAAAATCTGTTAGACCCCTCCAAATTTTTCTTTTCAAATGTCCACCCCCCCCCCCCCGCCCAATACTTTTTTTGTTAATTTTTTTACCGTATTCAGTCTACCCACAAAATTAGAGATTGTTGTTGTTGTGTTCATTTGATAATGGTCCACTTTTACGCTACTAAGGCCAATTGGGACCAGTCCTCGACCACTTTGAACCCCAGACCAGGGACAATATTACATTTTACACTCCCAAAGGATAATCCTCTAAAATGTCTTGCAACACCCAACCTCTGCAACCGACGGGAATCGAACCCGCCAACGTAGCAAGCGAGAATCCTTAAACTCGCTTTGTGTTCTGGACATAAGCAAGGGAAGTTTTGTTAATTGTTTGTGACCTTACGCAAATTTTTTTTTTAAATGATCTTAGAACAATTTATTCAATTTCCACCCCTATGTGCACCGCACATGATATATAATTGTGATTAAAGTTTTAATCGACTTTAGAATCTGACATCTTGGTATTTTACGTTCATTATGATCAAACACTTTCTATAAACTAAATTTAATCGCGATTAAATATTGCGGTGCATATAGCATAGGCATCAAAAAGTAGGCTAGGGTAGTGTTCATAAGGAGTTCATAAGGATCAGAATTTAGGCACCCTCATTTATTTCAATATATTATAATAATGTTTTCGCGGAAATAACCGAATGGATTCCTAATACGGCCAGCAGCGTATTCTTTTGACAATCACTTCTTAACGTGTATATCTCTATCTTTTATTTTTGTGAATATATTTCAAGGATGTTAGTATTTGTTGTCACTGTTTTGTTGTGCAAATTTGCTGGGCAGCAACGCGGCGAACTGAGCTGTTATGTATTAATACATAAGGTGCATTCTAGCTTACACCTATCTACTCTGTTCTGAGAGGCTGTTCCAAAATCAGGAATTTTGTTGGTTTTGTTAGCTTGTGTCTTTATTTAACTAATAGAGTAAAATAGGATTGGAGCATATTATGTTCTGATTCCTTCCAGAATACACACCATTCGCCATTTAGTCTTCTTTTCTTTTAGTTGGAATTTGTGGAATTGGAATTGAATAGCTGGAATTGCCGGAATTTGTGGAATTGAACCTGGAATTGGTGGAATTAGAATTGAAATTGTTGAAATTAGTGGTATTGTTCGGAATTGGTGTACATAATTTTGGCCAGCGGTTCGCCCCTCGGTTTTGGGTTGGGTTGGACTGTGTTGGATTGGGTTGTTTTAGTTAAAAATTTTTAAAAAAAACAACAAAAAATTTTTTAAAAAACCAACTGGCGCACGCAGATTTGGGGTCCTAGGGACCGTGGTAGGTGCCCCCATAAAGAATTTTTCATAAAAAATCAAAAATAGCAGAAAATCGTATACTGCATAATTACCATCATAAGTCCTGTCAAGAATTCCTAGATTTTTGATCTGCTAGTGCTGAAATATCATATGAATGAATGTCTGATTTGCATTGGCTGTTGATTCTTCAATATTCAAAAATTAGGCCCCTAGTCTAGACTTTCCGTAAATCTTGGTAGACTCTAAAACCAAACTAAAACCTCTGTCTACACCCCCCCCAAGTGAGAAGAAAAACATCCTTAGCCTTAGTATGTATTACCTTTCCTTCTTTAGGTGTGGAGTCAGTGTTGCCGCCTTCTAGAACGTATTTTACCAGTTCTGCATGCAGTAGCTCAAAAACCATATCGTCTGCCATTTCAAAAACATTAAAACAAACTTTTTTCGCGGAAGAGATTTCCGAAAAATAGACCTGTTTACTAGAAAGCTACACCGGGTTCGATTACGTTCCCCTCCTTTTAAAAAAGCCATTACCACGTGACCAGGAAAAGGTTTGAAAAAAGTGGAAGCTTTTTTAGAAGGCATGACGTCAAAAGGCATTCTTTTTAGTTGGTCACAGCTGACAAACAAATTCCTAGAGAAAAAAGGAAACAGTTGAATACACAGTAAACTAACTGTGGTTGGTAGTCTGTGGTTGAATAGAAGGTATGTTTATAAAGCTGGGTTTATACAGACAATTAAAATAAGAAATAATTTTGGTTTATACAGCCACTGAACCAATCAGCACAGCTTCTGCACATGTAAACAAAAGTGAGTGACACCAAAAGTTGAAATAATTAAACTGTTTTCTTAAATACTGTCAAAAACAAACCAAAAAATGCAAAACCCATTTATATGATAACAACAAAAGAAAGTGAATCTGTTTTTAGATAAAAGTTAAAACTACACTTACATTGAATTTCAGATGACCTTAATTTACTTTCGAATTGACATTCATTTAGAATGGCACCCAGCAGGTTATGCTGACATGTGTCAATTTATAGGTAGACAGTACAAATTTTTGGAAGGATGGGTTCTGATTTTGAAGATGCCTTGTAAATAAGACTTTTCTTTTGCTTGGTGATGGACTGTACACTCAGCTGTAAACTTCTCCATAATAAAAAATTTGACACCTGTCAACTTAAGCTTACAGGTGTCAAGTTTTGTGCTATTCTAAAAGGACCCTTTGCATTAGGTGCCATTTAATGTACAAGAAGCTAGCAGCGCAACTTGCGATTTTTTTATTAGAATATATATAACTAATTAGAGCTAATTTAGTGCTTATTTTGTTCTGCAAAAAAAATTAAGAGCTTGCATTTCTTAAAAGTTTGTGCATGCACTGCTAGGTACCGTGAGAAGCCAGCAGCACATTCAATTGCAACCTAATTAATAGGTTCTTATAAAAAAAAATTGTTTTTGTCTTACAGTGAGTCAATAAGAATACTTAACACTAAGATAAGTATCAAAACTGGGCAAAGTACTAAATTTATATTACATAAAAAAATATAGAGCTCATTTTTTTAAACAAAGAGTGTGTGCTCTGCTAGCTTCTGTGGAAGCTAGCAGCGCAAGTGATTGTAAGCAAACAAAACGCGATTTAATTTCAAAAGTCACAAGACAGGGTTTCCACTGATCTGGAAAATCTGAAAAAGTCAGGGAATTTTGAGAGATACCTGGAAAACTCAGGGAATGACCAAAAAATCCTCAAAAGTCAGGGAATTGGCACACAAAACCTGGAATTTCTCTTTCTCAACCTATTTTTTAAACCAACTTTGTAAAAAATATTATGTGAGTTCTCTGCTCACCTCGTATATAAGCTCAACATCTGAGGAGAGAAAAGAGAGAGTAAAGCTTTTTAAAATGTGTAGGACAAGCACCGCATCATTACTCAGGGTGGCAGATTGTGTTTATTGAACATATTTGGTTTTCATTTTGAAATAATAAATATCACCTGGTATTACTTCTCCTTGTTCTAAGCACACATTGTGCCATCTTCTGTTACAACTTTCAAGTGTAGTCTATTGCGTTTTTCTCTTGGTTTTTCTAATCCGACAATATTTGTCATGTAATGTATTTATTCCTAACCTTTAAATAATGTGGGGTGCAACTCCAATGCGAGATTTCGAGAATTTTCAATTTTTTTTAAGAGTAAAAATCCACACAAAAAACAGTTTCTAATTTAGACTGGATAAGTCCTTCCATAAGTCCACCAGAGTGGCAGTGTCTACAGGCTGTGAAAACCAATAAATATCAAGCATATTGTAAGCTTTGTTTGAAAAATATTTTTATTTAAAAATATTGAATGAGTAATATGGGCCATCTTGAGCCAGTTTAAGAGCAGTGGTCATGTAAAGTATGTGGAGGCTGGAAATTCAAGGAAATTGCCTTGGTTACTCAATAAAACTGATATACTATCAGTTTTGGCCGAAAATGACAATGGACCTACATCTACACCAACTACTGGAAGTGAAGGAACCTCCACAGCAACTGCTTCCACTGCCAAAAAGGGTTCTACTCCTTTTTTGTAATCTTTTCTTATTAAGCAGTCAGTTATGGATGCAGAAATATTGTGGTGCAAGGAGTCTTTAAGATTAATCCTGCTGTTGTTGATACCAAAGAAATCAGAGTAGCTCTGTTCCACCCTTATCTTGCGCCATGTATCCTACGTACACATTTTTACTAGGGATATCAGCATTTAAAAGCCCAGTTCCTGGATTGCTTCCCACAACTTTGCTCTACATAAATGCCTGTTTGAAATCAATAAACATCTGGTGAAGTTCTCCGTCAAATTCCCCAAATCTGGTCTATATGCTTATGGGTATAGTATCGGTATTTACCTCTTCATTGATTAGTTCGCAAAAGTAGTTCTTCCATCTGGTTAGGATCTCTCTTTGGTTGGTTATCAGTTGTCCATTGTTTGTTGAGAGGAAGTTTTGGTTTCTGGTTTTGTATCATGTTTTGTGCTTTGTTATTCCCTGAAAGTATTCTTTTATTCTCTGGTTTTGTCTGTTTTTCTCCATTTATCTTATTATATTTAGATGGTGGTCTGTCTTTTTCCTTTATATCATTCTGTGTGCTTCGGATCTTTGTTGTTTATACTCGTCTATATTAGATGATGTTGGGTGTTGAAGCTTTTTTTTCTTGGTCATATTTTGTATATTTCCTGTTTTTGTTCTGTCTTCAGTTTTCCTTAGTCCTGCTTATGCTGGTCTTCTTTTTTAATGTGCATGTGCACATATACATATATATTAACACTTCATACAATTTAGTTTTATAACATGCTAGATGGACCAAAAAAACGTTGGTAGAACTAGGCAAATTAGTCTTATTTTTAATACCGTTAAGTACCTGATTTCTTTTTATGATTTAACAAATTCCGTTCCTGTGATTTCTGTCTTAAAATTAAGTTTCGAACAAAGTTTCTCATCTTATTTATCTGCTTTTTACCTTTTTATCTCGATAATATAAATACCTGCTAAATTTGAGCTTTCAAAATTGTCATGGTAGAAGTCTACATTTACTTGGTATCCCGGTAGACAAGAATTTTATATTCAAAGAATATCTGGAATTTTTTTAAAAATGGTCAGGGAAAATCTGGAAAAGTCAAGTCATTTGGAAATCAGAGTTTGGTGGGAACCCTGCAAGAATTAATTGAATTGGAAAAGAATCAGTATGACCGATTTAGTGCTACAGAACTAGTCGGAAAAATTCCATTTCATTCAGTTATCCCAAAATTCTGAGTATCCAATTTATTAAATTAAAACTACAGGAACTATTTAAATATTCTAAGGCACTAATTCCCTTGATAATTTCATAACGCCTTAATAAATTTATAGATTGCTTTTTTTAAAATTTAGCACCTGCTCTGCTAGCTTCCACAGTAGCTAGCAGCTCAATTGATGACAGGCAAACCAAAAGAGGTTCAATACCAAAAGTCACATGAATGATTAGAACCCATTTACTACTAGAGAGTTACATGGCTTTTACCAAAAAAAAAAAAATACTAATAAGGCAAATTTTCCTGTAAGCATTAGAATTTAAATAAGAACTATTTAAGGCACTAATTTTCTCATGCTCAGCAGAAAATAGAAATTCAAGTGATTAAAGGCAAACAAACGTGATTTAATTCCAAAAGTCACATGAATCACTACGACTGATTTAGTGCTACAGTCATATCATTTTTATTACCAAAAAAAAAACTACTCCTCGGCGAACACATTAGATTTTAGTCCTCATTTAGTTATCCCAAAATTCTAAATTTGAGCTTTCAAAATTTTCATGGTAAAACTCTACATTTACTTGGTATCCAGGTAGACAAGCATTTTATATCCAAAGAATATCTGAAATTTTTTAAAAAATGGTCAGGGAAAACCTGGAAAAGTCAAGTAATTTGGAAATCAGAATTTGGTGGGAACCTTGCAAGAATTAATTGAATTGGAAAAGAATCAGTATGACCGATTTAGTGCTACAGAACTAGTCGGAAAAATTCCATCTCATTCAGTTATCCCAAAATTGTGAGTATCCATTTTATTAAATTAAAACTTGAAAAACTATTTATTATTAATATGTTAAGGCACTAATTTCCTAATGCCTTGAAAAAGTTCGCTTTTTTTAAAATATAGCGCTGCACTGTTAGCTTCTGCAGACAAACTACAAGTGTTTTAATACCAGAAGTCACATGAATAATTAGAACTGATTTAGTGCTACAGAGTTATATATTTTTTACCAAGAAAAATACTCCTCAGGGAAGTTGCCCCATAGGCATTAAATTTTGTCTCAATACTCTTTGGCTACCCCTAAATTAATTTGACATCTAATTTATTAGATATATAGATAGTGTGCTTTATTGTCATAAAAAACATTACAATTTGTTTTGTACAGAAAATTAGATATTTAAATAGTACTAATACTTATAGCTATATTAGAAATAATATTATTAATCATTGTAATAGTAAAAGGATGGTAAAAAGTTAAAATAAAAATAAAAGCTGGTTAAGTTAAATTAATAAAATTACAAAGATTAAAAGTCAAAATTAAATCTAAAAGGATTTTTGACTAAAACTAATTAAGTTAAGAACAGGATAAAATATCATAATAAAATAATAAGACAGGACAACAAAATCTATCACATTTGTTTGAAAATTATATGCTGATTAACGCCTAAAATCGTTTCTGATAATACTCATTTAAACTATAATAGGCTCTACCACAAAGTAGGTCTTTGAGTCTTGCTCTGAACAATCCTTATGAGAGAGATTTTAATTGTTTGTGGCAAATGGTTTAACATCTTTATACCATTGTAATAAATCGATTTATGAACAAGTGATGATCTTGTAATAGGAAGTTGTAGATTTAAATGCTGAGGAGAAAGTTGTTGCGGTAATTATAAATAAACAAAGGTTTGCATGAATCTCTATACTTCTGCAAGGCAAACAACATATCAATTACTTGCTCAGTTGTTGAGCCCCAGATGGCAATACCATACCGTAGGTGTGATTCAGTCAGTCCATGGTATACTGACTTTCCAAAACTGAACCCTAACTCATTGACTGTTGTTTTAACAGCATAGCAGCCAGAAGCTATTTTTTTGTTAGTAGAGCAAATATGTTCATTAAACTATGTTGGGAATTTGGAACCTTTGGTTGCACTAAAACAAAGTTATGATTGTTTTCCACAAACCAAAACTACACTTTTTTGCACTCGACGCGCGTTTCGCTAACAACGTTAGCATCATCAGGAGACGATAAACAATGAACTAAATTAATCTACGCTCTATCTTACATACAATCCTTTAGTGGGCGGAGATAAGACTAATAATTTGTGATGGATCACGATTTTTAATCCTATCTCCCCTCAACCAAAGAATAAAGTGTACTAAACGGGATGGGTCCTCTATCTGTATTTAAACTATTTCTGGATTTAATGATTTCCATACTTTCATATGCTTCTAAAAAGTGTACCAAACAAAAGACTTTTGAATGCCGTTTAGTACACTTTATTCTTTGGTTGAGGGGAGATAGGATTAAAAATCGTGATCACTCACAAATTATTAGTCTTATCTCCGCCCACTAAAGGATGGTATATAAGATAGAGCGTAGATTAATTGAGTTCATTGTTTATCGTCTCCTGATGATGCTAAAGTTGTTAGCGAAACGCGCGTCGAGTGCAAAAAAGTGTAGTTTTGGTTTGTGGAACACAATCATAACTTTGTTCTATGTTCATTAAACTTCAAATTGCAATCGATTCTTACACCCAAGAATTTGCTAGTCTCCTTTTCTGCTATCGACTCATCTCCAACTTTAAGGTCATCTATATGACATTTAAAACAGACTAAGTTAGTTTTAAGTAGAGCGGCATCACCACAGCAAAAATGGTAAACCTTCCATTAATTGGAAGTATTGCCAAATCATTAAAGAAAATCAAAAACAGAATAGGACCAAGTACTGAACCTTGTGGCATCCCCACTCCACACAGCCTGGCCTGGAAGCATCCGAACCTACCAAAACTTGCTGGGTTCTTCGTCTCAAATAAGATTCAAACCATTTTAAGACGACGAGAATGGAGTAATTTACGCAATCAAATGCCTTTTGTTTTGATAATTATTTTGTTACATTCTAGAAATGACATGATGCGAATCTTAGGTAACTTTTCATTCAATTTAGATAAAGTGGACAACAGTGAGATCGGTCTAAAATTTACTGGGTTGGACTCATCCCCGCCGTATGCGGTGGAATAACCATTGCGGACTTTAAGCTTCTTGGAAATATACCACTTTCCCATGAGATATTTGTAGAGTTTACAAGAATGTCAGACATAATTTTATCAGGCATATTAAGTAGGATGTTCGCAGATAACCCATTTTCCCCGCAGGTATACTTCTTAGTATCTTCACTGGGTCTAATATTTCCCGTTAAATTTCTTAAAATACTGATTCAGATGATCGGGAGTAACCTCAGGGGTCGATGACGGTGTTGGAGCGAATATTATTTATGATCTGCCAACATTCCTTTTTTTTATTTGAGGAACAATTTAAATGCTCATGGTAGTATTTTCTTTTAGCAGCGACAATGAGTTGTTGAAAAACAAACTGTCAGTGAATTTACGAATTTTATAAAGACAACGAAGATTTTTGAAAGATGAGTTTCTTCAATGTTAAATTAAAAAATTTTAATTGTTTTCTGATGAAAAGAACTTAGGGGTTCCTCCTGTCCAGTCACATGATTCAACGATTCCTCGCTACACTCCTGATAGAACCTATTATAATTATTCCTATGAAATACCCTACCTAGTCTAACCTTTTCTTTGTACCTTTAAAATATCACAAATTATTGCTTTATGGTCAGACAAAGCTACATTAACGACCCTGCAATCTACTTCTTCCTTATCATGGTTTATCATATGTGTAATCCTTGTAGGCGTTGTAACATGCATATTTAGAGCATTGGAAGTCAAAAGGTTTTTTAAAGTTAACATTGGGGTTGCAGTGTCGCCATGGTAGTCTATAAGACCTGTTAACAATTCCAATGTATTTGACCTGGGCGATCGGTATACACACATTATATACAATTTCATTTTTTTTGAGAAGATAATGCGGAATTCAAAAGTAATTTTCTTCAACAAAATAATAAACCTATTTACCGGTTCAAAAACATTTACGTCCAAAAAAGACTTCTTAACTAAAATCATGCAACCACCATTTTCAGAGTGTGTGCGACATAAGTTTGACAAAATTACGTAGTTGGGTATGTTAACTAGTTCATATTTCTTTAGCCAGTCTGAGCCGTTATGAGAATAATATTCGGATGATTGTAAGAATCGAGACATAGAGTAAACTCGTTTGTTTTATTCCGCAAAGATTGAACATTGAAAAGCAATGCTGAATATTGATGCTTAGAATTTTGATTTTTTGTAGTTCTAGTTAAATTATTTACAATGTT
The DNA here is from genome assembly GCA_963921995.1 of Oxystoma pomonae. Classification (NCBI taxonomy): domain Eukaryota; kingdom Metazoa; phylum Arthropoda; class Insecta; order Coleoptera; family Brentidae; genus Oxystoma; species Oxystoma pomonae. The sequence goes on from OY998163.1 coordinate 101,759,073, forward strand.
TCTGTCACACCCTGCTCTAAAAAATAGTTTTTGCTATCTAAATTGTCATGAATATATTGATCTATACCTCTATATTTTATGTATTCACAAATTTTTTTAGATACTTTAGCTCTTGCAAGGTATTTTAAGGTATTATTTCTAAATTTAAAACAAGTCGAATTTAAGAACAAGTTGAGATTAATAAATAAATAAGATGCGCTACTCTGTGTTTGATGAACAAATTCATACAACTTAATATTTACTTGATCTATGAGTTTATTTAATTCTAAATGATTTCTCCATAAAGGTACAGAAAGAATGACAATATTTGTATACTGGTTCAAGTGTGTCAGCTTCTGGAAAACAGAAATGTCAATTCTCCCATCGCACAGTGCATTTACTTGCCCTCCACTAAGAATTAGATAATCATTTTTTTTGAAGTCCTTTGTTAAATTACAGATGTTATCGATTATATTCTCCAGAAGAGCGTTATGCTTGACAGTAGCGAGTATTTTATATTCCTCTAGTGTAGCTTTATTTCTGGTGTTACTGTCACCGTTACGTTTATTATTTAGTGCCTCGGAAATCAAATCACACTGTGTGGTCGCATTTGCCACTAAACTGTTGTTTTTGGGAATTCTACTTAGCAAAAATATTTTATGTTATCATGCGTTAATGTTCTGGTTGTATCTGTCATGTAATGGTTTCTGTTGGTCATATCCTCTAATTCTTTTTGCAACTTCTCAATGAAAACTATTATAAAAAAGAAGTGAAAAAACGTCCAAATCAGTTACTTCAACCAAAAAGAAACCAAAGATCAAAAGATCTTGGGTGGAAATAACGAAAATTCAAACTTGGATGAGCATCCCACAAGGAACACACAAAGGACCAAAGCGAAAAGAGAAATGATTAAACGATGTTTCGCTCTGGGTAACCAGCGTGAGAGGAGTGGTTTCACTGGTCACCCTCCCCATACATCATTAAACACCATCATACACTTTGATTTCCAACCTTGAATCACTCACAAATAGGCATCGTTCCGCACTGGTACTTATCCAAGTTACCTGATACGGATGCGTCCTGGAGTGTTAATATTTCCAATAGGATTATGCTCCTAAGGCAGTTAAAGCCAAAGAAGAAGTTAAAAAATCTCCAAATCAGTTACTTCAACCGAAAAGAAACCACCAAACAAAAGGTGGTAATAACGAAAATTCCGAGGAAAATTCGAACTTGGATGAGCATCCCACAAGGAACACACAAAGGACCAAATGGAAAAGAGAAATGATTAAACGATATTTCGCTCTGGGTAACCAGCGTAAGCTCATCAGTGGTTCCACTGGTCACCCTTAAACCGCCCATTAAACACCATCATACACTTTGATTTCCAACCTTGAATCACTCACAAATAGGCATCGTTCCGCCCTGGTACTTTTTTTCGTTATTTCCAACCACGGTTTCCAACCAAGATCTTTTGATCTTTTGTTTTTTGAAAACTATTATGTTGAACATTAATTTTCAAACGCACTAACAAATTTAAAACTGATTTTTTTAAAACAGCGTGTGCGCTGCCAACTTCTAAGAAGCATCACACACGATCACAACTCGGGCTATAAATCCCAGTTTTTTTGCTGTTTTGAGGGGGATCAAACCATATCAAGTCAACCAGGCAATAGTTTTGACCATCTCCCATTTTGATGATTTTTGGTACACTTATTCGTCTTATCAAAAAACTCAAAAATCAAATTTTTTGATAAGCGGTTTTTGTTTTATTGATTTTTGAAAATCAAGAAATTGACCAATATGTCCTTGACAGACACTTACAAAAATAGTAATATCTCAAAAACTATTGATCCTATAGAAGCGAGTGATAGCTCATTTTGAAGGGTTTTAAGACCTTTTTAAAGATGTGTGACACAATATAGTTTGTTAAAATTTTTTTCTTAAATAAAAAAAATTTTTTAAAAAAACATTTTTTAATTTTTTTAAAAAAAATATTCCTTTTTTTTTCAATGTTTTTTTAACATTTTTGGAAAATTTTAGGATGGATAAATAATGGAGTCATACTTTAAAAAAATAATAAGATATTTAATACAGGGCTAATTTACCTAATATGGGTATAACAAAAAAATTAAAAGTAAGAATAATAGAAAATTTACAATAAAAAATATTTAGGTTGCTAATTTTTTTTGTAAAATATTTGAGGAATCTGTCATTTCTTCTGCAGTTAGCGTATATGTCCTAACAGTGGCAGTATTTGGGTTGACCCGTCTTAAAAGAGAATTTTGATCTATGACCAATATATCAGCTTTTGGCTTTGGAAAGTAAAAAGACGGAGAGGGACCATAAGGATGTAAAAAACTAACTTTTAATTTCCGTCTTTCTATATTTTTGCCAATGATACAGCCCATGCACCAAAGACAGTCATAGTTTATGGTTACAAAACCGGAGTCGATGTTTAACCCGTTTTTGTAAAATAAAAACGTCATTTATGTGACTACTATGGCCCCAAAGTAATATACCATATTTTAATTGAGAGTAAAACATACCATAATAAATTGATTTTAATGAACTGTGACCTCTAAAAATTTTACTTAAAACTCTAATAGCATAGCTTGCCGCTGATAGTTTTTTACATAGATCTCTGATGTGTGAAAAAAAATTTAGGTCTTTATTTTAGTTACTCCCAATACCTTCGTGTGATTTTCAAAAGTTAATGTGTCTCCTTCATAAGTAAGGTTTTTAGGGACATATATATCCATGTTAGTGATAACAACTGCTTTTGTTTTTTCTGTGTTCATAATGAGTTGGTTGTTAACACAGTATTCAGACACTTTACCTAGTACGTCAAAATATTCCTCATGGATGTTCCCCTTCCGATAAACCGGCATCACTACGTTGGCATCATCTGCGTAATTGGCCAGAAGGTTTGGATTTTTGATGACATGGTTTAGATCATTAAGATAAATAACAAAGAGCAGAGGACCAAGAATACTTCCCTGCGGAATTTCTGTCATTATGACGTTTGATTCTGACGTTACTTTATTGTTGTTTAAATTTATTGTAACTTTTTGTGGTATTTCAGTCAGATACGAGCGAAATAAATCCAAAGCACTTCCTCTAACCCCGTACGCTTCTAATTTTTCCAAAAGAATTTCATGATTTATTGTATCAAATGCTTTTGATAAATCCAAAAAAGTCCACAGGCACTATTGGTGCTCCTAAAATATGTTTATTTTTTTAAATGCATGATTTTTAATGTACTTAATATTTTTGATATTTTTTTTGACATTGAACCCATCATTTCTCCATCATAAAATTTTGTGGATAATTAAGTAACACTTTGACCAAAATTATATATTTTTTTCAAAAAAATTAAAAATGGCCTTTTTGAATTTTTCAATTTTTTTTTTCAATTTTTTATTTTCAATTTTTTTTTTGTTAAAATTATGTTGTGATATTTCATAAAAAAGAGCTTCAAAATGACTTTAAAATGAGCCATTTATTACTTTCCTAGTGTAAGTGGTTCTCGAGATATTGCTAGTTTTGTACATTCTTGTTAAGGTCAAAATGCTGACTTTTTTATTTTGAAAAATTAAAAAAAAAAAAAATACGAATCAAAAAAATCTAAAAATTTGCATTTTCAACTTTTATGGTAAGAAGAAAATATATACCAAAAATCATCAAAATTGGAATTGGTCGCGTAAAATTTTTGTGATTTTTTGGTTGATTTGATATGGAATGACCCATAAGTGTACCAAAAATCATCAAAATCGGAGATGGTCAAAACGAAAAGTGCCTTTTTTTTGGTTGATTTGATATGGTTTGACCCACGGCCGGTTTCTCAATAGCGAACATAACCTTATAGAAATCTTTAAAATGCGGGTTAAAGTTAACTCCAGGGTAACCCTGGCTTCAAGGCGAGGGTAACTTATTTTACCCCAGTGTTAAGCTACAAAAATATTGGCTTAAAACAGCAAAAAACTGGGATTTATAGCCGAGTTAATTTAACTCTCTGGTAACCCGTTATTGAGAAACCGGCCCTAAGCTAATATTTTTTTAGGCTTACCCTGGGGTAAAATAACTTACCCTCGCCTTGAAGCTAGGATTACCCTGGTGTTAAGTTTAACCATCCTTTTAGAGATTTTTATAAGGTGATGTTGCTCGAGTTAACGCTAGTTCGCTATTGAGAAACCGGCCCTTAGTGTTAGAGTAGAGTAGAAACATGCTTTATTGTCCAATATAAACTGTACATGACAAATTATCTTATTGACAAAGCTAAAAAATAAAGTATAAACTTAAAAAAATAATAAGGTAAAATATTTTATACAAAAAACAAACCTTTAAGAATAGCCTTAAATTAATTTAAATAAGCAAGTTGGGACTTGATCACAGACAAATTAAAACATGATTTAAATATTTATAAATTAAATTTCGTGTCAAAAAATTAAAAACAAGAAACTTGCTAGTCAAGTTGAAACTATTATGGTTTTTTAAGTTCAGTTAAACAGGAAAAATAATTGCAAAGCATTTAACAAACATGTAACATTTAAAAATGAAAAAAATAAACTAGTTGAAAGGTTTATAAAGCAGCCATCTATATTGTAAAGGTATCCTGAAGAATATAATTTTGCAAAAACGGTGTTCTGCAGGGTGTTCTAGGGGGTACTTGACAAAGAAACCTAACGGCCCTTTTCTGTAGGACAAAAACAGACTGAAACATGTAGTCACTGCAGCTCCCCCAGAGTTATATCATATACTTGTTGGTTCAATCTCCCATAAGTATTATATTTTATGTCTATCGGAGCCGTTTATCCGGCGCTCCTTTGTTAGCAATATAAATTAAATGTCCCGCCAGTAACGTCCCGTCTGTTGTCTCGTCTGTTACGTCCCGTTTCTCATGGCTCATCCGATAGACATAAAATATAATACTATCAGTGATTGTCCCAATGAGTATTTTTTTTGTAAACTCTGTAACACTAGATCGATACTATTTATTCATTAGAATTTTGACATTAAATTATTTTTGCTTGTCTGTGGACGTGTGTCTTGTTTTCTTCCACAGAAGCTGGCAGCACACGCGCTCTGTTTTGAAAAAAAAACAATTTTAAATTTGTTAGTGCGTTTGAAAATTAACGCTTGACGTAATATAGTTTTAATTTAATAAAATAGATATTAAATCAATTTTGGGGTAACCAAAGAGTATTGAGGCAAAATCTAATGCCTATATGGGACAACTTCCCTGAGGAGTAAAGAGGGGAAGGAAAAGTCCTATTAATTCTTCACAAATTAAATTCGTTAAGAATTAATAGGATCTTCACTCTGGAGACCTCACTCAACTTGTTTTACACACCCACTTCCCCTATTTAAATAAATATTTTTTCCTGCCTTGTAATAACATATTTACAAAAAAGAAAGGAAGATAGTACACCTGAGGGGGCTAGAACCCTTAATGTGGATGATAAATTCTAAAATATTTTACCACTTTATCAAAAATTTATATTTCAACTCTCTGATTCTCTACACATGGTTTGCTGACTATGTTAACATCTTCAGGAGAAGATTAAAAATGATTTGATAAAGAAGTTAATAAACGCCTACTCTGTTCCTCATAAGCTCAACTTTTATTTTAATTCAGATCAGAGATTCAGAGTTCCGTAAGTTAAGCCTTATGAGGTCAGCGGTAAGACGCAAGGAAAATAAACAAATACTGTTTGAGAGATAATTTTATACGCTTTTAGTTTGACACTTTAAGTTTTTTTGTGGACCAAACAGTTTTCGAGATAATTAGTAACAAGCTTGAGAAAAACCCAAAAAATTACCCCAATTTTTTTAGGGAATATTAAGGTTGGTATTCGTAACATCTTTATGAAAAAAATTGTGGCTACTAATGTTTTTCTCGAAGATATATAGCAATAACTAACTCGCCTCTATAATAAACGGCCCACGAGTTTTCAGTATAAAATCATTGGTGCCGGGCACTTCCGGCCAGCTTTGGAGTGACACCATTTGATATTCGTATCGAGAACATCAATACCTTTAAGTTGAGACCTCAATCAAGTGGTTACATTATGGGTGGATTTTGCTTTAAAAAGGCACCACTTCGGGCGATGGTGCCGCGGCAACACGGTCGGATTTTGGCATTCCCTAAGTCTAATTCAATTCCAAATACAAGAATTTTTTGGTTACGCCCAAAAAAAGAAAATGTCAAAAAAATGGGTCAAAAACAATTTTTTTTTTTACATTTCCGGCCAAATGCCGACTGGCACCATAAGCTTTCTGGGAATGGTGAGTACTAATCTTAAACTTTTTAAATATTTTGGCTGGTTACGCTATCGGTCAAAAAATTTGCAGCCGGATCTCGTACTAGTACGATTAGATTAGTACTCACTAGAGGCCCTGGATGTATACGTTTATTTTTGACAGTTACTGTTTTACCAAGAGGTGAGCAACTGAATTTGACAGTTGTTGTTTGAAATTGTGTGTTGGCAATGATAGTTGGTAACCCCTGACAATAAATCACTTTGTCACTGTCACATTTTTGATTAAGAAACGTCCACAAAGCAAATACCTAGGGACTTAGAGAAAACTCTTTCTAAGGGCATCGAAAAAAACAAGGTACAGCGCCTCTAGGGATTCGGTCTTGAAGCTCACGCGACAAATTGCGCCGATGACATCTATCTTAATCAATGTCCATCAATGTCATCGCCTTTTCGTTTTTTTCATGAGGTCTTTTTATTGAAGTTTGTTAGTTTTGTGTGTTTTTGGTGTTTTTTTTTGAACTGTTACGGTAATTTCTTGGAATTTTTGTAATAAGTACAATATTGGAAAACTATGCTCAAGTGTTGTGACCCAGAGTGTCTCAGTGATCCTCTGCTTCGTCGCTTTCCACACCCTAGAGATCAAGCTCACTAAAGACAATTACTTGCCATCCTAAACCTTTATAGGTTTAGAGTATACACCCGACATTTTGAACCAGAGAACTATTCAAAAAACTGTGGACGAAGCCTTCCAATGCGACATGTAATTCCATCCTAGCATTTACCGCCAGAGTCTGAAACAGACTTTAATGGTAAGTACCTGGCAAGGTTTCTACTACCATTCTATTCAATAGAGAGTTAATAGACCAGTAATTTATCCTCACCTTATTTGCTTATCTTATTACCTTAATTGGGATTGTAAAAAGAGTTTTAAAAAACCAAAAACACAAATTACCGTAACCGTATTCTTTTGCCCACATACAACCTGCCAATGTAAATATTATAGAAAAGAAAACAACAATTCCTGTTTTTTAAAATTTTGCTCAGAAATAAATCTGGTTGGCTGCAAAAAATAACCGAGCGGGCCCCGTTAAGCCTCCGTAAGTAACGTATTTCGGTTCGGTTATTTTTGGATACGGGAGAAAAGTAACCGATTTTGTCTACGGTATCAACAATTTTGATGGTCTAATAATGCTTTAACAGGCCATTTATTTAGCCTCTTTGTTAATTCCTTTTTTTTAGCCCATTCCGTTCAAAAATGCATTTGATTTTTTTAACGATACTTTGGAAAATAAAATTAATTATTTATGAATTAGGTTTCCCAAAATAATGTTGTTTCTAATGAACTGAAATACTTTAAAAAATACCCGAATACAAATTTCCCGGAGACGGCGCCGCTACCCTAATTCAAGCATCGAAACACTAGAGGCGCAACGGTAGCAAAAAACTTATAACAGGGCCCTAAGTCGTCAGATCGCCTTCTATACCCGTAGGTACATATACCAATATTAAATGGTGCCACTCTAAATCTGGCCGGAAGTGCCCGGCACCAATGATTTTATACTCAAAACTCGCGGGCCGTTTACTATGGAGGCGAGTTAGTTATTGCTATATATCTTCGAGAAAAACATTAGTAGCCACAATTTTTTTTATAAAGATGTTAGGAATACCAACCTTAATATTCCCTTCTCAGTTCTCAAAAAGCCTACTGGTACCAACACCGCCATATTAAAAAAATGGCGCAAATAGGTAATTTTTTGGGTTGGTCTCGAGCTTTTTACTAATTATCTCGAAAACTGTTTGGTCTACAAAAAGCGTATAAAATTATCTCCCAAACAGTATTTGTTTATTTTCCTTGCATCTTACCGCTGACCTCATAAGGCTTAACTTACGGAACTCTGAATCTGCCTTAAAAATAAAATAAATGCGGGTTAGATACCGAAAATAATGTATTAGTTTGAACTAGTCTTATCTTATCAATATTTTACAAAAAGCTGGGTTTATACACGCAAAAATTAAAATAAAAGTTGAGCTTATGTGGAACAGAGTAGGCGTTTATTAACTTCTTTATCAAATCAGTTTTATTCTTCTCCTGAAGATGTTAACATAGTCAGCAAACCACTTGTAGAAAGTAAGAGAGTTAAAATATAAATTTTTGATAAAGTGGTAAAAATTTTAGAATTTATCATCCACATTAAGGGTTCTAGTCCCCTCCGTGGTACTATTTTATACCTTCCTTTCTTTTTCTAAAATATCTGTTAGATTACAAGAGTGTAAAAGATCTCTCTATCCAATTTTGTAATCACTTGGTTCAGAAATTTTTATCTTATTTACTAGTTTTGGCAAATTGGTCGCGATTCTTCAGAAACGACAGAAAATCTCACCCGTTAGAATTCTGAAAAGTTGCGATTTTTACTGATCGCCTCATTTAAAATAAAAACACACCGTCCTTCATATTTATCTTAATTTATCTTTTAATAACATTTTGTCAATTTAATATTTTAAAGATATTCTGCAGGAGTAGTTTATGGCGGAGCTAAATTGTTACTACGCGTACCAGTAAACGTCAAAAAGGGTCGAAAATTCTCACCATGTAAAAGGAAAGACAGAATTTGTGTGACTTTTCTGAACAGAGACAGCGATATAATCCATGGCTTTGTATGTTAAAAGTTTTAAAGGTTTGTTTACACTTAGCACAGTTTAATAAAATTTAAAATTTTTAAATAAAAAACAGGGTTTCCAGAAAAGCAGCCTAATAAAATTAAAACTCACATATTGTTTATTTACTAGAACAGTATTAAGAAACTAAATTTTAAGGAATACTAGCAAATAGTCCTGACAAAAAAGCATTAAGTGTAAACTTGTGTTTAAAAATCGTCAGATTTTTTGGAAGGGCAAGATTTTCTGACGGTTTTTGAAGAATCGCGACCATGTAAAATTTTTAGTGTCATAAAGGCCAATGATTCATTCTGTAAGTTATCTAAATTTTAGCAATCATGTCTGACATCCGAGATATTCTGGATATGGGGAGGCCTGCTACTCCAGCCATCACTAGAGAAACTATTCTTGGTACAGGCAACAAAAAAAATTCATTAGGACCAAAAATACCGAAGAGGCCTGAAGGAATGCACAGGGAAGTGTTTGCCCTCTTATGTAATAATGATAATAAAGACTTGCCTCCGTTGTTTCCTTCAGATACAGGTAAAAATTTATGTTCTGCAAGAAATGGTGCAAAGTGTCAATTTATCATTATATACCATATGTACATGAACTGTTATGTTATATTCTTAACCAAACTTTAACAGCAAGAGTGTATATAAAGATAGAACCTCATTACTTTGACAAAATGATCATTGATTCCAGAGTTCTAATCTTTTGCAATTAAACAATGTTGACAAATTTTTCAAATTTAGCTGGAAATATGGGCTACAAACAGATGAAAATCAAATTGGGAATGAAAAAACCAAGGCCATGGAAATGGATGTCATTTAGTAATCCCGCAAGGACTGACAATGCAGTTTTTTATCATTGGAGGAGGCCTAGCGATGAACCCAAAGAGTATCCATTTGCAAAGTTTAATAAGGTATCACAAATTTAGCATAAAACTAATTTAAAACTACTTCTCAAAACTAAACTACTATAACTTCTTTTTTTAACACCTTAAGGGGATTTTTTGACCATTTTAAATTGAACAACTTTTGTAGATAAAGACTTTGGAATTACTACAGGATTTTTTTTAAAACTATGAGATCCACCGTCTTAATGTATTTGGTACAAATAAAATTATGATTAAACTTTGATAAACGAAATTTTCCACATAGATCCATGGAATATGAATACAGTGATCTAAATATATTTTTTTTTATTGCAATAATCCAAGCCTGTTTTAGAAAGTTGACATTCCATCCTACACCGACGTCGAATACCAACAGCACCTCACTTGTGAGGATTGGACGAAAGAGGAAACAGATTACCTCATGGACTTGGCTCAAAGATTCGATCTGCGCTTTATAATTATGGCCGATAGATTTGATACTGAAAAGTATAAAAAAAGGTCTGTTGAAGACTTGAAGGAGCGATATTATAAAATTCTTGGAATTCTTGCGAAGGTAAGATTGTTACCACATTTACACTTTTTATACCAATTTTACCTGGACTAGCGCCATCATTTGCTATAAAAGTTAAACTCTATCTATTATTTTTGGTTTTATAGGTTTTATACATACATCAGAGTCACTTTACTATCTAGTCTTTAGTTGTATTTTATTCATTAAGCATGAATTTGAATCGTTAAAAATCGCTTTTTGCCAACACCGCATTTTGAATGGAAATGATTCCATTAGATGGCTCTATGTGTACCGATCATAATTTATTTCTCGTTTTAATATTTGCCGGGTTCAGGGCGTGTTCTAAATTGACACGGATTGGAGTAAAGTATAACCAGCATCCAGGCCGTAAATCCAGTTTTATTAATTCCACTTGGTCCACATAATATATTTAGAATAAGTTGGAAACCGTTTCATCATTTTCACATGGTTTATAGATAAAAGTGTGGAAAGTAATACTTTTCCGCACGAACGGAAAATTGAAGATTTTATTGGGGTAATTCGTAAAGATACGGTGCATAATTTTGCAGAAAAAATATGTTAGTCGAAAAAAATTTGTGTGCGTGAAAAAAAATCCTGCACGGCGTGCCAAAAAAAAAATTCAGGCATGCAAAACTTTTTCGAAAAGAAGTGTTATTTACAAACAAAAATGCAATAAGGAGTTTTAGCCAGTACATCGCGTATCCCCTATAAGGCACAATGACAGTTCCATTTGGCTTCTGTGTTTAATTGTCAGCCGCCATATTGAAATTTCCATTGCAAGCTGCCGAGGTTACCGATAGCTTTACAAAACGGTAAATAAGGCAGTGGTGCACTCAGAAATTGACTTAGGGGGGGGGGGGTTAAGGATAAATAATAAAAAAAACTTAATTTGAAGTAAAAATGTGACCACAACCAGGCTTCTTGGGGGGGGGTTTAACCCCAACACACCCCTCTCGGTACGCCACTGCATACGCAAATTATCAATTAACTTTTTTTCTATGATTTTTTTTGAAGAAAAAAAGCGGTATCTGTCGGGAAAAACGTTACGTAATTTTTGGGGCAGTATTTTCGGCGGGTCATCCATATAATACGTAACGCTGTTTTTACCAATTTTCATCCCCCTCCTGCCTGCGTAACGTTTCGTAACATTTAGAACTGCCCCCCTTAAAATGACGTAAAACCCGGTTCACATCTATGTGCGAGCCCAACGCCCCCAAAAGTCCCTAATTTCGGGTCATAAAAGTTTTTCTTGTTCACTTTGGTCAAAATTTTAATTAGTAATTATGCAGTATACGGCTTTCTGCCATTTTTGATTTTTTATGAAAAATTCTTTATAGGGGGCACCTTCTAGGGTCCCTAGGACCCCAAATCCGCCTGCGCCCGATTTTTTTTTTTTTTAAGGAGAAAAAAAGGGTGCCCGGGGGGGGGCCGTAATGTGTTTTTTTGATTGTTTTGGGTTGGGTTGGACTGTGTTGGATTGGATTGTTTTAGTGAAAAAAATTAAAAAAAAAAAACAAAAGAAAAATTAAAAAAAACCAACCGGCGCAGGCAAATTTGGATTTGGTGCCCCCATAAAGAATTTTTCATACAAAATCAAAAATGGCAGAAAACGGTATACTGCATAATTACCTTTTAATTTACTAACACCTTGTTCCCATCTACGACTTTCTCGTGAGTGCTCACTCACGCGTCACATGATGTAAATATGAAATGTTATGACAGTCGTAGGTGGGAACCGGGTGTAACATTCCTGCCGCAATGGTTTTTTTCCGGCCTGTGTCTGACCCTGCTAGGTCGTGTGGGCGATTTATTTGAACGCTCCCTTTTTGTTTGGCGTAAAAAAAAAGCGTCAACAAAAACTGTCAGTTTTTGTGTTTATTTTCCTTTGCGGAACATGAGCTCTCTTATAATAAATTAAACACACAAATATGCAGTTTTTTACAGAAAGGATAAAAAGATTCATAATAGTTTAAGCGCTTAGAAAATAGCGATCTTTTGATGCATGTAGTTTTGTCATGATGACGTACCAATTCTTCTGGCCATTATAACGCTAGGCCTCTAGCTTGGCTATTTTCCTCTTTTTTAAAAAAAAAAAAAAGCTAAACAATTCTTTAAAAAAATGATGAGGCAATGTTTAGCTGATATGAAAGACGGATAAGCCAATCTTTTGGACAGTTAGACATGGCAACAACGCAAAAATTGGCAGGAGAATCCACATGTTGTTAAATTATACAGGGCTCCTAAGATTTTCCTTAGGGATAGGATTTCAATAAATCAAACAGAAATGGCATAGAAAGTTCTGCGCGCACAAAAGAAACAGGTATATTGAGCAATGGTGCCAGTTTGTTTATTATTATTTTATCTCCGGACTGCTTTCATGAGAAAAAATTGTCGCCACTCTTTCATTGTGAGCACAAATCATAGTTGCAATAATAACCGTTGACAAGATGTCTGCAAATTCCGCTAGATGGCAGCCACACCATGAGATGATCGAGGAAAAACTAATTAAAAATTAGATGTTTTCAGGTCCAAACCACAGCTTTTTCTTGCTTAAAGGAGGCGGCAGGGTCCATTATTTACGATACTCAGCGATAAACTCGTGAGGTTGTTAACATTAGAAAGAAATATCTTCGCTTTTAATTAAATGTCTTTCCATTCTGTTCTACTAGTGACATCTATCCGGAAACCGTCAAACCATGCAGCTAGCACTAGCAGCCAAAGAAATCAATAAACGGCGCTGTTTTTCCTGCAGAGCTTTTTGCTTGCGATATTATTGATTTTAAATAAAGCTGGCCCTACACTACATTTGATATTTTCGAGGTGTTTTATGACATGATCTCGAAACATGTAGCGAACCGAGAAAAACAAAGCACGAAATAAAAATGGCGCCGCTTACAATTTTTTTTCAAAAAATACGTTATTTCGGGAACGCAAAGAAATAGGTCTAAAGAGTATAATTTTTAAGAAAAAAATATCAATTTTCTCGCCCTTCTCCACTGGGACTACAGGGGCCGTGCACAAATTACGTAATGGTCATAGGGGGGAGGGGGGTTACAAAACGTTACGTAGAGGGGAGGGGGGATTTCGACAGCGTTTGCATTTGTGTGAAACTAAGAAAATTTGGAATGAAAATAAGTGAAAAGTTTTTTTTTTTGGGGGGGGGTAGTGGTCTTGAAATCGTTACGTAATATTAGGGGAGTGGCGTGACAAACCGTTACAAAACATTACATAGGGAAGGGGTCAAAAATTGGTAAAATCACCGTTACGTAATTTGTGCACGGCCCCACATCTGACTGTTCCTCCTTTTTGATTTCGAATCAAAGTGCAAAACCCGGGTTGGACGTTCGAAGGCGTCAACCCGTCCTATTTGCTTGATAAAGTTTCTACGGAAATATCTCAGTCGATTTCTCCGGCCGTGTATGAACGCTTTAGGTTAGGCATTTGCATGTATCTCAGTCCCCAGCCTGTAAACAGTGCGTAAGGACAATGGTTACAAAATGAAAAGCCGAAATTGAAGTCGAGCAAGAACAATTTTTATTCCAGTCCTAAAGGTATGAAAATGGAAAACATTAGAAAACAACAACCTGGAATGGATTTACTACGTGTAAGATGTAGTGACAACATCGCCCCATGCCCATCCTTTTCTGCCTAATGTGCTTTTCCGTTTGTCTGCGTCTTATACACGGCTGCTTGGCCCCCTAAGGATTTGCTTAGGAACCCTGTATAAGGTATAAAGAGAACAGTGTTGGTGTCAGGTATCAAAAAAATCCAGGGCACCCAACGGTGAAAGAAAATATCATGTGCGCACCAAAATCTTTTAAAAACCGGAAAAATAACGAAGTTTTCCATGAACAAATTTATTTTGTTTTTTTAAACAATTTTATTAGCCTTCACAGGATCTGTCTATCAAATCTTGTGATTAATTTTTCAACAACTTCCCGTTAAACGATTTCAATGAAAGGACCCCGCACCCGGTTATACAGGATTATATGGGAAGTTTTTTTTCGGTGGAATTCGCTATAATTGTTATATGTTGTACATATATTACTAAAAAAATGTAAAATTATAAAAGTTTTTCTATGTTTAGTTCCTGAGATATTCACGGCCAAAGTTGGGAAAAAGGCTGTTTTCGGGTATGTTATAAAATTAAAATGGTAAAAGCTTGTAGACAGTCCATTAGGTAATATACAAACATTTTTAAAGACAAAAATAACTTTGGTTTTTTTATAGGTCAATTTTTCTGCCAAATAAAATCGACAACATTTCGTGCATAACAATAATGATTCTTTTATTCATAACCTTTGGTTCAGATTCAGGGTCTATGTTTTACTTTTTACCCGTACATGGCTTTTAAATTAAAAAAAACAAATATATTTTATGTGTCTACATCTAGAGATATTAATTTTTATATTTTAGACCATTTTAAGACTTACGTCGAGACGAATAAAGAGAAGTTCGTATTCTACTATAATACCTAGTTTTACTGCATATTTTCAATATTATATATTCTCTAATATAAAAATCTAAAATTGTTTTATTGTTATTCACAAAATGGTTTATAACAGGTACAATCAGATGTTGTCGAATTTATTTGGCAGAAAATAAACTACTAAACAACCAAACTTATTTTTGTCTTTAAAAATGGGTTAAAACTATTATTTTCTGCTCAAATACAACATGTTTGTTTTCAAAATTCGGTATAAAAATATCAGTTTTTGACTAGCCCCTGTATATTACCAAATGAACTGTCATAAATAAAATCATGAGCTTTGTCTACAAGCTTCTACCATTTAAATTTTATGGTATTACGAGTTTTTATTGATAAAACATAGCCGAAAACAGCCTTTTTTTCTAACTTGGACCGTTTATATCTCAGGAACTAGACATAAAAAACTTTTATAATTTCACATTTTTTTAGTTATATTTCCACCAAAAAAAACTTCCCATATAATTTTGTATAACCGGGTGCGGGGTAACTTAAACCAAAGCTGCAACGGATATGCAGTTTTCAGCGTTGAGGTTTGCTTAATGTTTCCTAATTTAAAAAAAAATGATTTGGCGAGGAGGTGGTTAAGGGGTAAGAGGGAGTAATGTTTTTTTTTTGTTTTCAGATTTGAGGTCCGATTAATATTTTTACTTGTTTAGGATAAAGTACGTTGATGGGTTAAGAGAGAAACGGGGGGGGGGGGGCTTTTAAACCAAAGCTGCCGTGAACATGCAGGTTTAGAATTTAAATTTTACTTGATGTTTCCTAATTTTAGAGTCAAAAAATATTTATAACTTTGAGCCAACGTTGCTACGAACATGCAGTTTGGAGACTTAAATTTAACTATATATTATTTCCTAATCTTAAGAAAAAGTGTGACAGATTTCTTTTGATCAACTACTTCTCTGGTTATATGTCGAATTTGATTAAAACTTGGTATACATACTTATTTAGGTCCGGTAACAATATACCAATGAAAAAATTCTTAATTCAGCCCTATTGGGGAGGTAAATTTTGCATCTCTCCTTAGGTTGACCGATTTTGATGTATTTCCTTTTTATTTGCACTAAAAAGTAAAGTGAAGTAAAAAACAAGTAAAACGATTTTATTTTATGTCATCTATTGAATAGGCACACACCGGCGATCCGAAGGCATTTGATTGGTGGAGGGGATAAAGGCCATTTTTCCAAGTAATATTAAAGATACAAAACGTTTTGTAAAATGTACTTAAATTTCCCAAGTGAATCTTCATTTCCAACTGCAAGCAAGATTGGGGGAGCCTATCCCCCCCCCCCCAGTGATCGTACGTTGTAGGCACACGATATTCAGTATAATACATTTGATAAAATTATTATTTTCTTACATTTCGTTATACTTACAAATTTTATTCAATTTATTATTATTAATTCCCTACCGAAAAGCGCCGGTTAAGTCAAACCCAACTTCTTGGGTATACCAAATTATTATCTAATATTTTTAAGGCATGATATTCGTCTAAAACCTGGATCTTTTTTCTTCTGCTATTAATTTTAAGAGTGCATATCTCTCATTACTCAAAATATGGCCAAAATATTCGAGTTTACTTCTTTTGATGGTATATAAAACTTTAATATCTGTAGCGGAACATTCACCTTATATACTTCAATTTCACAATACTGATTACATTTTTGACTGTTCAATTATTGCAAGGACTTTTTACATGTTGTCCCAGTTCGCAATGACCTACCAACTCAGCTGTTTGTCCGAATCGACGCGTTCGATTTACTTCTATTATACCTCTGATGTTTTTCCCTAAGCTATAACTACCCATTTTGTTTTTCCAACATTCAAGTTAAGCCCAAATGGCGAACTTTTGACTGAAATTTTTTCAGCAACTTATGCAGACCTTCCAGCGAGTCTGCAATTATGACAGTGTCATAACCTACGTAACGCGGTGATATGTTTAGAAGATTATATTTATTTATTATTTTAAATCTGTCTAATATTGACATCTAATAACATTCATGTTCATTCATGTATCATAATATTTCATCTCCCCTTTTAGATGACATTCTTCATCTCTTTTTAATCCATTTCTTTTTCGGGTTCTGAACTTGGTCTTAAAATCTTCGATTTTTTTTTAAAATAGTTTCCCACTTGGTAATTTGATCGTATACCGCCTATTTTTAAACACCTCGACAACAATTCCAATTCTGTCCCATAACTTTGAAGTAGGATTTTGAATTCTCACAGTAGTTCCCTTCGTAATTTGTGGAATATCTTTGGCATGACGGTTATAGCTGATAGCTTGTTGTTCTTTCTGTGCTAATTTCTTGTCGTTTAAATTGGCTAGCTTTTCCCACTTTATGTCGAAGTTATTTCGATGTGTTGGTATCAAGGAACGTATCTCCCGACCGTACAACTTTTGTGCTGGGAAAGTCCATCTTCAGACTGCAATGAATTTGATTTCTTCTAATTTGTTATTCTCGGTGCTCTTGAATAATAGGTTTTTCATAGTACGTACTGTCGCTTCTGCCCGTTGCTCTGGGCATAATAAGGTGTTGATGGGCTATGTTTGATGTTCCAGTCTTCACAGAATTTCTTGAATTCGTAGGAGTTGTACCGTGGGCCATTGTCTGATCTGAATCTTATTGGAACTTCATTATCAGCAAAAAACTTTTTCAAATCTTGAATTAATCTAAAGCTTGTAGGATCATTGTTTCCATAGTGACAGACTATTAGCCAGCCAGAAAATTGGTCAACATAAACCATATAATGCTTACCACCACAAGTAAAAAAATCTAAAGAAACATCAACAAATGGTCTTGGTGAAGGTGGATCATACAGAATTGTTTCTTTTTGAGTGTATGATTGTTTTGTCTGACATGCTTCACACGAGTAGATTAGGTTTTTTATGTCCGAAGACATTGCTGGCCAATAAACTGTATTTCTGGCTCTTCGAAGCGTTCTCACAATTCCTTGGTGTGAAAAGTGTAATTTCTCTAAATCATTTTTTCGTGCTTCTTTTGTAATAAGTAATTGAGATCCTTTCAAAATCAGGTTATCTTCAATGCTAAGTTCGTTACGAACATTCCAAAATGGTTTTAAAGTATCATGAAGTTGTTTTATATTAGCTGGGAAATCTAATTGAATTTGATTTGCTAAATTTTTATATGCTGTGGATCAAAAAATATTGTGTCACAATAGTTGTTGATATTTTCGAATTGTTCTACCATAACAGCTTTCACTGACCATGTAATATCTTCTGCCAGTATATCATTTTCATCTAGATGATCTATAGGTGATCTTGATAGTGCATCAGGAATTACATTATTTTTTCCTTGGCACCAAACTGCTTTGAAGTTAAAGCTGGATAATTTTTCTTTCAATCGTTGTATTTTGCAATTCTCGTTTTTTTCAAGAGTAGTCATTCAGAAATGGTAATAGAGGCTTGTGGTCAGTAATTATTTTAAATTATTTAAAGTACTTTGAACAAATTAAGAAAAAAACGTTGTCATTAGAGTAATATATATTTAACAAAGAACCACCTAAAATTTTGACATGTCTAGCACATATTAAACTAATGGGAAAGTATTTTTCATGAAGAAACATCAGAGATAATTTTTGGTTGATCTACAATTTTTGTATTGATTTCGGTACCTAAATGGTACATGTAAAAAAATTAAACATTTACTGATTGAAATGATTTTTAAACATTATTTCTCTAAGACGAATGTTTGTGGCCATAATATAGGTGGAAAAAATGTAATAAACTCCCTGTACTTGGTTTCTATTTAACAATAACAACATTTCTACATATAAAATGCCTTTACTTTTTAAGCAACCTTTCAAGGGAATTTCCCCATAACTTAATCTGGACGCCCTTGCCGAATTGACCGATCTCCGATCTACGTCGTTCAGTCAACTATCACTCGTCACGCGCATTCAACTAGCACTTTCTGCACTTTTTAGGTTATTAACTGTTAAACCATCGTCAAAAATGAAAAAAAAACTTAAGAAAAGCATATTGTGGCTTTTTAAAACATTAAATTATGTATGTGCAGTATTTAGTTTATTTGTCAATCGCACTAAATATTTATCTCAGTCAAGCTCCTCACTTCAGGCTCAATTTAACCGTGTGACAGGCTAAAAAGTACCTACTTAGTTCTTGACTGTTTTTTTTTTTAATTTTATAAATTTCTTAGACAGACAAGAGAGAATTTTGAGTTTTCTGTCATTTTTAGCACAATGACAACTTAACCCCAGAGTTAAAATTGATAAAACGGCATAATATGTTTTTCTAGTTATCTAATTACAATATATTCACAAAATTCATTTTAAACATACCCGTGTCTGTTATGTGCCTCAAGAAAAACAAAAAAGTAAAATGATTTAAAAATTATTAATACCACCCTGGCCAAAAGAGTATATTTAAAATAAAGGATATTTTAATCAGGCTTTGGATTCTAGCCCGGATTATATATCAAGGTGCCGATTCTTGAATTCCGTAGCCGAACTTCACCCGATTGCCGTGTATCGAAGGAACGTTCCTACACTTTCATACACCTGCCTCTGAGCAGGAAAACGGGCGCTCTTGAAAAACGATAATCAAGTCAGCTTTGCGCTTCTGAGCCTTCTTATTGATTGATTTAATTGATTCGTTTCTGAGTGTGCCAGTATGGCACTGTCCACTGCGACCACTATTGGGTCTATTGTAGCTCACTTGTAACATTCTTTGTTACTACAGAATATTCAGTCCCTTAAAGAGGCTCGCGACTTCCTTTGGTGAAGCATCATTTAGATCCAGTCGTCGATCTGTGGTTTACCGAAGATACGTTGACGCTGACGTGCAATGGCCGGACATTCACACAGCACATGTCTGGCCGTCTCATCATACTCCATACAGAGCCTACATTTGGTGTCCTCACTTAGACCCATTCTGTGTAATGGTACTTTCAGCCTGCAGTATCCGGTGTATAGATCAACCATTGTCCGGATGTCCTGCCTGGTGAACTCCATGAGTTTCCCGCTGGTCGGCAGTCTCATTTCCCCGATGCCCAGAATGTCCCGGTATCCATACCAGCGACACAGTGTTTATTCGCCCTAGGGTGTTCAGTGTGTCCCGGGAGCTCCTAACGGTTCTTGATGAGCACCTATAGGATTCAAGAGCCTTGAGGGCCGCTTGACTATCGGAGAGTATCTTTATTGATCTGTTGCGCCAGTTATGATCTATCATCCAACGTGCGCTCATTTCAATGGCGAAGAGTTCCGCCTGGAAAATTGTAGTCATTCGTCCAAAACTATGTATAATCCTGATATTCCCGGCTGCAATAAGCTCCGGATCCAACGCCTGAAGGCATTTTGGATCCGTCGGTGTACCAGCAGCTATCTTCTTATTGGTCGAAACAAAGGATGGGAACGTTCCCAGGCGACCATTTTCTCGATAATTCAAGAATCGGCACCCTGGTTGTTTGGTGATCCGTGGTTTAGGCACAGACAGACCCTCTTCGCAGTTGTTGGGTTCTTTCTCTATCATTTTATTAGTGTAGATTTTAAATAACAGCTTTTTTTAATTGTAGTTAAATGGTGAGAAGAAAATCTACACTTACGACGCTGAGCACGAAAGAAAAAGAAAAGAACAACTGAACAAATTGGTCGACCGCAAGCCGGAACAGATTGAAGAAGAACAATTCTTGCTTTCGGAATTGAAGAA
The DNA here is from genome assembly GCA_963921995.1 of Oxystoma pomonae. Lineage (NCBI taxonomy): Eukaryota > Metazoa > Arthropoda > Insecta > Coleoptera > Brentidae > Oxystoma > Oxystoma pomonae. The sequence continues at coordinate 101,779,575 of OY998163.1, forward strand.
AATCGAAGCGAGAAAGAAGGAAAGAGAGAAGAAGACGCAAGATTTGCAAAAGCTAATCAGCCAAGCCGATAGCCAGACGGAGACGCCGCGCAAAATTGACAAGAAAAATCCCAAGAGGAAAATCGTTAATCCCTCAAGGCCGACTAAAGTAGACACAAATGTAAGGTTCTTTGTTGTTTTATGCAAAAAAAAATGGGAATGACTCGATAGGAACCTAGCATTAAGGTCGTAGTTACAATTTGGGGAATTGCTTTTAGCAACACTGTACGGGAAATCAATGTAACTATGTCGATCTGATTTTTTTGCAAAATTTTACATCATTGAATTTGTTTGCCATGGCAACGCGGAGACTTTATTTATGTTTATCCACAGTGGGGCACCAGAAATTTTTTAGCACCGGGTCAAGTAAAGTAAAATAGTAAAATAAAAGAAAACCATTTATTGCAGAATTACCTGCTAATAATTAAAATTAAAAAAATTAATTAAAGTAACTGGGTGTAATGTTTAAGGTTGCATTTACAGGTGCATTTATAATTGAATTGGAAACAATCCCGCTAACTGATACCGACAACAGGTTAACTTAAAAGCATGCAGATTTAAAAATCGGCTACTGGCGCTAGACGAAATAATCGTATTCTATTTTAAACAGGAGCGTCAACGACTAGCAAGAGTCTTTCCAACCTCTAAATGGAGCTTTACTGACCTTCTTTGTTAGTACTCAAGTATCCGTGCGTTTTTAAAACTCAGGTTCTAAAATCTGTCCTTTACACTTCAAGATTTCACTAGTACACTTGCACATAACTATGACGCAATAATTTAAATTTAAAAAAAAATTATTGAATCAAAATAAAAACAAAATTATGTGGAGTTATGGGCGCCGAATGTTTCTATGCGAATTCGTAGTAATCCCAGCGAGCCACTAAAGTTCTCTTGGTTCTTTGATAGACTCGGGGTAATGCCCGCGCAGCCCTAGGCCTTTTTCGGAGGGCGAGCGCACACGCGGAGTGGTTTCATATTTGTTTTAGAACAATGTTTTTGAAAGATAAACATAACCTCGAATGGTTTTCTTTCAGAATACGTAAAAATAATCTTCTGTCCCCCTGCGGTCCGATTTAAAGTTTGTTGACAAAACACCTGCAAGAATCGTATAAATTCTGCGATCTATCGGCCAACACTTGAAATGCGTGTCTCCCAAATTCAATAAAGTATGACTGATTGATCAGTATTTCTCTATTTTTTTTTGTAAATGGGGTTTGTTCTAAACCGCAATTATTTTGAGGCTTTTGGGATAGATGACAGCACCAGAGATTTATTTTGAAGAAAAAATAATTTAGAATTTTGAAAAACCCTACAGATATTTTTATTAAGCATTTAAAAATGATCACCCCTGCAAAATTTCAGCTAATTCTGATGTTTAGTTTTTCCTGTGCACTCTGGCAAGAGATTAAAAAAATTAAAGAACAAAGCGTTGCCAGTTTTTTTTACTTAAAATCTGGGGAGAAACTATAGCCTTAAAAGTTTTTTTGCCGATGGCAATAGCCTCGGAAAGTAGGCTAACATTATTATTAAAATAAAGGAAAATTTTTGGCGCCCTTATAAATTTACAGAAAAGATTTGTGGTGTAGAGGGCAATCGGTAAGGGAATTAATCGGAAAAAAGTTTTTCCTCGACCAGGATTTGAACCCGGTACCTCTAGAATACGGGGTTCACTGGCTATTCGGAAATTCTTTAGTCCGATTCATTTGTTAGTAGTGGAGTGATCTTTGAAGCCTACTGCTGCTTTAAAAACCTAGAGATGTTATAAAAACAAGGAGGTACAAATTCACGATTATTAATTTATACGAAATTTCTATTTATCTTGCGATACACGACATAGCATTTTTATTGAAGTTGTCCGACTGCGAATTTTTAACTAATAATTATAATAAATAAACCGTGTTTCGCAAGCTCCTACGATTCTTGAGTTATTTTTTTAATCCCCCTTTCTGCTCTGGCGTTTAGGTCTAAATCCCTCTAGAAAAAGAAAACTGCCATCCTAGGGTGTGCTCATCAGATCGGTCTGGCGAGCGGGTAGGGGGGGGGATGAGCCACAATATATCTCTCAGGTCGCAGTGGAGGGAGCTGTAAATTGCACCAATCAGAACAAACCTAACCTACCATCATTAAAAACTAATCAGTTTGTCGTCTGGGGCCGTAGAATTTTTGTGCCATCTTAATCAAAATCGGTTTAGCGGCTTTTGAGTTATCGTGTTGCAGACAGACAGACAGACAGACAGAGAGACAAACAGCATCACAACATTGGGTCTTTTTTGAACCAATAATTCATTTTTGGTGAAAATAAGAAGTTTTTGTTGCCGATCCCAATAATCTCCATGTACTTGTATGGATGGCAAAAACATTTTCCTAGCATTTAGTATCAAATGTTTACAATTTGTACTTTTTTTAACTGCAAACTTAAACTTGAGTCAAAATTAAAACTTCTAAAAACAATTTTTGGAAACAATTCTGTTTCACAACATTATGGGCTCTAAGGACATCGCGTATAGCAATTTCAAATAACAAACATTTTTTGCAGGGATATACCAAAAATCCCCGCATTTAAAGGATTTTCGAGTTACATTTGGTCCCTGTTCTGGTTGCTCCAGAACCGGAACCGGTCCTTTCGATTTAAAACTGACATCCCATTGCAACTTAGTTTGGTACTTTGGTTGTAAACATAACCTTTAACATATTGCAAAATTATAGGTATTCTTTTTTTTAGTAAAATCAAAGATTTCTTTACAAGATTATATATGACGTCATATAATAATCATAAATAATGTCAACCAAAACCGAGACCAAATTCTAAATCGAAAATCCCTTTATTTTGATCCATGCGCACACAACCATTTTTTACAGATTTCCTTTTATGAACCACCTCCATTCCTTGCCAAACGATTTTTTCTAGATTTTCTCGAGCATGTTTTAGGTCACTTAATTCTTTGGTGTTTTAACAGCATATTTTGCAGGCTGTCGAGAGCGCAGGCATCAAGTTTCCCGACTTCAAGAACAGTGGCGTGTCGCTAAGGTCTCAGCGAATGAAATTGCCCGCCAATGTCGGTCAGAAAAAATCCAAGAGTATTGAACAAACTTTGCAAGAAATGAATTTGGGTAGGTAAAGTTTAAAAATTTTCCAAATGCAAAGGTTTTTAACGTTCCAGCTACTATGGTGTTAAAAATAAAAATTTGAAATATTTATATATAATAAAGACCCTATACCTTTATTCTTATTGAGGAAATTTAAGAAAAAATATAACTTTAAAATTGCAAAATTCAAAAAATAGCCAAAATTTTTCTTTCAATCTTAAATATTTTCCTTAAATTTTACCACATTATTTAACTACTATAAGCTAGACGTGGAAAGTTGAGAAGCCCAGTTTTTAGCACATTAATTGATCTCGGGAACTAGCGTTTCAATCAGAGACATACATAAAACATAAAGCTGGATTTTGTAAATATTTTACTAATCAAAATAATGAATCTCTTGTTTCGTTGCTACTTTTAAAAGACAACAACAAAGAACAATCAAAGTAATAAAAATCTTATTTAGTTACTACTGTGGAAAGACAACATCATATTTTGATGAAATCAAAAGCGTATTTTGATGACGGTGTAAAAAAATTAACTCCAAAATATCCTTATCTATGGTTACAGTAACTATCGGTACACTAAAAAATGTCCTGCTACATTATTGAGTTAAGAAAGTTTTTTTTTATTTATTACCAAATTACATTCATATTGTTGTTTAAAAGTTTGATTTGCTTACATACAAAAGCGTTGAACTTTCCATATTTTGAATTGCACAATTTAGAGAAAAATGTTTTGAATCTGACAAGCTTGTCGCTACCTCATCCTTTTATACAATACTACTCCGGTTAAAAATTTCTGACTACCCTAATTGTCTCTATTTTAAAATTCCTCGCCATTTCACAAAACTCATTGCACAACCGGTTTAGCCATAACTTATTTTGCAAATTTACTAGCAAGCATATTACGTACAAAATAAACTGCGACGAAATCTGCTCAGTTTGCAATTTAATGGAACCCGAATCTTTATCGCACATACTGTTTTCCTGTCCTCAGTATAACAATCTCAGGCTTAACTTTCTTAGCAATATGGAGCAACTTACAGATGCTCTCGGCTTTTTTGGCAAAAGAAATTTATAAAACCTTATCGTCCATAATGCGACTAAGGGCATTTTTAAGAAATGAGGTAGCCGTCCTGTATATATTATGTATTGTTCTCGTATATAGATATTTTCATTGTTTTATTTATTTGTTGTCAAAAAAATATTCTAGATATAAGAATTTACATTTCATTTTGTACTCTTATTTTCTTTTCTTATATTTATTAACCACAAATTGTTAACGTTCTACAGTACTTCGTGTAATGGAATTTATTTCTAAAAACCAATGAAGAACTGTAACTGTAACATATTTTGAAAATAAGGTTTACCTTCTCGTGGAATAGCCCCACACGTTCAAGATCATGAAACTTTGAGGTATCATATTTCATCGCAAGAAACTTGTTCTTAGGTGTTTTATACTTATCCAGGTGCATTTCTGTTTTTGTAGAACTGAATCCAATACCAACTGAAGACACCTGTCAAAATTTCAATGAATTAAGAAGTGATATGGTTCTTTTGATGGAACTTAAGTCCGCTTTAAGTACCTGCGAGTTTGAACTGCAATCCTTAAGACACCAATATGAAGCATTGTGTCCCGGCAAGGTAAAATAAATATCTAGTTAGTCATAAGCATACAATACACTACAGAAAGGGTACTTTTTTAAAGTAGAAAAGCAAAGGAAAAATACGAAAACAATTTGCTAAAGAAGCAATTATTTACTATTTAATTTTCAGTGGAACTGAATCCGTTTTCAATTACCATGAAAACGCGGCGAATCGAACTTTTTTTTTTCGTTGATCCTGCTCAAGTTTAATACCACTTTTTTGGGATTCTATCGTATCGAGCTTGCCGAATGACACTAATAAGCTGTTAGCTGTTAACTTACTGGCTTTAAAAAAAACAAACAAACGCGTCCAAATCGCTTCATGAAAACCAAAAAGAGAATCGTATTGAAAACGTATTCAGTTCCAGGTGAGAACATAGTAAAAAAATCCTTGCACTTCTCAATTCAAGACGGACACACTCGCCAACGAACCGGTTAACTGCTCTAGACGAAATGATTACATTACAAGTCAGACGATCGTGCGAAAAAAATTTACACATTCATGGGTTCTGATTAAGTTTTCAGCTACATAAAATAGAGCTCAGCTACATAAAATAGGAGAAGGATAACACAGACGACAAAACATTTCCAATAAAATACACTTAATTTTCTACAAGAAAGAAGAATGATCAATAATTATAGATTTTTTAATGTCAAGTGCTGATAATTATAAGTGAAAAGTATACACTAAAGTCACTAAACGGGAACTTTATAAAACTAACTGAATATTTTTCAGTTTAATTACAATTGATTTTTGAAACTCTCTCAAACTTGTATCAATATAGATCATAGAAGCATACAAATTAAAGTAATGGCACATTCGGTAAATTGTTTTTGTAGAGATTTGTGCGAGGATAGGCCAGATAGAAAACATTAGAGATTCGGGAATTTACTCTATTTGCAGCATACGGTAATTGGTTGAAAATTTCTGGACAATTAACATTCCTTTTTAGAACTTTGAACAATGTGCATAAAAATATTTTAATTCTCCTTCTGCTAAGTGACAGGCTGTCAAATACTCCCAAAAGCTATTCATTGTCACACCCTCTCTGAGGATATTCACCAAACTTCCTAAAATACAGGCACTTCAAGAACTTCCTCTGGACTCCCCTCGATGGATGATACCCAAACATTATACTTTGGAGACCAGATTATAGTTTCATATTCTAAAACCGGTAACACAAGAGTATCAAGATGTACCAAGGGGTTTTAAGAAAAAAAATATATAATCTTTAAAACATAAATTTTTGTTTTCAACTACCATTTACCGTAAACAGTAAAATCCCCTATGTAGCCCTTTTCAGGGGGGCTATTTTTGGAAAATATTCTGAAAATCTTAAATAGCAACTGCCTGTTTTGACTTCATATTTGAATTCTCGCTAAAATTCTCTTTCCAATGGTACCCCAGATGATAAGGTTTACTTTACTAATTTTCGAGATATTGGCTTTCAAAATGTCAAACATTCAATTTCCAAAGGCCCATATCTTAGAAACTAAAGAAAATCTCTTTATTGTGTTCAATATCGATTTTAGGGGTTTTTAGGAGGAAATAAAAAATGACAACAGTTTGACAATTTGACCTTCTACTTCATATTTTTGGAATAATATCGTCAAAATCAATAAACTGTAAATAGGAATGTGCAAACGTCAAACTGTTGTCATTTTTTATTTGCTCTTAAGAAACCCTCAAAATGGATAATGAACACAATACCTTTGAAAATTGAATTTTTGACATTTTGATATATCAAAAATTAGTAAAGTAAACCTTACGATATGGGGTACCATTTTTATTAAGGTTTCCCAAAATTAAGTTAAGAACATGATTTTTATTTGTAACTAATTTTATTATTACTTTCAGACTTTGGTCATCCCCCCGCAACTGCTTTCGAACCCAGAGGCTGACTCGAAAACAAGTACTGGGGAAATAATAGACGTCGTAGGGTCGCCTGGGACGCCAATGAACACTTAGCAATTATTGGTTAAGTGCTTCTTCTTCATTTATTAAGGGATGTGGAGAGTCTCCGTGAGTTATAATTTAAAACACAATTATTTGAGACATAAATCAACTAACAAAAGAACTAAGAAAAAAAACATTTTTTTTTGAGTTACATAAAATTATGTAATACTGTAAAAGATGTTAGAACTCTGAAAGTTCAACTGTTGCTTTTGAACTTATATTTTGTTGTATGTTATTTCCCAGATTATTGTAATTTCAATTTGACAGGATTAATGTTTTCTGTTGCATCAGTATAATGAACAAGTTTGCAGACGAGCAAAACAGTTTGGTAAACTAAGCCGAAGGCGACCTCCACAAATCGAGCGTTTATTCACTATACTTTTTCTACAACTGCAAATAAAACCAAAAAAATAAATTACTTTTAAACAAAAATAATGCAAAAAGTCAACAAAACTAAAGTAGCGGGCGACACAGTACGGCGTGTAAGACGTGTTTCACCCTTATTAGGGATCTTCAGTACGCCATAAGTTTTTATAGACGAATAATAATGCCCTTTTTTAGGACTGGTTTCTCGTGTGCAAAACTTATTTTTTATATGACATGACGTTTATCAGCTAGACTAGACTTTTTTGCTTACATGATTTCTTTAGGTTATACCTATATTTTGTATCAAAATGTTACTTTTAACGTTTCTTTTAATTATATCGTAGATGATTTGTTTCAGGTTTAGCATTAAAAACTGTAATACACCTTTTAATTTTCGTTTGAATCAAAATCATATTACATATGTGCTACAGCCAGAGAACTCAACTTTAAAAACTGAAAGAGACCTGGCGATATCTGTATAAATACATAAATATCGGAGTACACAGGAAATACACGCGATAAATTAGTGACTGATCTTTAATTACACCCCATTCCAAATTGCTGCGGACCAATTTTTTGACACTGACAATGACAGTTCCATTTAGCTTCTGTGTTTAATTGTCAGCCGCCATATTGAAATTAAAAAAAAAAGTTTATAGCGAAAGTAGCTGAATACCCGCAGCTTTGTCTGCTGTTTTTCAGGTTTTTTGCCTTAATCGGTCATAACTTGTGTAGCTAAAGACTATATATGTACCTTCTGCCCAGGGCCCAAATTCTTGAATCACTCGAGTTTCATGCAGTGGTATACGGACCATCTTATCCACTTATTAACGAACACACAACATTGAACTCGTACTGAAATTCTGTAATATTAAATTAAATTCGCCGTAAAATTACAATTTTACGTTTGTGATGCGCTTTTTTTCGCAAGTTTTGATGTTCGTATGTCATATTCGCTCGGATTTGCATGGATTGCTTCTACCCACTCGATGTAAAACGACATCTAAGCGTCAAAAACCGTTCTATTTTTCCCGCCAAAAATGCAATATTTAAATTTTGAGCCTATTTTAATTAAATATTGTGCATTGTGCATACGAGTCTGAATTAGTAAAAATTGACTATTTTTTCGACAATTTTTTGCTAAAATGTCATTCGTATACGAATTAAAGTCGAGTGATTCAAGAATTGGAGAATGCGCTATCTCTCAATTTATCTAGTACTACCATGTAACTAGTAGTAGGGTAGAGTTGTATTTGTAATATTCTTCCTCTCTTTCTCTCGCATTTTTTACACTAGCGTACCTACGCACATACTTGGCGCACTCTTTTGCGGAAAAAAAGCGTTCTACATCTTTTTTTGCGTGATTTTTAATATTTTAGCTAATGGTCGTTGGGGGCTTGATATACCTTTAGTTTACTATAAATCTTCAATTTTTTGACTGCCAATGAAACATTTTTTAAGTTTTATTATTTACTTACTAAAAAAAAATTATTCCTAACAGTTGTGCAAAGTTTCTTTCTCGCACTCCGGTTCGCGTCGTTCGTCTAACTGCTTTTGCGGGCGAACAAGTAATAAATAGCAACCTCGCTTACTTGCCCTTGCAACAAACTTCACAGACTTTAACGCATACACTATTCAATTTTCCACTGCATGTTAAACCTTCTACTGCACCCCGTTGAATCAAATTCTGATCATTGTGTAGTTACGAGCAAATTTTCTATGCAATAAAAAACTTGCACAGCCCTTTTTGAATATATTCATACTTTAAAATAACACCATTGCCATTTTTTACCAGTTGACTTGCTGACTATAAATTAGTTTTCAAATCTGTTAAATACATGGCATTGTTTATGGTGACATTGGTTGGTTCTTATTGTTCATTGTTGTTTTGATCGAGAGGTATTTTTAAAATGTGTTCTTTGTTATTGCGCTAAGCTGACCCAGAATCACTTAAAAATTTCGAAGGTTGATTTTCTAATTCAAAAACATCGAGATCGTATTAAAATTTGTAGTTGGACTTCGAGGTGTCATGGTCGCTGACAAAGCTGACGTCATATATTAGACATTCGGCGTGTTGAAAATAGCAGTTACCACCATAAAAACTTCCACTGTTGCCTCCATTTCCACCACCCGTGTTGTTGCTGCCATTAATGCTATGCATCGACATGTTTGACCTTGACGCATATGATGTGGATGACGGAGATCGCCCTACGCCGAGGTTCGAATTTGTCCCTTGATACTACTACGACTGAAACTTCCATCGCGCATCGCATTGTGATTTGTCGTGAACGTGTCTTACATCCGACATATTGCGATTACCAAAGTCACACTTTAGAGCGAGCACAAAAATGTATTCTAATGCTTTGTTCGCATCTTCCTCCGAAATTTGATCGAAAACATTGCGTTCATTTTGCAAATGACTTGTCGTTTAGTTTATTCTCTAAATTTTTACCGAAATTACATGTGTGCACGTAATTACGAATTTTGGCGTTTCACTCTGAGACAAAAAGCATATACCTACGGACTTAGAGAAAACTCTTACTAAGGGCATCGCAAAAAACAAGTTACAGCGCCTCTGGGGACTCGGTCTCGAAGCTCACACGACAAATTACGCCGATGACATCTATCTTAATCTATGTCCATCAATGTCATCATTCTTTTCGTTCTTTTTATTGAAGTTTTTTAGTTTTGTGTGTTTTTGGCCTTTTTTGAACTGTTACAGTAATTTCTTGGATTTTTGTAAAAGTACAATTCGAAAACTATGCCCAAATGTTATGTCCCAGTGATCCTCTGCTTCATCGCTTTCCACACCCTAGAGATCAAGCTCGCCAAAGACAATGGTTTGCAATGGTCTGAAACGCTTTATAGGTTTAGAGTATGCACCCAACATTTTAAACCAGAAAACTACTCAAGAAACTGTGGACGAAGCCTTCTAATGCGGCATGTAATTCCATCCTTGCTTTTACCGCCAGAGTCTGAAACAGACTTTAATGGTAAGTATCGGGCAAGGTTTCTACATACCAGAGAAAAAACAGCCTATTCAATAGAGTTAATAGCCCACTAATTTATCGTCACCTTATTTGCTTACCGTATTACCGTAATTGAGATGCTAAAAAGAGTTTTTAAACCACAAACCCAAATTACCGTAACCGTATTCTTTTGCCCACATACAAACTGCCAATGTAAATAGAATAGAAAACAACAATTCCTGTTGTTGCAGATTCACTTTCACAAAAAAAATTAAAAACCTAACTAAACAAAAAAACGATTTACCACCTACCAGCTGCAGTTTTTGCTCTGAAATAAATCTGGTTGGTCGCAAAAAATAACCGAGCGGGCCCCGTTAATCCTCCGTAAGTAACGTATTTCGGTTCGGTTATTTTTGGATACGGGAGAAAAATAACCGAGTTTGCCTACGGTATCACCAATTTTGATTGGTCTATTAACGCTCTAATAGGGCATTTATTAGCCTATTTGTTAATTACATTTTTTTAGCCCATTCCGTTCAAAAATGCTGAAGGGTAACCAGTTACACCGAATTTTTTGAAAATGAAGAAAACTCGCAAGTCTTAAGACACTGCTGCTATTGAGGCCGACATGGGAAGTATAATAAATTGTTTAATAATAAATACAATAGTTTCGATATTTATATCTTCGTAAAAGAATAATATAATATATTAAATACGACGCATTTGGTTTATTTCTTAATAGTTATTAGGATCAACAATATTTTGGAAAATAAAACTAATTATTGATGAATTAGGTTTTCCAAAATAATGTTGTTTCTAATGAACTGAAATACGTTAAAAAATACCCGAATTCAAATTTCTCGACGGCGACGCCGCTACCCTTATTCAAGCTTCGAGACCGAGTGACTAGAGGCGTAGACAGAGAATCTGAAAAAATTACATTTTTCAAGTGTTTTTAATGTTTTAAAATGTTTTCCTATAAGGTGATGTTATTAGGTTTCATCAACGAGCATATATCCTCGTTGGTTTCATGAAATTGAGTAAATTTCCCGTTAGTAACATAAAATAACACCAGGAACCTATACAACTAAAAACTAAAGGTGAGTAATATGCTTAAATATCTTTTGGATGGAACCTTTACCATCCTATTTTTTTACATTTTGTATAGGTTATTTAAATTCACAGGTCTACCTCTTTGAATAAAAAAAAAATGTTTGAAGTTTTTTTTGTCCCGTTAGTAAAACATTTTTTTGGTACAGTTTTCGCGAAACTAATAAACATTTAACTAATATTTTTCGAAAAAATTATTACTTAAAGTCAATGCTAAAAAATATCATAAAATTATTATTATATTAACGACATAAGATATAAATATTTTTAAAAACGTCCCATTTTTCTTTCTGTTTGTCCCGTTAGTAATCATGGAATCGCCCAAAGACTATTTTTTGTAAAATGCATAATAACAGAGAAAAGAGGCGGTAACATTTATTATGGATAACTCTGTACATCAGCCCATCACCGACTGAAAATAAAGTCCTATTTACAAGGCATCTTAAAAATCAGAGCCCGCCCCCCCCCCCAAAAAAAAAAATTGTACTATTTACAAATAAAAAATTTGACAACTGTCAGCGTAATCTGCTGCATGCTATTCTAAATGAACTTTAATTTTGAGTCAAAGTGGTCAAGAAGTTGCCTCAGCTACCACCAACGCCATTTTCTTTCCAGTTCGGAACGTTGATTACCTGGCTATTATATGATAAGTTTTTGGTGTGTGGAAAATCCTTTACTGGTGCAGTTTAGAGGAAGGATGTTTCACGAACATTGAAACAGATGCGCAGTGTCAGAAACTGCAACGAAAATGATAGTTTGTTTGCTGTCGGTTTTTTTCTTAATGTTTAATTATTAAATGGAATTGTTAATGGTATGGTAAAACCAGTGGTCCGATTTAACTGGGAAACAATTGTACTTGCTCTTATTTTCTTTAAGGGAAAAACGTCCAATATAATACATACAGGATGTTACAATAAAAAGTCAACAAGGGCTTTTTTAAGTATTTCTTTTGGTTGGAAAACACTGTATTTTTTAGTTCACTTTTAGGTAATTTTTATTTACAAACAGGTAGGTATAACCAACTATATTTTGTCAGTTTGTCAATACGAAAGAATGTTTGCTAATGAAAAATGTATGTATACCTCATAATAATGTTTATTCCCATCACCTATATAAGTAGATATAAAAAACTGGGTTGTTGATAGATTTTCGTTTACTTCACTAAAAAAAAGAACTACAAAAAAAATAACAACGGTAAATAAAATAAAATTTAGCACAAAGAGGCTGGAACATAAAAATTTACAAGAAAAAAACTCGAAATTTTAGCGTTTAGGATAGTTGTTATATTCTACACATGTACATTAAATATACACTTTGGAAAGAACCGAGTACAAGATGGGTTATATATCCCTAAACTTTAATATATAGTTCAACCCTTTCAATTCTAAAATGTACATAATTTTTAGCAATTTTTGTGCATTTTACTACTTTACTACTTACTTACTTATAATTTACTAAAATTGTGTACATTTTTCTGCTGCCTAACAACCTTTATAAACAGTCTTTTTCTCAAAGCCTGATTATTTTCTAATTAGTTGCAAAACATAACATAGTTTACATTGGTTCTAAAGTGGATACACAAATTTACATAGTTCTTACATAAATAAAGTAATAATAACGTTTTTATTAATATTCATCTTACGGCAAACATACAAAAATACCCAGAAAATGGATTTTCAAGATGATATTTCGTCCAGATGTAGTACAACCAATTAAAAAACGAGCTTTAACTACGGTTGGGGTCCAGTCTTATTCTTTTTCTTGCGGGTTCTTCCACTGGAGTAACATCACGTTTCTTGGGTACATTCTAAAGAAAATTGTTTTTTTTTTTTTAATTTTTTACCGCAGATTTAACAGATTAAAATAGCGTAAAGAAAGCCTGTCGCAGAACAATACCACGTGGCTCGAAAACGCGCATAAAAAATTGCGCAAGATCAATGTAGAATCGACGATAATCGCGCGAAGCAAAACATCGCAAGGTCATAATATCCTAATACAGCGTCCGGACGGGGTAAGGTCCAAAATATTATAAACTTTATGAACTTTTTTTTCAAAAAAATTGACTTTATGAACTTTTTTCTAAAGTTATGAAGTAAATGTGAACGCTTAATATCTATTATTCCACAAAAACATTTATTAAAGAAAACTTAAAAACTATAAACACAAATAAATCCCATTTTTCTCAACTATAATCAGATAAGTGTTAAACAACTACTCATCTGGCAAATTCCTTGATAGGTATTGAATTACAAAATGCACACCTGTCGCGTTTTGCCTAAATTTAATCTATGTGCGCACAGAACCCTGATACCGATACGATTCAAGATCTCTTCTTGCCTCCTATCTTCCAGTTTGTCGACTAGTTTCTACCTTATTGTGTTTTCTCAGGACAACGCAGGTTTCCAGAAATTTTTGGCTTGTTGGAGAAGTTGGAAATTTCTGGAAACCTATGTTATTCTGAGAAGACCCAACAAGGTCAAAAGTAGTCCACAAAAGAAAGAAAAGATCGTTCTGAAATTTTTTTGGATTTGTTTCCAAGTAGGTATCAGGGTTCTCTGCAAACAGAGATTAAATTGTGACCAGAACGCGACAGATGTGCTGTTGGTAATTCAATACCTGTCGAGGTATTAGCAAGAGGACTAGTTGTTTTACAGTAGTCTGATTCTACTGCAGGGAAATATGCTTAATTTGTGTTTATTAATACTCAACCTTCTTGAATCTATTTTGTTAAGTCTGACTTTTTTTAAAAGTAATCCAAGAGTTCAGATTTTTTCTTATTGACCTTTTTTCCACATTTTTTGTTTCTTTTTCTGTGCAGGTTTTCACCAAGTCTTTGTTTTGAAGGGCCTGCTTCAACCGCTTCTTTGGGTAATGTCGTTTTCAAAACGCTTTAGACTTTGCCTTTCCGACTTTTTGTTTTTCAACTCTTCTTTAACCATTTCTTCATGTTTCTCTTTTCCTCTTTAATCTTTTCTTGTTCAATTTTCAGTTGTTCCTCATAGTGAGCTCTTGCCCTTTTAACCCAAGTGTTTTTCACCTAGAAAATACATGCGTTAAAAATTGTTTTTTTTTTGGCATCTTCGCTGTAATCAGACATTTTTCAAAATCAGCTCTTCCCTCAGGTCTATTATGGAAAAAAAATAGTTTAGTAACCAGTTCAACCTCATGACGTGGGCAGAGATGGCGCTGAAAGATAGAGAAGTGGAAACAGCCTTCAAGGACGTGTCCGTGAGAAAAAAAGGAGTGAAGGGCAGATGCCCCCAGGGTAGCTGTCTATCGCCCCACTTATGGTGTCTCATAATGGACAGCCTACTAAGAAGACTTGAAGAGGAAGGTATTGAAGCCCTAGGCTACGCCGACGACGGACTTGTCATAATATCCGGCAAGTACCTCGGTGCGATTTGCAATAGAATGCAGAGGGCATGCAATATAATACAGGAATGGTGTCGAGAAAACACTCTTTCTGTAAATCCAACCAAAACAGCGACGATCCTCTTCACCAAGAAGAGGAAGATAGTTGGGTTCAAACCACCAACTATGTACGGACAACCGCTGACATTGTCCCGGGAAGTAAAGTACTTGGGGGTGTTGTTGGACGACAAACTAAACTGGAACGCTCACATTGACCATGTGAAGACCAAGGTTAATGGGACGTTCTGGCAAGTTAGGAGGAAATGTGGATCCAGTACGGTTCCGTGGTTTGGTGGAAAGGAACCAGTACCGATAAAAATGCTAGGAAGCTAGACAGCCTGCAAAGACTGGCAGCCATAGGCATAACTGGCGCAATGAGGACGACCCCAAACTCAGCTCTAAACACTGTCCTGGGACTGCCGCCGGTCCCCCTCTGGATCAGAGGGGAAGCCATGGCAAGGCACCTAAGAATCCGGGATGCGGGGCTGTGGAAAAGGGGAAGCGAAAAGGTCGGGCACCTGGCTATCACCGGGATGGCGGAAAGAGAAATACCCCTTTCAGCATACAGGATCGAAAACCCAGAATACAAAATCAGGGAAAAGAGGAAGTACAGGGTAATCATACACCTAGAGAGGCATGGACTAGGAACGAAGTCGACCTTTCAGGCAATGCCATGATCTGCTTCACAGATGGATCGAGGCTAGCAGATAAGGAATCAACAGGAGCAGGTCTATTCATAGGAAATAGGGAGATAAAGAAGAGCTACCCACTAGGTCGGTACGCAACGGTTTTCCAGGCGGAGGTATATGCCATACTGGCAGCCGCACAAGAGGAAGAATTAAGGACCGGGCAGAACATAAGGTCTACATCTGCACGGACAGCCAGGCTGCCATAAAAGCACTTTGTAAACCTACAATGCCAAAAGGACTGGTCCAGGAATGCGCGTACGCCCTCCAGGATCTAGCAGGGGAAAAAGAGGTTGAACTTGTCTGGGTTAAAGGACACATGGGGATCCCAGGTAACGAGATGGCGGACGAGCTTGCAGAGGTCAGATGAAATCTGCCACCAAGGAATGGACCCACACAATACTAAATCAGGAGTGGCAACATACAGGGGACGCCAGGCAAGCCAAGGAGCTCATCCAGAGCTTCAGCAAAACAAGAAGGGACTGGTTACTGCGCAGGAAACGAACAGAGTTAGGACCCCTAATAGGAGTCCTCACTGGACATTGCGCGCTCCAAAAGCACCTGGCAAGAATGAAGGTAGTGCGGGACTCAACTTGCGGAGAGTGCTGGGAAGAGGATGAATCCTCACACCACTATCTTGCAAGGTGTCCGGCCTACAGAGGAATCAGAGAGGGAATCTTTGGAGAGGAAGTTTTTGAGACGGAACACCTTCCGACGCTGAAATGGTCGGATATCCTGGCCTTTATCCAAAGGATGGGAAAGTTCGACCGTGGTGGAGTGGGAGCGTGAGGGGGAAGCTCTAGGGGATAGTGAAAAGGCATCCAGGGTATCCATACGAGAGGGATATTCAGGCCAATTTAAGAGAGAGTAAGGCAACATTCGCCTAATAAGACGGATATAACAATGAGCTTCAGGCTACTGCGAATATAGGGGGAATCAAGTCCAATTTACTCTCCGTGCGTAGAGCCTAGTCGCCGGGTCGGGAGCCCCCCCCTTATTCTATTACTACTACTAACCAGTTCAGATGCATTATTTTCAAACTCGATTTCCGATGGTTCTTCATTGGTTGGGACTGAATGACTTTAGTAACTGTGACGGATATTATTTAGTAGGCCAATACTAATTCGATGTTGAATCGACGGAGAAAAATCTTAAACTTAAATATAACGGTCTTTGCTGTTGAACCATTGAAAAAAGAACTACATCTCTCCGATACTGAATAACTTCAGTTGGTGTGCCAACACCGGACTTTTTGGGTGGAAATAACGAAAATTCCACCCAAGATCTTTTGATCTTTTGTTTTTTAGTTTCTTTTCGGTTGAAGTAACTGATTTGGAGGTTTTTTAACTTCTTCTTTACCGGACTTTTTGTTGAGCCGTTGAAGGAAAAACTGCTTTTCTCGGATATTGGACCATACATTATTATTGGCTCACTGACTATCATCAATTGGTGTGCCAAGCCAACACTAATTCGATGTTGAATCGACGGAGAAGGATCTTCATCTTAAGCACACCGGACTTTTTGTTGAGCTATTGAAGAAAAAACTACATCTCTCCGACAGTGGAGCATACATTATTGACTCTCTGACTAAGTTCAGTTGGTGTGCCTACACAGTTGTTGCCCCAACTCTATTACGATATTAAATTGACGGAGAAGGATCTTCATCTTAAATACACCGTACTTGGCGTGGTAATCTAGAGTTTTTTCTTAGGATGTGTTAATATGTCATGGTTTCTGGAGCACCAAAAAATGTTTATTTTATTTAAAGTTGTTAGTTAGATGGAGACCACCTATTTTTAGTTACTGATCCACCAACGGTTTACCATTGGACCAATGATGTGATGTATCGGGACGCCCACGGTTTATCAGAATGTGCAAAATCAAACCCGTTAAATAAAAGAAAGTTCAATCATATAATCCTTCACTATAGAAACTGCAATTCGTCAAATCAATTTTTCATCCGAACCTTATTTAATCAAACCCATTCAATAACAAATTCGAAATTTATAAGACCCGTTTTTAATCGAACCATTGTTTATTAAACTCACTATTTATCAAAACCGGAAATCGTAAAACTCGTTTTTTATCAGAAAATTTTTGCTAAATTAATTGCGCATTCGCCAATAATACATGAACCGGAGGCGTACACGCAGGTGGCGTGACGTCGCGGCGTTTCGATGCATTTGTCGTTCTATTGGCTAAAAGTATTTACAGGTAGTGTTCAATACTTTGTGTATAGGTGTATAATAATAATAATATAATAAGGTTCGGATAAAAAATTGGTTTGACGAATTGCAGTTTCTATGGTGAATCATTCTTACGATGAATATTTTTGTTAAATACGGTCTGATAAATTCCTGTTTTGATAAACTATAGGTGTTCGTGTACCGGTTAAGTGACTGACGGGCAAGTATTCCCAAGTTAGACAAAAAGTTACCGTCTAGACATCTGCTAGTTTCAGTGGTCCATTGAACGAATACCTGAAAATTTATATTGGGCCAATATTTATCCGTCACAAACTGTTTATAGACTAAGTATACATTTTAAATGCCGGGAAATTACTCCATTGCATTTTTTAGGCCAATAGCTAACTTGCTTGAAATTATTTTTTAGAAGAATTGTTGGTAGTCTCATCAAATTTTTTTTGATTGATTTTGATATTAGTCTCATCAAAAACATATTAGCAACATTATTTTGTTTTTAAGTAACTGACTAATCTGGAAAAATTCAATTTATGAAAAACATTGGCAAAGGATCGAAAATCATTGTGCGGTATTTAAGTTTTTAAGTAGGACATCTTATAAAAGTCATCCGTGGAAAGTCTGAAGCAATGAACTTTTGCGCTTTTTTAAAGAAATTATGAACCTGGATGAAATTATCAACTTTATGAACCTAGTCCGGACGCTGCTAATACTAATATACTGAATTAAGTAAACTTACTTGTTCGTAAAGATTTGGAGTAACCCAATGGCATGATCCTGATGGTGTAAAGTCAATCAAAAAATCAAGAAAATTAGATTAAAGAGGTTTGTCATTTAATATTTCAATAATAAATACTTTCGGTTTTATATATGAACAGTTACTTCAATTTTCGACCTTGCCATATTTTGATCCACGCGGTATTGTTGTGCCATATGTTTGTTAAGCAATGTTGGTTTAATGCGACATTTTGGCCGTGGAATCAAATAGACCTAGATTAACCATCTGTCCTTTGAAGGTGATAGACATATATGTATGAGCTTAAATATACGCCCTTGCAATGCTTTCGGCGTGCACAACTTTGTAAGCAGGATGTCCTATATATACGCCTATACCTTTCTCTTTTACTCGTTTATCACTCTTATTGTCTCTTTCTGGCGTCAAAGCTTAGCGGTTCTACACATGCGCGGCCATCGTCAACGGTTAACCAACCAAAATCCAGAAAGATAGCTGTGCAGTTGTAAAAAATTTTCTATTTGTTTACGTTTTTAGAAAATCAGTATTTTCTATTTTTACATAAATAAATATATGAATAGAAATAATTTTTAGGTATTTTCACTGTTTTTCCTTCAAATTTTAAGAAAAAATAGCTACCAACCTGTGGAACTTCACTTTTGTTGTTTGGCGGCATCCACAAACACAGCACGTCTTTTTATGCGGCAACATCTTAAGCTCCAAGATATAAACAGTTTTTATTATAACTCCTAAAAACTTTCGCGTAACCAAAGATTAAAAATATCACAATAAAAAAATTTGCATAAACGAAAACGCGGAAAAGGACTATGTGTGATCAAAACAAATCAACAAAAATGGCGTCTCGATCGAAGAGCGAAGACGAAGCTCGCGAAACCGGCCGCCTCGTAAAATTTTCGCGCATGTGTATAGGCGCGGAGCTAAAACGGCTCGATGGCCTACTAGATTTTAGATCTTGCTTACAAGTTTGGCCTGGGAAAGGCCTATATTTAACCTCATATATATATGTCGATAGACAATATTGAAATTGAGCGTAAACTAGAGTTTTGCATATCTATTGTCTTTATTTTTTACTTTTTCACAACGTTTCAATTGCTAATGTATTGCTAATCAGTATACTGCTCGGTATACTGATTCACCTGATGACGATTGATGAAACATTAGGAATCGGAACGTTGCGAAAAAGTAAAAAATAAAGACAATGAAAGTTCAAAAATCTAGTTTATTCATTCTTTTCATGGAGCACATAAAAAGCACATAATTCTGAGATATTTTATGTTTCTTTCAGGTTATATTTAAGGGTGGGCCTGATAGGTTTATATAAAAATATATAAAACTAGCAAGCCCTCAGTTTTTTCTACTTTCTTCAAAAACTAAAAGAACACAAAAATCTTTGAAAAGGGACGAAATTAGCAAATAAAAAGCACATAATTCTGGTATAATTAAGTTCGGAGTTTTGTGAGGTAGGCCAGCTCGAGGGAACGCTAGGTTTAGCTTTTTATATATATGATTTTCGAATTTCGGCCAGATATCAAAGCAAAGTATAAAAATAGCTTACCTTTTTGTCCCAATGTTGTTGCATATACTTCAGAAGAATACTGGTTTTTTCTGTCACAATTACTATAAAATAAATTTTGTTTCATTAGAACAAAAAACGCAAAATTTTTAATAATTTTTTTGTTTCTAATTTTTTTAAAGTAAACTTGGGTTGGCTAGAAATAAATAGGTAATAAACATGATAAATAAAATGGTCTAGGATATTTGTTTGTTTTTAATTTTGTACCTAATTTGAAAGATGTTCTAGTGAGACTAAAAACGTCACAGCAGGTTTTTATAATCAGATTTGAAAAATCGAATTTAAAGAACAGGGTTCTCATAATACTTTTTTATCACCAGTTTTTCTTGTGGTTTTTCCCGTTTTTGGACTTTTTCGAGGGGGTAAACTACTTGTGAAATTTTTGTGCAATTCTATGATGTCCTGTAAAATAAAAAAAAAATCGAAAATTCTGATTTTTTTTTCTGAAATTCTTTAAACTTTTTGTGCAGTTTTATGAAATGTATTTCTCTTTGTGAAATTTCGTGTAAAAATGTTTTCAACCCCTCAAACTTTTTGATGAAGGTCTAACAAAATAGATTTAAAACTCGCGGAAAAACTGTGCTTTTTTAAGAGACTACTTTAAAACGTGATATTTTTGTAATTTGTGTTTGGAAACCTTTCTTTAAAAAAAAGTAACAGGTTTTTAATAATCAGATCTGAAAAATCGAATTTAAAGAACAGGGTTTTCATAATGCTTTTTTATTGCCAGTTTTTCTTGCAGTTCTCCAAAAGATACTTACTTTGTTCAGGAGGAATGTCCTTTGTAGGAATATAAACCGACGGCCTTTTTGTTGATAGCCTACTGTTACCGTCCAAGTGGAATTTTGAGAAGTTGTGTTCATCATAGGAAGGTAGGCCCGCAAGAAACTGTGCGACTGACTGCATAAATGAAATATAAGAGGTTTTTAGCATAAAATTACAAATAAGTAATAAAAATAGAAGCAGAGATAATAACTGCCAGAGTCTTAGCTGGGATTCTTTAATGAATCTAAAAAAAAATATTTTGTGGATTTTTATCCCAATAAAACTTGTTTATTAATATGGCTTAGGTTTAAAAATCTTTTAAAATTGCTTCAAATTATTCACTCTAATATTATCTGAAAACTTATTATAAATTTTTAGTCTACTTTTAATAATGTAATGTTTTGCTAAGGAGAAAGTAGAAATACAGATTGAACCATACTTGTTATAGATACCGCCCCATTTCTACTGCTACTGTTAGCTATCCCAAAATGTAAAACTGTACTACAAATGGGATTCCACAAGTGCAAAATAAATTAATTAATGTTTCCTAACTCATGTGAAGGAACTTTTGCTGTGTAACACCCAAAACTTTGAGTTAACATCTGTTGTGATTACCACAAATTTTGTACTTTCAGATGCACTTATGATTTGATTGATAATTTAAGTATTGCATTTAAAAATTAGTTAGTGATACAAGGCGTAGGCTTAGTCTTTTTTTATCCAAGCAGTCCTAATAAAAAGTTGAGAACTTTTAACTTTTATAACTAAAAATGTAACCATTACTATAGCTAACAAATAAAAGAGTGCATGTGCACTTTTGTAGTTAAGTTTTCAAAAACACTATTCTTTCTTATCAAACCTTATTAACAACAAACCATAAATTAACAAAATTTCTAAAAAGTGACAGGTATCTACAGGGTGCGTCTATATATCAGTGGCGGCTCGTGATCGAGCTCGTAATCTATGAAGAGAAGGTTCACAAATTTGAAAAATTGACAGTGATTTTTTTTTGTAGGTTGCACGACTAAGTCATGTCCATTTTAAACTTTCTGTTTCTAGATTTGCCCTTAGTGGTTTGCGCCAAGTCAATTTCGGGCTTAGGTCTCAGTTTAGGGGCATATGTCGATAATTTCTATCCCGTGGGATTTTTTATGAAGGAGTTTTGTGACTATGTGGGATTGATAGCTCTTTAGTGACACAATCAAGTGTTACCAAGTGATTTGTTCGCATCCGTGTAGAAGGGGTTGATATGACGACATCTTTCAATATGGCGGCCAAAAATTATAAAAAATACAACTTTCGCAACCGGGGAATGATTATACTCGATTCAATATAACTTGAGGGCGAGGATTCCAAAAAATTTACTTTCAAGGTCATCTGACCTTAAATGACCATGAAAATCGCAAAAAACGAGATTTTTGCCATTTTCTCATGCCAAATTGGGTCCTTAGAATTAACAAATTGCAAAAATAACATACTAAAGGGCGCTGCTCATTAATTATTAAAGCCAAGAGAACCAAATTGGTTAACAAAGATAAGAAGGTCAATTCCAACAATTTTGTTAAAAAAAAATTGTTCAGCTATGACGCGTTTCAATATGGCGGCTGATATCTCAAAATAGAGACCTATAACCACAATTTATTTTAGCCAATTACGTAAAAAAGTAAAAATAACAAGGTGGCTATCAATTCTTGTTGAATTATCTCTGCTTAATATGAAAAAAAAAATTGTTGATGCATGACCTTGATTGACCTTGAAAATACCATAAAAAATTTAAAAACCAGCTTTTTGTAGTATTTTTTTACAATTTACAACTACGCAAAAACTTTAAGTGCCGGAGATGAAATTAACATCTTGGCCACAAACAAACACTTAATTTTAAACCTCTCTACCTTTTTTTTTATCTGGCGTCCCAGATGTTTATGATATACCCCGGTAAAAATGACCTATATGCCTGTTGTTTTTAGTTTCTAAACTGTGAATTTTATGTTCTACTCACTTGTCTAGCCAACAAAGTCACTTAAATTACCTATAAAAGAGTTAGCATAAGTTAGATATACAGTTAGATTTAGATGCCATTTTCCAAAGTGGCGATCGAAAAATCATAAAAAATACAATTTTTGCAACCGGTGCGTGATTATACTCGATTTCATATAACTCGAGGACGAGAATTCCAAAAAAATCACTTTTGAGGTCATCCGACCGCAAATGACCTTGAAAATCGCAAAAAACACTATTTTCGCCGTAAAAAAAATCTCCATAATTTAACGTTTTGTTACACCAACATCTGGAACGCCAAAATGTTAGAGAGGTTTAAAATTAAGTGTTTATTTATGGCTAAGACGCTAATTTTATTTCCGGCACTTAAAGTTTTTGCGTAGTGGTAAATTCGAAAAAACACTAAAAAAAGCAGGTTTTTCAATTTTACATGGTATTTTCAAGGTCAATCGGGGTTATGCATCAACTAATTTTTTTTTCATAGTAAGCGGAGATAAGTCAACAAGAATTGATGGCCACCTTGTCATTTTTACTTTTTTACGAAATTGGATAAAATAAAATGTGGTTATAGGTCGCCATTTTGATATATCAGCCGCTTTATTGAAACACGTTATAGCTGAACAACATTTTTTTTAACAAAATTGTTATACTTGACTTTCTTATCTTTGTTGCAAAATTTGGTTCTCTTCTCTTGAATAGTTGATGAATAGCGCCCTTTAGTATGTTATTTTTGCAATTTGCAAACTCTAAGGATCGAATTTGGCATACATGCCTAATAGTTTGAGGTACATTTTAAGTTAGTCTGACAAAACATGGAATTATTAAGATTTTTTGAAGAGAAAATGGCAAAAATCTTGTTCTTTGCGATTTTCAAGGTTATTTAATGTCGGATGACCTTAAAAGTATTTTTTTGGAAATCCTCGTCCTCAAATTATATGGAATCGAGTATAATCATAGCATGGTTGCAAAAGTTGTATTTTTTATGATTTTTGGCCGCCATCTTAAAAGATGACGTCATATCAACACCTTCTACACGGAGGCGAACAAAACACCCGGTAACACTTGATTGTGTGACTAAAGAGCTATCATTCCTACATAGTCACAAAACTCCTTCATTAAAAATCCCACGGACTTACACATGCCCCTTCACAACAACAGAAAAAGTATGAATAAAAGCCCTTATAAAATCGGTAAACCACAGCAACAAGGCAAAGCAAGCGAATTGGAGCACACCAACCAAATGTGTGCGCCTTTATTGAAATTGGCGATATCCGTCGCTACTCGCTAACGGAAAATATACAGATATCCTGCTAGGCTCCACCTACTTCATCACATGTGCGACTGTTCAGCGTCATCAAGCAGAAGTTCATTTTATTCGGCGGCGAGATCGAGCAGCTGGTATCAAGAACTGCGTTGAAAAGACGGAAGACTGACGCGGCAATGAGAACGCGCGAGACCTGGCTGTGTTAAATTTTAAATACTCATCTAATTTTGATGCGGTGTCATAATAATCAGCGCTGATAATAATCGGCGCTGATAATACACACCTGCCCTGAACCTGCAAAAAGTCGACCAAGTGTCGCACAAATCTGTTTATATCATGGGATTCTAGACTCTTCCCTCATTCTAAAACTACCTAAAAGTAAATCGAAGCTGATCGTTTTTGCAAAAAAAAAATTTTTTTAGTAAAATTATGAAAAACATGGATATTCCATTGCTCTAGATGGGTATTCAAAAAAGCCAGTTTTATAAAAAAAATGTGCATTATTAGTGCAGAACAAAAATATTAAAAGATTTATGTTAAAAAAATTAAGGTCCAACTCAGTGGCCGAGGTATATCTATTCGTTTTGTACATAGGTAAGATATAAACTTTATACACTTCAAAAGTAAGCTTACGTTTATGACATTTATAGTGTCATTTTGGTCAAATTGATTCAAGAAATTTATCAAAAATATGAGATTCGCAAGTAACTAATATAATATTTTGAGAAAAAGTACTACAACAATAATTATTTCAAAAATTCTTTATGTACTGACTCGATTAATTGTTCAGACCACTCGCCAAATCCACTGTTATCTTCCAAGAATTTTTAATATATGAATTTTTAATGTTTCGCTGCTATCTGTTGCTTCAAGAACTTTTGAAAGATGTTGTATATTTTTCTGTAAGTCAACCTTATTATTAAATGAATTAGAAGAAAAACAGCCACTGACAATTTTATTTAGTGTTTTTTTTTTGTCATAATCCAATTCGAAAGGTGACCAAAGTAAATTGCAACAACAAATTCGAGGCAAATAGAACCACAAAAAAAAAACACCAGACTCGCACCTAGTTTTTCTAGTGCCCAGGCATAAAATACAAAATAAAGCATGAATAAATCATTGTTTTCTCTGAGCATTTTCTAGACAAACAAATAAAAAAACCGCCAGTTGGGTATGTTTATGTTAGTTAACCGGGTGTCTCATATTTTTGATATATTTTTAGTGTCAAAAATGACATTATAGCTATGATTAAATGACATATTTATCAAAATGCCACTAAACATTGGCTTAATTTTAAGGGTTAATAAGTATCTGGCACCTATGTATACAACAAATAGATATACCTCGACCACTGCCTTGGGATTTTATTTCGTTAACATAAATCTTTTAATATTTTTGTTCTGCACTAAATATACACATTTTTTTATGAAATTGGCTACCATAAATCACTTTTAATTTTTTTTGAATACCCATCTAGAGGAATGGATTATACATGTTTTTCATAATTTTACTAAAAAATGATTTTCTTTGCAAAAACGATCAGCTTCGATTTACTTTTTGGTAGTTTTAGAATGAGGAAAGGGTCTAGAATCCCATGATATGAGTTTGTTCGACACTTTTGGTCGACTTTTTTCATGTTCAGGGCAGGTGTGAATAATAGGAAGTTTCGGAAACATTACAAAGAATTAATATAAATCAGACATTTTATTATAACTTCTTATTCTGTGTGGAGGTGCACGTGCTCATGTGCTCCTATGGAGGAACCGCCACTGCTGTATATACTGAAATTAGAGATATCAAGAAAACAAAAAATACTTCTATAAGACCTGTGGGAAACGCAAATGAAAGAAAGTACTGTTAAAGGCATGTTTTCAAATTATTTATTCCAATAAATATTCAAAATGACAGCCATTTTGCTCCAAACAAAAGTTTAAGTGATTTCCAAATTCATTCCTTTTCAAAAAATGTTTCTGGGAATATTTCGACTCGCCTCAATTATCCTCTGACGCAATTCTTTCAGGGAAGCTGGCCTAGTTTTATAAACTAAAGATTTAATGTAATCCCATAAAAATAAATCCATAGGTGAGTAAGGTGACCTTGGTGACCACTCAATTTGACCCCTTCTATCAATCCAGTGTCTTGGATAATTCATATACAACCACTGCCTCACAACAGCAGCATAATGTTTTTAATCAGTGATGGTTCTCTTTAAATATTTTCCACCATTATTTCACAAAACTGAATTTGTCTGTCAGGATCATTGTCGCCAAGTTCTTGTAAAATTTTCATTTTGTATTAATGAAATTTATGCTTTTTTAATACCCGCGTTGATACTTGTGGACTAATAGCAACCTGTCCAATAACTTCCACCTGCATTTCTTCGTCCAAAATCCTAGGTCTCTGCCTTTTTTTATTCAGAACAGATCCTGACTCTTGAAATTTTCCTACTAACATTTCTGTCAGGATGTCTTTCATTAAAAGCAAGGGCTCTTCTTAAATAGCACATACCTTCAGCACCGTAAATTAATATCATTTCAATTTTTTCTTTGACACTATAAACCATTTTTGAAAATACTTATAAAAAATAAATCAAATCACCATCACTTTCAATTGTGAAAGACTAAAAAGACCTGTTTTAAAAAAATTTAAATAAAGTTAAGGAAGATGATCTAGATAAAAAAAATGGTCAGGCTAAGCAACTTTGATGAGAAAATAAAATTTAGTAATTTGCTTTTTTTTATTTAGAAAATTTTTGTGCCACAAAGTGAGATTGCATTTAAAACTTTTTTAAATGGACAGTAGCTCTAGAATAATTAGAAAATCTGAAGCATTTTTTTCATAACACATAAAATTAAGATATTTCAAAATTTAATTTTGTTATCACTAACAAATAGCATTTCTCAAGGGCTTTCCAGAGATGTGCTACAAGGGGGGTCTTGCCATTTAAGATTTTTAAGTTAGTGAGGTTGGGCCCGGGTGGGGCTTAAGGGGTTGGTCTAAGGGGTTTGGAAAATATGTCACTTGTATTCCCCCCTGGTCTTATAGAAATGGTTTTTTTTTTATTTTTTTGATATCTTTTTAATTATAGAAAATATAGCCATTGTAAGATTTAAAAGATGCACCCTGTATAATAAATCTAAACCAGGCTTCACCTAAACAATTACACAAATGGCTATAGGTTTTTTAGTTTGTTACATCCATCAGCAAAAGTAAGTTGATATTATATAATTACCAGATTTTAAGAATTCATTATTAGGGCGTATGAAGAGCTTAATTTCTTAAATATGAAAAAAAAATGATTTAAACTTCTAACTGGTGCAAGAAGCCTAAATTTTAGAAAACTAAAAAGGCCACTTTGTTTTAATTAAAATTCTGATGAGTTAGATACCTTAATAGAAACATTTTGTTAAATACCTCTTGTCACACCAATGAAATTGAAGTTAATCTTTCATAAGCTAAAAACTTCATCAACAGTGGCTTTAAAAATGTTGTTGTGACTCTTTTATTAGAACTCTAATAATTCTCTAACTAAACCAAAATGTTGTTCTCTTTTTGTAAATGCGTTTATTCAGTATACTGATATAGCAGGAAAATGCATATCTTTCAGAGATACATAACTATTTTAAGTTACCTGTTTATGGGTAGAGGAAATTCCACTAAAACTGATACAATTAAAACAAGATAAATTAAAAGTTACTATGGTTTCATGAACAGTAAGCAATTTTTAGAACTGAAATTATAATTAACACTATAATAAAACCAAAGACTAATCAAGTGGCTAAAGCCTAAATTTGTCAAATTGTGCATTACATTGCAGGGCAATTGAGGCTTAAGCCTATGCTTTTTATGCATTATTTTTATTCTTATAATTATTTCCCACTTACCCTCTACCTACTAGCCCTATTAGAAAAACTAAAATGTTGATCTATGTGTTTTTTTACGAGTGTTAAGGCTGGTTCATGGTTAAATTCCTTTTCATTTTCTGTAACTTTTCCTGTAACTTTTTCCTTTCGCAATTATTAAATCTCATGTATTCAGATTAGGGAATGATCTTGAAAGTTGGCTAATATTTAACTTTTATGGAAAAACAAGCGGAAAAATCGCGTCGCGCAAGTGCGGGCGGCAAAATATTTGTTGATGTTTTTTAACATCAAAATTATTTTTTTTATTTACCAACAGACAAAAACAGGTTGATTTTGATGTTTTTTAACATCAAAATTATTTTTTTTATTTTATTATTTGAAGCAGTAGTTATTACAGAAATGGATATTGATCATGGTGAAAGTTTCCATATTTTTAGGACAAAAAGAACCCCAAATATTGTAAACAAAAGCCTTTTTCTTAAGGAAAAAGAAAAAGGTAAAGTTACAGTAAAAGAAAAGAAATTTAACCATGAACCAGCCTTTATTTAGTGAATAATCCCTGAATTTTACACTAACAAAATTCTAGAATTAGCTCCCAGTGGTGCTGGTTCAAAAAAAACTACTTGGTCCCAGTTCAAGAAATAGACATCTGGGAAGAATCTGCATTCCCATGTGGAAAGATCTTGATTAGAAGTGTTTCTCTTGCTATCATTTAAAGTTATCTGTCAGTGGCCAGCAATGGTAAATAAGTTGGACTTACCATTATACTGATACTATATTTTTCTGCACATAAAAATCTAAGAATGGATTGAATTTTATTAAATACTTGCAGGAGAAGATTCTCTGACAACCTTCTAGCAAAACCGTCAACAAAGCGATCTACCTCCTTTTGTGAAAGCAGTATCCAAGGTATCTTCAAGTTGTTTTCGTTAGCCTCCTCCTTATTTGAAAGATCTCGTTTTATGTATGCGTTCTTTTATAGCGGTTCCCATTGGTAAAATGGTGCGCCACCAGTGCACAACTGAGTCGGTGCTGCTGTTGGGACCCCCCCCCCCATTGGGGAGCACTTTTTCAGTTTTCATGTTTGGTTGGAAAACTGATAATTTCGGTATTGCACTAAGTTTTTCAATCGTACTAGTACTAGTACTCTAGTAATGTAGAGTGTTCAGAGACGTTTTCTTACATTGAACCCGTTTTGAAAAACTTTTTCAATAAATACGTCATTGATTAGTGACGTCACCACTCTAAAATCTCGTGTTATTAGTGCTTAAAAACCATTTACAACCTAGAAAATTCTGTATTTCTTCCCAACAATTTAGTAAAATCGGCATAAAATTGAAAAGGTTTTGTTTTTTTTTAATTATTTATAGAATCAATTTAAATGTCAATTTTTCCCGCTAGTTGTCAATGACGTCACTTTTCCACCAATTTGAATGGTTTCGAAGCGAGCTTTTTGATCGTTTCTAACTAGCGCATCCGTCTTTTGCATAGACTCCACATTGAAATTTTGTGCCGCTGCCATCTATTGCTTCTCACTCTTTTCGACAAAGAAAGAAATAGAAATCAGTGACAGGACGTTGGACTGTAGACTAGGCATCAGTTAACTGTCAAATACTGTGGCTGACTTCTTATTAACTTTATTTTTGTTTTTTCGCCTTTTCCACAAAGATTTTTTATATAAACATATTTATGAAAAGATTACTTCTATATTTTTGTTTTTTTTTTAAGATGGTGCCGATGAAACATTAGTTTATTCGAGCCACAAGCGCCAAACATTTTTGAAATACTTGCATAAGAGAAAACGCCTCTGGTTTTGAGGCAATTTTTTGACAGCACCAAAGACGTCTTTTCGCGAGCCAATATTTCGAAAGCACATTTTGAAAACATACCGTTTCAACCGCAACGTCACTGTTTCGAACCATCGCCACTAATCGCCAAAATGACAATTATTGAATGACATTAATCAGCTGTGTGTGTGTGACTTCTCGCTTTTTGGATTTGGAAGCTTTTTTTGTGATTTTCGAAATAGAGTGTCCTAGTGTGAGCCTCTTTTTTTGTTGCCGCCAGATAACCTTGGCCTATTTTAATTATTGCTAAAAATTGACCAGTACCGCCATATTGAACCGTGTTCGAAACAGTGGCCGAGGCGCTTTCGCAATCCTTTGAAATGTTTTGAACCTTGACGTAACTGTTTCGCCGCCAAAATAACATTTTACGCCGTTTTTCAAAGCCGTTTCGAAATCATCGATCGCGAAAAGACGTCTTAAGTCAGTGTTATAGCGTTTTCCTTTTGATGTACTGGGCGCACTAAGTGTTTGTCTAACCTTTTCTATTTTGTTTCAAAATAAAGGAGAGAGATACACTCAGTGCGCACTGGTGCAACAAAAGGAAATCGCTGAGTGGCGTACGCATTTTACCAATGGAAACCCTATTAGCGACTGTACCATTCGGTATTACGCGAAAAACGGACTTAAAACTTTTTTTTCGTGGTCCATTTTTTGTTGACGTTTAAATGTCAAATTGGTGGATTATTTTTTGTGTAACAAAAACTATAAATGATTTTTTATTTATTTAATTTAAGGTGTAAACTTATTTAGCATTAAGAAAAATGTACAGAAGAGAAGTGCTATTTAAATTTTCTCCTGTTTTTGTCTGTTGGTAAGGAGGCGTTAATAAGATGTTTACCAAAAGAAACCCTGTAGACATTAAGAAGTCCACCGCCAAGTTGCAGGACCCTAAAAAGGATGTTTCCACTAGGATCAAGCATCTAAAATTGATTCTGGGTAAGGAACATTGGTAATTATGCAGTATACGGTTTTCTGTCATTTTTGATTTTTTTTGAAAAATTCTTTATGGGGGCACCTTCCAGGGTCCCTGGGACCCCAAATCCGTCTGCGCCTGATTTTTTTTTTTTTTTTTCGAGAAAAAAGGGTGCCCAGGGGGGGGTTGTAATGTGTTTTTTTTATTGTTTTGGGTTGGTTTGAATTAGGTTGGGTTGGACTGTGTTGGTTTGGGTTGTTTTAGTGAAAAAAAAACAAAAAAAATCAAGAAAAAAACCAACGGGCGCAGACGGATTTGGGGTCCCAGGGACCCTGGAAGGTGCCCCCATAAAGAATTTTTCAAAAAAAATCAAAAATGGCAGAAAACCGTATACTGCATAATTACCGGAACATTTTCTTATGAATTCTATTTACCCTGTTGACAATTTTAAAACGCAGTGTCGACAGTTGTATATCATAAATGTTACCAAGACAAATTTTTGTTCAAAATACACGTTTTTGACGATCTCATATTTGCATGGGGTAATTATGCAGTATACGGTTTTCTGCCATTTTTGATTTTTTTTGAAAAATTCTTTATGGGGGCACCTTCTAGGGTCCCTAGGACCCCAAATCTGCCTGCGCCCGATTTTTTTTTTTTTTTTTCTAGAAAAAAGGGTGCCCAGGGGGGGTTGTAATGTGTTTTTTTGATTGTTTTGGGTTGGTTTGAATTAGGTTGGGTTGGACTGTGTTAGTTTGGGTTGTTTTAGTGAAAAAAAATAAAAAAAAAAAACAAAAAAAATCAAGAAAAAAAACCAACGGGCGCAGACGGATTTGGGGTCTCAGGGACCCTGGAAGGTACCCCCAAAAATGGCAGAAAACCGTATACTGCATAATTACCTTGCATGGCCTCACAGAATTGATGGTAATTATGCAGTATACGGTTTTCTGCCATTTTTGATTTTTTATGAAAAATTCTTTATGGGGGCAACTACTAGGGTCCCTAGGACCCCAAATCCGCCTGTGCCCGATTTTTTTTTTCTTTTTTTAATAGAAAAAAAGGGTGCCCGGGGGGGGGGTTGTAATGTGTTTTTTTGATTGTTTTGGGTTGGGTTGGATTAGGTTGGGTTGGACAGTGTTGTATTGGGTTGTTTTAGTGAAAAAAAATTAAAAAAAAAAAAACAATGGGCGCAGGCGGATTTGGGGTCCTAGGGACCCTCATAGGTGCCCCCAGAATTTTTCATAAAAAATAAAAAATGGCAGAAAACCGTATACTGGATAATTATTGAATTGATGACTAAATAAATTGTGAGTAAAAGTCTTATTATGTTTTACAGACAATGTGGACACTGCAGAAGCCAAAGGAATTTTTGAAGCCAACTTTAGTCACATCTACATTTTACTCTATGAAAGTTTTGTCCAAACTGAGTCTAATTTAAAACAACGAGGTAACACAACATTTATTATTATGACTTTTTGTTGTGGAATCCTGTAAAATTTACAGAACCACAAACTTGAATTTTGTACAGTTTACAGAAAATTTCAGAATTTCATGATTTCATAAGATTCTAAAAGCACTCAAAATAATTAGTTTAACTCATTTTAACATAAACAAAGTTTTAATATTCAATAAAAATACAATTACTGCAATTTTACAGGTCAGCCATTCCATGAATAAGTTAACCGCAGGTTAAATCAGTTTATTTAAATTATTTCAAATAAAAACTCACTATGGTTGTGTCAAGTTCATATATGATCCACACACTAACCTGCTTCTCAATTATTTAACTCACAAAAGTCCTTTTAGTTTGCATCTTTTGCCAACATAAGCAAGTGGAAAACCCTAAAAACAATTTATTTTAAGGGCTCATGATTTGACAGTTGCATTTTTTTACAGGCGCCATCAGCTTGTAACTAGTGTCCTGTGAATTTTTTTTAATTGTCTGTAAAATTAAGGGTTTGAATAAGAAGACATGTGTAACCTACATTGTGCACTATTTAGTTTACTATTAAATAATAGAGGCTTCATTTTGTGAAAGTCAAACCAAGAAGAAATGCTCGCAACCATAATTTAACAATGAGAATAAATGTAATATTTTTATTTGGTTAACTATTTGATGTATTTTTATTAAATTAAATACTGGCACCTAAATTTGAATTTGAATTTTATGAAAACTGAGCTCAGTCAAGCTACACCCCCACCCTCATCGAAACTCAATTTGGATTTTGTAAAAATATGTAATAATTATGTTCTAATTTAGTTCCCTTATAAAAAATGTTGTACTTAATGAATAACAGAGTTATTCGCCTCTAAAAGGGGGGGGGTGTATTTTGTACTAATTATGTACTCTTAAAAAAGGGTACTTTTAGTTTACAAAAACCATTGGTTCCTAAGATTTTTGTTTGTTTGTTATGGGGTGTGTAGCTACACAGGTACACCCCCTCTGCTTAGGAAAGAGACTCAACCAAAAGTGACTATGCCAGAATTTGGTACTAATTATGTAGTAATTTAGACTCTTTCTAAAAAATTGCCTACTCTCAAGATAACTTAATTTTTTTTTTGTTTTTATGGGATGCAACAAAAAAAAAATAGGTTATCTTGACAGTAGGCAATTTTCTCGAAGGAAACGAAATTTGTACATAATTAGTAGCAAATTCTGGTATAATTACTTTTTTTGAAATCTCTTTCCTAGGCAGAGGGGGGTGTGCTTGATATCAATCATATCATAAAAACAAAAAAAAAATGAAGTTATCTTGAGAGTTGGCAATTTTATAGAAGGGGACGAAATTAGTACCAAATTCTGGCTTAGTCACTTTTGGTTGAATGTCTTTCCTAAGCAGAGGGGGGTATATCTTGATATCACATCACACACCCCATAACAAACAAACAAAAATCTTAGGAGCCGATGGTTTTTGTAAACTAAAAGTACCCTTTTTTAAGAGTACATAATTATGACATATCAACTTTTATTAAATCTATCTCTTATTTATGGGGGGTGCAGCTTAGCGCCAAGCCACAGCCTGCCCCCTTCTAAGTGTGAATAACTCCATTACTCATTAAGTACAAAATTTTTTAAAAGGGGACTAAATTAGTACATAATTTTTACAATATCAAAATTGAGTTTCATTGAGGGGGGGGTGTAGCTTGACTGAGCTAGAAAACTGTGCAAAATCTTTTGTCATGGAATGGCTGAGGTGTAAGAAACATAGTTTTTTAAGAGATGTCCTCTGTTTATCTTTTCTCAGTGAAACAAACAGCAAGAAATTTGTTGGACAGCTGTTACAATTTTTGACAAATGACAGCTAAATGCAAATTTAAGTTTTGTAAGAAAGCTCTAATATGCGTGAATACTTAGCCAATATAAATTAAGTTTTTAAGTTCTGTTAATTTTGAGGTATAAAATAATGATCTGTTTTTACCATTCTAAATGATCTGATTTTTGCTAAAAATTAGAGTTTTTTGTATGATGTTATTTATTATACATGCATAGGTACTTTTATAGGCTTTAATTTATGCAGTGGTTTTTTCCTTAACTTATTGGCGAAAAACACAAAAAATTAGTTTTAGCACAGTTAGGGTTTACAGTTTATTTCTGCCTTTTTCATTCAATCTTAAATTTTTGTCCCAAAGAGTTTAGTGCTTACATTTAAATTATAGGCTTATAATAATGTGATATTATCAAGTATAATAATTGAATTAAAAATGAGAGTGTTAGTGCAGATAACTGTAATTATGTTCAGTAATATTTAAATTTAAAAAATTGTCACTGCATGAAGTATTGCACCTGGCGGGGGCATAATAAGGAGTTAGACGCATAATAATAACTTTAAAATAATAATAATAAATCTGTTGCACTAAGGTTGCACCAAATTTTTTCAATGTTTTTTAGAATGCACAACAAAGTGGTATCTAAATGGTTTTATTTTACCCCATTATTAAGAACTTTTAAATACCTGTGCTAAGAAACGTTTTTAAATTATAGATCCAAAAAAACTGATATTATAATCAACTAAAGTCTAATAAGTTGCATTGTTGATTTTTAAAATTATTTTGTAAGTATACTAGGTATATTTGAATAAAACAAAGAATATTTTGAATAACTTTATTCTGCATGGACCGATACCACTCAGCAATGCATCGTCCTTTGTTCAATAATCTAACAACTTATTGTAAACAATTCGGCACGCCAGTCGCAGCCGTTCTGATTGGTGGCACGGGACGAGCATAAGACGATCAATAATTTAAACATTGGAGATAATAGCAACTGTACAAAACAGAATGATTAATAATAAATTAACAATACTAGAGTAACAATAGTAATTAATAATAAGTCTAACTAACAATAATAAAAGTAGTGATCCATATACCCAAATATTGATAGTATATCTGTATGTGTTTTTTTTATATTCTTTACAAGTGCTTGTCTTAAAATTTATTTTTTTTTATAGTAGGTAATTTTTAAGTATTATATAAATATTTTTTACTTACTATGTAGGAGTTTTTAGTTTTTAAATGATATTTATAAGTGTGTGTCTTAAAATTTGTCTATGTTTTCTTATAGTATATATTAGGTTTATTTATTGTATTTCTTTTGACTTGTGTAAGAGTGTTACCACTCAATTAACACCAATAAAGAATCTGAATCTGTATATAATACATAAAATACAACATTTGGCAGCCACCCAAATTTATATGGTTATTTTTCTTTTATGCGTTTGCTGTGCGTTTGATTGGTATTTTCTGCTACTTTTAACATATTTTACTTCATTGAACCCATTTATAATAAAGAGAAAAACGAGGAGAAAAATAAAAAAAAGTACTTTACAGTCGATGACCAAAATGCAGCTTATTAGACTTTAGTCGACTATATGCATCCTGTCAATATTGTTTAAAAGGTATTTTCCTTGAAGTAACTACAAGTACTAGGTGACCCACCAAGGTGTCATGATTAACCAGACTATGTTGTGGTTCCTTAGAAACCAGAAAAAATGGGTATGGGTTATTGATTGCTACTGATTTGTTTCTTTTATGTTAAAAAAAGGTTCATAAAGGGAGTAACCAAAGGGTGAACCAATGTGGCAGAAGGTGTACAAAATTATTGGCAGTACTTGATAGAACCTATCTTTTAGGACTAGGTAGGACAAAAATTATAGTTTCTGTAGGACCCGGATGGACCTAGGTTGTGAACCCTTTTGGCACGAGGTGTACAAAATTTGACAGGAGTAACTATAATGTAATCAAGAGTTACCCAAATAGGTTACTAGTAACCTCAAGGAAGAAACCTTTATGTGGCAAGGCATGCTTTATAGAGTGTTTCTTATGTTACCTAGTATTCACAAAAAAAATAATTTTGAAAACGCTATAACAAGAGTTAGAAATTAAAATACCCTTTGTTGTGTCATCCATGGCCGCCTTGATTTATAAAATTGGCGAGCTTTAAGTGGATGTTTTGTTTCAGTTTTATTTTGCATGTTTTTCACTGTTTTCACGGTTTTTTCATAAAGGTATAAAAAAATAGATGTAAGTATATACTCATTATTTTCCGCTAATTAGTTACTAAATAGTTGCGAAATTAAAAAATTTGTTGCGCTATTTACAAAAAAAATATGTTTTGCTAACTTTATATGCAGAGCATCCATATGAATATTGCATAAAATCAAAATTCGCTTAATGCATAATTTGCGGCTAATTAGTTCCTAAGCAGTTGCAAAGCTGACTAGCCATAAAACAAAAGTATTTTAAAACGCTAATTCACGGTCTAGTCTAATCTTATCTAACTCGCTGATTCAAATTTGCGCGGTTTATAAACGCTAGTCCGCGGTCTAATCTAATCTAATCCTACTCGCTAGTTTGAATTTGCACGTCTTGCTGAAGTAGTGTTATGAATATACAGAGTGGATTCTTTAAATGGAACGGTGCTTCTAGCGGCTTTAAGAAAGAGGTTTCAAAAAAAGCTAAAAGCGAATTTTTTATAATTTTTTAGGGACTTTTCGTCTATGATAAAAAATTAATTTTGGGGCCTCCAACCGGAGTCCCAGGTTCCACAAACTATTTTTTTTAAATAAAAAGCTTGTTAAAAAGAAATTTGACGTACTAGTTTTCTTTGACATCTGTCAACCAAACTTATTTTTTTGTCAATTGTTTTAGCTTCAAAATAAACTACATATTTCTCTATTTACTAAGCGGAATAAAGAAAACACCACACAAGGACATTATTGTTGGTCTATTTGGGGGCCCTCACTGAAGGTCCAGGGCCTACCATCATTTTTTTTCATGAGGATGTACCACTTGTGGCACACTTTTGGAAAGCTTGTTAAAAAATAAATTCGATTAAATAAATTTTTTTGACATCTGTCAACCCATGTATTGTTTCACATCCAAAATAAACTACATATTTCTTTATTTACTAAGTGGAATAAAGAAACTACCACACAAGGATATTATTGGTACTCCATTTGGGGGTGCAGCCTAGTTAAATTTACTAGATATTAGATAGACCCAGACATCATTAAACATCATACTCACACACTGATTCAAAGCACACCTCGATTTTCTTTTTTACTCAACCGACAACGACAAAATAGTGGTACATTTAATCCCGAGGCAAAAAGTTTATAACCCGACCGAAGGGAGGGCTATAATTTGTCAAGGGATTAAGCATCACTTTACTCCTGAGGTTTATATACTATTTTATGCACTTTAGAATAAGCAGAAAAGTAAAAAAAATAACTATATTTTTTTATTTATTTTTCAAAAAATCGAACTCTGTAGACAAACCGCCACATGTACCTTCGCTCTGTTTTTATGTCAAACGATAACATCCAGTATGACGAAACGCAGAAACATATGCGTCGCTACGTCAATAAATTTTACTTTATTTCCCTAGGGAATAAATGACCCACTTTATTCCCGCAAAAGCGGGATTAAATGGGTGCATCTATTCCCGGAAGTTTTTAACACATGGGTTGATAGATGTCAAAAAAAAATTATTTCATCGAATTTTTTTTTTAACAACATTTCCAAAAAGGTGCCACAAATGGTACATCCTTCATTGAGGGCCCCCAAATGAGCCGCCAATAATGTCTTTGTGTGGTATTTTTTTTATTCCGCTTAGTAAATAGAGAAACATGTAGTTTATTTTGAAGTTAGCTAAATTTGTTTAAATTTTTGACACATTGCTTGACAGATGTCAAAGAAAACTAGTGCGTTAAATTTATTTTTTAGGAAGCTTTCCACAAGTGGTACCTTCAAATTGAAAAAAAAAATAGTTGTTCAATTCATGCACGTTCATGCACATTTGATAACGTTTTGTTTAATAAAAGTGCTATTTCCGAGCGTAAAAATTACAAAAAAATGGTGAAAATTACAACATTTTAAACTTTAAATACAGTAGACCCGAAAAGTATAAATAAACATTTGGAAAAGTGTGATTACAGCAAGTTAAATACAGTAGACACGAAAAGTATAAATAAACATTTGGAAAAGTGTGATTACAGCAAGTTTAATTAACAATTATATCAAAGTTGGATTGTTCAGTTACTGTGAAGATGAATTGAAGAAAGTAATCCGAGGTGATCTTGGATTTATGAATATCCTTATCAATCATTTATTTCGGCAAGTAGACACAAAAACAATACATTTTCTTTACAATTATAATAAAACAAAACTTACAGTGTGTTATAAAATTACCTGCTTCAAGAAATATCTTATTGTTTAACACAGACTTTGAACATTTTTATCATACAGGGTGTTTTATTAAAAAGAGAGTTAGAATGTCTGGAACATGTTCGAAATATGGTGTAAATTGTGTTTTTAGAGAACCACTAAAAAACAGCCCAGACACTTTTGGATGTGCATGTGACAGATGCCATGTGGTCACATGTAGAACTTGTGAAAACTGGGGAGCCTCAGAAGTCAGATTCTTAGAGCTAATTTCGAGGAAAGTTCGCTACTTTTGCGAAGCATGTATAACATCTACAAGTACCAACCAAGATAAAAATTTTAAATCTTATAAAGCAAAACAAATCATTAAACAAAATAATAGAACAAATAGAAATAAAACATAAAGAATATAAATTGCATATTAAGGACCTAAAAACAAAAATAAAGGAAATCACCACAAAACCCCCATCTGAAAATAAGGAGACACAGTTTACCTGCTACATAAAAAAAAATTGATAATGGCTCACAAACAGAAGTAGTGACACAAGTAGCCATAACACAAACAGATAAAAGTTCTGATACCAATAACAAAAGTTCGGAAATGGAAAAACTAAAAAAAAATATGGAAACATCATACGATGATTTAAGTAGGCAAAATGAGAGTCATGAAGCGGTGATTACAACTCATCAGGAAAAACTGTACAAAATAAAAGAGGCAAATATTTAATATAAAAAACGAAGATAGAGCTTCTAGAAAACGAAAACAACATGCACGTCGAGGAAATTAGAAACACAGAACTCAAGCATTATCAGAGAGAAAAAGAACAATAACACCATATAAAAAAACTATCTAAATGGTTAAATGATAGTGACCAACAAGTGAAGGACCTTTTATAATAATAACTAATGTATTTCTAGATTGTCTTGAAGGTATTTTAAACAAGTTTCCAAATAACGCCAAAATTGTCATCGCAGGAGATTTAAATATCGATTATAAAGACCAAAATTCATCAGATACGAAACTACTGGTCAATTTATTAAATTCCTTTAATTTAACTGTCTTTGTGAATGAACCAACCAGAATCACGCAACACTCTTCAAAAATAATAGATTATGTTTGTAGCAATTTTAATTGTGATAACATTAGCTGTAGCGTTATACCTTCAGGACTCTCAGATCACGAAGCTTTGGTTGCTAAACTAAATATTTCTTTTAATAGACCCAAAAAAGAGCAAGTAAAACGTAGAGTTTATAGTAGTAAAAATTACAATAGTTTTAAAATTTTAGCCAACCAACAAAACTGGTATGAATGTCTAACATCAGCAGATCCAATTCAGTCTTTTCAAGCAAAGAAAAAACGATATTTAATAAAACTTTTCCTCTTCGTAAAATTAAAGTTAAAAATAACAAAAAACTATGGATAACCAAAGGTATAAAAACTTCAGCGCGCAATCTAAGATCTCTTCACACAATATGTAAGTTTACTACTTGTCAAAATATTATTGTATATTATAATAAAGTACCGTTCAATTTACAGAAGGCAAAAGAAATTTATTGCAAAAAAAGAATTAATAATGCGGATAACAAAGGCAAAGAGTATTGGAACATTATAAATGAGTTCAGAAACGTTAAACAAAAACATAAAGATAAACCTAATATTAATCCAAATGATCTCAACATATTTTACACATCCATTGCTGCAACATTAACAAGAAATCTAAACTCCCATATTGATCCCTTATCATATTTAGAACCTGCGCAACACACGGAAATATTTAAATTTGAAAATACCGATGGAAATGAAATTAAACACTTACTAAAAACCATAAAAAACAAAACTCATCTGGTACAGATAATATATCATCAAAACTTCTAAAAAATTTGCCAGACAATGCCATTGACGTTCTAGCCTTAAGCATTAATGGGTCATTTAGCACTGGAATATTTCCTCCATGCCTTAAAACGGCCATGGTAATACCCATTTTTAAGGGAGGCGATAACACCGACCCGTTAAACTACAGGCCTATTTCGCTGTTGAGTACGCTGTCTAAGTTAATGGAAAAAATAGTAAAAAAACAACTTTTGGAATATTTAAACAATCACAATATAATTAATAAAAATCAAGTTGGATTTCAAAATACTAAAAACACTAACGATGCTGTCTTTTCCTTTTTAGAGAGGCTTTACCTTAGCCTTAATGATCTGGAGGTTGCTGCGGCGGTGTTCTGCGATTTTTCAAAAGCGTTTGATTGTGTTGATCAAGGAATACTGATGTAGAAGCTAGATCATTATGGTATTCGCGATACGCCATTATTTTGGTTCTCATCTTTACTCTCAGGAAGAGATCAGTTCGTTAGTGTTAATGAGAGTGCCTCAGGGCTCTGTCCTAGGACCGGTTCTGTTCCTATTGTACATCAACGACCTCTTATCCTTGCCAATCTCAGCGGTGGTTGCTGCTTTTGCTGACGATGCAAATGTTTTATGGACTGCAAAGTCTTTAATTAATTTCTGTGCCACTATAGAAAAAGATTTCTCTTTAATAAGTCAATGGTGTGAAGCAAGCAAACTCTGCTTTAATATAAAAAAAACAAACATCCTTACCTTTAAATGTGCTTTGACTGACATAAAACTAAAAGACGAGACTATCGAAAACAAAGCAACAATAAAATTCTTAGGCATTCACATCGATACACATCTAAAAGTTGATATTCATATAGACCAACTCACAAAAAAACTAGCCAAAGGATGTTACGTCATAAGAGTAGTTGCACAGGAGCTTGGCAAACAAGCAGCGAGGGCGGCTTACTACACTCACAAAAAAATCATTAATTTATGAAAACATCAAAATATTTAATCGCTTGCCCCAAGATATTAAAATCATTAACAATTACAAATTATTTCGCACTACAGTTAAAAAATTTCTAGCAACCAAATCATTCTATAACTTAACTGAATATTATCTATAACTTGACTGAATATTATCTTAACTGAATAACTTAGTAAATAATATAATTTCGTTTTAAATGTCTTGCTTCTTTTAAACTTTAACTAATAACACTATTTGTGGTATATTTATTTAATTGTCTTTTACAGCGCATATCATTATTTTTAAATGTTGTATTTTTTGTTTGATACTTTTCTTTAAATGTTTAGCCACAAGGTAAATTCTTAATAAGAGTATTGCATGATTTAGAGTTTAATTACTTACCTATTTATAATAACAATTGCTTTGTCAATGAAATATGTTTATTTTGAGACAATAAAGCTTATTGAGATTGAGATTGAGGTTTACAACTTGTGGAAATTATAAAACGGCAAAATCGTGTACAAGAGCAGGTTGAAACAAAAAATGCAACCACTCAAACTATTCCCCAAGCCATCCCAAAACTCAGTAAAATTAAACAAAATACAGAAATTTTCCAAAGAAAAACAATCAGGAAATTAGTTATTCTTGGAAACTACCATGCTAAAGGTCTGGCGCGTTATATTCAGCGAGACACAAACAATTCTTGGAAGGTGCAATCTATGATTGTTGTAAATGCAAACAGCCAGTTTCAATTGTAAAAGGCCCAGCAAATTTCAAAAACTATGAATAGTGATGATGTGATGGTGATCTGGCCTGATCACATTGATCTTACAGAACAAGTGCAGTATATATATATAAAAAAAAAGAAACAGCAAATGTTATAATGCTCACGGAACCCTACCTAGGATATTCAATGTCCTACAAAATGAGAACTTACAATAAAAATCTTAAGCTATACAAAAGTATGGCTAGCCAAAGTTTGCATTTTAAAAATTTATTAGACACCAATAACATACTTAGAAAATCAAACTACAGTGACGATGGGAAAACTATTCTAAATAAAGGAAAACTTTATATAACCAAAGCGATTACAAAGCACATAGAAAAACATTATCTGACAACCATTAAGTTGGACAGGAAATATGTATCACAGTTTTCTTTCAAAGAAAGGCTCGAAAAATTATTAAAAAGAAAAATGAACTACTCTCCAGATTTTAGAACGTTTGCAGCTGGCTACCCAGAACCAACCCCAGAAGCTATTAAACGAAAATTCCAGAAAGGACTCTGTGCAGTGCGGATAGAAGAAAAAAAAGACAGGTTTTTAGAACAGGAAGCAGTAGTGAAAAATTTGTTAAACCAATAGTAGAAAGTAAGTGTTTTTTTATATAAGGTTTTAGTCCCGCCACTGAATCAAAAGATGTACTCGAATTTGTCAGTGACTTGGTCTCAAATGGTACAATTACATGTACAAAATCAAACGCCTCTAATCTTGGGAGAGCAGCATTCGAACTAAAAGCTCCTTCAAATTTATCCAAAGATATTTTAAATCATAACCGATGGCCCAAAGGAATTTTGATTAATTATTCTTTGGCAAAAAAAACAAAATTGAGACGCCTTGTCATATATTTTACGCAAATGCCCAAAGCCTTCTTAAAAATTTTAACAATGTGCTTTATACAATTTATTGCCTTCAGCCATTAATTGTTTGTTTATCGGAGACGCATATCACAAATGAAATTGGTCTGCATGAAATCGAGATAAATTTTTACAAGCTGAGATATTTGTCAGACTGTGTTGCCAAATCAAAGCTTGAGTATGAACACCTGGTTTTTAGCTGCAAAACTAAAATTGGGTAATGCTTCTTATGTCGTTTGTGTACTCTATCATTCACCAAATAGTTCGCATGCTAAATTTATAACCTTTAATACCCTAATGGAAAAAATACTCCCGTCTAGTAAAGGCGCAACACTGATTTTGGTTGGCGACTTCAATATAAATTTAGACATTGAATTTACGTACTTGCGAAAGATAAGGGAAGCTTATGAACAAAACGGCTTGTATCAATTAATTAATGAAAGTACACGCGTTACGGAAAAATCAAAATCCCGTATCGATTACTTGCTCTCCAACAATAATTACCTAAGTCATGAAGTTGTTGATATTCCAAAGGTTTCGGAACACAAAAATATTGTAATATCACTACAATTTGGCTCATTCAAAAAAACTAATCAACAAATAATATCTTGTCGACGAGACTATAAACATTTTGAGGCACTCAGATTTCAAAAGTCTTTTTCAAATATGCAAATAATACACATTTAGATGTTCATGCAACTTACAAAGTGTCCAAATCATTTAATAACTTTAAGTTAAAGGTTTGGTTCTCTCCGGAGGTCATGAACTTGATTAAAAAAAGAGATATTTTATTTAAGCAGGCTAAAGAGAATTTAGATTTGAGCATTTGGGATAAATATAAAAAAATTAGAAATGAAGTCACAAAGCTCTTAAGGAGAGAAACAAGACAGTATTATGAGAAAGTAATCGATGACAATAAGAATGATAGTAAATGCATGTGGAAACATTTCAAAGAGCTAGTTGGTCAAAAGCAAGTTAAACCTAGCAAAAAGATCCTATTTGGTGATATTCCATATGAGAACGCAAACGACATTGCGGAGGCTTTTAATACTTACTTTTTGGAAAGCGTTAGTGACATTGTCGTAGGTATAATTCCAGCAAATAACTGGAGCGAAGTTTTAAATTA
This sequence comes from Oxystoma pomonae, assembly GCA_963921995.1. Taxonomy (NCBI): domain Eukaryota; kingdom Metazoa; phylum Arthropoda; class Insecta; order Coleoptera; family Brentidae; genus Oxystoma; species Oxystoma pomonae. Next base: position 101,823,252 of record OY998163.1, read on the forward strand.
CATCACCCCAGCAAAATGTCAGCTTTCTCAATTTAATGAAATCGATGTGTTCGATTTAAATAGGATTTTCTATAGCATTAAGAAAAATACTACAGATAACACTGGAATTGAACTAAAAATTTTAAAGATAATATTTCCTGTATTCGGAGATGTCTTGCTGGCTATTGTGAATGGATCATTTAAAACGGGTGAGTTCCCTGAGACTTGGAAATTGGCGACGGTCACGCCAATTCAAAAGGTTCCCAAAACCATACTTTGTACAGAATACCGCTCTATAAACTCGCTGCCTATATATAAGAAAATTCTAGAACTTGTTATTAAACAACAGCTTTTGGTGTTTTTGGATAAAAACGAAATTCTGGTAAAACAACAGTCTGGTTTTAGAAAGACTCATTTATGTAAAACGGCGCTGCAATATTTGGTATCATCATGGAATAAGAAATTAATAACAAAAAAGTAATAGGTTTGGTATTTATTGACATAAAAAGAGCATTTGAAAAAGTTAATGTAGACTTGTTGATACTAAAGATGGAGCGCTATGGAATAACGGCTTTCGCAATTAAGCTTTTGATATCACTTTTAAAGGGTAGAAAACAAAAGACCAAATACAACAATGCATTCTCAAAAGAGGAATGTACAAGGTATGGTGTTCCACAGGGGTCTGTTCTGGGTTGTTTGTTCTTCTTAATATTTATAAATGATATTGTAAAGCATATCAAATTTTGTAAAATTAAACTTTTTGCAGATGATGGTTTGCTCTATTTTATAGGCAATCCAAAGCAAATAGAACTTTTTATCAACAAAGACATGCAAAATATATCTGACTGGTTAAGGAACAATGGTTTATTATTAAATACCTCTAAAACTAAATTTATGGTTATCGGAAGCAGTAGTCAACTTAAAGCTTTAAAGAATGAAACCATAAAACTTGATATTTACGTTAATAATGTAAAGATTGACCAGGTAAGCAAGTTTAAATACTTGGGAATTTATTTAGATCAACACTTAAATCTAAAAGATCACTGTAACTATATAAAAAATAAAGTTGCTAGAAAAACTTATTTTCTTTATAGGCTAAACAAAAAAGTGTCAGTTTTTACAAAATTAACAGTCTATAAGTGTATAATTGCTCCACACTTTGACTACTGCTCCACACTTCTTTATTTCAATAACATTGAAGAAGTACACTTACTGCAAAAAGCGCAAAATTAGGCATTGAGAGCAATCTTAATGTGCATAAAGCGTACTCCTGTGGTAAATATGTTGCAAAAACTATCATTAATGATTGTCAATCAAAAACTAACTTATAATATGCTAATGTTTATCTTTAAATTAAAAAACAACTTACTACCAGCCTACTTGAGCAATGAGCTTACATACACCCAGGAAATCCTACAACACTAGAAGTCGGACAGATGGAGATTTTTATATTTCCGCCAAAAAAAAACAAAGCGGACACAATATATAATAAGGGGCTTATTTTGTTTAATAATAATAAAATGCCAACAGAAATAAAAAATATTAAATCGTTAAAGAAATTTAAAACAAAATGTAAAAGGCATGTAATGGAACAGGTTGACATTTACCCTTCGAGTGCATCTTGGCGTTAACGAATATTTTAGATGTAATTTATATTATTATGTCATTATTTTTTTTAGTGATCTCTTTTTACTTAAGGTTTTATTTACAAGTTTTTGTTACCTAATGTAATTTTTGACTTATATTTTTTTGCTGAGAGCCGATTATGTGGCTAATAAAGTGTTTATTATTATACAGTTGGGGGCCCCAAAACTTTTTTTTATAATAGGCGGAAAGTCTGTAAAAAATCATTATAGATTCGCTTTTAGCTTTTTTTCAAACCTCTTCCCTAAAACCGCTAGAACCACAGTTCCATTTAAAGAATCGACCCTGTATATTGATTCAATTGATTGTATCAAGCTATGTAACTATAAGTATATTTGCAAATCCTAACAAGGAAGTTAGATTACATTTGATTAGATTATATTAAATTAGATTAGATTAGATAGTTTCGATTGTGGATTTGCGGTTTCAAATCAAGACCTGACTTTTGTTTTATGGCTATTTGGTTTTTCAACTGCTTAGCAACTAATTAGCGGCAAATTATGCACTAAGCGAATTTTGATTTTATGCAATAAGAAAGAGGTGTTTCTATACTTATAACTTTAGAAATATTATTTTGTCTTAACCTTCCTGCCAATTTAGATATATAGGAACGTATAGTATTGATATTGACCTAAGTACATACAGGGTGTCCTAAAAATCCGAGTCCACCCTAATATCTCCCGAACCAAAATAGGCAAAGAAGTAAAATTTCACATAGTTAGATGGCTTACAAAAGAGTATCTTTTTGGGTGAATTGTGCCGCCATTAATGAAGGAGGCGGAGCTAGGGCGGCAATAAAATGAGAAAAACTTTTAAATAAGTTCAATGATTTAGACGGATTTAGACAAAGAACCACCGAATATCTGTTTTCTTAAAAAACAAAAGATCAAAAGATCGCTGGTGGAAAACAACAAAAATTCAATCTTGGATGAGCATCCCACAAGGAACACACAAAGGACCAAAGCGAAAAGAGAAATGATCAAACGATGTTTCGCCCCGGGTAACCAGCGTGGCCTCGTCAGTAGTTTCACTGGTCACCCGCCCCAGACATCATTAAACATCATCATACACTTTGATTTCCAAATTTGAATCACTCACAAATAGGCATCGTTCCGCACTTCCAATAGGTTTACGCTCCTAAGGCGATTAAAACAAAAAAGGAAGTTAAAAAAGTTAACTTTTAATCGCCTTTTTTGTTTTTTATCTGTTTCATTGTTTAACTAAGGTAACATATTAGGTATTTTCCAAAACATACAGGGTATCTTATTAAAAAAAACGTCGCCGCCCTATCCCCGTCTCCTTAATGACGGATGCGATGATTAACATCCAAAAATATACTTTTTTGTAAACCATCTAATTATGTGAAATTTTACTTCTCTGCCTCTTTTGGTTTTGGAGATATTAAGGTAGACTCGAACTTTTGGGACACCGTGTATAATAGTACTCGAAAACAGTGGCGAATTAAGAGAGAGCGGCCGCGCACAGTAGATCGGGGCCATGCTAAGATCGGGACATTGGGGATTTTCTCAAAATGCAAATTTTGATATTTTTATTGATTTTTTTTTTCTAAACATGTTGGCTTGATAGAAAACCAACATAGTATCCCGCTCATAATATAGTCTAGCCAGCTAGAGTTGATGTTTGTGGTAAAAATATTAGATGGCAAAAAATGATTAGAAAAATAGGTCAAACTTGAAGCTTAAAAATAAAACCTATGTATATATTATCAACTGTCAGGCATTGTATGTAGTACTAGAGGTAATATTAGAACAAAATCGAGTTAAAAGAAAAATAAAAATATTTATCGTAATTGTGGGGGAGTGTGGACAATTTCGCTGTTCATAAAACATTAAAAAATGACCTTTTCTTGACTTTTAAAAAAATGGCCAAAGATGGCCAAGCAACTTTTGCCTGTGATGCATAGACCCATCCTCGCTCTAAATAAACCAATCGGCATTGGCTGCCCGAAAGTGCCACTGTAGGATTTATTTAGATTTTAATTCACTCCCAACCTCTAAAAGTTTGGATCAATCCAGTTTTGCCTCAACATTTCAAAAAATAATAAACACTCACAGGTATTTTTGACTGCGGACAGTTTTCTTTTAAAAAAGAGGACTTTGTTTCTTAGAAAACACTCTTGGGATAGAGGGTGAGGTGCGAAGCAAAGAAAAGTTAAAAATTACGAAAACTTAATTTATGAGGAGCCCCAATGCAATGTAACGATGTTTGAAGTAGGCCGTGATTACCCTGTGATTGTTTTATTTATTTTTTTTGATAGTTTGGCACATGAGTGACAGTGACTTTATAATAAATTTCACGCTAAACATGGTTGAATTTAATTGAAACAAAGCTATTTTTAATTATTTGAAAATCAACAGTATTCCTTTTGACGATTCTAAAAGATTACTGAGTGATGTGCTCCAAATGAAACAAATTAATTGCAGTAAGGAAGAAAAGAAGAACTTTCATGAGTTTTGTCGCAAATATTGTGCAACGTTATCTAAAAAATGGAAACTAGCAAAAAGAACACAGGAGAGGTTTTTGAGTACCAATCGATCTTGGTTGTCTTGTCCAGTTAATTGGCCAAAATTTATGATCAAAACTCCATCAAGGCAAATTCGAAAATCGTTTCAACATTTATCAAAGAAACAAAAAATGAGAAGAACAAAGGAACTCAGAAAAGAAAATGTTGAGTAACTAGGTTTTGCGATGGCCTTAAACATGAGTCAAGGTATTACAATGCAAAATTTAAATGTTTGCAGAACACTTAGCTTAGGTACTTACTTGTTTATAAATTTTCTAGGAAATACAGATATTAACAAGATTTTAAACTTCCTACAAGAGAATCCGAATTAAGCAAAGAATATTTTAAAATATTGCGAAAATATAGAGAACCATCAACATAGTTATACAAGGGATGAAGTATTAGCACTTTTTGTTTCTTTGGGCTTACCCAAACAGCAGTATATAAATCAGAGAAAATCAGCGATTAAAAAAAAACGGTGAATTGTATCCCTCATATTATCAAATTCAAGCAGCTAAACAAGATTGCTATCCTACCAAACAGTCCATAGGTAACCGATCGCTTTGCCAGAATAACTCTACAGAGTTTATTAGATCATACCGTTTCCAGGATTGTGACCCAGGTTCAAGGTTAACTTTGTTGGGAAAATGCGGTTTTGATGGAGCTTCAGGCCAAAGCGTTTATAAACAAAAAAACCGACTTTGATGATTCCAGCATATTCATGACAGCATATGTACCATTGAAACTAGTACATACCGATGATTATGCTAAAATAATCTGGGAGAATCCAAAGCCGTCTTCCACTTTTTTCTGTAGGCCTTTAAACTTCCAGTTTATTAAAGAGTCCAATGAGGTAATTCTATGCCTATGCTATTGTTTCATATTGTTTAATTAAGATTAGTGCAATGACTCTTGATGTAGATGCAATTATCAATTAATATAAACATTTTTAGGTGATAACCGAATGCTGGGATTCATTGAAAAATGAAATTGACCAACTTGAAAAAACTAATATTTCTGGAGATATTTGAATAAGTGATGATATTTTCACAACAATGTTTGATGGTAAAATCTGTTCTTGTTTGGCCGATGCAAGTTCGTCTATGGTGTGTTATATTTGCGGTGCTAAACCCACAGAAATGAATCAATTAGAGGTACACACAATAGATAAGTGGGTACTACGATACATTTTAAAGATTTTACCATAATTAAACTATCAAATAATTACGATGTTTACATCGTCTTGTATTTAAATTACTGTAAAAACATTCACCAAAAGAACTTTTGGATATTTTAGCTAATAGAAAAAAAGATACCAAATCAAGAAAACTATAATCTTGGAATCTCTAGTTTACATTGCTGGATAAGGTCAATGGAATGTTTATTACATATATCCTATAATTTGGAATTTAAAAAGTGGTCTGCACGCAGTACGGAAGATAAACAATTGAAAGAAAATAAAAAGCGCGAAGTACAGCAAAGGTACGTAATTTAAAAAAATTATTCTAAACTACTGATTTTCAGAATGTTTTTTTGATTCCCTAATACAAACTCGTTTATAAAAAACACGGCCTGGATGTCCTTCGGGGTTCATTATATCCGAATTTTACTGAATGTATATTATTCAAAACCTTAAACTTGTTTTAGATTTAAGAATGAATTGGGATTAAACCTGGATTTCGTTCGACAAGGCCATGGAACATCTAATGATGGTAATACTTCGAGAAGGTTTTTTCAAAATTTTGAGAAAACGTCAGAAATTACCGGAATAAATCAGAAGTTGATTGAGAACATCTACGCTATTCTCCAAGTATTACCAGCTGGAGAGGAAATTGATGTAGCAAAATTTGCAATTTACGCAAAGCTAACGGCAGAATTGTATATAGAACTATACGGATGGTACCATATGTCAGCATCCATGCACAAAATTTTAATTCACGGTGCATCAATTTTAAAAAATTTTCAACTGCCCATCGGCTACCTCTCCGAAGAAGCTGCAGAGGCACGGAATAATGACTTCCGAAGTTATAGAGAAAACAAATCACGCAAAAGTAGCCGGGTACATACCAATGAAGATATTCTCCATAATTTTCTCATAACCTCAGACCCGTACCTCTCCAGTATTAGAATTTCTAATAACTTTTCACAAAAAAAGACGTCTGAGTTGACAGAAATGGCCAAGTCCTTATTATTATGAAAATATTTTAATATAGGTTTGTACATAATGTGCTGTAAATATTACAAATAAAATGACTCTTTTTTAAATTGAATTATTTACTGCTGTAGTTGCGCAAGAAAAGAAATTTTTATATTCAGGGCACTTGGATGATCTGTAGTATTTTTGTTTCTGTGTATGTATATATGTAGCAAACACTTATAACTCAAAATTTTTGCAGTTTATTTGAATAACATTAGGTAAACAGTGATGGTTTGCGTTCTAGTGGGTCCCATTTTAATGAGGTTAACCCCTCATGACCATTTTGCTAAAAAACACAACTTGTGTAGTATTAAAGTGAAGGTAATTTTGTTCGAAATTCAAAAAGTAAACGTGTATTGGATTATCTTTTTGGCATTTATCAATTGTTTATAAATCGTATGTAACTCCAGTTCAAAACAAATCTATTTAGGTCGTCCGCCATTATGAATAATTAAGAAATGTCAAACTTATATACTTTTTCTGAAAAGATGACGCAATTTGCTTTCCAGAAAGTCCAAAATTATCAAAATCGGACTAAGACTTCAAAAGTTATTACCAATGTCCCGATCTTCCCTATACTTCGATCCACTGTGCCGCGGGGCAATCCCCTTCCTTTTTTGCGACAGCTTCTCCTAGAAATCTTCAAATTTTCAGAAAAATTTAATAGTAAAATTTTTAAAATTACAAATTTCTTTTTCAAAAATTTTCGCTTGCATCTTTTATTTGAAATATCTGATTATTTAAAAAATTTTCCTTGTTGCCTCCCTCTCTTTTGAAGAAGCTGCATCCGCCCTGAAAAGATCTATTGTAAAAAAGAGTAGTATTGATCATCAGTGGCCATCGCCCCCCCCCCCTCAGCTGTCGACCGAACCCATTTTTAAAAAATATTTCATCAAAAACTTAACGAGGCCAAAATTTTTAAAGAATATTTTGCTAAATCTTCAAAAAAACTTGACTGCAACGTTATAAACAATATTGGCAATTACAATTTTAGTTAAATTTTAAACAATTTTTACAAACACCATTCAAAAAGTGTAAAAAACGCATTTTCAGTATAATTTTCTAAATATTTTTGTCTGCGGCGCGATTATTTTGGCAATAAACCTAAAATCAAGACTGTATCCACCCCAACACACTTTGTTTAAAATATTCCACAAATAAGAGAAAAAATTTTGCATGCGGCCGGCGCTACAACATCATTTTGTTACAATTTTAAGCGGTGGTGTCAACATCATTTAAATCGTGTAAAAAATTACGTTTTTAGTAGAGTAATTTTAAATACAATTTAATATTCTAAACATTTTTTTTGTACATAATCAAATTATCTTTTTAAAAAAAAGTATACAATCAAACCTAGTATATTTAATTGCATACACAATAACTCAACCCAACATTTACTAAGCTACCAAGAACAGATGTTTATAACTAATTTATTTTTCTTTTATTTTGAATGAGTCACCAAAAAAAATTCCTTTGGTCAGAGGCGGAATTTAAAAAAATTTCCTCGGGCGTATCAAACTTTTTAATTTCGCAACTAATTAGCGGCAAATAATGAGCATACACTTTATCTTGATTTTTAAAGTTAAAAGCTAAACTTTATGTACAGTGTGTCCCAGCCTTCTCTGCTTCTGGATTTTGTGGATTTATTGTTGGTTGTAGAGCAAAAGTGTTAAAATAAGATTTCTAGGAAAAAAAATCAGTGCGTATTTTAATTGGACTGCATTTTGCATACAGGGTGTTCCAAAAAAGTTACATAAAAAAACTATTTTGCAAAAAAATATACATTTTTTTATTTTTTGGGGGAATTAAATGTGTTAGCACTTAAAGATAAAAAATATATATCCTTCCTAATTTTGACAATTGCAAATGTGAAAAATCTTGTAGATTTTTTAAGAGGTTGATAGATATTTTTTTTCTGAATTGAACAATACCCTAAACTATATCCACATTTATTGTTTTAGAGATATTGACAAAAAACTGTTTCATCATTTTAAAATAATACCTATAATTAGTAATCCAGCTCAGGCTATATCTGCCTTTTTGCATGGCAACCTAGTTGATAAGCAGGGGCCCAATTCTTGAATTACTCGAATTTCAGTCGTATACGGATCACATTTTGGCAAAAATTTCACGAAAAAGAGTTAAATATTCTGTAATTCACTATTAGCGCTCACACAAAATCAAACTTGTACTGAAATTGTGTAATATTTAGTTAAATTCGCCCGAAAATTAAAATTTCACATTTTTATTTTGATAATAATCGTTCGGATCTGCGTTGCTTTTACCCACTCGATGCAAAGTCGAGTGGAAATGACATCTAAGCGTTAACAATCGTTCTATTTTGCCCGTCAGAAACGCAAAATTTTAATTTTGCATCTGTTTTAATTGAATATTACATATACAAGTTCAAATTTGTTTTTGTGTTTGGTATCTTAGTCAGTGAAAATTAACCCAGAACAGCAGATATAAAAATCACTTTTTTGTTTCCAAAGTCACCTATATGGTACCGTATGTTTCTTTTGGAACAACCGTCCATGGTCTTCTTGGTTCGATGTTTTATTTAGCCTACTTAAATACGATTTTTTTTAAATATTTCTGTATGAAACATTTTGTTGTCAATATCCCCAAGAGTCAGAAAAAAAATCTCTATCAACAATCTACGGGATGGGTCAAAAAATAAAAAAGTTTATGTCAACTTTTGACATTTGCAAATGTCAAAATTAGAAAGGATATATATATTTTTTATCTTTAACTGCAACACATTTAATTCCAGAAAAAAAAAAATTTTTGCAAAATAGTTTTTTTTTTAAGTAACTTTTTTGGAACACCCTGTATGCAAAATGTAGTCCAATTAAAATACGCGCTGATTTTTTTTGGTACAAATCTTCAACACTTTTGCTCTACAACCAATATTAAACCCACAAAATTCAGAAGCAGAGAAGGCTGGGACACCCTGCACATAAAAAATAGTGTCGCTCGCTCTGCGCTCGTTATTTAAAACAACACTTAAAAAAACACTGTTTTAGCCGCTAGTGTATGTACTTTTTTTCTGTGCATGTTTAAACCACTAGTTGTGTACCTATTATTGTTTATTAAATATGCTAAATTTATTGTAGAAGAGACTATTGCCAATGTGGTAATAAGGCAAGGACTCCAGTTAGCACTTTTTGGTAGAGTGGGTCCAGGTAACCTATGTGTCCTAACTGTCTGTCTCTAACTGGAATATTTTTCACAAATTACTACCTATAGGGTAAATTGGGCAAATACGGCCCAGCGGAGAATGGGCGACAGTTGCTATAACTCAAAATTCGTTTGGCAGGTGTCGTGGTAAATTGCATCATTTGATGGTTACTTTATTTGCAAAACGTGTTGCTGTTGTCCCATTTTTTGCACTATAATTACAAAAATATCGCTGTTTATATAAAAAAAAAGTCTGGAAAAATGTCACTAAATTTTTTGATAATAAATGTCTGAAAATATTTGCAAGTTTGTGGGGTTTAAACAAATAGCAGTTAAATAACCCATGAATCGAGGTATATTCGTTTGGTTTAGACTTTCTCGTAATTTAAGAAAGCAGGTGGACCGCTTTTCACCACAATTTGAAAATACGCCCCAAGTGATTTTTTTTGTTTCTTTTTTAAAACATTGCTAAAAAAAAAATAATAAGCTTTATTCAGTGAAGAGGTGTTGGCTAATGCTATACAGCAAGTAACTGGGAGAAATAGGGACAAATGAGGCCAGAGGGACTTTTGGAGTGTCATCTGGTACTTTAAGGCGTCATCTAAGAGCCCGAAGATTACAAATAGATTTGGGTTGCGATCCTGAACACGAACAAAAACTACTTTTTCGTATCAAAACTGTCGAAAAAGTTGTACTAATTTTTCAAGTGGGGCTTATTTGAAGACGCACTTGGGGAGAACGTCCCATTAGCTGATTTTTTTTTAAATGCGTTTAAGTTTGAAATGGTTATAAATTTTCAATATGTGGGGCGTATTTAACCAATTTACCCTAATAAACTTACTTTATCATTTTCACAATGTGCACATCAAACAGATAACTTTTTTGTTAACAAAATGTTACGGTATTTCTGCATAGATAAATTTAATTAAATATTTTTTCATTTATGTTCTCTAAAAAAAGTGTCTGCTTATTTTGCTTTTAAAATATAAATAAATTATCTATTCCCCCTTTTAAAAGTTTATTTATTCGATTGGCACTAAAAATTATATGTTACTTTTGCACTGATTAACATAACATTAGGTGAACAAATTATCTGCACATTTTGGATTATGTATGTAACTGGCAAATTAAATTATTTTAATCATCTATAAGGGCCAATTAAAACTCAAATCCCAGTTGGTTACCAAAAGTTATTGATATTATAATGTGCACATAATTTGGTCGCCCTACTTAAAACTGTATACTTATATTAATATTTTTGTATCTATAAATCCTATTTACTATGAATTACTAATAGCTTTTTTTCTTTTCTTTGTCGGCACGCAGAGCTCTCTTTTCACCTCGGTAAGTTATCTTATAAAATAATGGTTAATTTTGCACATTCCCTTTAAGTTTTTGTTGTAAAAAATTCATGCACGAAAAATTATTTTCTTCTGGTTACTATGTTATATCCTTTAAAAATGACAAAAAAATACCCATAATACAACCTACCACACTGTGGAAACGTCTATTATTTGCATATCACACACGCATGGGAACCCACAAAAAACAGAAAATAAAACGTCCGAAACGAAATACGACCCAATGTAAAACACCCAGAAAATAATGGATAAGAATATAATTTAAACACACGAATATAATTTAACCGATTATAATTTTCCCGATTTCATAGAAAATAATATGCCCGATCCTGAAATGAGCAGAACCACAATCCAGCCGAATCGCTATTGGGCATGCGTCAAATTTAAATCTCTAGAGTGCCAGCCGTAGGCCCTGGATTGCGTCGTTGAGAAGTTTCTCTATTTGGAAGATGGTACGGGGATTTTTTTATTAAACGATTTTATTTAACTTCACAGTTTCTGGCTGTCTAACTGTCTATCAAATCTTGCGATTCATTTTTGTAATGTAGGTCCGATGACAATAAAATATGAAGAAATTTGGGGGTAGGGGGTGGTTGAAGAATGTAAGGGGGTAAATTAATACAATATCACAACTTACTTCCAATCTTCCTTCCGTAGCAATTGAATGCGTGGCTATCGGTTCTAATCATTTTCGGCCAGATTGGTGTTCTTGAATTTCGTGGTTCGGCATTATTATGTTTCTATCAAATTATTTTCGTTAAAAATATTTTCTAACATTTTGTGTTTCTATAAAAATATGTTTCGTTTAAATTTAATTCTATTGATTTTCCAGTCATTTCATTTTCGAGACAATTTTTTTCGAACCAATTATGTTTTTTATGTTTCTGCCAAAATAAGATTAATAATTAATAAGTCCAAGCAAGGATACAAAAAATGTTTTTGTTTACTAACAGTAACACTAATAAGTCGGATTTTTGACATTAATTGGAAATAATTTTTTTATTTTTATCTTCGTTTTAAATGGGTTCAATGTAGTTAAACGTAGCAGAAAATACAAATAAAACACACAAGAGAAAGAAAAATATATAAGCTTTACTGGCTACCAAACTAATAAATAAAATCAAAAACCAACAATGCGACTTATTACACTTCAGTTGTTTTTTTAATCATACTTTTAGATGTAACTAAGTACAAAATCTAAAATTGACCCTTGATAATGAGCTAGAAGCTCGAATACGGTTGGGATATTTCAATAATTAAAGACGTCAAATAGTTGGCTTCGTTTTAATTTAAAAATTCCAAAATGTGTGGAATAAAGGACGTTCTTCCCCTTCCTCAAAATATCTTAGTTTATCGGTGTTTTAAGTTTTAGAAAAGTTCTTTATTTTGCATAAAAACAAATATTATTTTGTCATGCTTTTGGGCTGATTTTTGCATATAAATTCTCATAGTTTATATTTCTAAAATTGTTTTATATTTTCGAAACTGTTTTGTTACAAAATTTCATGCTTTTTAGTGCCAAAAGCCCACAAAGAAGAGCTAGAATGTACTTTATGGATTCTGGAGCAAGTGCTTTGCTTGTTGCCAGAGCTAATTCACAGAAGATGGCAGATACATTCTATAGGGAGAATTATCTCACATTTGCTTCATCCGGGAAATTCTGTCAAACTAAGGAAGCAGGGAATCAGGTTTTTTCTTATGTGGTAAGGTTCATGTACATTATCATCTGTGTACCGTTTTAAAACGTATACTTGACAGTTGGGTTTTTATAACATATGATAGGTGTCACACAAGGAACTCGTATTAATTTTTTTCTGTGATTTTCTAGGTACCAAGCCCTTAACGAGAATGCCACCGGACAGGTAGATAACATGTTTGCTTCTTTAGTACCTGGTTTTGGAAAACCGTCCACAATTACAGCTAGTCACACATCAGAAAGTGTTTTTCATGTTTCCGATCATCATTTTCCGGTCAATGTTCCCGAAATGGTTCCGATTTTTCCACCTTCCAGTGGAGAAAAGGCGCCAGAACATCCCAGCAGGTAAAATGATTAAAATTTAATATTTCATGCTAACACTGTATAATATCTAATTTTTTTAACATACCGTGTAAAACCAATGAAATTACAAAAATTACTTGGCCAGTTTTTTGTAGATCTTTTGGGCGCCGGACACTTGGGTGTCAGCAAAGGAAACACGAGACACAAAAGAGCCAATCAGCAAAAAATTACTAATACTCTTTAAACAAAGTCACCTACCTATTTTCTTTAATAGGTTAATCAATTTTACAACCAATTTTAATAACTATGAGATGTATATTTAAGATTTAATGTTTTATTATTACTACGTTTGTAAGTGGTTTTCATTTAAATAATAAATATCTTGTTAAAAAAAAATAAGACAACAAAGAGAAAAAGAAAAAATTGCCTCCCTAGGCAGGCAAATTAAATATTTCCTTTCAAGAGAGGCAAAATAAATTTATCTTAAGGGAGAAAAAGTGCTATGTTTACTCTTATTTACGGGTCAAAAAAGTCGTCTAGGGATGTCCTGGACTTTTTGGAACAAAATGGGCTGGAAATAATGTATTGTTTCAAAAGGGGGTAACCACTAGTTCAAAAAATGTGACATTAGTGCCAATTTTGTGGAATCGTCAGTGATTGCCGGGAACTGCCAAGGGATATCCAAAGACTCCCAGGGACTCTTAGGGTCTGCAAGCCAGGGTTTGACGAGGTTTAGGCAGTCCCACAGACTGCAAGGGACTGCGAACAGGTAAGATTTGTGACATAATTGCCAACAGTGGTTACCTCCTTGGTTTCAAACATAAACGTTTTTAACGGAAGACGGGACGCGTCTTTCTGAATAATGAAGTTTACTTTTTTAAATCTATAAAAACAAAATTTACCATTTTCCTTCCTAACTATTACTACTACCGTACTTTAGAAACTGGGCTGTAGGGCTCTGGGGATGGTCTTTTTGGTTTAAGGGACTTCACGACATATTTGCTGAGTATTAGGTTTACATATTAGATTTCTTTCCAACACTATATAACTATGCTAACCACAATATTTACCAGACTAGGTAATTTTTTTATTGCCATGTATGTGCCCAATGACATAAAAAATCTACAGGGTAAAAAAATTAAAACTAGAATAAAAAAATATATAAAACTGATTTAACCTTCCTGTCTCTCACTCTAGTGTATAACACTGGTGTATTTTGCTTATTGTACTTGTGATATTAGTTTGTTTAAGCACGTACTTTAAAATTTAAAACCTAAAATATTTAAAAATAATAACTACCTATATGTATCGGTATATTAGTGCGCCTATTATACTACTTCTTCTTTCATATTTAATTTTTAGTAGATTAACTGATTTAATTATTTTTATTGTAAGAACCTGTATAAATTTTTGTGAATTTTTTGGTTGAATAAATCTTCAAATTCAAAAATATTTTTTTCGATAATATTAAGGAATATTTTTAATATCGTTAATTTTTTGCAGGTTCTATTTGGAAATTCTTCTAGACCACATGGTTCATACAGTTGTCAAACTCGAGTGGCACGACAAAGCCTCATATCATCATAGATGCTTTAATTTTTTGCTGGAGAAATTTAAGGCTCATTACTTGCCTAAGATTTGTCCACATTTTTGTCATGAAATGTCATTGTATCGTCCCAATTTAGGTAGGCACAGTGTAGATCTTATATATATAGTATTCATCTCATTTTAGTATAAAACAGAAACAAAATAACCCAATGAGGTCATGTTTCACCGATAATCTAGACATTTTTTCTTAAAAAGTATATGCTATAGTAAATAGAGAAAATACTCGGTTCCCACCTACCTCTAAAAATGCTTCACGTGACACGCATTTAAAAAACTCCAAATCCATGACGCGTTTTTAGAGTCAGGTTGGGTACTCCCAAGTGAACCGGAACCGGGTGTAACGGAATTCTTATTAATACTAAACAAAAATGCTGTTAAAATCTAAAAAAATAGTCCTATTTATCACAGAAACCCGATTTTTTTTTAATAAGTTTTTATTAAAATGTTATTATTTTACATACATACATACATACATAAATTACAATATGAACCCCTAACGAAATTCCCAGTAAAAAATAATGGTTTTTGCGAATTTACAATTTAATATTAATTATAGAATAAATCTATTACTAGTTGATAAAACTCGAAAATCTAAGAGGATTTAAAAAAAAATAAAACCGACCATTGCCCATAATGATTTTTTGTCTGTTTTTTTAATCACAATTTTATTCGTAAATAAAATATATTGTCTTCTAAGAAATGCACTACTTTACTTCTTAGATTTGCCAATGACAAGAAAGATAGAAACGGAAAACGAATACACCTCGTGCCGCGTGTCTTTGATAATGTGGTTAACCAACTATTTAAACCCCTCCAAAAGGGTAAGTGAGTCAGTATCGACGCCACATTCCTCCATACACAACAAGGAGGAAGAAGAGGGAGGGGCAGGTAATGATGATGACTCACATGATTCAGCGCATCTTAGTTTGGATTCTAGTGAGTAACATATTCAACTTTCTTTCTTTAATTTTTTTTATGTGCCTCAGGGTGCCATGTTTTTATTTTGGTCAACCTGAAATTATTTTTTAGCCATCTCGGTCCACAGTACCAAAACCAAATCCGATGAAAAACTGGCAGCTCAAATCGTTTGGGATGTCTTTTATTCCACCCAAGAAAATGTTAACTTTGTCCACGAACTGTATAGACAAGCCTTTCTTTTGAACTTTAATCACGTGATTGCAGTGCGAAAAATTATTGGAATTTATAAAGATTTACTTCAAGGTAAGTCATCAAAAATTTGCAGCTACTTCAAACATGACAAATGATTGTTTTAATGCAAGTACACAATGCAACTGCGAAGTTATAGCGATAACAGAGACATGACTTCGACCGTCTATAAATAATAGAGAGTTAACGCCCGACAGTTTTGAGGTATTTCGCTGAGGTAGGGACCGTATTGCTACAAATATCGCTGACGATGGCAGTACACTTGTGTCGATATAAAAAAAGAGCTTTCTCCCTTTCTGATTTATAAATTTTAGACCTCAGGTACCGTATATCGATATTACTGGCTCAAAAATTACTCTGCATCGTTTATCTTTGTCGTTTATATTCCTTACCCAGTCAGGCACAATAGATGACTTAGACAGGGTTTCCGAATTTTTCCTAGCTCAAAAATTTATAAATAATAAAGATGTGCTGATTCTCGGCGATTTTAATGTCAAGGACTACGTAAGTTATCTGGAACTGGAAATTTTGGACACTAAACAACCTAACTTTGTAAAAAACGAAAACAACAGACTACTAGACCTGGTAAACATTGTATTATCGAAAGGGCCAGTAACCCTATTCTTAGAGAAGTCCCACATCATCCAGCTCTTTTAAAGGCATTAAGCAGCCAAGGAAAAGTGGTATCTGATAAATACTCGGTGTATTGGTCATTTTCACCAAACATTTTTGTATATTTTGTTTACTTTTTCTTGAAGTTGTTAGTGTAGAGTAGAGCCCGAAGTCTCTCTAATGGCAGATTTACCTGAAGCTCGCCTTGCAAGTTTTTCACAACCATTTACCTATACTGGTATGGATTTATTTGGACCACAAAATGTCAGCGTTGGTTGTAGAAGAGAGAAACGATATAGTGTCGCAATAATGGCTTTACGAAGAATGATGGCAAGAAGGGGAAAAATTTGTCACTTTTACTCAGACAATGGAACGAACTTCAAATCAGCGCAGAAAGAGTCGAAAGAAGCAGCGCGAAACTTAAAAAAAAAGATAATGTGTGACGAATTAGTAAGAAAAGGTATTGACTGGCATTTTATTCCACCAGGATCGCCACATATGCTTTGGCCGTTGACTCATGTTTCTATAGACCCGAATGATATCGAATGCCTGACACCAAACCATTTTTTATTGCTTAGTGGTAACCGAAATAAATTAGACTCACCCATTCTCGAAGACGAAACAAAATTTTCAAGAAAACAGTGGAGAATCTCACAAGTACCTACCTGTTGAGCAGTGTAAAATAAAATAAAAATAGCATCATTCTCGTGGAACCGTTCCAAAGTTCCGTTTTGGCGTAGACTACCGTATTTTGAATAAAGCAACGAAAAAAGAGGCTGATACTAATATATATATCAGATACCTGCAATATATCTCTTGCGCGTATTTTACAAAATAAGACGAGAGGGAATTTAAATAAAAATGTGTTTTTGTCAGTGAGTTAATAAGAAACCATCAAATTTATACTTATTATCCCGGGAAGCTTTTTCACCTAATGCTTTGTTGACTAAATTAAAACAATAAGAAGTAAAGTTTTGTAAAATCATATGAATTAATTGCTTTTGCTTAGATGCAAAATTTTAGTTTTTAGAATACGAATCCTCCCTCTGTGTGATATTATAAAAAATACATAATGAAGAAAAAAAATTAACACACGTACATCATACATTTTTGTAACGTAAATAGTTTTCCCTAAATTTTGATCTCGCTCTTCTTCTCCTTGTAAGACTGCCTTATATTCCTTTAAATTTACATTAAAATTTATTTGGCATTTAGTAACGAGGCAAAAGTACTTGAAAAATGAACTATCCTAAGTAGCGTTTTAACACTGGATAATAGACCGTAGTATTTGAAGGTTTCCTAAGTATAATTCTTATAAAAAACTTATTAGAACAATTTATTTATTCAAGTTGTAATTTTTGTAATTTATTTATTTTGTTCTGTTCTGTTTTTCAGGAAATATATCAGAACTACCACCTTATGCCTTAGAACCTCCTGAAGAAATTAACAATAGTCAAGCAGGAGTTGGTAGGAATTTGAAACTAAGAAACGACTCTTACTTGGGCGCGATTCATAAAGAAAATGTGTTGGTCAGAGCTGGATTGCAGGTAAAAACGTTATTTTTCATTAAGAACATTCACATACCAATATTTAACAGTTGAGACTGCCAAAAAAGGCGATGTTTTCGCACCATAAATTAGTATTCTTCTTTAATATCTTATTTTTCTCGTTTTTTAGAATGTCTATCAGCTGTTTGTCACCCACGCAGCCAATGTTTTTCTTCTCGAAGTAAATCCAAAAGCCCCTAGAGTTTTAGAGGAACAAACTGATGCATGTAAAAGGGTTCTCAATATTTATAGGTACATGGTTATGAACAGTAGAATGGACACTACAACGTGGTAAGTTAAACACATTTAAATGTTAGTATTTGGAAACCACTTTTTATGTACCTAATATTTTTTTAAGAAACATACTGATGGACACCTGTAAAAGGGTTGTTCTCTATATGAGGGTTCCATATCCGGCAACTCCACTATATGAAGACTAGTATTGAGACTTAAATGAATAGTTGTTTATTACAACATACTAAAAATAAATGTATTTACAAGGTGATCCAAATCCCAGGGTGTTGTGGGTTTTCTGGTTCTACAGAAATTATTAATTATGAAAACCTTATGTCAGTATGTCAACCCGTTTTTGAGCTATAGGCTTTTTGAAAAACTAGAATTTGGTCTATAACTTTTTATTTAATTTCTTTTTGGTATAAAGTGCTTTTCTATGGATAATTTAAAGAAAAATTTCTTTGTTAAACTGGATTTTATCTGTAACGTTTAGTTTTTGAGATATAACTCTAAGTTGGTATTTTTCTTATGGAATAACCTATTTTAATAAGCATAATTGTTTTTTAAATGATAACATTATTTTATTTTTGTGTTTTTTGATACCTATTTTTTACTGTTTTATTATTTTCTTATTATTTTTTAAAGCAGACTTTTTACCGAAAACCACGCTTCAGAAAATAAATAATACATTATTAGTGCGATGCATCGGCATCGTTTGAAAGGAAATTTTATGCTGATTTTAAAAGCCGAGTAAAAAATAGGTCATTGCATAAGAAAAATACTAACTTAGTGTTATATTTCAAAAGCTAACCGTTACAGATAAAACCCAGTTTGACAATTAAATTATGCTTTAAATCATCTATAGAAAAGCAATTTACACCAAAAAGAATTTTTCATTAATGAAAAAGTTATAGGTCAAATTCAAAAACGCATATTTTTCAAAAAGCCCCCGTAGCTCAAAAACTGGTTGACATATTTATTAGTCCACCATACCAATATGATATGGGGGACTATTAAAATCGTGAAATTTTGACTTTTCTAAATTTGATCAAAAATGTAGTAACTCATTTTCAAAACACCTTAATCGACGAAAAAAAAGTTGTCTGTTGTCTGTCTGTATATACGATAACTCAAGAACGCCTTAATCGATTTTAACGAAATTTGGTACAAAAATCCTCTATCGGCTGAGCATGAACTGATTAACTTTTGGGCAATATTTTAAAAAAATTTAAACTTGAAACAAAAGCAAGTAGCGATATACGGTTTTCAGATTTAAGTTTCCATGATTGTGGACTACAAATTTTGTTATAAAGTCCAAATTCGTGGGAGCTTTAGTTTCCGAGTTATTTGAAAAAACGTCAAAATATATTAAAAAAATGATAACTTTAGAAGTAAAGCAGCTATTGATATGCGGCTTTCAGATTTTGGTTTTCGTAAATATTACCCAAAAATTTTGTTATAAGGTTCAAATCTTTCAAAGCTACAGTTTTCGAGATATTTTCCGCACCAATTGTTTTATACGGGCCTCTTAAAGCGCTCTTATATAAGGACGGTGTGGCGTATGAACACCACCAAAACCGTTTTAGGCACTAAATCGATTTTACTTTAAAGCAAGTTAAGACAGTGGTTTATTACTTTAAAACCTATTTTAGGATGGGTAAAAACACATTTAAAACGCATTAGCGCATTGCTTTCAACTTTAAGAAATACTCGTCTTACCGAAAAATATGTTGTAACTTATTTGTTTTATTTGTTTTTTCTTTAAATTGACATATTTAATAAAGGACGTATAAACCCTCGGAGAAAGCGATTTTATTTAAAAACGTCCTTATATAAAATCGATTTTAGGAGCCTATAAACGTAGTGACTGACACCATTAATAATTTCTCCAAAATCCAGCCCATAACATGCAATTTGGTTTTTATCTATCTTCCTTAGAAATACCGTGTAAAATAAGTAAATCTACTGTGCCTTTGGACCTATCGTTGAACTGGATGTTAATATAGCTAGTTATTATTAAAAAAGACGGAAAAGTTTATAATAAATAATTCAATTAGTATGTTTTCAAAGTGTACTCAATAAGTACTGAAAAGATTGTCTTATTTTTCTTTCATAGAGCATGTTCTCTGTTTTGACAAAGATGATTGATTTTCGATACATATGGAGTATGATATGAAAACATACTAATAGTCATTCGGTTATTGATACTAAGTTAGAACTTAAACTTTGAACAGTATGTATGTTAAATGTATAAATCTATTTTTTCAGGGAACAACTACTATTGGTCCTTTTACAAATTACCCTATTGGTTCTCGGTGACGGGCCTCCAAAGAAAAAATCTCTTTCACTAGGTGGAAAATTGGCACCTGCCATTTTTCAGACGTTAATTGTCACTTGGATAAAGGCCAACTTGAATGTCCCAGTGTCAAGAGAATTGTGGGATAGATTTTTGGATATTCTGATGTCTCTTACGAATTGGGAGGAGCTGATTAAGGAGTGGGCCGTAAGTATTTTTATTTATGAATAAAATAGTTTTTAATTTATTCTGTTAACATTGTTTGCATTATCTTGTTTGAATCGAACCTCCTTAAATCCCTAATTTTGCCACAAAGTGGTCGCGATTCTTCAGAAACAAAAGAAAATCTCACCTGTCACAATTCTGGAAATAAAAATAAAGCGTTCTTAATATTTATCCTAACGTTGAAAGAGAAACTGCGTAATTTTTTTGATAACGTTTTGTTCATTTAATATTTTAAAGAAAGTCTACAGTTTACGGCGGAGCTTAATTGCTACTAGAGGCCCTGTATACGATTTTTGACAGTTATTGTTTTACCAGAGGAGCTAGGGAAATGTTTGAAGTTGTGTGTTGGCAGTGATAGTTGGTAACCCCTGACTATAAATAACTTTGTCACTGTCAGATTTTTGATTAAGAAACGTCAGGTTTAAAAATGGAATTTTGCTGTATCAAAAACTGTAAAAATACGTGCCTCGACGAATATGTATTCCAACGGAGAAAGAAACTCAGGAAAAGTGAAAAGAAAACATGCATTTACCAAGCTGGAAAATTAATAAAAATAGCCGAATTTGCAAGGTAAGTGAGCTACAAGCAGTAGGTACAAACATACGCATTTAGCATGTACTTCGTTAATAAATAACACATTACGTTTCCGTGTTTTATTGTAAGAAAAAGAGTAACAAAAATATAGATCAATAGGAGTCTTTATATTTCAGTGTTTGTTATTTTTTGTCAAAACTTGACATATTTGACTAACCAAAAAAAAATCATTCTTTCAAAAACTGTCTGGAGAAATTATAAAAAGATACAACAAAACATCAGTCCATTTCGTAAAATCGCTTTTACATACAAATATGAAAAAAACTAGAAAGAGAGAGCAATATGAGTTGCCCACCTCTGTTAAAACAATAACTGTCAAATGGATAGAGGGCCTCTAATTGCCCTCTCTTTCTAGTTTTTTTTTCATATTTGCATGTAAAACGGATTTTATAATTTCCCCAGACAGTTTTTGAAAGATTGATTTTTTTTGGTTAGTGAAATATGTCAAGCTTTGACAAGAAAGAAAAACAAACAGTGAATAGACACGGTAGATATTAAAAATGTAAATAATGGGTAAAATATAAAGACTCCTATGATCTATATTTTTGTTACTATTTTTCTTACAATAAAACATGGAAACATAATGTGTTATTTATTCACGAAGTACATGCGTAATGCTTATGTTTGTACCTACTGCTTGCAGCTCCGAAAATTCGGCTATTTTTATTAATTTTCCAGCTTGGTAAATGCATGTTTTCTTTTCACTTTTCCTGAGTTTCTTTCTCCGTTGGACAAAGAAACAATACAAATTCATCGAGGCACGTATTTTTACAGTTTTTGATACAGCAAAATTCCATTTTTAAATCTGACGTGTCTTAATCAAAAATCTGACAGTGACAAAGTTATTTATTGTCAGGGGTTTCCAACTATCATTGCCAACACACAATTTCAAACATTTCCCTAACAACTGTCAAATCGAGTTGCTCACCTCTGGTAAAACAATAACTGTCAAAAATCGTATACAGGGACTCTAATTGTTACTACGCTTACCAATAAACATCAAAAAGTGTCGAAAATTCTCACCATGTTAAAGGAAAGACAGAATTTGTGTCACTTTTCTGAACAGTGACAGTGACATATTCCATGGCTATCTAGGGTTTTATATGTTTAAAGTAATAAAGGTTTGTTTACACACAAAAAAAAGATTAATAACATATATTTTTAAATAATAAAAGAGTTTTTCACAAAAATTCAAAATTACTGGAACAGTATTAAGAACCCAAATTTTAAGGAATATTAGCAAATAAGAAGCAGTGAGTGTAAACTTGTGTTTAAAAATCGTCAGATTTTTTGTAAGGGCGAGATTTTTTGACGGTTTTTAAAGAATCGCGACCAGTGTGTCAGATAAAAAATATAACAATAGTTGCCTTTTTTTCGCAACATTGTGGTGAAAATTTTGACGTCATTGCACCAAACCAACACCAAACGTTGCAAATATGATGAAAAGATTTAAAAATACGTTTATATGGGCAGTTTCAGCAAATTGAAAATAGATTCGAATTTTTATCTAAAAACGCAATGATAGATGTACACTTCTCTGCACATAAAACTGGTACAGCAGAAGGTAGCTGCAAATACGATTTTTTATATTTTTCTATGTGCAACACTGACTTTTTGCCTTTTTCATTTTAGGTTATATATTTGGCATATATAATCTTTTTATAAGGAGACGGCTTGTTTATTTTTTACTACTTCAAAATATAAGGCCACTAAAAATAAAAACCACATTTTTAAAAAGCAAAAATATTTTATTAACTAAACAAAAGCTACACAGTTATTGGCCTATTCGACTAGCTGATTATGAAAGAAGCAAGTCTACTATAGTAACCCTAATAAATCGATTTCAAGAAGAAGGAACTGTCCCTCGAATGGAAGGCATCGGTTTGACAAAAGTTACTAGCCCAAAACAATTAAAAGTTAATGAAATAAATAAAATTAAAAAAAAATAACAAAATTAATAACATTTTTAAAAACCGTTGGCTGCAATGATGTTTTGAAGTCTTCTGTGCATTGAATTGGCTAAATTTTCAAATAAGTTTGGATTTTCAGCAATAACTGGGAATGATATTAAAACTAGTCCCCAAACGCTCTCTATTCGATTCGCATCAGGAGTTTTTGCAGGCCAAGGCAAAACCTCGATATTATTATTATGGAACCATCGCTGCACAATGCTGTACGTTAGAACTAGACAGTTATCTTGTTGGAATAAAAAATAATCTGGATAAGGAACTCTCATCTCTGGAAGCATTACATTTTCCAGCATATGAACATAAACTTCGGCTGTAAATTGCCCATTAATTCTAAATAGAGCGCCGTGTCCTCTAGCCGATATCCAGCTCCAAACATTTACCGAAAATCTTCCCACCCGGTCTTCGTTTCCAGCAATATGTCGTTCTTCATATCGGGTTCTTGGCGGTCGATAAACCAGAATTTGTATTTTATCGCTGTTGGACTTAAAGATCTTCTCATCTGTGAAAACCACCTGCTGTAAAAAATTCTTCGTCCCTTAGAGAATAATTCAACGCAAAAATTAATCGAGACTGCTTCTTCTCCTCACTTAGTTTAATTTTTTGCCGCAATGCGACACCTTAGCCTCGAACGTTTAATCCTTCTGCCTAATGTTGTTATAGATTCTGGAAAATTTGATTGAATTTTTACTTCTTTCGCTTTGGCAAACGGATGATTTTCCAGAAAATTGATTGCTTCTTGGTCTTCCTCCGGGCTAGCAACTTTCGTCAAACCGGTGCTTTCCTTTTGGTGGATAGTTCCCTCCTCTTGAAATCGTTTTTTTTATGTTTACTATCGTAGACTTGCTTCTCCCATAATGCCCAGCTACTTGTCGAATAGACCAACCACCGTCTAGTTTTGCTAAGATTTGAGCTTAATGAAATTCGGAAAGATGCGGCGGTATTTTTTAAAATTGGATGACACTGACATGCAAAGTCTGTGACATTGTCACTTATAGGAAGACAATGCCGTACTATAAACATTTTAAAAATTAAACAGGCTGCTAACTTCTGCTGTATCACTTTTATGTGGAGATAAGTGTACCTACTTTTTTTGTAATTATGGTTTTTTGCTTTTGTTGTTGCACCCTCGAATCCGCAAAAAGCGGTTAGGTCGTGACAGTACTTGCGCGATCGAACTTTTTACTCGAACGGATCCCAAAGGTTTATGCGTTCAAATGTGAACGTAGTGGTGATCGAAACGAGTGGATATGCAACTTGTAGTGCTTGTTTGTGTATTGTAGGTTTCAGAAATAAAGATATGGCTATCTTTGTTTGACTTGTTGTTTATTATGTATAGCTTTGTCATATTAAATTAGTTGGAACGAGTTGTACTTAGTTATATATGAATAAAAGGTGTTTGTTTGTAGATATGAGTTTACTTTATTAAAAAACTCAAAAAAATAAGGTGATTTGTTTAAATAAAACCAAAACAACACACAAAGCCCATTTGTGAGCTGCAATTTTACTGCTTTTTTTTAGTACAGTAATATTGTCGTAAATAAGGGAGGTACCTCGAAAAATCCGGGGAGGCTAAAATTTTTATATGTTCTTCTTTCAGTCTCTCCTACGTGGAGTATTTTATAAAGATAGGAGGCAGTTTTAAATCGTAGCTCCACAGGTGATGTGAATTTTGGAAAATAAACTACGTAGTTTTGTTAAAAATTAAGTTCGTTTATATAGCCAACAATTCTTGGTTCCCTAACGCGTTTCGGTCTACAACACATCATTATCAAATGGTTTTGTAAGAGGGTTTTCCTTTGAAGAGAGAAAAAAAACCCTTTTACAAAACCCTTTGATAATGATCTGTTTTAGACCGACGTAGTACGTACGTAGTTTATTTTCCAAAATTCCCATCACCTGTGGAGCTAGGAGTTAAAACTGCCTCCTATCTTTTTATATGTTGTTGAGCGGGGTCTAAAAGTAAGTTCCCCAAGTTTGTGTTTCCTCTACTCCTCGAGAACCATTCGCCATTCTGAAAAAACTTTGTAACCAACTTTTCTCCATTTCTATTGGTCGGAGGCGAAAAAGTTTGAGAACAAAAATATTCGGTATAAAATTTTCAACATTTTGGTCCAAGTGCTCATCTTTCTGTAGTTAGTTTCCAAAAATTTAGATGGCGCCGAAGTTACAAAAAAAAGTGTTTTTTTTTAAACTTTAAATGCAAAGGTTCTATGTATATTGTATATTTTTTATAATTAATTAAACAGTCTCTGAGCTACAGCGACTGAAAGTCGGTAAAATTCTTTGAGAACCGCTTTCTGGGTATGCATGAAGTCGCGTGTTGTGGATTATATATTATTATTTATAGCAAGACCAGTACAAATAAGATATCAAATTAAAGCTTGTGACGTGAGCTACACAACTGACCCGGTCTGTCAGCATGAAAATTGCCGAAAGTATCCGACAGACCGACATTTAGTCGGGTAAATACGTTAAAACTGATTTTTCGTAACTTCAACGCCCTCTATCTTTTTAAAAACTAACCTCAAAGAGTTAAACCGGTAACAAAATATATTGCAAATTTTATGTCAAAGATTTTAGTTTCTACACTTTTTTGCTTCCGATTAACAGAAATGGAGAAAATCGATTCCAAAGTTCCTTTCTTGGCATGCATGAAATCGCGGGTTGTGGATTATATATTATTATTTAGAGCAAGAGTAGTACAAATGAGGTATAAAATTAAAGCTTGTGACGTGCGCTACACAAATGACCCGGTCTGTCGGCATAAAAATTGCCAAAAGTATCTGACAGACTGACATTTAGTTGGGTAAATACGTTAAAACTGATTGTTCGTAACTTCAACCCCTCTATTTTTTAAAAACTAAATACAGAGATTTGAACGGTAACAAAAAATATTGAAAATTTTATGCCAAAGATTTTAGTTTATAAATTTTTTTGCTTCCGATTAACAGAAATGGAGACCATCGGTTCCAAATTTTTTTCAAAATGGCTGATAGTTCCCGAGGAGTGGAAGAAACACAAACTTGGGAATTTTACTTTCAGACCCCCAAAGAACATATAAAAACTCAGCCTGTCTGGTTTTTTTCGACTTCAAGTGACAATTTTACTGTACTACCATCAATTATATAAAACCATTTTTCCAAATTTTGACCCCTTCCCCCCCTGCAACACTTAATAACATTTTTGCAACCTCTTCCCCTTCCCTTTTAGCACTTATTGTATAGCGTACATCACAAGCTTTAATTTGATACCTCATTTGTACTGCTCTTACTATAATTAATAATATATAATCCAGACAGAATTTTACCGTCTTTCAGTCGCTATAGTTCAGAGACTGTTTACTTAATTATAAATAACATAAATATTTTTATAGGATTTTTCCGAGATGTATAACTTTCTTATTTAAAGTTTTTTTTTTAAATACTTTTTATTGGCCAGAATACGTTAAAACTGATTTTTTGTAACTTTGGCGCCCTCTATCTTTTTGGAAACTAACTACAGAAAGTTGAGCTCTTTGACAGATCTGCTTATAATTTCGAACCAATTTCCGAGCCAATTTCGAACTAATTTTGAACCACTTTTAAAAATTTTGAACCACACCCCTTCCTGGTTTTTTTTAATATTGAAAATGGGGGGTGCAGCTGGACGTCAAGCTACACCCCCCTTATTTAAAGCGTAGAGAAAAATGAAAAGCAACTATTCCAAAATTAAGAACTAATTTCGAACTCCTAATATCACCAAAAAGAATGTCAAAAAATCCACTAGTAACCCTGTTTAAAAAAAAAATGTGGCGGAGGGTGCAGGTTGACGTCAAGCCACACCCCCCCCCCCCCGAAAGATATTCGAGCTTTGATATGCTTATAATTTTGAACTAATTTCGAACTCATTTTGAACCACTTTTAAAAATTTTGAACCACACTTTCTTGGTTTTTTTTTTAGCTTGACGTCCGGCTGCACCTCCCATTTTGAATATTAAAAAAAACCAGGAAGGAGTGTGGTTCAAAATTAGTTCAAAATTATAAGCATATCAAAACTCGAATATCTTTCGGGGGCGGGGGTGTGGCTCGACGTCAACCTACACCTCCCACTATATTTTCTAAAAAAACAGGGTTACTAATGGGTTTTTGGAAATTTTACCTCTTTTTCACATCGGCATTCATAATAATAAAGGCTGATCTACATCAAATTTAATGAATTCTGATAAATTTGACAATATTTGGTCTGTTTAACACACGAAAACTATTAAAATAAATAAAAATAATAGTTCTATCACAGTCTCACAAATGATTTTAAGAATAAACTGAAAACTGTTTAAAAAACAAAAAAAAAACATTCGCGTTGTTTAACGCTAACGTAGCGGAAAAACACACAACTTGCAACTGATTCCTATCTTTTTTTAGAAAACAATGGAAACTCTAACCCGAGTTCTGGCTCGACACGTGTACAATTTGGATCTCAACGACCTCCCACTAGACAGACTAAATGATCAAAAATCAAAGAAAAACAAGAGGTTTGTAGAATTTGGTCTGATAGTATATTTTATGGCCTACAGCGTGTAAAAGTAATACTCTTGTGTGCTCTTTTATTGAAGTGCAAAAGAAAAGACAACTGAGTGCACCTGACAAAGCCTGCTGCCACATGCTTTGTTTGCAATCGCAATCTCCGTCAAGTTTTGCGTGATTGTCGGCATTTTCTCTTGCACCTCGGTAAAAGCGCGCCCAAGAGTTGGACTTGTACACGATGTATACAGGGTGGAAAAAATATTTTATGATATAGATATAACAAATATTTTTGAAATTATTGTTAATTGAAATGTAAGGTTTTAAAAATATTGTTATTCAAAAAAAAATTAAATAAAAGAACTACCCGACCGTATACAGAATAAAGAAATATTTTGCAGTCGCATGCCTCCAATTTAGTTCGATAGTGTGATTATAGGCATGCTGCCGCAAAACTTTTCTATTCTGTATACGTCACATGATCTAAAACTTTAACCCCACCCCGTACTCTTTGGTGGCGCGAGAGGTGCGTGAAAGGGGGAGGGGTGTGTTATTCGGTGAGGGGGGAGGTGAGATGGATCGAGAGGTCACTGTTAATAAAGCAAAAGAAATTTATTAAAACCACTTTATATTTGAGGAAGTTATGCCTCCTAAAGCATATCAAAATTAAAGTGGCTTGGCCATCAATAATACGAGTTGCATCCAACCTTGGAATTTGTAACAAAAAGAAAGCATAAAAAGAAATTTGTTTTTATTGATTTTAGGGGGGAGTCGGAAGTAAAAAAATGGCATTTTTACTCTAATATTCAAAAAATTTTGTCCTGCGGCGCATTTATGACATGATATTGACTACAAATCCATAATTAAGACTACATTCCACCCAAACCCAGCCCCCCTTGGCAGCTACCACTTTTTTTTTATATATTATTTCACAAAAAAACGTAAATAGATCAAAGAAATTTCTGCCTAAAATAAATAAAATCATTGATTGTTAAAATTTTATTTCAATCTTACGCAATTTTTGTCAAAAATCGCGCCTAGATTTGTGACTAGGTCCGCCCTTGCATAAAGTGCATATTAAATAAAATAAAATAATGCAAAGACCGGGAAATAGTATAAAATGACCGTGAAAAACGGCGAACGCGCCGACCAGGAAAGCCTCTGTGCCCGTTGAGACATGAACTTGCCCCGGGGAATCCAGGGTCTGCACAGACGGTTTTCCGTCGGAGCAAGTTCGCGACTTGTCTTTCCTGCTACCTCTTCTGCCTCGTCGGCGGCGCCCCCCGCCCCTTATTGGGTTGGGACCGGTTATCGCCGCATTCGAAGTACCCGGCGCTTGATGAACAGTCGGGTTATTTGTTCGTGGACTGTCCGCTTCCACAGCCGTCGTTCTCGCGTCAGGTCGTTTTAAGACCGACTTTTTTGGCCGGAGACCGTCTGACATTGAACCCCACAAGGGGGCGAGATCCGGGTAGATACTCGGCGCGCTGTGGCGGCGGACATTCGGCGAACCATAGAGAGAGGAAGGGCCATGTAGACACTGGCGCGGTTGTTCTGGGTGCCCTGGTAAAGGCGCGACACTGGTGCAGATCCTGGATTCCCACTATTGGCTTCGGGGCGTCCGGACTGAGACCCTCGCTGTCGGCTCCCATTGTGGGACCGACAGCGAGTGAGCGCGCGCTAAGGCAAGCAGGTCCAGGGGACGGCAGTACGGGCGGGCAGCAGCGACCTCGCATAGCGCGGCTTGTGCTAAAGACTAGTTAGTGGGTCCGTAGTGAGGCGCGTAGCTTAAGAGAGAACGATAAAAGCGTGTTCTCCCCGCGAGGTAAGAATCACCGGCGGATTGGTTGGTGGAGCGTCTATACGCCCCCGCCTCTTTCTGGGTCACTTCCCCCTCTCTGATTATCA
Organism: Oxystoma pomonae; assembly: GCA_963921995.1. Taxonomy (NCBI): domain Eukaryota; kingdom Metazoa; phylum Arthropoda; class Insecta; order Coleoptera; family Brentidae; genus Oxystoma; species Oxystoma pomonae. Next base: position 101,852,796 of record OY998163.1, read on the forward strand.
GGGGGAAGGTCCATGCCGGCTAGGGAGCTCTCGGTAACGCGGGACATCTCGTTAGTCTATAGCACTCTAGATATAACTGTTATCAATATCGGTTTAGCCGTTTGGTCTCTATTTGGCAAATATATACTTATATACATACTCCATCCAACTCGAAAAAATATTACCCTTGCGCCGTAGGCAGTCGGGTAAAAAGGAGTTATTTGAAAAAAAAAAAGATAATGATTACGTTTATACGCGACTAAGAGCGGTTTTATATAAGGACGGTTTTTAAATAAAATTGCTTTATTCGTGGGTTTATACGTCCTTTATTAAAATCGTTTTCTAGCAGCTGATCGAAGCACTGCCAACCCGCTCAGCTAATGATCTAACGTTACAGTTTCCCAAAAATAAAAAAAAACGTTTTACTCGACGTTTTAATATTAAAAAATGTATATTTCATTAATTTTTTTAATGAAAAGGTTACAGTTGTGATATTTTAATAGTAGGATTCCAAAAAATATACAACCTTTCTGTGTTTTTTTAATTATTTTAATTTGTAAAATTGTTACTGAACGTTTCGCCCTTTTTGGGGGCTTTTTGAAGAGACAAACAGAGGGGGGGGGGGTTGAACATAAAAACGTGGACAATATTATCTTTCGTCAATCTGAAAAGAAGAAAAACAGGAGGACTAGTGTCTTATAGTATTACTACACTTAATTAAAATTAGAAAATTAACAAATTAATACAAAATGGCCTACCATCAGTTTGATATAATTTTCTCTTTATCAGGAAACTTGGCTAGCTAGAACAATTTACTTCATTTTGCAACAGATTCTTTCGTTGTATTTGTTAAAGTTAATCATCTGATGCTGAAGTTTATTATTAACAATACTTTCAAAGAACAAGGACATTTTTTTTGCAAAAATGTACAGGTTCTGAAAAAAACCATAAGAAAACGGCCGTAGCCTGAATGACCGTGTAAAATATTGATCAACAAAGCCCTCTATACATCCAAATTTGAATTTCTTTCATATCCATAGAATGTATATCAAACTGTTGGTATCAAAAGAAAACTGTACCTAAAAAAGACCTGTGGTATTGATTAGAGTAAATTTTCAAAAGCAAGTTTCGAAACAATCACAGGTGTCGCGACTTGACAATCACTTTTATTTGTTCTGCATAATGATTTTATCCATCTCACACTCAACCAATGCAACCTGTTAAATTCGTTAAAACTATCTCACACTTGCAGCGGAGCTTTTTGGGTCCAATATTTTTTGGTGGGCTTTGATTTTTTGGGGGTAGTAAATACAACAAGGCCCTTTTAAAGTTGCGGATGGTTTTTATTGAATTTAATTCCATAATATGGACACATAACTTAAATACACAAAATAACTATTACTAACTGACAATTAATTTAAAAAAAAAACATCAAGATTTTATAATAAAAAACAAACTAACAAAATTAAAAATTTGCCAGGTAATAAGTTTTTATAGGAAAGACTAGTTAACTAACATTCTAAAAAGACCTTGTTTAGTTGACATATAACTAACTTAAATTAAAAACACTTTAAGTACCCTGAAGAGTTTTGATCCTACACCCTATTTCCCCCTTTTTTAGTCTATACACCCAAAAATAGAACCATTGTGCTAAAAACCTTTTTTCCCACTTACCTAAAGACTAGGCCAAACCAATCTTGGGCTGAAAAAGCCCAATAAGGCACACATCGAGCTCTCTAATTTTGGAATCAAATATAATTAATTTAATTTAAATGCTGTTTCTTTAATAAAATCTTACAGGTAAAAGAAAATCCTTTTGTTCGAGGTGATTGAAAAAACGAGTACCGTGAGCGATAAGCGCTGTTCAGACGTTGTTTTTTAGGTGAGCCGGGCACACAAAAACTTGGTACCGGGTGGTAAAACATGTAAAAAAAAGTATACATAAAAACAGGGAAAAGTGGGTGGGTGCTGCCCATTTTGTTATGCTACACACTCAACCAATGCAACCTGTTAAATTCGTTAAAATCATTATGCAGAACAAATAAAGGTGACTTCTGGATTGTCAGGTCGCGACACCTATGTGGTGGTGTCGAAACTTGCTTTTGGAAATTTACTTTAATCAATACCACAGTCTTTTTTAGGTACAGGTGTCTTGTGATACCAACAGTTTGATATAATTTTTTGGATATGAAAGAACTTCAAATTTTGATGTATAGAGGGCTCTGTTGATCAATCTTTTACACGTTTATTCAGGCTACGGCCATTTTCTTATAGTTTTTTTCAGAACCTGTACATTTTCCTTGTTCTTTAAAAGCATCGTTAATAATAAATTTCAGCATCAGATTAACTTTAACAAATACAACGAAATAATCGGTTGCAAAATGAAATAAATTGTTCTAAAAATGTTCCTCTCAATTTACGACGGCTGGCCAAGTTCCCTGATGAAGAGAAAATGATCAAACTGATGGTAAGCCATTTTGTATTAATTTGTTAATTTTCTAATTTTAATTAAATGTAGTAATTCTATAAGATACTAGTGCCCCTGTTTTTTTCTTATTTTCAAATTAATGAAAGATAATCAATTTTTGTGTGCCCCCTCTGTTTGTCTCTTGAAAGAGCACCCAAAAAGGGCTAAACGTTGAGTAACAATTCTACAAATTAAGATAATTTAAAAAAACAGAAAGGTTGTATATTTTTTGAAATCCTACTATTAAAATATTTCATTAAAATAACATAAATAAACCAACTAAGTTAGCAACAATTTTTTCCGTAAAAAGTGGTGTTGAGTATTCCTTTAGATTGGCAACAATACACCAAAGCATGTTTAAAGTGTTTATAGACCTTAAAATAGGTATATCAAAGCGTCGAGAATATTTTGAAACCATAACAGCGTTTTAAGTTCCGTATAAACAAAGTAAATGTTATTTCGAATAAAATCAGTTTGAAAAAAATTTTGTTTCCGGAAAAAGTAACGGTAACCAAAGATGTATGAAATGTACTCTCATACATCTTTGCCGTAACCCATTTTTGTATCGTGCTGTACATTTTTACAAACACTACATAGTTTTATACAAATACTATGTAGTTTCTCTAAGGGAAACGTTATTGTTTTGTGTGGTATTGTAAAAAAATTGTCTGTAAACCTAAAAAATTACGATGTCAATCCAACCATTGTGTAATATATAAGATCAAATGAGTACTTTTCATTTATTGTTGCAGATTTTATTTTAGATAGTTTGAAAAATAAAAAGTTTGGTCCAAAAAAAGTTTTCTATATATTAAACATTGAGCCAAGAACGTTTTAAATTAGTTTGATCTCCTGCGTTTGCCCACAGTACGGTAACGGCACGATTTGCCGCGCGCGATAAATCGTACGCGATATCGCAACGACCGAAAGTGTTAGCCTACTGGTTAAAAAATGCAGCGACGATATTTAATAGCGTTCTACTCTATTTGACAATTTGCAGGTTTCCCCCTAGGCCGGAGTACCGCCCTTCAAAAAGTATACCCAATGCGGGTTCTGTCAAGCAAGAATTACCTTTGACAGATGGACCTCATGCTTCTGCGAAAACAAGCAAATCCGGGCTGTCGAGAAGTTATAGCGAAGCTAATTTGAGTAGTTTGAAGCACAATAAGCCGACGCGGAAAGAGTATCATGTAAGTGCGCACCCATAAATTTAGTTTAGAACAGATAAATAAAACAAACTTTGGTTTGTATTTTGTTAGTAATTTATACTTTTTAGCAATAGAAAATAGTATATTAAGAGCAAACCAGCTGTGTGGATCGCTTTGACAACTATGGAAAATGAGTTTTCTAGAGTTGTTCATCCTTCCCCCGTGCTGTCCAATGATTTTTTGCCATAATTGTTGTAAAATTTTGATCACAGACTTTATTTATATCAAAATGTTCGACGACCTTCTTCCTGACCATCCATCTTGCAGTCGAGCTATATTTGCGATTTTGTAATGGCCGAAGTTTCGAACACACAAATCAAAAATGAAATACTATTATGTCATCGTCACGGAAAAAAGAACCTTGTTTTTAATTTCCCGTGTACGCATTTTTTCTGAAATTAACTGTACCTTCAAAAACAAAATCAACTTAACTCGATCGATGCTATGCTGATTTATAAATTGAATGAAAGTACGATTGTCCACATTAAATATCTATGCTCAACCTTTGTCTGTTTGGTTTTTTTCGATTGTGGTATTATTTTTAGTCATTATACAGGGTACGCATAGGCCAACCTTGGGTGTCGGCATGTATGGGAGTAAACCCATTTAAAACTACACTGCGTTAAAAAGTTAAAAAAAAATGAAGTACCCACTTTAATTCTTCCTGTTTATTTATTCATACACATCACTAAATAAGGACACATAAGTACTTTTTTTTATCACGTACTCTTTTTTAGGTAAATTCGGCAAAAAATTAAAAAATTAACGTACAGCATACGCATAGCTTTATTTAATTATTAATGTAATTCGAATAAAACTGGCAACTAAACTTCTTAATAATATATTTGCTCAAAATATGAAAGATATGATAAAAAGTTTATATTATACCAAAAATGAAATACAGGGTGTATTTTAAATGATGCACCAAACGTCAAGGGCTTATAGTTCAGGTCAAAATAAGCAAAAAACTTCCTATAAATGTGGGTTCTATTTGCCATGAGTAATTAATTAATTAATTAATTAATTTAAGAAATTCAAATCTTATTTTCTTACTTTATTGAAAAAAAAAGTTAAAAAATTGATGACAATATTAGAGAGCAAGAGATTACATAAAACAGTATTTAGATTTTTGTACAAACAAAGCAGATATTCAAAAACAAAAAAAGTAACAAAAAAAAATAGTATTTTAAATAACTGAAATCTGGCAATACCGGCCTTTTTCAATAATACAAACGCTCGTAGTCTCCAATACAAATAAATAGTTCTAAACATCAAAATACCAAAAAAATGTTTGATATGCATGGTTTGAATACACCAGCAACAAACTGTATACATTAATTACCTAACTCGCACCTATTCCTACAAATTTATAAAAACAATAATTATGCAGAAAGGATTTACTAAAATAATCCTACACGGTAGGTACCTAACCTATGAGTCAGGGAAAGGTAGAGCGACATGCGAAATTATTAAATTTAAGTTTATCACTCACCGGGAAAACTTGCTCTTACACTTGGGACAGTGAAGTGAAGAACATTGAGGACTGAAAATTGATAAAAAAAAATATTTGACAATGCCGGGCAGACGCGTCTTGGAAACAAAGGATACATTTTTTAAAAGGAAGAGCCCATGAAAATACATCATAAATCATGCGACAATTTCTTCTCCATATTTTATTGCACCCTAATGAGATGACAGGGGTTCAATAAATAGGAGCCGATCATTGAACATGAAAAAAGTCGAACAAAAGTGTCGCACAAATCTGCCAATATCATGGGATTCTAGACCTTTTCCTCATTCTAAAATTACCAAAAAGTGAATCGAAACTGATCGTTTTTGCAAAGAAAATCATTTTTTAGTAAAATGATGAAAAACATGGATAATCCATTCCTCTAGATGGGTATTCAAAAAAAAATGGTGTGATTTATGGTAGCCAATTTCATAAAAAAAATGTGTATATTTAGTGCGGAACAAAAATATTAAAAGATTAATTTAAAAAAAAAAAACCCAAGGCAGTGGTCGAGGTATATCTATTTGTTGTATACATAAGTGCCAGATACTTATTAACCCTCAAAAGTAAGCCAATGTTTAGTGACATTTTGATAAATATTTCATTTAATCATAGCTATAATGTCATTATTGACACTAAAAATATATGAAAAATATGAGACACCCGCTTAACTAACATAAACATACCCAACTGGCGGTTTTTTTTATTTGTTTGTGTAGAAAATGCTCAGAGAAAACAAGGATTTGCTCACGCTTTTATTTTGTATGTTATGCCAGAAGTACAGGTCGATACTTGATATTGAGTGAATTTTTCACTAGAAAAACTAGGTACGATTCTGGTGTTTTTTTTTTTGTGGTTCTATTTGCCTCGAATTTGTCGTTGCAATTTGCTTTTGTCACCTTTCGAATTGGATTATGACGAAAAAGAAACAATTAATAAAATTGTCAGTGGCTGTTTTTCTTGTAATTCAGTTACTAATATGTGTGACTTACAGAAAAATACACAACATTTTTCAAAAGTTCTTGAAGCAACAGATAGCAGCGAAACATTAAAAATCCATGTATTAAAAAATCATTTGATCGAGTGCTTATAATTCTTGGAAGATAACAGTGGATTGGGCGAGTGGTCTGAATCATTCGAGTCAATACATAAAGAATTTTTGCAATTTTGGAGTAGATAAGATAAATAACGTTAATGATTCACGATTTAAAACTCAATTGCTAAAATGTGTTATTGAATTTAGTTCTAGCCATCTGTAATATAAAAGTTGTTGTTGTACTTTTTCTCAAAATATTATATTAGTTACTTGCGAATCTCATATTTTTGATAAATTTCTTGAGTCAGTTTGACAAACATGACACTATAACTGTCATTTATGTGTTAAATTGGTCAAAATAACACTACACGTAAGCTTACTCTTGAAGTATATAAAGTTTATATCTTACCTATGTACAAAACTAATAGATATACCTCGGCCACTGCCTCGTGGGCCTGTGATGCGGTGTTGTCGTATTTTGAAAAAAAACGTAGAATTTCGATGTAATTTTTTTCAAAAACTGTAGTTTTGTATATTTCATATTATCACCCCGTTAAGTTTGGTCCATCATTTATATTACACCGTGTATATTTAAGTTTTTCTTTGGTGTTGGGAAGTATCTTAGCCTTTAAGAGTGAATTTAAATAAAAAAATGCACTTCTTCCAATTACTTAATTTAAATAACTGTTAATTAAATTTGTATCAAATATTGCACGGTGAATTGCACGTTTATTTTCAACTGTTCAGATTTATCAGTAACAACGTGTTACAATGAAAATAATAAGGAGAAACAAATAAAAGCAAGCAAAATAAAATAATTCTAAAAACCAAAAAGATTCTCCCACTCAAAAAAAATTTAGAGTAAAGGTTCGAAAAGTCCTCCTTGCTCGGCTAGACAATATCCGAGCATATTATAAAAACCCCTTCTAACGTTTCCAAGCATGTTAGGGGTGATAGTTTGAAAAGCTTCTTCAATTTTAATCCGAAGTTCTTCTAAATTATTAGCCCTTTCATGCCCGTAAACTTTATTTTTGATATAACTCCACAGATAGAAACCATTAGGAGCAAGATCGGGTGATCCAACTGGCCATAAAATAGTTCCCCGTGTACTTATAACCCGATTAGAAAATTCATTATCAAGATATTCCCTAACAAGGCCAACATTGTGAGTGGGACAACCATCTTGTTGAAACCATAATATGCTGCTGCAGTAGATCCAAGTATCTAGGACCATTCAAATTGCCGTAAATAAAAAATGGTCCATTTACGTGTTCCCCTACAATACCTCCCCAAACATTTAAAAAAAAATACAAATGCAAATTTTCCCTCGACCAATATCGAACGTGTGTTGGGTTATGATGATTCAATAATGGAAAAGTGCTTTCATCTGTGAAAAGAATAGATCTCAGAAAGTTTTCAGCACAATTAGCCCTTTCCATCATTGTTTCGCAAAATTCCATACGACGATAGTGGTGCGTTTTTGACGCTTTATAAGAATGATAACCATTCTTTTTCAGAACACGTAAAACAGTGACTGAAGACGTATCAACTGCTTCGGCAGTTTGGTGGCTAGTTAACTTTCGATTTTCCTCCACTGCAGCGCAAATCATCACACCTCGTACTTCCTGCTCGTCATTCAAAACCGTGGGTTTTTTATGGTTTCTTGGCGCTACACAACCAAACTTTTCAAAATTCTACACAAACCTATGAATCGTTGATAAACTAGGTTCTGGGCGATTTACAAAATCCTCCAAAAAAAGTTCTTGAATAAGTCTCAATGGTCTGCCTTGATAGTACCATTTGACTATCTGTACTTATTCGGCAACTTCGTAGTCCCAATCTGTTTCTCGAGCAAGGCAGAAATAAAACAAAACAATAAAAACAAAATAAATTTCCAAAAGATAACACTGCAGCGTGCTTCGAATCCACCTCGGTCGTACAGCACGGAGAGTAAATTGGACTTGATTCCCCCTATGTTCGCAGTAGCCTGAAGCTCATTGTATAATAAATCTCTAAACTTTATCTCTCTCTATTTGTTTGTCTGTTTGTTCAGTATCACGCAAAAGCTACGAAACGGAAATAAAAGTTGGGACTATTTAAAGTAAAACTGGGAAAAAATAGCTAACAAAGCCGGTATTCGACTGGATAAAAGGGTTTGAAGAGCAGAAGGTGAGGGTAAAAGGGAAGGCGCGTGAAGCGAAGGGGGAAAGCAATAATTTGAAACACACGAACGAAGTCGCAGGCAATAGCTAATTTACTAATATGGACAAAATGAGGGTCGCCTAAACAAACAGGTTGTCGGTGTCTACCTCAAAAACAAGACCTGATAAAAACAGAAGACATCCACTACCTACATTCTATAACTAATAGAAAATTATAATGGCAACTCGAATGACAATCAGTTTTTCGGGTACCGAAATCGTGTTACGTAATGCTATTTTTCCCTGATTAATAGTAATTTATAATTGTTTCTAGCGGAAACACAGACGGTCAAAGTCTTTGGAGCTCATTCCGCCACCCGACACCGAATCTATAGATCGTTCTAGATCTCCATCGCCTGCTCCGAGTAGTGGGATTGAAAGCAATTCTATGAAGGATTCTCCAATACAATTGGACCTGGTATCTTCGGAAAATCACAATTTGCCCATTTCTGATGAGCACAGGTAAGTGTTGAGCATATTTTTATTTTTTATTTTATTTTAAATTTAAAAAGTTGTGTTTAATATTGAAAAATAAGAAATTTTAGAAAAAAAAACAAAAGATCAAAATATCTTGGGTGGAAATAACGAAAATTCAAACTTGGATGAGCATCCTACAAATACACACAAAAGATCAAAGCGAAAAGAGAATCAGTAGTTTCACTGGTCACCCTCCACTATACATCATTAAACACCATCATACACTTTGATTTCCAACCTTGAACTACTCACAAATAGGCATCGTTCCGCACTGGTACTTACTTATCCAAGTTACCTGACACGAATTCGTCCTGGCGTGTTAATATTTCCAGTAGGATTATGCTCCTAAGGCGATTAAAACAATTCGTCCTGGCGTGTTAATATTTCCAGTAGGATTATACTCCTAAGGCAATTAAAACAAAGAAGAAGTTAAAAAACCTCCAAATCAGTTACTTCAACCGAAAAGAAACTAAAAAACAAAAGATCAAAAGATCTTGGGTGGAAATAACGAAAATTCAAACTTGGATGAGCATCCCACAAAGACACACAAAAGATCAAAGCGAAAAGAGAAATGATTAAACTATGTTTCGCCCTGGGTAACCAGCGTGGGCTCATCAGTAGTTTCACTGGTCACCCTCCACGAACTCGTGTCAGGTAACTTGGATAAGTAAGTACCAGTGCGGAACGATGCCTATTTGTGAGTAGTTCAAGGTTGGAAATCAAAGTGTATGATGGTGTTTTATTATGTATAGTGGAGGGTGACCAGTGAAACTACTTCGTCTAAAAGAGATTTATAAATCTCAATATAACCGAAAGGTGCCGAACGATTGTGCGTTTTCTGATGGCTATATAAACCTATTCTGGAGCCGCACACTCTTCCACAGTCCTAATACACCCAATCTCTGGCAGCAGCCAGATACTGTTGATTGCCTCCTCCTCTGTTCTCTCGCTCCTTCCTGTCTCTCTTTTGGGTCTCCTATCTGAGTCGCTGTTCTTCAAAAATTTGTGGTCCCTCGTGGACTACTCGACGCCATGAGAGCCTTTCATTTGCCGTTGTCTCCTGTTGCTGGTATCTATGCGGCAGTTTATCAGGTTTCCCTTAAGAATATCTTTGTAGTCTTTTTGTTGAAATATTTGGTTCGTTTTCCGTCTTTTAGTTGACTGTAGAGTATCGTGGAATTTTTTTATGTATCTTCTGTAGGTGGTTACGCAGCCATATGTAAGAGTTGCTATTACAACTGCATTCTAGACGAGAATTTTGGTCTCAACGCTGATGTCGTGATTATTAAAGACTCTCTCTAGAAGTGGCCCGAACGCACAGCACACCTAAGGCAATGTTGAATTTCGGCCTCAATGATTGCATTCGCTGACAGATAGCTACCAAGCCCCATTTGGGACTTGTGGATTAGTACCTACCTGGTGCGGGATGGTGCAGAATTTGCGTCTTGTTAAAGTTGATTGATAATTGCCTGAAGATCATCCTCTGTATCGGCCCTCACGATGTTGTCATCCCAATACTGAAGTTCAATTGCCGATGTCCATCTCTTACGGCAGGTGACCCTCGACAAGGTAAAGTATGGCACCTATAAATACAGAAAATAAATGGGTTGGGTCTGGTGGTCTAGTAGTTCCAATAGTTGCTTCTCTGAAATAGAGGCGCCAGACAGCAAGGGATGATGATGTTACAGTTCATCCAGAACCTTTCTTTTCCCCAACTATTTTTGATTGCGTTTTTTCCAGCTTAAGTCCAAGCAGCAAAAATCTTACTTCCAACCAAATACGTCTTAATATGACGTCAATTTCGGGTAGAATTAAGATTGTGATCAAGGACTTTGTACCCAACGTTGTTTTTGAGGTAAAAGCGACGTTCTTAGTTATGCGTTACAAAACCAAACGATATGCCGACGTTAGCCAAAGCAACGTACGATTTTACTGCAAAGCAGCATAGCGACGTCTGCCTGACGTTGAAATTTAATTGCGAACCGACGGCTTTCGTAACTTCAGTCACGCTTGACGACTTAACTTGGAGACCCGGTCCGACCCTGTAAAATGTTAGTTCAGATTAAGTAGGACACAAAAATTCGCCATTTTAAACAGGTTGGCGTCTGTCGGCCATTGTAAATTAATTTTTTGCTTTTTAGATTTAGTCTAAAATCAGAGTGTCATGTAGTATAATTGGGTCAGTCCATATCAAGTCAACCAGGGTATTTTACCACACCATCTCCGATGTTGATGATTTTTAGTATACATGTTTTTCCTACCAAAAAACTGGAAAATCCAAAATTTCAGACTTTTTTGACCAGTTGTTTATATTGAATTAATTTTTGAAAATCGAAAAAGTCACTTATTTGTCCTTAACATGTGCGCACAAAATTAGGAATATCCAAAGAACCACTTATAATAGAAAAGTAGGTGAAGGTTCATTTTAAAGCTCTTATAAAGACCTTTCATATGAGAATATTGCATAACATATATTGAAAAAAAAAATAAAAAAAAAATTTTTTGATTTTTTTTTTTGAAAAATTTCAAAAAGGCCATTTTTAATTTTTTTCAAAAAATTATATTATTTTCTTTAAAGTGTTATTAAACTATTCACAAAATTTTGAGATGGACAAATCATGGGTTCAATGTGAAAAAATTTATTAAAAATGTCACATGCATGAAAAATCGCCTATAAATAGACAATGCATTTTGGTAATTAGAAGAATATAATGGGGTTTAAAGCGATATTATAAAAATATTTAACAATATGTTATTTAATAAAAAATTATATCCTACGTTTCATTCTGTATCAGTAATCAGATTAACATTGCCCCCCATTGTAATATTTACTTACAAAACCTCTTTTCCACCGGAGACGTACTATTGGATGTTCCAATTCTTAGGAAAATATGCCTGTATAAACCTGCCAATACTTTTGTGAAATACTGCCTGTTTATTCCTGTTTAACATTAATGACACACCTCCTTCATTTTATTGGTCTGTTTAGGTACATTGTGGGGATTTGCTGACATGAAAATTCTTGCATAAATTGATTTTAAATTTTTGGCAAGTATCTTCCTGATACAGCTCCAAATAATCGATACATAATAGTTCGACTGAAGGTTTATCAGAAGTCATCTCTGTGTAATTTTAAAAGTTTCAACTATGGGTGAGGCAAGTGAATGGACTAAATATAAAGTAAAGTGCTGTGATCCACTAGAGTTAAAAATCAAGCATTTTGGGAAATTAAGAAATGTGACCAAGTGGATGTGCAGTTACAAAAATGTCAAAATGGGAATGAAAATCTGTGATGGTTGTAGACTAAAGCTTTCAAAGGAGTTTAAGGCATCTGAAGAAGATGAGGCAGGGTAAGTAACAAATAGTATTTTTTAATATAAAATTAATAAACTAAACCAATTGCGTCAAGTACGGAGTGGAAAAATCTCATGGCATTATTTTGCATGGCATTATTTTGCATGGCATTTTGAGAATACAGACATTTTGTACAAATTTCTTGGCATTATGTACACATTTTGGGTCAGCTGTTACCCCCTTTTTAAGTTCTTATAAAAAACTAACTTTTTAAATTTTTTTAGACCCAGTCAAGTTCCAGAAAATGATCCAGATTTTCAAGATCCTGCTGAATCATTTACTCTTTTAAACAAGTCATTGGAGCTTCTTGGTGTGTCGCCGATTAAAAGAAAAAATGTATACAAAGAAAAAATTGATATTGTACAGCATACAATTGCGAAAGCATTTACAAAGGAATCAGATTCAACGCTAGTAAAGGAATGCCAGAGTGACGAAAGTGAAATGATTAAGCAGTTAAAGGACAAATTTTTAAAAACCGAAAAGAGGAGTGAGAAAATACTAGTTTTATCATGTTTACCTCAAAGTTGGAGTAGAAAGAAGATTGAAGAAGAATTTGGAGTTTCTCAATATTTGGCCAGAGCTGTAAAACAGTTAGTTAAGGACAATGGGATATTATGTTCTCCTAACCCCAAACCGGGAAAGACCCTTAGTGATAGAGTGGCCCAAATAGTGGTAGATTTTTAACAAAGGGATGACATTAGCAGGACCATGCCAGGTAAAAAAGATTATGTTGTTATCAGAAAATATGGAGCTGAAAAAGAATATGTACAAAAAAAATTAGTCTTAAAAGAAATTTATGCATTGTTTAAAACTGAGTACCCCAATGAAAAAATTGGGTTTTCAAAATTTTGTGAACTGCGACCCAAAAACTGTATACTGGCAGGAAAAAGTGGGACTCATACTGTATGTGTATGTACTATACATCAAAATATAAAACTAATGCTCAATGGCTCCAAATTAAATAAGCTATATGATGAAAATAACAGGCCTCTTGCAATATCTTATCATGATTGCCTTTATAAACTAATGTGTAATCCACCTTCAGTGGACTCTTTTTTAAGCAATAGATGCAAGCAATGTCCTGGAGTAGAACAGTTTAAAAATACGTTAATAGAAAAATTTGAGGAAGAATTAATTGATGAGGTCTCATTTAAAAAGTGGGTCTCAGTAGATAGGTGTACTATGGAAACCGTTGTTAAGAAAAGTGATGATTTTGTCCAGGAATTTACTGATGATCTTGTAAAACTTAAATCACAGTCTTTTATTGCAAAAATGCAAAAAGATAGATACAATGAAATAAAAATTAACCTTAAACCTGGAGAGTCTTTGATCACTTGCGACTTTGCGGAAAATTATTCCTTTGTTATGCAAGATGAAGTCCAGTCTTATCATTGGAATAACAGCCAGGCAACCCTCCACCCTTTTGCCATTTATTTTCTAAGTGATGGTAAACTGCACAACCTGAATTGTGTGTTTATTTCGGAAAGCTTGACACATAATACAATTGCATTTCATTTATTTTTAAAAAAATTAATGCCTGATTTAAAAATCAAAATACCAGGACTTAACAATTTTTTTTATTTTTCGGATGGATGTGCTGCGCAGTACAAAAACAACAAGAATTTTCTGAATATATGCCTGCATAAAAAAGATTTTGGTGTTGAAGCAGAGTGGCATTATTTTGCCACCTCGCATGGCAAAAGTGCCTGCGATGGCTTGGGAGGAACTGTTAAAAGACTTGCTGCCAAAGCCAGTTTGCAGAGGCCCTATGACAATCAAATAATGACACCTCTACAATTGTTTACTTGGTGTGAAGAAAACATATCTGGCATTGATTTTAAATATTGCACAGAAGCAGATTATACAAATCATGAAATAATTTTGAATAAAAGATTTGCGGAAGTCTTAACAATACCGGGGACACAAAAAATTCATGCTGTAATTCCTCTTACAGAAAGCACGTTTTTGGCAAAACAGTTTTCTACATGCTTAGAGGTCGAAACACATAATCTTTTTAAAGGTGGAAGCATTATTTTGCAAAATATCGAGTCAGGGTTTGTCACCGTAGAATATGACAGTGCTTGGTGGCTGGCTTGTGTCTTGGGGAAAAATAATGAGAGCGGAGAACTGAAAGTAAGCTTTCTTCATCCACGAGGACCTGCCTCATCATTTTTTTACCCAACACCTCAAGATATTTTAATTATTAAACCAGAAAGTCTTATAAAAAAAGTTGAACCCAACACTGCTACTGGCAGAACTTACAATGTCAGCAAAAAAGAAATGTCAGATTCATCAGAAATTCTTAAAAGAAAGTTAAAAAAATAAATTTAAGGTATATAGTTAGTCTTAGTGTTTTCTGTCTAATTTTTATCAACGAAGTAGAAAAGTTTGTTTATTTCTTTTGCGAGTTTAAAATAAAATAATTTGTAGATAAAGCCTCTGGGTATTTTTTAAAACCTGTATCCATCCAACAAATTTATTTATTTTAATATCCAGTGCACTATTGGTGCTCCTAAAATATGTTTATTTTTTTAAATGCATGATTTTTAATGTACTTAATATTTTTGATATTTTTTTTGACATTGAACCCATCATTTCTCCATCATAAAATTTTGTGGATAATTAAGTAACACTTTGACCAAAATTATATATTTTTTTCAAAAAAATTAAAAATGGCCTTTTTGAATTTTTCAATTTTTTTTTTTTCAATTTTTTATTTTCAATTTTTTTTTTTGTTAAAATTATGTTGTGATATTTCATAAAAAAGAGCTTCAAAATGACTTTAAAATGAGCCATTTATTACTTCCCTAGTGTAAGTGGTTCTCGAGATATTGCTAGTTTTGTACATTCTTGTTAAGGTCAAAATGCTGACTTTTTTATTTTGAAAAATTAAAAAAAAAAAACTACGAATCAAAAAAATCTAAAAATTTGCATTTTCAACTTTTATGGTAAGAAGAAAATATATACCAAAAATCATCAAAATTGGAATTGGTCGCGTAAAATTTTTGTGATTTTTTGGTTGATTTGATATGGATTGACCCAATTAATAAAATAAGGTTTTGGGGGAATGTTAGATCATTTGTAGAACCAAACTAACAACATTATTTAAAAAATATATTTCTAACCAATTTTTTTTTTATATTTTATTTTCTTAGATGTTTCAAATTTTCAGGGCGCCCGGTTTTTTTCGAAGTATCTTAATCACATTTATCAATAAACGACCTTTCGTTTACAAATTTTTATGTGTTAGGTGCTTTAAAAGTAAATAAAAGAATTATATATTATTCATGTATACTGATAGACATCAGGATCCTCCTTTAAAAAAACGCATCCATTTTTATTCTTTTACAAAAACTTTATATATTTCAGGTAGTCGAATCAAAACCAAACGTAATTAACATTCTTGTTTAGTAACTAATCTTAGGTGAGGGAAATTAAACGTAAAATAACGTTAGCATTCGGTAAAGCTAGTCAGGATCAATGACGTCGAGGCGACCCGAATCTGTATTACCCATTTAGGTGCGAATGATGGTCGTCAGGCAGTCGAAACGTCGCGTCGCGTTTCTCAAGGGCAACGTATGCGCGACGTAAGATAACGTACAAATGCTGCTTGGGAGGTTGATATACTATACAGGTGACCTACAGAATTGAAGGCATCACGTTGACGTCGCAATGTTGCCGAATTTAACCTTTGGTGGAGGCACTGAATTATTTTTTAGACATTAGTACAGACGGTACACGACGAAAATCACTCGAAAGCTGTACATTTGATTAGGGGTCTGAAACTCGGAACCTAGTTTCTAAAGACTAAGAAAATTTTTTGTCCGAAGTAATCAATTTTTCTTTCGACGGAAGTTGAGTTTTTTCCAAATTGGCGACTAAATCTCGAAAAGTTGAAAATGGTCGGAGAAAGTCGAGCGAAGTATCTTTTCCGCATATTTTGGGCACGCCGAGAAAGCCACATTTTTTAAAAATAGGAGCCAAATTTAAAAAAAACTAAAATGATCAGTTTGCTTTAAGAGAGGTATCATTTATTCATATTTTGGCCATGACGAATCGAAAAAAACAATCCTTATTCCCCTCCGACCCATATTTTGGTCAGAAGACCTTTTTTGCAAAACAGTGATCCACATTTATTTTCGAAAAATAGGTTTTCAGCAGGGCATTAAGCAGCACCTGCTTAATGCCCTGCTGAAAACCTATTTTTCGAAAATAAATGTGGATCACTGTTTTGCAAAAAAGGTCTTCTGACCAAAATATGGGTCGGAGGGGAATAAGGATTGTTTTTTTCGATTCGTCATGGCCAAAATATGAATAAATGATACCTCTCTTAAAGCAAACTGATCATTTTAGTTTTTTTTAAATTTGGCAGGGTATCTATTCTGGATATTTTGGCCATGACGAGTCGAATGAAAGCATCTTCACTCCCTCCCTCCTCTGACCCAAAGCATTTTGCAAAATAGATATCAGCAGTAAGGTCCCGAACGTCCCGAGTAATGTATGTGTCCCGCATCTTTTAGCTAGGGCTAGCTATCTAAAAATAAATAAATGCTAGTTAGTAAAAGCAGTCTGAGGAAGTGTCAAAGGAGGCATCGCTTCTTCAAAATATATCAGGCCGGTCAAATCTGGGGCTAGTGCGATGAGATTAACTCAAACAGACAGAAAATATATTTGGGAAACCGTCCGGGGGCTAGTGAAGCGCGCCTACAAAGCAGTGCTCAGAGAGAAGTCAGTGCTCACACAGCGGTTAAAACATTCGGTATGCCCCTTCCTGCACTGGTTGTCATGGAAAGTGCCGAAACATCAGTTACTACGTTTATACGCACTTTAAAGCGCTTTTATATAAGGACAGTTTTAAATAAAATCGCTTTCTCCGAGTGTTTAACGTTTTTCATTAAATATAATTAAATATATCAGTTAAAAGAAAAAACAATAAAACGACTTAGTTAACAACAGACTTTAAACAAGGCCGACAAAAAAAACAACAGGCCGTAACCATCACAAAAACAGCTGTTAATCTTGGGCCGGTTTTTACATGGAGTCTTATGGGAGAAGCGAGGTTTTTTCGGGATTATTTCTAAACGACTCGATGAATTTTCTTCAAATTCCCATGAAATATTCTTCGATACTATTGTAATATTTTTAAAAAGTTTTCTGGAGATCACATGGTCTCAAATAATAAAAATTCTAGGAAAAGTATTTTGTGAGGTTAGGTTGATGTAAACAACAACACTTATTTTATTTTTCTTAAAAAAAGGAAATTTTCTCATATTGTTAGAAATAAAATGCACATGAATAAAAATTGATTTATCAAAAAAATGCAGGAGACTAGTGTTTTTTTTGTGATCATTTCACGAATTGGAAATGGTGGATTTATATACCTAAATTAATAATTCCTGTCTTGTTGAGTCGCTAAATAATATTTTAGTCTCCATACATGACATCTGAATATATTTTGTTGTATAGCGAGAAGAGTAGGTATGGTTTAAATGTTGGTTTAGGTTCTTCCACGAGGTCTCCTACCAACCAGGTCCCATCAGAGTGACTACCTTATAGAAGATTGGAGTAATGGTAAAAAGTAAGACAATGGTACAGAATACGGTACAGAGAAGCATCTAATTAATACGTCATTTTGAGTGCAGTTTTTGAGTAATATCTGGGACTTTTGCTGTTTGTGTGATTTTCATCATAAGAGATCTAAATTGAACATTATTTAGATAGATAGATAGATAATTCTTTATTAGCAATTAAAATATTTTTCATAGGTAGCTGCACTGAGAATCCTATTTATCTAAGACGTCTTGTGGGCGTTTCAACCAGTTAACATTTTTAATACAAATCTCAGATTAAACTTGTTAGTATTGTTTGTTTGAATGTGGTTATCAAATCGCATTTTTTGATCCTTTGTCTGTGTGACAGAAAAACGCTATACGATAACCACCCCCAAAACAAGCAACATTGACAAGTTAAGGGTCAAATACTACGAAGGGATTGTGGCTCTCCTTCCACCCACAAAAACACCTTCACATCACCTCAAATAATACAGAAAAAAGTAGACAAACTTCGCAATGTCATGATTTAGTGTTTTCATCACCACCATCTCTGAGAATTACTGTTAATTTAAACTGGAATTATAATTAAAAATGTTAACTTGTTGAAATACATAGAATATCTGAGTTACATACTCCAACAAGACATCTTAGTTAAACAGAATTGTCACTGTGTATACCTATTTGTTTTACTTGATATTGACATCGAGTGGACCTTCTACTGAATTCTTTCAATAAAATTCGGTATTCTTCTGCAAATAAGTTTATTTTCTTTAATTATATTCACACATAAGTAGGTACCTACTTTACAAATCCAAAAAATAATCACTTAGAGATTTCCTAGGACCTTCTCGACTTCATGGTTATTATAAAATAATAATAATAATATATATCTATTCATTTTCAATCTCAAATTAGATTATTAACTCACTGAAGCCTCTATGAGGCTTGTGCTTGGAAGTTTTTTAATTTATTTATGATTACTACTAAGAAATAAATTATTACTTTCAAATATAAAGAATAAACATAAACATAAAATCTGTAAATATAAATAAATAATAAAATATAAAGGGAAGTTTTGTAAAGAAATATACAAGTATACTAGAAGTTATTAGAAAAAATTATATTATTTTTAAACACCTAACAACTTAACAACCTAACATTTGCATAGCCTTTGATAAATAATTTGATCAAAAAATAATCTAGATTCGTTTGGAATCCAAACTTTTATCTCTTTTTTTAAATTTTTTCTGATTGTTAACAGTTTTGATTTCGTCCAGTATCAGATGATAGACATAATTAAGGCCCAGGGCTTTCCAGTCACAGTAAAAGGAATATTTTTTTACCCCACCCTATTTTTTTAAATGGGATGATAGTACTTGTGGCACCTTGCTGGAAAGCTCTTTTAAAAGAAAATTGGCTGCTCATGTTTTATTTCATTCTAACTAGAGAATCTATCTTTTAGCTTCAAAAAACTTTTTAATATCACAAAATTCTGCAATGTTTAAACAGAA
The DNA here is from genome assembly GCA_963921995.1 of Oxystoma pomonae. Taxonomy (NCBI): domain Eukaryota; kingdom Metazoa; phylum Arthropoda; class Insecta; order Coleoptera; family Brentidae; genus Oxystoma; species Oxystoma pomonae. Next base: position 101,872,091 of record OY998163.1, read on the forward strand.
TGAAGTTGCAATTTTCAGTGGTCCAGTATTATTTTCATTAATTTAGACACAATGTGTATTAACTGCTTTATCCAAATTTTGCACTCTTTATTGCCCAAAATGGATTTTTCTGAATGAAAGTTGAAATACTTACTAAAAAAAATATAATTTTTTTTTCATTTGTGTGGCAGAATGAAATCAATTATTTTTGCCGAAATATTTTTCAAATATTCTTTATTTACATTAAAAATGCCGGCAAATAACCAAAAACATTAAAAATTGAAATTTTAATGATTGGGTTCAGAGATTTGAAATATGAATTACCTATGAAGTTAAAATAAAACAAAAATTGCACAATTTTCTGCTTAAAAGAGCTTTCCAACAAAGTGCCACAAGTGGGGTCAGGTTTCGCCCTCTAAAAGGAGTGAAGCAATATTTTCTTTAGTTTGACTGTAAAGCCCAAATTCTTCGCCCTGAAGCTGTAGAAAATTTGTTTGAGTTAAAGTCCCCACCCTGTATATTCTACAATATTATATAGGCAACCAACTTAATCTAGGAATAGTTTTCAGTGGGTGTCATAAACCAAGATGACCATTGACCATTGCTATCTCCTAGGTAGTATTTGGAGGTATGGTAATCATTTATTTTCAAAAAAGGAATGGACACTTCCGGACCCTTCAACTGGAACAGTATTATTGTGATGCCTTTTTCGTTTACCACTCTTTCTCCAGTTTTATCTTCTTCATCTCCGCCTACTTCCATTCTAAAAACATTAAAAAATTTACTACCTCAAGGGAATAAAATCAATAAATTCTCCAATATATACGAATTTTAGGTCATTCTATCGCTTTTATTGGCAATGGTAGCATGTGATCCCCAAAAAGTTAATAGCAAACTTCATAGGGGTACCCCTTTTAGTTTTAGAGACATGGGCATTTAAAAGTTACTTAACCTTATGAAACAGATTTCTATTAAAAGTAAATTTTAAGAAGATTGCAAATTTAATATTAAAATGGAACATTTATGTTCAAACCTTCTAAGTTAAAAACCAAAATTGCCCCCTAAAAAGGAGCTACATAAAAATTTTTAATTTTTACAATAATTTGAAGCTAGGGGCATTTGTTTACCTTGATATTGTTAATAACATGTGCCGAGGTATTATTTTCCGTATTCATAGTTCTCTATCTCTCCCAAGATCTCTCCATTATGCAAGTTTAAATTTTCTACTCCTTTTCCTATAAAAAATAATAAAAATTATTAGCAAAAGAACTGGGGACATGTACAAATCTCTCTATCTCTCCCAAGATCTCTCCATTATGCAAGTTTCAATTTTCTACTCCTTTTCCTATAAAAAATAATAAAAATTATTAGCAAAAGAACTGGGGACATGTACAAATTATGGAACGGTGATTTTACCAATTTTTGACCCCAGCCCTCTCCCCCATATCACGTTTTGTAACGGTTTGGTGAACCCCCGCACATAATATTATGTAACAGTTTCAAGACCACCGCTCCCCAAAAAATATTTTTTTCTTATTTTCATTCCAACTCTGTCGCAAACCCCCTACGTAACGTTTTGTAACACTTTGGCTACCCCCCCTCCCTCCCCTCTATGACCGTTACATAATTTGTGCACAGCTCCTAGCATATAATCGTAAAATTTTATTCATTAGCTCAGTTCAATACCTATATATGTTTAAATTATCGCTAAGTATGAAGAATGTTCAGTGTTTTATACAAAAACAGTTTTTACAAGTAAATTTAACAAAAAGATAGGAAAGTCAAGTTTCCTACCTCTGATAACATGATGTATGAAGGGCCTCCTAGCAATAGGCAGGTAATATGTGACATTTTACTAGCTTAGTAGAAAAGGGGGCAATTATGCAGTATACAGTTTTCTGCCATTTTTTATTTTTTATGAAAAATTCTCTAGGACCTCAAATCCACTGGTTGGTTTTTTTTAATTTCGTTGTTTTTTTTTTTAATTTTTTTTCACTAAAACAACCCAATCCAACAGAGCCCTACCCAACCTAACCCAAAACAATCAAAAAAACACATTACAACCCCCCCGGCACCCTTTTTCTCTTTTTTCATAAAAAATCAAAAATGGCAGAAAACCGTATACTGCATATAAAATTACTGAAAAGGAAGGGATCAGTTGGATAGGAAAAGTTTGTTACATATGACTCACCCTTTTTCTGGGCACTTTCTGGTATGCAGCATTTTCGACGCATTTTCCTAATTTCTATATCAACCACGATACCCATTATTGAATTGTTCCCGATTCAAACATACAAAATCTAGAAAAAATTCAATAAAAGGTGATTTAAACATTTCCAAAGCACAAAATTCACACTGTAAGCAATTGTCCTTTTTTTGGTTTGAAATTCACTTTTTTCACATCAAACGACCAGTCATTCTTTTTAAAACAATACCGGTTTATTTGAAAGTTTGTTTGATTCCAAAATTGGAAAAAAAAGGTTAAAAATTGACTGAAGATTAAATACACAAATCAAGAATTAGTGAGGTTATGTTTGCGGCCTTGCGCGTCTGGCTGGACGCAACCAACGAAAAAAAAAACCGGCCTGTGACGTCACAATTTTGGTTGTGTGAGGCCCGTGTGGAACACATTCTTGTCGGCCCTGCTTTAAAATGCGCTAAAGCATTTTTAAGGTGTTTATAACGATTCTAAAATGGGTTTTAAAGCTATAAACGACTTTCTAAAATCGCTTTAAAATAAAGTCGATTTAGTGGTTAAAACGGTTTTAGTGGTGTTTATACGACAACATTTTTAAACCGTCTTTAAATAAAAGCGCTTTAAGAGGCCCGTATAAACAAACACTAAGTGACAGTTAGTTTCTCAAATCATGTTCAAGATCAGGGTCCAGGCTCCCAAAAATTTTCAGTTATAGATTAAAAATAAAACTTGGTTGCAAAAAATCCATGACCTTTACAAAATTTGACCTTTATTTTTGTTCAGATTTAAAATTTTACCTTCTTAATTACAGGGGGATAATATGCAACGGAACTGTCCGAGGTTGGCTGCCAGATGTCGCTGTTATCCTCTGGAAACGAATGTTGGGGGCTTTAGGTGACGTCAACCAAATATCGGATCCCAGACTGCATTCTCAAGTTTTTGAGTACCTGAATAAGTTAACAACAACATTGATCAAAATCAAGGAGAACCAAGGAATTATTGTAAGTAAATACAGGATTTTTTTCCAAATTACTTATTTCCCGTCGTAAAATTCGGAGTTATTTTCTTTCAAAAGGGTCGTTTGTTGGACGAAAAAAATATGGACGGTGCACGATCTTTAAATAAGAATACTAGCTGTAACTTGGGATGCAGCTGCCCAGCTGCGTAAAATTTTCAATTGTATCTTTGGGATGTATTTATTTTTTTTCAAACGACCGGAAAATAGCCACTTTCCGTACGATTTTTCGCACGTAAAGTTCTACATTACAACGCATGTTCTTTCGAAATATTTTCGCTCTCAAGAAAGGACCTTTTTGTTTAATTTTCCGGTCGCCTGATCCTTTTCCGGTCCCATTTTTGGCCAAGTTGGCTATTACTTCTTGTTGACAGCTTCGAACTTTTGTTTTTTTTTGGCAGTTTTGTCACTTCTAAAAAAGCTCTTTTAAATTTGTTTCAAAAGTTTGGTTCAAAAAAATAAACTCAGATCTATAAAATGAGTTGAATCCGGAGGAAATAATAGAAGCTGCTTCTAGAGTCCCTTTCAATTTGCTGCCTGAAGAATCTAAAGAGCGCTACCAGCGTTGATGCGCTTATAAACTGGTGCGAATTAAAAAACGTTAAGAAAATTAATGAAGATGTATTGGTGGCATATTTTTCGGAAAAATCGTCCACACATTTTCAATTGTTAAAGTAAGTATACTATAAATATGGGTGAATAAAGGACAAACCTAGAAATCTGCCTTTCATGAGTTTATCACTATTAATAATTTTCATGAGTTTATCACTATTAATAAGTTGGCCATGGTCGGCCATAACTGATCGTCATTCATTACTCAATTAGCTTTGTGAACTACACTATAATTTTTCTAATGTTTTTTACAATTTTGCACAAGTTAAAAGTACAAAAATAATTTCTAACCACAAAAATTTGATTTTCTTTAGTTTTGATCTTAGAAACTACTGGTCTTAGCGGCAATGGCTATCTAGCCAACAAGAAGCAGAAGACTAATATTTTCTTATTAGGGGACTGTTCATAAATTACGTAACGCGGCTAGGCATTGACGAAAGTGGTTGGTACTAAAATGTTTTTTCTGATCGCTAAAAAAAAAGTACGTACGATACACGACCGGAAAGTGTCTTTACAGGTCTTCGCAGGTTTACAGGACTCGCCTTCGGCTCGCCCTGTAAGTTTCCTGCATCGACCTGTAAAGACCAATTTTCCGGTCTAGTGACGTAAATACCTATAAAGGTGCTTATGGAAATGCATAGAAATTCAACTTTGTAATATACTTGGGATGTGATTATTTCCGTATATTTAGATATGCTAAGGAAGGTGTTACTGTCGAGATATTAAAGCTTTACTTTTTGTACGCTATTTTACTAAAGAGTGTTCTATTATCTCCTTGGAAAATGAGTTTTTCGACCCCCAAATGACGGGTTCAAAAAGGTGTTCTGGTAGTGATCTCCGTTTCGAACTCGAGCCAAAATAAACACCATTTATTTTATTACACCGTAATAAAAACAAACCGTACATTTTTCAAACATTCGTATACTATTTATCCCCATTAGTCATACCATTATTTCCTCCAGGTGGATAGCAACAACCCAACGCCCGAGCTAATTCCACCGATTACTTTAATAGTGCCTTGGTGTTTTGGTGCTTTAAATCTTCCTGAAGAATTCGAGGGCGGCAAAGAGGTGGCCTTGAGAATATTAGTTACTGTGATGCTTAACTGTGATGAGAAACATAGAACGAGTTTGCCTCAGTTTTATTGTTTTATACATTCTGGTAAGCGGTTTGATACATTTCAGATTTTTTTTAAAACACGACACCCCAAAGTTATTAGTTACATAGTCAACGACGACAAAAATTAAATAACAAAAATAAAGGAGAAAGAAGAAAAAGAACTTGAAAAAAAACCTCCGAATCAGTTCTTCAACCGAAAATAATCTAAAAAGAAAAGATCAAAAGGTCTTAACTGGAAAAAACGAAAATTCAAAATTGGATGAGTACGCCACAAGGAACACACAAAGGACCAAAGCGAAAAGAGAAATAATTAAACGATGTTTGGCCCTGGGCAACCAGCGTGGGCTCATCACTGGTTTTACTAGTCACCCTCCCCAAACATCATCCGCACATGTACATATTATAAGTCACGTGATACGGGTGCGTCCTGGTGTGTTAATATTTTCAATAGGAATATGCTCCTAAGGCAATTAAAACAAAAGAGAAAGAAGTTAAAAAAAAACCTCTGAATCAGTTACTTCAACCGAAAAGAATTCCTATTGGAAATATTAACACGCTAGGACGAACCCGTATAACGTGACTTATAATAAGTAAATGTGCGAAACGATGCCTATTTGTGAGTGATTCAAAGTTGGAAATCAAAGTGTACGATGATGTTAAATGATGTTTGGGGAGAGTGACCAGTGAAACCACTGATGAGACCACGCCGGTTGCCCAGAAAGAAACATCGTTTAATTATTTCTCTTTTTGCTTTGGTCATTTGGGTGTTTCTTGTGGAATACTCGTCCAATTTTGAATTTTTTTTTTCACCTCAAAATAAAATTCCCCTTTTGCACAACATTACCTCACTGACCCCAACAAGAACAAGATACTGACAGAATTTTTATTAGCTTTGATTTTCATTACATGAGATCAAGGAAAAGTAAAAAATAAGTCGGAGCAAGCTCTAGAACACTGGAATATTTAGTAATGTGATGTAATAAGCATAACACTTGTTGTTTCTGTTTAGCTTTGACGGGTCCATCAAAATCCCTAAAATACACCGCAGTAAAGTACCTAGGCCCCCGTTTTATCTCTTTCCAACTACCCGGCTCGTCGTTACTTCTTTTGGATCTCGTTTTGGCTTGCAATGACATTTTAAATTCCGGAGAAAACTTGGACACTACCCCCAGAAGTGAAGCCATATCGATTTTGACGAATTTATTGAGTTTACCCGACGATCTAAGTGCGATGGCCGTCCTGCAGCCCGACAATGATTTTGCTGTCATTAATAACTGTACGGATATCAATATCAAGGTATTAAATTTATATTTCAACCCCAAGTAGTTGAAATATTTTCTCGGTTGATTTAAAATAATTGAGTTTTAAATATTCATTAAATTTTAGGAGCACGTAGTTCAAATTCTACTAAGAGCTGGAAGAAGGGAACCCACGTCTAAAGCAAGATGTCTCGCCTTATCGGGTTTAGCTATATTTGTCTATAAGGAGCTGTCAAACCAGACTTTTCATCCTAGAATATCAGAGGCTGTTAATCTGTTGCTGTTGGCTTTAAAAGTAAGTAACTTGTCCATATTAATTTTTTTAAGCAAAAAGAAAACTTAGAGGGTGTAAGTGAATAATAGTAGTAATAGTAAAATTAATAATGTAATAAGTTAATATTTTATATAAAATAATTTTAAACCAAAATTTTTAGCAAATCAAATGAAATGAAAGTTAGTGTTGTTTTTCTACGTAAGTTAGCATGAAGCTGGATGCAAAGAGAAATACATACATAATTCTGAACTGCACTGTTAACCCTAAAAATACACTGTTTTAGATTCTTTTTTTTCAAAGCTACTATTTCCTTTTCAGATCAACAATAAAACAATCGCCCAAATAGCCAGCGACCACCTTTTCTTACTTTGCGACCACGCAGTTCTTCTCTATCAAAAGTATCCGCAAACTGTCAGAACGTTGATTTACGACCTGTCATCCGCCCTGTTGTCACACGCTCCTCTAGGCTCGACGGCCAACGAAAATGACAAAGCTTTAGTCACGGCGCTGTTGCTCTGTTTGGGCGAGTGGTGCATGAAATTGGGCCCGAAATGTTTGTTGGAACTTTACGAAAGCAAGGATGGAAAGAGCAACAGTTTATTGTTGCAGGTTTTTACGGTAAGAAGTTTGAATAAACAAATGGGTATTGATGGGGGATTTTCCCTTTAGATCGATTTGATTGAAAACGCTTTGAATTTTTAGGTGCTACATAAAATCATAACCGGCACCGGCCTATCAGACGACAAAGCAGGCCTGAACCATCCCCCAGAAGGTGGTGATTTCGATCCGCACAACATATTTTCTGATCAAACCGCTAGAGGCCGCCCCGCCGAAGTATTTTCCGATAATAACAAATGTCAAAAAGCAATATCTACTTGCGCAGAATCAGTATTAGCCCATATCATTGGGCATCTTGGACATTTTCCCATGGCAGTCGGCGCTACAAGGTTAAGTTCCTTGGTTACTGAGTATGACGATGTGCCTAATTCCCTAGAGCATAATTTAAATTATAATATGTTTTTGGCGCCCAATATTCAAGTAAGTAGTCACAGTTTAGCTTTTAAAATTTTCACAACTTCATATTGTTTTAATATCGTGCATATTAGAGAACATTTTTCCAAGCCCGATTCGCTGAATATTCTTATAACTACTAACTAAATAAAAAGGTTAAATAATGACATACCTCTATTAACAGTTGTTGTGTTTCATTATAAATTAAAACAATATCCTAAACAATATTTTTTTTTGGAAAACTTTTGAACAAATTTAAACGAAATAAATCGTCATTTCAAACAACGACCAGTATTAAGAATCATGTCTTTTATTTTTATACATAAGTTGTGAAACACCCTGTATAAAGTAATTACATGGTATTTTTTTTATATTCTGTTTCGTATTTTTAGCTTCTTATCCTCAAAAAAGGTATAATAGCCAGTCTAATTGAACTTCCAACCCTAGACCTGCCGGGTGGTGGAGTGACGGCAGGTCTGGTGACTGCGGAGAAGCAAGTTCGAGTACTACTGAGAGACCTGGTTGGCAAGTCTAGCTGGGACGCTTCCATCTTGTATAAAGTACCTGACAATAATGACGGCGTAAGTAGTTTAAACTTCCAGCACTGGATACTAAAGTGGTCGTCATATTAAAATTTCACCTTCATATTCAAATAGTCCAACCCAAGTAAGATTTTACACTACCCTTAAGTAAATAAGTGGCGAAAAAGTTCTTGCCACCTTTATAACTGTAAAATGATAACAATTTAGTATTAAAGGTGGCCAACCTTGCGGCAAGCTTTTTAAAAATTGACATATTACGTAAAAGCTTTTCCTAAATCAATTTTTACAAGGATAATCTTTCCTTTCAAGATGAATGTAAAGTCTTTTATACTAGGTACACGATAACGATAAGGTATTGTTATGACATTTAAACGTCTATAATCTCAACATGTCACCACTCCCAATACAATTTTATAATTTATTTTAGTTTAAATCATTCAAATACACCCCATTTGATCAAAGCACTGCCTCCTCCAAGTCCTCCGACTGAAGAAGTCAGCAATGACATTCGTGTCTACATTGCATCTTTCATGTCAAAAAATCTCCAACTTGCCCGTATACAAGAATCTCAAATTTTGTAAACATCCTTATTGAATCTTTAGATTCCACTCTAATGCTTTATTTTAGCACAACGAAGAACTTTACACAGAATTATCATTCCAGCTGGGCGACTTTGTTGGAGGAGTTAACTTAGAAAGCTTTATCGGGACTACTGTAGTGCCTCAAAACCTGCCTCAAAGAGCTATGAGACACAGGCCGCCAGATGTATTACCAGTAGTGTCAAATTCTGCTTCAGATTTGGATCAACTAGATGATGTTAGTCAGTATAATATTAAACTGGTGTTTGTTGGGGATAGCTAAGGAAGTCGAAAATACTATTTAATAAAAAAATTTTACGTTTTTATAGTTTCGTTTGAAAAAAGTCCATAAAAATATTTGTATTTTTTTCAGTTGTTACAATACTTAGGGCACACTAGCCCCGAGTGTCTTGAAAGTCCTGACCGAAAACTGAACACGCCCGCCTCCACCCCCCTCTCTCTGGACATTGAACAAGAGGCGATAGCCCAAGTCATCCATCAAAGAAACGTTGAAATGGAAGAAACAAGACTGACGCAACATATGCCTTCGATGCTAGGACAACCTGTGACAAGGTATAGTAGCTATTCCAAGAGCTGCTTAACCTTGGACATGCAAGATAGGATTAGTTCCGTCTCGAATACAGAAGAAGAAAGTAAGTTAAAAGGGCATATTGTGAAGGTACAGGAGTATATGGCCTATCCCAAGGGTGAAATGATTTGCTCAACTGGGGACACACACGTATTCCAAGTCAAAACACTATAGAAAACAAATCAATTAGGCATTCAAATTCTTGAGCACAATAAATTTTACACCTTTTCTGCCATTTGTGTAAATTTTCGAACTTCTTGTTAATGCATGGTGAATATATCGCTATATTCTTATAGGCTCATTAGGAATCCTCCAACCAAACAATCAATTCCATCAATGCCGACTATTATTCTCACAGCTTAACTTGGATGGTTGGGAAAGACGAAAACAGCTTCACCTTCTAAGTAAAACGGAGCGGTTATTAAGAGAATTAAGAAATTTAGACAATCAGACATGTCGGGAGACCCATAAGGTATACTGTTTACAAATTTTATCTTCAGACCATTCTATAACAGGCAGGTAGGGTTCTTGCATTAAAAAAAATACCGATTTTTAGGTCCTTAAACTTATAAACTCGAGTAGTTTATAAATATACTGTTATTGACAAAGGTACAAGAACCCTATTTGAACTATGATTCAGTAGCTTTTTAAATTTATTTCTAAAAACTAGTTTTATGTAATACATATATATTTTTAAATAGTTTGCTGTGGTGTACGTGGCTCCAGGCCAAGAAGACAAAGCTACTATTCTATCGAACCAAAGTGGCAGTGTAGCATATGAACAGTTTGTAGCTGCTTTAGCTTGGGAAATCGAGTTGGAATATCATACAGGATTTTTAGGAGGTAAAAATGTTAATATTCGATTGAACTAAAAATTCAAAACTTTATTTGATCGTCAACTGAGGTTTAAACATTTGCATAAATTCTTCGATAGCCATCTACAGGAGAATTGTTTTCTTTTGTAAAAAAAAATTACTTTCTCGTTTGCGCTGCGTATTGTATAAGGCCTATATGCTATTTTATACTATTTTAGATTAAAAGTGTGTGACAATTTCTATATTTACTTTTCAAATTATAAAAATCAGAAATTTTTACCGACTGCCCAGTTCTAAAGAAGGTTTAGAACAGAATGGAGAGATGTTTTGCAGTCGCATTCCTCCAATTGATTTAGTTAGTGCGACTATAGGCATCCGACGGTAAAACATTTTTCTATTATGTACTAAATTCTCTTTAGAACTGGGCAGTTGGGTAGTTCTTTTATTATTATTATTTTTTTTTTGATGTGTCACATGATACACTGTAAATAAAGCAAGAACAAATGTCAAAATCGCCTTATATTTGAGGAAGTGATGCCTCCAAAAGCATAGTAATGTGTAACAATAATAACCTTGAAAAACAAAGAAAATAACTTAAATATCAGGGTTGGCCAAAGGCGTAAAATCTCTTGCGCATGCAGTCGACTCGCGCCAAGAAGAGTTTTTGCCTCTAAATTTTTTCCAGAGTAACTTGATTGGGAGAGTTATTAACGGTACGGAGAGTTATTAAAATAATGGTCAGGGCCGTCATGGTCGGTACCCTGTTTTTTTTTTTGAGAAATCTGCTCGGAAATCTGTTATTAACTTATTTGTTTTTCTTTTTAACTTACATTTAATGACATTTAATTAAGGACGTATAAACCCTCGGAGAACCCCATTTTATTTAAAACCGTCCTTATATAAAACCGGTTTTAGGCGCGTATAAACGTAGTTTATATGCGCTAGGATTATCTTAACGGTTTTAATAATGCGATGAGGAAGCCATCGGGAAACTACCTCATTACTTCTCCCCAGGAAAATTATCACCATGACTGGAAATCCAAAAGCCCAAAACCTCAGTCCCCGGCAGATCTTAAGTGATCAGATGATGCTAAGAATCTCAGGTCCAGTTATGATGAAGATTGCAACCTGGAACGTACAAAGTATGTTTCTGCCAGGAAAAGTGGAAAATGTCAAGACATAGGGATGTTGTGAGTTAGTGAAGTAAGATGGCCTCACTGTGAATGCCAGATAGACGACCACCATGTCTATTACGAAGGCAATGATGACGAAAATTACTATAACGCCGTAGCAATCGTTTTATGTAAAGAAACTCTAAAATCCCTAATCTCTTTTTTTCCTGTGTCAGATCGAGTCATTTTCCTTAAGCTTTTCAACGTCAATATTATTCAGGTTTACGCTCCAACCGGAGAATCCTCAGATGCCCTTGATTTTGGCAAAAAATCAGAAATTGCTATTGTTACGGAGGATTTCAACGCAAAACTTGGAAACGCTCCAAGAAAACACATAGTTGGAAGGCATGGTCTTGATCGTGGAGATCGCCTTTTCCAATTATATCAGGAAAGGGATTTTGTCGTGTCAAATACTTTCTTTAAACTTCCCACCAGGAGCCTATACACCTAGACCTTTCCTGCCTATACTCCAAAGAGGATCGTTGGTAATCAAATAGACTACATATTAATTAATAAACGATCCAAAAACTGCATTAAATCAGAAAAAACTTAGCCTGGCGCAGATCACAGTCATCACACAATCCAGTTGTAGCCAAAATAAATAAATTTACCCTAAAGAAAAATTGTCCTACATATAAGAAACCCAGACCCAACTTCAAGATACTATGGTAGCAACTGAACTAAGAGTCGAAAAGAACGAAAAACTTAATGAAAAAAAGTACGGCACGTCTATGCAATGGTGATCCAATGAAAAAAAAAAGAAAAAAGAAAGTTTGGCTGACCGAAGCAATCCTAGATGTGATGGATAAAAGACGCACTAAAAAAGGCAGCTCTCTGCAGTATAATGAAATTCATAGGGAATAAAGAACAAGAATGAACACACTACACAAACGCATAAATGAGGCGGACGGATTAGTTAATAAGAGACAAGCGGGAATCATTGTTGACAGCCAAGGAAAAATCTTACGTGATAGAAGTATAGCGGTAGGGCAAAACGAAGTACACACGGAAGTTTTGAAACTCATCAAAAATGAAGAGTCGCTGAATAGCCTTGTCAAACTTTTCAACCTGATTTATCCGAGGGGTGAACAACTGAAGACCTCCTGCCAGTGCTTAGGGTACTACCTAATACTGCTCAAGTACTGCCTAGTGCTGCCTAAGTACTGCCTAGTCCTGCACCTTTAAAACTTGTAACTGGCGTTATTTTACATGAAATGTCGCAATTTCTCCTTTTCTGATTTGAGCATTTTGTTATCTTTCTCTCTTCTTACAGAAGCCAGAATATTTTTGTAGCGCGCTAAATGATAGTATATAGTGTAGGTTATCTATTTCTTTAAACAAAACGGAAAGAGAGAAAAACATACCGGTAAAGAATTCTACACTAGACGCAGACTAGGCGCAGAATCTGAGCTTCGCGGTACTCAACCTTGAGCTTTTTTGTTGTCAAGAACACTCAACGAATATTTTAAAATCCCGGATACCTCATGAAATTCCTTGGGTTTTCCCCACAAAAACAAAATTCCATGGGAATCCCCGAAGTTATTATTTTACCACGTTTTGAATAATTAAAAAAGGAAAACAATAACCCCCTTCTCCCCTTTGTCACAATTTGTGACGTTTTGGTTGACTCCCTCCCTTTCTTAACCTAACCAGCCTGATAAAGAAAAGATGTGTTTTTATTTTTTTTACAAAAACACTAACATAAATTTTAATTTTACATTTTTTTTTACCGTGATGTGACAAGAAGTCTACCTCCCCCCCCCTAAATATATTTTTTTGAAAATTAAAACAAAAATCATGCAAAGCTGCTCAAAATCATAATACTAATGTCTCTTCCTTTTTTACGAGATTATTACACCTGGCAACGCTCCTACTAGCACTCTTCATTATTAGTTACGCCCCCTTCTCCTTCCTCGCAGCACTTTTTCCAGGATTTTTCTCTTATGCTTCAGCCTGCCTGTTTTTTTTTAACTTTGCCTGCGACGGAATGGTGCCATCGTTTTTGTTTTGCATGTTGTTATATTTGAATATTCCATGGATTAACAGGACAGGACGTCCCTCTAAAATAAGTAACCGTAGTAAGTATAGCTTAACCCATGAAATGGAATGAAGCTCCGAAAACGAGCTTACAATGAAGAACAATTTTCTTTTTTTGTCACTCCTGTGTAGTTCTGCCCAAGTACTGCCTAGTCCTGCCTAAGTACTGCCTAGTCCTGTCTAAAGACTGCCTAGTCCTACCTAAAGACTGCCTAGTCCTGCCCAAGTACTGCCTAGTCCTGCCCAAAGTACTGCTCAAGTACTACCTAGTCCTACCTACAGTTGTTCACCTCTCGGATTTATCGCAGTGGTAAAATAAAATACATTGCCTTTTTTAGCAAAGAAGTGTAGTGATTATCGTTTAATAAATTATTTTAAAAGATTATCCACAAAAGAATTTATAAAAAATGTGAATCCTTTTTGGGCCACACGCAGTTCGGATTTCGTGGAGGGTTCGGGACACACAAGCCTTTGATCGAGTCCGAAACGAAAAGCTCATATAATCTCTAAAAGAAGTTGGTCTGGATGATCGAGATCTAAAGATAAAGCCAACTATTACTGGAGTCAGACAGCTCAAATAAAAGTGGATGGCTAACTGTTCGGAGAGGTCAGCATAAGAAGGGGTGTTCACCAAGGCTGCATATTGTATCCGCTGCTATTTAAGATAGTAGTAGTACAATAATCCAGAACGCATTTCACAACTACGAAGAGGGTCTGACTATACACGGCATAGAAGTGAACCATTTGAGATATGCTGACGACACTGTCATAATTGCAGATGAGTTGGAAGGCCTACAATCGAATTGCAGGCGAAAGTTCGCAATTTGGGCTTAAATACAATAAATACATTACAACATTTTAGTATAAATCAGGGTGCAAACAAATTTAATTTAATTTTCGTTGACAAAGCAGTTATAAAATAAATAAATTTAGACTTTTAGATACAATCGCAGTAAAATGTATGGTTATAGCTAAGGAAAAATCCATTAGAGGCGTCGAGTCGTACAAATACCTGGATTGTCAGCTCAATGAGAACTGGGACAACATTATCTTTCGTCATAATGAGATCAGTGTTTTGTAGTCGCGATCTTAATCCCACTCTCTGAATTCGTGCATTTCTTTCTTATGTGTTTAGCATTTTGTAGTACGACGTAGAAGCACACTATGTTAGTTGGTCAGAGTACGTAACGTGGATATCCTGCTCAGATTAGATATAGATTTTGAAGTTTTATTCACCATCAAAAGACGTAAACTTGAATATTTTCGACATATTTTAAGAAATTACAAATATGAACTCTTAAAATTGATAATAGAAGGAAAAATTGAATGCAGAGGAGGTCCGGGTCGCAGGGAAAATCATGGCACTTAAAGAAGAAGAATAAACGTAGTTTACTTATAAAAATTAAATAGTTCTCAATCATTTGTTTATATATAGGTTTGCTGAAACAAAAATTATTTGTGTGTTGTCAACTGATTAAAATCGAATTATTTTTTAATAGGTTTGCAGAAACAAGGTGCTACGGGTATAACCGCACCTTACGTGGCGACTAGCTTCATAGAGGCTATTTTCCACGTTTCCACTAGAATGCCCGGAGATACTCCGGAAGCTGTTCTTCTTAAGGTAAGATTTCTTTACTTGCTACTATTTAAGTAGTCGGAACAGGGTGACCACCCAACCAGGAATTAGACCGAAAAACTCGAGAATGTCACTGGTAAACAAATGAAAGAGTGAGAAAACCCGCACGTCAAAAATATTGTCGTTTTTGTGATCAGCCTACCCAATTTAGTGTAATTCGACACTCCAGAGTCATATAGTTTAAAATAACAGCCATGCCTCTTAAACATGAGTTTATACACATTTTATGACATTGACAGATGTCAAAACATTTTAGTCTTCGATGATGCCAATTAATTAATATAGAGCCTTTTTACCCAAATCTAATTTAAAGTTTTCATTTTATTACCAAAAAAATTTGGGGACATGTCCCATCAACTTTCAATTTTTTTCAAAGTTTTAATTAGGAATTATATAAGAGTACAAAGTGGGCACCCTCCGCGTCTAAAAGCTGTCAAAACGGTAGACAATTTTGCTCATTAAAATCGGTCCTAATACGCCTATGCTTGACAGCGATTGTATGGTAACCTGTATAAAAAAAATAAAACTTTCCCTGCCTTGATACTCGTAAAAATAAGCGTTAACGAAAATATAAGGGAAAATATCTAAAATTGGTAAAAAGAAATAGTTATTTACATACCAAGGGAGGAAATGCATTTTACTCTAGAGGCATGTATTTCATTTTTCTACTGCCTTTTGTAATAATTTAAAAAATTAGACCAATATTTTTTATTCTGTTGACAACATTCATTTGCCGAACTTTTAAAACAACTCCCGTTTAAAAATAACAACCCACTGACACCTGCCAAAATGGTAATCTAAAGCTGTCTGAATAAAATATTATTTAAAAGTAATCTTCCACCTGAACTTGAATTTATCCAAAGAAACTCGACTGAGGTAGAGGGAGGAAAAAAAAGTAATCAAAAATATCTATCATTCAATATGTTCAGATGCGGTACATGGAGAAAAAATTTTCTCCGTGCTATCCGGGAGGAAAATTTTTTTCTTCCCTCCCTCCGGAAAAGCGCCAGTTTCTTTTCTATTTTTTCGTAGAAAAATCTTTGTTGGGCAAACAGCACCCTTGTAAGTTTCTTTTTTACTCTTACTTTTACTCCCAGACCGGCACGTCCTTAATTTTTTGGTTTTGTAGCAGTTTGTTTCCCTTTTATTAGACGAAACATTTGGGTAACGACGAAGTTCACATAGTGTGGTCTGAGCACAACAGAGACTACCGTCGAGACATCATCCCAACCGAATTTTGCGACGTACTGATCACCATTTATCCTTTGGGTAATAACTTAAACAGAGTCACCATTGATTGCAAAGAAGTAAGTAAACATTTATTTATCTTTTCCTGAGAGCTAACTAACGAAAAATATTTTCACCGCTGACTTTCCTTGCTAATAAGTACTACGAGTTGAAAAATGACTTCTTTGTTAAATGAATGAGTGAATGAATGTAGAAGTGCGGGCGGGTCAATTCCCATGTATGTAGGCCACCTTGCTGGGCCCGTTGCACGTCCACTATCCATGGTTTAGCCCAGGAAGCCTGCCTCTTTCGCAAAAGAACAGATTTTTCTAGGCTGCAACCTTCTTATATCACCTAGGGCCAAAAGATAGTTCCCAAGGTGCGACTCTTTTGACCTGGACAGAGCCGAACACTCCAACAGAATATGCAAGGACGATTCTTCGTCCTCCATGCACCATCGACTCTCTGAGTCTCCGGCGCATCTAGGTGCTTGTTGAGGCAGCAGTGTCCTGTTAGGAGCCCTGTTGCTAGTCTCACATCCTTCCTACCTAGCTGGAGCAAGTACTTCGAGCAGGTGCTCATGCTGACCACGATACGATTTTGATCTGGAGCTTCCTGAGCGGCGTCCGTAGGCGCTCCTGATGCGTTTGTCCAATGGGTATTTGTGTAGTTCCCTGTCGGGCCTCTTATGTTGAAGAAGATCTACTGGGTCCTTAAACAGTTCCTTGTTGATCATTATCGTGAGAGGTTCCACTGAGAGGCTCGGATGCGTGTCTTACCTCTTGGTTGTCGGAGGGTCCTTCTGGAGTTCCCTCACACACGAGTAAACCGGCTAGAATCACCTCCCCAGCTGAGGCTATACAGACCGCTTCGTGCTACTGCGAACATAGGCCGGAAGAAGTCCAATTTGCCAGTGTACGTACATGCAGGGACACCGCACACCTATCAGTGGAGCAATTCACGGCTTGTATTTAGTACGACTCTAACCACGGTGCTATGAGGAGTGTATAACGTAATTTTCTTGTTTTTTGTCACTGATAAATTAGAGCGTTTTATTTTCAACTGCTCAGATTTATCACTAACAACGTATTACAATGAAAATAATAAGGAGAAACAAAATAAAAGCAAGTTCTCAAAATAAAATAATACATTCTAAAAACCAAAAAGATTCTCCCAGTCAAAAAAAATTTAGAGCAAATGTTCGAAAAGTCTAGACAATATCCGAGCCTATTATAAAAACCCCTTCTAACGTTTCCAAGCATGTTAGGGGTTATAGTCTGAAAAGTTTGTTCAATTTTAATTCGAAGTTCTTCCAAATTATTAGCCCTTTCTTGCCCGTAAACTTTATTTTTGATATAACTCCACAGATAGAAGCCATTAGGAGCAAGATCGGGTGATCGAGCTGGCCATAAAATAATTCCCCGTGTACTTATAACCCGATTAGAAAATTCATTATCAAGATATTCCCTAACAAGGCCAACATTGTGAGTGGGACAACCATCTTGTTGAAACCATAATATGCTGCTGCAGTAGATCCAAGTATTTAGGACCATTCAAATTGCCGTAAATAAAAAATGGCCCAATTAAGTGTTCCCCTACAATACCCCCCCCCCAAACATTTAAAAAAAATAAAATACAAATGCAAATCTTCCTTCGACCAATATCGAACGTGTGTTGGGTTATGACGATTCAATAATGGAAAAGTGCTGTGAAAAGAATAGATCTCAGAAAGTTTTCAGCACGATTAGCCCTTTCCATCATTGTTTCGCAAAATTCCATACGACGATAGTTGTCCTCGGGAAAAATTTGATGCGTTTTTGACGCTTTGTAAGAATGAAAACAAGGCAGTTTGGTGACTATTTTCCTCCACTGCAGCGCAAATCATCACACCTCGTACTTCCTTCTCGTCATTCAAAACAGTGGGTTTTTTATGGTTTCTTGGCGCTACACAACCAAACTTTTCAAAATTCTGCACAAACCTATGAATCGTTGATA
The DNA here is from genome assembly GCA_963921995.1 of Oxystoma pomonae. Lineage (NCBI taxonomy): Eukaryota > Metazoa > Arthropoda > Insecta > Coleoptera > Brentidae > Oxystoma > Oxystoma pomonae. The sequence goes on from OY998163.1 coordinate 101,890,148, forward strand.
ACTAGGTTCTGGGCGATTTATAAAATTCTCCAAAAAAAGTTCTTGAATAAGTCTCAATTGATTTGATAGTACCATTTGACTATCTGTACTTATTCGGCAACTTCTTAAGACATCCATTTTTACTTTTAAAAATGTATTATTTCACTTAAGAACTTATCAATCTGTTTTTCGAGCAAGGCAGAAATAAAACAAAATAATAAAAACAAAAAAAAAATTCCAAAAGATAACACCGCAGCGTGCATCGAATCTACCTCGGTCGTACGGCACGCAGAGTAAATTGGACTTGATTCCCCCTATGTTCGCAGTAGCCTGAAGCTCATTGTATACAACAGTGTGCGCCTGGTTCCCTAAGGAAGCTTTTATTGTGGTGCCTTATCTACGCGGCCCGGTCGTTTACACGTCCCCGAGGAACAGTTACCTTGCGACCTTAACTGAAAGGTTCTTCCTCATTGACATTTTTAGATTTTTTTAAACTTTATCTCGTTTTTTGTAGGTTCCTCAATTCGGCATACTGTTTAACGAAGCAGTAGTTGAAAGTAATCTGTTGGCTGCTTTGGTCAGAGCCACAGCCATATGCGCAAGTCGATCTAAAAGGTCAACGTATCAATTTTATCAACAATTGTAAGTAACACACACTTTAAGCTTCTTGACTCGAAATTGTTTATAAAAGTTAGTTAGTTACATAAAACCTAAGAGACACCGTAAAAAACAGTTTATAAGAATGATGAAAATTCTATGTTTTCTTTTCTATTAATTGTGTCCAAAATTCCTACTGATGCATTTACAGGACTAACTTATATTTTACCACTTACAATATAAATAGCTATGAAGAAAGATGGAGCTCCCTAAACACGGTAGTGACAAAACACAAACACAGCACTACTTACGAAGAGTTCTTGTCAAAAGTGTACAACCCTGGCATTACTCCCAGTCCGTTCTGTTCGACTGAAAGTCTGTCGCTTATGTCACAAGACGGCGCTTCTGGAAACTCGTCGATGTTGACGGCTGCGCTATTGGATTCGCACGGGTTTTCGTACAGATCTGGACACAGGGTCGATCAAAAGTTTAGAGGTAAGTGAACTTGTATGTTTACAGCTATTCATTTTTATTTCTGTTTGTGATTGTTTCCCTTTATCATTGTTGGGTATCGGGTTAAATAAGTTTACACACAGATCTATACTGCCCTGTTAAGAGTAGTTGTCCTAACTACATAAATTCACTTTTTCAGATAAGTACACTGTTGTACTGTTGTAGTCCTATGACATTACTAAATGCAAAAGTCCTATCTCAATTTTATAAAATTATTTTAACGCTATAAAATTGTTTATCGTAAATCAAATTGTCCTACATAATATTGCTAATATAAATTGTCCTAACTTGATGGCAGATAATGACAGTTCTTTTTGGCGCAAAACAGTTTACCATTAGTCGTCGAACATCACCTTAAATGTTTTAATTTGACACATGTATTAATATTAATTGTTGTTAATTCACTTTGTTGTTACTTTTCGTGAAATTGCTTTTAGCTATTTTCACTTGATTACAAGAACAAATTGTCCTAACTACAAAATCTCTTTCCGAAAATAAATTACTGCTGTTTTATAATATCCAGAATTTGTATGTTTACTTTTTGAAAAAGAATTTTTGTTTTTTTTTACTACTTAAAAACTGCTGCCAAAAATACAAAAATATTGAATATGTCACTTATTTTCCACTTAGGACAACTAGTCTTAGCAGGATAGTATACGTCTCTGCTGAGACAGGAAGTCGTATCTGCTAAAATTATACATTAAGCTTAAGGCAGTCTGTATCATATAGGCAAGGTCCGCAAAAATTTACCTCATACTAGGTCAGAAAATCATATTTAATATTACTAGGTAGAACAAAAAACATTTTTTCGTTTTTGATTTTTTTGATTTTTTTTTAAAGACTTACTTCACTTTGGCCCGCATACCCCGATCTCTATATGGGCAAAATGTCGTATCTTAATCTAACAAAAGTCGATTTTTTTAGTTTGGATATCACATGGACGGCATGACATATTTTAAAAATTGTTAAAACTCTGTAGCGGGGTATAAGGATAAATAGTTTTTGGGATATTCTATTTTTCTAGAATTTTTGATTATTTTATAAATCTACTGTCAAAAATGTTTTTTACTCTACATGTTTACTGTGGAGGGGGTACTGTATAAGTTTTTGTACACCTAAAGGGTAGATACACGGGCTGATAAAAGAAGCTGGTGGGTAGCAGAAAATTTTTATTTTTTATTTTGAAAAATAAAAATTTTCTGCTACCCGCCAGCTTCTTTTATCAGCAGGATATACTTTTAAATTTTGTGTGAAATTTTAGCAAACATCACAAGATTGTGCGAGGACCCCTTATTTATTACCTAGGGCTTCGCTATCGGCGCAATATGCGGTTACCGCGCGGGCTTTGAAGTTAGCAAATTAGCCGAAAAAGTTTCTTCTTTTTTTAGCACTTTAGACTGAACCGCGAAAACACGCAAACGCCGCCGCCTATTTTTTTCAGCACGCGTAATTTCAGCAATGTCGCAATTACAGCGCTACATTTATCGGTTTCACAAATTAAATATCAGCACTTATGGATCTGAGCTTTCCAAGAGTTACGACAGTTGTGGCAAACACGCGCATTGAAAATATTATGTATAACTAGTGACTAAAGGGATTTTAAGTAAAAAAGCAAATTTTAGCTAGTAACAGATCCTTTTCGAGAAAATATTAAAACTAAAATACACAATAAATTTTAGCCACAACTAGTGAATATATCAATAAAAATAAAGTTATTTAAGTATTGTTACGGCACTAAACAAATCTTTATTTTTTACAGTTGTTATGAAAGTTGTGGGACCTATATCTATGATCCCTGTGTGCTTTGAATGTCATTCCCGCATTTCTAACAAAAGCATTTTATTGCGATGCAACATTAAACTAATAAAAAATTAAAGTTATTTCCTTTGTGTTTGTCAGTGTTTTTTCATTGTTTGTTTATCATGACGTGCATTAGATCATCTCCCAGGGACTGTTCTTAAACCATACTCATTAGTCTGATAAAAGTAGCTAAATTTTAGACCTAATCTGAAATAATTTGTTACAAATTGCAAGCCGTGAAATTTGGGTCATGTTTGAACCCATTTCCTATGCCCTTTTAAAACATTTTTTTTTAATCGAAATTTTCTGTAAGAAACGGCCATTTATAATATATAAAACTGCGGCAAATAATGCTGTAAAATATACCAAAATATTAATTGGAAAAAAAGTAGATTTGTAGTCCGTGAAAAATTTGCTTTTCGCTTTATTCCGACAGATGGCGCGCTGCATATAGCCATACTAAAATCTCGCGTTATTTTAACGACGAAAGTTGTTTAAATTCGCTGCGTGTGGTTGCTTATGTTATGCTTCATACGCCAAGTATAGTCCTATGTTACCCTGATGATTCCTAACTAGGATGAACCAGACCTGTAGGTTTCTGCAGAGACAACTTAATAACTTACGGAGACCAACAAAAAGATATGGCCGCATAGCGCATTGCGGCGGAGAGTGAAGGTAATGCTTGTATTAAGTAAACACCTACCTTGCCCCGTCCATCTCTTTCTATGTGATCATGAAAGAAAGTCAGAACATTTTTCAATGTCGAAATATATTTCAAACAATTTTAATTTTTTGTACCTGCCGGTTTTTGCCACCGCTTGTCAAAGTCTGTCAAGCCTGGCATGCGATTTTTTTAGATTTTCAAAAGTGAGTTATTTTATTCAATTTTGGTTGGAAATCGCATGAGTTTATGGGATTAGCTAAATAGTGGATTAAAAACTTATTGTAAAGTCTAAAATGCCATTCAAATCAGGCTAGATCGCTACCATTAAAGGTCTATTTGAAAAGTGCCGAAAATTGGGGTTCAGATTTTTGCGAACCAAATCCCTGAAGAAAATATTGTGATGATTTATACAGAGTTAAGCAAAAAGATAATAGGTTAAGATACAACAAAAAGAGATATAGATTAAAACATTTATAAAATCTATAATACTTTTATATTGGGATTTTTTCCCAATTAATAAAAGAAAATACAATAATAAAATGTTGTTACCTTTAATATTTGATAATATTCCTCAAAGTAGTTATAACCCCTTCATCCTATTTTCGATTTTTAAAGGGTCCAAAAAACTTTTTGTAAGCTAAAGAAAGTTTTTTAGCTGCATGGAACAGTACAAAGTTGGTTAAGGTTTGTATAGAGCTAAAACCTTTCGCGAATGCATTGCTTTTTAACACTAAAAAGTATGGAAAAACTGCGCCTGTTAAATTTTTTCATATATTTTTATTATTAAATAAGTGTCTGTAAAAAATTAACCAAAGAGAATTTTATTATGCGTCTGGATGTACAAGTAGTTCCTTCCTGTAGCCACTGGCTGCGCTCGTGTCGCCGACAAACAATGTTCCCCAAGTATAACACAGTATCGATCACCCTCGCGTAGCTATTACTTTCTCTATGGGTTTCTGGGCTATCCCATAGAGAAAGTAATAGCTACAGACCTAAGTTGTTAATCCACTATCTAATCTCTAAATCTAAATAAATCTTTAGAATCTCATAAACTAGCGCGATTTGCAACCAAAACTGAATAAAATAACTCACTTTTGAAAATCTAAGAAAACCGCATGCCGCTTGACAGACTTTGAAAAGCGGTGGCAAAAACCGGCAGGTACAAAAAATTTAAATTGTTTCAAATACATTTCGACATTAAGGATTTTCGATTTAAGAATTGGTCCTGGTTCTGGTCGACATTATTTTGAGATAAATTTTGACAGCGGTTCTAAAATAATGACGTCATTTAGAATATTATTAAGATATCTTTGATTTTACTCAAAAAAAGATCATCTATAATTTTGCAAAATTTTAGGGGTTATGTTTAGAACCAAAGGGCCGAACCAACCTCCCAGGCTGGTTCTAAAATTTCATAACCGGGTTGCAACTGTGACGTCATTGTTTTAAAACGAAAGGATCGGTTGCGGTTCTGGTTCAACCAGAACCAGGACAAATTGTAAAACGAAAATTCTTATTGAAAAATGTTCTGTCTTTCTTTTATGGTCATATAGAAAGAGATGGACGGGGCAAGGTAGGTGTTTACTTAATGCATTACTTTCACTCTCCGCCGCAATGCGCTATGCGCGGCCCTATCTTTCTGTTAGTCTCCGTAAGTTATTATGTTGTCTCTGGACTATCCATTAGATCTTGGAGGCCTGGTCGTAATGAATTGAAAAGCAAAATGTGTGTCCGATATGCCACGAACCTTTCTTTTTAAATATTAAATGGTTTTAGGCCAAAACATTTTTACTCCACTAAATAATCACACTAAAAACAATAAAATGTGCACGTCGTTGTAATATTCGTAGTCATATTTTGTATTTGGTTTTTATTTTCTTTTTTTTTTAATTCAGGTTATTTTAAGTCATTTAAAAGAAGCGATGAACGCAGGGATACTATAATATGATGACCATAGCACAATGGAAAAACACTGTATAAGCACAAACCATTTTTAAGTATGTTTGTTATTTTATTTTTATTATACATTTTTCTTTTGTTAAATGTGATAAAATGTACCTGAAATATATATTTACAGTTATTCGAAAGTAGCTAACTTTCATCGAACCTTCCTGAAAACGTTTTCCAAAACCTTTATTTTAATTAAATACTACAAAGAGTTGGATAAAAACCTAAATTTTAGCATCTGACTCTTCAAAAATGGTATGGATGAACACGTCAGAAAACCAAGTTATGGACATCAACATATCGCCGAGACCTCTGAAAAAACTATCGGAAAATTTGAAGAACTCGAGGAAATCGCTTAAGCAAGAATCTTCTATAGAGTATCAGTCACCACCAGAAAGCCCATTGCCTGCTTCTAAAAAAAAGTAAGTGAATTCGACTGATACTGTCATATGTCAAACGACATAAGAATTTGTTTATCAAAAAATTGACTACGTTTGCAGTGATTATTTCTTCAACTTAAAATTTTTTGATTAACAAGGGAAGATCTTTTGCATCCGTTTTTTTTAGCCAAATAAAAATTGAAAACTAAGCGTGTCTAAGGTAAACCCAACTTTCGGCAAAAGAAAGTTTTGCCAAGAATTTGACTTAAAAAAGTTTTAACACTTGTAAATACAAAGTATTATCGCCCTAAGATAACCTAAAATTATAATTACCAAAAAAAAAACCGAAGGAAAAACAATACCTTATTGTTTTTTAAGAGAGAAATCCTCAAATATTGCAATTATTTTTGGTGAATTAAACTGAGTTTTGACTGTTGGATTTAGAGATTTATAAAGACAAAAGGAGATATTTTAAAAGTATTTTTGTAAATAATATATTACTACTGAATGAGGCTTTATTTCACGAAAGACATTAGTAGTATACTATAATCTTGAAGCCCTAGAAAACACTGTCTATATCAACCTACAAGAAAAAAACGTAGATGGCTTTTCATACTTTATCTAATCACCTAAGATTCTTAAAACGGGTGGAAATTAGATTACCGGCCGTAAGTCGTACTAATTCACAGCAAATTTAAGTAATTTTTGTTAAAATAATTTTTATCCACACAATTTCTTGAAGGTCTCGTATAGTTGTAATACCTATTTACCTACTTATTTTTATATTAGGTATTAACTAGGCTTTTTAAACACAAGTTGTTCGTGTGAAATTTTTAAAATTCCGTTTTGTTCTGCCTGATCTTGTTAATTTTTAAAACATACCTTTTAATTTTATTGAGGGGTGAGGAATGTTTGAGTTTGGAGGAAAAACAATTTCTGTAGATCTCAACAGAAAATTGACGGTTGTAAGGAAAGAATCACGCAAATTTTGTACATTTTTCTTTTACTCACATTTTAATTACTACCAGAAAAATAGTTTTTTTTTTGAGAAATATTTCGAAAAATAATTTATTTATACCAGATGGGGACTTTAACAGGAATACATTTTCTATGATTTCAAGAAATGATAGTTTAAAAAAAAGCAAAGCAGCAATTTTCTTATGGTACGGCCATGATGAACCTTCAAATATTTTAGTTAAACATCTGTTAAAATATATTTATATGTGTAAAAATATTTTAAGGCATGGACACTTTTTTCGCTAACTTCAAGGACTGTAAAAACTTACACATTAAAAAATGTAAAATGTTTACCTTTCCTTTTGAAGAAAATTGTAAAATAAAAATAATATGCACTGCGGGAAAAATATTTTACACTGTTGCCATAAAACTGAACCTATTTGTCCTGAAATTTCTAATAATTTCAAAAGTTTTTTAACAAAGTGTCTCACAAAAGCATTCTTTTTATACAGGGTTCCCACTGACTTGGAAAACCTGGAAAATCTGGAAAAGTCAGGGAATGACCAAAAAATCCTCAAAAGTCAGGGAATTGGCACACAAAACCTGCAATTTCCCTTTCTCAACCTATTTTTTAAACCAACTTTGTAAAAAATATGTGAGTTCTTCTTTGCTCACCTCGTACATAAGCTCAACATCTGTTTCGCGCAATTAGTTCCAGTTCACCTAAAGAAAGAAAGAAAACTAAAAACGTGTAGGACAAGAACCGCATCATTACCCATGGTGGCAGATTGTGTTTATTGAACATATTTGGTTTTCGTTTCGCGCTATCTTCTGTTACAATTTTCAAATGTAGTCTAGCGCGTTTTTTTAATCCGACAATATTTGTCATGTAATGTATTTATTCCTAACCATTAAATGATGTGGGGTGCAACTGCGATGCGAGATTTCGAGATTTTTTTTTTAAGCAAAATGTGTTTAGTTTAGACTGGATAAGTCCTTCCGTAAGTCGACCAGAGTGGCAGTGTCTACAGGCTGTGAAAACCAATAAATAGCATATTGTAAGCTTTATTTAAAAAATATTGAATTGAGAAATATGGGGCGTCAGGCCATCTTGAACCATTTTAAGAGCATTGGGCATATAAAGTACGTGAAGGCTGAAAAAAATTCAAGGAAATTGACTTTGTTAATCAAGAAAACTGATACACTATCAGTCTTGGCCCAAAATGACAATGGACCTACATCTACACCAACTACTGAAAGTGAAGAAACCTACACAGCAACTGCTTCCACTGCCAAAGAGTTCTACTCCTTTTTTGTAATCTTTTCTTATTAAGCAATGAGTTATGGATGCAGATACCTATATTGTGGTGCAAGGAGTCTTTAAGATTAATCCTGTTGTTGCCAATTATGTCCACATCATCAGCGAAGGCCAGTAGTAGGTTGGGTTCTTCCTGGTGGAAATAGCCGCTCGTGTCTCAATATTGGCTTTCCTAATTAATTGCATATTCTAATGCTATTTTGAAGAGTTGGGGTGAAAGAGTCACGACCCTGCTTAAGCCTTTTGTTGATATCAAAGAAATCAGAGTAGCTCTTTTCCACTATTATCTTGCACCTTGTATCGTCCGTACATATTTTACCAGGGATATCAGCTTTTAAAAGCCCAGTTCCTGCATTGCTTCCCACAACTTTGCTATACATAATCTGTCAAATGCCTGTTTGAAATCAATAAACATCTGGTGAAGTTTTCTATAAAATTCCCAGCATTTTTCCATTATTTGTTTAACGGTGAAAATCTGGTCTATATGCTTATGGGTGTAGTATCGATATTTACCTCTTCGTTGAGTAGATCGCAAAAGTAGTTCTTCCATGGGGTTAGTATCTCTCTTTAGTTGGTTATGAGTTGTCCGTTGTTTGTTGAGAAGAAGTTTTCGGTTCTGGGTTGGTATCATGTTTTGTGCTTTGTTATTCGCTGAAAGTATTCTTTTATTCTGTTATTTTGTCTCTTTTCCTTCATTTCGCTTATTATATTTAGATGGTGGTCTCTTATAAATTGCTAGATGAATTAAGAAAACGATGGTAGAACTAGGTAAATTAGTCTTTTATTTTTAATACTGTTAAGTACCTGATTTGTTTTTAGGATTTGACAAATTCGGTTCCTGCTAAATTTGAGCTCTCAAAAATTGTCATCGTAAAACTCTACATTTACTTGGTATCCACGTAGACAAGCAATTTATATTCAAAAAATACCTGGAATTTTTAAAAAAATGATCATGGAATCCCTGGAAAAGTCAGGGAATTTGGAAATCAGAATTTGGTGGGAACCCTGTTATATATTTTAAGTTCAAACTTAAAAAGTAAAAAAGATGTAAAATAATTGTACTTGTAGGGAAAAATCTCCGTAAAATGTTCTGATTTGGCAACAAACTTTTTTCTTGGGACTTTCCGTTCACCAACCTGGTAAATCTGCACCGGAATTTTTAGTCGCCCGGTTGACCGTTTAAAGCGCTCTTTTTGAAAGAAATTGTTTCGCATCAAACTGCACATGCATTGACCGGAAATACCACGACTAACTCTTCTACTGTCAAATCAGAAAAATTTTTTTTTTGTTCAAGATTTAGCATCCATGGGTTATCTCACTTGAATGTGTGAACTTATCATCCACGTCTAGGATAAAGCTATCCCTCCAAGAAGTATAGATTATCTATGCCCCCCCCCTACCCGCTCACCAGACCGGTCTGATGAGCTAGGGCAAGGCAGTTTTCTTTTCCTAGAAGGATTTAATTTAGACCTAAACCCCCCCATTTGTCGAGGCTAGAGATCTTTACTATAAATATATGGATCACACAGTACCATCCTCTTAACGTCCTCTACGAGGGACGCTATAGAATCGTGTCAGCCAGACTTCTAGCTAACACGGCCTACTCCGCTCCATACGGCGTTTTTCTTAATCTCACAAAATTATGTAATTTTATAAGAAAAAGTCCAAGTAGACTACTGACGGCCCCGGAGATCGAACCCGGGTCTCCTGGTTGATAGACCAGGACGCTTATTCTTGAACGACCCTGAGGTGAGGTGAGCTTTTTGCACCACCTTTTTCCACGGGAAATTTCGCTCATCTCACCTCACGGTCGGTCAAGAATAAGCGCCCAGGTATGTACCCACTATACCAACCAGGTCGGTTCAGAAAAATGTTCCAGTCGACCAGTTTGTCCTTCTCTAAATTCTCCCTTTAGCTCTAAAATACTGCTTTCTTTTTCTAAATATTTTTCATTTTTTTACAGAGGAAAAATTATTTTAATAACTGTACCGATGCAAAAAAACTTTTTTTGATCACGGGTGCAAAAAAAGATTTCTGTCTAATTATTCTTGCCTAAAAATTAAGCCATTTCCGACAGTTTTCACGAAGTATTTACGAAAAAATCATTTAAAAACATCGTCAAAATATCAAATTGATTCAAATTGCGCAATAATAAACGTCACCTAGTAAAATAGCACATCGCTATGGAAACGATTGTTATTTCATTTACCAGCCGCCTTAATTTATAGTGTAAAGATGGCGTGTTGCGAGAAGTACTCTTCGTTCGAGATTTTTAAAAGTATTTTTCTGTTTTTCTTGGATTTCTTGATAAAGGTATTAAGAAAAAATAGTGTTCACAACTCGCGGCTAAACTGCTTTTTTTACTCGCTTTTTTAAATACCTCGCTGCGCTCGTTATTTAAACCAACGCTTTTAAAAAAAGCACTATTTTAGCCACTAGTTGTTAAAACTACTATTTGAATTGTGCTTTTTTTTAAACGCTAAAAACAGTGAAAACTATGAAATGTGAGTAAAATTATGGCTTAAAAATGTGGAAAACATAGAAAAAGTTACTTAAACAAAAACGTTTACCACAATTAAAACACGCTAAAATATTTTAGACCTTAAATTACCATTATTGCCGTACTATTACACTGTTTGAATATCTGGATGGCTGACACTTGATAATTCAAATAGAACGGTTGAAATATTGATATTTTGAACAGATGTACGCTTTGCAGAATTAATTTACCTGTAGTTTTGTTCAAAACATAATTTCCGGAATTTGTAGCAAATGTTATTTGAGTTAAGCCCTCATCCTGCAGATAATGTGGAGTTTTAAAAAATAATTTTAGGTTATGTTTAAATAATGAAAACAGCACCACTCCTTGATAACTTAAGGTTTCATTATGGCATCTCTAATTATTTTTTTGTTAAGTTTCTTCTCGTCAGTATGATTACTGCATTTATTGTTGTAACGTAATTTATTAAAAATATTATTTTTACTTATTACATTTAGGAAAACCGAAACAGTTAAACCCTAAAAAAAGTTAGTATTAAAGTAGAAAATTTTTTAACATCAGTATTAATCCCTAATGTTTATTTAATTTATTTTTTTATTATTTTAGTATGAAATTGCTGTACTTATACACTAAGGGGAGGTTTACCCAACTCATAATTATACCTAAGCATAATTATAAGTCGGGTGAACCTGTCATAAAAGCTTTATTAATAAAATTTCTAAAAAATATACTAGTATGTTAATATTAAAATGGCGTTTATTGATTAAATATCATATACTAAGTTTTCACGTGGAACTAAATATTTTCAATACAATTCACTTTTCGGTTTTCATGAAGTATTTGAACCCGTTTTGAACACGATTTGAGTTTTTTACATATTTTTTTTTCGTATTGTACCGTTTTTTTTTAGATTTCGAAAATTAGAAAACAAACATAAAAGTTTGGTTATCTCACCCACGAAATAACCTGTTAAATCCACTCTGGTTAAAACTTTCACTTGTTTTCGATATTTCCGCTTTTTCACGACAGCTAGATTCGGATACGATTCCAGAAAAAGGTATGTTATTTTTCGGTATCCCTCTGTAGACATCACATTACCGTACGTACTCGATAGAGAATGCTCTGGACCACTGGATTTGAAAGCAGAAGAAACTGTTTCTAACTTCGTTTCAAGCCTCTCACTCTTTCTTTACAGTAGGTCGTTCATTCCTCGATTTCAGGTGCTCGAAGTCCACATGGTACGCGTAAGTTCTTAAAATATTTTAAGATTTTTTATAGTGTTTACAATAATTTTTAGGTTTTTTCTTTTCAAAGAGCCTTATCAATGTTATAATGGATTTAGAAAAGCAGATTGACGACTTGGAATCTGTGATTACAGTCACATCACATAGGCACCATGGACACAGGTCTCCAAGCAGCTTTGTGGTCAAGAACAGATCGGTCCAAGCCACACAGACTTGTGACCCATAGCCTTAAAAGATGAGATTAAGAAATTTGGGAAAACATTGCAAGAAAGGGTTTGGCCAAAGAAAAATTGCAGTTGTTGCTCGATAAATACCCAAAATAAACGATGAAATTAAAGTTATTTTTAATCAAGAGGCCAAAACTAATTTTAGAAGCACAAAAATGTGGTACAAAATTAGCAGCAGCAGGTACTATTTCCTGGCTTCATTGCCGAACACAATTTTTTCAGAGAAGGATATCAGTAACAAGGAAAAAATAATCTCAAACGCTGGTGATTTAGGTCTCTTATTAAATGGTTCTTACAATTTATTGTTCATGTTTAGAAGAGCAGCCATTTTCTCAGCCTTATATAACCCGGCCAGAGACGAAGGAGCGCAAAATCCTATGGATGAATTTATACTAGGAAAAAATTTCACAGAGACAAACAAACAACTTACAGGCTTCAGAAAGCTAGTAGAAGTATTAATGGTATTGGTAAAACAAAACAACCACATCAAACCCGTGAAGTTGCAGCTTCCATAATCTCCATAAAGGCTGCTTTAAAGTGGAAAGGCCCGTCTCACAGAAGTATGTGAGACAATCAGGACATACCTCCAGACAACCACCCTCGCAAGTATCCAAACAATAGGTTTACAGGAGTCGGAGGGACTGAAGGTAATTGGTTTGGGGATCGACTAAAACATTTTTTACAAAACTGGTTAAAAATCTGTAACAATCAGTATGATTACCTTTTATTGAAATTCCCAAATATGCACAAGTTGGGTTCAAGATCTTTTAAACAAGGAGGTTATAAATAAAACCAAAAATAGAAACAAGGTTTATTATAAATTTAAAAGGTTAAATTCATTCATTAAGCAAGTTCACTTTAAGATGGATCATTTTAGCTTGCTTAAGGAAAGCTGGTATTTGCTGCATGCTGTACTTAGATGATTTGTTTATTATTCACAAAGATAAAGAAGTTTGTCAATCACAGACTCGGCAAGTAACGACCTTGTTGGAATCTTTAACATTTATTGTTAACTAGGAGAAGAGTATACTTACTCATAAAACTGAATGGACTTATTTAGGCGTCACATTTACTTCAGTAAAAATTAAAATTTCTTTACCTTTGGAAAAAAACATATTCTTTATTTAGTTTTAGAATTGATTGAATTAAGTGTTTCTTCTATCGCACATTTAGCTAGGGTTATTGGGTTTACTAGTTTCAGTGTGTCCAGCGAGTAAATATGGATAGATGTATACAAAAAAGCTAGAACGTTTTAAGATATTAGCCTTAGTAAAATTTAACTATAAGTTTGATTGCAGGATTCGTTTACCTTATCTGCCATGGTGGAAAAATTCTATTCATATGTGTTTTTTGAGATAGAGATTTACAGCGACTTATCCACCTCTGGGGGCTTATTCCTGAATTTAGTAGGAAAGGTCGTACGGGAACGTTCACATCCTTCGTTTCTATCAATAAGAAGGCTTCGAAGCTGCCGAACTTGCATGGTAACGCGCAAAACTGACCGGATTGTCGTTGTCGTCGTGTAGGAAAGTTTGATACACGGCAATCTGGTGAGGTTCAGTCGTGGTCGGATAGGTTTCGGATAACTCGGGATCGCTTCAAAGCCTATTATCGGTCGATATCAGGGAGAGGACCGTTCCCGTGCGATCTTTCCTACAAAATTCAAGAATAAGCCCTAGACATATCGATTTTTTCAAATTAAAGAGTGCTTTTTTGTCTCTAAAACGCTGACAATCCAAAAATATTTTGTTAAGGATAGACAATAAATCTGCTATTTCATATGTAAATCGAATGGATAGCATCAAGCATCCTAAGCTAGAAAATGACGTGATATCTGGGTGCACGCATCATATATTTGATCCTCTCAAAACTCTATTGCTGTTTTTGAGTCTAGTATCCTTCCAACCGAGCCAGAGTTTGAATTAAATTCAATTCAATTGTTTGTACCTTTAGGGACCTGACTGCATCAATGTGTACCCTGTAGGTAGGAGTATTGTCTGGGATGCCTTCTTAAGGAAGAGAAACACAGGATGATTGCTTACCTATTATAATGAGGTCAATAGAAGAATCAACATGGAAGCAATACGAAAGTGCCTTTAAAGCTTGGTGGAATTTCTGTCACGGTAACAATGTAAACATTTATAAAGCATCAGAAAATGATGTTTTAAAATTCCTCAATATGAAATATGTATCAAAAACCTTTAAATATGGTACATTTAGCACATTCCGATCAGCTCTAGATCTAATCTTAGAATCTGATATATCATCCCTATCTTTACCTTTAAGTTACGGCCTTCAAGAAGAAAATATGATGGGATACAAATACAGTGTTGGACTTTTTGGAGAACTTAACCCAATTCAACCATTCAATTCTTGACCTTGCCAAGAAGACTGCAATTCCGTTGACGTTATTAGTCACTTCATACAGACTCTGGCAAAGATGATCAGAGTTGAGAATATAATAGTGGATACTAAGGGCATCCAAATAGTAATATCAAATAATATAAAAACAACAAGAAATAATTTTAATAATCCCTGCCTTCAGATACCCTTCTTTCCTGAAAGACCCAATATTTGTCCAGCTTCATGCTTGCTGGAATAAATTCTGAAGACTGTACCTTTGAGAAACCAATCTCAAGAGTTTTTATTTGTCACCAGACCTCTTTATAAATCATCAACAACCTCAAGAATAGGAAGATGAAGAAAATGTGCTTTGTAAAAATCGAACTTTGAAGAAATGTACATGGAAGAAATCATAAAAGAGAGAAACCGTAAAACGTAGAAATCGGTAAGGCGAAAATATGTTCTGTGTCTGACAGCTGTTTGCATGTGCCCTTAGAATAAGAAAGGGTGTAGATCAAGTTATTTTTTTTTTATAAACCAACCCGACTTGTCCCAACTAAACTTAAACCAACCCAGATCAATCCAAAACACTTAAATAACCAACCCACCACTCCTTTAAATTTAGCATCCAAAAATAAAAATAAGAAATGTCTTTTCTACGCCCGTTTTTATTCTAAGCCAAAGTTCGATTTCTACAAAATACGATTTTGCCAAATTTTATTTTATAAAATAGAAATAGAAATAACGATTTCTGCATTTTACTTTTCTCTTCTCTATTTTATGGGACCCCTTTTTTAATACTTGCATTGCTACTTGTTCTTCCGGCAAAAACTTTAAACTTGAATGAGCAAACGACCTACTGTCAAGATCAAGTGATAGGCTTGGGACGAAGTTAGAAACGGTTTCTTCGTCTTTAAAATCCAGTAGTCCAGAGGACTCTATCGAGTACGTACAGTAATGTGATGTCTAATGAGGGATACCTTATATAATTCCAATTGAACTTCAAAGGTAAGTTCGTTTAGTCGATCATATAACTGAGGCAGGGTTCGCGTTTTCACGATAGTTCAAAACTATCGTGTGAATTTGAAGTAAATCGTATTGAAAACGAATTCAGTTCTATATAAAAACATAGTAATACCTAAACAAGAACTAGAAAAAAACAAAACTTAAAAAAGAGAACATTAATTAATATTAAAATACCGTAATTAACTAATTCAAAAATTAAACGTATACAGTATCACAGTAAAAAAAGGAAGTAAATATATAATAATAATTTATAGTAATAATTGCAAATCTAATTGCCAAACAAAATATACACACAAAAAACCCTGGTTTAAACATATTTTTTTTGTTGATTACTTGAGTAAACCAAAAAGTATTTTAGACACAAAATAATACATTTTTTTTAATAACACATCAGCGCGTTCAAATGCAGGGAAGTTACTAGAGGGTTATAATAAAGACTATGTAAGTGGATAAAAAAACTAGTGTGTTACTAAGACTATCTAAACTGGACGTCAGCATATTTTACATTTACAGATAGTGTATAACAGGATGTTCTAAAATTCGCGAACTACAAAACACAGTGGTGAGAAACAACCAAAAATCGTTATTTTAGTAGTTTTGCATATTTATTGTATATTATATTTATTTAGGTACAGATAAGAAAATAAAGAAAAAAGAAAACGTAACGCAGACTATATGCATTGAACGACTTGCAAATTTTTGAAACTATGTATATAGAGTGTTCCAAATCGAAGGGATTGTGGAATTTTAGGTATTTTATTTATTTATTTAGTTTAATGTGCATTCTACAAAACAAAATTCTAAATGGCACACTAATATAATAACTAATAAACTAATATATAATAGTCTAAACTCTTACAACTCGCCAGACAAAACAAAAATAAAGAGTTTTAATAACGATTGGTTGATTCTGTTTTTTTTTAACTAATATATATGTTACGGGTTTTATTTTTAGGAAATTATTACTGATATCCGCATGTCAGTATGTTAACCCCTTTTTTAAACTACGCTTTTTGACAAATATGCATTTTAGAATTTGGCCTATAACTTTTTTATTAATAATAATTTGTTTTTGGTGTATATTGCTTTTCTATAGATAGTAGACACTTAAAGTAAATATTTCAACGCATCGGTTTCTATTTTTTTCCGTAATCAATTTTTTTGTGTTTTCACTTTTTTTCGTAAACAGTATGATACAAATAAAAAAGAGAAAAATAGTTATAAAAACCAAGGAATTTAATATCACGTGCGGTACATCATGTTAAAGGAAATTTCCCTTGTGCAAATTTAACTGAAAATTTTACAGGTAAATTTTCAAAAATTAAAAAGCAGAAATTTTTGAAAATATCCCCAGGAAATTTCCAGAATTGTTATTTGTGGCATTTACGGTTTCGTGAAAATGAAAACCTATCAAAATTGAGTTTTATAAACTTCTTTAAACTCGGGAAAATTTCTATCAAAAAATAACACGTGCATAAAATATTTCCTAATAGAAATTTTGGAAAAAATTGGTCTTCAGCAACTTTTTTTTAAAAGCACGACACTCATGCTTTTATTAAAAAATTGGCTTTACACAAAATTTCGGGAAATATTTTATGCACTAGTAAAATATTTCTACTGGAAATGTTATGCTGATATAAAAAATCGAGTAAAAAATAGGTAATTCCATAAGAAAATACTAACTTATTGTTACATCTCAAAAACTAATGTGACAGATAAAATTCGGTTTAACAAATAATAATTTTACTTTAGATTATCTATAGAAAAGCCATTTGCACCAAAACTAAATTTTTATTAATATAAAAAAGGCCAAATTTTAAAACGTATATTTTTCAAAAAACCTCCGTATCCTAAAAACGGGTTGACATAATAAAATATGCCGTCTTTACCATTAATCATTTCTCAAAAATCGAGCCCGTAAAATACATTTAAGTTTTTTGCTATTTTCCTAGAAATACCTAAAACCTCCACAACACCCTCGAATTTAGACCACCCTGTCTTTGTTTGTACTTTAAAAGTGAGATTACATGGTGAAAACAATAAGCGGCATTTTGGCGTTTTAGCCTAACTTCTAAAAACTATCGGAAATTTTTTCTCCTTCTTGTCAACTTTAAGTCGCACACGGTCACGGCATATTGGGGGCTTTTGAGAAGCACCCGCGCCGATAACGGAGACCCAGGTAATAAATAAGCGCTCTTCGCACAACATTTAAAAACAAATCAAGATAAACATCATAACCTCACAACGCCAAAATGCCGCTATTCGACGGAAAAAAATGACCGAAAAATTTTAATTTGGCGCCAAATATCATATGTTAAAAAGACCAGCCTACTTTATAATCTCACCTTTAAACAGAAGAACTTGTAACCTAAGGAGCACATGCATCAGTCGGCATTAGAAGGGTACGAAGGATCGATGAAGGTACGTCCCTAAAGTTAGCAGTGCAAACACTTTATGATTTCAAAAACTAATGGTAATTAAATGCGAAATCGAGAGTGATTTCGCTACATTTTTTAACAGGTTTTTCTTTCTACATAATGTTGCTTGTGGGACGCAAATTTTGGAAATCCCAAGATATGAGAAAATCCCTCGGAAAATCCTGAATTTTCTAGATTGACTTTTTAAGCATATCAGTATACTTAAAAATATTCTGTTCCGTATCAACCCTGCATGTGAATATTTAAAAAAAAAAATAATATCAATTTGGTTCTAGAAAAATTAAAATCGACGTTTTTCCAAATTTGCCAGCAAACCTGCCATGTCTTCCTACAAGGATACGTCGCCATATTGTAGCGACCATTTTTCATAAGCCACCAGACTTTGTGGTGAAACGCTTCGTCTGATGCGCTTCAGGGATTCTAAGAAATCTGCCATGGTGATTGGTCTGATGGCATTTGGATCCATTTCTCTTACTTGTTCTAGTTGCAATTCTACCAGAAAAAATACTTTAAATCGGAAAAATACAAACGTTTTGAATCGTTAACAGTTACTTTTAGCTATTTTTTAAACGAATCCATATAACTTATACACAACGCGTTCAAAACAAAGCCAAAGGCACTACGTTTTTGACTTATTTATGCTATTTTTCGAACGAGGTCTAACTTTTTGGTGAAGGCGATGAACAGGTGACTGCAATCGATGCGTGCGTTGCTGTGGTCTCAACCACAGAATATGGAACTGGGTTCGGTCTGTTTAAATAGTAGTTTTGCTATGGTCGCAACGTTACTTCCATTCCGACGTACTATTATCGCATCAAGCATCGTTCGAAATATGGCATAAACAAGTCAAAAATGTAGTGCCTTTTGGCTTTGTTTTGAACGAGTTCGGTATAAGTATACAGATACGTTTAAATAAAGGTTAAAAATAGGGAGTAAAAGCCAAACCACCGCGTAAACGTAACGTAGTTCTGAAATCCAGCGCTCTCATTGCTCAGATCCGACAGAAGTTGTCAATCGTACGTCGAGCGAGATAAATTTCACGAGTCGCTAGGGTGGGGTATCGTTACGTCGTGTCACCTGATACGGTAGATGAAATCGCGTTGGTCGAGGTGGAAACGCCCATATTTGCCGATGTTCACCAATGAGAGCGCTGGATTTCAGAACTACGTTACGTTTACGCGGTGGTTTGGCTTTTACTCCCTATTACCTAATATCATAATTTCTTTACAAAAAAGATTTGTGGCGTAGGAATAATCGGAAAAAAGTTTTTCCTCGGCCAGGATTTGAACCCGGGACCTCTAAAATATAGAATAGAATACCAACTGAGCTACTGAAGAACTAGGGTTTTGACTGGCTATTCGGAAATCCTTTCGTCCGATTCATTTGTTAGTAATGGGGGAATCTTTGAAGCCTACTGCGCGCGGCTTTAAAGACCTAGATATGTTATAAAGACAAGGAGGAACAAATTCACGATTATTAGTTGTGAGAAATTTCTATTTATCTATCAAACAACGATACACGACATATAGCGTTAGTTAGCTATATGTCGTGTATATAACTAATAATCGTGAATGTGTACCTCCTTGTTTTTATAACATTTCTAGGTTTTGAAAGTCGCAGTAGGCCTCAAAGATCTCCCCACTATTAACAAATGAATCGGACGAAAGGATTTACGAATAATCAGTCAAAACCCCGGTTCCTCGGTAGCTCAGTTGGTAGAGCATTAGACTGGTATGCTAGAGGTCCCGGGTTCAGTTCCTGGTCGAGGAAAAACTTTTTTCCGATTTATTCCCTCACCCTTTGCCCTCCCTCTACGCCACAAATCTTTTCTGTTAATTTATTAGGGCGCTACATTTTCCTTTCATAATTTCTTTATTTGCTCAATTAGTGGAACATACATAGTTCAAAAAAGTCACCATCAAGTGCGACACCGTCTTTTCATTCTATGCACGCTTTACTTGTGGAGCGAATAAAGGAACGCGGTGTTTATAGTCGCACTTGTAATTACGTCATCACAATCATCTAAGGATTAGTTTTTATAGCATATGGAATAGCATTAAACATGGTCAACACTGCACTCTCCAATTAGACGGAACATAAGTTTCGTAAGTACTGAAGGGAATTGCCACAACTGCCAAATGTGCGATAAAACGTTTTTTAGCTCTCTCAGTAGGTATTATGTGCTTTGTATATTAGCTACTTTGCAGAGAAAAGTGGGAAATTCATAGAGCTAATCAGATAAGCGGCTCGGACAACGTTTGGTCTATATACCGGATATTCCAGGCCGAAAATATTACTGCACACATAATGAGACACCCAATGCCGACTCTGTAGGTAGGACGACGAAATGGCCGGTTATATAATTACTATGTACACATGATGGAATTAAATCGGTATTAAAATCATGTCCCCCTTAAACAATTTGCAAGTCTCTTCAAGAAGCTAAGCATATTAGGGTGAAGAAACAATATTCACCATAATTCCACACTCCAAGGCCGATTCAGATTCTTTTCTCAGCGATTGTATGCATCAATAATCCAGCCACGGATTTGAAACTACCAAAGTAGTGCCAACAACTAGTATCTACTGGAGAAAAATGACCAAAATAATCTTTATATAAATTAAAATTAGGATTTTTGGTAGTTGATGAAATAAAAAGTAGAAAAACTTTACCTACCCCTAATTGGTCCCAAAGCGGCGTCTTTAGCCAATGCCGTCAAATCGCTAGCCGAATATCCTTCTGTCAAAGTCGCCAGGCGCTTCAGTTCCGACTGGCTCAGACTACAGCCTTGTTTCGACAGCAACTTTTTAAGTAGTTTTATCCTGGTTTCTAAATCTGGGAGGGTGACGTACACTCTTTTCGTGAAACGTCGCAGAGCCGCTTCGTCTAGTTCTTGCGGTCGGTTGGTAGCGGCCATAATCACGACCTTAAATAAATCAATAGAGGAACCATATACCTATTAGCTTAAATATACGTCCTTTACTTTCTCTCCCTTTTTCTCTCTATTATCTCGTTTGGCTTAGTAACGCTGTTCTGCACATGCGCCGCGCCAGCGTTATTCGCTAGACCCGAAGCCACGAAGGCAGGCGATCGTTGTTGTCTGACAGAAAGAATTAGGAAATCTTGCATTTTCGGCTGATACTGACCGAAATCCTTCGGATCGATCAATTTTCGCGGTTGTGCAAAAGGCCGGAGCTAAGCCAATGTCTTATTTTGGTATTTCCATGGCCGCATGTCCGACCGCATTTAGCCGGAAGGTAAAAAAAAAAATTTAATATTATTGATTATATCCTTGGTGCCTATTCTTGAATTTCGGGGAAATTTTACTCCCCAGGGAGATTCTGAGATTTTTATTCCCACAAAATTTCCCTCCTTTTCGAAAAGCGGTATTCTTCAAACCAGGGAATGGAAATGATAGAGGGAAAAGGGAAACAATGTTGCCAAATCAATCAGAATAATTTCCACCAATCAAAATTAAGATAATTTTGACAGACAACTAACCAAATGTGTATTTACGGTGCCCTAACCTCGTTTTTCAAATAAATATTAAATTTTTGTTTTAGTAAATGGTTATCCGATTTTTGTGTTTTTTTTGTGGAAGTTTTCAAAGATGGCGAAGGGTTTTGGAATATGGGTAATTTTGACCCACCCCCTGGAAATTTTTTATGTGTGCTGAAATGTGCACTAAATAGCTTTATTATTTCTATGTGTTTCCATGTAACGTTTGTTTAAATCGGTTAAGAAATAATAAAATTTGCAGTTCTACATTTGATGTATATTTCTGACGCTGGAATACAGTTTTATCAAAAATTTAAAACTTTCTGACAAGCTAAAAGTCTAATTTTTATGTGATTATTGTCAAAATGACATCTCTTTAAAATTCAAGATGCGGACTCCTCCATGGAAAGTCTTATCACACACAGAGCATCAAATGTAAAACTGCAGAACTTTCCTTTTTCTTAACCGATTTAACCAAAGTGCTCGTACGTTAAAAGAATAAGGCCGCACATCTCAGTTTTATTACAGTGGAACACATACAAATTTTCCAGGGGGGGCCTGAAAATTGCCTATTTGTCAAAACCGTCTTGGAGTTTAAAGAAATGTCAATTTTGACAATAAATGCATAATTGCCTTGTTTTTAGTAAAAAAACTGTTCTAGTTATAAATTTTGAACTGATTTTACTAAGTAAGATTTTTTTTGTTAGATAAAATAATGCCAATAAACAAGTCGATTATAATCATCCATTTTTTTTGAATTTTAAGTCCAAAAAATAAAAAACCTAACAAAACATTCAAGAAAGACTAAAGGAAACACTAGTTTTTGCCTTAAAAAACTTCGAATAAAGTCCAACTAACAGAAAACAAGTTTTTAGAGTCCAAAAATTTTAAAGAAACTTAAAAAAAACGCAAAAATCAACAGACAACAGTTTATGTTTACTCAAAATATCACAATTCCGCCTATTTTTTCCCATTTCTCTCACTAATGACGAATAGAATAAAAATTTCTCTAGGGAGTAGAAATTTCCCTTATTTTTTGAGGGAGATTTTTCAAGAATAGTGCATTTTTCATTTTGGGGGAATCACGCCCATTTTGGAACGGTTAGCCAACGGATTTCTGTATCCTGGAACTCAAGAATAGGCACCCTTATCAAGAAAGCACCAGGTTTCTAAGATCATGACGTCGTATGTTGCGGTTGTCTTTACAAATCTGTTAAGGTGTGCTTTTTTTAAGAAACCTTTGCCTATGTGTTCTCATCTATTATACCGAGATGCATGTAAGCATAGGAAACGATGTCAAGCACAGCGCGACTCGTCGCAAGACAAAGCATGGGCCATGGAATGCTCGCAGAAAACAAATTTTCAGTCGCTTTCCTTCCGAGTACGTCCGACGTCAGCGAGGTTTGATTTTTTAACTGAAAGAGGGGACTCGGAAGGTTTTTAATGAATAATTAAAAAATATTGAACCCTTTTCTACATATCGCAAATTTTCCGTTTAGTAACGCCAGCCAGCGCTTTCAGCACTTTAGTCTATTTTATTCGAACACGCGGGCATGAAGGAGATCGTAGACGTAATTTTTCTCAATTAATTACTTAGAAGATCTTAAGATTATTTTTATTTATTTGATACTGAAATGATGCAACTAAAATACCACAAAATATTTTTTATGGAAGACCTGAAGAGCAGACGTCCCTTTGCGACTCTGTACATCTGAGGAGCGGAGAGGAGCCCCGTTTCCTCGGCAATTTTTGTAAAATAAAGGAGTCTACAAGAATCAGAATTAAAAAAAAAAACACCCCTCTGTTATTAAATTTAATAACAGCTTTAAATTCGTTTTAAAGTTAAACAAGACGTGAACACGGTTACAAAGTGTTCTTAGTAGAAAGAGTATAGGGTTGCAGATTGAAAGACTGCACTACGTTGTTTTAATTTTTTTTATCTTTTAAAAAAGTATAATTTTATTTTAACAAGATATTTCGTAAGAGACTGCTACGATAAATATTGTCTCGTAGAGTCGGGACTTTAGCGTAACTCGTTATGGGAGGTCAGGCTCAGACTTTTCGCAGCTTTATTGAAAGAGCAACGTCAATCGGTAGCAAAAGTTTGCGGATAAATGGGCATTTTAATTAATTTAGAGGATTCTAATTTCAAACTAAAATAAGAAAATACTGATAATCACTGTTTTACGCCCTTTGAAGGCAACATTTATCGTTAAATTTGACGGATCTTACTTGGGAATCTTTTAGTTAACTGTGGTCGAGCGTATGGTGGACGAGCGTATAGGTTTATCTATTTCGCTCTTATTTACTAGCCATTGCGCTTCTTTTTCAATACACGCTATTTCGGCACCCTAGATAAGAACTGTCGAACCCTGTATAAGGTATCAAATGATAGCTTTTGATATCCGCTACCCAAATGAACCTATCTGTCGGCATGAAAATGACCGGAAGTATCTGACAGAACAAAATTTGGTAGGCTGCCGAGAGCCGACTTTTTTTTGCGTAAGTGGCCTTTAGAGGTGATATCCCCCTCGAAAGGGTGGGGACTTTTTGTGGGATAAATATGAATGCCATAACTACAGTAGCAAAAATAGGTAAATAAACAAATTACTTTTTTAAGTAAATTATTTATTTTTGTTTTTAACTCGTACGCTTGTTCTTAGTTGAGAAGGCTGCGTCGTAATTGTCATTGTCATTTGTTTTTAAAGTGATACACTGCCTTCTCAACTATCAACAAACCTACGAGTTAAAAACAAAAACAAATAATTTAACTATTTTTTGCCACTATAGTTATGACATTCATATTTATCTCACAAAAAGTCCGCACCCCTTCAAGGAGGACATCACCTCTAAGACAGAGTCATTTGTGTAGCAGACATAGCGGCAGCTCATACAGCTAAAAGTTTCTTTAAAAAAAAACACTTTCTTTATGAGGATCTAGCCGCGCGGGACCTGACAGACGTATTTGTAAATACGACGCCGACGTCATGATCTCAGAAACGTGCTGCTTTCTTGGTAAAGAGAAATTAAAAATATAAGGATTTTAAAAAATTGACTTAAACGGGTTCTTCTATAAGATGCATACAAAGTAAAAAAGCTTGCCATGCAAGATCCATTATCCCTACAAACATCTCAAACTAAGACACTTTTTGTGGATTTGATAGCGCTGAAAAACTGGAAATATTGTGCTATTATGGACTTACTCTGTCATTTTCTGGATTACCCGGCAACCCGTCAAACTCCACCAAAAACTCAGTTTTCAATCTTCGACTAGCTTCGTGCTCATTGTTCGATCTTTCCGACAGGAGCGAATCCACTTCGTCAATAAAAATTATGGATGGCTGCAGCTCTCTCGCCATTGCAAACAGCGCCCTAACCTAAAGTTAATGTTTGCTTATAGTCTACATTGGGATTTCGTCTATTATTTTATTTAGGGCCGGCAAGTTTCGGAGTTGGTCGTCGAGGGAAGGTGACAAGTTGATGTGAAAGGTTGAAATTGTAAAATCAAATTATTTAATTTAAAAAAAAGGTTATTAATTTTTCCGAAAAAAATACTATTTCAAAAATCGTTAAAAAAACACTTTAAAAGTTATAAACCAATTTCAAAATAATTTTGTTTTAATAATCGGCAAAATATTTTCTTTCCAGAAAAATTGCTTATAAATTAATATTTTAAATGATTTTCTTTTTGTTTCAAAAGTAGTAGCAGCCAACTTAAAGATTGTCATTATTTTTCATAATAATTTTAGTTAAATGATTTTCAAAACTCAAAATATTTTTATTTCAAAAGTTCTAAAATAAGATTGAAAATATTTTTCAGAATAAGTTTTGATAAAGTTTTCAAAATAATTTTTCAATAAGATTTTCTTTTGGTAGAATAATAAAATAAATATATTCTCTATATCTATAGATATAGCGCGCACTACCGATGCCGATTAGTTCTTATTCGGTCAAGAAATTATTAAAAACTAAATTCAATTTGCAGAGCTCCGAAAAACCATACCTACGTTTCACCTTATTTAGGTCAGTTAACAAGAATTTTTCATCACATGACCGCGAGATAAATATAGGACCGTGTTACAACAGGACGTGTATTCTTGAAAGTCATACGATCTGGTTTTTCTCTCGAGTGATGGGATCTATCACATCCCACAATCGAAAAGCAGTTAATTGCGCAAGCGTAACTAGGTTCGACGCAGTTCCCCGCACGCAAAACCCTTGTCTTAGTGTAGGACTTGATGTGTAACCGAGTATTATATATTACAATGGATTTTAACTTTAACAATTGCAATAAAATATCTATTATATTTCTGAAAAATCAAGTGATCTGTTTGCACATCCCTCAAAATTAAATATTACTATGCGCGCTAAAACGCTCATGTCCAAAGCAGTGTAGAAAAAACTGTGGCGTCTCTTAAGCAGTTAGTTATCCGCTCGAACTTTAGAAATAACCCTTAACGTTTTTCACAGTGTCCCTTGACGATTAGGGAATAATTTTCGCGACCGGATCCGTGACAACCCAAGTAACATTTTTGGTTCTTATGAAAAACTGGGAGGTCAAAAGAGGGAAATTTGCCGCCTTTTTACCAAAGTGGGGACAAAAACCAAGATAATTTGGTGGGATAAAATAAAATGCTCAACCTAATTTGTGTCCTATTGTACACAATGCCCTCTCATTGCCCTCTTATTTGTCTGTGACTGAAGCGCCATCTACGTGTCAGAATAGAACGAGATGAAAACATTTTTAAATAAAAATAAAAAAGAGAAGAATAATAATTATGTCAATGGCCTACAACAACTTTGGAAATTAAAAATGATGATGAAAAATCACAGTTATATTTTAATCATAGGGGTTAAACTACTATACTAAAAAATCACCAAAATTATGCTTCGGGAAAACACTAATTAAATATTATTTCCAATTTGTAATCATAATTTAATATTTGAGTATGAAACAACTGTTAAAATAGAGAAAAAAAATCGCGCCCTAACTTTTTTTGGCGACCGTGCCCTAAAAATCTTGTTAACCATGTTTTTTTCCCTCAAACACAAAATTTCCAATGTTGAACTCAAAATTTCTTATTAATTTTGTATCAAGGACGGTTTATCCATTTTTCAAATTCATTGTCAATTGTTCCTCCCGCACACCCCCTGCACATTGTTCGGTTGTCAGTTGTCATGTTAATTGGTGACAAAAAGGCGGATTTACGCTGGTGAGCAATTAAGCAAGCCAACAATTCGAAAAAGTTCCATCATATGGGAATACACACAATCGTTTACACTCGCAAATGTCATAACTTGCATATTCCCATTGGTTGTGTTCAGCACTTGTAGAGATCCACTAGGACTTGTTGGGTCCCCACTATCACTTTTAATTGCTTTAACTTTTCTGTAAAAACTGCTTGATGCTGTGAAAGGTTTGTTTCTTTTTTCTTTTGGCATGTTAAAACACAAAACTGTCACGATCACCACTACTAGGTAGGTACTTTAACACAGAGCATCCTTTTTGACGATCAAAACGTGAATGCCCTCTCTTACTTAAACCCAATTTTTACCTAAACATTTACTTTCTTTGTTTGAATTTTGAGCTTCCATCTGGTTTTTCCTATCCCTTTTTATGATAGGAGGGTAAGTATCTAATAGCCCAAAATCCAAACATGGGTTTACTTTACTACAGAACTACTTTCTTCCCATCAAGAAAAACAAAACTGAAGTTTTAACCTAATCAAATCTTAATATTCCATATGGTTAAATAAAATAGAATAATTCTCCATAAAGTTCGAACATATTTTTAGGTTTACTTATTTGGTAAAAAAAAAATTTTTGTCCTAAAAATTATTCCAAAAAAGAACCCTAACTTTGAGGAATAACTGTAAGTCAAAAATAAGTAACTTTGAGTTCAGTTTTAAACCAAAAAAGTTCTTAACATTGAGGGATTTCTTCAGGACATTATATTAAAAACTTTTGACAAGCAATGTTGACCAAGAAATGCCCAAACAAGGCGGGGACCTCAGAGTAGAATATCAAGTCAAGTTTACCATCAATTTACCTTCTCTTTTAACTTTATAATCAAAACAAGTTTGAAGACATGATACGAGGAAAATAATTCGAAAAATATCCTAAAAGAAAACCTTTAAAATGTCGTGTATATAATGACCATTTCTTAAGATTATCTGTTCCAATTTAAAACTTATTTTCAAACCTCAAACTACAAAGTAATTTTCTGAAGGAAAACGAAGGATGTTTTGACGTATGATTGGTTATCTTAACCTTCCAACTTCCCAATATGCCCTAAAATGTTACTTGGGAAGTATATATATTTTTTTTATTTGAAATGTAAAAAAAAATATTTATTGCCTATTAGTAGATCCCTGTGATAAAGTATGCGAAACCTCGATGGCGATACGTACCATTTTTTCTCCATCCCCGACGTATTTCGAGGTTAAACTGGCAGCGCTTATAGAGAAAAATGTCGCTTGACATTCTGTGGCAACTGCTCGGGCAAGTAAGGTTTTTCCGTTCCCAGGTGGCCCGAATAACAGTAAACCCCGGGCTGGAGTTCTTAATCCTAAAAAGTAATCAGTTTGAGAAAGAAAAACAAAAAAAATTGGAAAGGTCAAATCTCGAAATCAGTGGCCTCAGAGTAGACAGGGTGACTACAACTTTTTCTTTCTGAAACAAAAACTTAGGAAGCACTAACAACAAGATATTATAAATTCCTATGTAAACGATTGATTGATTGATAATTATATTTTCCTTTACATTACATAAACTTAAATTCGAAGCCTTTGTTTTCTCACAGATCACAAATATACAAAGTAAAATCTGTAAAAATGATTGGTATAGTGGCATATCGGGCCATCAGCATTTTGTTTTTCAGTTCATTACGACCAGCCCACCACCCCAAGACCTGGACCTGTTTCATTCAAAACAAACTTATGGAATTCAAATTAATTCCAATAAGGATAAGACAGGTCTGTAGGTGTTGAAACTCTACATTAGATCTTGCAAGTCAGGTCGTCACAATGTGCCTGAACGGTATAAGTGACCTAGAAATACCCCCAAAAACTGATTATACATGCTTTTGAATATGGGTTCCTTGCCATCTTTAAAACTGTATTAATGAAAACTGTAGCTGATCTTTTTGGCATAATTTTATAAGTAAGAAAATACACAATTTTTTGTTTAAGGTAGAACTTCTTGATGTGTATACAGAGTGAGCCAAAAATCGTGATTAAAGTCAATTTTGACGCCCCTGGTTATTGGAGTGTAATAACTTCTAACTATGTTATTAGGCCAGTAACATTTTCTTAAATAAGCAAGTACTTGTTCCCTAAAAGAAATATTTAACCCGCGTAGTGCTACAATAGTCCCCAAAATTGCTATATTTAGTGAAATGTCCTGAACTACCTGAACTTCTTCCAGGTTTGGTTACATTTTTAAGGCCAAGACCTTTTAATGATGCAGTGACTATATTTTAGTTTTTTGCGTAGACAATAGGCGGAAAACTCGAGCCAAAAGTTAAACCGGACTGCATAATAAAAAATTAATAAATATAAATACACGACGAAAGAACAAACCTGTGAATAATTCCGGACGCAAGGAAGGCAGTATCACCATTTCTTGAAGCGCTTGCTTGGCAGCGTCTTGTCCAACGATATCCTCCCATTGCACAGGAGCGCCCCCTTCCACAATCTCGTCCAGGATACACTGGGCTAATTTTGGATCTACGCCTTTTAAGTTGGGTGACTTTCCGATGGTTTTGCTGGTTTTTGCTGTAAAGAACAGTTAATCCATTCTACAGACTTTAGGGACATCTTGGAAAACGGGATGCCACTATTAGTGCCGACTTTCTTAAACTAATAGTGTTATTGGAATAGCGACTTTGCGATGGGCTTTATTTATAACCTAAACATTTTTTTCTTCGCTGATTTTTGGTTATTTTCTTTTCTATATAAATAATATTTTATATAAATAAAATTGCAACAGTTTCTTAAAATCTTAAAAATTGAAATCCGTCAATATTTTGGTCATCACTTAAAATGTTTAACTTTTTTAGACGTAAATTATTTCTGCTTTGATTAATGCTGGGTTTTTAAGTAATATTTTTCAAAATGTCAAAACGAGGACGGGCTGTATCCGAATTTAAAACTTCCCCAAATAAAGTCAAGTCATAATTACGGTCGGCGTTAAATCTGATGGCTGCTGCGCACGCGTCAAGAGTGTCAAAATACCGCCCGGTCATAATAGTGCCTACCAGGGTGTCGATTCTTGAATCGAGGGATGGTCACATGTGGGATTGTTCTCACGAAAAAATTTCTCGTCTGTATTCTTGAACGCGCGAGGAGTTTTCCCGTCCATCCAAAATTCGCAGGTGAACGTTCTACTGGTATGAGGCAGAAAAATGGCGCTGTAATCGCACGAAACTTGCGCAGAATGCAATATCTGGATGGTTAATTTGTAACCTAACTTTTTTTTATATAAATATTGTCGGTAAAAATGATGGAGCCAGAAGAAATATGGCTCGTGAATAGAGTTATATATTACTTAGAGGAGGCCGAGGCGGATCCAGCGCAACAAGTCGCCCCGAGATTCCAATACAAGACGATTTGATCCTTGAAAAATTACAGTTTCGAAAAACCTGGCAAGAGAAATAATGGCTATTTATGGTTGAGGCTGAAGGGCATCAGACTTGTCCATCGACACAAAAGTAAGCAATAAATTAATATACCTAGTGCAATATATAGTATGTTTTCACATCATACTCAATACGTATTGAAAAGATTGTCTTCTTTTTCTTTCATAGAGCATGTTCTCTGTTCTGACTCGTGTGATATATGAAAGAAAAAAATGCTTGATTTTTTATACATATTGATTGAGTATAATGTGAAAACATACACTAAGTAAACCACATAGCACATCATTATCATATCATTCGTCCAACATCCATTGGATGTGCAAATTATATTCTTTTAATGGACATACATGAACGCCTCTAATGGATATTTAACATTCAATGGACATCCAGTGATGTATATGTGCTCCATCAATGTATATTCATTCATGTTACCCATATAAAATGGATATACATTGATGGAGCTGTCCACTGGATATATACGGGACATTCATGGATATACTTTATGTGGGAATAGAAGAATTGCCGTTTCATCATAACTCAAAAACTAATTAAATATTCAATTTTCACAGTTAACATCCTTAGTTATAGTTTAACCTAGTTCAATCCTCTAAAGCATGGTTTATGCAGCTACTTAGAAAGTTCATTATGTTTCTTAATTGTGCATGATGCAGCTGCACAAACCTGCTGCAAGTTAATATCGCATACTTATAAGCTCCTCATTTATTTTTTTTTATTTATAGGTTATGGTAACTTCAAACCTTCTATCACATGGTTCCTACCAAGAACGTGTTGGAAAACACGTATGCCACACATTGAGTGCTACGAGCTGTGTATTAGTTTACAAAAAGTGCCTTCAATTCAAAGTTCAGCCAATTCCGATGTTTATTTGACAACAAAAAGTGGAGATTTCACATGACCCATTTTGAATGTCGCTTCGATATTTTCTGAGCTAAGGTCACTGATAGAAAAAAAAGAATCTCCACATAAGTACCATTTTTTTAAAAAAAATCTACAGTTTGCTTTATCTATAGCCAAGTTTTATGTCAAATATTGTAAATTAAAAAATTTAATAACTTAAAAATGAGACCTTTCATTTACACTCAGTTATGTACAAGATGACCACTTATGAAGTCCCACTTGGAAAACATTTTCTGTTATTTGTCACAAAAAGCTCAATCAAAAAGGGAATTACTCATAAAATTAGGTAGATTTCTGTCACAATTTCAGTTTTTTCCCAGATAGACGCAGGGTAGCCATGAGGGTCTCTTTTTTTTAATTAATAATTTGCCATAAGGGCAATGTGTTAGTCAATGAAAAATAGTAATATGGTTCTTTGTTCAACACATCTTCTTATGGCAACGTTTTTGTGTTCATGACCGTTCAAGAAAAAGGTAACTTATAGTATATTTTTGGAAGGTCGAGTGTCTAAAGAGCCGAAAATTCGACTGAATAGTGATGTGTTTTTCATATTTTCGTTTTTTTAAAAAATATTAAAAGCCAAAACAACCCAAAAAACACACTTTAAACTAAATTAACCCAACCCAACCTAAACAGACTCACACCCAACAACCCAAAAAAACACTACAACCCCCACATCTTTTTTTGGCATAAAAAAATGTAGGCACCTTCTAGGGCCCCTAAAGGACCCTGAATCCTTGTCTGGCGTTTTTTTTAATGCAAAAAAAAGGTTCAGGGGGTGTTAATGTTTTTTTTTTGGGGTTCGTTTCAATCTGTTTCAGTTGGGTTGGGTTCATTTAGTTAAAAATTACTAAATAATTACTGTCGGCTCTTTAGCCTCACGATTATTCAGCGGAATTGTCGACTCTTTAGACACTCTCTTTTTGGAAACAGGAAGAAAAGATTAGTTTTACAAAATATAAAAAAGGACCTTATAGCCTGCGTGCAAGGTGGAATTTAAAAAAAATTAAACTGTAATAGAAATTTATAATCTACATAATTTCTGTTTTTGGATAACTGTCAAAAAAATAAGGAAAAAATCATCGAAAATATTTTGTTTAGTTTGAAATTAGTTCAATCGCTCAAAAAGCAAACTGGCAGCATTGGACATGTTTTGGCTGCGTTCAAGAATACGAACAGCCAGCGACGGGGATGGGATCGTTCCCTAATAGTGTTCACATCCTTTAAGTGATCATCCACCACACGAACGTCCGTCTAAAATTCAAGAATCGACACCCAGAGGTCAGAAATGGCAGGAGGGACATTTGAATATGCTCCGACAGCCAGGCTGCCCTCAAGGCTCTTAGTTGCCAGAGCTGGGGCTGAAATCCAATATATTGGACCGGAGCCGCTCCTGGGAATCACAAGAAAGCAGGTGCAGAGCGAGCTCAACAAATGGGCGAGCGATCAACTGAAGTTTTCCTGGAGGGAAGAGCGAGAGTGCAGACAGTCCAACTCAGTTTTTTGGGAAAATTAGTCACTTTTTTTAATTTTTCACAAAAACATTAAAAAAATTTAAATACTTTCCTTCTCGCTTTCCTCCTAAATTGAAAGATTTTCGCCTGCGGCGCTATAAAACCATTGGTATTTACAATGTTTAGTTAAATATTAAACAAATTTTTATCAGCAGCATTGAAAACGTGTTTACCTACTCGCATGCTGTAAAGTGCACTATAAGGCACTCATTCTGGTGCAGAAAGTTGTCCTTTACCTCACTTAGTGCGCTAAAGTTAACGCTATGAGCTTTTACCGCATCAAGTTTCTGTGATAAAAAATAATGAGTTTTTAATTTAATAAGGATTATGAGGTAACGAAAAATATTAATTATGTATGCTAACAATATTAAAAGGTGTATTTTTAATGACAATTACACACTATAAATGACAAAAGAACACTCACCGGTGGTTGAATATATGAAGAATTAATTGGGGGCTTCATGAGATCGCTGTCTTTTGGCTTTCCTCTTGTAAGTAATTTCTGGAGCATACCTATACATAAACCAGCAGTAATCCACGTGTAATCTTTCCCCATGCTCGTCACTGACAGCTCCACAACTGGGTGGGAAAAAATCAAGATGGGAGTGGAGAAAATGTATTTTTAGTGACATATTACATCCGAGTTGATGGTACTTTTCTAGAAGTACTTTTACCAAATTGAGTGTAATTTTCCTCCCTTCTGTTCCCTAAAAATCCATGCATAACTCCCTTAAGAGCTTCCCAAGCTTCCTTATCTTATCCTTTCAGAACTAGGTCGAAAGCAGGATACTTTAAGAGTTCACGTATTTGTGGCCCAACGAAGATGCCTTTCTTGACTTTCGCATCACTTAGTTCGGGAAATTTTTCTCTAAAATATTTAAAAGCCTGACCATCTTGGTTTAAGCCTTTGACAAAATTCTTCATTAAACCGAGCTTGATATGTAGGGGTGGAAGAAGAACATCTTTCGGATTCACGAGAGGCTCGGCAACGACATTTTTCTCACTAGATTTAAGATTCCTTGCAGGCCAATCTACTTGGATATAGTGTGATTTCCTATCTCTACTATCCCACATACATTGTTTTTAGTATACCCTAATTGCATTCCTAATAGTATACAATGACTTTTAGGTCGCCACAGATTTTCCACTTATGTTCAGCATATTTGATTGAGTTGAGGAGGGTTGCCATATTTGCATAAGTCTCCTTCATATGAACTGTCTGACCAACAGGAACAGAAGGAAAACGATTGCCATTATGAAGCAATACAGCTTTTAAACTAAGCTTGGAAGAGTCTATGAATAGCCTCCATTCAGTTCGATTATGCTCCATTTTCAAACTTTTCATCAGACCATTAATATCAAAGCAAAAAACAAGATTATTCTCCTTCTTAAAAAAAGGTAACAGATTCCACTGACGCTGTCTGTATTTAGAGACCCTGAAATCTGGTTGAAGAAGATTCCATTGCTGTAACCTTGATCCTAGAAGTTCTGACTTCTCCTGTGACAAGTCAATATCTCGAATGAGATCATTTAACTCAGACTGGCTCAATCTGTGTGGCTGATCATCTTTTTCTTCAAAATCAGGGTCGTGTGATATTGAAGGCATGTTTAATTCCTCATCTTCCACATTGTCTTCACTCTCTACTTCCAATTTATAGTTTTGAGGTGGAGTAGGAATTGTTAAACTGTCTGAATGTGGTATAGGTCGAATAGCAGATGGGAGATTCGGATATTGAACTGCTCCTCTTTTTTTCATTGACAATCCTGCATTGATAGGCGAGTCAAGCAAAAATAGCAGTCATCTATGTGGTTTGTAGTCTCCCGCCAAAAATGTTGGTAAGCAGTCTTCACAAGAAGCGTCAAATTGCGTTTCTGTGAAGAAAACGTTATTTCTCCACAAATATAACAAAAATTGTTAACTGAATTTACACATTTACGAGGCATGTTAATACAATAAGTTTTACTTTAAAAACACTCCAAAACAACAAATGTAAACCTTAGATTTACAGCATAAACACTATAGTCAGTTTGCGATGATTGTGTCTCCGTGTATCT
Organism: Oxystoma pomonae; assembly: GCA_963921995.1. Taxonomy (NCBI): domain Eukaryota; kingdom Metazoa; phylum Arthropoda; class Insecta; order Coleoptera; family Brentidae; genus Oxystoma; species Oxystoma pomonae. The sequence goes on from OY998163.1 coordinate 101,924,705, forward strand.
AGTTTTATAACAATACCATACACACTACATTAACTGTGCGTTCGATTAGAAATATGAAACTGAACTTTAAGGTATCGGTCGCCCTGAATAAAGACGCGCAAATACGCAATTGTTTCGGAAAGGAGGGAGTCCCCGCTTATATATATCGAGAATAGTAGGTCTGTATTGCAAATATCGATAGCTAAATTAAAACTATCGATAGTTCTGTAGTTTTATCTCTATCGATATTATCGATAGTCAATTTCGATGGTTGCGTACCACTACTTCTAACTCCCCAACCTATCCAGTTCTCTGCCCTTTCTATTATTTTCTCTTTCGATGCTTTTAGAGGATATAAAATGTAAAATATCACCTTATCTCCAAAACTAGAGCTAATCTATAATTTTTATGGTGATTTTGGAATTCAGTGGATGAAAATACTTAAGAATCAGCTATTTTTGAGCCCGAAACATTTTCATTGTTGGACAGTATTATAGAACAGAATGGAATAGAATAAATCTTTATTTTTCGTTGATTATTTTTTCAAATAATATGGAACCCGTCGTATGTATAAATGGTTTATTATTATATAAGACGCGAGTAGATAAAATATTGTGCCTAACACATGCGTAAAGCATCACTTTCCGCACTTGTTAGGTAAATAACTATTATTAAATTTTGAATATAACTTTCGTATGCGGTGTATTTTAGCACATTTCCGATAACTTCAAGCCCCTAGACAATACCCTCTCCACATAGGCCGATCAGCTCTTATCGTTTTAGTCTCCTTTTCTCCACCTTCGCCGCCATTTGGACAGAAAACTAATGAGAAAAGGACACTAAATCGGTATGAGTTGATCGGCCTATCTGGAGAGGGTACTACCCTAGATGATGCCCACTGTGTCCTTGTCTGGCTAATACCTCGACCGCTATTGAATATTATGTCCGTTCAGAACCCTGACACTCAACTTCAAAACAAAACAAAAAAATTGCATAAGGAGGCATGCATCCTTACAACCTTCAAAAATCTTCTGGAATGCCTAATTATGTGGCTGGTTGTTTTGCTAGCTGCAACGGATTTTTATAGCTAAATATATTGTTAAGAGTATTACTTTTCGTGAATATCTTAAAAACTACGAATGTGACAGTCACAGACACCGAACAGGTACCCAGTGGAACCTCTAAAGATAAGGATCAACAAGGAACTGTTCAGTCTAGTAGATCTTCTTCAACACAAGAGGCCCGATAGGGAACTGCACAAGTACCCATTGGACACTCTAGAAACGCATCAGGGGCGCCTACAGACGCCGCTGATGTAAACAAATTGGCCAAGGAGCTCAGGAAGTTCCAGGTCAAAATCGTGGTCAGCATGGACGGCCCAACCGAAACAGAGCTGACTGAAGAACACCTGCTCGAAGTCCTTGTTCCACCTAGGCAGGAAGAATGTGAGACCAGCAACAGGGCTCCTAACGGGACACTGTTGCCTCAACAAGCACCTAGAGACGCTGGGAATCGCCGGAGACTCAGAGAGTCGATGGTGCATGGAGGACGAAGAATCGACCTTGCATGTCCTGCTGGAGTGTCCGGCTCTGGCCAGGTCAAGAGAGTCGCACCTTGGGAACTATCTGTTGGTCCCAGGCGATGTAAGAAGGTTGCAGTCCAGAAAAATCTGTTCTTTTGCGAAACAGGCAGGCTTCCAGGGCTAAACCATGGATAGTGTGCGTGCAACGGGCCCAGCAAGGTACACGTACATGAAAATTGGCCCGCCCGCACTTCTACATTCATTCATTCATATACTTTGGCTATTTTTGGACAAATAACCTAATGGCTACGAGTTTTTAGCCGTTTTAAATAAAATGTAGGGCATACCAACAGTTTTTAAATTTTAAAAATAAAGAAAAAAGGCATGTAAAATGATTTTTTTTAAAAAATGTCGCTTTGTAAGTTAAAAGTCACTTTTTCCAAAATGCCAAGTTACCTGTCACTTTTTTCTTCAAAATTTGAATGGAAACCCTGCTCCGTCCAACACCGTTCTCAACTAAAAAGCCAGTTAACTCATTTTCGTTTTAGTATCCTTTGGCCTATGATCCGCGCCATATTGACACCAAACTGACAGAAAATCCAGGTTTTACTTGTCAATTTGGTTATAAAAATGGCAGCCACAATAGGCTAAAGGGCACTGAAGCGGTAGGAGTTAACAGGCTTTTTAGTTAAGTACGGTGTTGCTCCGTCCTTCTCCGTTTTACAGCATTAAGGGACCGTTCATAAATTACGTAACACTTTGAGAGATAGAATATGCGTTAAGCTCAATGAGGAAAGGGTTATACCCTTAGAACATTGAACTACATGTTCTAAGGTTATACCATATCTTTTTTGTGTTACGTAATATTTGAACAGTCCCTAAATCAAAGTTTAGAGTTTAGGGAAATACCTACGTCTTAACAAAAAAAAAGAAAAAGTTCTAATGATCTGGGTCAATTTGGATGGAAACCCTTCTCCGTCCTTCTCCGTTTTACAGCATTAAATCAAAGTTTAGTGATATACCTACGTCTTAACAAAAAAAAAAAAGAAAAAAGATCTAAGGATCTGTGTTGAATTGGATAAAGTTGGTTAGATTGGGTTGTTTTTATTAAAAAAAAACTGTTCCGTATCTATACCCACACCAATGTCAAAGTGAAAATACCAGCAGAATACATGGCGCAGCAAGGGTTCTGAACTGGGACCGCCTTTTCTATGCGCTGTGTGCGGGGCTAAAGTAACCGCGTGAGCTTGTTGAGGCAGACACATAGAAGGGTCACATGCCAACTGATCCGTAAGACCTCAAGGTGATCGTTTCATTCTGATAGAATTTGGGTCTGACAAACCGATTCTACAAATTGCGATTTTGATGAAAAATTGGTTTGCCGAATTACGTGTCTTAAAGGGAATTGGTCTTATGATGAGAATATACGTTGTGCATATTAATAACCGGAATTTTTTTCTGGATTAATAAGTGGAAATCTTTGGAAACTGCATGACATGTCTCAAAAATTTCCACGGAAATCGAATCTTATATCTTTAGTTTAGATTTTCTAATGTTTTAAATAAAAATTTTCCTCTGATGGAAATATGCAGTTTCACTCGATATATTCTTTATCAGAATATAACGCGTGCATATCAGATTTTCCTTCTCGGAAATTTGTGAAAATTTCGTTTTCAGCCAATTTTTTTTTAAAAAAAGCTTTTATGCATAACGTCAGAAAAATGCCTCACGCTACGGGTTCGGGATTTTTTCAGATCGCATGCACTTAAGCTTTTGTTTAAACAAAATTTCCTTGAAATCTGGCATGCACTAGGTTGCTACTAAAATTGTCCATAAAAAAAAGACTGATAAAGACCAATTCTGATGGAATATAGAGACTCCGATGCTCTACCTCTCTCGCACTCTGTAGACTTACCAATATTCGAATTACTTCCACTAAGCTTCCTAGCAGGGGAGCCAGAGTTTCCAGGCACCGAAAACTGCTTTTTGATAGTGGGCGGGGTTGATGCCACTTTGTTAAAAGGTCGCACCTATAAAAAGATTAAATGGTCGATTGAATTGACTTGCCCCACATATATAAGGTATTATGTTTCATTTTTTTTTGTGGGAAATTACAAAGTTTGACCGCAATGACTCGAGAAAACGATCTTTCGAGAACATTTACCTCCTTTAGTTCTAACAATAACAGGTTAACATGAAATATCAGCAAACACGTAAAACACGTTCCCAGATCATTATCTGGAAATCTAAGAATCAGCCCTCCAAAAAAGCGCTTTCTATTAAAACCAACAGAAATAAAACAATTTAAAAAAAAAAATATAATAGAATTTAAAAAAAACTATTTTTAAAGTTTGTTTTTATGGACTTCCAACCAAATGCGTCTTAATATGACGTCAATTTCGGGTAGAATTAAGGATGTGATCAAGGTCATTTGTGCCCAACGTCGTTTTTGAGGTAAAAGCGACGTTCTTAGTTATCCGTTAAAAAACCAAACGATATGCCGATGTTGGCCAAAGCGACGTACGATTTTACTGCAAAGCAGTAAAGTACGTAGGAAATTTAAACGTGCCGGATAGCAACGTCTGCCGGCCGTTGAAATTTAAAACCTGTAGCTCGTTGGAACTGTCCTACGTTAACCGACGTCCCAAACGAACGCGTCCATTTTCGGGCGTTGGATCTAACTTGAACAATTATTTTTATTTCTCTGGTTCTAACTTAACTTTTTTGATAATTTTAACTCAAAAATTTAAAATTTTTTTTCTTGGAGTTTTTGGATCTAGGATCTGCTTATTGCTAGTTGCAAGTGATCTTGAAAATGCCAAACGACCAATCAATTTGTATGTGTAAGGTGCTTTAAAAGTAAATAAAAGAATTATATATTATTCATGTACACTGATAGACATCAGGATCCGCCTTTAAAAAAAACGCATCCATTTTTATTCTTTTACAAAAACTTTATATATTTTAGGTAGTCGTAACCAAACCAAACGTAATTAACATTCTTGTTTAGTAACTAATCTTAGGTGAGGGAAATTAAACGTAAAATAACGTTGGTAATTGGTAAAGCTTGTCAGGATCAATGACGTCGAGGCGACCCGAATCTGTATTACCCATTTAGGTGCGAATGATGGTCGTCAGGCAGCCGAAACGACGTTGCTAGCCGACGTCGCGTTTCTCAAGGGCAACGTATGCGCTATGTAAGATGACGTCCAAATGATGCTTGGGAGTCTTCTATAGATAATATCGAATTATTTTGATAAAAAAGTGCCATTTTTGTATTATTTTGGGAAAACTAGTGCAAGTTTTTATGTCCTTTTGAGCAACTGACAAGCCCAGTATTGCCCTCAGTGTACATTTTTTCGCACGACTAATAAGAGTTTGTGGTGCACTCAATTTTTAAATTTTTATAAAAATGGCGACAGAGGCAGTTTGGTGGGACTTTATGTGGCAGCAACAAAAACGAATAGGGAGCATTTTGTGCTTTTGTGGCATGAAGAAGCATTCTACAAAATATTTTTTTATTGAAGACGTCGTAAGTTAGATATGTTTCCTTATTTTTATTTAACTTGTTGTATCCACAAGCTGTGTAAGTGATATTTATTAAAACTTAACTTATACTGCATATTTTTCAATTGCACCAAAATAAAGTCAGTGCAACGCAAGTGGCGTACCAATTTTTTCAAAAGAATTCACTATAAAAAAAAACGGTTCGATTCAGAGGTACTTTTTCCCAAGGTTTTTCTATCTTAGCTTAACAAAGGAATGTTTTGATAATGTTGGTCTTATTTTAAAGATAATGAATAAATTAACAGTTCTCTATAGTGGTAGGTTTTCGTTTGTTTCTGTAATTTTTGTGCAATATTGATACATTAGTCGCGATTCTTCAGAAACGATTTAAAATCTCACACGTCACAATTCTGGAATGTGACGATTTTTACTTATTGCCTCATTTAAAATAAAAACACAGCGTCCTTAATACTTCCCCTAACGTTCGTTTTAAGAAAAACTGCGTAATTTTTTTAATAACATTTTATAAATTTCGTATTTTAAAGATATTCTGCAGGTCTACTTTCACGGCGGAGCTACTACGCGTACCAATAAACGTCAAAAAGTGTCGAAAATTCTCACCATATAAAATTTGTGTGACTTTTCTGAACAGGGACAGATACATATTCCATGCCTATCTATGGTTCCCTATGTTAAAAGTTTTAAAGGTTTGTTTACACACAAAACTAAGCTTAATACTTATATATTTTTAAATAAAAAAAAAAAGATTAAAAAAAAAACTGCCTAGAAAAATTAAAACTGACACATCTTTTATTTACTGGAACAATATTAAGTAACTATATTTTAAGAAATATTAGCAAATAGACCTGACAAAAAAGCAATTAGTGTAAACTGTGTTTAAAAATCGTCCGATTTTTTGTAAGTCCGATATTTTCTGCCGGTTTTTGAGGAATCGCGGCCATTTTGTCCAAATTTTGCCTACACCCGGTACCAAAAAAAAATTTAAAAAAGTACAATTAAGGCACCCTAGTTCTAAGCTTCGTCTATCAAGTAAAAAAAAATTGTAGTCTTAATTTAGGGCAAAGCAACCCTTGCCTCGCAAGCGTAAATTTACTTGATCAAGTTTCGACCAGTAAACATAGGGGTACCCTTTAGAAAAAACTCGCGGTGAGAAAAGTTGAAGACAAATAACCGAAATCTGTGCTTTGAATGGGCAAAAGTCAGCTCAAAGCAATATTCGAAAATACTAGTAAAGAAGTATGTGTTTTGTAGAACGTACCGGTTGTACTGGGGTCGAGCGGGAGCCCATTGATCTGGGCAAGGTTTGACTTTTGGAGAGCCCAAGTCCGGTTGTATTTGCGGGACGTTTACCGGGCACTGCTAGTTTCCTGCCCGAAGCTGTGAAAGAAAAAAATAAATTATGTAATAAACTTTCGAATGTAGCCTAACCTTAAATTACTTTAGTGATGTTCTATGCAGTGTTTTCTTTTTCAAAAAAATAACTTTTACTTTATCTCCAATTTTTGAGGTAAAATGAAATTATAAAGATGTTTAAAAAAAACGAAAAACCTACTTGCTAAGAACGACGTGCATATAACTAAGTACAGTTTTATCAAAGTTTAAATGAACATAAGCATCTTTAATTATAACACATAAAATAAAGAATAAAAATTAAAAAAAAAAAACAAAAAAAGTTCTTCCTTATTTTAAGGTTATTTTATTTGCGGAATGTGATTGGGCACTTCTGAAAATTGAATATCTTTGTATATATATTTTGCATCCCTTATAATATTAGAACTACCACCAACCTAAGCAATCAAACTTCAATAAAAAAAAACGAAATTATCATTTTCGCGGTCGATGCCTACTTGACTGCAGTTTTAGCGTTACAATCGCCCTCTGACGGAAAAAAACTAGTACTAATTCGGCTCCATCAGCTGATTTTATTTACAATGGGGATTCTGCGGTTTTAAGGACTAAAATCGCGCAAAAATACAATGTTTATTAAACTTGTTGCAAATATTGCTGCTTAATTAACAGAAAAATTGATTTTAAAATACTTCTGCGTTGGTTTAATGAGCTGTCCTTGTTTTAAGAACGTTTCAGCGCCCTGACAAGGTCGTGTGTGCTACGACGACCATTAGTAATTAGTCTTCGTCGTCCATTTTCTCAAAGACACTTGAATTTCAAATGCTTCAACTTGGGAAACTCAAAGTCATAAAGTCTCAAAATACAAAACTTTTTATTCAAAATTTGGTAGGTGACACGTGTTTCGCCTAATTGCAAGAACCGTCAAAATTTAAAAAAACAAAAGAAAATAGTAATTACCTGGTATATAAAACGTCATGGTAGAGATGAACATTTAAAGAACATTATAAAAGTGTAAAAAGTGTAAAAAAGTAAAAATAAAAAACATTTAAACAAACGAGACTCGTTCTACATTTTACAAACAAAAACAAATGAACATTTTTAGATTAGGTAAAGGACATAACCACAAAATAATTATTAAAAAAAAACCTAATGTCAGAGTAAGGATTGAACCCGTGTATTCTGGACGAAAGACAGATACGTTATCACTGCGCTATAGTCGCTGTTGATAATTTTTTTTTATTTATTTTAATATACCAGGTAATTACTATTTTCTATTTTCTTTTCTTTTTTTAAATTTTGATGGTTCTTGCAACTAGAATTAGCTTACTAGTATATCGTAATTTGTAGGTCTGAAGATGCCTATGTAGGCGAAATACGTGTCACCTATCAAATTTTGAATAAAAAATTTTGTATTTTGAGACTTTATGACTTTGAGTTTCCCAAGTTGAAGCCACATAAATGTTAGTTGGAATTGTTTTTTTTTCCAATTTTGCTTTTAATTTTTGATAATTTTTTAAATTATTGTTTTCGTTAGAGTGACTATTTTTGTGCCGTTAACGCTGCAGTTTTGGAAAAACGCTGACTTTTTGTCTAGTGCATTTTAAGCATTATTCAATAATTTCTGATCACACGTAAACAAAGACCATAAAATTTGTTTCGCAGGAGCTGCACGGCGCGTCGGTGACGGTTCACAAAACCATCTCAGAATAATGATTTGATAGTTTTTAAATTATTTTTGCAGTAAATTTTGTAAAATGCTGATTAAAGGGAGTTTTTTACGTGGTTTTTGTCCTCTAAACTGCGAAATTCCCATTGTAAACAAAAACAGCTGAGGGAGTGGAAATAGTTCGGCAAATCGCCGTTGACAAGTGTGGCGTTTTTTGAATTCCCAATATCAGAGATAAATTAACAGATAACCAGGATAAATTCTTCAAGTCTAATAGTCTGGTGAATGGTATAAGAAATTTTTTTACTGATTTTGTTAGCCAAAATGCTCTATAACAAGAATCCGATTGATGTCACTTTGGCGCCCTTGGGCATTTGATTTGCGCTTACCGCAAATCAGTCATTATTTTATTCTTTCTTACTCGAAAAATCCAGGTTACAATATGTCTTCTTACAAAAATTTGATCCAAATCGGTTCATCCGTTTTGACGTGATTGTGGGAAATCATACATACACACCCACAAACAAACAAACACACAAACTTTCACATTTATAATAGTAATAAGATTCTTCGGATTTTTATAATTTGTCGCAAATTTTTACGTTATAATTACTACATTTATACGCATCTAAAAGCACTTTTATATAAGGACGGTTTTAAATAAAACCGCTTTCTCCGAGTGTTTATACGTCCTTCATTAAACGTCATTAAATATGTCAGTTTAAAGAAAAAACAAACAAGACAACTTATTTTTCGGAAAACCAGGGTTGAGTATTTCTTTAGGTTGGAAGAAATGCGCTAAAGCGTTTTTAAAGTGTTTATAACGATCCTAAAATGGGTTTTAAAGCCATAAACCACTTTCTTAAATCACTTCAAAATAAAATAAAGTCGATTTAGTGCTTAAAACGGTTTTAGTGGTGTTTATATGACAACATTTTTAAACCGTCCTTATATATAAAAGCGATTTAAGAGGTCCATATAAACAAACTAAATGACTCACGCCACGGTGACATGTGCCATTTTGCGTATTTTTTCCTTATCTTTAAAATGAAATTACTTTGAGGACACTAGTATTCAAGGGGTTTTTATTATAAATTGCATTCATTTGTTTTCATATTCTATGAAAATGCACACCTCCTCCGGAGTCGGGCTTTCTTGCAAAAATATGAAAACAAACGAATGCAATTTGTAATGAAAGTAATAAAACACGTTTTGGGCAAAAAATATCTGAAGAAAATATAGGTGCCCCAGCAAACACAGTGGACGCGGGCTGAATTCGGACGTACGTCAGTCGCCGCCGCCCTCGACATCGGCACGATATCAGTAAGCGACATCGGCACGATATCAGTAACCGACTTCGGCCCATCAACATTTTTGGCCGCCGGTCGACGTGCGGCCGCAGATGAACTGCCGACTTCGATTAACGCTTCTTTAACCTGTTAGTAACAATTTGGTCCTTATTTCTGGGTATTTGATGTTCTTAATAATTACCACTGGAAATAAAAATAAAATAAAAAAAAATATACCTGATGAGATAGATGAAGTAGAAGGAGTTTTAAATAAGGTAGGGATTTGACTACTGACTAAAGGTTTGGATGCTTCCCTAGACTTTTCCTCTATCTCCAGTTCAGCAAAACTATCCATATGTTCTACAAAAACGCAAAAAAAACAACAAAATGAAAACTAAATCAAACATAAAGTCTATCAAAATTATCCAACACTTTTAAACGGAGCTCAGTCCAATTTAAGACTAGTATATCTATTGCTTTTTTTCGATAAGAAAAAAGGACAATTATAGGTTCAAAGGAGACTTTAGGAAATGCCCTAGACTCAAAGCCTATCCAATTAATATAAAATTTATAGTGCATAAAAAAACCACGTCATCACCAGATAAAGCTTTTTAGTTTTTTCGTTTATAGGTCTCGCCCAATCAAATGTAAAAAACCGCATTTGGATAATAAGTTAGTTATGAAAGATTTTTATTACACGCTTAAAAAACTTCGAAAAGCCCTTAAAAGAGTCTAATTTTAATTAAACTGAGTCAAAACACCGAAACAGCATTAAAAGCCCTGAAAGTGGTTGGTATATTTTTGAGGTTATCTCAGATTACCTTGGGAACTAAAAACGAAAAGAAAATACTTACCTAGAAACTGCAATCTATCCTTAGCCATGGCCAAATTAGTCTTCATTTTCTCATGCAGTCTTTGGGCTCTTTCCCAAACCTCACCTTTCCCGCCCCAACATTGTACTGCAATTCCTGATTCTAGTTCTGTGATGCCCTTTCTGTAAAGCTCTATGGCAAGTTCTTTCTGGCCTGAAATAGGTAATATGTTGGTTGGGATACATTAAAACGTCAACCCCCTCTTCATTTTTTTTTTTAAGTTTTTTCCTCTATAAAATACTGTTAATCATCAGCAAAACTATAACTTGTCCTTTACAAATCAAATCAAATAAATCCTTAAAATAAATATGTAAAAATAAACGGCTACACTTGGTTTTCAATTTGTACTTCATCTATACATATAATAAATTCCTAGATAGACCATTTCAAATAATATAGGTACCAAAAATCCAATTTTTACAATTTTCGTCTGTCTATTTGTTTGTTCCAGCATTACGCAAAAACTACTGAACGGATTTCGATGAGAGTTTCACTATTGGATTCTTTGGAGTTCTGGGCAGGCTATATTATGAAACACCAATTTTGCTTTTTTGCCAAATTTTAATTTTGTTCATCTTTATATCATTTTCTATACCTTTCTTCCCGTCCTCTTTCAATAAGGTAACAAATATTTTTAATTTTCAAGTATATAGTTATTTCATTAGTTTCTTTATTATTTTCAGTTACACATGGTAACGAAATGCATTTGCGAATTCTCCCCTTCCCCCTCATAACACTTTTACTGCTCCCCCGCGCCACACTTAATTTATAGACGCCACGTTACTTTTCCAGCCTCTAGAGCGCAAGGATTTACTGCGGAAGACATTTATCGGCCCATAATATGAAATCACCGCTCAATTCACAAAACCGCGCAATAACACCAAAACTAAAAAAAAAATAAGCAAATCCCCAACAGCCCAAAAACGCATTTCGCGGTATATTCTGCGCGGTTTATTCTCAGTATTTTTTACAGATGCTATTCTTTAATTTGCGCTGTACCATATATTATTTAAGCGAAGATAGTTAGGTTGGCGCGGTTTGCGATTATGCCGGTATCGGTTTTACGCTGTAATGGCATGCATTTTTTGCTTGCTGACCAGCACAAGCATTAATGGTATGCACCGCAAAAAAATTACTGTGGATTTTTTAGAGCGCAGTTTTTTACCAATTCCGGATAGATAGGCGGAAAAACCGAAATCTTCATTTTTAGTTTTTATTTTTCTGCGCCCTTATTCTTGAAGCTGTCAAAAAACGCTTAGAACTTTCTACAGGCACTTTTTTAAGATCTACCTAGCGAGACGTTAATTTTCGAGACTTGACATTTGAGTGTCACAGAAACCCTGTCAAGCTCATTTTTTCTTATACAATATATACAATTTATTTTTTTTGTATATACAATATATTACGAAATTACAATAAATTACATGTTATCTGAATAATATGTTAAACATAAGTAATTTGTAATTTTTGTTGATACTCTGATTTCTTAATATGCGAATTTAAAATGTTCATAAAACAGTTGTAGCTCTCTTGTACATTATTGTTATTTATTACTGCGCCCCATGTTTCTAGTTTTAGTAAGTTTTGTAATTTTTTGTAGTCTATTTGTGTTAGAGATGTTAACTTATTGTTTATATTTATTTTAGTATTACTGTTTATATTTTTAAAGGATATTAATATCGCAAGGTATCTGAAAGAGAGTTTTAGTAAATCAGTGATCTAAAACTGTTTTAATTTTTTATTAAATGTTCATTTTTCAAAAATATATGGTCTAAGCATGTTTGTGAAAGTTCCCTTGTAACCTTATTTATGCAAGAAAAAAATCCATTTTTTTGTTATATATTTAAATAAGAATTTACCTCCTGATCAGTTGTGTTCAGAATGTCAAAGTTTAAATCTCCAATAAATAATTCCGTTTCTACAGGTTGCAATTGATTTGAGAAGTACCGGTTTATATCCCTCAAAAACACTTCTGTGGTCGAGGAATATGGCCGATAAGTAGCTGTTATTCCATACTGTTTTTTGTTGATTTTAAAAATACACCTAAGCAAGTTAACTTCAGTTAGCTTTATTATTTCAAAATTTGCCAAATACTCCTCCTTTAAAAAAATAATAAGGCCGTCATTTTTGTTAAATTTCGATTCATTATAAAAAAATGTTAAATCCTTTAATAGAAAATGATTTTTGTAATTTTAACATTTTCAAATATATTAATAATTGATCATACTTTGCATTTAAGCTTTGTATATTTAAATGTAATATGTTAAAGTTATTCTTACCCTCCATTTGCGCCCTACACTCTCCCACAGTGCTCACCACCAGTGTACTGATACTACCATATTCTATTCTATTGAGTTTATGTAATCGAAAATCATTACTTTTTTTGTATTAAAAATAAGTTTTAAATATAAACGAGTTTTTTTTTATTTATACGTTCCTATATATGAATTATTGAAAAAGAAATCAAAAGATAAAAAAAATTAATTAAGCTCTTTGGCTTTCCTTACATGCGTTTACGCCCTATTCTGAATATTTTTTTATATAATATTTAGTAATAAAGAAAGAAAAAATAAAAATTAGAAAACAATAATAAATAAATTTAAAAAAAAACAAGGAAATGAAAAAAAAAACATCCCAAAAATATGCTTTATTCAACCTCATTCGCCGTTTCCATCTCAATGCTTTCCAAGTCCTCTGTAGTAAAAACTTTCGTGACTCGATCACTTTGCTTTACAAAAATATTTTCAAATTTTGTAAAAACCTTCTTTCGAGAGAATTTTTCTTGCGCCTTTTGGTAGAGGATTAACTTTTGCTTATTTAAATCTTCTGATAATCCAATCTTGGTTGCCTTTAGATTTTTTGCGTTAAATAATAGTTTTTGTTTTAGATGGTAAGTTTGTAGAACAACCACTATTGGCCTAGGTTTTCCCTGGCAATGCGACATTTGGCCTAAAGGAACCATAGTTTCTAAGTTATTTCCGAGGAAGAGGATGCCATCATAACTCAAAATGGATCCTCAACCACAAATAGTACATCTGACACTCAAAACATGTACTATCAAAAGCATCTTAAACAAGATGGATGACCTAGAACTAATTATAACTAAAAGTAACTATGACATTATCTGCCTTACTGAGCATTGGCTTACAGCAGATATTCTAAAATACTTTAATTTTGAAGGCTACAACTTGGCAAACAGTAATATGTTTTACCAAGGAACACTACAACATAAACATACAAAAAATAGACAACCTTTGCTGAAGAAAAAAAATTTGAGGTGACGTCAACTGAAATTAATTACTCTCACTCCACGAACATTGTTGTGTGTTTATATCGGGCACCACAGGGTAATATGGACAATAAATTTGATAGATTGTTGCATATTCTAAAATATTTAGACAAAACTTTCTATATTTATGCAGATTTTAATATTAACTTATTAGATACAAACTCAAATGATACAGGAGAATTTGTACGTTTAATTAAGTCATACAACTTGTATTATTTAATAAATAAACCAACTAGACTAGGCAAAAAGAGTGAAACATGTATTGACAATTGCATTACTAATAATATATCTAATTGCAGGGCAACTATAGAAGACTTCTATTTGTCTGATCACTTAGGGATCGTAAACTGCATCACAGGGAAAACCCCAGTCAAAGAAACCCGGGAACGGAACAGATTACATATCGGCCATTATCAAAAGAAGCTATCACTGAAATGGTAAGGTCTCTGCAGAATTACAACTGGAGCAGGCTAGAAATCTTCAGTAATATTGATGAGTCTTGATCATTTTATGATAACATTAAACTCGAAAATTGAAAAGAATCTACCTTTAAAAACAAAAACAATACAAGTCAGAAATAAATCAAAAACATGGTACACAAAAGAATTACAAAATATTAGGAACAACTTACTATTTCTAATAAGGTTTGCTAAACAAAATAAGTTCGACCTCTCTGAACCAATAAAAAATGCACGACAACTCTATAAAATAAAATTAAATGAACACAAAAAAAAGTGTCTTGAAAATAAGATCCTAAACTCCAAAAACAAACAAAAAGATATGTGGCAGTTTTTTAACTCGCACAAAAAAAAGAAATATTAAAAAAATAGATCCAAATGATTTTAATGATTTCTTCATTGACATACCCGGGGAAATATCTAAAAAATTACCTACAGCAAAGAAAAACCCGTTAGATATTTTAAATAAGAAAATATCAACTCAAAACAGTTTGTTTCTCTCGGCAGTTACCGAAGAGGAAGTCTCACAATACATAACAAAATTAAAAAATAGCAATGCAAGAGATATATTTGGGCATATCAATAAACTCTTAAAAGAAATAAAACTAGGGATTCTAACACCGCTAACAAAAATTATAAATCTATGTTTCAGCACAGGACAATTTCCCAATAAATTAAAAACATCCAGAGTAACACCAATATATAAAAATAAAGGGGAACAAACAGATTTAAACAACTACCGGCCCATCTCTATAGTACCCACACTCTCAAAAATTATAGAACTGTCATACTCAACTAGATTAATGAACTTTCTAAATAAAAAAAACGTACTTTCAAAAACTGAATTTGGTTTCCGCAAAAAATTAAACACAAACAAGGCCATACTTAGTTTTGTGACAGACATAGTTGATGCCTTTGAGAGAGGGGAGGGTACCGTGGCTACATTCTGCGACCTCTCGAGGGCATTTAACTGTGTCTGTCACAAAACGCTTCTTGACAAAATCGAAGCATATGGAATACGTGGAAATGCTTACAGTTTTCTAGCTGCTTACCTTATGAAGAGGCAATAACGAACAGAAACAAATGGATTAAGGTCATCTGTAAGAACGGTACTCTCAGGGGTACCACAGGGGTCAATACTGGGACCTATACTATTTATTATCTATGCCAATGACTTTCCATGGTGCCTAGAAAATGGTAAATGTATTCAATTTGCCGACGACAAAATATACTATAATTCAAATAAAAATATAGAAGAAGCACAAATTAAAAACACAGAACTAAGTACACAAGTAAAAAATTGGTTTGACTCAAACTCCTTATCACTAAACTTATCAAAAACTGTCAATATTGAATTTTCATTGAAAAAAAAAAAATCTAACACACAAACAGAAACAAAATTTCTAGGCATCACTCTAGACAGGGAATTATGCTTTAAACCTCACATCACAGTACTAAGTAATAAACTTGCCAGTATAAATTTCCTACTTAGGAACATTATGCAGCAAACCACAGCAGACTTCGGGAGAATTGCTTACATGGGCATGTTTCAAAGTCTTATCATGTATGGCGCGCTATCTTGAGGACAAAATTCAGGATGGTTAACAATCTTTAAACAACAAAAAAAAGCTATCAGAATTTTAGCAAAAATTAACCAAAGAGAGAGCTGTCGACCTTATTTTAAAAGATTAAGAATACTAACTTTTCCAGCAATCTACATCCAGCAAGCTCTTCAATATGCTAAAGAAAATCTTTTAAATCTTCAAACGCATCAATCAGTGCATTCATATAACACACGAAACAAAAATCGAGTCATAATTCCCCAGCATAGACTAACATACACAGAAAAAAACTTTAAAATTCTATCAATTAAACTTTACAACTCTCTCCCAGATGAAATTAAACTTCTACCCACAAGCAAATTCAAAGCTAAAATAAAATATGTTTTGCACCACATAAGCCCTTATGAAATCCAAGAGTTCCTGGACTTTGACTGGGGCACAATTATTATTAACAACGCAATTGTAGTCTAGTTAGCAACATCACAATTGAGGTAATAAAATCGTACAGAACAAAATGTAATTTTATGGGAATAGGTAACAATAATTAAAATGGTCTTTTATAAATACTTTTAAAAAAATGTACCTACAAAAACAGGTAAACGAAAAAATTTTGACAATGCTTAAACTGAATTGTGTAATTATCGTTGTTCACAATGTTTTGTACAATTATTGTACTGTACTGTATTTTTGCTCCCACTCTATAGCATTTCACGAAGTCTTCTTGTTTAACTTGAACCTTTAGTTTTTCGTTAAATAATTTTAGTATATCCTCGCGTAATTTCCCATCGCTATTTTCCTTACAGTTATGCACCAAAATATTATTTATTTTCTGATTTTGTTCTAAATTAGCGATTTTTGTCTCCAATTCGGTTATTTTGGTTGTATTTTTTATTACTTCCACTTCGAGCCGATCGATCTTATCAGCGACCTTCTCAGAGATTTTATTTAAAAAAATTTCGTCGTTTAAAAATTCTTTAATGGCTTCTTTAAGATTTTGTTTTGTTTGCACTTCAGCGTTCACTTTTGGGGGCATTTTTTTCACAGAAAATAATCACTAGACTTTTCACTGTATCTTTAGACTATTATTCTTCTTTTCTTCTTTATATTTTGCTAATTTTTAATCAGAGCGACGTAAACGTGTTTTACTAGCTTTGCGTCATCTCGCGGTCTCATGGACACATCCTTTTTTTCTCCTGCCGTTGGGTTCATAAAGGACACTGTCTCGTTAAGAAAAAAAACAGTGACAGAGATAGCGTTATGACTAAAATTAGAACTAAAACTATGACTATGTCTTGTATGAACGATACTTAAATTTAAAAAAAAAATGAATATTTTGATCTTTTTCACGTTTTGATGAAATAGTGGAAAAAAGTGTGTTGGGTTAGATGCAAAGGACATTTTTAATTCTCTGAAAGAGCATATGAATTGCAATTCCGATACTCTTAGCGGGAAATTTCCCTGACGTTCCAGACTTTTGAGGAAGTTCCATAACTTTCCATGACCTTTTTTTAAAATTTTAAACTTATATGTAAATTCTTAATTTAAGAGGGCAGTGATCTTTAAACGTCTCATTCCAGTGCATTTTGACGTCCATCACGGTAAAAATATCTTATCAATTGCGGTATAGTCCAGCTTAAAATCAATTTTTAGATACCCATAGCCTTCAAACCAAACTTTTCCTAAACTATAGTACTTAGTAAATTTCGCCCTAAAAGGCGACCTACAGCCGAAGAGCTTTTTGGAGCAAAATGTGACAGATGTAAAAGATCTTTTTGCAAGGATTGTGCAGCATTGTCTACAACAGAGATGGACGCGTTATGTTTGACTCAAAGGTCTTTCCTCCTTTATTGTGGAGATTGCAAAAAAAAGAAAGTCCGTGAAGAGTACTATTTGAAGGAAATTAAAAACTTTAAAGATGAGACAGAAAAAATGAATGGATTTGAAGATTCAAAATATTGAAAACTTTATAGACAAAGAAAGTAAACGCCTTGAAAAATCTTTGCTAACAATACTCTTGGGTAAAATTGAAAAACTTACTACTGAGTTTTCAAATCTGCAAGAATCCAATAAAGAACTAGTTAAGGTTTGTAATTTGAAACCATCTACCTCTCCTTCTTGTTCTGAGGTGATCGTATGTCCGGCGACCTTGAACGAAGCAGCTGACAGAGGCGCAAAGGAACTACAGCCAGAAAACGAATGGGAGCAGCGCTCCAGAGCGAGGGAGAACAAAAATGAGTTACCTAGGCCAAATAAGGAGAGCAGAAACATAGCAAAAGAAGACGATGTACATAACCTAACTCTACAAAGTCAAAATCAAAATAACAACAAAAATAAAAAAAATCAAGAAAAAAACGGTGAAAAATCGCCAACAAAATGTAGTTAAGAATGGCAGGATGTTCATTACCGCAAAAGGATCCCGAGAGGCAGTCGTCCAAACCCGATTAAGGGTAAAAATGAAACAAATATCAACTTAAATGTGGCACAAAATTATTGTGGCATATTTATATCAGAATTAGATCCAACAACCACTGAAGAACAAGTTACTGAATTCTTGAACCAACAAAGTCTATCTGAGAACGTACAGTGCGAAAAAATGAAAACGAGAACAGATAAGTACAAGCGCTATTTTAAGTTATTATTGCCTGAAAAACAGAAAACAATGTTAATGAATCCCGATATATGGCCAGCTGGTACAGTCATAAATCATTTTCTGAATCTTCAAAGACACACAACCAGAACAAAAAGTGTGAGTCAAAGAAATTAAGTATCATACACCTTAATACACAATCTATTGAAACAAGCTTAGACACAGTAAATGCTCTCTTGCTTTCAGATAAAAATTGCATAGCACTTTGTTTGACTAAACATTGGAAAACCGAGCAACAACTAATAGTCTTACAACATAAAGGGCTTTAAATTAATTTCTTCTTACTGTAGAGAAAAATCAACAGAACATGGTGGTTCAGCCATCTATGTCAGAGACAGTTTATATGCAAAACCTAGGAATGACATAGCTATGCTATCAGAAAAATCATCCTTTGAATCCAGTTAAATGGAAAAAAGACAGTAATTTTGTCAATTTACAGAATACTGAACCCAGAAGTTTTAATAAATAAAATTGATTGCATTCTGTCACAGTTAAACTTAGAAAAGTGTCAGATATTTATGGCTGGTGATTTTAATTTAAACATTGTGGGACAGGAGAGATGGCCAGGTATTTTTACATCTTTTTTAAGTTCTTTTAATATAATTCCATCTACCATTGAGTATACACATATTGATGGTGAAAAAAAATCATGTATCGACAACATCTACACAAATATTGAAAGTTTTTTATCTGAAGTTTTTAATCCCTATACAAGCTGTAAAAATATCATTTGATTGTAATTTTTCTGAAAATTCTCAAAAGGAGAATACAAAAAAACGTATTTTTAGCAAACACAATAAAGATATGTTCGAAAGTCGTTTGTCATGTGCAAATTGGAATCCCCTTTTCAATATACCTTCATCTAATGTAGATAGCCAATGGAAATGTTTTTCCATTGTTTGCTGAGTGTTTTCCTCCTAAGGAAATAAAAACTACAAAGAAAAAACAAAAAACTTGGTATAATTTACCTGAAATTTTAAACTTAAAATCAAGGTTGGATACTTTATATACATTAAGTAACACTGATCTAAGGTATCGAGAATTATATAGGTACAATAAACGTAAATATAATGCACTTGTCTCAAAATTACGACGAGACCACTTTCAACAAAAAATTAAAAACAGTGACAACAAAACAAAAACTTCCTGGCAAGTCATAAATGAAGTAACTGGTAGGTCAAAAAAGTCAAGTGTTCTCGGATTACATGGTGATCCGCAGTCAGTATGTAACCAAGTAAATCAATTTATGGCAAATGTTGCACTTGATTCTGTGTCAAAAATTCCTTTAGTCAACAACTATGAAAGTAACATTTCTCAAAATATAAAGTCAATGTTTTTGTCTCCTGTCACTGAAAATTAAATTTTTACAATTATAAAAAGTTTAAAAAACAAACACAGTTCAGGCTATGATGAAATATCATCTGATTAAATTTTGCTCTGAAGAACTGTGCCAGCCACTTTGCTTCATAATAAATAATTCATTTAAAGAAGGTCATTTTCCAGCACCGTTAAAACTTGTACTAGTAAAACCTTTATACAAAAAGGGCGATCACACCAAAATTGAAAACTACAGTCCCATAAGTCTCCTTTCATCCTTTTCCAAAGTGTTTGAGGTGGCTATGAATAACCGACTAAAAAAGTTTTTTCTAATAAATGATCTTCTTAGTTCATCTCAGCATGGTTTTTTGAAGGGAAACTCTGTTGAAACTGCAACATATGGCTTCCTTGAAAAGATACTGTTAAGGATTGAAGGTAAGAACAAACTTTTAGGGGCATTTTTAGACCTATCAAAAGCCTTCGACTGTTTAAGACATAAAGAACTCTTAAAAAAACTCAAATCCTATGGTATTAGAGGACCAACACTTAAATGGATAGTTTTATATCTATCAGAGTGAAGGCAAAGGGTGGCACTGGTCAAGATGTTGGTATTTTTCAGATGACATAACTGTCTCCCTGGGAGTACCGCAAGGTAGTATCTTGGGGCCTTTTTTGTTCCTTGTCTACATAAATCAGAGACTCACATAAAGCAAGTTTGCAAAAAACTCAATTCTGCATGTTACTCTCTAAGAGTTTTGAGAAAGTATCTAGACCAAGAAACACTTTTGTCAGTATACCTTGCCAACTTTTATTCATCTCTGAGATATGGCTTTATTTTATGGGGGGGGGGGTGCTTCGGGGGTTTTAGTTGCGGAGCCTTTTGAAATTCATAAAAGGGTGATTCGTGTTATCTTGGGGATGAAAACTACAGAATCTTATAGAGGAAAGTTTAGATCATTGAATGTTCTCACTTTTTATGACATATACATTTATGAATGTGTCATGTTCTTATTTAAACACTTTCAAAAATTTGAACATCTTGTTCCAAGACATTCATATCCCAGTAGATCTTTGCAAATAAATGTTCCCCCACACAGACTAACTTTAACAGAACGTAGCCCTGTTTATGCGTGCATAACAGTTTTTAATAAATTACCCTTAAATCTAAAGAGGGAACAAAATCTCCATAGATACAAAAAAATCTGTTTTTGAGTATTTTAAAAACATAGAACCATATTCTCTAGAAGAATATCTGGTTTTCTCTACTGGCTCAACAGTAGTGTGTGTTCCAAATATTTTAAATTGTTGTTTAACTTTTTATTCTGTTATGTTATTTTATTATAAATGCGTATGGTCCTATTGAATTAATGGATTAACAATTAACATTTTAAACTTTTTAATACAGGTCAAATTATTCTAAATTATGAATGAAATTGTTTGCATCATGTTGGATATTTAAATAATAGAGTTTTTTTTCTTTTATATTTTCAAAGTAAGTAGGGAAGATATTTGAATTTTTATTTAAGATTATATTAGAAGTACTGTTTTGCTATTTTTTTTACGCGATTTGCTCAAATATGTACAAAATTTTATGCAAATAAAGAAATACTCTACTCTAAAGTTCTTTGTTTTTGAGAAACAGAATATCAAAGTGCGCCATTTTTTTTGGTGCCCAATTTTAACAAACAACAATTTAAAAGACACAAAAAAAAATAAACGAAGTTATTAGTCATATACTATCCACAAAATGCATAAAATGCAGTTTTGGGGACTTTTTTTACCTTCATTTTCTTCATCAATCTTCAAGGCTTTGGAAATATACTCAAATGCTCTACGATGGTGATGTTTTTGCTTAGCTAAAAGAGGGTCTCCAGGACCCGGCCCAGTAATTCTAACATGTGCCATCTCGCTAACCTCTTCAACTAGAATGTACTGCCTATTTTCATCCAATCGCTCGCCAACTGTAGGCTGTCTAAAAGAAATAAACTTTATTAGAATGTAATTCGTACATTTATTCTACTTAAGGATCGAATAAAAATAAAATCAAAACATGTTTATTTATCAAAAGATCAATATCAAAAGAGCGGCATATGAAAAAAGCTATATATATATATATATAATATGGGTTAAAGAATGCTTTTTTTATAGCCGGGTTAGTTGTGCCTCTAATCGCTGTTTAGAAATCTCACTCTTTTAAATGTTACAGTTTTAAAGTATCATTCTTTATTATTAAATTCTTTATTTAGCACCATATCTAATTACATGTTTTACAATAGTTTTTAAATCTAAGGTTCTAATCTATAATTATTTGTATCAATAAAACTTTCATAAATTATTATACATAATAATTTTACGAACAGTATCCAAACAAAGAAAATAATATATTAATATAAAGCATTAGTTACAAATTAAAACTAACATTTTATAAGGACAACAAGTAATTTATATATAACGTCAAATCTACGAATAAACAACAACAAAAGTGACAAGAATAGGTGCTCCAGTTTTACGTAGAACGGGGTAACAAATGAGCCCTTAATCTAGTCGTAAATATGTTTAGATATATGGCATTTTTTTGTATTTAGATGAAGCAAGTATATTTTCTCCAGCTTTTCTATTTTTCCTAGATACATAAAACGATTCCTGGCTTCTAGCTCTTGAGTTAATATTATGTACATATCTAGTGTATTGAATTTTCGAAAGTAGGTAGGTTGGAGCACACCCTGTTTTTATTTGAAAAATGAATACCATCACATTAAACTTAAGAAAGTCTTTAATTGGCAGCCAATTCAAAACGAAAAGCATATTTCTTATTGGTGTATATCTTGAACATGAAAGTATTATCCTCACTGCCCGATTTTGCAATTTTTGAAGCCTATTTAGTTCGTTTTGATTTAAGAGATATAAAATTGTACTACAGTAGGCAAAATGTGGAAGAACTAAAATATATTATAAATTAATATTTTTGATTGATTGATGCTATATGAAAGTTTGGAAATTGTGTAATTGGCAAGCTCCCTAAAGTTAAGCTTTCTATTCATAATAGGACTTATCGACATAAAGTCGGCATAGCCTGACTCGGCACTATTTCTGACAGTTCCACACGAAGGTTGAAAGGTTTCTGACATTTTTGTCATATAAATATGTCATCTAAACATGCTCATATTGTGCCATTCTTAAAGTTAAAAGGCAGGCACAAACATTATGAAAGTCGACATTATTTTGATAGCAAAGATGACATATTTAGACAACAACAATGTCAGAATCCTTTTAACCTTCGTGCGGAATTGTCAAAAATAGTGCCGTCTTTATTAAAGTCAGGCTATGCCGACTTTATGTACCGATAAGTCCCTAATGACACCTAAATATTTTATTTTCTGTACCACCTCGATACTGGTATTATTAATCATTATTTTAAAATTTTCGTTAAGAACTTTAGAGTATCCGATGTCATTGCCAATAATTAAACATTTTGTTTTACTGCAATTTATCTTCAATTGATTTTGACAAGTGTATTTATAAAAGTTATTAAGATTTTTATTTATTCTGGCAACTGCCATTTCCATTTTATTAAAAGACACAAACAGCAATCCATCGTCCACAAAAAAGTGAAAATTCCAATTCTTAAAAACATCCCCAATATCATTTAGGTACAAAATAAACAAAAGAGGACCCAAGATACTCCCTTGAGGAACGCCATCATTATTGACTTCCTCCTTTGATAGTTTATTTTTTATTTGGTAATTAAAATGTTTTTAAACCTTTCAATATCTTAATTATTTATTTATTTCATTGTATCAAGAGCAGAGCCAATCACAGATACAGAACTTAACTTCTAAAATTATACAATTCATCATTATGACTAAATTAACAAATAAGCAATGTCAGAAGAGAAAAATAAAAATAACACTAGGGAACAAATTCCAACTTTTTTTTGTTTCCTGAACGAAAACTATTTTGTTGGGTGTAACGGGTGTAACTACACCCAAGTAACAAAAAAGTACCAATTAATGATTTAAGCTGGCTCGCAAAAAAAACTATATTATTATTTGTTTTATATTATTTGTTACAAAATTTATAGGCATACAATGAATATACAAGATACATATAACCATATATTTTTAATTTAACAAAAGCAATTAAATAGCATACTTTTATTATTTGATCTAGAGTTTTGTTTTACGCTTCTTAGCACCTCCATTAACCTAGCGACCCCACCTCAAGAAAATCAAAATTTAGTCACAGCATAATTATGTGCTAATTTCGTCCCCATTAAAAAAAATTTGTGCTCCTCTGGTTTCTGAGAAAATTAAAAAAGAAAATGGAGTAGCTAGTTTAATATTAACTTAGCAATCCCATCAGGAAATATATAAGAAAAATATTAAATTTTTCATTTTAAACTATTTTTTATTTTTATTTAAAAAACCAGTATTATCTGCATATTATGTGCTAAATCGTAGAGCACATAATTTTGGTATACTTTTCAGGGTGGGGTCGCTAAAAAACTGCACTGAAAAGAAAAAATTCGGATTTTTCTTGTACTTATTCATCATATATTATCACTTTCGAATCGCACTTCAGAATGGGAATGCTAGGTTATTAATAATAATGTGATATCCTTTTTATCGATTTTCTCGGAAACCAGACGAGTAAAAATTTTTTGATCATAGAAGAAATTAGCACATAATATGCAGATAATACCGAGTTTTGACATTTTTAAATTCCGTGATACCTAAACATGTGGGGTCACTAAGTTAATATTAAATATAATTTTTAGAAAAAAAAACAATTTAAAATGAACAATTCAACAAAATTTAAAACAAAAAATTTTTAGTTTGTCGCCATATTTCCTGGTGGTGTTGCTAAAAGTTAATATTCATCTAGCTAACCCATTTTCTTTTTCGATTTTCTCAGAAACCAGAGGAGCGCAAAATTTTTTGATTGGGGACAAAATTGGCACATAATTATGGCTTAACTAAATTTTGATTTTCTTGGGGTGGGGTCGTTAAGTTGGGTCTTCTTAGCCTACCTTTTGAAAGTAGCGTCTGGGTCACCTCACAATTACATTTTCCCTGATACCTTTTTTCCATGTTTAAAATATCTTGGGTGGAATTAATTTTTAACAAAATGTTACATCCTAGGTTTTACTAACAAGAAAGAAGTTGGGCAACCATTTTAAATGCATTCCAAGCGACTTTTTCCTTGCCTTGAAAAATCGAATCGAATTGATTTGATTTTTCTCAACAGCAAGTTTAGGTCTTGAAATCCCTGACACTGCAGCTGTCTCAACAGCAAGTTTAGGTCTTGAAATCCCTGGCACTGCAGCTTCTTAGCTTATTGTATCTCTTGCTGTGTGCCTTCCTAATCTAAAAGGTTTGACGACCTCGGGAAGAGCAGCAGCCCCTTTATTAGATTTCTCTGGCAGTTAGCTTCTCTGGAGGGGTCGTTCTCCAGGAGGTTTTGTGTTCTGCAGAAGGTTAGTGCTGGGCACTCAAACATGACATAAGCGGCTGATTCGTCATCCTCATTACATAGTCTGCAGGTGTTCTCTCAGTGCGCAGTGACCGGTTAATAGCCCCGTCACTTGTCTGATTTCTTTCCTATTCAGTTTAAGTTACAAGCTAATAAATCTATAGGACATGATGGCGTTCCTGCCTTCATACTAAAAGGGTGCCAGGAGTTTTTGCTTTTTCCTTTGGGGATATTATTTAATCTCATTCTAAAATCTTCAACATTCCCTGACAAATGGAAGCTTAGCAAAGTGATACCTATTCACAAAAATGGACCAAGGCAAGATATTAAAAACTATCGACCAATAACAATAGTTTGCGCAGTTTCTAAAATATTTGAAATCTACATTTACGAATCTGACAATTTTTTCACAGTTTGTACATGAATCATTTTATAAAAAGGCTCAGGTGGACGTCACTTACACTGATTTAGAAAAGGCTTTTGAAAAGGTAAGTCATTCCACTGTTTTAATTTAGTTCAATCATACCTAGGAACTAGCATAAGTAAAAGATACCAGTTCGTAGAACTAAAAGGTAGTAGGTCTAATATCTATATAAGTTCTTCAAGCGTGCCCCAAGGTTCGAATCTTGGTCCCCTTCTTTTTATTATTGCTTTCAATAAAATTCTTTCTCGAGTAAAAAATGTTAAATCCTTGGCATTTGCCGATGATTTCAAATTATTTTTTTGAAATTTTCTCATTGAAAAATTGTGAAATTCTACAAAGGGAATTTAATAACACTGCATTGTATTGCCAACAAAATAGTTTTAACTTAAACCTAAGTAAATGATCTTGATTATCTTTTACTCGTAATAAAAACTTAATTGACTTTGATTACACAATAAATAAAATTAAATCGTGTTTCGGAGCAAAAAGATTTGGGTGTTACTTTTGACGCAAATCTTTCATTTTCGTCACATATTATTTTGAAGGTCAAGAGTGCCCAAAAAGTAGCTGGGTTTATTTGTAGAAATACCAAAAATTTTATTATTGCCAATAGTGGAATACGGCAGTATAATTTGGTCCCCTCAATATCATTATAAATAAATATATATATTATATATAAATATTATCGAGGGAGTTCAAAGGAAATTTTTGAAGGTCATGCATTATAGAAAGTTTGGGTTCTATACACAAAGAGGTTGCGACAATGACTACTTACTGGGAGTTTTTAATAGGTTGTCTTTAGACAAAAGAAGGACCAAAATTTTTTTAACAACAATGTTTAAGATTCTCAAAGGAGATTGTCCTGACATCCTTGAACAGCTTCCTTTTGCCATAAATCGCATCAATTCAAGGACAAAAACATGTTTTACTTAGCTCAACCACGAACAAATCTTTACAGAAGCTCGCCTATTTAGAATTTATGTAACCTGCTCAATAAATATGCTTCAGACATTGACTTTGAAAAATTTTAAAAAAATAATTGAGGTGAAATTGCGGGATATTTAACTAATATTTTTGTGTTTTTTTTTTATATGCCTTGTTTTTAACTTTTCATGTTTTACGATTTAATGCTTTTTTATTATTATTTTAAATGTCCTAGTCATCCATGTACTATTTTATGTAATTAAATCTGTTTTTGTAGTCTGTCTCACTTTTTGCTTGTTATTTATTCTAATGTATTTTAAACTAAATAATTTATGTGGAATTTTACCACTCAATCGTAAATTTTCTATTGTCAAGCAGGTACATACTCTACCCATATATTAATTATGTTCAAATCTTGCTATTCTATCTTTTAGTAAATAATTGTCTTTAATAACAAATGTTTATCAAACTTGTAAATTTAAGTTTACCAAGGTTTAGATTTTATAGTATAATTATTATTGTTACCTAATTTACTATCCATTGCTTTATTTATTATCATTTTCCACTGTATTATTTTTTAGTTTAGGTACTTAGTAATTGGCGCAGACTGTTGATATCATTATGAATAAATAAATAAATAAATAAATAAGGATTTCACAGGTGAGTGGTGTTGAAGGGGATGCCACCATTCTTTTGCTGTGGTTTTGCCCCAATATTGAATGCCAGTGATTTCGATGTTCTTCGTGCACCCATCGCTTGATATAGCCACGTATCGAGGTTTTTGGAATTCCAAATACAGATTCAGGTCCTATAAATGGTCTTTCTGATCCTCTTCTTCCTAGAGAATCCGCTTGTTCATTGCCTGCTACATCTGTGTGCCCCGGCACCCAGGCAAGGGTGACTCTATTGTGTTTCGCTAGGTTTAGGAGGGTGTGAAGGCAGTTCTACACTAATTTTGACTGAATTTGTTAGCATGCCAGAGCTTTAATAGCTGCTTGGCTGTCTGAGAAGATTGTTATATCTTTGTTGAGATATCTTCTTCTCAGGCTTTCCCTCAGACAAGTCTCTATGGCATGTATTTCAGCTTGGAATACTGTGGTATGTTTCCCCAGAGATGCAAACCAATTTGATCTTGGGGCTAAGCCATATACTCCCGCTCCTGATCCACTGTCCATCTTGGATCCGTCGGTATACCATACCAAGTTTCCTGACTGGACTAGTGATTTCTCCGTCTTGTTTTCCCAGGATAACTAGGTCTTAAACCGCTTGTTCGTGTTGATTTTCGGAGTCATGATGTCACTCCTCATCTCCAGCAGCGAGTTGGTAAAAATGCTCGCAATCTTAGTATGTCCCAAATGGTTATCATACCAGTTGTCATTGCATTTTAGTCTGTATGCTCCCATTCTCGCGTCCGCTTTGATGACAATGTCAAGTGGAGGGAGGTTTAGAATGGTCTCCATAGCAGCGGTTGGTGTGGTGCTCATTGCTCCCATTATGCAAATACAGTCGCTGGAGTTTGGAGAGCTCCAGTTTTGCAGGGCTTTGTTCGGCCTTCGGCCACCATACTGTGTGGTGCAAGTCCCCAAGTTTTCCCTACAGCTCTTCTGATGGCTATTAGCGCATTTTGCTCTTGTTAATACCGTAGGCAATATGCGCGTTCCAGGTTAGTTTTGCATCCAGGATAACCCCGAGATATTTTACCTCCTAGGCATATTGTATCTGTTTATCAAAGAAGGTGGGAGTTGATAATCCTTCAAGCTTCCTTTTTTTCATGAAGGGTATTAGCGCTGTTTTCTCGGGATTTACCTTGAGGTCTACCCGTTTACACTAGTATTCTACGATTTTCAAGGCTTGTTGCATTTGCCTTGATATTCTGTAAAGGTTTTTCCCCATGATTAGTATAACGATATCGTCGGCATACCCTTGGATATAGACGCCTTTATTATTAAGTTCATTTAGGAGTTCGTCTACAACCAGGTCCCACAATAAGAGTGATAGGACCCCTACTTGTGAGCATCCTTTGGCTACCGCAACCTCCATTGTGTCTCCGTTTAGAGTGGCTTGTACCTGTCTTCCACAAAGCATACTATCTACCCATCTACCTATGATGTTGTTGATGTTGTGTCTTGACAGGGTAGTTTAGTTTCTTTAGTTTCTTTTATTTACGGACTTGCCAATTACAAAACAAACTAACAGTACATAAACTATAAAACATCATATCAAATTAAAATAATAACATGTTTCTATACCTTTTAGATAAAAACTTTAATAAGGATTTTTAAATAGTAGACTAGGTAAAAATAATTTTTTTTTCACAAAATCAAATTCACTACAGAGATCACAGACAAATTAGTGTGTGTATACTAATGATTATAAATAATTTTTTAATGTGGCTTTATATTTATTTAAACTAATATTTAAAAAATCAATATCCAATTGATTAATGAGCTCATTAGCAAACCTACTGAATCTATCCATAGGAGGTCTAGTGGAAAACAGAATTCTTATATTTCTAGATGGAATGTGAAAATTTATAGAGGATAAAAGCTGTGTAGAATCAATTTCATTATTGATAATTTTACGGCATTCTAAGCTGGTTAAATTTAATAATTTCATGAGTTCACTATAGTCAATCGATTCAATGGGAATGCGCAATTTATAGCAAATAAAACGTAAAAATTTCTTTTGGACTCTTTCCAATCGATTTTTATGCAACTCATAATATGGTGACCACACACTACAGGCATACTCTAACACAGATCGAACAACTGCTATGTAAGCATTTTTTAAAGAATAAATATTGTTAACATCTTTTAACGTTCTAAATAAAAATCCTAACATTTTCATGGCCTTATTCGCAATTATATCAATATGATGTACAAAACTAAGTTCAGTGTCAAAAAAAACTCCTAAGTCTTTAATTACATTAGGCTTTTCCAAGTTAACATTTTTTAGTTGATAAGTAAAATTAAAGACATTCAAGCTTCTGTGAAAAGTTACACTCTTACATTTAACAGTATTTAAATCCAGATTATTATATTCACACCATTCAGAAAAGTTGTTAAGTTCTTGCTGCAATATTTGACAATCAAAGAGGCTACGAATAATCTTAAAGAGTTTCAAGTCATCAGCTAAAAGTGCAAATTCTGATGATTTCAATACTAATCCAATGTCATTTATAAAGGCTTTGAACAACAGTGTAGGCAAATGCCCGCCCTGCGGAACTCCCGATAAAACCTCAAACTCAGAGGATATGTGGTTCTAAATTTTAATTGCTTGGCGTCTCCCACATAGTTTACTTTGCAACCAGTTCAACACATAACCATGAAACGCCATTTTTTCTAATTTTTTAAACAGAATAGTATGATCCAACCTGTCGAAAGCCTTGGAAAAATCAGTATATATAACATCTACCTGATACCCATTCTCCAAGGCTTCCAACAGAGTTTCTTCATATGTAAGGAGGTTTGCAATGGTTGATCTTCCCTTGGTGAAGTCATGCTGTTGATTTATAATCATTTGTTTAAAATAGGGAGTCAACTTGTCAGCAACAATTGACTCAAATATTTTAGCGAAAAGAGAAATTTTAGCGATACCCCTATAATTTTTTATGTTTGATCTATCTCCATCTTTGAAGACCGGGGTTACATAGCTAAATTTCCACATTGAGGGGAATCAACCTTTAGTCAATGACATATTGAATATCCTACAAGGAATATCCGCAATAAAATATTTACAATTTTTGATAAAAATTACAGGAATCCCATCAGAGCCACAGGCTAATTTATTATCCAATTTCTCAATTTTATCGAATACATCCATTATTGAGATCTGCAAACTATCAAAGTTAGAGGAAAAATATGCTCAAAACATTTTTCATTTTTTGAATAATTTGTATAAACAGATGAAAAAAATTTACGAAAAAGCGCTACTGACATTTGTGGAGAGTGACTTTCTTCATGATCTAAAAACATATTAGCAGGTATAATTTTATTTTCTTTTTTTGAGTTTACCTTAGTAGTAAGTAAGATGGCCGACGACTGTCCGACATGTACAAAATCGTGCACCAATACTTATGCAGTAAGTTGTATCTCTTGTGCCAAATGGTACCATAAAAAGTGCGTTAACATGAACAAAGAAAGATTGAACTACTATCTGAACCAGCAGAAGCAGCCGAACGGCGAAAAATATAAATGTCCCACATGTTCCGAAAAAAGTGATGTTAAAATCTCAAAAAAACGAAAAAAAGTGGAAAATTTGGACAATTTAGAAGAAGAGGACCGGAACATTAACAATGTTATGACGAGGCTTATAGACATGGATAGAAAGCTTATTGATATGGACAAAAAGTACACAAATTTAATGGAAAAATATGATGACCAAATAGAGGTAAACAACTACCTAAAAACCGAAATTGTGAATCTGCAAAAACAATTGAATGGTGAAATTAATAGGAGAGAGCAAGGGGAGCTTAAGAATAACATAATCCTGAAAGGGATTCCACAGACAGAGGCGAGAGAAAATGTCGAGGAAGTGGTGAAAAAACTTGGCGAGGTACTGAATATTGATGTTGTCAAAAAAATAAATGCTTTCCGTATGGGGAGAGGTCAAACAAGACCTGGACCCATAAAAGTCTGTTTTGAAGATGAGATTTCCAAGACTCAGTTTATGCAAGCGAAAAAACAAAAAAAAGTAACAACAACAGATCTTGGATTTGCTGGTGGCAGGGAAAATGAGTTTATCTATGTAGACCATGATCTAACAAAAACAAACCAAGACCTACACAAGGAAGCAAGAATATTTAAAAAAGAAAACAACTACAAGTTTGTATGGATAAAAGATGGCAAAATTGTTTTACGGAAAGACGAAACTAGTAAAATTATCTTGGTTGACGACAAAGATATTCTAAAAAACTTGCACTAGTTGAGACAAAGTGGCCACTGCTCCGCATTAACTACATGAACATGCAAAGCTTAAAAAATAAGTTTGACAAACTTCAGTGTTTTTTAAAAACACATGATAATGATATACTGGTATTGACAGAGACATGGTTGTCACAAAAAGGGACAAAGTACACTTCACTGGGTATCATGCAATCCATGCTTGTAGAAATGGAACCGGAGCAGGAGTGACAATCTACTTAAAGGAATTTTTGGCTTTCGAAGTTATGAAGACTGTTGATGGTAATAGTAATGAACCTTATAATTTAGTTTTAGTTTCGATTTTAAATATAAATTTTAACTTATGTGCATTTTATAGACCACCTAGTTATCATTTTAACAATTTCATTGAAGTTTTTCAAGATTTTTTATCTTCTAACACAAAAAAAACTTTAATTGTAGGTGATTTAAACGTAGACGTTTTAGCAGAAACCAAATACCCCATAGAAAAAGATGAATACTTAAGCTCTTTAAAAATGTTTGGCTACAAAATACAAAACAAAATTAATCTATCAAATGCAACTAGTCACAGAAAATACCATATCACTAATTGATCATCAACATTAACTGTGATGTTACAGTCTTGAACTATAAAATATCGGATCACAAGCCACTAATAATTAATGTATATATAAAATATAAAAAATTTGCTCAAAAAATCAACAGAGAATTTTCCATAACGAACGACGAAATGTTTAAAAATAACTCTCAAAATCTATGTAATACAATTACTATAAACTCATTTGAAACGCTAACAAAATGCATAACCGAAAGTAAATCACAAGCCACAAAAAAAATACAATTACGCCATAGGGAGGGAAATAATTGGATAACTCTTGATATATTAAATCTAATAAATCAACGTAACAAAATATATACAGACTTACTAAACAAAAAACGACTAAAAATAACAGACAATAAACTAGAATTAGAGTATAAAAAACTAAAAAATAGGATTAACTCTGAAATACGAAAACAAAAAACTGAATACTTTGCAAGTAAATGGAATAGAGCGGGTAGGGATCCAAAAAAACCATGGAAAGTCATTAATTCACTAATAAATAGCAACACTATAAACCAAACAATAAACTCAATAACTGTAAATGATATTATAATAACAAATCCCCTACAAATAGTCAACGAATTTAACAAATATTTTGCCAGTATTGGTCAAACCATTGTTAGCTCAATCAAAGGGCAAAATACACAAAAAATAAACAACAAATTTAAGGAAATAGAAAACACACATTCATTACAACTTAAACTAATTAAGGAAAGAGAAATAAATGAAACAATTTTAAAGTTAAAAAAAAACTCTTCAGCAGGTTATGATTATATATCTCCATCAGACATTATCTTATTAAAGCAAACACTAGTTCCAATCCTGACAAACGTCATAAATAATGTATTTTCAACAGGGATATTTCACACAAAAATAAATCACACCTATACATAAATCTGGGGATTTACAAAAAATTATTAATTATAGACCAATAACTGTTCGTGAAAAAACACAATCACTTATTGAGTCGTACCTACAGGACCGACCACAGTATGTAAGCGGTGGTGGTGCCGACAGTGAGCAAATTTTAAACAACTGTGGAGTCCCACAGGGCTCCGTTCTTGGCACACAGTTGTACTCACTGTTGGTAATATCACTGCGTCTTGCTGGACTGAAAGGTATATATTTTACGTTTGCTGATGACAAAGTTATTGTCTATAGCGGTACAGATCTTAAACAACTTGAAACAACAATAAATCAGGACTTGTATAAATACTCACAATGGCTAATTCAAAACAGACTAAAAATTAATACCGAAAAAACTGTTTATATGGTTTATAAACAAAAAAATACAAAATAATTTAATATTTCACTAAATATTAATAACTCTTTAATTAATAATACCCAGTCTACTAAATACCTAGGATTAATGGTTGATGACAAATTAAATTGGGAAAAGCATGTAGATAGGATCACTAAGAAAGTTATACCAATGTTAGGTGCATTATATCTTTGTTCAAGTTACTTGAATGACATCAATCGCAAGCTTATTTATAATGCCTACATTGTCTCTAACTTGAATTATCTGATTAACATCTAGGGTTCATGTGGAAGTACTAACTTCAAAAAAGTACAAACATTACAAAACAAAAGCATACAAGTTTATAAAATTTTAAATCATACTCTCAAATGCAATGTTCCTTTAATACCAAACTCTCAATATTATGAATATGATACTAGAGGCAGAAACAACATACATATTAATTTAATTAGAACTAACAAAATATTAAACAATCCTCTAACACAAGCAATAATGATGTATAACTCGTTACCAGAGCATATTCATACAAAACCAAACTTTATGAAATTTGTCAGAGAACTGAAACAATTTTTAAATACAAAATCATACTTTACCTAAAATAAAACAACACTTTTTCCTAAAAATACAAATCTATATTTATAAATAAAAATACAAAAATAAAATTTATCATTAAACAAGAAACAATCTTCAAACTTTATTTAATGTTAATGTGCTATGTAGAAAGAGGCGTTATTAATGGTCAGTCCCAAGACCAGCGACTTTGCTGCATAGGGACATAACTACAATTACTTTTCTAATTTTCTTTGTTTTATGTAATAGTATGTGTTGTGTATCTAGTGATTTATATAATATCATATTGTTCAGTTTAGTGTAACGTTAATTTTAGGACTCTGTATGATACAAAAAATGTAATTGTAAGTTATATTTTTTAAATAAAAAAAAATATTGCCAAAAATCTTTTTTACTATGCATATTATCTTCAATGTCTCTAATATAGTTTTGATAAGATAACTGCGAATATTCTCTGCATTCTAACCTTAAACTAGAGAATTTATTATAGTCTAACAAAGAACCACTCTTTTTGTATATTTTATGCATCGTTTTCTTTTCAAAAATTAAGTTTTTAAGATTTATATCCATCCATTTAGGAAATTTTCTATTTTTATGCCTACACAATGGAGTAAACAATTGGATACCCTCAAAAAGATATTTATAAAATATATATTTATAAAATATATCAATTTGATTTATATCTTAAATTGCAAAAAGATTGTTCCATTCTATTGAGCCATAAAAATACAATAAATCCTTGTAATTACATAATCTGTAATTAAAGTAATCATAATCAACCAGGATATCATTCAGAACTTCTTCAGAGTCAATCTTCATGTCAAACTGAAGTGCTGGATGTGGACTGTCCAGTCACATCAATGGGTTTTCAAAAATTTTGATCACAACATCTTTCTTATTGCTAAATATAAGATCTAAGTCGTTTCCAAAACAGTTCGGAATGCTATTCAACTGAAAGAATGCCATACAGTCAGCTAGAATAATAGTTTCTTCAGATCTTTTACCTGATGATCTTGTACCTTCTTGATCGTTAATCCATAACACACCAGGCCGATTAAAATCACCACACAATAAGACGTCAACATTTTCAAAATAATTTTCATTTAAAATATGTGAGACTGATAAACTAAGTTTTCATATTTTTGCGATGGAGAATTTGGTGGAATGTATGCATTACCTAGGATAACTTTCTTCCCATTAAAAATTAAGAGCACAAATAATGTTCAACTGTATCAATTGGTGTTTGAAGTAACCTACACTTTATTGATTTTTTGACTGCAATTAACACTCCCCCTTGTTTACTACAGGTGCTTGTTTTTGTCTTTCTGTCTGCTCTAAAGACAAGATAATTATGCAAACACAGTTCACTTGAATCTATGTTTTCATCTAAGTATGTCTCAGTAAACAAAATAATATTGTCATTAGCAGTGTTCATAGATTTAAAGGAGGTTCAATCAAATGCTCCTTCTATGTCAAGAAATGCTATGAGAGCGACTTCTTTTTTGTTGTTTGCTATTTCTACCCTTGCCAGAAGTTGGTGAAGGGCAGATTCGCAGGATTTGCCTGATTGATAGGCATGCTGGTTTGGGATTTTTGGAAAATTCCGAAAAGTTTCCTAATCTGAGGACCCACAAGTATTCCCTCTTTAATTTTAGCATCACTGATTGTAGGGAACTTTTCCTTTAAATAAGTAAAAGGATGGCCATAACTCGTAATGGCGCGCTGGTTACATTTTTTTCCCTAGCTCAAGACTCTCTTGGTGGCCAAATTTTCTTTTTATAGTGATCCGATCATGCTCGACTGTCCCTTTCGTAGAGAAAGCAGCAGTATATTTGGTATAACCTAGCTGTATTCCAAGCAAAATTGCCACAACTTTTAAATCGCCAGAAATTTGCCATTTGTATCTTTCATATTGTATGCTCTTCAGTAACAATTTCAAAGAGCTATATGTGTTATAAAACTTTTAAAAATACGCGCCAAACTGATTACGCGCGCAAACATTTGACAGTAAGAGAGATAGGGATAGGTTAGAGTAGGATAGAGAGAGCTGATTGGCGGTAGAACAAGGGTAGTCGTGCGGTAGTCGAAATCATTAAGAAAGGTGGTCGAAAATAAGGGTAGACGAAAATAGGTAGACGACACTTAGGATTAAGTTTAGAATAGTGTTAAGTGTTCATTTCCTAAAATAAAGCTGATTCAGACTGATTATCGGAGAGTGTTCTTTGAAACTGTAGAAAGCGAATAAAAGCTATAAATTCGAATGATTGAAAGAAAGACAACATATGTTTCTTTCATATGGACTGCATGACCAAGTTGTACTAAGGGCAACTTGTTTCCAATGGAGTAACACAGCTTTAAGATTTACTTTACTCTTTTGAATCATAGTTCAGATTTAAAGCTGTCATTATTCTCTCAATGTCAAAACAGGCTATCAAATTGTTTTCCATGTTAAAAAATGGGGTTAGGTTTCTTTGAAGGCAGACTAATTCCTACCAATATTATATAAAATGTAACTATGTATTTAAACACCTTATAAAGTACAATTGGTATATTAGGGTAGGTATTTAGTTCAGCGAAGCTACATCCCCCCCCTCAATTTGGATATTGTAAGAATTATGTACTAATTATGTATGTTATGCACACTTAAAAGGGGGGGGGTGTGGCTTGCCGCTAAGCTGCACCTCCCCTGCTTAGGAGTAGATTTAATGAAAGTTGATGTAATAATTTTTTACTAATTATGTACTCTTAAAGAAGGGTACTTTTAGTTTACAAAAACCATCGGTTTATAAGATTTTTGTTTGTTTGTTATGGGGTGTGTAGCTTGATATCAAGGTACACCCCCTCTGCTTAGGAAAGAGATTCAACCAAAAGTGACTATGCCAGAATTTGGTACTAATTAATTATGTAATAATTTTGTCCCTTTCTACAAAATTGGCTACTCTCAAGATAACTTGATTTTTTTTGTTTATATGGGGTGTGTAGCTTAATATCAAGGCATTCCCCGCTCTGCCTAGGAAAGAGATTCGACGAAATGTGACTATGCTAGAATTTGGTACTAATTATGTACTAATTTCGTCCCTTTGTAAAAAATTTCCTACTCTCAAGATAACTTGATGTTTTTTTGTTTATATGGAGTGTGCCTGATATCAAGCTACAGAAAGTAATTTTTAACATTATCACACATTTTGTCCCATTCAACGTTTGTTTTTTAATACTTTAATTGTAAATCCATATTTTCTTTATACTAAATAGGTAGTTAAAATAATTAAGCTGTTCAGATTCTTAGTCACTGTACCATTCAACGTTTGTTTTTTTAATACTTTAATTGTAAATCCATATTTTCTTTATACTAAATAGGTAGTTAAAATAATTAAGCTGTTCAGATTCTTAGTCACTGTACTTCTACCTAATTGCCTTACAAGTTATTAATAATGTTAAATGTCAACTAGGCAATATTTTTTATTTACTATTGCCTAAGTATCTATTTGACTTATAAAAGTACTTTATTGTATGTTATTACCAATAAACTATCTATCTGTCTATCTGTCTAACTATCTATCTATCAAGGTCAGCCTATTTATTTTATTTTATTTTAAACAGGTTTATCCAAGGGTTTACCATTTTCTATAATAAATTTAAAATATAAAAAAACTTAACAAAGAATTTGTTTTACTTAACCTACAAAGTTAAACTATTCTAGTTTTGGGAACTCTTTTACTATTCTATTAAATTGAGTGAGTGACACATTAATTATATCAATGTCCAATCTATTCATGGAAGAAGTCATCCTATTTAAAGAAAAATTTATTCCATAATTGGTTCTGTGAAAGTCAATATGGAATATTGAAAAATTTCTAGCTATTCTTTAGGGTAGGGGACTTCTAGTGATACAAGCTCTATCAATATAAGACTGTCCACATTATTATTAATGTAAATAAAAACCTAACATAAATCTTCTGTTCTCTAAGCAGTCAATATTTAATAATCTTTGCAGATAAACCTAATCAATTTCTTCTTTGGGAATTTTAAGTTTTTAATTTATGATTCGCAAATATCTTTGTTGAATTTTCTCTGTATTTCTAATAATGTGGATTCCATATTCAACTGCCATATTCAATAATAGATCCTACTAAGGAACAGTATAACAATTTGAAAACATAAATATTCCCAACTTCCTCCATTGTATGGTATATACCTTATAACATAATAATCTTAGACACTTATTTTAACTATTTTCAATGTGAATTATGAATTTAATTTTGTGATCAAATATTACACCTAGATCTTTTATTTATGCAAACTGTTAAGAATTGGATGATTTAATGAATAATAATTAAATATTGAATTTTGTACTCTAAAAATCTAATTAAATTGCACTTGTCTTTCTTAAGAAATAGACAGTTATTAGAGCACCATAAAGTAAAAGAATCCAGATCTTGTAGAATTCTTAGACAATCTGTATTATCTTTGACAATCAAGAATAATTTAAAATCATCTGCAAAAACCAGAAAAAAACACAAGTCATTTATAAAAAGATTAAACAGTAGTGGATATAGGTATTTCCCCTAAGACACCCCAGAACAGGCTTTCATACAAATGTTAACAGTGGGATTTACTAAGATCTAAAATAGTACCCCCCACAGGTCTAAATATTTACACTAATGGGGGGGTAGTAAATTTTAAAACCAATTTTCAAAAAGCACTTACCCATACAGAAAAGACACAAAGTTATTCATTATTTTGTATGGTTATTGCAAAATACCACTGAAAAACTGCTTTTTTTTCTCAAAATATACCATATTTTAGGAGAAAATGCCCTAAAACTATTTTTTTTTTGACAGGTTTCAAAATGGAAAATGGTGAATATGCCAAAAATTTGGCACATAATAGCTTCATTATCTGTGTTTGAGGTTATAAAGTTGGTGATTTTTTAGACCACCCCTGGGGGGGGGGTGGTTTAAATTTATAGCCCTTGGAAAGGATTGTTTTGTGGCAATTGGTAAAAAGTTCATTTATAATTTTCCTAAATAACTGTTTTACAAGGATTACACTATGAGGCAAAACAAACATAAGTGAAGGTCACTGATTATGCACGAAAAATATACCAAACAAAAAAACCCAAAAAAACTATATTAATTTATGGGGCCGGTGCACTATCCGGACACACGATTTTTCAAAAACAAAAACTTTGTGCTTAAAATAGGCCTCCTAAATAGTGTTTTAAAAAAAAAAATTTGTGGGTTATCCAGTATTTTCTGAGAAAATAAATAAAAAAAACCATAAAAAAGAGCGCCCTAACCTCACTCTTTACTTAATTTCTTAATTTTTGGCTCCTTCTTCTTCTTATTTGATCAAAACAATACCTGCCAATATCCATGCCCTGATATTTTTACAATGTTGCCACATTTCTAGAAAATTAGGGAAAAGGAACAAAAATATTAACTTTTTGACTCCTCTACAAATTTATAAAAAAACAAATAATAATCAACCCAACCAACCATAACTAACCCTACCCAACCAACCTGGCCCAACCCAACCCAGAGCCTAAACTGATTTCTTTTGGTTCCCATACAAATTTATAAAAAAACAAATAATAACCAACCCAACCAAACAAAACTAACCCTACCCAACCAACCTGGCCCAACCCATCCCAGAGCCTAACCTGATTTCTTCCCCAAAAAAAAATCCTGCTGGTACCTGAGATTTGGCATCATTGCATTTCTGAAAACTGGCCCAATAGCCAGTATGACCCTAGTTTTGTTGGTTATGCCTGGATTTTACATGAAAAACATCTTTTTAATTAAAAAACAGCTGTTTTTTTCGTTTTTCCGCTCCTAAATAAATTTAAAAACCGCTAAATTACTGTTTTCAAAAAGAATCGTCTTGAAAAAACGTCCCGTTTTTGTGTCCGGATAGTGCACCAGAGCCTTAATTTATTTACAGACTGAAATTAAAACATTGAGGTTATCTAAAAGCTCAGTCAAGAAAACTTTCCTTACTCAAAGCCCACTCATTTCAAAGCTGTAGCTTTCATCAGTAGAGCTTGGTGTAAGCCAAGGTACAAGCAGAAGTAAGAGATGTGAATTTGGTGTTTGCGATTTGAACGCAGCTAATATTTTGAAACTGAAATTTTGACAGTGACAGAAATGTAAACAAAACTTGTATTTAACTTTTTTAATACATTTCATAAATAAAAACACCTTTTAAATAAATACAAAATTAATGTACTCCTTATTTTATTATTACCCATCTAAATAAAAAAATAGTTAAGGGTAAATTTTAATTAGAGTGACATATAACCCCAATTTTAGTTTGTTCTACAGGGTGTTTCGTATTTAAACCCTGTGTGGGTTTAACTTTTTTAATTTTCTTTTCTTCTAAATTGTTTTCTTTTTAAATCCAACAAAAGATTATTTTAAGATGATTATTCAATAAAAAAATTTATTAAAATTCTTCTTATAAATCAAAGTATATACAAAACTCAAGGAGGGTTGATTTGAAATGCTTAAAACCAAAAATTTCACTTAAACTTAGGACCGTTCTAAAATAGACTAAACCCTTTTAGCAAATCCCACCATTAGTGTTTTGGTGTAACACCAATGCATTTCTGACCTTTTAACAAGAAAATAACATGACCAGTTTCAGTGACTTTAAAATAGAAATAGGTACCTAGGTACCCACTCACCCCTTCTCTAAAGTAAGAATAAAAGCAGATTCAGAGTTCCAAAAGGTAAGCGGTATGAGATATTCAGTAAGACACAAGGAAAATAAACTACTTATACTGCCGTCCTTCACTAAAAATACATTATTTCCCTATAGAGTTACTGCTTTTTAGTTAAGGACAGCAGTATAGGAAATACATGCTGCTCTTCATAGTGTTCCATTAGCTGCAAGTGGTAAGAGCAACATGTTTTGCTATTGTTTATTTTCTCTGCATGAGGAATTTACCAAAATTACTTATCTTACAGAACTCTGAATCTGACTTGGAAGTTTTTTAAGCTGCTTACACTTACCTGCACACTAAAGACGAAGACCGTGAATAAATAAACCTTAAAATTAGAAAAATTTGGTACAACAAAGAACGCAAAATTGTGAAGAAAAAAATTAAAGGAAAGGACACTATATAAAGATTTCGTTTGTGAACGGAATCGCGGGTGCCAAACATCACATTGGCGCTCGAGGTGTCTTGGTCATTTTTTCTTGATTTTTTGGGCGATTTTGAGTTTTGATTTTTGCGCACCATCCAAGTTTTTTCCTATAAAAAAACAAATACACTACTCCCACTTCGCCTACTAGGGCTGTCATAAGACCAACGAAAAGAGAAAGGGTGTCTATTCTTAAAGGATTTTCGATTTACATTTGGTCCTAGTTGAACCAGAACCGGAACCGGTCCTTTCGATTTAAGACAATGACGTCACATTTGCAACAAACCACACGTTTTTAAAATCAACGCTTTTTCGAGTTCGGTGGCATCGGCTGATGGACTGATGAATAGTGACGTTATCACCGATGAATGTCAGATTGGCCATCAAACGCCGAATAAAGAAACGCCATGACATTTGCCATAACCTTAATATATTTTTTGCTTTCACATTTTTTTCGTAAACGACTTAAGACGGATTCAAAGTTCCGTAAGGTAAGCGGTATGAGGTATGCGGTAAGGCGCAAAGAAAATAAACAATAGCAAACCCTTACTGCTCTTACCGCTTGCGGCTCACGGAACTCCGCCCACCTGATGACGACACAGATATCAGCCTGCTTTCTTTATTGATTTTTTTGATGGGTGACATTTGGGGTTATATTATTTTTGCATAAATTTTTGCAATAAAAATTGTATTTTTTCATCATTATTTTCTTCTGGCCCTAATTAAATACTCTGTGATATTACTTTTCATCATAGGTAGCTGCATTAATGCGTTTTTTTAGTGAAGAGGCTCATCATTAAATAATAAAAAAACCTGCAACTTAAGTATTGTTCATAATTGCTATAGTAATTGCAATAGTCGTAATAAAAGATGCTCTGTCACTGTCTTTCTTCTTAATAAGACAGTGACAGAGCGTGCATTATAACTAAAATTACGACAATTGCAATTACTATACCAATTATGAACAAGGCATAAAATGATGTTAATTTCTATTTGATGAAAGATCAACGCATGCAGGCCAAAAATAAATTATATTTGCTTATACACAAAAAGTTATAATAAAAGATACAAGCAAAAAATAGGTTTTGCATCAATCATTTAAACAAAAAAAAATCCGAAAAGTTTATTTAATTTGTCAAGCATACAATTTTTAAATGGCGCACAAAAAGCAGCTGCTATGTTTGTATCGTCATCTGATCGAAGAGTGGAACAAAATTACTAGTATCTATTCTAAGGACTCTAGCCTGGGAGGTTGGTTTGGTACTTTGGTTGTAAACATAATCTTTTGTTTTAGAGCCGTTGTCAAAATTTCTAACAAAATAATGTCAACCAGAACAGGGAGCAAATTCTAAATCGAAAATCCCTTTGAATTTTTGTGTGACTATAAGCTATTTATTAACGGATAACCAAAATATCTTAGTTTAAGCAATTGATATCCTTGGTTTGTCATATGTCATACCCCCTCCATCAAAATACTAATAACCATTTAATTCGCCAATAGGGACTTATTTGGCGTTACTCCTATAAGGTTTTACCATAATAAGGGAAAACCGTATTTTATTTAGGTTGAACCTTAACCATACTTTCAAAAAAAGTGTTATTGGAAGTCGAATTACTTTTCCTTATTCCTAACTTAAAATTTCTTATAAAAGCCCTAAAGACTGTTCACTTACCCGACTTTCTCTAATTTCTGTTTTTTAATGAAGCTCTCACCAAGCAGCATTTAAACACTTCTTTGGGTAAACTGCCTTCCGCTTAAGATTTGAAGGTTTTTCCATATATTTTCCCAGGCTGCTGGGTTGTTGTAGGGATTTTGCCTGATAAATTCTCGCAAAAGAAATATATCCTCAGTATAGCTAAACCTCAACCTTGTAGGTTTCTCCAATTTATTCATTTTTCACATAAATTTTAAAAATCCACAAGACTGTTTTTTTATAAAGAAAAAACTAAAAATGCAAAGAATATTTAAAAGTCGTGTCGAAAAACAAACTAACCATCACTGTTATCCGTGCTGATTGAGGTTATGTTTAAAGATAAGGGACGTACGGGTAATTGTGTACCGAATTAAGGAAACACCGTATTTTATTATGGTCCCCTTAATAAAAACGCAGGTCACGTGCATGCTCAGATGTCAAATGTCAGTTTTCTTTAATAAGGGAACGCAAAAATGTACGCCCAATAAGTCCCTAATATGGGTTGGTTAACGCGTTTTTAAAGTTATCGTTTAAATAATATCTCACAACACTGTAGGAAATGCAGCCATGGCAGTAAGCAGTACGTTTTACATTGCATACCTATTTTGTTTCACACAAAACACGTTTAAAAAATCTAACCCCAAAGAACAATGTGCTGTCAAGTTAACCAAAGGTAACCCTGCTCCGGAGCTGGGTTATTTTTGGTTTGAACCAAAAGTTAAACAGCTGATTATTGACAGCAAAATTTCCCCTACTTTGGTTCAAACCGTGATCGCTAATATGCTCGGGTTAAAATTGGTTATCCGCTAATAAATGGCTATAACTTTTTTTTTCATTAGGCGATTTCGGCAAGCTTTCCTTGGTATACCATTTGGTTAACCAATTGGTACCTGTGACGTCATAGTATTGACATAATATACCACTTTCCTCCGAATTTGTTCGGTAGGCCAAGAGAAACGAGCGTTAACCAAACTTTTTTTGTTTGTTTTTTGTGGTTATTTTCCTATTTAAGTGGTTTATTTTGCTGAAGAAAATTTAACAAATGTCTAAAAGAAAAGCTGCTATGGCTATCACACAATCTTCCACAACCTTTAAATCTATTCTCCTCAAGAATATTTGTCAGTTGGTGTACACCTCCAACAAACATAAACATCAGACAGTTTTAATCTTTTAAATCCATTACAACTGAAAACAACAAAAATTTCAAATCCAACTTATTTGTTTATATTTCTAAAGCAGAACAAAACGAAAATAGAGAGAGATAGCACTATACCAAACCACGGAACTGTGCTACATTCCACGTTATGCAATTTAACATAACAAAAAGGATACCAGAGTAACGGTGACGTCATCGTTTTTGTATCCGAAATCGGTTGGTAAGCATTTGACCAATTATACGCCCTTGCAATGCTTTCGGAGTGCACAACGTTGTAAGCAGGATGTCCTACCCCACAAAGAATGCCGGCATGGCAAAGTGCCTTACAAATATTGGCATCTATTGGCAATGAGAATTTGACGCACGGCAATCTGTGCGTTATAAATACCTTAAACACTCCTGTGTGAGCCACCGGCCGAGTGACGGCAACGAATACGTTTAAAATGATGGCAAATACACACTTAGCATGGTTTAAATGTAGAGAAGCACTGCATACTAAATACCGGCATTGCAGGCAATATTGGCAAAAAATGTATGGGGTGATTCACCATATTTTTCCCACTACATAGCTCATTTATTATTAGAGATAGAAAAATAGTTTAAATACAAAAGTTGATTAGTTCTTCACAAATTTTAAGAAAATTCAATAAAAATTTTCAAAATGTCAGATTTAGACTTACGACATCAACTTTCTTATTTTAAATTGAACACCCTGTATATTTTTTAAAATTTCGGTAGATCTTGTAGGGTTTATCTTAAGCAGTTCTCGAGTTAAATAAAAAATAATTTGCCATAAGGGCAATGTGTTAGC
This sequence comes from Oxystoma pomonae, assembly GCA_963921995.1. NCBI lineage: Eukaryota > Metazoa > Arthropoda > Insecta > Coleoptera > Brentidae > Oxystoma > Oxystoma pomonae. Next base: position 101,969,143 of record OY998163.1, read on the forward strand.
CAAGGAAAGAGTCTAGGTGGTTCTTTGTTCAACGCATTGCTCTTAAGTCAACGTTTTTCTTGAAAAATATACAGGGTGTTCCATTTGAAATAAGAAAGTTGATGTCGAAATTTGACATTTTGAAAATTTTGGTTAAATTTTCTTAAAATTTGTGAAAAACTAAGCAACTTTTGTATTTTTTTTTCCTATCTTTAAGAATAAATGAGTTATGTAGTTGGGAAAATATGTTGAATCACCCTTAACACTAAGTGCCAAACCCACGCAAAAATTAAAAGTTTAAAAGTGCACCTCCTTGATTGGTCGGCTCAATAGGGATACAGATGCAAATTCCGATACCACTGATAATTGGCATTTTCTCCCTATTTAAAATATTTATGCATAAAATAAAAATTGTAATGATTGTGGATTAAAAATAAAATAATGCACATAATTTACGAATGCACATTTATTTTATGTTATCCTTAAACGAACAAAAATTCCTAGAAAAACCAATATGTAATAAATAAATAAATGTTACTATAAACAAACACTTATACACTTATATTTATATCCTAACATGAAGACAGGAATGGAAACCATATGAATAATATTTGTCGTCTTGGTCATGCCAAAGATAGAGGAAAATTCTTTCATAAATTGATTTAAATATTTATTAAGAGGAGGTTTTCCATACAACAGTAAATTGCAACAGGGAAAATTTTATTTAGAATCTCTTTGATTGTGAATCAAAAAAATAAGGTTTGCTTCAGTTGCTTTATATAAAAGTTCCTTGGCCAAAAATTTAAAAACTTAGTACTTCTTTCTTCTTGTTATAAGATAAGATGAAGATTTATTTAGCATCTTTTTTCCTGGATGTTCTGCCCCCTTTCCAGTCACAGGCGCCCCGTAACCAAGCCTTAGTAGCATCTTCAACGACAGAATGAGGAAAAGTTGGTTGACTTCTTAAAGGATTTTTTACAGAATCTAAAAAAGTTTAAATTGTGGTAAGTATAGCTGTAAATTATTTGTTTTTTGGATAAACCAGTATTTTGTTTTAGGAAAAAGTAGCCCTTTTTGCTTAAAAAGTGACAAAATATAGGTTTCTCAAAAAAAAAAAAAACTTTAATCTAGTTGTTTTATTGGCAAATTTACGTTAAAATAAAAAAATAGTACCACAGACGAGTTTTTTCAAATTAATTTTAAAAAAGATTTTAAGATATTAACTAAAGACAGCTCGGTTATTTATTTAAGGGTCATCATTCTCTGGGTCAGCAAGAGAAATTTCAGTGTTAGAAAATGACTTGGACGTAGACTGAATTGATGAATCTTTAGATGGCTCGATCCAACACTTCAACTAAAAAGCCAGTTAAATCTTTTTTGATATAGTATCCTTTAGCCTACTATAGAGGCCATAGTGACACCAAACTGAGAGAAAATTCATGTTTTACCTGTCAATTTGGTTATAAAAATGGCGGAAACAGTAGGCTAAACACAGGTAGGAGTTAACTGGCTTTTTAGTTGAGAACGGTTTTGCTCGATTACAAAATAAATTTGTAAATTATTAGTGTTAGTATCGCTTAAGCATTGTAGATCATGATGTGACCTTTGATTTTCTTGTAAAGTAGTAGTAAGGGGAATAGTGTAGGCATTTATACAGCATAAATAAAAAGATGAGTAACATAACATTTATTTTTATCTTAAAACGGATTTGAGCATGCCCCTTTGACGCACATAACCTCACTTTCATTTGTTTTTGTAATTTAAATGGGGGTTTTTTGCAGTTTTCGGTTTGTTTTTAACAGATATTATTAAGGAAAACAGCATGATGGAGTCTAGTTTAATTATTTCAACTATTGGTGCCATTCACTTTTGTATACATGTGCAGAAGCTGTGTGCTGTTCGGTTCAAAGTTATTACTTTTTATTTAAATTTTTATATGCCTGTATAAACCCAGCAAAAATGACGATTTTTGGTCGCTTTACTGGTAGTTCTGAACATTTTTAAGTCCACTCTAGGCCGACCTTATTTAAGAACAAAAGAATATGAGTACTTACGCAGTATCGGCTTCCACATCCATGGTGACTTAAAACTCAAACTAAATTTAAGCCAATTTTAAAAGAAAACTTGCAAAACACAAAAAACAAACCACGAAAAGGAACCCACATAGGAATAATCCACAGAATATTATCATAAAAAAAAATTGGGTTCGGTCTGTCTGGCAGCTACAAGTAGTTTGTCTATGAATATTATTAAAATGGCGTCGGCAAGTACATCAAGTTGTCAACCGCACGACAGATGTCAATCGCGCGGGAAATTTAAAAAATGAGGCGTTCAAAAGGCACGATATCCGGCAATGCGTTTGATCGGACCGGAAAGGTGGTCTAGAAATGCATGCAATTTTTAAAGGAACGATTGCGTTTCACTTGGTATGTAAGACACGTTTTTCAGTTATTGGCAAAATAACATAAATTTGCCAATACATCAGCACTAGTAAATAATTATTGGCAAAATAGCGCAATTTTACCAATAATACTACAGTAGTAAATAACCAATGGCATTCACTTACCAATAAAGCAAATACACCTTACCACCTTTCATTGTTTGTGGGGTATATCTATGCCTATACCTTTCTCTTTTATGACTCTTATTGTCTCTTTCTGGCGTCAAAGCTTAGCGGTTCTGCACATGCGTAGTCATCGCCATCGGTTAACCAACCAAAATCCAAAAAGACAGCTGTGCAGTTTTTAAAAATTTTTCTATTTGTTTAAGTTTTTAGAAAAATCAGTATTTTCTATTTTTAAATAAATAAATATATGAATAGAAATAATTTTTAGGTATTTTCATTTTTTTTCCTTCCAATTTTAAGAAAAAATAGCTACCAACCTGTGGAACTTCAGTTTTGTTGTTTGGAGGCATCCACAAACACAGCACGTCTTTTTATGCGGCGACACCTTAAACTCCAAGATATAAACAGTTTTTATTATACCTCCTAAAAACTTTCGCGTAAACAAAGATTGAAAATATCACAATAAAAAAATTTGCATAAACGAAAACGCAGAAAACGACTATGTGTGATCGAAACAAATCAACAAAAATGGCGTCTCGACCGAAGGGCGAAGACGAAGCTCGCGAAACCGGCCGCCTCTTAAAACTTTCGCGCTTGTGCATAGTCGCGGACCTAAGACGGCTCCATGGCCTGCTAGATTTTAGATCTTGCTTACAAGTTTGGCCTGGGAAAGGCCTATATTTAACCGTTTCCTTCTTACCTACGTGGCCTCATCATAGAAATATAATGGGTTGGGCTCATCCATATATGCATTTGACAGAGCAAAGAGGGTACCAAACCATGTACCAAAGCTTGCCGAAATCGCCTATTGATGACCAACGAAATAAACAAACGGCCACCGAAAAAAAATTTATTTAACCATATTTTTTTATTTTGCCCAATTTTGCATTGTATCTTTTTTTTTATGGAAAAGAAAGTTTAAAAATGTATTTTCTTTCCCTACAAAGAATAATTTTATTAAAGATTATGTGAGAACCAGTAAACCATGTATTTTATAAGAAATTTAGAAAAACTACTAGAAAATTCTTTGCACAAGTTTAAGCCCCATTCCTACTTATATTTAAGTCCCAAAAACCACAAGGGAGTCGGAAAAGTGCATATCCTATCCTTTAAGAATGATCCAGGCAAAATAGAGAGGCACACAGTTAAAATGTTCTGTGGTAGCTCTGAGCAGGATAAAGTTAGACTGGCTACTAAAAGACATTCTGAAGACTTAAAGTTACGCCTCCAAAAGGGCAAAGAGATGGTGTTAAATTCGGAGGAGAGGCTAAGAGAGAAGGGAAATGTTATTTTGCAAGATATTAGAGACACAAAGTCAAAAATCAAGGAGCATGTTGAAGGAATCGTGTATGTAAGTTGGGATGGATTTTTTTAAAAGGGAACTTAGGACAAGAGATACCATATAACTATGGGATACTATAATGGCCTTAGGATTGCAGAATGTGTAACAATTGCTACGTTTTCACATGGAACTGAATACATTTTCAATATGATTCACTTTTTGGTTTTCATGAAGGGATTTGAATGCATTTTGAACACAATTTGAGTTTATGACATTGGCCTGATACATTTTGAGGTTAATTTTCGTGAATTTTACTGCTTTGGTAATTTTTTAAAGCCAATAAGTTTACAGCATGTTAATAATGTTAAAATAAAGGTACCTACTTGCAGAAATATTGGAAGTGCTCACGACTTATTCTTGGTGTATTCAGTCAGTTGAGTATGGTACCTGTTTTCATATAGTTGGATCAAAAAAATTTGGACAGGGCCAACAGAAAAAAGCGTAAATCAATAAAAATTTCAATTTAGAAACATAGTAAATAATAAAAACAAAGAAAATAATTTAAAAATCAGGGTTGACTCTGAGCAAGGCACGAAAGATCTACTGCTCAGGCTGACACAGTCGACTTACGCCCAGAAGTTTTTGTGTCTGCATTTTTTCCAGGCTAATTTGATTTGGAGAGTTAATATCAGTATGTCTTTTTTTCAGAAAAGGCAAGTAAAGCAAAATACATTTCATCTAAAATCACAGTAGACACCATATATACAACTTATCAGACTAGTAAAAACACAATTTCTGCAATATAGAGCAGTCAGAAATAACTGAGGGGGTAACCACTGTTGGCAATCATGTCAGAAATCTTACCCGTTCGCAGTCCCTTGCAGTTCCTGCGACTGCCTAAACCTCAACAAACCCTAGCTTGCAGACCCTAACAGACCCTGGGAATCTTTGGAAATCCCTCGGTAGTCCCCAGCAATCACTAACTATTCAACAACATTGGCAATAATGTCACATTTTTTGAACTAGTGGTTACCCCCTCGGAGATAACTAAAATTAAAAAAAATAGAACTATAGAAGACTATTTAGCATTCAAAGTAAAATCAAATAAAAAAAATAGTACATTATAATACAATAATAAATAACTTATATAGACAGTAAGTATGGTATAAATGGCCACTAAATAAATACACAGGTAAATATATTAAAAAAAAATTCTATTGGTAGAGTCAGTTTCTGAAGTTAAGAAAATCCTCTACTGTGTAGAAACACTTTTCCATTAAAAATTCTTTTACTTAGGCAATTTTCCAGGTTTTTTATTTTTTCATTTTTTAAAGTTTTTTAGCTTGGTTAAAGAATTTTATTCCCACAAAATTATTGGTGACTTTTGGCCTGTAGCCAGTCTAGAGATATCTCTTGTCTACTTTTGTGTCATAATTATGTAGGTCTTCATTTTTTGTCAAATTGTGTTCATTGTTCTTACTTAACAAAACAAGTTGCATGATGTATAAACATGGTAGTGTGAGTATTTTATATTGTTGGAAAAGTGTTCAACAGCTTGTTGACCAGGATACTCCTGCCATACTGCAGAGTACTTTTTTTTTAAACACTCTCCCAAAGAATGCAGATGACCCCCAGAAGAGTAGTGCTGGAGGATAGACTACTAGCAAAAGTACATTATTTGAAGTACTTCCTCATTAACTGTTTTTTATATTTCCAAACTGGTAGCAAGTTCATCCTGGAACAAATATAATTTATGTGGCTTTCCCATGTAAGCTTAGGGTTGATGTGAAGACAGTAGTTTAGATGACAACATATTCTACAAGCTCTCAGACTTTGTTTTGATTAGTAGGCTTTCATGTGTTGGCAAGTTCTTTGGTAAGAATTGCATTCAGTAGGATTTTTGTATGTTTAAGGAGAGTCTATTTTCTTTGCAGTAGGTAGTTTTTTAGTAGTTTGTAGTAAGTTATTTTGAGGTGAGATTGCTATTTTCGATCAGTGTTTTTAATGTGTCCTCAATAATAAAAAAGTTTGTGTCATTGACATACACAGCCAGGTAAAAATGATAAAAAGTATAGGTGAAAGAATCGAGCCCCGTGGCACTCCCAGGCCTATCTGCTCAGTATCTGACTCCAGTACCACTACTTTTTGGTGTGCGTTCTTTTAAGAATGATTTGATCCATTGGCATGCCACTCCCCTGATACCTCCTTTGTATAGTTTGTTAAGTAATTAGCTGGAATTTATTGTGTAAAATGATTTGCTAAGGTCGAAAACAATCAACAATTTTTTATTTTGTTATTCAGAGCTTTATAAATAAATTCCATTCAGTCTAATATTGCAGTGGTGGTAGATTTTCCTTTTCTAAAGCCATTTTGAATTTTTTTAAATATTTTATTAGATTCTAAAAAGTTTGACAGACATTTAGCAAAACAATGTTCAAATATTTTTGAAATTTGACTGTGTATACTGATAGATCTATAGTTGGTTGTATCAGTTTGGGATATAAAAGATTCATTGATAAGGTATGAGATGGGAACTGATATTACATAAGGGCAGACTGTTATAGTATCTCATAGTTATATGGGGTAAACCATCTATAAGTATAAAGTACATTTAATAAAAATCTCAAACACATCAGTTCATAATTCAAAGGGGACATTTTTTGGCTATATTGGAATTAGCCTAGGGGTCAAACCATATCAAATCAACCAAAAAAAGGCACTTTTCGTTTTGACCATCTCCGATTTTGATGATTTTTGGTACACTTATTCTTCTGATCCAAAAACTTAAAAATCCAAAAAATTAAATTTTTTGGATAAGTGGTTTTTGTTTTATTGATTTTTGAAAATAAAGAAATTGACCAATATGCCCTTGACAGGCACTTACAAAAATAGCAATATCTCAAAAACTATTGGTCCTATAGAAGCGAGTTATAGCTTATTTTGAAGGTTTTTTAAAGACCTTTTTAACGATGTGTATCACCATGTAATTTTTTGTTTTTATTTTTTTTTAATTTTTTTAATATTTTTTTTTTGAAAAATCTTGAAAACACCATTTTGAATTTTTTTCAAAAAAAATACTATTTTTTTTCAGTATTTTTTTAATATTTTTGGAAAATTTCAGGATGGAGAAGTTATTGGTTCTATTTTTAAAAAAATAATATAAAAAACCTTGCAGGAGAAAACCATACATTTTTTGATAAATACCTATATATTTACTCTTTATATCTAAAAACTTGTCAATTGCTCCCAGTCTTGTAAATAAGATATATAAAAGGTTTTTCCAAACTTGTTTATTCCTGCAAAATTTTGAGTATTTTTTCGATTGTCCTCCCCTCCACCCAAGATCTTTTCACCCTAATAATATCTAAGAAATATACTACTACTGAAGGGGTTTTTAAAGACCTTTTTAAAGATGTGTGACACAATATAGTTTGTTTATTTTTTTTTTTAATTAAGAAAAAAAAATAAACAAACTATATTGTGTCACACATCTTTAAAAAGGTCTTTAAAAACCCTTCAAAATGAGCTATCACTCGCTTCTATAGGATCAATAGTTTTTGAGATATTACTATTTTTGTAAGTGTCTGTCAAGGACATATTGGTCAATTTCTTGATTTTCAAAAATCAATGAAACAAAAACCGCTTATCCAAAAAATTTGATTTTTTGGATTTTTTAGTTTTTTGATAAGACGAATAAGTGTACCAAAAATCATCAAAATCGGAGATGGTCAAAACTATTGCCTGGTTGACTTGATATGGTTTGACCCCTTTTAAGGGGTGAGTTTCACCACCAGAATTTAGGTAGGGAATGTGGGTTAAGAGATAGCTTATTTCAAAGGTGTTTCAAATGGTTATACAAAGTTGTTAAAATTTACTTACTACAAAATGTGCGTTCTATTGGACGTTGAGCCAATTCTGATCAAAACCGTTCTCAACTAAAAAACCGGTTAACTCATCATATCACATGACCCGTTTTGAACGTAACTTCGACATTTCCTGAGCTAAGGCTCTTAAGAGTAGACATTTGTTTTTCTGTCTGTGAATATTTCGAATTAGTGGCTTTAGAAAGAAATTTTAGCTTGTTCAGCAAAAAATCAAACAAGTGCTCTGAGCCGTGTCTTATCCCTAAATGCACCGTAGGCACTTAATTGCGATTTCCAATCTAATCCATTCTTTTTTTCTCTTGATCCCACATAAATGAACAAAGAGGAAGCATGCATTAGCTAAACTAATCTGAATATTTTTACGGTGCATCTGGGGGTTAGTTTTTACAAAATGTGCCTTCCATTTAAAGTTCACTGACAGAAAAAAAAGAATCTCTACTTTCAAGGGGTTGTCAAAACTTTTTAAATATATTTTATTTTTTAGAAAGAAAACATTTACACTATCCCAAATCTTTTATGTGTTGTAAGGATAGTAGTATCACCTTACTTAGGTGTCTTAATAGTACAAGCCAATTATGATCTAGCACTGGGAATTTTAGTTTTTGCTGCTGTCACAGATTTGGTAAAGTTTTTGTCTTAAACTTTATTAAACCAGAATAAAAAATATTAGCAAAAAAAATAACTTGCAAGGTTTCAATTAGGTTTAAGCTTATGTGTTTTAAATCACATACAAGTTGCTAGTTTTCTGCATCATAATATGTCTAATTTTAGCTAGATGGTTGGATAGCAAGAACTTGGGAAAGTCAATCCTCAAAAATGGGAAGTTTTTTGGACCCAATGGCAGATAAAATTTTAATATCAACCCTGTTTTTAACACTTACTTATGCCGATTTGATTCCCTTAGTTTTGACATCTTTGATTATCACCAGAGATGTCTTGTTGGTTGCTGCTGGCTTTGTCATCAGGTACCAGAGTCTTCCATCACCCGTAAGTTTTAAAAAAAATACTAAAAATTTAGACATACCATCAGACGAGGTGAAACGGATCAAAATTTGAGGTTTTTTGAATTTTTTCAATTTTTTTGACCAGACAAAATCTGAAACATGTATATATTCCACGAATTTTTGTCAAAATTGACCTGCCAGTTCTTTTAATTTTTTTCTTTAGTGTGATATTTGGGAGTTGAAGCAGATCAGGTATCTAAATATCACAATTTCGTGTTTTAGGAGCGTAATGTTTACTTTTTTCCGATCAAAAAAACGTTAAAAATAACGACAAAATCTATTTTAAATGTATTTTTATTTAGAAAAATGAAAAACCAACTCTGTGTACAAGAACTAGGCTTTACAAACTAGGAAAAAACGAATAAACACAATACTGAGTAGGTAATCAGCTTTGCCACCTAACCTCAACATAATAATATATGTACTCAGTAGTCTAAGGTGACTTAAGCGCTTTACTCATTATTTAGGAATAAAAACTTTACCTATTTATAAAACAAAAACATAAACTTGTAACTAAAAAAAACTTATAAGTAAAAAAAATCTTATTCCTCATTATACTCCGATATACTTACCCCCACCCTTCCTCTATGAAGCAGCCTCGCCATGCCCACTTTACATTGCCTACTTCCTTTCCCGCTCCTTGCTGCACTCACATCCTTTTTTCAGCTCCTCCCTTGCCCCCTTTGCCCTTCCGATACTCCACCCTTACCCCGCTTTTCCCCCATGCTTACCCTACCCTTGCCTCAACCTTATTCTGCTTCGCCAGGTCCCTCCTATTAACTAGATAGGGGGGTGTGGTTATCCGTTTCACACACCAAAGTTGACTTTTTTAAGAAAAAAAAATATCAAAAATTAACAAAATGTGTCATATTTCCCTCGCTTCCTTCGGAAGACTGAAAGTGTCGTCGACAAGTTCTGACCATTTTTTTAAATACAAAACACATATACTAGCAGTTTAAACAGTAGTTTTTACAGAAACATTTAAAGCCCTGTTCTCACTATGCAACTTTTCCATGCATCAAATTTTCTAACTGCTTTAAAGGAGACACAATCGGCTTGTGTCTTCTTTTAATGTTATTAGAAATTTTGATGAATGGAAAAGTGGCATAGTGAGAACAGGGCATAATAGATTTGGTGAAAAAGTTTCCACATTTGTGGGACAAGAAGAAAATTTTGTAAACAAAAGGCCAAAATCGCGCATGCGCGTTTCATTAGTGTCAATATTAAAGACTAAAGTTAAGGAAAAGCAGTGGCGGTCCCAGGGGGGGGGGCGTTCGCCTCCCCCCTTTGCTCCAGAAAAAAGTAGACAACAAAGATGCTGGTGGTAATCACCCTGAAGTCAGTATTTGGAAACAATATTGGTCAGAAGTAGGCAAAAGCTTAAATCAAAAAATATATGATAACGTTTTCGAGGCAATGAACCAGTGTGGCGATATTTTTCCGTTGAAAAAGGTTCTTGGATGTTTGTCAGTAAGCATAAAGGTATAACTTAACGTCTTTGTCAGTAAATAATACTTCGTCAGAAAGAAGCTTTTCCTGCCTCAGAAGATTGAAAATATAAGTGTTAAAAACACTATGACGGAAATTCGTCTGACAGGCTTAGCGTTGCTGCATATCAACAGACATTGAGCGAGTCATTGACCAGTTTGCCCAAAAAAACTTGAAACGAACTTTTTTTTGAGATAGGCATCTTATATTTGAGATATGCAATATAAAAGGTAATGTTTCAACTTAAAAGCTTATTAGATCTCAAAAAAAAGTATAGCTGTTAGGTTTTGTTTGTGGTTTAAATTCTTAACGAAAATATTTCACTTTCTTAAGAATTTTCGTCTGCTGCGCTTTAAAACTATTGATATATTTACAATTGTAGTTTAATTTTAAATAAAAAAATGCATTTGACTCAAAAATTGCATTTTTAATGTAATTTTCTCAAATTTTCGGCGCATTTAAACATTTTTTAAAATTTATGACAAAAATCTTAAAATCTGAGTGCCCCCCCTAGATTTGCTAAGTATTGTTTGCATATATTGATATGTTCCTCATAAAAGATATGCTTTTATTCTAGTTTTTTTTCGTATCGAAACCGCCGCCCTCTTTTCAAATTGCTGGGACCGTCACTGGGAAAAGTAATTTTAGCTTTTTACTTAAGAAAAAAGAAAAGGTTAAAGATGAAGGAAAAAGTTATGGAAAAGGAATTTAAGCATGAACCAGCCTTTAGACATCTTGGTTGAAGACTATCAGTTAATCAAGCACACACATTTTAGGCACTCGCATTAGTGCTTTTCTATAAAAAATCGTTATTATATATGTAACATTATTTTTTAGAAAACGTTAAGCAGATATTTTGATGCAACCTTGGCTACAGCTCAATTAGCTCCGACACTCATCAGCAAAGTGAACACTGGTGTTCAGTTATTGTTAGTGGGAACTACATTAGCTGCTCCAGTCCTCGATTATGTTGGACATCCTGCTTTACAGGGATTATGGTAATTTTATTTCGTTTTATTACATCAATTTATGTCAGCATTAAAAAATAAGGTATATTTACTTTATCCCTGAAAATTTAATCCCTATAATTATAAATTTTTGACATATTTGGTGTTTTCTGCTTTAATTATAATAATTTAAGAGTGTAACGTAAAGCAAAAGAAAAAGTATTTTTCAAGGAATTTTATAACAATAATAAAAATATATTAAAAACATTCTTACATTTCCGTTTAAAACAATATTATCGTCGTTTTTGTATAAAATCTTTTAAATTTTAGGTATGTCACTGGAGTGACAACACTGGCAGCAGGAATAAGTTACATTTTATCTCGGAATACATATAAAGTTCTGAACCACAGATCACCAGAAAGTAAATGACCCAAAAAGTAGTTTTTTTTTAATATTTAAGTTTTTTCTTGTTTATTTTGTAAATAAAAGTTATTTTTTAAATGGTAGGTAAAAGATCACCCTACCAAAAACTGACATGACATACAGTCTTTTGTTAAACAAAATAAGTTTTCGAATGTACCACATATTGAAAACCATCAATCAAGAGTTATTTATTTTTAATACCGTAAAAGGGGGTGACTTTGGCCTTGGGAGTAAGATTGGCCAAATTCTGAAATAATTTAATTTTGTAACTGTGGCACTTAAAAGCAGTTTTTAGTTTTGGATATGGGTTAGTAACACTGCATTTAAGTGCCACATCAGTGACAAAATTAAATTATTTCAGAATTTGACCAATCTCACCCCCAAGGCCAAAGTCACCCCCTTTTACGGTATTAAAAATAAATAACTCTTGCAAATGCAAGGGTGTATCAGAAAGTTTTGGTTGGAACTCTGCAACGTAAACACTACTCTTAAAAAAAATGTCCCAAATTTCATGGCTATAAACTTTGCATTAAGGAAATGTGGCGCTGTAACTTTACTCGATAGGCTTTTTAGATTTTAATTTGTTATTTCTTCTTTTAAAATCAGGAAAAGTTATGACGGGTTTAAATAAAAACATTGCTTTAAAAAAAAACTATAATACAATCATCAATAACTGTACAAATTTGATATAAAATACAGATAAGTACAACTGTAACAGATAATTCTATTAATATACATGCGAATTTATTTATACAAAGAATTACATTTTAATACAACTATTATATGTTTTAAAAAAAATAATTACTGTTGTTTCCCTTCTAGAAGTCATAGCACTCGAACAAAAAAAAAGACCTTCCGTCACTCATAGGTAAATTGCACATTTAAAAAGTGCATTGTTATGTAAATCATAAATATAATGAACAAAAAAAAAGTTAGGTCAAAAATAGCGTATGTAGTATTCATTTTAAATCTCTCTTTATTTTTTTAGGACATAGGCCTTCAAAGTAGAACAAAAATAAGTTTACAGGGTCCTTTACTTTCTAAATTATTGTGTAAAAGTCACTAATTGGAAAGGTCGTCATCCCAGTCAGATGACAAAAACAAGTGGTAATATAACATTTATTTTGAGTAATTAACATACCAAGGGAGGAAAGTGCCATTTTTTCCCCTGCGGATTGTTTGATGCTCAACGAAGAAGGACATTAAAACTCCGAGGGTACAGAAAATAAAGCTTTTTATTTTAAGGAAAAAGGAATTAATTTATAACAGCTATTTTTTTGGGACAATATGTTCATAAGACCTTCTTTTTTATGGAGGTGGCGAAAGAGAGCAAAATACTTTGCAACTATCTCAAAAACTAAGAATTTAAAGTAAGAAAAAAGCAAAAGAAGGACATTTTAAAGCAGATAAAATTATCTATAAAATCCGATTAAAATTTTTACTCTAAAATAATTTTTTATGCCTTAACCAATTTTAAGAGCTTTTGGCACGCACCCTGTATCATCGTTGAAAAACCCATATTTGCGTAAGTAGGGCTCAGCACCACTTAGGATTCGGCGCCAGGCGCCGAAAATCACGAATGTCCAAAAAACGGATTATAGACTTCGCGAAAACGATAATAACTATAAGGCAAGGCGAAAAATTACTGCGCATGCCTGAGTGGAAGTTATTATTGCTACGGCTTTTCTTCGGAAAATGCAAGGCCGTTATAGTATCTCATAGGTAGTTATATGGGTTTAACAAAGTAACATTTTTTGTGGAATTAAAGTCAAATGTTTATTTTATTAAACTTACGACGCCACTCCCAACAAAAAAATTAAGCAAACCTGTTTTGAATGTCGCTTTTTTGAATATCGCTTTTTTTAAATCGGAGCCTATAAAACCAATCAAAATGGAATGCACTGATGTTGCCAGATCTTATCAATTTTTTACTGTCGAGAAATTATTATAGGTAATATCCCGAGTGCGTTTATCATAATTTACTATGCACGAGGGATATTTTGCGGACTATTTCCGGAAGAAAATATTGTACGATTTGTATGAGCTGTTGTATTTAGTCACCATAAGCAATATTCTATCTGATAGTAATAGGCAAAATATGTCTTAAAATGAGCTTTTTATAGAGGGCAATAATTTGCTCTAATGCAAATTACCGATAATGTATGATTGTATGATATGAAATTATCGCTGTAATTCGTTTCCTATTGGTCCAAATCTGCCAGCCGCATCGATTTTATTGGTCAATATTTTCTGACGGAAATAGGAAAATTTCAACCAAAAATGAATCAAAAAATTAAATTACCATAAAGTCACACTCTATCTAGGAATAAACGTTTAAAAAAGCACAAGGGAGAAAATGGATTGCGGAGATAGAGAGGTTAGAGTAAAACACAGTGTCGTCATTTGAAAGTTTGACACAATGATGTGTTTGAAATTAACTCTGTGTTTCGGACTTCCGTTGTCTATATTTTATTTATACACGACGTTTCGATCAGTACAATCTCTGATCGTCTTCAGGTGCAAGGTCGGTTGGGTTGTACTTTTATAGCATTTGAAATATAATTTTATCTGCTTTTTTTCACTTAGTTTTTTAAATATTTGCAAAAGGCTGATTTTGCCCTCGTTTAGCACTCCCCCACCATATTTCATGAAGTACTTAACGCGGTCTTCTGAACATATTGGCACAAAAAAAAGCTGTTACAAATTTTATCCTATTTAAAACTCTTATTGGCTGTACTACAGAAGAATGTATCTGATTTTTTCGAATACCTAAATAAGTAAGTTTAACCCGGGAGAGGTCGCGCTTACCTGTGTTACATGTGGTATGATCGAGGTAAGTATTTGTTCAGTGTATGAATTAACTCATTTATGCCTAATGTACTACACTTGGTACAATGAAAAGTACCCTGCATTTTTTTTTCGTAATTTTGGTCAATGCTAAAATGTAAAACTCAGAAAAAATTGGATTTTTTAAAAAGTTTGGTCATGTTCCCACACAGCAAAAAAAAACCAAAAGTTACTGAATCTAAAATAAAAAATTTTGCCAGCATATATGGGTTAATTTATCTTCACAAATTTACAATCGAACCTCTGCCATATACAGGGTTGTCCAAACTCGAGGGGATTGTCGGGTTTTAAGTATTTCTAAGGAAGATAGCGACAAACTAATATGCTTGTTATGGGCTCGATTTTTGAGAAATGATTAATGGTGAAAACTGCATGTCAGTATCTCAACCCATTTTTGAGCTACGGGGACTTTTTGAAAAATATACGTTTTCGAATTTGGCGTATATTATCTAGAGATAATTTAGAGCAGAATTTATTTGTAACTGGATTTTATCTGTAAAGTTTAGTTTTTGAGATATAACACCAAGTTGTATTTTTCTTATGAAATGACCTATTTTTTACTCGATTTTTGACATACTGATATGCGGTTTTCATCTTTATTAAGTTATCAAAAATCGAGTCCATAACATGTATATTATATTATATTAGTATATTTTTCAAAACCCCAGAATCCCCTCGAATTTTGACCACTCTGTACAAAACACCAATAAACTTACGTTCTCGGAGCTGTATTACAAACTTTATGTAAAAAATATTTGATAAACAGCGCGGCCGCTCCCGGTTTAAAAAAATAAGCTTTTTTCAGCAAAACAAATTGATAAAATAATGTAATCTTTACAAATCATTAGATCTGCAGTGAAGGAGGTAATATAAACAAAACTTTCGGCGAGAGGTAAAGTAAGCTAAACTCCCTAGGGAGGAAAAGTGCCTAAAGTTGTGTACAATCAACTTTGAGACCAATAATTTTCGAGTTTTTGACCTTTGGAGAAGAGCCACTTTGAGAGCAGGAATATCAATGAAACCCATTATAAAAAAAAAGTTTCGATATCGGTAAGATAAACCCGTAGGTTTATATACCATCGAAGGAAAGGAATTGTTTAGTTTCATCATAATTAGCAGGCGATATGATGAATGTCCACTTAGAATTAAATTATTCTTAAAGCACTATAAAAATACTTTCAAAAATATACCAGTGCAGTCTTACTTGCCTTACATTGTACTGTACAACAACCTTATTATGCTAGTGTTGAAAATTGACAGTGAACTTTATACACTAAGTCAGAAGTAGAATACTTCTCACGGAATTCGTGTGGCATTATTAATCAAGTAGAGGGCGGACTTGTATTGTTTGCAGCATCTGTAATAAAACGGAGAAAATTTATTGTGCATTCATGTAATTTCAGTGTTGGACTTAAAAACATATCCCAAGCAGCATTTTAGGTTTAGTAAACCAGTACTAAAGGAATCCTAAACTAATTAGGTAAGGTGTTACTGTTTCTTATCTTTAAGAATCCTTCATAAGAAATGTTACTATGCTGAATCGAAAATAGGTCGAATATTGTGTCGGTTTTTAGCATGTTTTTACTTAGATTCAAGGACGAATTTGAAGCTTTCATGTAGCTCTTTTTACAAGCTTTTATTTAACTTTACTCGTATATATATTTGTATGTAATGAAATCTTGTAGATTAATTTTGACCAACTTCCAAATATCCGATCGGCTTCAAATTTGGCATGCTTATATAGTTGCGGTGACAACACAATAATATAGTGAGATGAACTTGACAGCTCCCCCCTACTCGAAGGGGGGTACAGTTGAAGTACAACCGTTCGTTGATATTTGGTGTGTAGGGGCATTTGGGGATGGCGATAACGAATTTCTAATCATATTTTGAAAATTCAATATGGCGGATTCAAGATGAACGATTTTTGGTTTATCATTCGAATAGAAGAAGAATGTAGTTTTTCTTTTGTAGTTCTCATTGTCACCGTAAAGTTAAAATTTTTAATTTACGCCCATCGCTTTTATTATGGTATCAGAAAGATAAAAAATGATTTTCTACTTTTTAGTGCATTTAATAAAAGCTAGGTCTTTAAGTTTTTTTAATTTCCCAAGTAGTTTGCCGTTATCCGCGGTAGTCACAAATTACCTATTTTTGACCTAAATTTTGGATGATCAAGTTTGATGTAAGAAATATGTCAAATCCTTCTTGTCAGGTCAAACATCGATCGTCCGCCATATTTTTATTATTATATTGATTTCCAGTAATTGTGTAAATTCGAAAACAAAAAGAAAACAATATTGAATTAATAGCCTCTTTTAAATTTTCACTATTAAAAAGTGTCCCAAACCTTTTAAAAACGATTTAGTGCACAGACCCGTATTTGTGTTTTTTTTTAAATATTGATTTTTTTTAAGAGACAAAATGTTGAAGTTTATTACAAAAATTTGTTAGGCAGGTGGATTTCGGCTGAATTTTATAGATAAGGTCCGTTTAAAACCATTTAGTTTTATTATACGTTGTCAAAATATTAAGAGTAAAGATTCTTTTTTTTTCTGTCTGTGACCTTAGCTCACGAAAGGTCGAAGTGACGTTCAAAACGGGTCATGTGATATTCATACTTTTTGAAGTCAAATAAACATCAGAATTGGGTGAACTTTGAACGGAAGGCACATTTTGTAAAAACCAAGACACGGCTTGGGGGAACTTTTTTGATTTTTTGCCCAATAAACTAAAATTTCTTTCCAAGGCCACCAATTCGAAATATTCAAACATTTGAATCGGTGGCCTTAGAAAGAAATTTTAGCTTATTCGGTAAAAAATCAAAAAAGTGCTCCGATCTGTTTTTTAGTTTTTCCAAAATGTGCCTTCCATTCAAAGTTCAGCCAATTTTTAATGTTTATTTGACTCCAAAGTATCGATATCACATGTCCCGTGTTGAACGTCACTTCGACATTTCCAGAGCTAAGGTCACTGACAGCGTTGCCCTATTTTATTTTGTTGTCCATTGGACTGTTTGGAACTAACTACTATGACCTATTTTTTACGTAGTTTAGCCTATTCAATTTTTATAGGAAAAGACTCCTATCATACACTGCATTCCAAATTGCTGCGGACCAGTTTGAGCGAGTTTGTAAATTCATCAGAATTATTCCACCGATTATCGGTTTTTTGACAAATGACATATGACGTGAATCTGACATTCCATGTCGTTGAGCTCGATGAGCTATCGAGAATAAAAAAACGCGATCAAATTCAGTGAGAATTTAGCCATAGCCTAGATTTTTTTCGATTTTTTTTCAATCGAGACATTTATGCTTTTTTCAGAAAATCCCATGTACTACAATAAAGACGAATAAAAAATATTCTCATAGGGCTTTAGGAGAAGATGGCGAGGATGAAACTTATGTCCATCGTATACCAGCCCAAATTGAAGATTTATTTATCCCCTTAGTCCTCGAAAACTGTCTTCCAAATAGTTTTAACATGACTTCTTATTAAGGAGGAAGGCGACCTTCTATTTCATTTTCCTTACCAGAAGAAGGCCTTAAGGCTCCCTTAAGCACGATTATGAATACCGTTTAAGATCAAGGAGACCTTAAGGACGCCTTGTTCCTTGAAGAGGAGGATAAATATGGCCAAAAGGCAGAAATAGTTGTTATAAAAACATCAAATAAATTAAAAAATAATAATCAAAGATCTTGGGTGAAAATAACGAAAAATCAAACTTGGATGAGCATCCCACAAGGAAAACAAAAAGGACCAAAGCAAAAAGAGAAATGATTAAACGATGTTTCGCTCTGGATAACCAGCGTGAGCTCATCAGTAGTTTCACTGGTCGCCCTCCCCATACATCATTAAACACCATCATACACTTTAATTTCCAACCTTGAATCACTCACAAATAGGCATCGTTCCGCACTGGTACTTATCCAAGACCTGATACGAATTCGTCCTGGCGTGTTAATATTTCCAATAGGATTATACTCCTAAGGCAATTAACACAAAAAAAGAAGTTAAAAAACCTCCAAATCAGTTACTTCAACCGAAAAGAAACCAAAAAAAAAAAAACAAAAGATCTTGGGTGGAAATAACGAAAATTCAAACTTGGATGAGCATCACACAAAAAAAACAGCTGATTAAATGACGCATCAGCATCGATGCCATCAATTGTTGAAGTGATGGAATCAATGGTCACCAAGAATCATAGATGAATTTACAAACTCGATTGTTTTCATCGGTGAATTTACAAACTCGCCCTTTTTTGACACTGACAATGACAGTTCCATTTAGCTTCTGAGTTTAATTGTCAGCCGCCATATTGAAATTGGTCCGGAGAATTTGGAATGAGGTGTAGTTGAAGGATATATTTTACCCATTCCTGACCAAAAATGCTGCTTGGGATATTATATCAGTTTGCTGTCTGTTTTTTTTTATATTTTTCATAAAAATAACAAAATTTTAAGTCTCTAGATAAAGTGCAAGAAAATAGCCAAACAAGAAGATCAGCAAAATTTGCAAAATGAATATAATTACTCAAGAAAACACAAACTTGGCAGTAATTATAGTCGAAACGTTGCCACAATGACATAGTTTTCATTCAATCCTAGTCCTATAACCCACGAAACCAACTCTTTAAAAAATCAAGGACACAATATGACTCAAATTGACAGTAAATGTTAACTTTTCATGCAACAGCGTCTTTACTTACTTTGTTTGGCAAATCTCTTTCTGGCCTCTGCCCCCTCTTTCTCGTCAAAATACCACAGTGTTATTGCAAAACGATCACAAAGTGCCGGCCTAACTTCATGAGGGTTTCTTCTGTCCGACCAAAATAAAAGCAGGCGGTCAAAAATTGGTTTCACCTTGCACACCTAAAAAGTTATTTTTAGGGACCTAGTTTTAACACATAGGTATCATTCCAATATTTCTCAAAAATGTAAAAATGTAAGTTATCTGAAAATAGCAGTATCATTTAACTAACGTAAAATATTAAAATTGTTTCTCATAAAACATATTACAAAATATAAATAAGTAAAAACATATGAAGGGTACACTTAGTTGCACATAAATTGCGTACGTAGAAATTCAGGTGTCGGATGACTTTGACTTTTTTTGAATGAAACTTCAATAATATTGACACCAATAACTAGACTCAAAATATCTCTTATAAGCATTTTTTCTGCAACTGAGAGTACATGAGAAAAAGAGGCTTCAAACATTTTTGTTTATTGGAGAGCAAGTTTTTGAAAATTTTAGCATATTATGTTCGTGTAACGCATATGCAACTGCATTGGTTCCATTGTATCCAGTTATAGTCCAGTAATACTAGAATTTCTGTGCGAAAAAATTCCGAGACGATAAATAGTGCCAAATTCTAAAAGAGTATAATCACGCTATCTCCAAACCGAAGAGATCACACTCGCGCCCCCTGGCGAAACGGAGCCATCTTGTTTTAATTGTATCCAGTTATAGGCAAGTAATACTAGAATTTCTGTGCGAAAAAATTCCGAGACGATAAATAGTGCCAAATTCCAAAAGAGTATACTCACGCTATCTCCAAACTGAACATATCACACTCGCCCCCCCTCCTGGCGAAACGACGGCATCTTGTGTTTTAGGTTATTTTCTTATTTTTTAAATCTCGCTTATCTTATGTCAGACAAAAAAAATCTAAAGGCCATTTTAAAGAAAATTGAATTCCACTCAACATTTATTTTATAAATTTTTGTGATAAATGCGTTTGTTATTGAGTTATGAGGTTAATTTGTTTAAATGGTTAAAAAGTTTTTTTTTGTTGGTCCTTACGTATTTTTTTGACATCTGATCCAAAAATTGGTTAAACAAAAAGTATATTACTATATTCCGTTATTTCTCTTTAATTTTAGGTAAAAAACGGACAGAAATCTTTTTTTGCAACCGTGATCAAAAAAAGTTTTTTTGCATCGGTAACCGAAAAAGTCATGCTTTAGTTATTTGCAGATAGTTACTAAAATCATGTTTTTGATAAGTACTGTTGGCTGGTTTACCAAGTAAAAAGTGTTACTTTTTATTAACTACAAACTAATTATTGTACCTGACAATTTTTGTTTTTTTTAATGTTTCCTTTTTTTTATTGGCGCGATGATGTCTTTTTCTATTTTTTCTAATGTAGTTGACGTTGACTGTAGTGGCTCTTCATCGTCTGATTCTACTTTTAAATCGAATTTTTCTGGTGCGTTGTGCATAGCTCTCCAACACAATTTTCGCACACTGTTGAACATCGCAGCCCAGTTTTGACACAACCACATGCAGAGCCACACTTTTTTGTACATGTACACGACACCAGTTTCATGAGGACATGTGGTGCTGGTTGTTTTAAAGTTGGTACTGGAACCAGTGATCGACTACTACTCTTTTTCCACCCCCAATTATCCGCATCAAGTTTTGTGCCAAGCCATAATTGTACTTGATGGTAAGTCCTAAAGCTGTGTTGCTGGCTGCTGCTTGAGTTGGAGGAAGTGCTGCAAGATTTGGTGACTTCTTGTTTGTGGACTTTAAGAAGCATTTGTGGCGAAAAGAGTAGCGATTCCTCAACTTCCGGTTATCCACCATATAGTGCTATAAAAAATTAAAATTTGCAACCAACTTCAGTAAGTGCCATTTTCGATGCATTTTCTGTTTTAAAAATACTTAATAAAGATTGTAAATAATTATGCTTTTCAAGAAAATTGTTTGTTTTTTCCTACGTTAAATGGAGCAGAAGTGATATCGCAGCCGCTGATCTCTATCTCAACCGAAATCCCAAACCTGTATTCGAAACAAAATCAAAAGTGGGTGCTTAAAGAGGTGGGTCGGTCGTCATTTTTTGTACACCGAAAGGCATTTCTTGCTTTTTCTTTCCAAAAATGCCTCGAATTATTTTTAGAAAGAGATAGAAAAAAAGATTCACAGTTTCGTACGCGTAGTGTTACTTCGCATGCGCAATCGATAAGTAATGCCTCAAAATGCCACCGGCATGTACCCCAAAGCGCATTACCAAGTCGCCCCTCGGGTGGTTGCATATTCTGAAATTCTCCCTTTACAACGGTTTATTTTAGTCAAAACTTGACAAATTGTTACGTTTCATACGCTTTGGAGCGAAAACTGTTTGTTGCAGAAAAAACTTTTTTAAAGAAATGAGCATTGAATTTTCTACTTTTTTTAAACCAATTTTTGGATTAGACGCCAAAAAATGTACGTAAGGGCCAACGAAAAAAAAGTGACCTTTTAATCCAAATATTTTTTATACATATTTACTTATAACTTATTAACGAATGGATTCATCACAAAAACTTATAAAAAAATATTATATCAAAGACGTCTTTTCGCGACCGATGATTTCGAAACCGCTTTGAAAACATGCGTAAAATGTTATTTTGGCGACGAAACGGTGACATCATGGTTCAAAACATTTCGGCCACCGTTTCGAACACGGTTGATATATAATAATGAAAATAGACCAAGGTTGTCTGGCGGCGACAAAAAAAAAGGTTCACTTGTGGATCTAGGACATTCATTTCGAAAAATCACAAAAAAAAATTCCAAGTCCAAAAAACGAGAAGCCACACACACAGCTGATTAATGTCATTCAACAATTGTCATTTTGGCGATCAGTAGCGATGGTTCAAAACAGTGACGTCGCGGTTGAAACGGTGACGTATGTTTTCAAATGTGCTTTCGAAATCATCGGTCGCGAAAAGACGTCTCAAATTGAATTTCTTTTAAAATGACGTTTAAATTTTTGTAGTAGACCATAAGCGAGATATTTAAAAAATAGGAAAAAAACATAAAAAAACAAGATGGCGCCGTTTCGCGCTTTGGAGATGGTTGTTCTCTTCTCTTTAAGAATTCGGCACTGTTTGCCGTCTCGGCCTATGGAAAAATATCTCGAATTATTGGATTATTATGAAAATGAGATAATAGGGCTGTAAAAATATTATTTTTGTTTGTGAAAGTATCGATGAGCCCCTTTTTCCGGCGTACCCTCCATATCAATAGATCATAATTATATAAACTTAATTAATTGAAGGTAGTGTTTTAAATTAAAAAACGGACAGAAACAGGATCTTAACAAAAAAGGGACATTTGCCCGTCCCAACAACTTTTCTGGGGACGCCGGATATAGGGGTAAAAAACGGGAATTCTGGTAGGCTTACCAACGAGTAAAATTTACCTTTATCTATGAGTTCATCCCGAATAACCCCCACATGCACTTAAACAATTAAGTGGCACTTAAGTGAAACTTAAAAGTCCTAGATTCCTAGGGAAATAAGTAAATGTCACTAATTTCCCTAAAATGACCTTAAACACTCGGTGCAAGTGCTTGTAAAAGTTGATGCACATGGTTTACCCAGTGCCTCTCCATATATAGGGTATGCCAACAAAAAAAACCGCACTTTTTTAAATGATTATAACTTAGCGGGAAATTGTCCGATTTTAATAATATTTAGCTATTTAGAAAGCCAAAGCTTAAAAATTAATAGATCTAATAATTTTCTAAAAATCCAATTTTATTCCTATTTAAAAAATAGGATTTTGGATTTTTAGTAAATGTCAGTTTAATCATTAGTTCTATAAATTTTGAGGCCTGTGCCTTTTAAAAAGTTTAAACTCATTAAAATCAATCAATTTTTTAAGAAGTTATTGCTATTTACACAAGTAGATTTTTTCTTACTAAGCTTGATTTTGCAGGTAAACTCTGGTCTATTTAAAAATTGATAAGTTCCTTATTTATTGTCCGAATTTTTAAAATGTTACATCGATGTGCTTCGAAAGAATGTGGCTTCGTCACCGATGTTTCAGATTTAATACAGGGTGGCATACAAAAAATATCTAGGAGGGTTAAAAATGCCTATTTTTTCAAATAGATCCGCCATCTTGGATTTTAAGGAAATGTCAAGTTTGACATTGATCCTATAAATTTTGAAGCTTTGGCTTTATAAAAAGCTAAATATTATTAAAATCGGACAATTTCCCGCTAAGTTATAATCATTTAAAAAAGTGCGGTTTTTTTGGCACACCTTATATATCTGGCCTGAGGTCTGTCAAACCTGTGAAAAAACAGTTTTAGAAAGAGAGATAGGAGGAAAATGTAAACAGCTTTGCTTACAAAGGCACCATATGGTCGACAGGCTTTTTCTTCTCTACCAAGAAAGAAAAATACGGAAATATGCAATAAAATAAAACGTACATCTTTCGATCCCTCAGGAAATATCCATAAGACACCGCCGCACTTCTCCGTCCAATCGGTGTTTAGGTAGTAGATTGAGGTTATGCATCGTCCGTCTTTGTTTGGATTGTCTACGTGTTGGACGTAGTGAGTACCGTTGCCTGGGTAGCAGGCTACCATTGCCTAAAAAATAGCAAAAAACTAAGAATTCCAAAACAAAAATATGGTATTAAAGTGATACTGAAAAATCAAGGTTAACATCATTAAAAGATTTGTTGAAACAGCTTCAATGGCTCCCAGTACGTGAACTTCTACTATTTAAAAGTATAGTGTTTGTGAATTGTTAGAATCGGATGTGCGGAAAATCTATCCATCCAAAGTGCAGATTTCGGTAATCTGTTCCCTGCTTGATATTTTATCAAGTAAAATTGCACTGCAAAGGCTTTTTACGTGTTGCCTGTTTCCATGTACCCTGTATGACTCTTCAATAAAAATTAAAACTAAAACCGCCCGAAGATCCACCCATGGATTTAATTATAATTTTTTTAGACACTTATACCTTAACCCAACACCTACTACACCGACCCCCCCCCCCCTTTCAAAAAAAGGCTGCCACCGTCACTGTTCATAAACCTAGTTAGTAAAGATCACTGCCCTTAAACCTACTTAGAAAATTAAAAATTCACAAATGTTTTGGAACTTTGCATAAAAATCAACTTTTATCATATTTTATTACTAGAAAATCTGATATTGGATATATCTCGAAATAAACTAAATATTAGTTATGTTCTTAAAATAGACAAAACTTGTCCTGGTGTACGTGAGGTTTTTAAATTTAACTGTAACTTTTAAGTGGTTTCACGCTTTTATCTATTTGAATATAAACAACACAGTTGCTGAAAATGTTTGTGTACTTTACTATAAACGTAATTCCCAGTGCTTGTTCCATTAAAAAAAAATGTTTATTGATTAATTGGTTAGATTTTTGCACTTCCGAACACTACAAAACATGTTTTGTTTCGTGTTTTGTCTCTGGTTCTGTCTGAAACCAATAATACACAGATTGGACAACTTAAGAGGGAAATGAGGTTAATGCACCAAAAAAATTATCGTTATTTTTCTTGTATTATTAAATTACTCAAAAGTTTTTTTAATATTGCTTTTTTTTTTTGGTTTTTTGCTTGCAAACTTGTGGTCCTTTAAAAAGCGTTGTGCATCTGGATGCACTAATTACTCAAACACGCGACCAGAAAGTAAGTAAGAAAACGGGCCAAATAATTTTTTGATTAGTTTTCAAATACGCTGTTATTGAAAATGTTGCATGCATAGTATAGGAGGTAATACCATGAGTTAAAAACAAACATTGTTTGCTAAAAAATTTAAACTTCTTTATTAAAATTATTAATTTAGACGAATACTAAGTACCTAAATTTTTTCCTTGCTAGGTTTATAGAAAAACCCCAGGGAAAAACCAATGAGAAAAATCAATATCTAATGAAATTAAGAGTTACCGGTTAATTTCTTTATTCCACGTAGTAATAAAAATTGACCTTCTCCTTATTCATTTGCATTAGTAAAGAACCTAACTAAAAAATAATACAACAAGCTTGTATTGTTGCGTAGTAGTAGAAATGGAGAGGCTTATTGACTGGCAAGTAGGCCTCAAAGGGCCCTTTTTACCCTACCCCGTGCCTTCCTCTATCTTTCCACTATTTAAGGTGACCAACCGTACGGTATTTGACCGGACAGTCCGGTATTTTGATGAATTGTCCAGTTTAAAAAACACGTCCGGTATTGTCCGGTATTTTTTCACGTTGTCCAGTAAAGTCCGGTATTTCACAGTTGCAATACTGCACATGTCAACGCTACTCGTTTGTAGCTATTTTCACAGTTTACCGCGCGCGGGTGAGGGGCAATGCAGTTCCACCAAACGCGTTGCGTAACTCTGTTTTTTGAAGTTTTATTTTGTTAAAACTAGACCAAAAATGTTTACCCTGTCCGGTATTTTGTTGTTCGGGACTTGGTCACCTTACACTATTGCCACTTTGACGACTCTTGCACTCTCTGGCCGACCCTTTTTTTCACAAAGTCCAGTATCTTCCACCGTTAGTGTTGGGGCGCCCAGCACTCGGTGTCTTAGTGCTTTCGTTTATTGTTCGATTATGTATTCCTAATCCGAGTAGCGTGTTCGGTTTTCCGAATCTGTTACTCCGGATTTGAAACAGATTGACCTTTCTGCTGCAGCAAAATAGCGAGAGTAAAGGATTTAGAGCAAAACAATGTCATAATTAACTCAATTTTTTTGACAACTTTTATCTTATTTTTTTGCTGTTTATAAACGTTTTCTGCGTCAAAACAGCAATAAATGGATCGAAAAAGAAAGTTTATTGAAATTGAACAATTGCTCCTCAATTCTTCTACTTCCTCCCAAAAGCGGACCAAAATATGCACTTATGTGTCTGAGGTGGTCCCCGATTATACTGAGGAGCAAGTAAGCAAAATAAAAATAGTCTTGAAGGGTAGGTACAAACGACTAGACTACTTTTTTAATTAATATTCTGTTCTGTGTTCTCTTTGTGGACTCGCCTCTTCTGAGGTTAAAATGTGATTTTTCGAGCAAATGCCGAGTTCGATAATCACTCTCTGCGCGAGCACTCCGGTTGGGATTCAGAGCACTACTCTGGATCGATCCGAGAGTACGTAAACCGAAAACATGTCTCTTCTGTCAGTCGACCGGAGGAACACACAGGGTTTTCCTCCACACCCGTGCAGGAGAGATCTTTCCTTAGCTGGTTGTATCCGGTTAGTATGTTTACTTACACTATTGTTCTTGGCTCCATGACCTTCTCATAAAGTTAACTTTGAACCAGATTGTAAAACTATGTAATTTCCTAGGTTGTTTTCTGGTTTTAATTTGATACTTTAATTGCGATTAAACCTACACAGGGGAATGAAAATCCCTTTGTGCATTTTTCCATTTTTACAAAATTTTTCAAGTTAATATGGCATAACAAGGTCAAAGTTTGGGTACCAGGACATGAAGGTGTTCCTGAAACTCATAGAATGTTCGTGATCACCCTTGGTAGGATGGATATGAGACTGGCAACAGGGCTTACGAAAAACAATAAGTATCCTCCTTGCATATCCCTCCCTAGCCACACAAGAGAGTTGCACTTTGGGAACTGTATTGTGGTATCCGGCCCAGGAAAATCTGTTCTTTTGCGAAAGATGCAGGATTCCAGTGGGCTAATTCTTGAATTTCGTAGGAAAGGTCGCACGGGAACGGTCACCTCCCTGATATCGACCAATAACAGGCTTTTGAGCCATCACGAGTTATCCGAAACCTATCCAATAACGGCCGTACCTCACCCGATTGCCGTGTATCCAATGAACCTTCCTACACGTTCATACACCTGCATCTCAGCAGGTGTATGGGCGCTCTTGAAAGATATTTACCTTTGTATTAATCTATGTTAAGCGCCCCCTTAAAACGCAAATATTATGAAAAATGGCTTACGTGACGGTGCCCGATGTTAATTTTTAATGATAACGGAACAAGTTTATTATTAGTGTTAGTAAAAATGATAAATTGATTGATAACAAAAGCAGGCGCAGAATGTATGTATCTATAGGGTCAGTCAAAAAAGTTGTTTTCGTTTGATAATTATATTTAAATTTTAAAGCATTGCTTACAATTCTGTGAGGAAATAATGAGCCTTACATCAAAATGTTCAAAAAATATAACAGAATCCAAAATGAGATAGTGAAGTATATAAAGTATATAAATATCGACCCCTTTACTCTTTTTGGGGGGTTGGCAGCATCCAAAATGTGTATTTTTTAATGTTTTTTAAGTGCGGGAATGAAGAAGACTTTTTCTTTTCAGGTGATCGTAGACAAAAAAATTATCCTAAATCAAGTATCTTTACTGCCCTTGCCTGCTTGCCCAAAGTCTGCTCCGCGTCGTTCGAGTCAACGGCAGTCGCACGCGGAACATATTCACTTTACGCACTAGTTAAGTAAAATATCTATATTCAAAAAATTAAGGTATCGTAACGCGTCTTCTCTATTCCCAATAAGCGTGCCACGAT
The DNA here is from genome assembly GCA_963921995.1 of Oxystoma pomonae. Classification (NCBI taxonomy): domain Eukaryota; kingdom Metazoa; phylum Arthropoda; class Insecta; order Coleoptera; family Brentidae; genus Oxystoma; species Oxystoma pomonae. The sequence goes on from OY998163.1 coordinate 101,996,845, forward strand.
TATCAAATTGACATCATTGACAGCTCTAACAAAACTTTGCATGACTATTTTTTTCTAATATAAAGATTATTTTTATGCACATCTTGAAGGTACAGGGTGTTTCATTATATTTCTTCCCCTCGTTTTACCATTAATTTTTATAATAGAAAAATAATTTAACAAGCGTTTTAATCGGGAAATTTTACCCTCTTTGGTTCAAGCACCTGTTGTTAAATTTGGCGTTTCAACTTTTAAAATATATAATCTTTAAAACACTTTTTTTTAAAATAAATATCTTTCGGGCTTTTATTTGAAAAAAAAATTAAAATCGCGTAAGAAGCCCTTTCCAGAAATACCATATAACGAATTTTCTATACAATGAGCTTCAGGCTACTGCGAACATAGGGAGAATGAAGTCCAATTTACTCTCCGTGCCGTACGACCGAGGTGGATTCGAAGCACGCTGCAGTGTTATCTTTTGGAAATTTATTTTGTTTTTATTATTTTGTTTTATTTCTGCCTTGCTCGAGAAACAGATTGGTAAGTTTTTAATTGAAATTATACATTTTTAAAACTAAAAATGGATGTATACGAAGTTGCCGAAAAAGTGCAGATGGTCAAATGGTACTATCAAGGAAGACCATTGAGACTTATTCAAGAACTTTTTTTGGAGAATTTTGTAAATCGCCCAGAACCTAGTTTATCAACGATTTATAGGTTTGTGCAGAATTTTGAAAAGTTTGGTTGTGTAGCGCCAAGAACCCATAAAAAACCCACTGTTTTGAATGACGAGCAGGAAGTACGAGATGTGATGATTAGCGCTGCAGTGGAGGAAAATCTAAAGTTAACTAGCCACCAAATTGCCGAAGCAGTTGATACGTCTTCAGCCACTGTCTTACGTATTCTCAAAAAGAATGGTTATCATTCTTACAAAGCGTCAAAAACGCATCAAATTTTTCCGGAGGACAACTATCGTCGTATGGAATTTTGCGAAACAATTATGGAAAGGGCTAATCGTGATGAAAACTTTCTGAGATCTATTCTTTTCACAGATGAAAGCACTTTTCCATTATTGAATCGTCATAACCCAGTCAAGTCGAGGCAAAATTTACATTTGTATTTTGACGTAAGAACACAGTATCCCCAAAAGCTAAATGTTTGGGGGGGGGTATTGTAGGGGAACACATAATTGGGCCATTTTTTATTAACGGCAATTTGAATGGTCCTAGATACTTGGATCTACTGCAGCAGCATATTATTCCAACTGCTAGGCAGTTGTTAGGTGTGAGATTTGGTTTCAACAAGATGGTTGTCCCGCTCACAATGTTGGCCCTGTTAGGGAATATCTTGATAATGTATTTCCTAATCGGGTTATAAGTACACGGGGAACTATTTTATGGCCAGCTCGATCACCCGATCTTGCTCCTAATGACTTCTATCTGTGGAGTTATATCAAAAATAAAGTTTACGGGCATGAAAGGGCTAATAATTTGGAAGAACTTCGGATTAAAATTGAAGAAGCTTTTCAAACGCATTTTTAGAATAATAGTAGATCAGAGACAAAAATAATAGTAGATTCTAGAATTTTTATAAAAAATAGTAGATTACAAAAAAACTGTTATTAATAAAAAACTGAGAAAAAATTAATAAATATTTTAATCTTTCAACTCATCCTAAACTTTATAAATTGTTTCGCTTTAGTTCAAAACCATAAAAAGGATAAGAGTAATGCGACCCACGTTCGTTTTAAAACATCTCTTGCTGGTGAATAGCGGGAGCTTTTAATCCCATTAGAAATTTCCTGTGTGATGGAAAAAGGAAACAAGTGTTCTGAACTAATAGCTGTGGTTTTGGAACGAACTCTGCTGGGTCTGATGGTCTCCGACGATTTAGACACAGAGTTTGACGTTTTATCGAGCTGTTTGTGGTATCTATTGCTGTGCTAGACTTTCACTCAAAGAAAAATATAATAGTAGATTTTCACTTAAGAATAGTAGACGTGAGTAAAAAATAGTAGATCTACTAATAAAATAGTAGACCTGGCAAAACTGGTGATGATCGCAAGCCTGACTATTGGTTGCTTCACTGATAGGTGTGCGGTGTCCCTGCATGTACGTACACTGGCAAATTGGACTTCTTCCGGCCTATGTTCGCAGTAGCTTGAAGCGGTCTGTATATTTAAACGAAGTTAACATTAAGACCTGACAAAATCATAATAATTAAACATAAGATTAATTTAGGAGTCCATATAATCATAACACAAATGCAAAACTAAAACAAAAATTTCCGTTCTTGTGCTACTGAACGAAATAACTTACTCTAATATTCGGAAATAAAATTAGAAAACATACTAAATTTTTGGTTATTGTAAGTTACTAAAAAGCTAGTTTTTTTCTTAAATATGTCCAAAACAACTGCTAATCACCTTGTAAAACGGCAATATAATAAATTTTGGTACGAGATGAAGTAGAGTAAGAATTTTTGGTGTGGGAAGAACTTTGACTTTGTCCAGCTCCTTATAGTCGTCCGGCTTAGGTCGTTAATTGTTCATTTTGTGCAGAAAGCATGAAATTTGGCACACTTATTCTTTAAACAATTCTTTAAAATTTTGGTCGAGGAAATCGATGTTCGGATGTATAGGAGCCAAGATGGCGGCGATTTTTTCAAAATAGACGTCTATTTTCTAAAAAAATTGTAGGTTCGCCATGAAAACAAGATTACACTCGTATCCGTATAATTCGATAGAGAGGAATTGAAAATAATGGTTACATTGACGTCGGACCTTTATCGTCCTTTAAAAAAATGCATTTTGAGAATTTTTTTATAATTTATTAAGCCGCGATTGGCTTTTGTTGTAATTTTATTATTTAGAAAAAACATCAAAATAACTCTTCTAATTGACTTTTGGCTTACAGGGTGGTTGTTTTAGTTATATCAGGCCAGTCAAAGTAAGATTTTGTAAAAAAGCTACATTATCATCTGTATCTTTTTTAGTTTTTGAGGAAAAAATGTCAAATTTGGTACAATTATTATAATTCTCAAGGTCAAATGATATTCTAAAAAAAAATAGATAGGTGGCGCTGCGGACAACGTGGCACCCAAATTTCTGATTTTAAATTTGATTAATAATCGATTATGTATAGCTGCAGTATGTAGATTTTTATAAATATAATAAGTTCAATATGGTCATTGGTCGCCTAAATTTTTTTTGAGTGTGTAAAAAAACGGTTTTTTTTAACGTTTTCTTCAATTCTTTCTAGCGACCAAAAATTTGACTGGATATACACGCTGATCACTTCTGATGAATTAGAAGGCCCCAACAAATCGATTCAGATATAAAATTCTAAATTCTATCGGGTCGTTTTTACGCTATAGACCAGTAAAGTTGACCTAACATGTGTTTAGTCACCCCGAATAGTACTCTAATGTAAACGCTCAAACAGAAAAACACGCTTTTGGGTACTTGTTCGAATTAAAAATTTTAGTTGGTAAGGTAGCATTAACAATTCGTAACAAATTGGAAAATTCTACTTTAAAAAGTAAAAAAAAAACCAGATGATAATATGGCTTTTTTTAAATCTTACTAAACCAATCACCCTGTAAGCAAAAAGTCACTTAGGAGGGATTTGTTGATGTCATATTAAAATTATAAAACAAAATCTGTCACCGTTTTCAGAATTATAAAACATTTTAAAAAAAGGCTCTGGAAAATTATTCTTTCTAATTCATAAGAAGTCATCAACGTGTATATCCAGCCAAATTTTTGGTCGCTAGGGAGAATTGAAGAAAACGTTGATAAACTCGTTTTTTTACATACTCAAAAAAAAATTTTGCCGATCATATTTAACTATACATAATCAATTATTTTATAAAATATGCATGTCTTATCTAAGCTATTAAAAAAATATGAACTTTTATCAAATTTAAAACCGGAAATTTGGGTGCCATGTCAATTTTTTTTAGAATATCAGTTGACCTTGACAATTGTAATAATCGTACCAAATTTGACATTTTTTCCTCAAAAACTAAAAAAGATACGGATGATAATGTAGCTTTAAAACCTCGGAAAACGTCAAATGTACCAACGTGGGCATGACATTTATTTTGACATTTACCATATACAGGCGGCAGGTAAAAATAAATTTAAATGAAAGACCTTTAATATTATTTAAAATTCTGATAGATGTTTTCTCCTTCTGTCCCAGTACCTTTTTTACTACGCAAAGGTTTCAGTGGTCTAAGTGCAACCAATTTTTTATCATGACTTTTTTGATAAAATACATTAAAAGAACGTCTATTTTAGCACATACCTTCGTCCTCCCACTGATATTATACTGTCCGAGTTCACCATTGGCAATCTTAATTATGGCATCTACTTTGATCATGTATTTTCCAATATTTTCGCAGCCCGCTTCTTTCCCGTCTACCCAACATATTTTATCGCTTCTTATCGTTTTCGTATCTCCTTCTGTCCCGATGCCTTTTTTTACCACTTGTCCATCTTGAAGTATTCCCTTATCTTTTATATTTTTCACTTCTTCTAGGACTTTCATCCCTTTGTCGTGCCCTAACAAAAAAGAATGTAAAGGATGATTTATTATACAGGGTGTAGAAGGTATGAGTGTAAATATTTTAATGGGTGAAGAAATTTAAAAAATACGTAAGAAATAAACTTCCTTATAATTTTGGGGTCATAACTTCTTGGCTTCCAAGATATTTACTTTTGAACGTTCGAAGAGTTCGAGGAGGAGAACGATCCATTGTTTTTTTTTTAACTGACAGGTTATGGAGATACAGACTGTCAAAAGAACCTCTGCAATGGGTGAAAAAAAGGCATTTTTATTATTTTAATTTCTAGAATAAAAACCTCAAGATTTATAAAAATACCAGGATTAGCGTACTTTAATACCAGAAAATCATTCAAAGCGCCCTTTTACTTTAAAAGTTTTAAAAATTAGTACCAAAAAAAACAGTATTTTTTTAAAATTTTTACACAAATTAGTTTTTGTTAATTGATTTTTTGGGCTCAGCCATTACCCTTATTATGATGTGACTCTATAGTTTTTTCTATGACGTCCTGTATCTCGAAAACAAAAGACTTTTAATCAGGAGGTTCGATTGGGGGGGGGCAATTGCCCCCCCTGGTTATTCGCTCGCAAAAAAAACATGAATTTGACCTGGTCCCACTAAACCATTAATTTAGTGATTTGTTTTGTTTTTTATGTTTATTTTAGTTATTTTTTGATGATGAGTATTTGAGTTATTGGCATCAATAGTGTTTTTTTTACATTCAAATTTTTTTTTGAAGTTAGGTATGCCCCCCCCCCCAAGGGAAATGTGAAATGACGCCTCTGCTTTTGACCCCCATATTTAAGACTTTTTTTTGTTGATTCCAATATCACCTTTTTGAAACATTTGCACTCATACCTTTACTCACCCTGTATTGTGACACTGACCACTTTTGAACCCTAACATTATTTCAACCCTAGAAAAGTTTAATATCAGCTTAAAGGCGATACCACGACCATGGAAGTCTAGCACTTTTTCGATTTTTTTATCTAAATTACATTACAACTAATTTAGTGTGCGGGATATTTTTAGGGACATTTTGGAACGCTTATTTGACACTTCATAGTGGTCATAGGAATTACTGCGTCTGCTCAATAGTTCAATGTCATTCCGTTGTGGTAACTAACCACTATCACTGCCGTAAGCTACGAATCCCTGTTAATTTTAGACAGTGGCGGCTTTAGAGGGGGGCGCGCGCCCTCCCCCCCAACGGTTTAGAATCGAAGAAGGTGTGGCGGTTTATCGACATCTATTTTCTATTGGGCCAAAATTTTATTTAAGACTTTCTTTGTATTGCCTGGATACAAAAACGAAGACTTTTGAACAAATTTCTACGGTCATCAAAACATCTAGCGTACTATATGTATCAGCTCTTAGACTATTAGTGCTACCATACGACACCGGCGCGCGCCGGCTTCCTTTGCACTTTGAACTATTGAACTATCTTGTTCTTTCATATATCACGCTCTTTATCAAAACAGAGAACATGCTCTATGAAAGAAAAAGAAGACAATCTTTTTAATACGTACTGACTACGATGTGAAAACATACTATTTGATTGGTACGGCGACTTTGTCAGAAAACTTCTTTAAAACGTTTTTATTAATCCTGCAATATGAATAAGAAAGAGCCAAGTAAAGAAAGGACACATATTAATTACATTTTGAAGAAGATTCCTCCATGATAATCATCGTTTGTTCTATTGGGCATTGACAAAATAAGATGGTCTATATCATATTGAGGAACACTCATCCCAATCCTTCGTACGACATGCCAGAGTTCATCTAAGTTTCCAGGGGGACGTGGTAATCGACTAAGATCTGCTGGCCATTCCAAAGTCCTTATGCCAAGTCCATGTAAGAAGTCCATGGTTTCACGAGCAATATGCGGTCTGGCATTATCTTGTTGAAAGATCGCATTTGGGATAGTTTGTAGGTAGGGATGTAAAACTGGCTGCAGCACTTCATCGATATATCGCCGAGCAGTGAGATTGCCGTTGATGAGGACTAGGGGTGATCTGCTTCCTAAACATATAGCACCCCATACCATGATACTTTGCTGTCTTGCTGTATCACGTTCAACAGCAAAGTCTACATTTCGTCTCTCACCTCGAAATCGCCTAACCCTCAAGCGTCCATCATAGCCGCCTAAACAAAATCTGGATTCGTCGCTGAAGCTTATGGTATTCCATTCGTCATTCCAGTTTTGCCGAGCTCTGCACTACTTCAAGCGGCGAGCCTTAAGTTGTGGGGTTAAAGTTAGCACGAAAATCGGACGGTAAGCCCTCAGTTCCATACCAAGCAATCTTCGATTAACTATCATCCTTGAAAACATTCGTCCTGTAGCTGCAACTAGAACATCTCTTATTTGGCGTATACTGTCCCTTCGATTTCTGAGATCAAGAAGTCTGAGATGCCGTAAATCACGACCTTGTAATAATCTAGAGCGTCCAGAACCCGCACGACGTCTATAAGTCTCATCATTGGACCACCTTCTCCAAACTCTTAACACTGTTGATGGATTGGCATTAACCCTTCTGGCAATTTCCCGTAAACCAAACCCAGCCTCTTTCATACCCACGATGTGTCCTTTCTCGAAGTCGTTTAAATGCTGAAATTGTTGGCGACCGCGAAGTCTTGGCATTTTTAATTTTTAAGTAAACTGTAAGCAATCCAAAAAGACCAAAAGCTACGAGAAAACTGATTTAAAATTTTCAGAAAAGGTCTCTTATGTGTTGTTTGTTTTTGAAAATAAATAAAAAAAATCTGTGAAAAAAGGAAAGATTAAAAGACAAAACATTTATCAAATATTTCTTTTGAGATAAGGTATACACAAAAATAATTTTCATTCAAATAATTATCCATATACATGGCGTTGCATTTTTTTGTTCTTCAGTATATTATTCCTTTCGCGCCTTGCCAGTGCTAATTATTATAAAGCTGCCCCAGTCATTAAGCTTAAATTCATGAATATGTTCCCTTTTAAAAATTGGTAATTTAAAAAAAAAAAAAAAATTTTGGTCGTTTAGAATAATTTTTTTTTTATACTTACGCTATATATAAATTTGACTTTCAGGGGAGAGGAAAGTTAATTGAAACCGATGCGCCTCCCCCCAAGACCGAATCCTAAAGCCGCCACTGATATTAGAGAATTTTGGCTCAAGTAATATTAAAAATAATGAAATATTTTCAGGTTCCAAGATAAAAATGATTTATTTTGTGAAATAAAGCTCAATTTTTTATATTTTCACATCTCTAAAAAGTGTGAAAGGTTTTTAATGTGTTCCAAAATTTTAAGCGTTCCAAAAGTCCCTATTAAACTGGCAGACTTATTAGAACTTAATAACTTTTTCCCAAAATAATAGCCATTAGCCAAAATATAGGTAAACAAACCCATAGTTTTGTCGGTAAATGAAAAACAAAATCCACAACTAAAACAGATGATAATAATTTTTATTGTTAGGATTGTATTATATAGATTCTTACAATCCACACAATACATCTAGAATCACACAGTCATTCCAAATCAGCTAATTATTTTTTAGAATGCTAAAAGAAATATTCATAAGCCCTGTATTTTTTTGACCCCCTCCCTGCCTATCCCCCCTATAACGCACCTGAAAACTCAGACCTTGCTTTAAAATTACGTAACGCTTGCTATCACCCCCTCCCCTCTTTAGTTAAATATGTCAAGTAAAAATAGAAATAAAAATTATAGATATTTAAGAAACACACTGTTTATTTCATAATAATAATATTTCGGATTGGGCATTAAATCACCCAACCCGAAACATTCTCTTTACCCATTTGTAACGCTTAATAACTCTTCCGCTGACCCCCGCCTTTCCTAAAGCGTTACGTAATTCACGCGTTTTGTGTAATTTGACAAAAAAACATGAACTAATAAAAAATGTTTATGCTATGCTAATATGCTACTTAGTTAACCGAAACGTTTTTTTTTTATCGGTCGGTGTAATCAGAGAATTTTTAAGTTAAAACAAAACATTTGGAAATTTTTTTGTCCCGTCAGTAACTACACCTCACATAAACTTATCTTGAAAAGTGCAGAATATTAAATGCTTATTTTTTGCATAAATAATTTTTTTTTTTAATGAGTACTAAAATATGAATATTATAGGTAGTACTTAAAATTTAGTATAAAAGGGTAAAATATGGATTTATCTGCAACGTTTCGGTCCTTGATCGGAAAAAAAAGATGACGTCTGATTTAATTTAAGCACTAGATCTGCTTGCTGCAAAAGAAAACAATGTGTGGCGCAAAAAAAAAAGAAATCGAAAAAAAAACATTAAAATAATTCTTATAAAAACATTCCATTATACAGAAAAAAAGTAAAATACATCAGTGTAAAGGTTTATAAGAAAATTATCTTTGGCTTAAAAGGTGTTGTTTTCTTAATTATTGTTTAGTTAATTTACCTAGAAAATTGTCCAACACACACACCCCATACGTGTTCATATCTCTAACGACCAATTTCGCAGAATTTTCCACCAAATCCAACCATCCTTCGTTTTCTATGTTATGCCTAACCGAATATTCATCGTTTAATGAAACTTCGGAAAAATGTTTGATAGTTGCCTTTGTATTGGGGCTCTTAGGCACTTGACTTATGTTGTGATTGCGGTAAGGTTTTTCTTCGAAATTGTTGTTCAGAGATTCGCTTGCTGAACTTAGGATTTCGTTTTCCGAACTTCCTTCTGTAGTGTATGGCATTGTAGTGTGTGTATGTTCATACCTAAAAATAATCCAATAATATAAATAGTTAAGAGTGGCGATATTTTAGAAATAGAATATAAGTATCCCACTTAATGGTGAAAATTACAATTTTCTGTAAAGAATCTACCTTGACACTGATTGAAAGGCAATGCACAGTATTAACCAGTAGGTCTAGAACCATAAAATTTTGCACAGGAGTTTCTTATATAACATAGGTGAGAACAGAAACGATTTTTGAAAATTCATCTCCTAGGGGCAAGGAGTATATTCGAGGATGAAAGTTTGCCTAGAATTTCTTCATTTTCCAAGTTACAAATAGATGTTGCTGATGGCATTAATGGAAAATACACGGCACAGTAGTAGTAGTAGAGGGGATGCCCGTGGGTTTGGCAATTAGGCCGCTTCATGGGCCCTTTCTGCCAAAACGAGCAAGCGGAAATTTTGCATGGGTGTAGGGTACCACTGGAAAAGCTTAACTATAGATCTGCACCAACCTCACCCCCTTAACTTCGGCGGCATCTTGAATCAAAGGGTTAAATCGGTTTTTCGCTCATGACTTTTGTTAACTTTGCACTAGAAAAAAAATCAAAAAATCATTTTGTAGGAAAGACAATACCTACAAAACAACGCCGTTCAAAATTATAGTAACTTTATTGTTTATCCTCCGAATTCCATTATTTAAACAAAATGAACATAATGATATCAGTTTTTTCGCTATTTCTAATTTCCTGTTACTCTGATTGAAAAAATTTTTCAACGAACATTGTAGAGCAGAAAATTATCTAGATCTTATGTTCGAACATACACCGCGCCAAATGTTCAACAAGCTTCAACGATTCTGCGGTCCCTCTGTACACGATTTAAAAATCGCTGGAGGACGAGGATTTGTTATAATATCTCTACCTTTTTACCGTTTTTCGTCATTTGTTTACATAAGCCTTATTTAAAGCTCTAATGATGTGTAGAATATGGCACGTGATAATGTTTACAAAATAATATGTATTTAAAAAAAATATTTCAAAACTTCTTCATTTTTTTTCTTATGATTCTAGCCCGTTTTGACAAATATTAAGTGAACTACGTCAGCGTCATCCAGAAAACGGATAAAACACCTCCATTAACTTAGCGACCCCACCTCAAAAAAATCAAAATTTAGTCACACCATAATTATGTGCTAATTTCGTCCCCAATCTAAAAATTTTGTGCTCCTCGGGTTTCTGAGAAAATCAAAAAAGAAAATAGGGTAGCTAGATTAATATTAACTTAACAACCCCACCAGAATATATGGCGTCAAACTAAAAATTTTTGGTTTTAAAATTATGTTTTTTAAAAAATAAGGGTGGGGTAGCTAGGTTAATATTACCTTAGCGATCCCACATGTTTAGGTAGGTATTATCTGCATATTATGTGCTAATTTCGTCCATGATCAGGACATTTTGTACTCATCTGATTTCCGAGAAAATCAAAAATGAATGTGGGTTAGCTAGATTAATATTAAGCTAACTACCCCACTAAAAAACTGCACTGTAAACAAAAAATTCGGATTTTTCTTGTACATATTCATGGAGCACATGATATTGTAATAATATATTTTTACTTTACTACAGATTCCGAATGCTAGGTTATTACAAATGATGTAATATCGTTTTTATTGATTTTCTCGGAAACCAGACAAGTACAAAATTTTCTGATCATGGAGAAAATTAGCACATAATTTGCAGATAATACTGGTTTTTGAAATTTTTAAATTCCGTGATATCTTAACATGTGTGGTCGCTAAGTTAATATTAACCTAGCTACCCCACCCTTTGTAAACAAATCAATCAATTTTTAAATCGCGTTTTTCGTGATTTGTTTGCGCAGAGCGACTGCAGAATCGTTGAAGTTTGTTGAACATTTGGCACGGTGTACAACAAAAAGAATTATACTTCGATTGGGCACATCCTATTAGATACACCAGGTAGTGATACTTCGTAGCACGTCATACGCAAGTTTTAGAGATAAGAAAAACATACCGCCATGGCAGCCGGCCTGATCTTTGGTAGGTACTTCAGTATACTTCTTGCGCTGTCATGCGACTAGTTACGGTATCGCGCGCGCGAATTGTGAAAATACGCTTTTAAAGAAATGTAACAAAAGAAAACGTGAAAAGCAAATGGATTACCTAAAGAAGTTTTCAAACAATGGAGTGAGACAAATATTATGCTTCTGGCTAATATTTTTTGGCATGGGTTTGTTTATTCTGTAAACACACATTTGTTTTTATTACGCATAAAACTTAAACCCTGCATAGTTTCTGACTTATGCCCGCTAAATTAGTCTCAATAAAAAACTCCAAATGTTTACTTACTAGCACGTCGTTTTTCATATATTATACATATGTGACGACGAATCTGACAGAACGAATAAAATGCCGAAAAAACTTAACAAAAGAAAACGTGAAAAGCAAATGGATTACCCAAAGAAGAAAATGAGGAAACTGGGAAAGGCAGGGAAAAGGAAGCGTCGTGATTCAAGTAAGTAAGGCGCATTGTCAGTTTTAAACAGTGGAGTGAGACAAATATTAGGCTATTGGCTAATATTTTAAGGCATGGGTTTGTTTATTCTGTAAACACACATTTGTTTTTATGACTCATAGAAACTTAAACCCTGCATAGTTTTTGACTTATGCGCGCCATATTAGTCTCAATTAAAAAAAACCCATGCTCCCGATGTATGGTTTACTTTACCGGGTGTCCAATTCTCTAAGAAGATTATAATATGTTTACTTAAAAAAGTAATATTAGCACATAGTTTTTCATATTATTATATGTGACGACGAATCTGACAGTTCCTCAACTGATCAGACACTAGTAGTTCCTCGAACTCTAGCATAGAGAGGCACCCCTTAGAAAGTATATTAGGGGGGACAGATGATAGTACACTGAGTCCAGATATATCAGCAGAGCTAGCTTGCAGATGGAAGAAGCATCTTTCTATGGGAATATATAGATAAGGAAACTCAATCTCCTCGAAAAACACAAAATTCCCGGAAAAATTGCCAAATTCTTCAAGGACCCAAATTAAATCCAGGATGCTAGCATCCACAGAGCAAAAAAGAGACACGTAACTCTTGAAATTGTAAACCATTTTGGGAAAAGGTTTGACAGCCTTAGAGTGGGTTTTCTCTAATTTGGCCTAAACAAAAAAGGGAGAGACGAAGCACTTGATGAAGATCTTTTGGGTCTTGCCGAATCGGCGCAGTTGTTTTGCATTGGCCACAATATTGTTTCATGCAAAAATATAATAAATTGCTACTGTGCAAAATCCAGATCTTTTCTTGTTCAGCGAAGGTTTTGCCGAAAATTGCAAAAATGCAAAACGCGCCGAGAGGAAATATTAGAGCTAAACAGTGAACGAACGTATTCCTGTCGGAAAATTTTTCAGAAGAATGGAATCAAATAACTCAAAATAAATTAGCTTTGAGTTGGACAAAAGGTTACAAAATTCCCTTTTTGGACAAACCTTTTCTCACCCCCAAAACCTCAAAATTTATCAAAAATGAGTTAAAAATTTATTCGAAAATTTATAAGTAGGAGCAGTTAAAACTGTTAATATTTGTCAAGATCAGTTTTTCTTAAGCTATTTTTTAGGACAGTACGATAACAGGGGATTTTAGGTTTATCTTTAATCCTAGAAACCTACATAAAGTTCTTTCGCCCACCTCATTTTCAAATGAAAGATATTAGAGAATTACTAAAAACTGCTTCCTTGCGACATTAGATCTTCATCTTAAGATGCATATTTTTTAGTTCCAATGTTTGATGAATATAAAAAATATTTAAGATTTTCTTTTCAAAACAAAAGTTGAATTCCAATGTTTATCATTCGGTCTAGCCACTGCACTTTTTTGTTCCACCCTTTCAGGCCTGTTTCTCTTATCTAAAAGATTAGGTTTTTTATTAACAATTAAAAAACCATACACAACCGACTCAAGATATATAATTTTTAGCATTTATCCTTAATGCAAAAAAGATGTGGATATATATCGCACAAAAAAGAATAACAAAAATAAAAACAGCCATTAAGATTATTCAAAGAAAAAAAATAGAATAACAATTAAAGAGGTTTTGCAAATTATAGGAAGGCTAGCCTCGGTTTGTATAGAGTACGGCTTGTTGTACGTAAAAACCCTTGAGCGAGAAAAATATCGTGCCTTAAAGGCTAACAGGAACAACTATAACAAAAAGATGCTTGTTAGGTTCTTAGTTAAAAATGAACTTGAGTGGTGGTTAAAGCACATAGTATTTTACAGCCTAATTATAACATTAAAATTTTCTCCGATTCATACAAATCGGGATGGAGGCGTGTTGCAATGGAAAGGAAACAAAAGGGGGTTTTTTGGCAACAAGGTGAACAGGAGAAACACATAAACATTCTTGAAATGAAGGCAGCTTTTTATGGCTTAACAATCTTTGTACAAGACTTTAAAAAATTGTCATATTTTACTAAGAATTGATTGCTATTGGGAGAATGATGTGGCAGTGAGCTTAGGTATATTTTTTTGTATTTGCCACGTACATAAATACGTTGGATAATCATATAGCGGACAAGAAATCTGATATAAAAATGGTATATTTATTGGCAAGCTACCTGAACAAAAGGTGGATGCATTCACAATGAAGTAGAAAAACCTTAATTCTTATATATTTCCTCCTTCCTCACTGTTTCCAAAAATGTAAAAAAAAGAGAAAAAATGTATGGTATGGTATCCAAAATTAGAATCCGTGATTCGCTTAAAAGTTATCGTTTTAAATCCGAAACGTGATTTAATCTTATCCTCGTTTAGGTAACCCCACCCACTATGAAAGAATCTTTCCCCTGGGAATAACAATCTTATCAAGGAGGCCTATAGTAAAAGGGGCGTTTGGGAGGATGCAATTTATTTTTTCCAAATGATGGAAGTTTTGCGACAATAATATTGAGACCATCTTGCAGCCTAATGTAAATCAAGTTGTATCCGTTGTAGAAACAGAATCTCAAAATACTGGGAAATATTGAACTCTTAACACACATAGGTCTGCCTTAGATTTAATTTGCGAGCAGAAAAATTAGAAATGGGAGATAGGTTTATGAGACGCATTTTTAAGCTGCGCCCTCAGTTTCCGAAATATAAACTTGGTATCCGGAACCAGTGTTACCTTACATAGGTAGGTAGGTACCCTTTGGTAAATTTAACATTTGGGTTATTAACTATAAAAATGGTACTTCTTTTAACTCTTTGTTCTGCTCAAAGAGTTAAGACATTTTCTATAAGTTAAGTAACATCAAGGCTAACGAAGAGGGCATAGAAATAATTCTTAAAGATATTTTTAAAATATCTACCCAGAAGAATTCAGCCTTGGCTTAAGTACCCTGTTTCAAAGAAAATTTAAAGTTCTATTTGTGTTTTACCATTATATATTGCATATAGAAAACAAAACTATTTCGATAAACAGAGGATACACTTATTTTAACAATTAAAAAGCCTCATAAGCCCGCTACATCCCAAAACATTAGCAGGTGGTTTTAAAAAGGTCTAAAAAAAAACGTAGAAATAGAATCAAATTTTAAAGGACATAGCACAGGACATGGGGTGTCTTCCGCAGCATTAAGGGTTGGTGCATCAATTAAAAGTATTAGAAAGGCTGCGGGTTGTTCCGAAAAAAGGAAAATGTTCAATCGATTTTATAATAAACCTTTAATTTCAAAAGATTTCTTAGCTAATTATATTAAGAAATATATTTTAAACACATTTAAATTTTAAACCTTGTGGTTTCCTTATTATTATTTAACATTTTAATTAATATCGCCATATTCTCTAAACAACTACCTGGTGTATTTAATAGGATGTGCCCAATTGAAGTATAATTAAGGATTAAACGACTTACCTGCAAGAAAGTTCAATCCAAATTATATGAGATTGGTCACATCCTATTAGACGCCCTCCCATTTAGATATTCATGTATTTTTTATGCAATTTACTTAAGTACTAGTCAACCCGCCCTTGGCGCGGCGATCTTAGTATTTCAGGAAAGCTTTAGAAGTATACTGAAGTACCTAGCAGAGATCAGGCCGGCTCCCATGGCGGTATGTTTTTCTTATCTCTAAAACTTGCGTATGACGTGCTACGAAGTATCACTTCCTAGTGTATCTAATAGGATGTGACCAATCTCGTATAATTTGGATTGAACTTCCTTACAGGTAAGTCGTTTAATCCTTAATTATTTTAAGAAAAAAAATGTGCGAAAAAAATTTTCTGCTCTACATTGTTTGTTGGCAATTTTTTTTAATCAGAGTAACAGGAAATTAGAAATAGTGAAAAAACTGATATCATTATGCTTATTTTGTTTAAATATTGGAATTCTGAGAATGAACAAAAAACTTAATATAATTTTGAAAGGAGTCGTTTTGTAGGTATTGTTTTTCCCTACAAAATACTTTTTTGATTTTTTTACTAGTGCAAAATGAACAGAAGTTATGAGCGAAAAACCGATTTAACCCTTTGATTCAAGATGGCGCCGAAGTTAAGGGGGTGAGAATGGTGCAAATCTATAGTTAAGCTTTCCCAGTGGTACCCTACACCCATGCAAAATTTCAGCTTGCTCGCTTTTAGTTCCCAGAAAAGCATTGTGAAAAGTACAATATGCCTGGACTACCCGGGCCTTCCTGTCTTCTTCACGAAGATCAGTAGGTCGAAGTAAATACAGCTCTTCCTCCTCTATCGTCAGGCGACCCCACGTCAGCTGCCTTAATCTGGGGTCGTATTTTCGAAACCATACGAAATTATTCGCATGCGACTACTTCCGTCTCTTCCTATACCGTATAGAAAAGGAGGCAAAAGACATGCCGATATGCTGATTCATGGGTAGTACGTGAAAGAATAACCGGTTTTTCATGCGAAACAACACGAATGCCCTCCACTCACTCGTGCAATATTGCCCTAAACCAGTCGAATTCGAACGCGGTCCACACATACCGGCTTATCTTTCGTCTCTCATTACACACGGTATAGAAAGAGACTGACATAAAAATTGTTGATTATTCAGTACACGTATGCGGATATTTTCGTATGGATTCGAAAATCAGACCCCAGGCCTGTGCGACATTCTCCTGCAGGAGTCCGTTCAGCCGATTGTTTCCCGTCAGCATTCCTATTTCCTTTTCCTTTCGAGTTTTGCTTTGGAGCCGTTTAGTCCTGGCTGCATCCGGGTCATTCACGAATATTGTTGTGTCACTGTTTGCACCCTGGATCTTGCCTCCAGGACGATCTGAGTTCATTGTGTGCCCATTAATTAAGCTAACTTTGAACCTGTTTCCTTGTCATTCCCAGAAGAGGTTCCGGTCCGATACATTGGGTTCTGGCCCCTACTCTGGCCAACTCGTCCGCCAGCTTAGTCAAGCTACACCCCCCTCAACGAAACTCAATTTGGATATTGTAAAAATTATGTACTAATTTAGTCCCCTTTTAAAAAATTTTGTACTTAGTGAATAACAGAGTTATTTGCACTTAAAAGGGGGGGGTGTAACTTGGCGCTAAGCTGAACCCCCCCCCATGCTTAGGAGATAGATTTAATGAAAGTTGATGCCATAATTTTTTACTAATTATATACTCTTAAGGAAGGGTACTTTTAGTTTACAAAAACCATCGATTCCTAAGATTTTTGTTTGTTTGTTATGGGGTGTGTAGCTTGATATCAAGGTACACCCCCTCTGCTTAGGAAAGAGATTCGACCAAAAGTGACTATGCCAGAATTTGGTACTAATTATGTACTAAAAATTGCCTACTCTCAAGATAACTTCACTTTTTGTTGTTTTTATGGGGTGTGTAGCTTGATATGAAGGCACACCCAACTGTATCTAGGAGAGATTTGAAAAAACATAATTAGGCCATAATTTGCTACTAATTTCGTCCCCTTCTAAAAAATTGCCTACTCTCAAGATAACTTAATTTTCTTTTGTTTTTATGTGGTGTGTAGCTTGATATCAAGGCACACCCCCCTCTGCCTAGGAAAGAGATTTCAAAAAAACCAAAATTTCGACCCCTTCTAGAAAATTGCCTACTCTTAAGATAACTTACTTCTTTTTATGGGATGATAGCTTGATATCAAGGCACTCTCCCCTCTGCTTAACAATTAGATTTGAAAACAAACAATTATGCCATAATTTGCTACTAATTATGTACTAATTTCGTCCTCTTCTAAAAAATTGCCTTGATATCAAGCTACACACCCCATATAAACAAAAAAAATGAAGTTATCTTGAGAGTAAGCAATTTTTTAGAAGACGAAACTACTACATAAATAGTACCAAATTCTGGTATAATCACTTTTGGTTGAATCTCTTTCCTAAGTAGAGGGGTTGTACCTTGATATCACACCATAACAAACAAACAAAAATCTTAGGAACCGATGGTTTTTGTAAACTAAAAGTACCCTTCTTTAAGAGTTCATAATTAGTGTGGTGGGTGTAGCTTGACTGAGCTTCGTCCGCCTTCTCGTTCTCTAGTATCTTCTTATGACCCGGGGCCCACACAATGTCTGCAGTGCGTCAGCGCACTCTTCCATAAGGCTGCTGACTATTCTGGGTGCACGACACATATCCACTTTTAAAGAATAATAGAAATTAGTTTGAAATAACATAAAAATGAAATGTTTAATTTCAAACACAAACTTTTAAGTTAATTTTCCTAGACTTTTTGCACTGCTAACTTAACCGTAGGCTAGAAATGCAATCTACTATATGTTAAACAAGAATTCTAGTCGCTTTTAGGTGGTACAAGAGCTCTTATCCGAGAAAATATTATATGTTCTTTGGCCACTAAAAAACTACCCCCAAGATGTGAAATTTCGAAACTTTTGAAAAAGCCAATATTTTATCAGAGACAAAGTAAAAGTAACGAGAAATAAACTAAACCTAAACTATCACTTGGAAAGATATTAATATATAAAAATAGTAAACACATTAAAATTTACATAACATAAAATCAACAACTGCAATTAAAATTATAATTATAATTACTAGGGACATCAAAATATCACATGGTACAGGATTTAAGCTGAGATTTAAAAATGTTTTGATTATCAAAACAGTCCAACCTGTCAGAATACTGATTAGCAAACCTAGGCGACCTTGACAAAAAGGAATTATAACCGTAGTTAGTACGATGGTGTCTAATTTGGAAAGGCTGATTAAACCTTGTTTGTCTAGAAGGGACATGAATATTGATTTTTGCCAGCAGTTCCGGACTAAAGCTACATGAGTGCAGTAGATTATAGAATATGGTAAGATCCCTTTGCATGCGTCTGATCTGGAGAGTAGTAATATTAAGAGAACTTTCGACCAGTGAGTAATTGATATCTCCAACTTCATGGTGTTCCTTGAATGAAATAAATCTTAAGAATTTATGTTGAACTCTCTCAATAGCCTGGATATGGACATTCTAGTGGGGGACCATAAACAAGAACAGGAATCTAAATGAGGCCTCACAAGTGAACAGAATAATATTTTGATAGATGCTATATTAAGGAAATCTTTTGCACAACGCTTTATAAAACCTAGCATTTGAAGTGATTTTGATATTGCCGTTGATATATGGGGTAAGTTAGAATCAAGGACTACCCCTAGATCTTTAATTTGTAGTCTTGTCCTGTGGGATTTCTGTTATGACTAAAGAACATTAGATGACACTTTTTAACATTAATTTCCATTCCATTAATTTCACACCAGTTGCTGAGACGATATAAGTCAGCTTGCAATTTAATGCAATCTGGAATATTCTTAATTCTCATATATAATTTTAAGTCGTCTGCAAACATTAGGAAGAAGGCAAAGACAAAACATGATGCAATATCATTCACATATGAATTAAAAAGAAGAGGGCCCAGTTGTCAACCCTGGGGTACACCGGATGGTACTTGAATTCCTATTGATTGGAAGCCCTGAATACGAACTATCTGTTTTCTTTTTCCCAGACTCTGCAATTTACTAATTAAAACTCTATGGTTAACCCGATCAAACGCCTTCCTAACTTGATAACCCTCCTCTAAGGATTCTAAGAGATAGTAAATGTTAAAAGGTTGTTAAAGGTTGCTGATCGATAAAACAGCCTTTCAAACTAGCAGACAAGTGATCACAAACAAGGCTCTCAAATACTTTAGGGATTGAACTTAAAATACTGATGGGCCGATAGTTACTAACCTGTGAATTATCTCCAGATTTCAATATGGGAGTAATAAAGCTTGTTTTCCAATAGGATGGGAATGGCCCGATTTTTAAAGAGAGGTTAAAGATAAGGAAAAGAGGTCTAGAGAACAGAAAGCTACAATGCTTTATAAGTGATGGTGGGAGACCATCAGGGTCTGGTCCCCCTTTTTCATAAATAGACGAGATAGGTATGTTATACTCTGACAGATTAATATCCCAGAATGTCCCAGAAGGCAGAGTGTCCTGTAAAACACAGTCTTTATCACTATAAGTTTTGGAAAAATATTCAGCAAACAAATTAGCAATCCCAACTCCCAAAGAACTTGTAATATCATAACGCATTACAGAGGGTATGTTGCTTTTGGTTTTTCTACTTTTAAGAAATTTCCAGAAATTTTTAACATTATCCCTAAGAGACGATTCCATTAAAGAAACATAATTTTGATAAAATTGGTTTTTTAGGTGTTTACAGTGAGCCCGTGCTAAAGAAAACTTGTTATAATCATCTAATGATCTAGTTCTACGGTACTTTTTATGCAATTTCTTTTTTTCAATTAGTTTGTTTTAGTTCTGGAGAAAACCAAATGGGAATTTTTTTTGCTGAATACTATTATACTTGGATTTTATATCCATTTTATTATCATAGGCCTGTAGCCCAAAGTAGAGCTTTATCTCACGATCGCCTCTTCTAATATCTTGTAAAAAATAAATAAATTTCCAACACAAATTGAGTAATGCGTTTTAAAAGTTATATTAGATGCAAAAAAGTTGAAAACAGAATTATGCATGAAGTATGTATTTGAGACCTTAAAAAGCATGAACACCCTATAAACAAGATATGACGAATTTTTAATGGTTCTTTATTCATCATTGGTTGGACGACTGAATGACTTTTGAGTAACTGTGACGGAAATTATTTAGTGGGCCCCTGACTAACATCAGTTAATTTGTCAACAAAGTTGTTCCGCCAATACAAATTCGATGTTGAATCGAGGGAGAAGAATCTTTATCTAAATACAACGGACTTTGTTTGTTTCCAATACCTCACTGAATAACTTCAGTTGGTTTACCAACACAGTTGCTTAGCAAACACTAATACGATGTTGAATCGACGAAGAAGAAACTTCATCTTAAATACACCGAACTTTTTGATGAGCCATTGACGGGAAAACTGCATTTCTTTGATACTGGATCATACATTATTGGCTCACTGACTATCTTCAGCGGGTGTGCCAATACAGTGGTTTCTTCATCTTAAATACAGCGGACTTTTTGTTGAGCCAGTGAAAACCCTGGACCCATCATATACGCCCAGGTCGATTTTGACTTTTGATTCATGTTTTTGGATCATTTTAGCAGTAATTTATCTTGGGTATACATTGAACACCCGGTCCAAACTATTTTAGTGACCACCGTGTATTTTTGTATTAAAAAGCTTAAAATTTGCATTTTTGTGTGTGTTTCCCTTGTGGAAAAAGGCTAAATCTCAAAAAGTACTTGGCCAATCGAAAAAAGAAAACCATTGTTCGAAAGATAATTTCTTTCTGCGTTTTATGTATCATTTTCTATGTCTATTAAAGATAAGGGTTCTCATGGAAACTGAAATAATCAGGATGGTTACACCAAATTATGTACATTTTCCAAAAAAAATTCGCACATTCAAGCTTTTCTGATTTTATTTATTTTTAGAGATTTTATTCCTCAAGCCAAGATCAACTATATTTAAATCAACATAATTTTCAATATTATACAGGGTGTCCAAAATAACTGCAACTGCAATATGAGTTCTGCATCTGCAATATTAGTTAATAAAAAAAATCTAAATTATTTTGAAAACTTTCTATATATGATTCTCAAGTTTTTATTACCCGTCCTATTAAGTTAATAGTGCCTACAGGACTCACTAAAACTGACGGTAAACCTAGAGAAACAACAACATCGACTCATATTACTCTAAACTACAATTGAATTCAATTTTAAGAATTGTTGGCTCTCTGTTTAAATATTGTTAATTTATTGGTTCTAAAAAGAACGTTTTTTTTTCGTTTACCATCTCTGAGCCTCCTCAAATGTTGTGATTTTTCATTAAAAAATTGGTACTAGAAAGCACTGATAGTCCACCATACAATCAATTGTTTTATGTTGAAATTAAATGAAAATATCTCGGAAACTGTAGCTTTGAAAGATTTGAACCTTATAACAAAATTTTTGGGTAATATTTACAAAAACCAAAATCTAAAAACCGCATATCAATAGCCGCTTTACGTCTAAAGTTATGATTTTTTTTTATATATTTTAACGTTTTTTCACATAACTCGGAATCTAAAGCTCCCACGATTTTGGACTTTATACCAAAATTTGTAGTCCATATTCATAGAAACTTAAATCTGAAAACCGTATATCGCTACTTGCTTTTGTTCAAGTTTTTTTTAAATATTTAATCCCCCTTTTCCCCCCTTCAACCAGCCACCAACCCTGCCCAAAAGTTAATCAGTTCATGGTCAGCCGATAGAATTTTTGTACCGACAGACAACTTTTTTTTTTCGTCGATTAATTGCCATATTGGTATGGTGGACTAAAAAGGTTAATGATCTTTGCGTTCTTGCCACGGACTGCCTAGTACTAACAGAAGTCAACATTTGAGGAGAGTCAGAGATGATGAATGAAACAAAAAAACGTTCTTTTTAGAACCAACAATATTTAAAAAATGTTTTTGTTTGGACCGACATCTCAAGTACCTTTGACAACATTTGACAACTGCCAAATCGAGTTTCTCACCTCTGGTAAAACAATAACTGTCAAAATTGTATAAAGAGCCTTTAGGTACAACCTCCATAAACCTAGCGAGCCCACTTCATAAAATCCAAATTTTAATAATTCCAGAATTATGTGCTTGTTATGTGGTCCATGAAAATATAAAAAGAGATAAAAATTTTTAACTTTTTTAGTTATTTTTTTTTAAATGATGTGGGCTTGCTAGCTTTGTATAAACATAGCAAGCCCAACCTTAAATAAAGATTAAAAATATCCGTTAAATATCTCAGAATTATGTGCTTTTTATGTGCTCCATGAAAATATAAAAAAAGGTAAAATTTCTTAACTTTTATAGCTATTTAAAAAACGAATGTTGTTGGCTCGCTAGCTTTAGATAAACCTAGCAGACCCAACCTTAAATAAAGGTTGACAATATCCCTTAAATATCTCAGAATTACGTGCTTTTTATGTGCTCCCTGGAAATAGAAAAAAACTAAAGATTTTTTACTTTTTTTGTGATTTTTAAAAAAAAATGTAATGGACTTGCTAGCTTTACATACAGGCCCAACATTAAATAAAAGTTGACAATATCCCTTAAATATCTCAGAATTATTGGATTTTTATGTGCTCCATGGAAATAGCAAATAACTAAAAAAGTTAAAAATTATTTTTTTTAATATTTTCATGGAGCACATAAAAAGCACATAATTCTGAGATATTTAACGGATATTTTTAACCTCTATTTACGGTTGGGCTTGCTAGGTTTATATAAAGCTACCGAGCCCACAACATTTTTGTTAAAAAAATAATTAAAAGAGATAGTTTTTTTATATTTTCATGGAGCACATAAAAAGCACATAATTCTGAGATATTTAACGGATATTTTTAACTTTTATTTAAGGTTGGTCTTGCTAGGTTTATATAAATCTAGCAAGCCCACCTTTTTTTTTAATTTTCTCAAAAACTGAAACAGAGCACACAATTTTTTAAAAGTGGACGAAATTAGCACATAGAAAGCACATAACTCCGCAATTATTAAAATTTGGATTTTATGGGGTGGGCTCGCTAGGTTTATGGAGGTGTATGTCTATAACTAAAACAACATATTATGTGTTGGTCTACACTATGGCATAGCTTTTTGGGCCAACTGTAGTCTTTACTTGTTTAGATTTGTTTTTACATTGCAAAAGCATTGTTTGAGATATTTATGTGGAGCACACCTTTAGGGATGATTGCCTCTTTTCAAAAAAAAAAAAAAAACTTACCTTAACTGCATTATATATACAGACCGCTTCAAGCTACTGCGAACATAGGGGGAATCAAGTCCAATTTACTCTCCGTGCCATACGACCAAGGTGGATTCGAAGCACGCTGCAGTGTTATCTTTTGGAAATTCATTTTGTTTTTATTATTTTGTTTTATTTCTGCCTTGCTCGAGAAACAGATGGGTAAGTTCTTAATTGAAATAATACATTTTTAAAACCAAAAATGGATGTCTACGAAGTTGCCGAAAAAGTGCAGATGGTCAAATGGTCAAATCGTCATAACCCAACACACGTTCCATATTGGTCGAGGGAAAATTTGCATTTGTATTTTGACGTAAGAACACAGTATCCCCAAAAACTAAATGTTTGGGGGGGGGGGTATTATAGGGGAACACGTAATTGGGCCATTTTTTATTAACGGCAATGGCAATTTGAATGATCCTAGATACTTGGATCTACTGCAGCAGCACATTATTCCAACTGCTAGGCAGTTGTTAGGTGTAAGATTTGGTGAAACATGGTTTCAACAAGATGGTTGTTCCGCTCACAATGTTGGCCTTGTTAGGGAATATCTTGATAATGTATTTCCTAATCGGGTTATAAGTACACGGGGAACTATTTTATGGCCAGCTCGATCTCCCGATCTTGCTCCTAATGACTTCTATCTGTTTTTGAAGAAGCTTTTCAAATTATCACCCCTAACATGCTTGGAAACGTTAGAAGGGGTTTTTATAGTAGGCTCGGATATTGTCTAGCCGAGCAAGGAGGACTTTTCGAACATTTGCTTTAATTTTTTTTTGACTGGGAGAATCTTTTTGGTTTTTAGAATGTATTATTTTATTTTGAGAACTTGCTTTTATTTTGTTTCTCCTTATTATTTTCATTGTAACACGTCGTCACTGATAAATCTGAGCAGTTGACAATAAAACTCTCTTATTTATCAGTGACAAAAAATAAGAAAATTACGTTATAAAAATTTGCGTATTTATTGACCAAATTCCGGTTTCATTGACTACGCTCCACACAGCACCGTGGTTAGAGGCATGCTAAATACCAAAGGAAAGTCATGCAAGTGCTGATCGCAAGCCTAAATATTGGTTGCTTAACTGATAGGCGTGCGGTGTCTCTGCATGTACGTACACTGGCAAATTAGACTTCTTCCGCCCTATGTTCGCAGTAGCTTGAAGCGGTCTGTATAAGCTTAATATTTAAAAAATACAAGACCAGACATCACAATATCCCTAAGTTACCAATTCCAAGATACAGTTTAAATTCAATAGTTTATGGAAGAATCAAAGTTTATAATAGACTACTTGCAGAGTTTAAATCTATAAATTCTCAAAAAAAATTTAAGAAAAAAGCTTGGAAAAAAGTTTTAGTGCAACCAAAGGTTCCAAATTCCCAACATAGTTAAGGGACTGGTTGGTAGAAAAAGCTTATTACTTCTTAGATGAATACCTTAATAATGTTTTGTAATTTTCTCATATTGTAGTGTATAATTTTAACCCCTCAATATGAATTTTTGTTTGGGTTTGTGATATTTTGTTTTTGTTCCAATGTTTTCTTCATGGTCATTATTTTAATTTATAACTTGAGCATTTACCAATGTTACTTTTTTATTATTTTCTATTTAAGGAAAAAAATGGTAACTTACCAAACTTACAAAAAATTTTTATGCTTGTTTATTTTATATTGTTTTGTGTAGGTAAGTTAAATTTTAAATATTGCCCTCAATATTGCCATTTATCTTTATTATTTTTTGGATGCGTAGCATTTATTACTTTTGGAATTACTTGCTGTCAATGAAAATAATTTTTTAAGACAATAAGCATATTTGATTGATTGAAAATCCCTTTTCCTTAACTTTAGTCATTAATGTTGACACTGATGACACGAGCAATCACAATGTTGGCCTCTGTTTTACAAAATTTGGGGTTTATTTTGTCTCACAAATGTGAAAACTGTCACCAAATCTATTAAAGTATTATCCATTTCTGTAATAACTACTATTTGAAATATTAAAAAAAAATTTGAGGTGAAAAAAAAGTCAACAAATATTTGCCAGCCAGAGTTAAATATTGGGATTGTATGAAGCTCTGTTCATACAATGATATTGGTTAACGGTAATTATGCAGTATACAGTTTTCTCCTCCGACCGAATTTTATTTTTTTTTTGTTAAGAGAAAAAAGGGTGCCGGGGGGAAGTTGTAATGTGTTTTTTTTATTGTTTTGGTTGGGCTGTGTTGGATTGTGTTGTTTTAGTGAAAAAAAATTTAAAACACAAATTTTTTTTTAAAAAAACCAACCGGCGCAGGCAGATTTGGGGTCCTAGGGACCTTAGTAGGTGCCCCCATAAAGAATTTTTCATAAAAAATGGCAGAAAACTGTAAACTTTCAAGGTCATTCCTTAAGGCTTAAGGAAAAAGACATAGAAAAGGAACAAGCATAAACACCCACGGATCTGAATACATGAGATTTAATCATTCCTAATAGAAAATGGGAGGAATTTAAGCATGAACCAGCCTTTACCTGTTCTGAGACGAGTCTATGGACACTGGTTCTGTAAACCTTTTGCAGATTTTTTTATGATTTTTCCAGTCTTTCACCTGATGGTCTTTTGAGCAATATAAAACTAATTTGCATTTGGCGCAACGCATCAAATTTTCACTGGCTTCACAAACATTGCACCCGACTGCCGGCACCGGCAGCTCTGATAAACTCATTTTTGCAGGCAATTTTTTATAGCCCAAAAATGCGCAAAATTTATTACAAGGATATGACACTCGTTCGATTTTGACATAAACAGAAATCGCAAAAATCATCTGTTTGACAAATGTCTTGGTGACATGTGATTTTTCCAAAGGAGGGTCCTAAAATGGTCACGTGTTAATTTATGAACGCCTTCAAGATAAGTAGTTTTAGGACGGGTTTCTCAATAGCGGGTTACCAGTGAGTTAAATTAACTAGGGCTGTAAACCCCAGTTTTAAAATATTTTTTTTAGATTAACCCTGTGGAAGGTAACTTAACCTCACCTTGAAGCCCTGGTTACCCTGTAGTTAATTTTAACCCACTTTTTAAAGCTTTTATTTAATCAAATTTACAACCGAACTACCAAGTTAAACCAGGGAAAATAGAACATATAATACCGCCTGTTGCACCATTCAGTTTAACCGGAGTTTAACGTTAAACGCTGGTTTGATCAATTCCCTTTGCACCTTTTTTAATAGGAGTTTAAGCGGTCTCACAGCCACTTGCACCGACGTTTTTCCAATGGTTCTTTAACAAAAGAACCTTTAAATTTTAATGGACATTTAATTTTAAATGACTTGCACGGGCTCAATTTTTTTGAACTTTTACTAAAGGCTCTTTATTTTCTTCATAGTACGGCAACGTCGCACGAATTTAGGGATTTCTGGGGTTTTTTTGTTGGCATCTCTGTCTTCAATAACCTAAAACTTTAACTTTTTTATTTTATTTTTTATGGTTCTGTTGTTTTCATTTCATAATGAATTGTTCATCTAGTCGAGGTAGCTAGTTGTTACATGGACTATGAACATAATATTGGCTATTATGCAGTGCTTCAATCTCAATAGATCTATTTCTATGATATATACGTGTGAGCTCGGTGAGAGAATAAAACTTACTGGTCTGTGGGATGTTCCAATTCTTGTCGAAATTCCTCGTTCACAATTTTGCATGTCTCTTTAGAAAATCTAAACCTCTTTTTAAAATCTAAATCATCGTACTCCTCCAAAGAATTTGTTCTAGGATCAAAAATTTTGGGTCTTCTTGGTGCTTCGACAATGTCAATAATTCCGTCATCTTCATCCAGTTGATTAAAAATAAATTCTAAGTCATCGATCATAGCGATTTCACTAAATACTTCCAGACTGCCGGTAAAGGTTAAACCGAAGTTTGTTGGTAAACTGCACCTATCAAACGTAAAAGAGTTGACATCCGTGGTTTAATCTGAGGTTTTACGTTTAACTCTATATCGCACCGGTTGGTACAGTGGGTACATACTAGGGCTTTCAACCAGGAGACCCGAGTTTGATCCCCAGGGCAATCGATAGTCTACTTGGACTTTTTCTTATTAAATTACATCATTTGGTAAGATTAAGGTAAAACGCAGTATGGAGCGGAGTAGGCCGAGTTAGTTAGAAGGCAGGCTAATTCGATTCCATACCGTCCCTCGGAGAGGACGTTAAGAGTTCGTTTCCGTGTTATCCATATATTGACAGTGGAGCAGGAGCACGTTAAAGATCCCTAGCCTCGACAAAGGGGATTAGGCTAAATTAAATTCTCCTAGGAAAATAAAACTGCCTTCCTAGGGGGTGTTCGTCAAACCGGTCTGGTGAGTGGGGTAGGGGCGCTAACCCGGGGTAAATAAGTGTAAAAGGTATCTTAGGTCCTACCCCTCTATTCTCCAGTAACCAGGCCAGATGGGATCGGATATCACGTGGAGGCGGACCTAGTTACACCCCCCACAAATCGGTAGATTACGGAAGTAGTCGATGACCCATCCGATTAAGTTAATAGTGAATACGGGATTCAAAAAAGTGACGGCACTCAAATGTGTGAGAGTGAGAGACGTTTAACTATAAGTTGTAAAATTGCGCCTAAGAATTCTCTTGGAACCGGTTGGTCGCAAGTAAAAGCTTTTACATAAGTAGGGTGTAAAAGGAACCATGCTTTTTCAACTGCTACGACTTTTCCTTTTTCAGATTTCTCAATCTATGACAGCGGTTTCTGTAATTGTTTTGATTTCTGAATCCAAAAAAAAACTCATTTTAAATGAGGATTTTCAGTCAAAGAGCACTCAATATTTTCTGTAAAATTAACAGTAATGCATTAAACGTAAACAATAGGAATATTAAAACAAGTAGTCAATTATTTGCCTTCTGGGAGAAAGATGACAAAGGGGGATACAAACCCGCAAAACCTCTGCCTAGTTTCAAGGAGCGGATGAGAGAGGGTAAGTAGGAACTGAACTGGCTACTTTAAGCCCAGTTTTCACCTATTAATACTGTCAACGATTTTCTTTCCCCTTACAGATTTTTTGGAAGTCTTGTTGGTAATTATGCAGTATACAGTTTTCTGCCATTTTTGATTTTTTATAAAAAATTCTTTATGGGGGCACCTCCTAGGGTCCCTAGGACCCCAAATCTGCCTGCGCCGGTTGGTTTTTTTGACCCTAGTAGGTGCCCCCATAAAAAAATTTTCAAAAAAATCAAAAATGGCAGAAAACCGTATACTGCATAACTACCGTCTTGTTTATTATTCGATCCTAACTAGAGTGTCTAAGTAAATATGTACCGCTGGGGTTGCTAACCCTAAAGCTAGGAACACACCATGCAACTTTTCCATGCATCAAATTTAATTTTCACAAAATAAAAAATTACACAAGCAAATTGTGTCTCCTTTTAACCTGTTATTAGAAAATTTGATGCATGAAAAAGATGCATCATGTGTTCCTAGCTTAAGAAACAACAATAGATAGAAGATAGGGACTCTAATCCTAGTTTTTACAAGTTGCTTGCCACCAGTTATTTGGGTAAATAAAATATTTTCTTTATTATTGACTAATTTTACTTTTATTTATCTTCAAACATATTGGAAAATTAGCTGTGCAATTATCATTAAAACTTAGATATAATTCTGTATATTTTTATCATTAAAGGAATAGTAGTTTACCTAACTAGTGCGGAAAGTGCCACTTTTCCGCACGCGTTTGCAGATGGCTAAACGATGCGTTAGCCGAGTTCGGCCAGCAATTAAGTGCGGAAAAGTCACTTTGCGCGCGAGTTAGGTACAATATTTTTCTACTTGCTTGAGTTAAGTATTCATTTAATCCAATAAAAAGAATTTTAAAAATGTTATTCCTTATTTATATATATAAAATTACCATAAAGTTAACTTTTCTGTACTAGTGCGGAAAAGAGCACTTTTCCACACGCAAAACTGTGCGGAAAAGTGAATTTTCCGCATGCTAGTAGAAAAAAGTATTTTTAGTCCAAAACATACACCCTTAAAGTTAGCAAGGCAAAGTGAACAGTGCAAGGGTTTTTTATTTTTTCATTAAACGCTAATTAAGGGACCTATTTCCAAATTGACCGCTCTTGTGGTTTTCGAGATTTGCGCTCTACCTAAAAAAGTTACCAGAGAAAATGATTTACATTAACAAAATCAAGTTTTTAGTAATTCTATCATATATTAAACATTATAGGCTAATTAAAAACCCTATTTACAAAACGAATTTTTTAAGATTTTTGATTTTTCCTTCTTTTAAACACAAAGCTTTTGCACTTCTAGCATTAGCAGTCTTATGACAGAACATTTTTTGGTCTCAATTCACTAAATTTAGACAAACCAATTTTTAGGTCTGGAGGCTCTTTCTTAAAATGCAAATATATTTCTTTGATATTAGCCAAAACTAACCTTTTCTGATGATGCTCCTTAGTTCCTTCTTTTCTTACAACAACAAAATCTTTTTTTCCAGGCATGGGTCTACTCACATCATCTCTAAGGTAAAATGATGTTACCATTTCTACAACGTTTTGGTCAAGAGTTTTCCCAGGCTTTGGATTAGGTGTGGATAAAATTCCTTTTTCTTTGACCATTTTTTTGAACATCCTGGTCATGTATTGGGAAACTCCAAATTCTTGCTGAATTTTTGCCCGACTCCAACTCATAGGAAGACAAGATAGAATTAACATTCTTTCGCTTCTTTTTTGAACTAGCTGAAATTTTTCTTTTAATTGTTGTATTATTTCGCACTCGTCCATGTTTTTTTCTTTGGTCTTTTCTACTATTGAGTATTGTTCCTGACCTAATCTTTTTTTGATAGGCGATTCCCCAATAATTTGCAACGACTGGTTTAGAAGGTCCATAGATTCATCACATTCTTTAAAAGGAGAATCTGGAGTTTGAGCGGAAGGTCTGTAACAATAAAAAAAACAATTTTTAATATGAAAACATTTACTAAAATTGGTAATTATTTAGTATCCGGTTTTCTGCCATTTTTGATTTTTTTTTAAAAATTCTTTATGGTGGCACCTACTAGGGTCCCTAGGACCCCAAATCCGCAACCGCCGAATTTTATTTTATTTTTAATTTTTTTGTTTTTTTTTTATTTTTCAAAACCAACCCAACCCAACCCCACTTAAAAATACTCAAACCAATCCAACCCAAAACAACCAAAAAAAATCCTCACAACCCCCCCCCCCTCCGGCACCGGCGACACCCCTTTTTGCATCAAAAACATTAAAAAAAAAATTTCGGCGGTTACGGATTTGGGGTCCTAGGGACCCCAGAACAGACAAGACAATAGACGATAGTTTATTTCCAAATTGTTTATAATAGGTAAAATCGGATCGTCATAAAAATGTACAAAAAAATTGTAAAAATAACAAAGGTATATAAATAAGTTGCAGTTACAACTTCGTTAAAAATTATTTCTAATAGTAATCGGTTTGAGAGTTTGTGACCAGAAAATTTCTAAAAATTGTTAAAATTGCATACACACAAGTCAAAACATAACATTAGAACAGACAATAACGTATAGTAACAATATAATATAAAATTAGTTAAAATATGGTTAAAACATTGTAATAATATTTTAAAAAAACAGAAACCAGATGTGGCGAACATTACTTAAAAGACACACATATATACATTACCAAAATAAAAGACATTAAAATTCATTAAAATTTAGGAACTCACTAATGCTGTAAGGTTCTATCTTACAAATTAGATTAAAGCATTCTTTTTTGTAAAGTTTGTAGCTTTGGATATTTTTTATTTTGTTTGGAAGTTTATTAAAGAATTTAATTGGGCTTTTTTCAGTAATACTTAGTCTATGTTTTGGATATATATACATGTTGTTTTTGTTTCTTGTGTTACAGGTTCTAGTACCGGCATATTTAGCAAAAAGGAATGGATTTTTTCCCAAATACAGTAAACATTCCAAGATATAAATACCCGTGACCGTTAACAACTTATTTTCTCTAAAATTATTTCTACAAGAAGCATATGGCTTGATTCCTACCAAGATTCTAATAACACGTTTTTGTAAAATAAAAACGTCATTTATGTGACTACTATGGCCCCAAAGTAATATACCATATTTTAATTGAGAGTAAAACATACCATAATAAATTGATTTTAATGAACTGTGACCTCTAAAAATTTTACTTAAAACTCTAATAGCATAGCTTGCCGCTGATAGTTTTTTACATAGATCTCTGATGTGTGAAAAAAAATTTAGGTCTTTATCAATAGTTACTCCCAATACCTTCGTGTGACTTTCGAAAGTTAATATGTCTCCTTCATAAGTAAGGTTTTTAGGGACATATATGTCCATGTTAGAGATAACAACTGCTTTTGTTTTTTCTGCGTTCATAATGAGTTGGTTGTTAACACAGTATTCAGACACTTTACCTAGTATGTCAAAATATTCCTCATGGATGTTCCCCTCCCGATAAACCGGCATCACTATGTTGGCATCATCTGCGTAATTGGCCAGAAGGTTTGGATTTTTGATCACATGGTTTAGATCATTAAGATAAATAACAAAGAGCAGAGGACCAAGAATACTTCCCTGCGGAATTCCTGTCATTATGACGTTTGATTCTGACATTATTTTATTATTGTTCAAATTTATTGTAACTTTTTGTGGTCTTTCAGTCAGATACGAGCAAAATAAATCCAAAGCACTCCCTCTAACCCCGTACGCTTCTAATTTTTCCAAAAGAATTTCATGATTTATTGTATCAAATGCTTTTGATAAATCCAAAAAAAGTCCACAGGCCGCTCCCCTAGATTCAAGAGTCGAAATTATTGACTTGTTCAACTCTAAAAGAGCCGATTCTGTAGACCGTTTCGGGAGAAAGCCATGTTGAAAATCGTTTAAAAGTGAATTTGTCAGAAAAAAATCTAACAGCCTCTTATGTATTAATAACTCATAAATTTTTGCAAAGGATGAAATCAGACTTATAGGACTGTAGGTGCCCCCATAAAGAATTTTTCACTTAAAACCAAAAATGGCAGAAAACCGGATACTAAATAATTACCCTAAAATTATTAGCAGAGCCACAACGCACAAAAAAAAACAAGTAAAAATGTAGGTAGGTATTCGTTACTATTACTTACCCTGCTACAGGAGATGGTTGTTCATCCTGTTCCTTGTGTTCCTTGGAAAGTTTCATTCGACAATTGTCACAAATTTTCATGCCAGTCTCCACCCCTTTAAAGGAAGTCATCCAATTTGTGACATTCCGTAACTTTCCGGAATGTTTCTCCTGACTTAATGGATCACAACACCTCACAAAAAATTTTGTCCATTGTTTTGGCTTATTTTGTGCTATTTTACAACACACGACTCCGATAAATGTTTTAAATTAAAAAATAGCAATTTATCACATAAACCGCAGGTTTGCAATTAATTATTGTCAAAACTTTTTCTGTCTGAACCAGAAATGATACAAATAGGGGTAAGGGCCAAAAAAAGTAATGGGAGGAG
Source organism: Oxystoma pomonae (assembly GCA_963921995.1). Lineage (NCBI taxonomy): Eukaryota > Metazoa > Arthropoda > Insecta > Coleoptera > Brentidae > Oxystoma > Oxystoma pomonae. The sequence continues at coordinate 102,029,891 of OY998163.1, forward strand.
CTAAACATTTTGCAGGAATTAACATGTTTAAATGTATAATAGGTGGGTGAAAAGATCTTGGGTGGAGGGGAGGACAATTGAAGAAATACTCAAAATTTTGCAGGAATAAATAAGTTTGGAAAAACCTTTTATGTATCTTATTTACAAGACTGGGAGCAATTGACAAGTTTTTAGATATAAAGAGTAAATATATAGGTATTTATCAAAAAATGTATGGTTTTTTCCTGCAAGGTTTTTTATATTATTTTTTTAAAAATAGAACCAATAACTTCTCCATCCTGAAATTTTCCAAAAATATTAAAAAAATACTGAAAAAAAAATAGTATTTTTTTGAAAAAAATTCAAAATGGTGTTTTCAAGATTTAAAAAAAAAAAATATTAAAAAAATTTAAAAAAAATAAAAACAAAAAATTACATGGTGATACACATCGTTAAAAAGGTCTTTAAAAAACCTTCAAAATAAGCTATAACTCGCTTCTATAGGACCAATAGTTTTTGAGATATTGCTATTTTTGTAAGTGCCTGCCAAGGGCATATTGGTCAATTTCTTTATTTTCAAAAATCAACCAAAAACCGCTTATCCAAAAAATTTAATTTTTTGGATTTTTAAGTTTTTGGATCAGAAGATAAGTGTACCAAAAATCATCAAAATCGTAGATGGTCAAAACGAAAAGTACCCAGTAAGTGGAAGGGAAAATAGTTGCACTTCCACTTATTATAAAACTCCATCAGTGAAGTGGCACCCCCTAATTAGACAGCGGAAACGATGGCAACCAAAAATTTCGTTTAGGCAAGTAATTGTAAGAGAACAGAAATAAATCGTTTTTTCTGGATATTGGATTAGCGTATATTTATTTCTCGATTTATTTTCAATAACATATTTCTGTAAACTGATTGAGACTTTGGGGTTTAAACTAGTTTCAACTAATCGGGTCAAAACCGGTTGTTCTACAGTATATTATTACTTATATTGAGGTTATGTTATCACAAACAACACATTTTTCAGAGCGTATTTTTTCTTTATTTTTCGAGCTAATTATTGCAAATAAATTACGATTTTAGTTGAATCGGGCTTTAACTAGCGCCCTAACATACAGGCATAGCAAAATTTGTGGTTTTTTTAAACAAATTCAGCTTGTAGGGAAACATAACCTACAAACATGGGAACTTGTTTTAAGTGCAAAAAGACTTGCGTATATGTGGATGTTACCAAAGACAAATCTATTAAGGATCTTTTTGGAGGACCATGTGATTTATGCAGAAACATTGTGTGTAGAGAGTGCTCAAAAGTTACATCGAGTGATATAAGGGCATTGATGACACAATCTCGAATTATACTGTATTTCTGTGAAGACTGCCTGTGCAACATCAAGCAGGTGGGAAAAACGCAGATAAATTCCAAAGATTTAATAGAAAAATTTGGTAATTTGAAGCAAGATTTTTGCGATATGAAGCAGGAAATTCGACAACTTCAGTCCAAGGTGGATGCAGCTCCCAAGTCGTATGGTCAAGCCCTATCAAACACTTCTAACATGTTAAAAAAAGAAATTGCTGATATTAGAGGATCCACAGAGTTCATTTCACAGAGCTATGAGGATCATAAAAAGGAACTGAAGCATGCTTCAGATTTATTAAAAAAATATGATAAGGAAAACTTTACCTTGAGAGAAAACTTTAAAAAACTGGAAAGCAGAGTGGGCCACTATGAGCAAAAAGAAAAAGAAAGCAATGTGATAATCAACGGTCTATCATGCCCTAGTACTGTGAACCCATCTGAATCAGTCCAAACTATTTTTAGGCGCATGAACCTGGACTCGTTACATATAAAAGGATGCAACAAATTAAATGAAAAGGAAAACTCTCCTGTGCTGGTCAAACTGAGCAGCAAGGGTGAAAAAAGTATCTTACTTAAAAAACGTAAAGAAATAGACAAAATTACTGCAGATTTCTGTGGTCTACAGGGTGGGATAATATTTTTTAACGATGATCTTACCCCAGAAAATCAAAAACTATTCAAGCTTGCACGTGACGCAAGAAAGCAAAAAACAGTTGAAAGTGCCTACACATATAATGGCTTGGTTTATGTTAAGAAAACATCTACCTCCAGAGCCATTAGAATCCTAAATGAGGACAGCCTCAACGAGCTGTAATCTCTTAAGCTTCCAAGGGATTATAATGCTCTTTCCTGTCAACAATGCCCTCCCCATTATCATTATTAGTTACAGTGCAAAATATTCAAGGTTGTCGCACTAAATTAAGGGAACTTAAACTCTCATTCGACAGCGACTCATATGATATCGCCTTTGTCACGGAATCTTGGTTGATTGATAGTATATTGAATCAGGAACTTATTGACTCAAGAAGATACTCAATTTTCCGACGTGATAGTCTCCACATGCTCAGGATGGTGGACGATTTACATAATTCTTCGTTCCGCACGCAAATTAGTGCGGGTAAACTGCCGGCCCTTTGCAACCCAACCAACCAAAACAAAAATAAATTATGACTGGCGCTAAATTCAAATTTGTGTTGCGTTAAATTCAAATTTTTGTTGCACAGAAACAAAGAAAAATAAATCGAGTAAAGGTTTACTCCAAAACTTCCCTCGCTCAGAAGAACATATATTATATAAAAAAACCGCTACTCATACATACATGGGTTAGATTGGGTTGGTCAGACTTTTCCAGGGTATGTCCGGACTTTTCTTGGGTGTATCTACACTGTTCAGAGGTGTATTCAGACTGTTCCATGGTGTACTCGGACATTTTCACAGTGTATCCAGGTTACAGAATGCATCCAGACTTCCAGGGTCTTTCCAGACTTTCCAGAGTGTATCCAGATTTTCCAGGGTCTTTCTAGACTTTTTCAGAGTGTAACCAGACTTTTCCAGGCTGTTTCCAGACTTTTCCAGAGTGTATCCAGACTTTTCCAGGGTCTTTCCAGACTTTTCCAGAGTGTATCTAGACTTTTCCAGGGTCTTTTTAGAGTGTATCCAGACTTTTCCAGAGCGTATCTAGACTTTTCCATGGTGTTTCCAGACTTTTCCAGAGTCTTTCCAGACTTCTCCAGAATGTTTCCAGACTTCTCCAGGGTGTATACAGACTTCTAGGGTGCACGAACTTTTCCAATACATTTTATATGTGCTATATATATACATATATAGATTCAGACTTTATTGTTTCTAAAAATATTTCGTTTTACATGTGCTATATATATATATATATATATCCTCGTATACATAAGATTTTTGTCCATTAATCACGCAATAACGGCTAAACCGATTTGTATGAAATTTGATAAAACAATAGGGTGTGACCTGGATCTTATCTTAAGCTACTTTTTATTTAATATTTCGTTTCATAACTCGAGATATATGGCACAGAAAATTGAATTTTTCAATTGTTTTTTGCATTTTTATGTGATATATATATATATATGCAGTCAAAAATTTTGGCGCCATTAAACTACAATTTTTATAAGCTTTCCAAAAAGGTATCCCACGGTAAGAAAAAAAAATATTTTTTTTTAGGAATGAAGTTTTTTTGGGGGTAGCTCCGAAGGGTCCACTAGGAGAATGCTCAAAAACAATAGGGGTCTGCGCGTCAACAAAAGTAATCACTATGTAAAATTTTGTTATGATTAGTGAAGGAGTTTTTGAGTTAGAGTGGCTACAAAGTAGGCGACAGACAGACCGAAAGACAGAGCGACGGCGTCAGGATTCGTGCTTATCACTATTCAGAACCTCAAAATTCGTGGAGGATCATGAAAATCTCGAAGTGCGATTTTTCGATGATTACATTACTTTCTCTTTAGCGAGGGAAGTAAAAAATAAAGTATTTTTCTAATAGGCCCCTACACACGGACGTGAATGTATGAAAACATGTACGTACGTACATGAATGCGCAAACAACAACTTGCACGTCGCTTAATCTACAGACGGTAGCGCAAAATTGTCATTCTTTTGGTTAGTGATAAGATGTTGTCGGAGGAGGAATATTTGGGTGTAGCGACAGTGGCGTGCGCACATGTGCTGAAGAAAAAAGAAAGGAAAAAAAAGAAAAAGCGTCGATACTGGTCTGTTTGGCTTTTAAACCGGCAAACACTTTTCCACATTCATCTTCGAGAAGAATTGAGTTTAGAACCTGATGACTGTGTAGAAAGTTATAAATAAATAAAATATTTTAAACTTTTTTATACTGACAAATACCGACGCTACTGAACAAAAAACTTGAACGCGCATACAAAATTTCTAGCGATTTCAGGATTCATCAGCGCGTCATTCCACTGCTTGCACATTCAAAAATGCAACGTTGCATACATATTAACGTTTTTGGTTGCGCCTTCATGAGTGTACGTACATGTTTTCAGGTCCATGCAGCTACACCCTGCATTCGAAAAATCAAAAAAAAATTAATGCAGGAATAACGGGCTAATTATCTATCGCAAAAAAAATTTTGGGCTCATTTCCTTATCTGATTTTTTTGCGGGGTGCAGCTGCATGTTCAGTCCCACCTCGCATCCATTAATAATAGCGGTACCCTAAAAAAGTATGTCCGTATTATGGACTAATTACGGGTTAATTACGGGCTAATCATCTGCGGTAAAACAAAAATTTAGGCTCATGTCCTTATCGGATTTTTTAAAGTTTAAAATGCGGGGTGCAGCTGCATGTGCAGTCCCACCCCGCACGTATTAATAGTACAGGACCGAAACAAAAAGTATGTCAGAATTACGCGCACACATCCCGCATTTTAAACTTTAAAAAAATTAGATAAGGAGATGAGCCCAAATTTTTTTTTTCGGTAGATAATTAGCCCGTAATTCCTATATTAAAAAAAAAATTGATTTTTCGAATGCGGGATGTAGCTGCATGGACCTCATGTTTTCGTACATACACGTCCGTGCTTAGGGGCCTAATCATTTAAGATGGTTAAATTATATAGTTTTTTCCTAACAATAAGTGTGCAAAGTGATATTTTCCACACGAAAAAGCTATTAGAGGAACGACGCGGAGTGTAGGAAAAACACGTACTTTGGGCGCATGTTAGGAACAATATTTTTATATTTTTTCTTCTATGAGTTTAAAAAAAATAACTTACATTAAGAAACTTTTATATTTCGTTTACGCAAAATAGAAATAGCATTACTTCACAAGCGTCGATGAAATAATTCTAAATAATACGATATTTTAGGAGTCTAAATTTACTTTATAAATTTTTTAAAACACAACAAAAGACATGTAAATCCTTTGTTTTGGAACATTGCAATTATCTAGAAAATACAAATATACAAAAATCGTTAAGTAAAGCACTAAAAATGTCAACAAAAAAAGCGTGCGCAAATAGTTTCCGTGCGCAAAGTAGTCATTTATGGCATGATTTAAGCAACAAATCCTACTGACTTTTGCGGTGCATTTATGACTTGGTTTTAGTAACAAATCTAGAATTTATAGAAGATCCCACCTTAATCTTTGGCAGTTAACCAATACCACCTTTTTAAAAATAATTTACAGACTATAGGACCAATAGTTTTTGAGATATTGCTATTTTTGTAAGTGCCTGCCAAGGGCATATTGGTCAATTTCTTTATTTTCAAAAATCAACCAAAAACCGCTTATCCAAAAAATTTAATTTTTTGGATTTTTAAGTTTTTGGATCAGAAGATAAGTGTACCAAAAATCATCAAAATCGTAGATGGTCAAAACGAAAAGTACCCAGTAAGTGGAAGGGAAAATAGTTGCACTTCCACTTATTATAAAACTCCATCAGTGAAGTGGCACCCCCTAATTAGACAGCGGAAACGATGGCAACCAAAAATTTCGTTTAGGCAAGTAATTGTAAGAGAACAGAAATAAATCGTTTTTTCTGGATATTGGATTAGCGTATATTTATTTCTCGATTTATTTTCAATAACATATTTCTGTAAACTGATTGAGACTTTGGGGTTTAAACTAGTTTCAACTAATCGGGTCAAAACCGGTTGTTCTACAGTATATTATTACTTATATTGAGGTTATGTTATCACAAACAACACATTTTTCAGAGCGTATTTTTTCTTTATTTTTCGAGCTAATTATTGCAAATAAATTACGATTTTAGTTGAATCGGGCTTTAACTAGCGCCCTAACATACAGGCATAGCAAAATTTGTGGTTTTTTTAAACAAATTCAGCTTGTAGGGAAACATAACCTACAAACATGGGAACTTGTTTTAAGTGCAAAAAGACTTGCGTATATGTGGATGTTACCAAAGACAAATCTATTAAGGATCTTTTTGGAGGACCATGTGATTTATGCAGAAACATTGTGTGTAGAGAGTGCTCAAAAGTTACATCGAGTGATATAAGGGCATTGATGACACAATCTCGAATTATACTGTATTTCTGTGAAGACTGCCTGTGCAACATCAAGCAGGTGGGAAAAACGCAGATAAATTCCAAAGATTTAATAGAAAAATTTGGTAATTTGAAGCAAGATTTTTGCGATATGAAGCAGGAAATTCGACAACTTCAGTCCAAGGTGGATGCAGCTCCCAAGTCGTATGGTCAAGCCCTATCAAACACTTCTAACATGTTAAAAAAAGAAATTGCTGATATTAGAGGATCCACAGAGTTCATTTCACAGAGCTATGAGGATCATAAAAAGGAACTGAAGCATGCTTCAGATTTATTAAAAAAATATGATAAGGAAAACTTTACCTTGAGAGAAAACTTTAAAAAACTGGAAAGCAGAGTGGGCCACTATGAGCAAAAAGAAAAAGAAAGCAATGTGATAATCAACGGTCTATCATGCCCTAGTACTGTGAACCCATCTGAATCAGTCCAAACTATTTTTAGGCGCATGAACCTGGACTCGTTACATATAAAAGGATGCAACAAATTAAATGAAAAGGAAAACTCTCCTGTGCTGGTCAAACTGAGCAGCAAGGGTGAAAAAAGTATCTTACTTAAAAAACGTAAAGAAATAGACAAAATTACTGCAGATTTCTGTGGTCTACAGGGTGGGATAATATTTTTTAACGATGATCTTACCCCAGAAAATCAAAAACTATTCAAGCTTGCACGTGACGCAAGAAAGCAAAAAACAGTTGAAAGTGCCTACACATATAATGGCTTGGTTTATGTTAAGAAAACATCTACCTCCAGAGCCATTAGAATCCTAAATGAGGACAGCCTCAACGAGCTGTAATCTCTTAAGCTTCCAAGGGATTATAATGCTCTTTCCTGTCAACAATGCCCTCCCCATTATCATTATTAGTTACAGTGCAAAATATTCAAGGTTGTCGCACTAAATTAAGGGAACTTAAACTCTCATTCGACAGCGACTCATATGATATCGCCTTTGTCACGGAATCTTGGTTGATTGATAGTATATTGAATCAGGAACTTATTGACTCAAGAAGATACTCAATTTTCCGACGTGATAGTCTCCACATGCTCAGGATGGTGGACGATTTACATAATTCTTCGTTCCGCACGCAAATTAGTGCGGGTAAACTGCCGGCCCTTTGCAACCCAACCAACCAAAACAAAAATAAATTATGACTGGCGCTAAATTCAAATTTGTGTTGCGTTAAATTCAAATTTTTGTTGCGTTAAATTCAAATTTTTGTTGCACAGAAACAAAGAAAAATAAATCGAGTAAAGGTTTACTCCAAAACTTCCCTCGCTCAGAAGAACATATATTATATAAAAAAACCGCTACTCATACATACATGGGTTAGATTGGGTTGGTCAGACTTTTCCAGGGTATGTCCGGACTTTTCTTGGGTGTATCTACACTGTTCAGAGGTGTATTCAGACTGTTCCATGGTGTACTCGGACATTTTCACAGTGTATCCAGGTTACAGAATGCATCCAGACTTCCAGGGTCTTTCCAGACTTTCCAGAGTGTATCCAGATTTTCCAGGGTCTTTCTAGACTTTTTCAGAGTGTAACCAGACTTTTCCAGGCTGTTTCCAGACTTTTCCAGAGTGTATCCAGACTTTTCCAGGGTCTTTCCAGACTTTTCCAGAGTGTATCTAGACTTTTCCAGGGTCTTTTTAGAGTGTATCCAGACTTTTCCAGAGCGTATCTAGACTTTTCCATGGTGTTTCCAGACTTTTCCAGAGTCTTTCCAGACTTCTCCAGAATGTTTCCAGACTTCTCCAGGGTGTATACAGACTTCTAGGGTGCACGAACTTTTCCAATACATTTTATATGTGCTATATATATACATATATAGATTCAGACTTTATTGTTTCTAAAAATATTTCGTTTTACATGTGCTATATATATATATATATATATCCTCGTATACATAAGATTTTTGTCCATTAATCACGCAATAACGGCTAAACCGATTTGTATGAAATTTGATAAAACAATAGGGTGTGACCTGGATCTTATCTTAAGCTACTTTTTATTTAATATTTCGTTTCATAACTCGAGATATATGGCACAGAAAATTGAATTTTTCAATTGTTTTTTGCATTTTTATGTGATATATATATATATATGCAGTCAAAAATTTTGGCGCCATTAAACTACAATTTTTATAAGCTTTCCAAAAAGGTATCCCACGGTAAGAAAAAAAAATATTTTTTTTTAGGAATGAAGTTTTTTTGGGGGTAGCTCCGAAGGGTCCACTAGGAGAATGCTCAAAAACAATAGGGGTCTGCGCGTCAACAAAAGTAATCACTATGTAAAATTTTGTTATGATTAGTGAAGGAGTTTTTGAGTTAGAGTGGCTACAAAGTAGGCGACAGACAGACCGAAAGACAGAGCGACGGCGTCAGGATTCGTGCTTATCACTATTCAGAACCTCAAAATTCGTGGAGGATCATGAAAATCTCGAAGTGCGATTTTTCGATGATTACATTACTTTCTCTTTAGCGAGGGAAGTAAAAAATAAAGTATTTTTCTAATAGGCCCCTACACACGGACGTGAATGTATGAAAACATGTACGTACGTACATGAATGCGCAAACAACAACTTGCACGTCGCTTAATCTACAGACGGTAGCGCAAAATTGTCATTCTTTTGGTTAGTGATAAGATGTTGTCGGAGGAGGAATATTTGGGTGTAGCGACAGTGGCGTGCGCACATGTGCTGAAGAAAAAAGAAAGGAAAAAAAAGAAAAAGCGTCGATACTGGTCTGTTTGGCTTTTAAACCGGCAAACACTTTTCCACATTCATCTTCGAGAAGAATTGAGTTTAGAACCTGATGACTGTGTAGAAAGTTATAAATAAATAAAATATTTTAAACTTTTTTATACTGACAAATACCGACGCTACTGAACAAAAAACTTGAACGCGCATACAAAATTTCTAGCGATTTCAGGATTCATCAGCGCGTCATTCCACTGCTTGCACATTCAAAAATGCAACGTTGCATACATATTAACGTTTTTGGTTGCGCCTTCATGAGTGTACGTACATGTTTTCAGGTCCATGCAGCTACACCCTGCATTCGAAAAATCAAAAAAAAATTAATGCAGGAATAACGGGCTAATTATCTATCGCAAAAAAAATTTTGGGCTCATTTCCTTATCTGATTTTTTTGCGGGGTGCAGCTGCATGTTCAGTCCCACCTCGCATCCATTAATAATAGCGGTACCCTAAAAAAGTATGTCCGTATTATGGACTAATTACGGGTTAATTACGGGCTAATCATCTGCGGTAAAACAAAAATTTAGGCTCATGTCCTTATCGGATTTTTTAAAGTTTAAAATGCGGGGTGCAGCTGCATGTGCAGTCCCACCCCGCACGTATTAATAGTACAGGACCGAAACAAAAAGTATGTCAGAATTACGCGCACACATCCCGCATTTTAAACTTTAAAAAAATTAGATAAGGAGATGAGCCCAAATTTTTTTTTTCGGTAGATAATTAGCCCGTAATTCCTATATTAAAAAAAAAATTGATTTTTCGAATGCGGGATGTAGCTGCATGGACCTCATGTTTTCGTACATACACGTCCGTGCTTAGGGGCCTAATCATTTAAGATGGTTAAATTATATAGTTTTTTCCTAACAATAAGTGTGCAAAGTGATATTTTCCACACGAAAAAGCTATTAGAGGAACGACGCGGAGTGTAGGAAAAACACGTACTTTGGGCGCATGTTAGGAACAATATTTTTATATTTTTTCTTCTATGAGTTTAAAAAAAATAACTTACATTAAGAAACTTTTATATTTCGTTTACGCAAAATAGAAATAGCATTACTTCACAAGCGTCGATGAAATAATTCTAAATAATACGATATTTTAGGAGTCTAAATTTACTTTATAAATTTTTTAAAACACAACAAAAGACATGTAAATCCTTTGTTTTGGAACATTGCAATTATCTAGAAAATACAAATATACAAAAATCGTTAAGTAAAGCACTAAAAATGTCAACAAAAAAAGCGTGCGCAAATAGTTTCCGTGCGCAAAGTAGTCATTTATGGCATGATTTAAGCAACAAATCCTACTGACTTTTGCGGTGCATTTATGACTTGGTTTTAGTAACAAATCTAGAATTTATAGAAGATCCCACCTTAATCTTTGGCAGTTAACCAATACCACCTTTTTAAAAATAATTTACAGAAACCGTGAGAGAGATCAAAATTTTTTAAGAATTTTCAATTTAAACTTAAATTTTTTTGCCTGCTGTGTTATCGTTACCATCTTTGATGTAATTTAAGGCAATTTATTTCAACCGCATTCAAAACGGGTAAAAAATAGCATTTCTACTAGTAATATTACTATAAGAAATTTTAATTTAAATTTAACAAATATCTAAACAACGCATTAAACAAGGACAAACATATAAGTATATTAACACAAAATTTCTTTCTTCTTCTTCAGCGCGATCTGTACCCTGTCCACTGATTTTCGGAAAAGTATCGTAGAATTAACACCATCTAAGATTTAAAGCCAAGTCCATGATATCCGTCTTCGACCCGGAACTCTTCTGCCTTCAATGTTGCCTTCTATTATCAATGTTAAAATTTTATATTTGTCATTTCTCAAAACATAGTTAAAATATTCAAGTTTTCTACGATAACACCACATCTCGAATGCCTCTAACTTTGTGCACATGGCCTCAGTCAGTGTCCATGCTTCCATGCCATAATACAAGATGCTAAAAACAACACCAAAGCACACAAATTCGGAGAGTGGTATTAAGATCGCGACTACACAACACTGATTTCATTTTGATAAAAGATGATCTGACCTGTTTAATTCTTGCACGAACTTCTTGCATGTTGTCCCAGTTCTCATTGAGGAGGCAACCCAAGTATTTGTATGAATCCACGCGTTCGACTTGCTGCCCATTTACTTCTAACATGGCTCTGATGTTCGTTTCCTTGGATATGATCATATATTTTGTTTTTCCAACATTTAAGTTAAGCCCGCATTGCGAACTTTTGGCAGCAATTTGATTCAGCAACTTTTGCAGGGCTTCCAGTGTGTCTGCTATTAAAAAAACCTCCAAATCAGTTACTTCAACCGAAAAGAAACTAAAAAACAAAAGATCAAAAGATCTTGGGTGGAAATAACGAAAATTCAAACTTGGATGAGCATCCCACAAGGAACACACAAAAGATCAAAGCGAAAAGAGAAATGATTACACGATGTTTCGCCCTAGGTAACCAGCGTGGGCTCATCAGGATTATGATCCTAAGGCAATTAAAACAAAAAAGAAGTTAAAAAACCTCCTGGAAATATTAACACGCCAGGACGAATTCGTATCAGGTAACTTGGATAAGTACCAGTGCGGAACGATGCCCATTTGTGAGTGGTTCAAAGTTGGAAATCAAAGTGTATGATGGTGTTTAATGATCTATAGGGGAGGGTGACCAGTGAAACTACTGATGAGTCCACGCTGGTTACCCAGGGCGAAACATCGTTTAATCATTTCTCTTTTCGCTTTGATCTTTTGTGTGTTCCTTGTGGGATGCTCATCCAAGTTTGAATTTTCGTTATTTCCACCCAAGATCTTTTGATCTTTTGTTTTTTAGTTTCTTTTCGGTTGAAGTAACTGATTTGGGGGTTTTTTAACTTCTTTTTTGTTTTAATTGCCTTAGGAGCATAATCCTACTGGAAATATTAACAAGCCAGGACGAATTCGTATCAGGTAACTTGGATAAGTACCAGTGCGGAACGATGCCTATTTGTGAGTGGTTCAAGGTTGGAAATCGCTGGTTATCCAGGTCGAAACATCGTGTAATAATTTCTCTTTTCGCTTCGATATTTTGTGTATTCCTTGTGGGATGCTCATCCAAGTTTGAATTTTCGTTATTTCCACCCAAGATCTTTTGACTTTTGTTTTTTAGTTTCTTTTCGGTTTGATTTGGAGGTTTTTTAACTTCTTTTTTATTTTAATTGCCTTAGGAGCATAATCCTACAGGAAATATTAACAAGCCAGGACGAATTCGTATCAGGTAACTTAGATAAGTACCAGTGCGTAACGATGCCTATTTATGAATGGTTCAAGGTTGGAAATCAAAGTGTATGATGGTGTTTAATGATGTATAGTGGAGGGTGACCAGTGAAACTACTGATGAGCCCCCGCTAGTTACCCAGGGCGAAACATTGTTTAATGATTTCTCTTTTCGCTTTGATCTTTTGTGTGTCCCTTGTGGGATGCTCATCCAAGTTTGAATTTTCGTTATTTCTACCCAAGATCTTTTGTTTTTTATATCGTAGGTTGTCGTTTATGGTCAGACCCTTTTCGCAGTTTTGAAGTGCAGTCTCTATTATTTTGTTACTATAGCACTTTAACAGCGGAGACAATATACAACCTTGGCGCACACCTCTTCTTATTTGAGCAGTCTGATTCCAATATAGATTAGCGATTATCTTTAGATCTCGGTCATCTATATCAACTTCTTTTAGCGATTCTATGATCTTTACGTGTTGGACTCGATCAAACGCTTTCTCATAATCTATGGAACAGGGCACCGACACCTCCCTAGACCGCTGAACTAAGACTTAAATGCCAAACAGTCTTGTCCTGAACCCACCACGAAATCCAAACTGCGTGTCGCCCATAAAGGATTCGCATTTTCCAAACATGTTTTTATCGATAATCTTTAGAAATATTTTTAACATATGGCTCATTAGGCTGATTAGTCGGTAATCACTACACTTCTTTGCTGAAGGTTTTTTAGGTAGTGTAAGAAAGGTTGATTTTAGCCAGTCATCAGGGATTTTACCGCTGCGATAAATCAAGTTAAAAAGTTTGACCAGCGTATTTACCGAATCTTCGTTTTTTATTAGCTTTAAAACCTCAGTGTATACCTCGTCTTGCCCTACCGCTTTTCTGTTTTTAGCTGAAGATATTGCGTGTTGTACTTCCTCTGGTGTTATATCTTTTCTTTGGTTTGAGAATTCTTCTGGCTCTTCTGATCGGTTATCGGTAAAGAGATTTTTCTTTGTATCCGGTATGATTTTGCCCTGATTGTCTACAAGGATTTCAGATTTTTTTAAATTAAATAATCCGGCTGCCTTCTTTATGCGTTTGTGTAAAATGTCATGTTTAGCATCTAGATCTTCTCATAGGCGTAACTAGCTCTCTGACCTGGGAGGAGCCTAGGGGGGCCTAGCTGACACTGCTTGGTAGTGATGTTTTTCTCAAAACTGTTTAATATTATCTCGAATATTATGCATTATTACCTTAAATAAAATTAACCGTATCCTTATTCGACTCAACCCAGCTGTTTAATATAAATTAACTGCAACTTCTTTGTCTTATGTGAAAATATTTCCAGAACGTGGTCTGCTGTAATCTCTTCTTTAATTACATCTTTCTGGATGTTAATAATTGACAACACTGGAAAATCGGGTTTGTCCCATTGTAGTTCTGGTTCAATTTTTTATTCTACGCATCGCAGAGAAGCTTCGTTAACAACTTAATAGAAAAAAAAAGCAATCTGAAATAATTTTTAGAGGTTAGGACAAAAGTCTTGTCTAATAGAATCTTTGGTAGATTTTAAATTTATTTCTAAATTTTTACAAGTAATCATATTTTTTTTACCAAGATATCAACTTCAAGCATAGATACATCCACACCTGCAATCGTGGAGTAATTTTCAATAAAATTTTGACTTTCTTCGATGTTTTACTTAAATAAAGCATTTACCGATGTAGCCAATAGCAAGTTTGAAAACCTCTCCCTAGAATTACCTGCTAAATTATCCATTATTAGGTAGTGCATGTTTATTTTCCAGTTTTAAGCAAGTTACATCTGATGGCAACTCTATCGCGCTGTCCAAGAGCGATTTCCACTATATAATCCTTAGTTTGTGCAGCAATTTGCGGTTTCCGTTTTGATACTCTGATAGGTTCTGAACGAAGTCTTGGATTTCAGAATAAATATTTTAAAAACTTTTTCTAGTTTCTTCTAGAGACTGTAACGTACCATCTATTATTAAATTTGCTTTGCAGAGGGTAGTATCTTTACCCTGAAAGTACTGACTCAAAACGTTGATACGTAATAACACAAAGTATGGAATGTGCAGGCAGATGCAAAACTCGGCTTTTTGAATAGATGCTAATAGTCCAACAACTTTAAGGGCATGTCTATCCAGGTTATCAGTTACTTCACTTTTTAGTACCATTTTATTCGCCCCACTTAAAGGTTAATAAATCTGCTTTACAATTATCAAATCGACATGCCCAGCGATTAGTAGAAAATTTAGATACTTCCAAAAATTTAATACCGAAGCTCTCTACAACCTACAAGTTTTTCATAATTTCCTGGTTGCGAAAAATCCATACATAATTCCTCTAATGTATTAAAGAAAGAGAGAAGCTGCGGATGCAACTTTTGTACATGCGTCAACAACAATTAACTTAAGTCTATGTGCCAAACAATGAATGTATATTGCCTTCTCTAATTAAACCTTTTAAGCCCTTACGTTGCCCAGACATTATACTAGCCCTGTTATATAACTGACAACTAATAGACTATAGTTTTCTGGAGAGGTCTGAAAGGATGTGGGGGGGGGGCGGCCTGTTGTGCCCATTGCTGTGTTATCCAGTCTTCTTTTGCTTATCTTGGTTTTTATTTATCTATTGATTTCATTTCTTTAAAAGTGCTAACTACCAATTTTTAGAAATAAGTATGATTAGTAAAAAGTATAAAAGAGTGCACTTTCAATCAAAGGTTGATACGGTAAATTAAAAAATTCACGACCATTCAAAATAGGTCTGTAGTATGTTTTTGACACTTTTTACATTTAGATAGGTATAATATATTTTTAAATAAATTAAAATGAACAAAAAGGTAAATTTATCATATAGATAGGTATAATATATTTTTAAATAAATTAAAATGAACAAAAAGGTAAATTTATCATATTTCATATCACCCGGCATAATAGCGACATCTGGGAAAATAAGTAAAATCCATAAAGGTATAACTTAAATAGAGACATTATGTCTACCACAGTTGCCGGATTGCGCTGAAAGTTGTATCTCTACACGTAATGTTTTTTACAAACATATTATTTTTATAACTTTCTTATCATTTACTTGCAATTATGCAAATTCTCCGGTTTGTTTGTTAAAACATGAAGAAACACCTTATTTTTATTTAGGTATATTATGTAATTGCATTTAAATTTCCTTGAATTTTCACAATTTTAAATCAATAAAGAATTTATAATGTGCAGTTACATGTTATGGTACTTGAAATATACCTCATTTTTTCGATCGAAATATTTTGGCCGAAAGAATAATTATTTTTATTTCCCAATATATATCGGGAATAAAACCCACAACAATGTGACAACCTTGCATTTGTGGCGGGTCAGCCATGTAACCGTTTGTACGCTGCTCCATTCATAATTTCTAGTCGGCGTTGTAGCTTTAGCATAATCGAGGTTTTGGTATATTTTACAGATTATTGGACAGTTTTTAATATTTTTTCAATAGATTTTTAAGTGTTTGTGGCAAAAGTGATATAGTGCATAGTGTGATGAAAACTGGAGATTGCAGGTGAAAACCAAACAGTTTTTCCGACGCCATCTTGTCATAGGCCGCCATAGGCGTGGCAATAAATACAAAATGTAATTAATAAATATAGGAAAGAAATAAGTTTTTTTGGAATATTTTTGCGAATTTATGATAAAAACAATATGGTAAGCACTTATTGAGTAGCAAAAAATGTAAGAAAAGTATCACTTTTCGCACTAGTTAGGCAACTAACTATCTTCTGGAGAACATTTAAAAAATTTATATTTTCTATGTTATTTCTTTACATAAATATTTTCAGAATAACAAATATAATACCTCTCCATACCTCGGTATCATTTATTAAGTATAAAAAAATTAAAGATTTTTATTCCAAAAATATTTGACAAGTCTGAAATTAAAGACCAAACCTTACATTTATAAATAACGAGCCGCTTCTGGCCGTTGGTAAACGTGACGTGGTATTGCCTGAGCCAGTGGAAGATAAAATGGTTTTCCCTAAGTCGTAACGACTGATCGCGTTTCAAATTGATTTATGAATGACTTGATGGGTCTATTTTAGTTGAAAGTCTTTGTTAAAATCCCGTGGTTCTTTGTGTATATTTTGGACGCCATTGCGGTTCTCCCCCCCCCCCTCCCCGTCTGCTATTTTTTTACATTAATAGGTACTGCCTATAGAAGTATAAGAAGTTTTCAATTACTACTTCACTTGCCTGCAAGTATAAAACAGATTTTACTCCTAAAATATTATTATATCAATTAATAAAAAGAAGCAAGGTGTCGTCAAGGTCTTCTCTGTTCAACTTCCATCAAAGTCTAAGTAGGAATGTGCTCATTTAATAGCGCTGCCTATACGAATTCGAGTGAAATTTTTTTTTTACTCATTGCAGCCTAAATCGATTGTATCTTCTATGTCTGCAGATTTCGTTGCGACGAGATACAACATTTTCGTCCCTAAGATTGATTATCTTGGGTATTCTCTATCTACGGTTTTAACAGGTTCTACATCAAGTCCTTTAAAGGGACGCTGTCCCCAGAAGGTATTCCGATTCAACAAAATTTAGGTTTGACCGGATGTAGCCAAAACTTGCAAAGACATTGGACTGCCGACAGGAATGATCATAGGCACCACCGCCTGGGCCAACACTTTGTATGCATCAGAGTAGCGGAGGATCCCGTCTTTTCAGCCTGCGGGTAGGCAGAGACGTCGACACAACACCTGACAGGAAAGTGCGAAGCATACGTCAGATTGAGGCAGCTGACTTTGACGTAGAGGATAAAGAGGTTCAGAGAGAGAGTAGTAGCACAGCAGCAGAAGTAGAAGGATAATGGTGCGGAAAGAATAAAGCGACGGCCCCCTTATTATTACTACTACCACTACAATTTACATTTTAGTATACATGTTAATTTGACTCTGGAGGACATGCTGCATCTTTAGGTTATTGGTTTATGGTTTTGACTATTGGCTAAGCATTTTTCTAAAATAGAATAACGTAAAAAATGTAAGCGATTTTTTTGTTCAAAAAAATTAACCTTGTCCACTAATGGTTTAAACTACCGCTTGTAAAAAAAAAACACTGTTTTAGCCGCTGGTTGTACAAATTACTTTATAATCCGAAATTCACTAGTTTGAGCTAATGAAATTTCGGACAGACTTTGTCTGTAAAAAAATCTGTAAAAACGAGCAGCAAAGCCCCAAAAACTTTTCAGATTTTTTGGATCAAAACCAAGAGCAGCAAAAATATATCTCTTATTACCCATGTTTTTTATTGCCCCACCTTCCCCTACCTCTGAGAACAACACAAACTGTTTCGTTTGTGGTTTTCAAAGATTGTTGTTTAAAATTCTATTCTAGAGGGATCTTGTTAAAAAAATTACACTCAAAATAATAAAACTTTAACATAAATATATATTTTATAAATTAAAATATAGAATCTTACTTAAATAAATGTATTTATTTTTTAACTTATTGATGTACGTTTTACAGAGTATCTATAAATATAGTACAAATTTTAAAATTTTACTTATGGCTAGGGATCTAAAAGCTTTTTTACACAGAAAATAAGCTAAGCAATAGTATTTTAAACAACAAAAGTTTTTTAACAAGAGCGAGACGTTTTGTTGGGCGGGTCTACCACGTGTCAAGCGAGTTGTGAAAAAAGGTTTTCTAACGAGTTTTTTGACATTGTTATTTCTACAACTGCAAAATGAAGCAACCAAATACATACCTAATTACTTCATATGGCATATCGCAGCTTGCCAGTCACCAAAAATAATATACACTGGGATATATGAAAAACAAACATTTTAATATTCTCTTTTCTACTGACCGATTAGAAAATAACCTACTGTTCATTATGCTATAACTGGTAAAGCAATTGGTTTTAAACATTATTTAAATTGTCAATATGAATTTGAACATATAAAATATACAATGTTTTAAGTGCGAATAGTTATTTACGCACCTAGGTAAAAAAGTACAGCTTTAACGCCTGCAGTGTGTAAATAAAAGCCTGATGGGTTAGCCGAGGGATGTTACACGCTAAGGGCGTTAAAGCTGTTTTTGACCGAGTAGAGGTACATACATGTATTCATACGACCGCTTCAAGCTACTGCGAACATAGGGGGAATCAAGTCCAATTTACTCTCCGTGCCGTACGACCGAGGTGGATTCGAAGCACGCTGCAGTGTTATATTTTGGAAATTCATTTTGTTTTTATTATTTTGTTTTATTTCTGCCTTGCTCGAGAAACAGATGGGTAAGTTCTTAATTGAAATAATACATTTTTAAAACCAAAAATGGATGTCTACGAAGTTGCCGAAAAAGTTCAGATGGTCAAATGGTCAAATCGTCATAACCCAACACACGTTCGATATTGGTCGAGGGAAAATTTGCATTTGTATTTTGACGTAAGAACACAGTATCCCCAAAAACTAAATGTTTTGGGGGGGGGGTATTATAGGGGAACACGTAATTGGGCCATTTTTTATTAACGGCAATTGCAATTTGAATGGTCCTAGATACTTGGATCTACTGAAGCAGCACATTATTCCAACTGCTAGGCAGTTGTTAGGTGTAAGATTTGGTGAAATATGGTTTCAACAAGATGGTTGTTCCGCTCACAATGTTGGCCTTGTTAGGGAATATCTTGATAATGTATTTCCTAATCGGGTTATAAGTACACGGGGAACTATTTTATGGCCAGCTCGATCTCCCGATCTTGCTCCTAATGACTTCTATCTGTTTTTGAAGAAGCTTTTCAAATTATCACCCCTAACATGCTTGGAAACGTTAGAAGGGGTTTTTATAGTAGGCTCGGATATTGTCTAGCCGAGCAAGGAGGACTTTTCGAACATTTGCTTTAATTTTTTTTTGACTGGGAGAATCTTTTTGGTTTTTAGAATGTATTATTTTATTTTGAGAACTTGCTTTTATTTTGTTTCTCCTTATTATTTTCATTGTAACACGTCGTCACTGATAAATCTGAGCAGTTGACAATAAAACGCTCTTATCTATCAGTGACAAAAAATAAGAAAATTACGTTATAAAAATTTGCGTATTTATTGACCAAATTCCGGTTTCATTGACTACGCTCCTCATAGCACCGTGGTTAGAGGCGTACTAAACACAAGGCGAATGGCGGCGAACGGCGATCGGAAGCCTGAGAGTTGGTTGCTTCACTGATAGGCGTGCGGTGTCTCTGCATGTACGTACACTGGCAAATTAGACTTCTTCCGCCCTATGTTCGCAGTAGCTTGAAGCGGTCTGTATATAGTATTATAAGACAGTAAATTTGACCGGCAAAATTTTCGACTGGTATGAAAGTTTATTGCTTGGCAATTTTCGCGAATGACATTTTGACAGTAAAATCATGAGAGGTTAGTCAAGTGATTTGGTCAAAAATTTCATGAGCGAAAATTTCCTAAAAGCAACGAACTTGCACAAAACCAAGAGAAAATTTTGCCATTACAAAATTTTCTCTCGCATAATATTCCACAAGAATATTTCACGAAAAAAAGAATTAAGGCAAGACGCTGTAATGACGTTTGTTAAACTGACAATCATAGTTGTACCTTCAGACACCTTTGAGACGGATCTGTTATAGTTTTGTCGCTGAAAAACCATTCAATCATCGGGTAGGTAGGAGTTTTGTCAGTAGGAAAGAGGCCGTTGCTATGCCGTATTACCAGTTAAAAACACTAGTGAAATAGTCACTTTAATTTTGAAAAAATAATAATTTATAATTTTGTAATGTTAAAAATAGTTCAAAATATAAACTTGACAAGTCACTTAAAACAATAACAAACGATTTCAGAGGACAACTATAGTAATTTTAGAACTCTAAGGGCTGCGAGAATAAAAGGCGCTCTAGGGCGATAAAGTGCACAAAAATTTTCAAATTTCTCTTAACAAATCCTACCATACAGTTAGCTTTGTTAATGATACCGTTGCATGATATAATACTTGCAAGGGACCAAATATTCCAAATTTTGCAGTGGCGTACGCACGGAGCGGGATAAGTGGGATCTTCCCCATGTCAAATCAAATCAAATTTATTTTATTGCAAAAAGCCTATAGCTGTACAATATTTTTTCCTATATCTAAAAACTCTTAACAACTATATACTTAAATATTTGTTATAATATATTATATATATATATATATATATATATAAAATATAATGTTAAAGTAGAAAGAAAATTGCGGATTCTTTCAAATTTTAAAGTTGGAAAAAAGGTTTATATTTTCAGTTATATCTTTTAGTAAATAGTGTACTGATTCTAACAAGTAATTTTTTAAAGCAAAATTAACTTTTTACATTTAAATATTTTATATTATTCATTATTGTAAATAGTTTTTCCTAAATGAAAAAGATAGTTCCTGGTAAGTGCCGACAGTGGCCTATCAGTATGCAAGTGATTTTTTGCTCTTGTATTATACTGGTGTAATTCACATCTTTTTTTGAAAGAATCCTTGCTGGATGTAACTGTGAATCAATGTTAGTGTTTCATATAAAATAAGGTCATAAAAAGTAAGTATTTTTAGGGATTTGAAATATAATTGGCAAGATGTTAACTTAAAAATCTTTGCTATGAGGCAAATTGCCCTTTTTTGTATTAAAAAAACCTTGAAAAAAACTATATGCATTCTGTAATTCGCAGTGTAATTCCAGAATGGAATACAATATCGTGCATGTGACTCAAACAAAGAGTGGTAGACCTCAATTGCAGCTTCTTGATTTAGAGTCCCCTTGTTACTTTTATTGCATAGAGGCTCGATGCTAATTTTTTTATTGTGTTGGACCATAAATTTCACAAAAAATGTGAAAGAGATTACAAACTTTAAAGAATTTTTTTAGTATAATTTTGGCAATGATGTTGGCAACAAATCTGTAATTGCAACTATATCTCGGCCCTCCTCGGCAGTTGAGCTAAATCACTTTTTCACAGAAAAGATAAAGATATCAAAATTTCTAAAGAATTTTCTGTTACAATTTTCTCAAAATTTTCGGAGAACCTAGATTTTTTTCTCAATTGAAACTAGATTCGTCGGAGGATTCACCCTTGCTATTAAATAATATAAGTAAGTTTTTTCGTACATACCAACATCTAGTACATAGAGGGTCTCCCTTTTCAAAAAAAGGTTCGACGGTCCCTGTAGGAATAGCGTTGAATATCTCCCCCCAAGGCCAATTTCTGCGTACGCCACTGAAATTTTGTAACACTTAACAACCCCGCAATAAAGATTAATCAACAAAAAAAAATCTGTTTGTGTTTAGCGAAATTGTAAGGCGCTATTGAAGGTCCATGAAGTAAGCATTATCACTTGCAATTTTTTAATGTTTGATGTATACATAAATTGTCATTTTTCTGTCGTAATGCTAACTTCATACGGAAGTTGGCACTACCACCCTTGTAACTTGAATTTTTCAAATATTTCGAATAGGGATTAATTGTCGTTTTTTTGTCGTAAATTTTTCGTGCAAGAAGAAAATTTGTCACGCTCCTTTTTTAAAACAAACCTTGCTTATGCTAACTTTATACCGAAGTTGGCACTCCCACCCTTGTAACTTGAATTTTTCAAATATTTCAAATAGGGATTAATTGTCGTTTTTTTGTCATAAACTTGTCATTAAAGAAAAAATTATGTCGCGCTCCTTTAAAAAAAACCCTGGTAATGCTAACTTTACACGGAAGGCACTACCACCCTTGAAACTTGAACTTTTTAAATAGGGAATAATTGTCGTTTTTTTTGTCGAAAATTGGTCGTGAAAGAAGAAAAATATTTTGCCGCATTTTAAAAACGTCGGTACTTACTAATAACTTAATATGGAAAGTAGCACTACCGTACCACTCATAAAACTGGAACTTTTTAAAGAAAATATATATGTATTAATTGTCGTTTCTTTTGTAGTAAAGCAAATATTCAATTAGTCGCCCCCATAGAAGGATATCTTAAAGTTACAAGAAACAATTTTGGCTGGAGTTAGCAAAACCAGCAGATTAAAAAAAAAACTTTGGAACCCACATTTTTAAAAGTATACGATAATTGTCCATATTTAAAATCTTTAAAAAGTGCAAGTTACACGGGTGATAGTGGTAACTTCCGTATAAAGTTAGCATTACCAGGGTTTTTTTTTTAAACGTAGGGCGACAAACATTTTTCTTTCACGATAAAAAATCGACAATTAATTCATATTTCAAATCTTTTAAAAGTGCAAGTTACAAGGGTGGTAGTGCTAACTTCATACGGAAGGTGGTAGTGCTAACTTCCGTATGAAGTTAGCATTACCAGAGTTTTTTTTAATTTACCACAAAAAAACAACAATTAATCCATATTTCCAATCTTTGAAAAGTGCATTTTATAATGGTGGTAGTGCTAACTTCCGTATGAACTTAGCATTACCAGATTTTTTTTTTAAAAAACGCAGCGCGACAAAAATTTTTCTTTCACGACATATTTATGACAAAAAAACGACAATTATTGTATACATTAAACATTAAAAAATTGCAAGTGGCAATGTTAACTTCATGGACGTCGATATTAATTTTCTCCAACTAATTATGAATACCAAATTTGTTATTGTTTTTTTTTTCCTGCATTAAAAATTACCTAATATGTCTATATTTTTATTAAGGCATAGGTCAGTTAAAAGAGGAAATCAATCTATGGTCTAAAGAAATAAAAGAACAAATAGAAAGCGACCCCATCTTAAGTTACCGACCAGACGAAGTAGACGTAATATGGAAATTTAATGAGCCAGACGCCCTAAAAAAATGGATTGTAACCTCGGACAAAGATCACGGAGAAGGTTTCAGTACATGTAAATTTGAGACAACAAATTACGGCAAGGCCCACTTTCATGGGTATTTATCATGTAGAGTGCCGAAGGATGGTAAAGTCCGGAGGGCTGGATATTGTAATATAAGGACACAAAGAGCGAGGGTAAATAAATTAAACTTTTGTTTTAAGGCGTGAATCGATTTTTTTAATACAGTGCACCAAGGTTAAGATCTTGTTTAAGAAGATTTAAAATTCTTTAATTTTTCCTGGTTTTCCCTGACCAAATAAATAAATTTGTATAATTGTTTCTGGCCTCGAAAGGAGACTTAAAGTAAACGGTAAAGCTCTTTGCCGTGGAAATTTGGACTAGAATTCAATAACATATATACTTTATAATTTTTTTACTTCAGGAGAAAAACAAAAGAGAAAAAAGGGAGAAAAAAGGGAAATATATAACCAAACATTAGCAAAAATAAGGAAATAACTCTTATAGCCTTTTATGTTTCCTTTTTTTTTAAGGAAATAGAGTCTTCAGTTTGTTAGTCAAATTCTTATTAGTTTTTAATCTATTACAAAGGATATCGCTCTTTTTAAATGGAAATTTGTATTTGGTAAAATTTCCTGGTTTTTTATAACTTGTAGTACTCACCCTTAGAAGAATTTTGTTTCTTTGCACCAACTCTCAAAAGTACCCGAAAAGTGAAGTTGAAGTTGTCGAAATCGCACTTAGAAATTTTTCATTTATTTGCAAACCTAATTTAATTTCCTTTTTTGTATTTGCCATAACCGTTTTTTTTAAAGTAAAATTTAAAATGTCAAAACTAACACCGCCATCTTGGATCCGCCATATTGACCTTTTTTCTCGTCGCATAAATGCGCAATAAAACATAAAGGCTAGAAGCATATAGTTGCCAACATTTCTGAAATATTAGATTATCGTGTTGTCCACGGAAGTGACACTGTAGTATGGAGACATTTATTTTGATGCTTCAAAAATGGTAGAATTAGCAATAAACAATTCAAAATTAGAAATAGCTAATGTCTGTCATATTGAGATGTGAATATCCATCAAAATAATGTTGTATTTTAAAAATTGTATAAAAAACTATAAGAAAGTGGTAATTTTTTTACGTTTTAGACAGTGGTAATGTTTAAACGAAAATTTTGTACACATTTTCAGTTTATTTTTGATTTTTTTACGAAAGTTACTAATAAAAAAAATGGCTATTTAGATAATTAAATGTATAATTTTTATTTTTGATTGTTTTACGAAAGTTACTAGTAAAAAAAATGCCATTTAGATAGTTTAAATGTATAATTTTTAGAAATCTTTTAAAAGGGAAGCATACATGGACTGGACAATGTATAACATGTTGGTAATGAAAGTGAGGGGAGATGGTCGATCTTACATGATAAACATAAATACCAGAGGTTACTATGACATCACTTGGAATGACATGTATCATTATGCCTTGTTTACAAGAGGTGGACCGTATTGGCAGTATGTTAAGGTAGGTCTACCAGTGGGCGAGTTTGTAAATTCACCGATAAACTTACCGATGAAAACCATCGGGTTTGTAAATTCATCTATGATTCTTGGTGACATTCATCCGATTCCTAAATTATCTAATTGATTCCACCAATTATGGATACCATCGATGCTCACAGACTCTGGGGGCGGTGAGACTTTCCGATGAATGTTTGGAGAAAAAATTCCCTGACCAGATTAATAAATTACCTGACTGATATTATTAGCAGTCTCAAAAAAGGAAACAATTTTAAAATGTTGATTTTAGTATAACATTCAAGTGATTTTACTCAAACTTTCACTTAACTCATATTAGGTGCGCATTTTTTAAAAAAGAGGAAAGAAAATCAGCCCCCACCACCCCTTAAGCTAACCATTCACCAACATAGTTAATTCTTTCCTCTTTTTTTATTAATTTATTTATTTTTAGTAACTTTTAAAAAGCGACATGTAAGAAGTAAACAAAAAATTAAGCACACTATACAAAGTCAGTGTTGGATAACTACTATCCTGCTTTTCTCTTTCATATTTAAGGCGTTTTGAACATTTTTCCTTTTTTTACTAAATAGTTTATTCACTAGAGCACTGTGAAAAATATCCTCAAATTACTTTGGGGGAAAATTCCCTGAGTTTCCCTGACCCATCGAAACTTTCCCTGACCATTTTCTAATTCCCTGGCTTTTCCCTGACTTTCCAGGTTTCCCTGTTTAATAACGAATGCGAGGATTGGAGTTGGAAAAAATCTAGGCTCTGGCCCGTTTTTAAAATCAACGCTTTTTCGAGTTCGGTGGCATCGAATGATGAATGAATGTCAGATTGGCCATCAAACGCCGAATAAAAAAACGTCCCGAAATAAATTAATTGTATACACAACACCTTAACTCCTACTCGAGACACTCTAAAGTAGGATTTAAAATTCATTAAATCATATTTGCCTAAGGTTTAGACTGGTAAACGGAAAAAAATCCCCGGAAAAAACCCAAGAAAAATTTATTGTTACATATTAAAAAATACCTGAAAATCAAAAAGTATTATTTAGGATTGGGTTGGCTGGGTCCAGCTTGAGTTGGGTTGGGTTTGGATTAGTTATAATAATTTTTCTTCGGGTTTTTGACATTTTTTTTCCTAGATTCGTTTTGACTACATAGCCCTCCATCTTATAATGTCTTTTTCATCTTTAACTTTAAATTAATTACAGCTCCTCATCATCATCAAAGGAACTGGTTTCTTGTTCATAATAAAAATTAAAAATATGATAAAAAAACCAACCAACGAAAAAACAGCTGATATTTTCTGAGGTTAAATAATCCATCAAACCATTCCCACCGACCTCCAGAGTCGGTGATCATTATTGGCATCAATCGATGAATCAAGGATTTACGAACTCTTTTGTTGGCACCGGTGTATCCACCGATGGCTGAATTTTATCGCCTTTTTAATTTTTGATGGCTCATCAAACTGAACGACATGGAATGTCAGATATACGTCATATGTCATTTGTCAAAAAACTGATGACATCGTTGAAAAAAATCTTTAAATTAATTTGTTTTTTGCGTTTCTCGATTGGTTGACCCTACTACGTGAAACAATCTTTTTTTTTGTTTCAAATCCCAGTTTTTTTAATTTGAAATCGTCAAATTGACGACTCTATTTAAAAAACTCTGAATATCCCGACTCGTCATGGTGACGTCGCCATGACGGATGTTATCGATTTTTTGGCTGTCGAGCCAGCGCCATCTAGAGGAGAACTTTTTTCTCCTATACTAGCCTTTGCCTAACATAAGCAGGGGTGCGTTTGAAAAGGATAAAGGTTATTCCTCCCTTAACCGAAAATCGTTCGAAAATGACTGAGGTGAAAGTAATGACCTGGTACACCTCCGTTCGAAAAATCATAAAGGTGATGGTCCAGGGTGCGCTAAAATCGCCTAATAAGTGTGTTTTTCTTGTTTTCTTTTTTAGTGTGGGTGAACAAAAAGTGTATTTTACACTAGAATAATATTTGGAGCAATTCGCATCAACTGAAACAAAATTCGTATTCAAAACAAATCAAACATGGTCACCCAATGATTTTTGATAACGTCCTATACATCATTGCGTACTCTCGCCTCACCATTACCTTTTATTCTTAAACGCACCCCAGTTATCCACTCTTAGCAGTTGAATTATCAAAATGTAAACAATCCAAACCTGCGTTTCCGAAAACGTTCGTGCCACGATTTATGTGTCTGTCTTATAAACGTCGCTTTGCGCTTACCATTGTAATTTTGCAAACTATTGTTACGAGTTATTAATTATTTAGGTACTAAGATATTATTTTATTCAGATATTTAGTGTTAAATTGTCTATTGTCACAAGAGTGATTATCTAGATCCGAAAATTTTCGAGTGATCGGCGCTATTCAGTGGCGTACGCACGGGGGGGAGGGATAAATCCCCCACCATGAACCATGAAAATAAAAAGACTTAAAAGTTAAAAGTTATTTTAAGTTTTAACATCTTATCAAACAATATTAGGGATCTTACTCAACCCACCTTTTGTAAATCAAGATAAATTTTTTAAAGAATTGTCTTTAATTTGAAGCTCTATAAAGTCATTGCATAATGTAACAGTTTTAGTTTAATTTTAAGCAATTTTTGTCGTGTAAGAAAAGAATAGTAAAATTTTCTCAAAACTTTTGTCTGCAGCTGATTTATGAAATGACCGACCCCCCTTCCTTGGCAGCTAACCCAAGCCACTTTTAAAAAAATATTTTACAAAAAACGTGAAAGGGATGAAAATATTTATTAAGAATTTTCGTTATTTAAGACATGTTTTCGGAAACAAATTACTAGATCTGCCCTTGCTTTTAAATACATATTTACCCAACACAACAACTACTATACGACCCCACCACAAAAAAAAAAACCGTGACCGAATTTGGGTAAGTAGGTATACAGGGTTCAAAGGTTCTTGTCTAGGGTGCCGGAATAGCGTGTATTGAAAAAGAAGCGCAATGGCTAGAGCGAAAGAGTTGAAGACCTCCAAAGATAACGCCCTTCCATCTACCCTTAGATCAACTACTTAAAGATACCCGATGCTTACGGAGACTTTGGTTATATTATTATCTGAGAAATATTGGGACCTAATTTTAGAAGCTGCGAGAGAAATCGATCACTCAACAGCCAAAGCACATCAAATGCATGCTCACAGTTCAAGAATGACCGCGGCAAAACAGACGCTCGCTCTGCAATTCACCTGTTCATTTAGGCTTGTTTTCGCCACTGCGTCACACCCTACATATCTCCGTCGCTTTCCCTCTCTAACGTTTAGAACGATATGGCATTTATTCCAACACATTGTTTTTGTTTTGTCGGATGATGGCAAATTTTGTAAATAAACAGTAGTTATTATTTGCCAACGAGTTTTCGTTGGACCAGATATCTTGTCTCTTTTTAATCTAAACACCTTCCCCACAAAAAGAAATCATTGGACGCCATGTCAGGAGACCTCGCTCTTCGAAATTTTCTCGGAAGATAATTTGAAACTTGACGTGAATTATGAGAAGGACAACCGTCCTGCTGAAACCGCGTTGTTCCCAAATTTATGTTGAGCTCTTGCAATCTAGGGAAAACCTGTTGCTGCAGGAGCTCAAGATATTTTTGGGTTACCGTCGATAAAATAAGGTTCGGTTATGTGATCACCAATGATGCCTGTCCATACATTCAGTTTTTACATTTTCATTCCTGTCATATTTTTCCCTCATAATTTCGCAAAACTGCAAACGTCGAAAACAATCATCTTGAGACAGCTCCTGACAACACTTTACCTTGTAGGATTTGTAACTGTACCTCCTTAAAATTCTTTGGCAAGTACGATTGTCAAGTCCTACCGCCTCAGAAATTACCCTAGTGGAGCACGGTTCATGCCCCCCAACATAGGCGCATACCGTCTCATCCTGTTCTACCCTCTCAGGAGGAATGGGACGAGCTGGTGCGATTCTAACAATTTTGACAACCATTGATACAACCATGTGTTTCAAAATTGTGGAAAATGTTATGTTATGTTACCTCATGAACATTTTCGGATTTCATGTAGGATTTCACGATCGAAATCCTTTTTTCTTTCGTGAATTCAAACTGACGTCGGACATACTCGGAAGAAAAGCGACTGAAAATTTGATTTCTGTGAGCGATCCATGGCCCATGCTTTGGTTCTCAACGAGTCGCGCTTGCGCTTTTAATGGCTATTGCAGTCTGAATGAGAGTGAAGCTACCTAGAAAGTGCAGCAGTTTTCTTAAGCTGTTTGGTTGACAACGTTGCCTAGCCGGCATATCTCTTCAGTGCATTTGAATGAATAGCGTTCTTACTCAGACACATGCATTTCGGAACCCTAGACGAGAACTGTCAAACCCTGTATATATTAATAAAAGCGGTTCATATCCCCCTCCCAAAGCCAGTCTCTGCGTACGCCACTGGCACTATTATTTCATCTGCCGCCAACGGATAAGTATTAGTTTATTTAGCAAGTAGTAAGGATCTTAAGCAATTTAAATAGTTGTTGTAAAAAGGATTTACAATAAAAATGGTGATATTTGGACATCATTAATTTATTTAACGAAAGGATTCGCTGAGAATTGAAGAATCCATGATTTTCATTGTGTCTAAGTAAAGTCATTTTGTGCAAAGTTTTCCAAATCAAAACAGCAAAGAGTGGATATCTGTCAATGTCAGGCAAACCTGAGTGCCCAGGCTAATACCAGAAAAAAATGTATCCTCTAGGAGGCGTTGGCTGAGTAAATGGCTAATGTGTCGCAAACTTCTTTGCTTTCCTGAGTTTTTTCAAAATACTGAACTTTAAATGCGATTATCTTGGGTAAAATGCGGTTTTTCGCTAAAAAGGAAAACATGGGTCAAATATTTTTTCATCTGGATTAATAGATTCGTACGATTACCTTTTTTGAAAATTGTGCAAAGACCACATTGTGACTTTTTTCTTCAATAAAGTGTAAATGGGAGTTTTGGTACTATCGAGGAAACAAATGATAGTTTCAAATAATACAAATTTATAATCCACAAAAATATTTTTGCCGTGCTTTAGCGAAACAAAAAAGGCGTTTGTACCGACGGTTTTTTTCGAAAAAAAGCAATCATTTTTTTTTACATAAGCCAAAAGTAATTTTCACCATCTTGTTTTAATCCTCATCATTTCAGATTCCATTTTCGAAGTTCTTCTTGGCTTCCAAGGGTCGAATCCAAGATAGACAATGTTCCATACCATTGGATAAAATTACAACTTTCGGAATCAGCGCTGCCGAAAGGCACAATGGTGCGTTTTCTTTAGAAATCGATTATATCGGTCTGGAATGCGACCCTACACATACTGAAGATTTTGCTTATGAAATGTACAGGGTTCCAAAGCAGATTGTCGCGACCTAGAAGCTGTTTTAATAGTATCTGATTGCGAATTGTAACTTATTATTTTGGTATGTACCTGGTACAATTATAGCCTTTTTGTTAAGTTTATATTTGCTCTCTTTTACAAAACTAGTCCAGTGTCTATAGCGTTGACTTTCTGGATGGTAGATCCCAGCACCCGTTAGGTGCATAGATATTTATTGTCGGTTTCCATAAATTTATTAGGTTTAGCAAAATTACCAACATTTTAAAAATCGAGAAAAATTTAATTAATGTTCTTTTAGTACTACCTGTATATTATTTTTATCAAAAGTCCCAGCGTGTTGATTATTGTTTGTTAAAAAATAAGGCTCGCAGCAAACATATCGCAAGTACAAAAATAGCACTAATTTGGACCACGGCATTTTACAATATTTGTACAATTTGTGCTGCAATGCGTACCAAAAATACAAAAAAAAAAACAAATATTGTACTGGCATGAAGTACTTTAATTAGAGTACTAAAATATTGCTTTATTTGTAATGGCAGCGCAAAGTGCAGCATCAAATGTACAAAAATAGTAAAATGCCATGTTCCAAATTAGTACTTCTTTTGTACAGTGAATATTTTATATTTTTAGTAATCCGATGTTTGCTGGGCTATTAACCAATAATTTTTTTCACAAATTTCACAAACATTTAAAATTAGGGACAACATTAGGTCCAACCAGTAGATAAACTATATCTTTATATTTCTATCGTTCATCGTCAAAAACGGGAGAAAAACAGAAAGTTTGTCTGTAGTCCACACACAATGCTGGACAAGAATAAAGCAACCAATTTATTTTGGAAAATTGTTTTGATCCGGCTGTCAAAAATAATTCAAAAAGCAATCCTGCAAATTTTCTCGTTTTTTATCCAAAAAAACATTAGATCACAATCGGGATAGTCAGTTGGTCTCGTTGGTAAAAACGGGCAATATTTGTAGCGTTAACGCACAAAAAACTAGACCATTTACATTGATCAAGTCATTTATAAATTACTTTCAAAATGATTTATTCTAACTAGAGCACCTAAATGTGGTCCATTGGGTTCGCTAATCTCCAAGTAACAACAACAATAGAGAAAATATAGGGACTCTATGGGAACCCGTTTGTATCGTGTCGGCAACACGGCACGAACACCTAATCGATATTGAGACCACATACCTACGAATTCTAGGTCTGTGATTGAGACACACACACGTGTGCAGATAGCAACTTGATAGTTTTCGTAAAAAAAAAACAATTTTATATTAGCGAAACAGCGTTTAAACGATAAAATATTTCATATCGTGTGACAATTTGAAAACTAACACGGGCTATATTTTCTCAAGTACACGTTATATCAAAAAAACCTGTATGAACACAGGAAGAATTTTTTTAGCTTTAGTTTGTTGTAAGTTTTCAAATTGACACCCTTCATTCTTATTTACACCAAAAAAGTTTAAATTCTTATCTAATTCTTATGTTTTCACACACATTCTTAAAGTAGGTGGTCTCTCAGGAATTTTCGATATATCCAAATCTTCACTTAAAAACCACTGTTTCTCTTCTTCTGTCAACTCTTCCTCAAGAGAGTAAACAGTCTCGTCAACAATATTGTTTGGCTGTACTCCGCCAAATATCACAGTGTTACTAGAGCTTTGATTCTGAGCGATATTTAAGTTGCCTTCAGGAGGCGGGGCGCCAAATATCGGCGCTGATTGGTTAGCAGGTGGCTGGTTTGGTTGGGATTGGAAAACATTTTGTTGATTGCCAAAACCTTGTTGTGGTACAGGTTGGCTCTGATCACTAAATGCTAAGCTGTTTGCTGTTGTATTAAGCTGGGGAGCAAATATATTAGTAGGTTGTTGTTGTTGTTGTTGTGTTGGAGCACTGGTTCCAAAAATTGACGTTTCAGGCGATTTTGCACCAAATCCTAAATTTTGTGGTTGTTGAAAAATGTTTGAACCTTGAGATGTAGCTGCTTTGTTGCTCGCGAAAATATTACCTTGTAGTTGTGAAGCACCAAATGGACTAGAATTCGCATTTGCAAAGATATTGGTTGTTGCTGGTTGTGGATTTGAAAAAGTATTATTTGGCTGACTATTGCCAAACAGACCACCTTGCTGATTTCCCCCAAAAACTGAATGATCAGATGCAGGATTGCCCGAAGCAAAAATATTTTGCGCTGTAGGTTGATTAGCACTAGCACCACCAAAAATTGCTGTGGATCCACTTGCCTGTGCTCCCCCTCCAAAAATTGTGGTGGATCCGCTTGGCTGTGCTGCTCCTCCAAAAATGGAAGAAGCATTGTGGGGGGCTGGCTGAGCAAATATGTTTCCACCAAATGTTGATTGTTGCTGTTGATTAGTGGCAAAAATATTCTGGCCTTGACCAACAGTCAGACCTCCACCAAATATATTATTATTGCTTGTTTGATTCTGATTGGGGGTCCCAAATAATGTGCTAGGTGTATTTGAGGTACACATTATGTTAGATGTTACCTGGTTGTTTGATGATGAGTTGTAAATGTTTTGCAGAAGGGTGATGATTTCCTGTGAAGGGTTTTGTAGGGCTCGCACTTTTTGCAGGGCATCCTGGTATGATACTTGAAGTTGCTGTTTCTGAAAAATATTTTAAAAAATATTAATGTTTCGACATCAGATACCATGTGTTATGTGGTTATTGTAATCAAAGTGAATAGTGAGTGCTGAAGAAAATTCAGCCTTTACACAACAGAAACAATTATTTTATATTTATTGTGACAAAAATTAAGGTAGTTTAGTTGTTGTTTGGTCCCCTAATTTTGCGTGTTGTTCGTTAAGTTTAAAACTATTTTCTAAAAATTTGACAAATATTTTTTTTTGGTTGAAGAAGGTCTTTCTAAACACCGGGTGGCGGTAAGACTGCGAATACCCCAACATACCATCAGA
This sequence comes from Oxystoma pomonae, assembly GCA_963921995.1. Taxonomy (NCBI): domain Eukaryota; kingdom Metazoa; phylum Arthropoda; class Insecta; order Coleoptera; family Brentidae; genus Oxystoma; species Oxystoma pomonae. The sequence continues at coordinate 102,062,978 of OY998163.1, forward strand.
TTTACAAAACAAAAATGGAATGAATATCATTCACTTTAGCGCCCTATAAACATTTTAAATAATTGTTATGGTAATAAAACATATTCAGATTCCATACATGAGCATACTAATGCAAATCAAAACCATATGTACATTCTAAAATTGATTTTAGACACATTATTGTTTTTGGTGGAGTGTTTGTTAAAAACATCTACCCATAAATGAGTGATTCCACTAAAATTGAGTAATTGCTTGTCCTACTCCTTTAAAAGCTCAGTTTGTTTTTGGTTTATTATATATTATATATTTTTTCTATTTAAATTAAAAGATTTTGTCATTCCCAGGTCTTTCCCAAAGTGATTGTTGGTAATAAAATAAATTGGGAAAGTGTCCAACTGGACAAAATTTAGATGTTTCACAGTCAAGTTATAAAAAAAACAAGTAGCAAAGAGGTTTTGGAAGTGTCCCGGTGATTTTCTTGTTGCGACTATGTTTGGAATTTGGAACTTTTGTTTGCACTATAACAAAGTTATGATTGTTTTCCACAAACCAGACAGACGATAAACAAAAAAATTTTTGCTAAATAATATATTTTACATTCTTTTTTAAAGAGCTCATGCTCTTTGCCTAACGAATAGAAAATGGTAACAAATTATATAACTTTGGTCCAATATAAAGAACAAAAGTCGTCCTTCGTTATTATGACAAAGAGTTGAATTAAATAATTTCCCCTTGTTTCGTACTCATGTGAAATTTATGTGTTTTAGGTATGTCATTTAGGTGCATAAAGTGACATACAGTTATAATGCAAAAACTTTTAAGGTTCAATACAGAATACATCTTCACATAAATACAGTAAATACTGATCCCACTTCAGATGCTTATTTATGACAACCACAATCCTGGCCAAATAATTATCTTTTATATATTCGTGTATGTTGTTTAGTTTACTTGTATTGAAATTTGGTCTGTTACCCTCGGTAAGAGAAAAAACTACATAGTGGATTTTTTTCATGTTTAAACTCAGTTTAAATGTGTAACAAATATTTTTAATTTTTATGAAACTAGATTTCATATTTTTCCTAGCTTCTTTCAACGTTTTACCAGGAAAAACAGCAAGCGTGTCATCCGCAAATGAAAACACCTTTCCGTTCACACTAAGACTACAAATGTTTTTTGAAGGTGGAAGACAATGTCGAACTTGAGAGTAAACTAGAGTTTCGAACTTCCATTGTCTTTATTTTTTTACTTTTTCACAACGTTTCGATTGTTTATGTATCTGCAATCGAAACGTTGTGAAAAAGTAAAAAAATAAAGACAATGGAAGTTCGAAACTCTAGTTTACTCTCTAAGACTACAAAGACTGTTTATGTAGACCAAGAATAACACAGGACCGATCACGGTCCCCTGAGGTACACCATACTCAACTTTCTTTGGATCACTCACGGTCTTTCCAATTTTCGTGTGTTGTGGACGATCAGCATGACAATCCTCAAAAATCCTCCACACGATTTCCCTCACTTTGTATGCCTCTAGAATTTGAAGAAGCAGACTATGAGAAACCGTGTCGAAAGTTGAATTTTAAGGTTTTGATCACTGTTTCATGACCACCGGGGCAACAGCTGTTTTTAAGACTTCCTATGTCCATAATGACTTCATTTTCATTGGTATTTCTCAAAAAAGTTGATAAATTTTACAGTAGTTACTAAAATTTTCGTTTATTTTATTCGAGATTTTATTTTCGTAGTATTCATTTTTTGAATTTTTTATAATTTTATTTAATGTGCTACGATAGTTTTTAGAGCGATCTCTTGTGTTTATGGATTTAATTATGGAATGTAAAATCCACGGTATAATTTTCCTTATAGAAGATGATTGAACTACAGTTTCCAATTATTTTGTTATGTAAGTGATGTTTCAAACGAAGCTGCGTCCTCAGGTTGCAAATATTTAAGAGTGCTTTCACAGTTAATTTTCGAATAGGTAGTAAGGATAATTTTGTGTTCAACTATGAATGCGTTTAAATGTTTAATATCAAGTTTTAACTTAAATACTAAATTATATAAAATATTAAGAATAGAAAATAAAAATAAAAGAACCACTTCTACAAAATTATGAAATAAATAAATAATGAAATAAACTTTGGATAACCCTCTGAGCACAAAAGGTAAAAGACCTCGTCCAACGGCCGAAGGTCGGAAAATGTACCCAAAATAGAGGCAGCGTTACCGCTCTGGATTGCAAGGCTTGTTCTCTGCTTCAAAAAATCGGTGAATCTAGGTTCAAATGATGGAAGCATAGATCTTAGCACCCAGTTCTTTTACAAATGATTTAGCTTTTTCTCCCCATGGACCAAAAGTTCTACACAAAAAGGAAGAAAAAAATTATTTGGAGAATTTTTTTTTATTTTATTTTGTTCCGAAATTTTTCGACGCTAAATTTAGATAGGATGCTGCCAAAGTATCTGAACAAGTCGCGTCCCAAACTACTGGTCGTCCTTTGGGCTATGGTACAAGAGAAAGGTCATCAGCTCTTTTACCGTCAGATCTAAAAATTCAATTTGTTTCTAAAATTGCTGGAAAATGAGCAGAAACCAAAGCACGTTTTATATCATTAAGACAACTGTGCCGAGACCACCTACCTACGCTCTTTCGGCAAGAAAAGTCCATTTGGGAGAACAGTTTCACCACAAGAGCAGGTATTTGTCTCGCACACAGGTTGTCCAATGCGAAGAGCAATAGAAATTCGAAAAGAGGTGTCATCTAGATGAGTACCTAAAGAGGAAGAAGTAAGAACATAATCCACACGTTAGTCTCTTTTTCTTGAAGAGCCAAAATGTGAGCCTTATCTATGGGGTCAGATGTATTTGCTAAAAATTTTTGTAAAAGAAAATTACAAAGTTGTTTATCTAAATTTTTTTTTTAAAGAAATGTCAGGAGAAAATAATATTCATCTGGAGAATGCTGAATGGATAAAGGAAGAAGGGTTTTAATTGTTTCGGAAATATAATAATATATAATATCGTAGTTATAGAGAAGAGCTGGTTCTGTCCATGGTCTTCGATTCCTCTCTGGTAACACCTTCAAGTCTTGACTCAAACCCGCTTGAATTCATTATTGTTTTATATGTATTTGATAACTTTGATAACATTATTTCTATCCAAAAGGTTAATATTAATATCTCCTAATAAAATATCAAAGTGGGAGTTAGTATTAGATCTAAGGAAAATATCGATTTTATCTAAAAAAACATTTGTGTCTGATGAAGGCGATCTGTAAATTATATAAAAGTTCAATTGTGTGCTGTTTCATAACTTGGATTTAACTGGTCTTTGGTTTTTTCAAAACAATAACATGCAGATTTGTTAGAATAAGAAAAACTTGTCACAGTTAGTGTTTACCTCTTATGTTGCCAGCTCTTAAGCTTTAGGTGTATTATTATTGTAGTGCCTACATACATCATTTATTTACATAAGAGCACAAATTTAATTAATCAAGCAATTAATATTAAAGTCTGTGCAATCTGTACTCACATATTGATCTAGGGTCCCATTTTTTGAAGCTTCATAAAAGCCAAGCCTAATTTCCTCAAAACTTTGATCGTCAAATCCAGGAAAAGCAGGTTTTTCTTTGAATGGTGCATAACTAGAGAGGATCCACTGTCCTCCTTTTTCTGCTGCTGACATGTCTGCAATAACAGCTTTTGTAAGAGTGCTAAGATCAACATTAGTTGCATTTTTGGTTTGTAGTTGTTGATGCTGCTGTTGTTGAGTACCAAAAGTTGGTTGACGGAGGATTGAAGTATGTTGCTGAGTGGAATTGCCTAAAACAGACAACAAACATATTATTTAGTTACAGAATAGATAATCATTCAATAGATGTGGGTATGTGAAATTTCATTTATGAATTTTCAACTAAAGGTATAATGTCAAGTTACCTAGAATTTTTTTTTAACATTTGAAATTAGGAAATAAACTTAAAGATAAGCTTATCTATGATGACTAAGCTACTTCAAGGCTGATGGGCGATATTTAACAAGGATTAATTAAAATTAAGGGAAGTTTGGTTAGGATGCTGACATATACATGGATATCTAAAAATTGATTTTAAACCAAACAATACTGCAATTGATAAGATATTTTTACCTTAGACGTCAAAATGCACTGAATGCGTAAGGCCATTTTTTATTAAAACAGTCTTAATAATCTGTAATAATAAAATCTGGGTAAACAAGAAACCTGAGAACTGTCAAACAGACAAGGGATGTCATACTTCGAGTAAAATCATCGTATATTATAGACCACCGCCAAGAGGTGGTTTATCTGCTTTAAATTTCAAAACAATCACGACTTGGTTGATTTTTTTAGTTCAAAATAAATATTTTGGGGTATTTCAATTGGAAAAAAATCAAATTCCAGACCTTTTTTTCAATTGGGTATTCCAGCACGTTTTCTAAGTATAGAAACGTATATCTCATTTTAAATTGATTCAGGAAGATCACTTCCGTCTTAAATCAAGAAAAAAGCCGTTTATATATAAGTTTAAAATAGGTTAAAAAAAATAAAAAAATGCGTTGGAATTTCCACAGTACCTGGTAGCGCGCGGTATCTTAAAAAACAGTTTTTTTAACATATAAAACTTGCTCTATAACCGGTAAATTCATATGCTCTAAATGATTGAATCACTTGAGCTGTATTTGATCGCGCCATTCGCGGTAAATGGTTTGTACTACATATGCTGGCACGGTAAAAAACCTGTCCTAAAAAATTCGCAGTAAATTAATGCTTGTGCTGATAAGCAAGCAAAAAAGGTGCATGCCATTACAGCGTCAAACTGATACCGGCATAATCACAAACCGCGCAAACGTGACCATCTTCACCCAAATAATGTATGGTAGATCGCAAATTAAAGAATAGCGTATGTAAAAAATACTAATAACGAGGGGTCATCAACTGCAGACAGTAGGTGTACAAATCGTTGACAATACTTTAATAATACTTGACAACACCTGACAATACTTGACAATACTGGACAATACTTGACAATACTGGACAATACTTGACAATCCTGGAGAAAATACTGGAGACAATACTGAACAATACCTGACAATAGTCGTGAAAATACTCTCAAAAAAACGAAAATATGAACAAAAGTTTGGAAACCAATGCAACCGAAGAAAATGAATAGCGTCTTCTATTGCAACACTGACATATTTCTCTGTTTCTTGTTTTTACCTCGGTTTTTATCAAAAAACGAAATATTCGACTGCTGCCCTGACTGACGCTATAAAGCCGAATATGACCAATCCGGATCAATCTAGGTTCCTGCCAATATTTGTTATGTTCGAGGTTAGTTTGAGTTGATACCCCAAGTCCAGAGGTACTCTTTATCTTTGTTTACAATGGCCTTGCATTTTAAACAGAGGGAGAGAGAGAGAGAGCGCGCGCTTGGGGTATCAACTCAAATGCACTCTTTATTTACCATGCATAGCGCACGCAACTGAATCGCCGCCGAATATAGTCGAGTTTCCCGCCAATATTTTGTTATTATGGTCGATTTTTGTTTACCGAATTGACCGCGCAGCTAATGTGATTTATATGTAATGTAAGCATGTAGGTAAAAACCCCGTAGGAGTAATACCCATGGAATAAATCACTGCAAAATGCGTCCGCCATACTGACACTTAAAGGCATGTGTTTTCTTAATTACAAATGGCAGATCACGTATGTCTTGCTGAAATCTGTTGTTTTGTTATGATCACGTGACCTAGTGACCATAATTTGGTGTACTAAGAATAGACATACCCACCACTAAAAATTGTAAAATATGGCGTCAGTTATTAAGAACAGACATGCCTTTGAGTGTCAGTATGGTAGCCTCCTTGTAGCAGTGATTTGTCGCTGATGACAGCACAGGCTTTACTCCTACAGGTTTTTTACCTACATGGATGTAAGATTTTTTTAGATTATTCTTTTTAATAATAGAGGTTGAGTTTAAACCAAGGGGCCAACAGCTGGCCAAAAATTTGTACACCTACTGTCAAGAACTGAAATATTGTCTGGGATTGTTAAGTATTGTCCAGTAAGTATTGTCCAGTATTGTTCAGTATTGTCTAGAATTTTCCAGTATTGTCCATTATTGTCCAGTATTGTCTCAAGTATTGTCCTGTATTGTCCAGTATTGTAACGTATTGTCAAGTATTGGAAAGTTTTTTAAGTTATTGTCATGAATGTTTTTTTGAAAAATTGCACTCAATAAAAGTAAAGACACAAGAGAATGACGCTTGTCTGCTGCTTGATCTATGTTCATAACATCGCCTCGAACTATGCTAAAGATAAAAAACGGTAGGATTTAACAAAGTACAATTCGTCCATTTCTCTCTAGTAAATAGAGATGACTGTTAAACACAACTACTCCTCTGGCTAATCCCTTGACATTTTTGAATTGTGCTGTTTGTATTTAAATATCTACTTGTTGAGATAAAGGAGTAATTGTTTAACAGTCTATGTATCTACTAAAGAGAGCTTATTATGTTTCTTTAAACTCAACTTTTATTATTAAAAAAAATTATCTAAAAAATATATTTTATCGGACTTTATAAAAAGTTTTTGTAAGGAAAGGTTTATTGAAAAATCATTAAAAAAAAAACTATGACAAAAGAACAAGCTTATCTACATTTTTATAAAAATTAAACTAAAAATAACTACCTAAAAAAACGGAGTAAAATTATATTTGCATGTTTATACAAACTTTTATAAAAAACCATACAGTATTAAAGAACAACAAGTTAAAAAAGAGGTACTATATCTTTTTAATAAACACTAAAAAATATATTTGAAAAAGGTCAGTCATAAAATTTGGAATTGGTCATGAAATTTTAACTAATACTTTAAAACTGTTTTAAAATTTTAAAACAGTTCATCCGAGACTTCACCCAGTTTCATTTCCTTGTACTTTTTTTCAATTACTTGTTTATCATACCTACTTAGTGTAAAGGGATACTTCAGATATGTCTTGCTGTTTGGGCCCTGTAAGAGTATTTAAAAATTCTTGAAGAAATTTAAAATTACAAAAATTTTCAGCCTGGAAATGACCCGCCCTATATAATATTTTTCATAAAAGTACACTCCATAGTATTTTTCTGTTTCTATATTAACGAGTATATTAATTGTTGACACTCCATCATAATCATTAAAACATTCTGATGTGTCCCTATCCATAGCCATACTATTGGCACAGCTATCTCCTGAAGTTTCTGTAATATCACTCATTATTTCACTCTCTTTCTCTGATTGGCTTGCTGTCGAGTTTGCTGGCTGTCGGCAGGAGAATCGTCTTGAAAACATAGTTATTTGACATTTTACGTATTAATTTAATTACTCATGAAATTATTATTTAGTAAGCAGAAACCTAATTATATGCAATAATTTTAATACTTACCTAGGTTCTTCCTGCTCTTGATTTTTTCCCCTTACATCTCATATAAATCACATTAGCTGCCCGGTCAATCCAGTAGGTATTAACAAGAAAATATTGGCGGGAAACTCGACTATATTCGGCAGCGATTCGGTCTCTCTCTCTCTCTCTCTCTCCCCCTTTTTACAATGTAAGGCCATTGTAAATAAGGATAGTCAGTCAGAGCAGCACTCGAATATTTCGATTTTTGACAAAAACCGAGGTAAAAACAAGAAACAGAAATATCTCGGTTTTGCAGTAACTATCTTAATAGAATAAGCTATTAATTTCTTTTGGTTGCATTGCTTTCTGAATTCTTGTTCATATTTTTGTTTTTTTTTTGACAGTATTGTCTCGACTATTGTCAGTATTGTTAAGTATTGTCCAGTATTGTCTTTAGTATTGTCCAGTATTGTCAAGTATTATCCAGTATTGTCAAATATTATCCAGTATTGTCAAGTATTGTTCAGTATTGTCAGGTATTATCAAGTATTGTTAAGTATTGTCAACGATTTGTACACCTACTGTCTGCAGCTGATGACCCCTTGGTTTAAACAAACACAATAAGCCCATTTCTCTCTAGCAGATACATAGACTGTTAAACAATTACTCCTTTGCCTCAACAGGTAGATATTTAAATACAAACAGCATAATTCAAAAATGTCGAGGCATTAGCCAGAGGAGTATTTGTTTAAAAGTCGTCCGTATTTACTAGAGAAATAAGAAAATTGTGGTTTTTTAGCGATGTTATGATCATAGATCAAGGAGCAGAAAATTTTCATTCTCTTCTGTCCTTACTTTTATTGATTGCAATTTTTCAAAAATTATAAAAAACATTTATGACAATACCTTAAAAAACTTTCCAATACTTGACAATACCTGAGAATACTGGAGACAAGACTGCACAATACTAAAGACAATACTGGACAATACTGGACGACATTGGACAATACTAGACAATACTTAACAATATTGGACAATACTTAACAATCCCAGACAATACTTGAAAATATTTCAGTTCTTGACATCAGGTGTACAAATTTTTGGCCAGCTGTTGACCCCTCGACTAATAATAAAAGGTCTGCGGCTTCAACCGCGCAGAATATACATTTTTGGGTTGTTAAGGATTTGCTTATGTTTTGTTTGTTTTGGTGGTCTTGCACGGTTTTATGATTTGGGCGTTGATGTCATATTATGCGAAGATAAAAGTCTTCCGCGGTAAATTCTTGCTTGCTAGGGGTCGGAAAAAACACATGTGATTTCAGCAATTTTACCAAGAATTTTACTAAATTTTTATAAAAATTCGGAGATTTTTTGCAGAAGCCAGGAAGAGGGAGAGCAATTGCCTACTTCCCTACTGCATTTCTCCCAAACCTTGCCTTACGCCTAAAGTTCACTTTGCAACTTCTTGGTAGCGTCCATAAACTAAGTAAAGGCGCGAAAAAATATTTTTTTTATTTCAGAAGGTAAAGTTCTCGTCCAAAATGAGCAAAATGTCAGCAAGCAAAACATTTTTTTTTACATCAGTTAAATGTTTTGACAGTTTTCCATTCATAAAAATATATGAATTAAAAATTTTAATTTCATATTCTCATCATATAAGATGCTGTGTGAGGATATTTCTTCTCTTATGGACCTCTGCAAATTTAGAGATGTAAAGCAATAAAAAAATATAAGTAAGTGATCCAATTAGTAGTAAACCTACCGTAAATTTCCTTTTTTTTTTCATTTTTTTTCACAAAATTTTTGGAAAACCTGTGTTTTTTCCTTGTGAAATCACTTAATTGAAGCCCAAAATTCAAACGAGTTTTACTCCAATTTAAAGAAAAACCTGCAAAATTAGATTAAAAACTAAGGATGTAATGAGCCCTGTTTTTTAACATGACCGATTACTTGTCTAAAGGTAATGGCTGAGTACCTAGTGCTTGGCTGCCGAGTAGTGGAATTGTCGCTTTTAATAGTCTTAACAGTTATGCAACCTTTATCCACTGAGCTCTCTAATTTGAATTACACACAAAAAATGAAATCAGACAGTTCTATTTGGGACATGTTTTCTTCAATTGCCACAGCCTCAATTTGAAATTCTTCAAGTAAGGTTTCATCAAAAAGAGAAATACTACAAACTGAAATTAATGCTTACTTGCAGTTACCCATAATTTAGAGAACACTATCATCATTTGACTGGTGGCAAGGCAATGAAACAGTACTTGTCTGCTCCATCTTCCACCATTTTTAGTGAAAGATTATTTTCAGAAGAAAATGCTTTGAAACTGGAAGATGGGGAGAAACTTATCTATTTACATCATAATCATCCTCTTTTAGATTATAAGTATTAAATTATTATTTCACTGTTGTTATTAAATTTAAGTACTAATTACCCGACTAATTACTTTCCTTAAATACATTAATAAAAGTTATGAATGAATAACATTTTAAAAAGGGAAGATCAAAATATCTTGGGAGGACAGGAACATGCAAAAGACCAAAGCGAAAGGAGAAACAATTAAATGATGTTTCGCCTGGGGTGACCAGCATGGGCTCGTCAGTGGATTTTGGTCTTTGGTCTTTTGTGTGTTCCTTGTGGGACACTTGTCCAATTTTGAATTTTTGTTCTTTCCTCCCAAGATCTTTTGATCTTCCCTTTTTAGATTCTTTTCGGTTGATGTAACTGATTTGGAAGTTTAACTTCTTGAATAATATTTTGCTTATTTTATTATTTGCCACTCGACTACTCCTTTCTTTCTCTTTTTTTTACTCTACTTTACTCAGCCAAGTAATATAATAATATAATACCAAGCACCGGTTAAAATTCTGACTGAGCACCAAACTACTAGGTACCCTGTGCAGCCCTATTAAAAACCACATGCATCTCATAGTCCTAAACCCTAACCCACCTTAGTAAATATCACTCAAATTGCTTTGAGTTTTGTATTGTTTAAAACTTTCAAAAATGATTAATGGAGTAATCTGTTTGATCCAGAAGAGAGGAAAATTTACTCAGTTTTGGGATTCAGAATGTTGTGACACAGGTAAGCAAGAAAAAAATACTAGAGAAACATAAAAATTCTCAAAATATTGGAAATCCAAAAATATCTAACCAAAAAAACGCACATCAGAATCAGCTGTTAAATTCTTTTACTTTCAATGTGATTGAAATAAAAAACTGATCTGATAATAAAAATCATTTTCACTTCCTATAATAATCAGTTCAATCCATATAACTATGAGATACCATTAGTATGTTTTCATATTGTATTCAATATGTTTGAAAATCAAGTATCTTGTTCTTTCATATATCACTCTATTTGTTAGAACAGAGAACATGTTCTATAAAAGAAAACAATCTTTTTAATACATATTGAGTACAATGTGAAAATATAGTAAATAGTTATATGGTTCAATCAGAATGACAGAATATCTGAATTAATGACTAAAGTTAAGGAAAAGGAAGCTAGCATGAACCAGCTTTTACTAAGGAAAATGAAAAGTTTAAAGTTAAGGCAACAAGTTACGGAAAAGGAATTTAACCATGAACCAGCCTTAACAACTGCATTCGCTTACCTGGAGCCTCATGATCATAATAACAGGATGACCCATATCTGCAATTTCCTTGCAAAAAATATTTGCATACAACCATATTTACTTTGAAGTTACAAAAATTCCGATTATACAAAAAAAGCGCTGTTTAATTTCGTAAGGAACAAAAACTTCGATAAAGCGGTTTTTTTCTCATTTTTTATTTTTAATTTATTTTTGTAAACAAATTTTAACTTTTTAGATCAGCTGTTTTTGACAGCAACAACAAGCTGCGTGCCCGTTCACGTGACCAAAGTTGTTTCGTTCCAAGATAATACCCAAAATGATCACGTGACTTTTTTCGTCGTTTGAAAGAGCTTTCAAATATCGCGTTTATATAAAATACGGCAACGTTGTTCGTATTCCAATTTCCAACACCGATCGATCGTCCCGACCACAAAATCGATCTTTCGCTGACAGAGGACTTCAAAATGTCGTTTTTGGCCGTTTGAAAACTGCCAGCTGATTTTTCGGTTACAAATTTCGGAAAAACTAGTGATTAGAGCAATTTAAACAATAGTCCAAGTTTATAGAATACGCCGAAATAATCTGTATTATCATACTGTTTCATAGCCTAGGAAAATCTGTTGTTTTTTGTTGTAACATTTTTTGTGGTAAGATTTATTTTTGTCTTGTTTTTATGAGTCTTTTTTGCAATGTTTTTTTTTATGACTAATGTGGTTACTTGCAGTTTATTTTAGCAGTGGAATTTGGCATTTTAGATAGGTACAAGAAAAGATTCTCCAGTTACAATTTTTAGGTTGTAGGATTCTGTTTTTTATCAGGTCTTTTCTGGACTACCTATTTGTTGATGATTTATGCAGTCTTTTAAATTAAAGGTAAGGTAATTATGCAGTATACGGTTTTCTGCCATTTTTGATTTTTTTTGAAAAATTCTTTATGGGGGCACCTTCTAGGGTCCCTAGGACCTCAAATTCGTCTGCGCCGGTCGGTTTTTTTTTTAATTTGTTTTGTTTTTTTTTAATTTTTTTTCACTAAAACAAACCAAACCAACACAGTCCAACCCAACCTAATCCAAACCAACCCAAAACAATTAAAAAAACACTTTACAACCCCCCCTGGGCACCCTTTTTTCTCGTTAAAAAAAAAAAAAAAAAAATCGGGCGCAGGCGGATTTGGGGTCCTAGGGACCCTAGAAGGTGCCCCCATAAAGAATTTGCAAAAAAAAATCAAAAATGGCAGAAAACCGTATACTGCATAATTACCAAATTAAATCATTCAATTAGTCATTGCTTACTTATTTTCATAAAATATCAAAAATGGCAGAAAACTGTATAATGCATAATTACCGGTAGGTATTTCACAGGTTTGGGCTCTGCTACTAGAGAAAATCATCTTTCCAGGGGAATGCTCTGGCAACTGTTAACCAAAATGTAGCATTTTATTAATATTTACACACACCCCTAATCATCACATCATAACTTTTTTTTAATTTAAGGCTGGTTCTTGTTAAATTCCTTTTCCTTAACTTTTGCTGTAACTTTTTCCTTTAGCAATTATTAAATCTCATCTATTCAGATTAGGGTGTTCATGCTTGTTCCTTTTCCATATCTTTTTCCTTAAGCCTTAAGGAATGACCTTGATAGTTGGCCAATATTTTTACAGAGAAAGAAGCTGAAAAATTGTGTTGCGCAAGTGTGGCGGCAAAATATTTGTTGATGTTTTTTTAACCTCAAATTTGATTGTTTTTTAAAAATTATTTGAAGCAGTCAAGGGGGACACCACTCTTGGCATTACCCATATAAATTAACATGGCATTACTGGAAATACATGTACAAATTCCTTGGCATTACTACCAGATTTATATGGCATTACTGGCAATACATGTACAAATTTTGGGTCAGTTATTAACCCCTCGGAGAGGCTGCTGTAGACCAGTGAACAGCATCTTAGCCTGCAGAACAGAGATCGCAGGATTGGATCTCGGCAAGTACATATGCTCTACTAGCTTGGGGACACTCGCCTCATGCAGATTTGGCGTTTTGTTTACAAAAAAGAGCAGTCAGAATTTTAGCAAATCTTAGTTATAGGGCAGATTGTGTGGAGGCCTTTAAAACACTGAAGATACTTACTCTTCCATTCCATTATATATTAAAGAGAACCTTTCCAGTTTTACAATCCATAGAGTCTCCACACAATTCAAACTAGAAATAGAAATAATATCTAAAAAATAGTCTAATATACTTAATTTCAAAAGCTTTTAGAAACTTGCACTCTTCTATTGTCATAAAAATCTACAAACAATATATAAGACCTAAATTAGAATACGGTCAAAGTATATGGAGTCCGTATTACTCTAAAGACATAGAAGCACTTAAAAGAGTGCAAAGAAGAGTGACAAAATTGTGCATTGATCTGAAAAATGATCCGTATGAAATTAGGCTAAAAAAAGTAAAACTTCCCACCCTTGCAGAAAGAAGAATGCCTGGAGATTTAATAGAAACATTTAAGATACTTAGAGGTGTATTGTGGTGGGAGAGCTCGCTGACAGATAGAATTCAGAGAGTCAAAGTAGGTGGCTTTTACTCCGATTCAATTGTTGTTACATCTGGCGTTCCCCAAGGAGGCCATAGTTCACCTCTTTTGTTCAATATTTTTGTGAACAATATTGTTGACTGTTTTTTGAATAGCATGCTTGCCAAGTTTGCAGATGATCTTAAGTTTTGGAGAACAATTGAAAGTATTTGCGATCAAGAGCTTCTTCAGCAGGACTTAAATCATTTAGCGGATTGGTGTACAAAAAATAAGCTGAACTTAAATGTAAAAAAATGTTGTTTTATAAGTTTTTTTCGTAAACCCAACAGAATTGCAACAGGTTACTTCATTAATGGTCAACAGGTTGAATACAAGTCATCTGTTAGAGACTTAGGTGTCATATTTGATGAAAAACTTTCCTTTGTGGAACATGTTAACTCAATTTCTATTAAAGGTTCCAAGATGTTGGGTTTTATAATAAGAAATTCTAAGTATTTCTCTAGCGGAGCTACCAGAATGCTCTATTGTTCCTTAGTAAGATCTGTACTTGAGTATTGTTCAGTAGTGTGGTCACCATTTTTTTAAATCCAATCAGATTGTTTAGAAAGGGTCCAGCACAAATTTTTGCGAGTATGTGCCTATAGAAATAATGTTAGGATTTTGGACCATGACTACAGCGCCATAGAAAGACAATTAAATCTACCTCTATTAAGTGAAAGAAGGAATTTGTTTGGCTTAATATTTTTATTTAAAATTATAAATGGTATTATTGATTGCCCAACACTGTTGAGCCAGATTAACTTAAATGTGCCTTATTACCATGGACTGAGACATCAATTTACTTTTAACATCCCCTATCATCGAACTGCCTATAGCGCTAACAGTCCACTTAATAGATATCTCTCTATGCTAAATACTCTAAATGTTGAAGTCTTTTCCTTAGAATTAGCTAAATATAAGAGAAACTACAAAAATGCGATACATTGGTTAAATTAGTACCAAGCATGCACAATAAGAAGAATCTTTAGATATTTTTTTTTTTTTACGTTTAAACCACTAGTGGTTAATAGTTTTATTGTTGAGGAAAGTTATTTATTTTTATCTGAACTTTGTTTTTGTTTGTTAATTGTAAATTTACTTTAATGGGGTTATCCTGTGAATAAATAAATAAATTCTTAAACTACCAATGTCCTATGCAAATTTTTCATATGTCTCAAAATAACTACCTCAGAGGTATCAAAAGAAAGATGCACTAAGCTTTTAGGAAGAAATTTTCTGCCAAATCGAGTCACTTATAACTGGAACACATTGAGTGAAGAAACAGTAAATGCTACATCAGTAAATCAGTTTAAAAATCACCTAGACAGGGAAATGGCAGATTGGGAAAACAACTTTGTGCGTTACTCAATGTGATAAAATTGTACTCTGTGATATCCAACAATGTGATAAATTCTTGATACCTAAGTATTTATTTATAATTAAGTTATAATACAGTGATAGTTTCATCGGACTTTGTTCGCTTACTATTGTATAAATAATAATAATAATAATAACAACAAGTGAATCTCGTGTCCGCAACTAAAAATTAAAGTAAGACTTGTGGCATGTCAGACAAAGCGTTTTTGTTTTTCACTTCTTTACGACCAGGCCTCCAATATCTAATGGAGAATCCAGACACCTACAGATCTGTTTCATACTTATTAGGAATCATCAGGGAGTCATAGGATTGTACCTGGCAGTTGAAGCTACACAGGCAACCACGCACACACCTCTCGAATTTAAAACATAAAGTTTGTAATCCGCGGTGACGTGGAAGCTGTGTGCGCCACCTGTCAAATAATCTGAGAAACAAAAACATCAAAATTGAAAAGTGCAGTAGTCCATAAATACAGAATCCTGTACCTTTCAGCAGGTTATAAAGAAGAAACACTCCGGAGGAGGCTTGTTGCGCAGAACTAAAAAGCCAAAATATTTTTCGTTTATTCGACAGGTGGCGCACACAGCTTCCACGTCCCCGCAGATTACATACTTTTTGTTTTAAATTCGAGAGGTGTGCGTGGTTGCCTGCGTAGCTTCAACTGCCAGGTACAATCCTATGACTCCCTGATGATTCCTAATAAGGATGAAATAGGTCAGTAGGTGTCTGGATTCCCCATTAGATATTGGAGGCCTGGTCGTAATTAAGTGAGAAACAAAAACGCTTTGTCTGATATGCCACGAGTCTTACTTTAAGAAATAATATTGTTCATCCTCAGCAGCGATTGACTAAAACCAGAAACGGTACCGCATATTATTGTATTAAATTTTATAATGTTTTACCAATCAGGGTTAGGTATTTAGAATATAAGTCATTTAAAAGAGCAGTCAAGCAGTTCTTGATAAAGCATGTATTTTATAGCCTGGATTAATTTTTGGCGGCTGACTTTGCTGGTTTTTAAACTGTTTTGTGTGTCATTGATAGTTTTTGCTTTCTAGATTGTTGGTTTTGTTAAGTGTTTTTTTATTCTCTTTACATCTTAGTTACATGTTCTTGTATACTTTTTGTTTTGTACAATATTTATTGTTTT
The DNA here is from genome assembly GCA_963921995.1 of Oxystoma pomonae. Classification (NCBI taxonomy): domain Eukaryota; kingdom Metazoa; phylum Arthropoda; class Insecta; order Coleoptera; family Brentidae; genus Oxystoma; species Oxystoma pomonae. Next base: position 102,079,050 of record OY998163.1, read on the forward strand.
ATTGTCTTTTTTAAGTACCTACTCTGTTTACATTTTAAGTTTTATTAACCTTATACATGTTCTTGTGCATGTCTTTTTATATTTTTTTAAATTTTGTTTTAACTATTGATTTTACCATTTGTGTTTGCAACCTAAAATTATTTTTGCAACTGTTTTTGTAAATTTTGAACTTTGTGTTTAGCTAGGTTACATGTTCTTGTATACTTTTTGTTTTGTACAATATTTATTGTTTTATTTTTTTTTTATTTTTTTTAAGTACCTACTCTGTTTGTTTGTTTTGTGTTTAGCTAGTCTAATTATTTTTTAAAGAGAAATTAATCTGACATAGGATTTAATTACTTTTATTAATTTTATTTACAGACTACCTTAAATTGTAATAAACTTTTGACTTGTGTACTATAGCAGCACCAGTAAAGAATTGAATTGAATTGAATTGCTTCACACAACACTGAATGCAACTCAAGATGACGACGGATGGTCCCACTTCTCAGCAGCTCCGCAGTTGACGTTGTGCATAGAGTAACAACAAACGAGGTAGAAGTAGGCGGCACGGTTGACACTGCAACTTTGCGGGACTCAAAGTTGGACGGCCGAGGACCCCACCAAACTGGGTAGAGGAGACTAGCCGGTGACCCAAAAAAAGGCCGACCTGGACTTCTCCGAGATTGGGACTCCATGGGACGCGGCTGGACTCCGACAGATTTGGTAGCGGGAGTGGACAGAGGGTGACTTGGAAGAGGCGGTACCACCTTCGGGTAGCAGGACCACTCCAAAGAGATGCATCTGAAGACTCCGACGGCGACCTCGACCAGCGAAACTGGGACCTTAATTTTTGGGTCAACCTATATGACGGCGGGCTGCTGGGGAGAAAAGTATACGTCAACCAAGTTCTGCTGGGACGGTAGCGATGTTAGATGCAAGTCCAATATGTAGCAGGACCACCCTTCAGAGGGGGTGTAAAGCCGGCGGCCCACTGTGTATACTTGCTACGCAGTCTAAAGATCCCTGCCCTCGACGAAGAGGTGTCAGGCAAAATTAAGTCCTCTTAGAGAAAGAAAACTTGCATCCTAAGGGGTACGTGCATCAGTCAGGGGTGCACGGGGGGTTTGGCAAAAAGGGTCCATTATGCGGCCTAATTGCCAGGCCTACAGCCGCCCATCTACTACTACTGCTAACCCCTCGGAAGCAGTAGTTATTACAGAAATGGATATTGATCATTTAATTTGGTGAAAGAGGTTCCACAAATTGTAGGACAAAAAGAACCCCAAATTTTGTAAACAAAAGGCCAAAATCGCGAGTGCACCTGTCATTAGTGTCAACCTTAATGACTAAAGTTTAATTTAATAATAAAAAATGTAAGAAATATATCTACCACAATTTAAAATTATTTGATAGAGTAATTAGGTAGGCTCTTTGTTTGAATAAAATACTGGCCATTAGATTTTCCTCATCCTTTGTGTAATGTTAAATTTGGGTCTGGTGATTTTTTTGTTTTTTTTGTTTTGTTGTTAATAATCATCTTATTTTTTTTTATTTAGATTTTTGATTGTGACTCTTTATATTAGGTAGACTTTTATTTTTATTTTATTTTTTTATTATAAATTTAGAACTAGTATTTCATAAACTACAGGTTAAAAATGTAATACATAGCACATACATATATTAGGTTATCTAGGTGCTTACTATAAACCATCGACGTATACATCGATGCTATAAACAGTAATAATGTTACTATAATAATAATTATTGTAAATGTAGTGAAAGGAAGAAATAAATAAATAAATTAAAAAAATTAAATAAAAAAAGAAAAGGGAATTTTAGCATGAACCAGCTTCTTATTAAGGAAAAAGAAAAGGGTAAAGTTACAGCAAAAGTTATGGAAAAGGAATTTAACCATGAACCAGCATTTAGACAATTGAATTTTCAAAAAACAATTTAAGTCAACAGAGTTTCTTATTTTCACCTCCATTAATCTAGCGACCCCACCTCAAGAAAATCAAAATTTAATCACACCATAATTATGTGCTGAGGGGTCATCAGCTGCAGACAGTAGGTGTACAAATTGTTGACAGTACTTTAACAATACCTGACAATACTTAACAATACTTGACAATACTGGACAATACTGAAAAATACTGGACAATACTTGAGACAATACTGGACAATACTTAACAATACCTGACAATAGTCGAGACAATACCTTTAAAAAAACGAAAATATGAAGAAAAATTCGGAAACCAATGCAACCGAAGGATATTAATAGCTTATTCTATCAAGAGAGTTACTGCAACACTGAGATATTTCTCTGTTTCTTGTTTTTACCTCGGTTTTTGTCAAAAATCGAAATTTTGCCCTGACTGACTATTTTTGTTTACAATGGCCTTGCATTGTAAAAAGAGGAGTGTTAACTCAAATGCACTCTTTATTAATCATACTAGCGCGCGCAACCAAATAGCCGCCGAATATAGTCGAGTTTTCCGCCAATATTTTGTTATATAATATATAAATAAAAGGTCAAATAACTATGTTTTCATGTGGAACTGAATATGTTTTCAATACGATTCTTCTGCCGTTTTTCAAACAAGCAGAATCGACCGAGGGATTGATCAAGAAAATCCCAGAATAAAACAGCAAACTCGACAGCAAGCCAATCAGAGGAAGAGAGCGAAATGAGTGACATTACGGAAACTTCAGAAGATAGCTGTGCCAATAGTATGGCTATGGATAGTGACACATCAGAATGTTTTAGTGATTATCATGGAGTGTCAACAATTAATATACTCGTTAATATAGAAACAGAAAAATATTATGGAGAGTACTTTTATGAAAAATATTATATAGGGCGGGTCATTTCCAAGACTGAAAATTTTTGTAATTTTAGATTTCTTCAATCAAGAATTTTTAAATACATTTACCTGGCCCAAACAGGAAGACATATCTGAAATAAAAACAAAGTATGTCTTTTTTGGTCTAATTAATTTTAAAACTTATCCTTGTACACTAAGTAGATATGAAAAACAAGTAATTGAAAAAAACTACAAGGAAATGAAATTGGGTGAAGTAAATTTTAAAACAGTTTTAAAGTATTAGTTAAAATTTGATGACTAATTCCAAATTTTATGATTGACCTTTTTCAAATATATTTTTTAGCTTTTATTAAAAAGACATAGTACCTCCTTCTTTAACTTGTTTTTCTTTAGCACTATATGTTTTTTTTTTTAAGTTTGTATAAACATGCAAATATAATTTTACCCCGTTTTTTGGATAACTATATAGATACTTCTTTAACGTATACCCTTGTGATACTAGTTTATAATTTTTTTAAAACCAAAAATTTCTTAGACAACATATTTTTAGTTTTAATTTTTAGATAAGCTTGTTCTTTTGTCATATGTTTTTTTTAATGGTTTTTCAATAAACCCTTCCTTACAAAAACTTGTTATAAAATCCGATAAATTTTTTTAATAATAAAGGTTGAGTTTAAACAAGCACAATTAGTCCATTTCTCTCTAGTATATACATAGATTGTTAAACAATTACTCCTTTGCCTCAACAGGTAGATATTTAAATACAAACAAAATTCACAAATGTCGAGGCATTAGCCAGAAGAGTAGTTGTTTAAAAGTACTACAGAGAAATGAGCGAATTGTGCTTTGTTAGATCCTACCGTTTTTTATCTTTAGCGATGTTATGATCATAGATCAAGGAGCAGATAATCTTCATTCTCTTCTGTCTTTACTCTTATTGATTGCAATTTTTCACGAATTATAAAAAATATTCATGACAATAACTTAAAAAACTCTCCAATACTTGACAATACCTCACAATACTGGACAATAATTGAGACAATACCGGACAATACTAGACAATACTTAACAATACTGGACAATACTTAACAATCGCAGAAAATACTTGACAATATTTCAGTTCTTGACAGTGGGTGTACAAATTTTTGGCCAGCTGTTGACCCCACGTTATGTGATAATTTCGTCCCCAATCAAAAAGTTTTATTCTCCTCTGGTTTCTGAGAAAATCAAAAAAGAAAATGGGGTAGCTAGGTTAATATTAACTTAGCAACCGAACCAGGAAATATGGCGCCAAACTAAAAATTTTTTATTTTAAAATTATGTACTAATTATGTGCTCCACGAATATATAAAAAATAATCGAATTTTTCACTTTGAATTATGTTTTTTTTTTAAAAAAAAAAAAGGTGGGGTAGCTAGGTTAATATTAACTTAGCCGACCCCACATGTCTAGGTATCACAGAATTGAAAAATTTCAAAAACCACTATTATCTGCAAATTATATGCTAATTTCTTCCATGATCAGAAAATTTTGTACTTGTCTGGTTTCCGAGAAAATCAATAAACAGGATATTACATTACATCATTTGTAATAAACTATCATTCGCAATCTGAAGTACGATTTAGAATTATTCGTTTTTAGTGCAGCTTTTTTAGTGGAGTAAGTAGCTTAATATTAACCTAGCGACCCCATGCTAAAATGCGGTTCTAAAATTTTAAGAATAATTATGTGCTCCACGAATATATATATATATAAGAAAAAATAGAATTCTTCATTTTAAATTATGGTTTAAAAAAAGAGGGAGGGGTTGCTAAGTTAATATTAACCTAGCTGACCCATTTTTAAATTCCGTGATACCTAAACATGTGTGGTCGCTAAGTTAATATTAACCTAGCTACACCACCTTTTTTTTAAACATAATTTAAAATGAAAAATTCGATTTTTTTATATATTTGTGGAGCACATAATTTTAAAACCAAAAATTTTTAGTTTGGCGCCATATTTCCTGGGGGGGGGTTGCTAAAGTTAATATTAACCTAACTACCCCATTTTCTTTTTCGATTTTCTCAGAAACCAGAGGAGCGCAACATTTTTTGATTGGGGACGAAATTTGTACATAATGATGGTGTGACTAAATTATGATTTTCTTGAGGTGGGGTCACTAGGTTAAAGGTCTCTCTTTCTCATAAAAACATTATAAGATCTTGTTAAACTTTTTCTGACTTTTCCAAAAGATTTAACATGGTCTTTTTGGCAGACTTCAGTACATACTGAGCTTCAAAAGTAGCTGCAAAAATAAAACTGTTTTCAATATAATTGAGCATTATAGTTGAGGAGAGGAGAATGGATGATAAAAATTTTGTAACCTTCTGGAGAAAGGGACATTGGGTCCTGTCAGAGCCTATAATATAGGTCCTGCCAAGTGCCAGAATGGTTCACCATTGCTTTTATCCTTACAAATAGCTGCCACTCTATGATACATAATACAACCACTATACATCATTCATAATCAAAACATATTATATATTTAACCAAACTGTTTTACTCCCTTAAATATTCATCCACTTTTTCAGATTTTCCTACATATTTTTATAACAAAATTAATTATTGATTCTTTCCAAATGTGACAAGGTTTCAATTGATTTTAATGAAATTTTTGCACATTTTTCCTTTATTTTGGGGAAGCTGTATCTGAACTTCTTAAAGTATCCCACTTGGAGGAATAACAAACCACATTGAGGTTGTTCACCCTTTAGTAATTAACATGAAGATGGTGATAACACAAACAACAATACATACAATACTTATAAAAATATAAATAAAAAAATAAAAATAAGAGATTAGGTTAATTAAAAAAAAATGGATTATTAAGAAGTTTTCATTGGTGGCAATGTTGTCAAAATATAACTATAATTTTTGTTGTTTTTGATTAACTTTCATAAAAGCTTCTAAAATTACACATTTTTTTTTCAATAATTTTCGCCCATAGAAAAGAATGAGCCATATTTTTTTAAATATATAAATTAAACATTAAATTTTTTTCTTGCACCTTTGTTTTAAAAACTATATCCACTCCTGCATAAAACGCCCACTTTTTTCAAAAATCGTTAGGTACATAAAATTTATTTACATAACAAAAATTGTCAAACTGAGTATGGATGCTGACTATAGTTTACTCTGAGGTAGAAAATAGCCTCGAAAAACGCCTTAATCTTATATAAAAAACAATTAACTACTACTTCCATCAAATGAAAGGAAAATAATACAATTAAAAATTACATTTATAACTATGTATGGCCAAAAACGAATGAGTCCATATAGCCAATAACATTGCCAGACTGTGGTGGATACCTAATTTAAAATTATTTAATGCAAAAATAAGCAAAATTGGGGTCAAACACATTCTTATTATTTTCAGTAAGTCTAAAAAATGTAGTTAGAATTTCAGAGCTGAGATTTTATTGAGCTTCACAAAGTTTAAGAGTTTAACAAGCTGCAAAATTAAATTTTTAGATATTTTTACCATTTTTTAATAATATTTAAAATCTCCACTAACCTAGCGAGCTCTTCTCAAGAAAATAAAAATTTAGTCACACCATAATTATGTGCTTATTTCGTCCCCAATCAAAAAATTTGATGGTCCTCTGATTTTTGAGAAAATCAAAAAAGAAAATGGGGTAGCTAGATTAATATTAACTTAGTAACCCCACCAGGAAATTTGGCGCCAAACTAAAAATTTTTGGTTTTAAAATTATGGGCTAATTATGTGCTCCATGAATATGTAAGAAAAATATCGAATTTTTCATTTTAAATTATGTTTAAAAAAAGGGTGGTTAGGTATATATTAGGTATCACGGAATTTAAAAATTTCAGAAGCAGTATTATCTGCATATTATATGCTAATTTCGTCCATGATTAGGAAATTTTGTGCTCATCTTGTTTCCGAGAAAATTGAAAAAGAAAGTGGGTTAGCTAGGTTAATTACTCCACCAAAAAAGCTGTATTAAAAACAAATAATTCGGATTTGAATTTATTTTTACTTTGGAATCGTACTTCACACACAAATGATGTAATATAATATCCTTGATTTTCTCGGAAACCGGACAAGTACAAAATTTTCTGATCATGGAAAAAATTAGCACATTTTTTTTTAGTTTAGCAAATTTTAAATTAGCAAATTTTTGTGCTCCATGAAAACATAATATGCAGATAATACTGGTTATTGAAATTTTTAAATTCCATGATACCTAAACATGTGGGGTCGCTAAGTTATAATTAACCTAGCTACCCCATCCTTTTTTTTTAAATAATTTAAAATGAAAAACTCGTTTTTTTTTCTAAATTTTTAGTTTGGCGTCATATTTCCTGGTGGGATTGCTAAGTTAATATTTTCTTTTTCGATTTTCTCAGAAACCAGAGCAGCACAAATTTTTTGATTGGGACGAAATTAGCACATAAGTAGCATAACTAAATTTTGATTTTCTTGGGGTGGGGTCGCTAGGTTAATGGAGGTATATTTAAAATAAAACGACTTTTTTGTTTAGCATATTAGTTACAGAGAGAGACTAACTAAAAATTGTTCCCTAGTGGGGAACAATAATGAGAATTTAGCTGTTTTTTTTTTGGTATTGATGCAAAAATTATCAGTTTTTAAAATTCCTAACTTTTAAAAATTTAGAACTTTGTAGGGTTCGTGACTATTAAAGACCTAACCATGTTTGTAACAAAAAATATTTTTCTCAAATTCAAGGACTGCAAAATTTATTTTAATACTTAATCGCCCTTATGTTTTTTTTTAAATTCTCTTACAGCTTGAAATTTAAACCCAACCATGGAAGAAAGTGATGAATATAAAAAACTACCTGTAGATGAGAAGTGTGTTCATAAATTATGGAAAGCAAGAGTTAATGGTTATGAAGAAGTTGCAAAACTTTTTAGACAAATTGACGATGAGAAATCTCCTGAGTTTGGAAAATATTTAGGTTTAGTTAAGAAATTTGTTGTTGACAGCAATGCCATGGGACAGGAAAAAGGTATAATTTCTTCTTAATCTTCTTATCACTAATCTTAATCTTAGGTAAACGTATGTTCTATGACAGAATTGTTTTAAAAAATCTAGTCAAAAGTTAACTGGGTATTTATAAAAAGTTGTTCTTAAAATATTGTGCATTAGGGAGCAGCATTGTGGGGTTTAGTGTATTTTTTTTCTTTCTTGTTATTTACGCTAAATTATTGGTATATTTTAGGCTTGGAGGCTACCCTAGCATTTGTTGAAAATTATGCTCATGCAGGGAAAACTGTGGGTGAGGTGATGGCTGGTATTGTGACAAAGTGTATTGCAGCCCCCAGGGCCAAAACCAGAGAGCTGGCATTGCAACTGACTTTGATGTATATTGAAATCGAAAAATATGAAGCTGTAAGTATTTAAATATAGGAACTAAGATTTTTCAAAAATTTATAATGCTGTATGCTCGGGTGTATGTTAATGAATTGGCAAGAAAACCACAATTAACTTAATAGACATAAGTAATGCTATTTAAATTTGATATGGCTATTTATATAGGTTATATTATTCCCTTAAGGCCAATTGCACCATACTGTTAAATATAGTTTAAATTTAATTGATGTTTAGAAAGTGACACCTTGGTATTTTAAGTTTTTCAAAAGCCCATTCTAAACAGTGATTTAATTTAAACTAGGTTTAGCATTGCGATACAATTGGCAATTAGAAATGCCACCAAGTTTAGCAATTACTACCTTTATACGAGCCTAAAACCGGTTTTATATAAGGACAGTTTTAAATAAAATCGCTGTCTCCGAGGGTTTATATGTCTTTTATCAAATGTCACTAAGGTCGCGATTTTTCAAAAATCGTCAGAAAATCTCGCCCTTAAAAAAATGTGACGATTTTTAAACACAAGTTTCCACTTAATGCTTTTTTGTCAGGACTATTTGCTAATATTCCTTAAAATTTAGTTCCATAATACTGTTCTAGTAAATAAACAATATGTCAGTTTAAAAAACCCTGTTCTTTATTTAAAAATGTATGTTATTAAGCTTATTTTTATGTGGAAACATACCGTTAAAACTTTTAACATACAAATCCATAGATAGCCATGGAATATTTCGCTGTCACTGTTCAGAAATGTCACACAAATTCTGTCTTTCCTTTTACATGGTGAGAATTGTCGACACTTTTTGACGTTTATTGGTACACGTAGTAACAATGTAGCCCGCTATAAACTAGTCCTGCAGAATATCTTTAAAATATTAAATTTACAAAATGTTATTAAAAAAATGACGCAGTTTCTCTTACAACGTTAGGATAAATATGAAGGTCGCTTTGTTTTTATTTTAAATGAGGCGATAAGTAAAAAATCGCCACTTTTCAGAATTCTGACGGGTGAGATTTTCTGTCGTTTCTGAAGAATCGCAACCTGTATGTCAGTTTAAAAAGAAAAATAAATAAATAAACCAGCGATAAACCGATTTTTTAAATAGATCTAAAATAAAATCGATTTAGTGCTTAAAACGGTTTTAGTAGTGTTGATACAACTAGATTTTTTAAACCGTTCTTATACAAGAGCGCTTTAAGAGGCCTGTATAAACAAAGTAAATGTTTCATATTGAATTTTGTCATGGATGATACCAAGTTTTATAAGCCACTCTCTTCAGGAAGTATCTTTTTACCTTTTATAGTGTACACTTGTAAAAAGGTAACCATTGACCCATACTCTAATATAGAGCATATAACTGACACAACTTGTTTTATATAATATAAATAATTTAAAGTGATATTTAATAATTTTCGATGTTAAATTGTTTATGATTTATCCAATGCATACATCTCTACGCTTATACAGGGTTCGTACGCTACTGGAAAAAAAAATCTGAAAAATGGTGAAAAAACTGGAAAAAGTAAAAAGTAGTAAAAAAGTAAAAAAAACCTAGAAATACTATCATCAAAACCTTTATTTTATTTTGTTAATATTTTTCTGCCTTGCTTCGGTTTAAAAATATATCACAACCTAATTTTAAACCTTAAAAATATGAAAATTTTTGGAGAATTTCTGGTTTAAATATCGAAAATTTTTGCCTGCTCGCTTTAACGTCGCTTGGTAGATTTTTAATTTAATTTTAAGCAATTTTTTTCTACAGCATTCCAAGCGTGTAAAATATGACCTTTTAGTATAATTTTCGCTTGGTGCGCAACTTTGGCAGGATTTTGGCATATGACTATAAATCCCTTCAAAAGCCAACTCTCTGACAGCTAACCCAATCCACTTTTTTACAAATATTTCATCAAAAATGTAAAAGAGATCGCTCAAAATACAAAGAAACGTCTGCAGCGATATTAAACTATTTATTGGTAATTTTTGTCAACAACATTTAAAGCGTGGGCCAAACGAAAAGTCACCATAAGTCAAGTCAACATAAGAAAAAAAATCGTACTTAATTTTTGATTAATGAAAAAAACGCTATTTTTACGAGCGGTGTTTTAAAGTCGCGTGTAAAAAAAGTCAAGTTTAGCCAACTTTGCTCCGTATTTTTGTATTGCTTTTTATTTTTTACCAGATTTGAAATTTATTACTTCTTAAATTTTTCTCTGGTTTCGCTGTTTTATCCTTTTTTATTATTTTTAACCTGAAAATTTACTAAGAAATAATCTGGAAAACACCTGGTAATTGAAGATCGTTTTTGCGTACTAACCCTGTTATATTCTGTGTTTAAAGTGAGCTAGGAAAGAACAAGTCGCAGGCGGATAATCGCCATTCGCCGAATGCCGCAAGTGTCCTGTATTCAATTCAATTTTATTTAGTACTTTGACCTATAAAATAGGATGTACACGTCTCTCTCTCTCTCTCTCTCTCTCTCTCTCTCTCTCTTGCTTTACAATGGTCTTGCGCAACTATGACGGCCGACCAGTACTTCTTTTTTCCCTCTATTATCTATATACCCCTTCCCCTCCCCACTCACCAGACCGGTCTGATGAGCAGCCCCTAGGCAGTTTTCTTTTCCTAGAAGGATTTAATTTAGCCTAAACCCCTTTGTCGGGGCTAGGGATCTTCAACGTGCTCCACTATCAATATATAGATCACACGAGACCATCCTCTTAACGTCCTCTCCGAGGGACGGTATGGAAACGAATTAGCCTGCCTTCTAGCTAACTCGGCCTACTCCGCTTCATACTGCGTTTTACCTTAATGTTACAAAATTCTGTATTTTATAAGAAAAAGTTCAAGTAGACTACCTGCAAGACCCGGGGCTTGAACCCGGCATCTCCTGCTTGCAAGTCGCGGCGTTAACCCCGACACCAAGCAGGCAGGTCAAATGTACACGCCAAAAATTTAATGTATAAAGTTTTTGTGGCAATAATGGAAATATGTATTAAAATTACTAGGGACATATTAAAGCACAATACAATTCACATATAATTTCAGATTTAGGCGACAACATAAGTAAAATGATTTAAAGTTAAAAAGATTTGTATATATACAAGTTTCGAAGACAACAGGAAAAAGCAAACAATTAAAATAACAAACAAAATCAATCTAAGTATGTCTATTAGTTAGGTAACATATAAACTCGTTCACTGAGTAGAAAGTTTGGGAACACAGGAGAACCTTAAGCTGTTGTTTAAAACGGTTATATGTCAATAGTTTTAGCTCTGATGGAATTAAATTATATAGTTTACCACCTGCATAATATGGACTTCTCTGAAATGCTTCTCGTTTATGTAAAGGAAGACAAAGGTCACTGTTACAGCTAGTGCTATAGTTATGAAAATAGCCGTTTTTTGTGAAGTTTTCTTTATTTTTATGAACAAATTGAAGAAGTTTAAAGAAGTAAAGTGGGATAAATGTCATAATTTTATTTGATTTGAAAGTATTCCTCCACGATTCGCGGCACTGGAGATTAAAAACTACCCTAATTGCCCATTTTTGCAAAGTTACAATTCGGTCAATCTCAGTGTACCCCGTAACGGAGTGGATATTGACCTGTAGGGCTCCTAATAAAAATTTTGTCACGGTATCTTTTTCTAATCTAAGTTTGATTGACACTGAAAGTTTTGATTGTTCTAGCCCGTTTCTCACTGTGCATTTTCCCCGTGCATCTTGTATATGCATCTTTTGCTAGATGCATGAAATCGTTCACACTGTGTAATTTTTAGCCAACGGAAAGAAAAAAATCAGGCAACAAATAAAATTAAAATTTTGAAAATCAGAACCTAACCTTAATTTAACAGCTGATAATTGATAAGCTTCACTTCACTAGAAAATTCCCCAAAATGCATGCAAATTAGAACAAGTTCTATTTCATACATCTCAACAACATGCATCTTTTTTGCGGAAAATGCATGGTGTGAACACCCAAAATCACACAATCAAAATCAAGATGCATGGAGAAAATGCATAGTGAGAAACGGGCTTATGTTGCGAAGTTAAACGCAACTGTATAAAATTTTAGGAATTCTGTTTAAAGAATCACGTGGTAAAAATTCTCAGAAAATGTAAAAATCAAAAGGGGTTGAGTATTTTTATGCTCCTCCCAAGACATGTTTTGAAACAAAGGGAGCAATCAAGCGATATTTCCAAATCTGAATGAAATCCCTTTTCCATTCGATAAATTTTTATTATATAACATTAAAAGACACAATCTAATGAATGGAAGCCAGTATGCAGTCTATGTGTATGTATCTCAAAGTAGTCGAGGTTCGGTACACAGATGATTGCTTGTTTATTTAACAAGACATTTTTCAAATATTATTTTATCTACACTGGATGGATTCATATTACCACGATGTGTGTAGTAGTATTGAAGTAGGTGTAAAAATATTTAAGTTATCTTATTTTAAAAAACGACAAATTTCAAGTCGCATTTTAAAGTATGTATATAGTTTTCGCAAAAAATTATTTATACTTACAAAGAATTCTAAACCTTTGCAATGTCAAACTGATGAATTAATAATAGTTGTACAAAGATATAGCGATCTATCTAAACAAAAAAATACGCAAAAATATTGATGGATCTACATTTCTAGGTTAGTATGTTCTACTCAACTCTGTCAAATGCCTTAAAAAATAGATGCATTCAAAAATCTAAAAACAAAAAGGTTTCAAAATATAATTGCGACCTTCAATTTGCCCAGTTTTAAGACTGAGTGTGAATTTTCCTTTATATTAAATAAACCATTATGATTGGTGATGATTGCCGTAGCAGGGATGTAATAAAACGCTTTCCACTGCTAGATCACTTATATTTGAGGTGGTTGTCTCTCATTAGACTGACTCTTATCTGAGGTTTATACAATAAGCCTTTTCAACTAAAGTGACCATATATTGTTTATCCAAAAAAAATAACATTTTCCTAAAATGAGTGTTTTTTTGGGTATTTCATTAAAAATACACAATTTTTTTTAGAAACACTGCATTTTTGTGTGGCAAAAAAAATAAAAGTCTTTAATTTAAAAAGAAAAAAAATACACCAACCAATCTAATATTAACTAACAGTTTATTTATACTTTTTTAGAAGATCATCATTATTTTTTATTTTGTTAGCAAAAAAGCCAAGTAAGTCCAAAAGAAGGACGTTTAGATGGACATTTTTCAGCGACGGACTGTCGTCGTCCAGTTGACGAACGTATGGTCAGTTTATTTAAACTGAAGTACTGTTGCATATATAAATGCAGTTTGTAAATCTACGTGTCATACTGTTTCATCCCTGGGCAAAATTTTGTATTGTTGACTTATTTGTTTGACTCATTAAACTGTTTTTAGCACTTAAAATATTTTACAGGTGCAAGAAGAACTGATCAAAGGTACAGAACAAAAGAATCCAAAAATAGTGGCCGCATGCATCCAAGCTTTAACAACAGCTCTTCGAGAGTTCGGCATCAAGATAATCAGCCCCAAGTCAATCATTAAGAAGATTGGACCACTATTTGCTGACCGAGATAAGGGTGTGAGAGACGAGGCCAAGCAAATGGTTGTTGAACTTTACAGGTGGATGGGACCTGCCCTAAAGTAAGTATTTTTTTTATCTCGAAACAAATAAACATAGTTTCTACAAATTTAGTCTTGTTTATTTCTCAAAAAATGCGCAAATAGTAGAATTTCTAAACCTGATAAAACCGGAAAAACAGGCAAATAAAGGTACCGAAATGGTATTGAATGATTTGTGTAAGAAAGCTTAATAGAGGCAGTAAAATAAAAAATTGAGAGATTGGGATGTCAAGTCAGGTCAGTGAACCTTTTTATCAAATAAAATAAATTTAAAATCTGGACCGAGATCATAAAAGTGAATGGTGAGGGCATTTTCGGTGCCCTTTGGCCATGCAAACAATAAAATTTACGGCTCAGTTAAGTTTGCCCCCCCCCAGATCGATTTTCTCAAAAATTTTTATGCCAAAATTTTGCACACATTTTGCACAATTTTGCACACCACAAATCAAATTTTGCACACCTTCCTACGAGAAACTACAGCCCATTTTCTGTGGGGGGGGCAAACTTGACGTTGCCCCCCCCAGTCAATATTTTTCAAAAATTATGATGTCATTTGAAAGGTCTTATTTTGCACAATTTTGCACACCCATTTTAAAATTTTGCACACCTCCCTGTAACCCACACGAGGGTTCTGAAAATATCAAGTTTGCCCCCCCCAGTCAATATTTTTCAAAAAGTTTGGTGTCGTTAGAAAGGTCTTATTTTGCACAATTTTGCACACCCATTTTAAAATTTTGCACACCTCCCTGTAACCCACACGAGGGTTCTAAAAATATCAAGTTTGCCCCCCCCCAGTCAATATTTTTCAAAAAGTTTGGTGCCGTTAGAAAGGTCTTATTTTGCACACCCATTTTAAAATTTTGCACACCTCCCTGTAACCCACAAGAGGGTTCTGAAAATATCAAGTTTGACACCCCCAGTCAACATTTTAAAAAAAATTTGGTGGCGTTAGAAAGATCTTATTTTGCACAATTTTGCACACCCATTTTAAAATTTTGCACACCTCCCTGTAACCCACACGAGGGTTCTGAAAATATCAAGTTTGCCCCCCCCCAGTCAATATTTTTCAAAAAGTTTGGTGTCGTTAGAAAGGTTTTATTTTGCACAATTTTGCACACCCATTTTAAAATTTTGCACACCTCCCTGTAACCCACACGAGGGTTCTGAAAATATCAAGTTTGCCCCCCCAGTCAATATTTTTCAAAAAGTTGGGTGCCGTTAGAAAGGTCTTATTTTGCACAATTTTGCACACCCATTTTAAAATTTTGCACACCTCCCTGTAACCCACAAGAGGGTTCTGAAAATATCAAGTTTGCCACCCCCAGTCAACATTTTTAAAAAAATTTGGTGGCGTTAGAAAGGTCTTATTTTGCACACCCATTTTAAAATTTTGCACACCTCCCTGTAAGCCACACGAGGGTTCTGAAAATATTAAGTTTGCCCCCCCCCAGTCAATATTTTTCAAAAAGTTTGGTGTCGTTAAAAAGGTCTTATTTTGCACAATTTTGCACACCCATTTAAAATTTTGCACACCTCCCTGAAACCTACACGAGGGTTCTGAAAATATCAAGTTTGCCCCCCAGTCAATATTTTTTAAAAATTTGGAGTCATTATAAAGGTCTAATTTGGCATCATTTTGTACACCCATTTTAAAATTTTGCACACCTTCCTCTAACCCACACGAAGATTCTGAAAATATCAAGTTTGCCCCCCCACCGTCGATATTTTTCAAAAAATTTTGTGTCATTCGAAAAGTCTATTTTGCGCAATTTTGCACACCCTTCAGTACCCCACAAGAGCGTTCTCAAAAAAGTTTGCCCCCCCCCAGTTAATATTTTTCAAAAAATTTATGTCATTCGAGAAGCCTAATTTTGCACAACTATTTTTAAATTTTGCACACTTCCCATGCCGTTTTCTTTTTGTGGCGTTTACGGTTAAACTTGGTCCTAAAATTTCCCAGAAGTATAAGCAAACGAAGGAGACCTCGATTGTGTAATATCTTTGAATATTGTTTAAATTTACAGATAATTGTTTATGTTTACATTTTTCTATAATCAAAAGTTTTTAATTTTTATGAATTTCCGGATTATACTTAAATTTTCATATCAAAAATGAACAGAAAAAAATAGATGTAGACAGCGCATCCTGTCATGTTCGATGCCTTGAGAATCGGAACCAGCCTATTTTGCCGGTTCAGAATGGTTGCGGTTCTCAAGGTATGGATTTTCACAGGATGAAACAAATTCTTTACTGATTTGTTGTCTGTCTGTCTGTCCGTCGCCTCGATATGCGCCACTGTAACTCAAAAACTCCTGCACCGATCATAACGAAATTTTACACAACGATTACGTGTATTGACGCGCGGAGCCCTATTGTTTTTGAACTTTCCTCCATTTCTCCCTTCGGAACTACCCCCAAAATACCTCATCCCTAAAAAAATCTTAAGACGTATCTCTATCTTGTCGGCCAATTAACCAAGTACACTTTTAAATTTATGGCGAATGCATGACATCTCCAGCTGATCGAAATGACACGTTTTTGTTGATAGAGCAACGTCTTGGTTGAAAAATACGTAACGTCACGTCTTCTTACGTGTTATCCTGACACGTATTGCAGGACAGGGTACCTATTCTTCAGTTTCGAGAGAACACTCCTATAGGAATGCTTACATTAGTGATTTGGACCAATAGGATAGTTTGACTGCTTTCACTAGCCATCCGATATCAGTCGAGCACCGCCGGACATTACCGGGCTACCGCATATCAAAAGAACTCTCCTACAACCTACATCTGCTGGTTATGAGGAAGAGAGCGGGTTCTCCTGCGCGGGCGCCGTGGAGCTTTTCAGCTTATCGAACGTTTCGTAACCGCATTGGGGCTTGCCTAATGGTTGAAATAAAGGATGTGATCGTTCCTACACGAAAGTTTGTCTAGAAACTGAAGAATGGGTATCCAGGGGTACTTTGATCAGCTGGAGCTGTCTCGCATTCCCCATATATTTAAAACTGTACATGGTTGATTGGTCCACTCGACAGAGATACGTCTTAGGATAGTGTTAACTTTGATAATTGGCTTTATGTGTCTAATAAAATAAAAACGTTAATTTTAAGTTCCATAAAAGTCTTTGTCACGCAAGTTAGTCGAAAGTAAGTAAATCGTATTTGCGTGTTGTTGCACTTCTAATAGTAAACTTCGTTGATAGATAAAATAAATACTTTCTTTTAAAAAAAAACGACGCTTTGTTTTCTTTCAGATCTTTCTACTTTCCCGCACGCATATTTTACTACAATAATAAACCAAAATAAAAGTTATATATTATATATATTATATTATATATATATATATATATATATTATACTTACGGGACCGTGGAGTTAATAGGAGTACGCCCTAATTCACTCCACGGTTCCGTAAGCTTGTTTTTATACAACCTACACTTTTCTAACCTGTATAGTTAACTTATAAAAAAAAAAACAGAATTTTTTTCACGCCCAGACGTTTTCGTGCTTCTCGTCCATTAAATTCATTTCTTCCACAAATACACACTGCAAAGTGTAAAGACAAAATGACCAAGGTCCAAGAAACGTCAAAATTTGGTGCAGAACACCCAAAAATTTAGGTAGGTCCATTTGGGGAGTGAAGGACGAGGAAACTGTCACTTTCTATGAAGCTCTTACCGAAAATGACTAAGAACGCCTATAACGCCGCATTTCTATCTTTCTCTTTTACATGTCAAGAATACCAAAGGCTTATCAAATTTCTAGAGGGCTGCACTTACCCATTTTGGGGCAAGTTTCACCCGAGGTCGAACGCGCCTCCGATTTCATGGGTGCGTCCGAAAATTTTCATCTGGATAATGGTGGGATCACACGTTGCTATTTGCGGACAGCGGCTACGGTGATGACGCCCGCCTTGATTTTGCAGTTCACACCACGCGTTTGGCGTCTTGGTGTGTCATTAACTAGGTTTACATCAAAAAATTCCGTCCGTCAATAATTATAATTAGAAGAAGTCGTTTATTTATTTCTACACATGAACATAGACATTTTGTTTTTGTATTTCATACACTTAAAATGGCAAATAAGAAAAAAATTATTATTCCTTTTATAGATCGAAAAAAAAATCAAATCGAATTCAAAATATATGTCATGTAAATTGGATGACACCAATAGGTAGAAAGTTAAAGTTCCATTCACACTTAAGGTCTTTGTTTAATTGGTCAGTGTTTTTGTCTCTTTCCTTATTATTATTGTTACTTCTGCGACTGCGCAGTTCCATAACAGAGTTCGGAATTTCCGGAGGAATTACTTTATGGTTATCGTTATTTTATTTTTTTCGTAATATTTTTGGAAAATTGATTGATGAGGTACGTATCATCGACTAAAAAAAGTAAAAAGTAAGTAAGAACGTTAGGTTATATTTACCGATAACCACAAAGTAATTGCGTAAACTGAGAGGTAGTGCACTTATTACGTAACCCTTATTTTGCCCAATTTTGACCCCAACCCGCGACCCCCTATATAACGCTTTGTAACGTTTGGGACTACTCCAGTCTAAAATAACAAAACGTTTTGCTGCCAGAGATCCCCTCTTTTTTTTCTTTTTCACTCGAAAAATCCAAAAAGTTGTTTTATTTCACAATAATAATTTAAAAATTGCGTTACGTAACGGAACCGCGAAACCCCGCTCACCCCTACATAACCCCTATAAGCGTTACGCCTAGTTGCCACCTATGCGTCCTCACCCTGACATTAAAAACGCATCACGCGACACTTTTAAAAAATCGGCAAATGCATGGCTGATCACGTGATGCATTTTTAGAGTCAGGGTGGGCACGCATAGGTGAGAACCAGGCGTTACGTAATGTTATGTATTTTAAATAGAGGCGTTCACATTGACTTTCCTGCCGAAATGGAACGCCACCATTTAAAATACACGTTGCAAACTTCGGAAATTTCACCCGAAGTCATTCTGAATCATGAACACAAATAAAACTAGGCATTGCTAAGCGACATTTCAATATATTACATAAAAGGCCTTCGCGCGTGGTAGGTGTAGGTACGCACGCATTCCTCTTTACGGCACGTACAACCTCCCGCCTCCCGCGGATACCTGTCCCGAATTCAGATATAGGTGCATATACCTACCTACTAGTTTCTGGAGCTGTTTTCTTTTTGTAGCGGTTACGGTTAACCTTGGTCCTAAAATTTCCCACAAGTATAAGCAAAATAAGGAGACCTCGATTGTGTAATATCTTCGAATATTGTTTAAATTTACATATAATTGCTTATGCTTACATATATGTGTCTATAATCAAAAGTTTTTAATTTTTATGAATTTCCGGATTATACTTAATTTTTCACATGCTATGATATCATCTAACCAATGGACGTAGAGAGCACATCCTGTGAAGATCCATAACTTGAGAACCGCAACCATTCTGAACCGCCAAAATAGGCTGGTTCCGATTCTCAAGGCATCGAACATGACAGGATGCGCTGTCTACATCGATTTTTTCTGTTCATTTTTGATATGAAAATTTAAGTATAATCCGGAAATTCATAAAAATTAAAAACTTTTGATTATATACAAATGTAAACATAAACAATTATCTGTAAATTTAAACAATATTCAAAGATATTACACAATCGAGGTCTCCTTCGTTTGCTTATACTTCTGGGAAATTTTAGGACCAAGTTTAACCGTAAACGCCACAAAAAGAAAACGGCATGGGAAGTCTGCAAAATTTAAAAATAGTTGTGCAAAATTACGCTTCTCGAATGACATAAATTTTTTGAAAAATATTAACTGGGGGGGGCAAACTTTTTTGAGAACGCTCTTGTGGGGTACTGAAGGGTGTGCAAAATTGCGCAAAATAGACTTTTCGAATGACACAAAATTTTTTGAAAAATATCGACGGTGGGGAAGGGGGCAAACTTCATATTTTCAGAATCTTCGTGTGGGTTAGAGGGAGGTGTGCAAAATTTTAAAATGGGTGTGCAAAATGATGCAAAATTAGACCTTTCTAATGACTCCAAAATTTTTAAAAAATATTGACTGGGGGGCAAACTTGATATTTTCAGAACCCTCGTGTAGGTTACAGGGAGGTGTGAAAAATTTTAAAATGTGTGTGCAAAATTGTGCAAAATAAGACCTTTCTAACGACACCAAATTTTTTGAAAAATATTGACTGGGGGGGCAAACTTGATATTTTCAGAACCCTCGTGTGGGTTACGGGGAGGTGTGCAAAATTTTAAAATGGGTGTGCAAAATTGTACAAAATAAGACCTTTCTAACGACATCAAAATTTTTTAAAAATGTTGACTGGGGGGGGCAAACTTGATATTTTCAGAATCCTCGTGTGGGTTACAGGGGGGTGTGCAAAATTTTAAAATGGATGTGCAAAATAAGACCTTTCTAACGACACCAAACTTTTTGAAAAATATTGACTGGGGGGGGGCAAACTTGATATTTTCAGAACCCTCGTGTGGGTTACAGGGAGGTGTGCAAAATTTTAAAATGGGTGTGCAAAATTGTGCAAAATAAGACCTTTCTAACGACACCAAACTTTTTGAAAAATATTGACTGGGGGGGGCAAACTTGATATTTTCAGAACCCTCGTGTGGGTTACAGGGAGGTGTGCAAAATTTTAAAATGGGTGTGCAAAATTGTGCAAAATAAGACCTTTCAAATGACATCATAATTTTTGAAAAATATTGACTGGGGGGGGCAACGTTAAGTTTGCCCCCCCCCACAGAAAATGGGCTGTAGTTTCTCGTAGGAAGGTGTGCAAAATTTGATTTGTGGTGTGCAAAATGTGTGCAAAATTTTGGCATAAAAATTTTTGAGAAAATCGATCTGGGGGGGGGCAAACTTAACTGAGCCAAAATTTACACGCGGTATATTATTTTCATAGAAACCATCTACAATCGGCAAACCTTCAACCTGTCCAGTTAACGGAACTTGATACTGAATTTGCGAAACTTGAGGGAACCAGATGCGTCCCTTTGAGATACATCAGATCGCAGCAACAAAAACAAGCTGCCATTATAGCGGAAATTGACGGCGATGAAGGTAACAAAAATGAATTTTTTATTTTATAGCCACGTACAAAATTTACTAAACCTAAAATAATTAAAACATTTTATGTACAAATAGTTCCAATTTCGCCAAAAAAAGTTTGTCTGGTGGAATTAAAAAAGCTAAAGAAAATTAGAAGAAAAAACCAGGATATTATAACATATAGCTGAAAAATTCAAATCTTCGACGTACTTTAATAATATAAATCACCAGTATTTTTCTTTGTTAAGTTTGAAACTTGTATATATGTTTTAATATTTTAACGTATCGGTATACCTAACGCGTTCCAAACAAAGCCAAGAAACACTACATGTTTAACTTATTTATGCCATGTTTTCAACGATGCCGGTTTTATGACAGAAGAGCTGATTGCAGTCGTTGCGTAGGTTAGAACCTTGTGGTCCCAGAAACGTACCCAATGATTGCAATCAGCTGTTCAGTCATGGCATCCACGATAAAATCGGCCCTCGTTCAAAACACAGTATAAACAAGTTAAACATCTAGTGTCTTTTGGCTTTGTTTGGAACTAGTTAAGTACCTATACTTAAAGGCCCTGTATACATTTGACAGTTGTTTTTTTTTACCAGAGTTGGGCACCTCATATTGTATGTAAAACCGATTTTATGAAATGGACTGATGTTTTGTTTCCTCTTTTTATAATTTCCCCAGACGGTTTTTGAATCATGATGACTTTTTTGGTTAGTAAAATATGTCAAGCTTTGACAAAAAAAAAACAGTAAGGTTCACGGAAGAAATAGAAAAAAATATTGATCTATCTTTTTATTCCTCTTTTTCTTAAAAAATTTAACTTATCTTACTTACTCGCAAATTCGACTTATTTTTATTAATTTTCCAGTTTGGCAAATGCATGATCCCTTTCCATTTTTCTTGCGTTTCTTTGTCCATTGAACAATGAAACAATAGCAGGTCGTAGGCGCGAGTATTTTTACAGTTTCTTATATCGCAATATTAGATTTTTAAACCGCATATAAATAATCAAATTTAAAATTTCATGTAGCTACGTTTATTAATCAAAAATGTGACATTGACAAAATTATTTATTTCCAATGGTTGCCAACACACAATAATATTATCAACATTTCCCTAACAACTTCCAAATCGAGTTGCCTACCTAAACACCGTTCTCAAGAGTACGGTGTTGCCTACCTCTGGTGAAACAATAACTGACAAAAATTGTATACAGTGCCTCTACCTATACCTAGAGGCCATGTATACAATTGACAGTTGTTGTTTTGCTACTTTTTTAGTCCACCATACAATACAAACCGATTTTATGAAATGACCTGACTCTTTTTATAATTTCCTCTCGCAGTTTTTGGAAGATTGATTTTTTTGGTTGGTAAAATGTGTCAAGCTTTAAAAAAAAAACAGTGAGGTAGATACATGGTAGATATTATAAATAATAATAATAGGTGAAATATAAACAGGGACTTGCACCATTCGATTTTAACGGGCGTTTAAGGTTAAACGTTTTTTAATTGGTTTATATTTATTTTGCACCATTTTTTAACGGAAGTTTAAATGATCTTAAACGACGTTTATCTTAAACGCCCAATTTCGGCCGTTTAATTGTAAGTGAAATTAATTTAAATGTAAAAAAATATTTTGTACTTTATCGATGCTAATTGGGAGGGAGGTACTTGAAATTCATTGAAAGTTGTGGCCTCCTCAGAAAACACGGTTTAAGGTGCATTTAGAGTTCTGTAACGTAAGTAGTAATAGTAGTAAAACGTAAAGACATAATAAATAAAAATAGTTTTACTGCTTATGGTAAACACTATTATAGTTTCCTAGATTATTTATTTTTTCTTGCATTTTTTTGTTATTCTGGATGGATAGTTATTCTGGATATCTTACAAAAACCTCATCTTTGGTGTGCCAGCACCAGTTTTAAAAATTTCACGCTTTAATTTCGCTTGATTATTTTTAACTATTTTTTTTTATTGTCGTAACACCTCTTTAATCCATCAATATCGCGTTGATGGGTGGGACCGGCAGCATTAAATTCTCTCCAAATTTTAGTCCAACAGCCTCTTTCAGTTTATTATTTGCTTTAATAGTTTGAGTATTTTCAATTATTGTTTATCGTATATAACGTGATGTCTATTAATAAGTTTACATCAATGGATGTAAAATTTGGCCACGTTTACGTTTTTCTTGTTCACTCATTTTTCTTCTAAATGCGAAAAAACTTTCAATAAAATTAGGAACCAACGTAAAAAAAACATAAACAGACAAAAAGTACTTTTAGAACGTGTAGTTTGTAACATAGGAATTTAAACGTGTTTTAGGTATCAGTCAGATAATTTTTTTTGGTGCAACGTCACAAAACTAAACGTCGGTTAAAAAATAACGGAAGTTTTGGTAACCGACCGTTTGTTTAAAAATGGTCCAAGATCCTGAAAGAATGTTATAGATCTATATTTTTGTTACTCTTTTTCTTGAAATAAAACCCAGAAACATAATATGTTATTAAACTAATGTAATGGTAAGGCTATGATGGTAATTTAATATTTTAGTGTAATTTAAAGGGAAACGTTTTTGTTTAAGCAATTTTCACTATGTTTTTCACATTTTTATGTGCGTTTCTGGGATAAAACACTTATTTTTTAATTTTTCAGTGTTTTTAGCGTTTGAAAAAAGTACCGCCAAATAGTAGTTTTCACAACTAGTGGCTAAAATAATGCGAGGTATTTAAAAACGCGAGTAAAAAAAAAGCATAGTTTAGCCCCGAGTTGTAAACACTATTTTTTTAAATACCTTTATCAAAAAATCCAAGAAAAACAGGAAAATATTTTTAAAAATCTTGAACAAAGACCATTTCTCGCATCACACCACCTTTACACTATAAATCAAGGCGGCTGCTAAATGAAATATGAAATAATGGTTTCCATGGCGTTGTTCCTTTTTACTCGGTGACGTTCATTGTTGCGACATTTTAATCTTTGACAGTTTGATATATTGACGATGTTTTTAAATGGTTTTTTTCGTAAATACTTGGTCAAAACTGGCGGAAATAGCTTAATTTTTAGGCAAGAACCATTAGATTATTTCAATATTACTATTTTTCGCTATTTCTCTTTAATTATTGGTGAAAAACGGACAGAAATCTTTTTTTGCACCTGTGATCAAAAAAAAAGTTTTTTTTGCATCGGTAACCAAAAAAGCCATGCTTTAGGTTTCTGCAGACAGTTACTAAAATCATGTTTTAATGAAGGTATAAAAAAAATGTTTTTTCCCTGTTAAAATTAAAAATATTTGAGGTTGTGGAAGAGCGGGCTATAAAAAGTATTTTAGAGAAATTGTTTAATCAAAATTTCTGTTTTTTCATCTGTCTGTCATCTTGAGTGGTGTCGTGTATATGATTTTTATTTTTCCATTTTTATACAAAAAACAGCAAAAATTTTAATTGTTTAAAGCGTAAAGTGTGTAAGGCATAAGTTGGTATTAATTTCTTTCAATCAAAGTTTTTTACAGTCTTTAAAACTACCAAAAAACGTGTCTTACTATAAAGGCTGGTTCATGGTTAAATTCCTTTTCCTTTTTTGTAACTTTTGCTGTAAGTTTACCCTTTTCTTTTTCCTAAGTAAAAAACTGGTTCATGCTAAAATTTCCTTTCCTTAACTTTAGTTAGTAAGCTTTACACTAATGACAGGTGAAATCGCGATTTCAGCCTTTTGTCCTACAAAATATGGAAACTCTTTCGCCAAATCTATTAATTAATCAGTATCTGTTTCTGTAATAACTACTGCTTCCAATAATTTTTAAAAAATACTCAATTTTGAGGTTAAAAAAACATCAACAAATATTTTACACTTGCGCAACGCGATTTTTCCACTTCTTTTTCCGTAAAAGTTAAATATTGCCCAACTTTCAAGGTCATTCCTTAAGGCTTCAGGAAAAAGATACGGCAAAGGAACAAGAATGACATCATAATCTGAATACATGAGATTTAATAATTGCTAAAGGAAAAAGTTACAGCAAAAGTTGCAGAAAAGGGAGAGTAATTTAACCATGAACCAGCCTTATATAAGTGTATTTTAGCACATCTAAAAATAATTTAACAGGTATTTAACTAAATTATTTTTAGGTTCATCATCATCATCATCACCTTGCAAATTCGACTATTTTATTAACTTTCCAGTTTGGCAAATGCATGCTTCCTTTCAATTTTTCTTGCGTTTCTTTTTCCATTGAACAAAGGAACAATACAAAGTTATCGGCGCAAGTATTTTTACATACCGCAATATTTCATTTATTAGTCAAAAATGTGCCAGCGAGTGATTATTTATTGTCAGTGGTTGCTAACTATCACTGCCAACAGACAAAAAATATGTCAAAATTTCCCTCAACTGCCAAATCGAGTCGCTCACCTCTGGTGAAACAATAACTGTCAAAAATTGTATACAAGGCCTCTAAGTATATCGATACTGATGCGTTGAAATATTACTTCTACTTTCTGACTTTAAGATGGAGAAGAAGAAGACGATGTAGATGATGCCCCAGCGAACCTCGATCCTTACGATATCGCGGACCCCGTCGACATTCTCTCTAAATTGCCCAAAGATTTCTATGAAAAAATCGAAGCGAAAAAGTGGCAGGACAGAAAGGAGGCACTAGAAGCGGTGGAGAATTTGCTCAAGACCCCTAAATTGGAGAATGGGGAGTACGGTGATTTGGTTAGAGCACTTAAAAAGGTAATTTCTGTTCAAAATTTGATTAGTATTTATTCTCAACTTTTACAATGAAAAAATAACAAACAGTCACCAGTGAGCAGCGGCGTCGCGTCGGGGGGTCCATGGAAGGAGGCTGTGCCCCCCCCCCCACACTTTTTAATTGTCAATAACTTCTTTTGGGTGGGTTGTGATTCGAAATTTCTACACATGAAATCTGGAATTAAGGCTAGATTCCAGCCGAACCCAGCCCCTCTTGACAGCCAATGCAACCCACTTTTTTTAAATATTGAAAGAAACGTATTTTCGAAGATTGTTCTGCTTACACTGCAAACACAATTGATTGTTACCATTTTAGTTTCATTTTAATAAATCTTTTTCAACAACATTTAAAAGTTGTAACATTTTTAGTCCAAATATCTAGAATTAAGACTGGATCCCACCTTAACTTTGGCACTCAACACAACCCACTTTTTTATTTTAATATAAAAAAGTGACATATAAAAAATTTTTAAGAATTTTCTGCTTAAACCGTAAAAAAAATTGCCTGCATAACATTATTTTTTACAATTTTAGTTTAATTTGTAAAAAATTGCATTTTTAGTTTAAATTTCTCAAAATTCTCCCCTACGGCGCAATTAGAATATGTTTTTGGAAAAAGATTTAGAATTGAGACTAGATCCTTTCAGGGGTTAATGCCTTTGCTTTTAAATATAAATGAGGATTTTTTTGTACACACTAATCCAACCTAACACCTACTAAGCTGTCTCCCCTCCCTGCTGTACCTAGCTGTTTTCGTAGTGGCCATTAAACTAAAAGCACATCCTTCAATAACATTTTTCTGGAATTGAAAAATTATACAGGCTCTTTCTACTTTTTTGGGACACGCGTCGCCGCTGAAAGTGTGACTAAAAGCATTTTGGTACAAAAAGTCGACAAAATTGTTCCATTTTTTTTCTTTTTTCTACTTGTTTTTATGTTTTGTTTTTTCGTATTGTATGTTAAATCATTAGGCTATTATTATGTGCAGAACAACTTGCTATTAAAATAATTGTAATTTTTTCTAGAAGCAATAAAAAAGTAAGTAAGTAAGTACTATTTTTGATGCACTACTAGCGTCAAACATTTTTTTCAGGAAATAGATTTATGAAAAAGTTTTTGCCTAAATCAAAAAGTTAAAACCTCATTTTGTCCCACTTCCAAGTTATGATTTTTTTTTTAATTTCAACTTCTTAAAGGTTGGTTGTAAAGATTTGTTTTGCTCATGGAATGTCCGGTGGAAAAATATTTGGTCTATTGGTTTAGGCAACTCAAAAAAAAAAAATATAAATTTTAGAGTTTTTTTTAAATTAATTTTTGTTCAAACTTTTGTAAATCAAATAAACCACCAATTTTGCCTCAATATTTTCTAAAAAATCTCGGGGAATACCTGCTCTAGAAAAGTGGTTTGTAGCTTTTTTAAAAGGTCGTTTTATAAAAAAAATCGTTTTTTATTTTTTACCTATAAATCATATTTCTGGTGTAAGTAGTTCTCGAGATATTTCAGTTTCTTCATTAAGTACATGTCAGGTCAGGAAAAATTAAATGTTTTTTTTTGGTTTTCCAAAATCGAATAAAAAAACTAAGCTTTGGGGTTTTGACTCTTTGCATAGGTAGAACAACAATTCCACCAAAAAAATCAAGTGAATTGTCTGTTGGATAATCCTGACTACTTTGTGTAAAGTCGAAAAACTTTAATTTTTTTATTTCTTTGCAGGTTGTTCAAAAAGACTCGAACGTGATCTGCGTAGCTTTAGCCGGTAAATGTATCGCTAGCCTTGCTACTGGTCTAAAGAAACGTTTTGCCACGTATTCTGGCGCACTCACACTCACGTTGCTCGAGAAATTCAAAGAGAAGAAACAGAACGTAGTGACGGCAATCAGGGAAGCCATTGATGCTTTGTATTTGACAGTAAGTAAAGGACAAATCCAAGTTTATTAAGTCATTAAATATTAGATATCACTATGTTGTTCTGTTGGTTTTTTTAAGTTAAGGTTAAGTTTAAAACAAGTTTTTTTTTAGCTGATAATGCCATATATGTGACATTGGCACCAATTGAAAAAAAAAACGAATTTTATCTTCTATTGCTTTAAATCCTTAACTAGTGGTATTTTACTATTAAACCCAGTATTAAACGCAAAAATCTTTGAGCTATACATAAGGGCGATTCCACGAAAAAGCGGATATTTTCTTTTAAAAAAATACTATTAGTTTTACATCAAAATGCTATATTCTCTTAATATGTTTTAAAACTGCAATGCACTGTGATTTTTTTAAATAGTTTTTTCTATTGTCTCAGATTGGCTACTGAATAAGGGTCTATTTGTAAAAAGCTTTATATTTTTGTCAAATTTATTTACTTTAAGTTGTTTTAGCAAGTCTTTGTAAGGGCTTTCTATGAAAGTTTGTTGGAGTTTTATCATCATAAAAAAATGATTCTATATCTTGGTACTTCTTGGACACTCAATAAACATACTAAAATAAACTGAAATACTAATGCTCGTATCCACCAACGTAAAAATTCACCGATCAGACTTTAGTCATAATTAGATTCTAATCGGTGTTTAGAATGTGGTGTTTTATATTGAAACTTTGTTTGCTAAGACTCTTTTCAAACTCCGATTAATGTTAATCATGATTAAAAATGATTAAAACTTAATCGGAGAATTTTCACGTCGGTGGATATGGACCTAGGGGTCTGGGAGTATTTGGCAGCACTCGCACTACTGCAGTACTTAGCACTACTTGACAGTATGTATATAAACTGACAATAAATCCCTATCGACCTCTATAATTTTGGCAGTAGGTGTACATATTTTGAGGGGGTGGATCACCCCTAGATATAGATATTAAACTGCTACCACTTTTGTCAGAAATAAGACTTTTGACTAAGGCAAATCGTACATTTTCCGTACGTGACACCTCTTTTCCTAAGTCGTCCTAAGTTAGGTGTGCGTTAAGTTCAAGAAACTTAAAAAGAAATTCTCGAGACCCTTAGAAAAATTTTTTTTGTTACCGTATCTCTCTTAGGTGAGCTAAACTATGATGTGTTGAATAAAAATTTTAATCGCGGTAGATGTCGCTGTCCCGAACGTGACACATCTTCAATTTTTTATAATAAAATTTGCATGGTTTCAATATAGCACATCTTCTACTATCATTGATTTTTATCTGCTAATAAATATTTTTCTTTTTGTAGACCACCATAGAAAATGTCCAAGAGGACGTATTAGAAGCTCTAAACAATAAAAATCCATCTGTCAAGTCGGAAACTGCCCTCTTTTTGGCCCGAGCATTTTCCAAAACCCTGCCGTCAGTCGTTAACAAGAAGCACTTGAAGGTTTTCACTGGGGCTTTGACCAAGAATCTAAATGAGCCAGGTAAATTTTGCCTTTGAACAGATTTTTTTGGTCAGACACTGTATTTTTTCTACAAGCTGCAAATACATATTTTTTGTTTTTGTTTTATTCATTCAACGGCATTGGCAGGGCGAATTTAAATACTAAAATTAAGTAGGAAAAAAGTATATAAAAACAATAACAATGTAACAAGTAGTGTCACAATGACAATTAGACTACAATTTATTTTATTATTTTCTTAAAACGTTGAGGTTTGCTGGCTAAAGGGTCCATATTTTGGGAATTGTATAATCTTAGTGTACGAGTTGATGACACATGTCTTTAAAAAAAAGGGGGAGGGGCTATCCCCACAATATAGCGATCTTAACGATTATTGTACGAAATTGAGGCTAACCAGGTGTCATCCTACACTAATTCAGTGACAAAGAAATGTGGCAAAAGTTGACAAGACATTGACAATGATATACATTGACAGTTTATTTTTGTCTGAATTTAAAGGTACAATTATGGTTTTCGCTGATGTTATTGCAATTATTTATAAATCAACAAATTTGGAAACACATAAAACAAATATGCAGAATGATTTAGAACTACTTCAAAATTGGTATACAAAAAATAGTATCTTTATAAACTCAACGAAAACAGAATATATCAATTTTACTTTAAGAAACAATTTTAAATTTTCTAACCCCTTAAAGTATCACTTAAATTGTAAAAATAATCAAAATTTTAATTGTGAAATAATAGAATAAAAAAATAAAGTTAAATATTTAGGAATAATATTTGATAAAAACCTAAATTTTAAAGAACATATTAAATATGTAACAAATAAATTAAAATATATTTTAAGTAGCTTTTTCTTTATGAAACATACCATACCAGTATCGTTAAAAAGAACATTCTATTTTGCAATGGTGCAATCGATATTAAGTTACGGAAACAGTATATGGGGTGGAATTTATGAAGAAACTTTATATAATTTAAAAATTATTCAAAAATCTTTTATTAGAGTTATAGAGGTATGCAATAAGAGAGAGCATACGGCAAATCTTTTCAAAAAACATAAAATTTTGAAATTTTCTGAATTATTCTGCGTAAACGTTTGTAAGATTATTAAAAAAAAATAGTGAATTAAATCTTAAAAGAAATCATAATGATCAAAATTATTTTATACCACGAGTAACAAAAACAAATAGTCAAAGGATGTTCATGTATTTATCACCAAAAATATTGAATTCAGTTACAAAAGACATTCAAATTTTACCGTTTAAAAAATTTAAAATAAAGATAAAAGAATTAATTTTTTCAAACTCCATAGTAGAAGCAATTTTAAAAAGACAATAAACAAAAAAAAAAAGAGTGTCTAAATAATTAATTAGCAATAATTTTAATTTGTTTAAATTAACATTTAAAAAATTTGAAACCTATTATATGATTATATTTTACACACAGGATTAATTTCCTTGCTTTTTGAAATGAGAAAATACTATGATTATGTTGAAATATCAAATACAAAATCTGAATTTAATAATTTTAAGGAAATTTAGAAATAAATAAATAAATAAAAAAAATGGTAGGTCAAATTGCCAATTAGCGGATTTATGTTGTCGGTTTGGGCAAAATGGTTAAAAAACGAGTTCAGTAATAAACATATACTTAAAAACTTAAAGGAAAGTGGAAGTGGAAATTTTGTTAGCAACATATCATAATCAAGATGAAAATAAAGATATACGGCCGTTTTGCGCAAGTACGTTGGATTGATGTTATTCCTGACGCGTTTTTTCTTTGTTTTGATTTTTGATTCCGAAATTGGTGTATTTTTTCGGTTTTTAATTTTACGCACATTACACACACTATAGTGTACTGTGATTTTACTTTATCTTCTATGTTTATGGCAGGCATTTATAAAAAATAAAGTTATTTATACAGAGAAAAACAAATACAAAAAACATTCTGCCTTGGCCTTTTCACATCTTATTAATTTTTCGATCATTAAAATGCGATTAAAAACGCCATAATATTACACTTTTATTTTGGGCGGCACATATTTTTACGTAAAAAAACTAAAACTGCTTGATTTTTCAAAAGTAAACATTACTGTGAAACGTGACATTCATATGCCATCAGCCATCGAATTTCTAAAATTTTGATAGCCTCCTGGATTTAGATGATTAATCTTGCTTACAAAAATAATAAGTATATGATGATAAAGCCCTTCGACATTTCATGAGCCAAGGACACTGACAGAAAAAAAAGAATCTCTACTCTTATAGCGTTTTCCTTTTGATGCACTGGTGCGCACTAAGTGTGTCTCTATCATTTTCTATTTTGTATCAAAATAAAGGATAGATACGCACTCAGTGCGCACTGGTGCAACAAAAGGAAAGTATATTTTTTTTTTCCGCAACGTCGCGGTGGAAATTTTGAAGTCATTCCACCAAAACAACACCAAACGTTGCAAATAAAAAAAAAGGTTAAAAACATGTTTATATGGGCAGCAAGTTGAAAATGGTGGAACAAAAATCTGGAATCTCTCAGGACAGAGGTACGAAGGTTATTCAACAAAGCGAAAACCAACCAAAGTTGGGAAGAGTACAAAAGTAAGTTAACGCAATACAACAAATAAATCCGTAAAGCTAAAAGGGACTCGTGGAGGAAGTTCTGCCGAGAGATAGATGATATCCCGGCATGCTCGATAATCCACAAAGTTCTAGCAAAGGATAATTGTGCAGCGAAAGAAGTAGGTTTCCTCAAAAAAATAGACGAAACTTACACCAAAACTAAGGAAGACAATAAAGACACACTTCCCGTCGTCGTCTTTAACAAACCCAGTAATGCTAGGTCTCTCCGATAAAAGCTACCAAAGGCCAAATCGAGAAGACTGGAAACTAGTCACAGAGATCGTTAGACCCAACAAAATCAGATGGGCAATTTATAAATTCCAACCATTTAAGTCCCCTGGAGTAGACGGAATCTATCCTATTATGCTACAAATGGGGATGGATTAGCTACTACCACATCTGTGCAAGATCCTAAAAGCCTGCCTGGTATGGGGGTACATCCCAGAAGCACAGAGAAAGATAAAAGTCAGGTACCTTCCCAAAGTAGGAAGACTAACAGATCTAACACCAAAGTCATACAGACTAATCAGCCTATCATCTTTCCTGCAGAAAACACTGGAAAGACTCTTAGACAGGTACATTAGGGACCAAGTACTTCTGCGCTCACCGCTGAGCAAAAGATAGTACGCCTATCAACCAGGTAAATTAACAGATATAGCCCTGGACGATTTAAACAGGCTAATATCAAAGTCAATAAGAGATAAAGAAATAGCGGTAAAAGTGTTTCTGGATATTGAAGGCGCCTTTAACAACGCCACAACAGTTTCACTGGTAGAAGAACAACGAAGCCTAGAAGAAAGGATAATAATGTCCACTTTAGGCAGCAAGACTATAGAGGTTAAAGCAGGAGGAGGATGCCCGCAAGGTGGAGTGTTGTCACCTCTGCTCTGGGCGAACCTAGTGGATGACATCCTGAACAATCTTTATATGTATGTCTTGGTTACTCAGATTACTTAGTAGTGGTCATCAAGGGGAAGTTTGGTGAGGTAATATCTGAACGAACTCAGAGAGCACTAAATTTAGTGAATAACTGGTGCAAAAAGAAACATCTGTCCATAAATGCACAAAAGACGCAAATAGTCCCATTTACAAAGAAAAGAGTACTACAAGGCCTAAAACCACCCGTACTAAATGGGACGGAAATTCCATACACCAAGGAAGTGAAATATCTAGGGGTCATCTTTGACCAAAAGCTAACATGGAAAACTCACATAGTCAAGGCAGCCCAAAAAGCATCGATTGCATTGGGCAGATGCAGGAAACTGACGAGCCCCTGCTGGTTGCCCAGGGCGAAACATCATTTGATCATTCCCCTTTTCGCTTTGGTCCTTTGTGTGTTCCTTGTGGGATACTCATCCAAGTTTGAATTTTCGTTTTTTTTCCACCCAAGATCTTTTGATCTTTTGTTGTTAGTTAGGACGAGTTGTACTTAATTACGATTAAGGTCTAATATTTAAAATGAAGAAAAGGTGGTTGTTTGTATATATGAGTTTACTTTATTAAGAAACACAAAAAAAATAAAGTGATTTATTTAAAAAAAATCAAAATTACAGCACACAAAGCTTATGTGTGCTGTAATTTTCTGCTGTTTTTCTCATTGTAATGTTCCACTTTTTAAACATCGGGGATTCTTATTAAGATCCTTTAATAAAAATTCAATGTCCCATCAGAATAAAAATCTTTTAAAGAACAAGAACGGGACTTGAAACATTTTGCCACATAAGGCACTACGCTTTCAAAATTGAAAACAAAAAATTCTGCCCAAAAAATTTACCAGCCACCGCAACACCAACGACTTTAAGAGCCGGTGAAAATAATCAACGCTAGAGTATGTCTGCAAATTTAAAGTTTTGTTCGGGAAATGCTTCTTTCCTTTACCAACAGCATAATAAAAACAGAATGACAAAAACGACGATTCTTCGTATTTCTCGGACTCTCGGACTTTTTGACATCAGCACCCATTGAAAACTGATCTACATAAAACTTAATAAATTCTGATAAATTTGGCAATATTTGCCCTATTTAGCACACGAAAGCGATTAAAGTAAATAAAAGTATTTTTTGTTTAATCGGTGACAGTGACATCGAACGTCAATAATTAAACAAATACATTTGTTAAAAGAGTCAACTTTTTTACCAGATTCAGTGTTATCACACTAAAATTTTGGTATTGCCAACAGAACTTGTCACGCGTTGTCGAACTTTTATCCCGCGGTGATTTTCATACAAAATTCTTACTTTAAACATTAGGTACTAGACACTTAAAGTAAATATTTCAACGCATCCGTATCGGTATACGTAACGCGTTCGAAACAAAGTCAAAAAACGCTACATTTTTGACTTGCTCATGGCATGTTTTGAACGATGCCTGCTTCTTTGGGTGTGATGACAGAATCTCGTTTCGTACGGAAGGATGTACGTACAACGATTTCAATCAGCAGTCCTGTCATCGCACCCTTCAAAAAAGCGGGCATCGTTCGAAACATCGCATGAACAAGTCAAAAATGTAGCGTATTTTGACTTTGTTTCGAACGCCTTACGTATACTGATATGGATGCCTTGAAATATTTACTTTAAGTGTCTACTTTTAGCTATTTTTTAAGCGCATCCGTAAACTTATACCTAACACGTTCAAAACAAAGTGGCAGGCAGTACATTTTTGCCATTTTTCGAACGAGGCCCGATTTTATGGTGGAGGCGATGACCGAACAGCTAACTGCAGGGACCTCAACAGTTTCATATTTTTTCATATTTTTTATAAACCTTCATAAAAGTTCATATTTTTGAAAAAAAAAATCGTATATTTCATATTTTTCCCAATGAAGATTAACTGAGGGATTTTTTTTAGTTGATCCTGCCGATTTTTTGGCTGTGTCAGCAACACTTTAGGTGGCGATTGTAGGAATTCCTATTTTTAAGATTTATTGCGTTCAGTGACTATTTAATTTTTTACCAGTCACCCAGCTTGATTCCGACTTGTAACAACGTCTGAAGTTTGGGTGTTCTTTAATATTCCCATATAAGAGCAAACCCCTTATTGTACCAGTTAAAAAAACATTGCTCAATTGTATGTCTACTTGTAGGTTTAATTTATCAGTTATATCTGTTTCCTTTTATATGGGATATTATTACTGATTTTACTTTAGTGATGGTAAAAAATGAGGAAGTTTCAAGAAGATTGACTAAAAAAAAAAGACAGCAATAGCCATTTAATATCCCGGTGGGCAAGCAATTACAGTGAATGTTAACTTTTTTGCAAAGTGGTTCTTATTACCTGGGGAATTTTTCAGTATACAGCAACACATTGATGGGGAAAAATATAAAGCAAAGCTTCCATCACATACCATA
Organism: Oxystoma pomonae; assembly: GCA_963921995.1. Classification (NCBI taxonomy): domain Eukaryota; kingdom Metazoa; phylum Arthropoda; class Insecta; order Coleoptera; family Brentidae; genus Oxystoma; species Oxystoma pomonae. The sequence goes on from OY998163.1 coordinate 102,114,001, forward strand.
CATACGACACCAGAGTTGGAGAAGGCAGCTAGTTCTTTGTTAACATTAATAAGCAATAAAGATGCCGCAGTTAGAGCTGAAGTATTATGGGCGCTTAAGATTGTAGCATCAAATTTTCCAGCGGAGTGTCTGGAATAGCTAATTTGTTTAAGCAAACAATTTTCCTACAAAAGTAAGTTCCCTCATTATAGATGTTCTAGCTCCTTACTTTTAGAAACGAAATGCTTGAAGAGGCAAGAAGTTCATATTATTCTCTCCAATATGATGAGACCACCAATAATGCCGGTAAGGCGCTACAAATAAGACTGCGGGTTTGGTCCGAGAAAGTAGGTCAAGTAGTGACGTTTCACTTAGAAACCTTTTATATGGGGCATGTAACTGCAGAAGATCTTAAAAATTCAATTTTAAAAGCAATAGATAATGCAAATTTGCCACTGGCTAAACTTATTACTGAAGCATCTGATAGACTTAAGACTGCTTTAAAAAAGTGTGACATAACAGAAGCAATAGTGGCTCAATCCATGATAGAAGGATTTTTATCATCGAAAAAAGACTTTGAAATTAAAGAAACAGAGGTTGATAAGCTACAAAGCCAAATAGGTAAAAGGCAAAAAAGCCTAATTACTAATGTTTTTGCCAACAAACCAAACAAGGAGTGAGAGGAAATTAGGTTTGTTTATTTGTTCCTAAAAATATGTTCCTAAAAAGGTAATGTTAATAAATGTTAGTGGGCCATATCCCATCCTGGCCAAATTCCACTTTTTTCTGTTAAAATTATTTTATTTTTTAAAGAAAAAAAGTTGAGTTTGGCTGTTTGGTAGAAGACCGTAAAAAAAACCTCGTAAATAAGAATTTTGATCAGAAAAACTTCATATTTTTGAAAAATATTTTCAAGTGCCGCTAGATGGTTCTACTATCGCATCCACCATAAAATCGGGCCACGTTCGAAACATGGCATAAACAAGTCAAAAATCTAGTGCCTTTTGGCATTGTTTTGAATGCGTTAGATATAAGTATACGTCTACGTCGCCTTTTATGACCTGGAGGACTGCTGGAGAGTAGCCCATTCAAGATTTTAAAAAAGTTTCTATTATATCCGAGCGAGTTCTTCTATTCTTCATTTTTTTGTAGACCCTGGCGTAAGAGAGGCTTCTGCCGAAGCGCTAGGTACCCTGATGAAGCTGGTTGGAGAAAAAGCCATCAGTCCATTTTTGGTAGACATAGAAAAGGACAATCTTAAAATGAGTAAAGTTAAGGAACATTGCGAAAAGGCTGTTATATCAGTTAAGGTAAGACGTCGTAAACGTAATCCCTGCCAAATATTAGGGATTTATTAGGGACTTATCGGTACTTAAAGTCGGCATAACCTGACTTTAATAAAGACGGCACTATTTTTGACAATTCCGCACGAAGTTTAAAATAATTCTGAAATTGTTTTTGTCAAAATATGTCATCTTTGCTATCAAAATAATGTCGACTTTCATAATGTTTGTGCCTGACTTAATAAAGGACGGCATTAACTTTAATTTGTCAACTTTAAGTATGGCACAATATGAGCATGTTTAGATGACATATTTATATGACAAAAATGTCAGAAACCTTTCAACCTTCGTGCGCAACTGTCAGAAATAGTGCCGAGTCAGGCTATGCCGACTTTATGTACCGATAAGTTCCTATTGGTATATAAAGTTGGCATATCCTGACTTTAATAAAGTCGGCACTATTTTTGACAGTTCCGCATGAAGGTTAAACAGCTACTAAATATTTTTAGGAACGAGCTCTCGCATTTGTCAGGAAAGTGTCACTTAAATTTACACGTTTAAGTGCTCTTATTCAACAAACACAGTTATTTTGATTAGGACTGATTGCTATGATAAAACTGAAGTTAAACCACGCTCTTCTTGGATGCCGGAGCTATTAATTGGGCGCGGTGCTGTCAAAATAATATCGAATTTTATAAAGTTTATGACAAGGTTTGTGCCGACCTTTACAGGTGATACGCTATGAGGATGTTTAGATGACAACGATGTCAGAAATAGTAGCAAGAATTTTAGGTAATCAATTTAGGGGCCCATCGATAAATTATATAACCCAGCAAGGTAGGGAGAGAGGAGTAGGTGTAAATGTTAGTGTTACAAGGGTAAGGGAGGATTCACACGAAAAATGCGAGGATTAGTAGTGACAACCTTATTAAAGTTGGAAGGATTTTGATAGAAAAGAACGACGAACTTATTAAAAAATCCTCATCACTGGGAAGAGTGTGTTTTTAAATGATTTTATTTAACTGCACACAGCCTGCCTGTGTGTATCAAATTTTATTTCCTTTCTAAGGGAAGTAATATAATTATCGAAAAATCGCACTTCGAGATTTTCATGATCATAAGCTTCCGAATAGTGATAAGCACGCATCCAGACGCCATCGCTCTGTCTGTCGGTCTGTCTGTCGCCTACTTCTTAATCATAACAAAATTTTACATAGTGATTGCTTGTGTTATTCTCCTATTAGACCCTTCGAAGCTACCCCCAACAAACTTCATCTCCAAAAAAAATATTTTTTTTTTTCTTACCGTGTGATGCCTCTTTGGAAAACTTATAAAAATATATATATCACACAAAAAATACAAAAAAACTCAATTTTCTGTACCATATATCTCGAGTTATGGAACCAAATGTTAAATAAAAAGTAGCTTAAGTTAAGATCAAGGTCGCCTCCTATTGTCTTATCAAATTTCATACAAATTGGTTTAGCCGTTTTTGCGTGATTAATGGACAAAAATCTTTATATATATACATATAGCACAGTCTGAATATATATATATTTATATATATAGCACATATAAAATGTATTGGAAAAGTCCATCTACTCGAAAGAAATTCTGGATACACCCTGTAAAAGTCTGGATAAACCCTGTAAAGGTCTAGATACACCCTGTAATATCTGGATACTCTCAGGAAAAGTCCGGATACGCCCTGAAAAAGTCTGAAAACACCCAGGAAAAGTCAGGATACACTCTGAAAAAGTCTGGAAAGACCATGGAAAAGTCTGGATACAGCCTGGAAAGTCTGGATACATCCAGGAAAAGTTTGGGTACACCCTAGAAAAGACTGGATACACCCTGGAAAAGTCTGGAAAGACTGGAAAAGTCTGGAAAGATCCTGGACACGTCTGGATACACTCTGAAAAAGTCTGGATACACTCTGGAAAAGTCTGGAAAGACCCTGAAAAATTCTGGATACACTCTGGAAAAGTCTGGAAAGACCCTGGAAAAGTCTGTATACACTCGGAAAAGTCTGGAAAAATCCTGGAAAAGTCTGGATACACTCTGAAAAGCCTGGATACTCTGGAAAAGTCTAAAAAGACCCTGGAAAAGTCTGGAAAGACCCTGGAAAAGTCTGGATACACTCTGGAAAGACCCTGGAAAAGTCTGGAAAGATCCTGGAAAAGTCTACAAAGCCCTGGAAAATTTTGAAAAGACCCTGAAAAAGTCTGGATACACTCTGGAAAAGTGTGGAAAGACCCTGGAAAAGTCTGGATACACTCTGAAAAGTCTGGAAAAATTCTGGAAAAATCTAAAAAGACCTTGGAAAATTTTGAACAGACCCTGAAAAAGTCTGGATACACTCTGGAAAAGTCTGGAAAGGCCCTGGAAAAGTCTGGATACACTCGGAAAAGTCTGGAAAAATTCTGGAAAAGTCTAAAAAGGCCCTGGAAAAGTTTGGAAAGACCCTGGAAAAGTCTGCAAAGACCCTGGAAAATTTTGGAAAGACCCTGGAAAAGTCTGGAAAGTCCCTGGAAAAGTCTACATACAATCTAAAAGTCTGGAAAGACCCAGGAAAAGTCTGAACACCCTCTGGAAAAGTCTGGAAAGGCCCTGGGAAAGTCTGGAAAGTCCCTGGAAAAGTCTGCATACAATCTGGAAAAGTCTGGAAAGACCCTGGAAAAGTCTGGATACACTGTGGAAAAGTCTGGAAAGACCCTGGAAAAGTCTGGATACACTGGAAAAGTCTGGAAAGACCCTGGAGAAGTCTGAAGAGACCTTAGAAAAGTCTGGATACACTCTGGAAAAGTGGAAAAACCCTGGAAAAGTCTGAATATAATCTGAAAATGTCCGAGTACACCATAGAAAAGTCTGAATACACCCCTGAACAGTGTGGATACACCCAAGAAAAGTCTAGATATACCCTGGAAAAGTCTGACCGACCCAATCTAACCCATGCATATATGAGTAGTGGTTTTTTTATATACGTTCTTCTGAGCGAGGGAAGTTTTAGAGTAAACCTTTAATCGATTTATTGTGAATCATTTTTGACACACTTCCCGTGAACATATTTTAATGAAATTTGGTAATGTAGGTCCGATGACATTCCAATATTATGAAAAAAATTGGGGGGGGGGGGGTTGGGGGTGGTTGAGGAGTGAAAATGGAGTTAATTCAGAACTTTGTAATGAAAACAGATAAAAAAACATAGGTAGGAGGTGGTTGAGGTATGTAAAGGGGATTCATAACTTTGAAACTAAAGCAGATACATACATGCGGTTGTCATATTTATGATCTGGTCCAGAAATAATGCACTATTAAAAAAAATTAAATGTCGCGAGCGTTATCCACTCAAGTCAAGGTCTGTAACGCGCCGATGGCTGTGTGCCACTAGGGTGGATAAAAATGAAGTGTCGCGAGCGTTACACCCTCGGGACGCAGGCAAATCCCGTTGTATAAGAGCCTTTCCTTTCTACACGGACCACTTAGAAGGGATGACGGAATATTTGTCCGCTACTCGTGGGAATAGCAATGAAAAGTCAGAATAAAGCAACGTCAACAACACAGAAAAAAGGAAGACTTGAAAAAGCAAGGCAAAAGTATCGTGAATAATTATACATCCTTCATTTTGTTTCTTTTTAATTAAGACAAAACTAAAAAATAAAATAGATTAAAAAAAATTTTACTACTGGTTGGCTCCGCTTTTTTGCAGTTGAAATCTGTTACCTCCGAAAAGCTTGGGTTTCCAAATATCCTTGATGGTGACGCTTGTTTAAGAAAATACATTCTGGGTCCTCAGGATGATGATGATGTTGATTTTTCCAGCAATGTTGAACTATCTCCGATGTAGATATCCCCACACTCGCATGGTACCTGGTAGATGCAGTTCTTGGTCTCGTGTCGTTGTGGTTTAGTTTTTGTCAATTGACTTCTTATTGTTGTGGCCGTTTTGAAGACAGTCCGAAGATGGTATTGGTTGCCTATTCTTCTTTTCTAAGATTCCTTTGACGTATGTTATTATGAGTGTCGCCTTTCTTTCAGTATTTACGTCTGTAGGCTTTGGTGTTGGTGTGGTCTGAGAAATTTTATTGATCGTGTAGTTGGAGAAACCATTCCTTCGCAGATGGGATCAAATTTTTGACTTTTCTTTATTCAAAGCTTCTTCTGTATTGCAGATGTAGGTGGCTCGATCTATGAAAGATTTTGCAATTCCCAGTTTGGTTGATGTAAAGTGGTTTGATTTGAAATTAAGATATTGTCCAGTATGAGTTGGTTTGCGATATACCGAAGTGATTATGGTTGAATTATTTTTGGTGACTAGAACATCAAGAAAAGGAAGCTAACAACTTTCTTGTTGCGAAGGAACACGAACATGATCAGTAAAACTCTTCAGACCACACCAACACCAAAGCCTACTGAAAGAAATCCGACACTCATACGTCAAAGGAATCTTAGAAAAGATAAGAAGAATAGGCAACCAATACCATCTTCGGACTGTCTACAAAACGACCACAATAATAAGAAGTCAATTGACAAAAACCAAACCACAACGCGACGAGACGAAGACCTGTATCTACCAGGTACCATGCGAGTGTGGGCATATCTACATCGGAGAAACCAGCCGACCTATGGAAGTTCGACTTACCGAACACAAACGGAAAACTCGACAAGGGGATGGATCGAAAATAGCTCAACTTTGCTGGGAAAATCAACATCATATGGAATGGAAAGAGGCAAAGATCGAGGAAAACCTAGATTCAAGCGAAAATTCAAAGAAACAGCATTCATCCCGAGGAACCAGAATGTATTTTCTCAAACAAGCGTCACCATCAAATATGTTGGGAATTTGGAACCTTTGGTTGCACTATAACAAAGTTATGATTGTTTTCCACAAACCAGTGCAAAACAGTATAGTTTTGGTTTGTGGAAAACAATCATAACTTTGTCACCATCAAGGATATTTTGAAACCCACACTTTTCGGAGGTAACAGATTTCAACTATGAAAGGGCGGAGTCAACCAGTAGTTTTATGGTCCACTGAACACATGCTAGTATATAACATTAGGTAGTCTTAGTTTTTTCTTAGTATATATATACTCAAGCATTGGAAACGTTGTGAAAAAGTAAAAATAAAGACAATGAAAGTTCGAAACTATGGTTTACTCTCAATAGCGTTAATGGCACATTACATCGAACTCAAAAGTTTTAACTTAAAAAAAAAATATTCTATTGGTTCTTTATATATATTTTTGCAACTAAACTAAATTCAGATATCCTACTTGAGAATTTATGGAGATTGTAATTATTTTCATCATGACGTTTTAAGGTTCCAGCAGCTAAAAAAGAAAAACCAAAGAGTGCAACGAAAGCGCAGAAAGTTGGCGGTGATAGTGGAAAAGCACCCAGGGCTGTAATCAAGAAGCCAATGGCTGCAGGTTAGTTTCTTGATCTCTTTATTATTTTGCGTAAAATGTATAGTGTCAAAAAATTAATTGAATAAGTACGGGAAAATAATTTACTTAATTTTGTACAGAAATTCAAAGCTTTTTTAGGGTTAGTATTTACTACAAAAATCATTAAAAAGTGTTGTTGTCTTATATTTCATATTCGCCTGATCCGATTTATATAAGTACAGCGTCTACACTCAAATCACATTTACATATTTGACTATTTTGGTCCATTACATATTTATCCACGTTTCTTTAAAAACATGACAAGATTTCGACGGATTTTTATCGAATTTGAAAACTAAATTACACTGTTAGTTTCTCAAAATTTTCGCCTGCGGCGCTTTTTTTTTGTTATGTCGTCCCTTCATTCTGAGAGAGCTTTATGTGCCCTTCCACAAAGACTGGAAAAATCTGGCCACCCTTCATTAATTAACATCAAGCACAGAAAACATCTGCAAAAATTAAAATTTGCAAAAAAAAATAGTTTAGGATATTTTGTTTCATTGCTGTGGGAGCATTTTAAATTATTTTTGTTTTAACTTTTTGCTAGAAACTATAATTAATATTTGTAGGTGTTCTTGTTTTATTTCTAGTACCTTCCCTCAAGGATGTATCAAACATGTAATTTGCCTCTTTTTGATATTTACGGCAATTTAATTTAAATTTTGAGCAAAAAAATAGCATTTTTAGTATAATTTTGTATGCCGCAACAAGGGCATGTTTTGACAACAAATTTAAAGTAAATAAACACTCGAAATCTGATTACAGGCCAGGTCCGCCCTTGATACCTAATATTCTTTTAAAACTTCTCAAAAACAAGTGCGAATACAGGGACGGGGCGGGAGCGATTGCGTTACCATTTTGCATTGGCTTCTTCAAAAAATATCCAATTAAAAAAAATGCACGTTAATTTTCCCAATAATTTATATATAAATTTTTAGATAAGGTTTTTATTATTTTTCAAATTTTCATCAGTGGGACTTTTTTTTGTTAAAATATTAAAATTTTAATGCATAAAGCACCCACTTTTTCCCAAAATCTTTCCACAAAATTACATATTTGTCGAATCTCATTTACATATTTACATAATAAAAATGGTCAAACTCAGTATGAATGCTGTAAGTAGGATACCGTAGCTTCTTTACATACCCATCATGATTCGACCTCTTTATATTTCTAGGACAAGTCGATGCATTTTAACTTTTATGTGTTTTGATTATGATTATTGAACACATTTTTAATTTTTGCCTTTATGTTTTACTTATATTTTTATACCTTTCTACAAGTAGAACATTATGAATTCTCTAATATACTTGTGTTGTATCAGTCAGATACAAAAAGATTCTTATTCTGTTATTTAACTATTTCGTAAAGGTATTTTCTCGCGTTGAACTTGTTTCAAAATATATTTTGAAAGTATTGCAACCACGATGTCATTAATTTGAAACGCGAGAAAATAAGTAGTCCAAAAATGTGACGATAAAATGCAAAAAAAATAATTTTTCAATTATGCCTTATTTAAGCAGCTGCGGAAAAGAAGAAACCGCCCCCTAACCTGTCTGGCACAGCTACAGTGGTAAGATCGAAAGGTGGTAAAGGCTCAGCTAAACCAGTATCTAAAGTGGAAAAGGAAATGGAAGACTTTGAAGTTGATCAAATCATAGAAGAGTTGTTTGATTCAAATATTGCTGGACAGTTGGCGGATAGTTTGTGGAAAAATAGGTAATATGGGAACCTAAAATAAGCCTTTCAAGTGTATCCCCTGATAAACAAATTTACGTTTTAAGCTCATAGTTACGATCTAGGAGAATAGTATTTAGGAACACCTCATGCATGTCGGTAATTACCATGAAACGCCAGGAAATCCGCCAAATGACCTCGACCGGACACCGTAACAGTATTGCGATCTATATTACAACCCTTCAACTACGCATTTCTCTCTCAAATTAAATGAAATAGAAACGCTTAGAAAGAAAGATTTATCGATCATTGATTTCCTTGGCAGGGGTGCCCAGACTTTTAGAAAAAAGGAAACCTAGTTTTGCTTTTCAATAAGGCAGAGCAATATAAAAAGAATTAACGTAATTCAGAGGAAATTATTGTTAATTCTCCAATTTTTTAAAAAATCGGGTTTGAAACCTGCGAGAAAAATGATATCCATACCATCTTTATTTTTATCGAAAAAAAAATATTGAAAATTTTGAAAAATACTTTTATATTTTTGTTAAGAATTTGAAAATGAACATTCATGGAAAATTTCGTCTAATTCTGATGTTTAGTTTTCCTTGAGCACCCTGGCAAAATTTTGGAAAAAGACATTGCCACTGGTAGTTTTTTTCTTAAATATCTGGGGAGAAACTATGGCCTTAAATAACATCTTAACATGCTATAATATTTTAGACTTGCCGCTGCAGAAGATGTAACTTTAAGACTGCAAGGTATGGACGCAAAATCGATTTCCAGTCAAGCAATCGTCAAGTGTATAGTGAGAAACAAAGGATTAAAGGATACCAACTTTCAGGTTTTAAAGGCAAAATTGGAAATAGTAAAGGTAAATTCTTACAGTTTTTTAGGCTTATGCAAATTCCTTTCGCCTCTATATTAAAGGGAAAGGAGAATGTACACCTAAGGGTGGAGGCACAATTAACAGACTTTCAAAACAGTCAAGTCAATGCTGTGAGTTCCAATAAAAATACTAAATACAGGGACAGATGACAAATACGGAAGTAGTAGTAGTAGAGGAGGGGCAGCTTTTTAAGACTAGTAAGCAGGCCTTTATATAGATCCATTTTACCAAACCCCGTTGCATCTCCGATTGATGTACTTACGCCTTGGTTTTCTTTCTCTAATAGGGCAGAATTTGGTCTGTCACCTCTTTGTCGAGGGCAGCTATTTTTTAGAGAGCCTAGCATCATACATCGCTACCGTCTCTGCAGGACTTGGTTTTTGACGGAAGACTTTTCTTCCCAGCAACCCGCAGTCATATCAATTTGGCAGGGTCCTCGGCCGTCCACCTTTGAGTCCCGAAAATTTTTCAGTGCAATGTCAACCGTGCCGCCTACTTCTACCTCGTTTGTTGTTACTCTCAGAGAAGATGAGGCCGCCCCACCCGTCGCATTGCGTCGTCTTTGGTGTTGTGTAATGTGTACTTGCTGAGGTGCAATCCTGCGTAAATTTGTATCTCACCACTTAAAATCGCGCGAACAAAGTGGGTTATGTTTTATTGAAGTGTCAAAATATTCAGTAGTAATCTAATTGTGTCTTAAACGTTTTCAACTAGTAAATTGTATTAAGTAGTTTGTATTTTTAATTGTGCCTTTGGCCTTGCGCGCGATTACTAGGTTTTCATTATTGAATCAGAATTTAAAAAACCGTCACATTTCGGTTTTCTAAATGTTTTAAGTCTAAGGTAATTCTTGCTTTTTTGGAATTATTTCTGAATGTATCGAATTGCAGATGAGCATTTAAAAATATTTTATTTTTGACAGCAACAATTTTTCGTAAATCGTTTTTTTTTTCAATAATTGCGGTTGGGTTTAATTTTAGGTGGCCAAATGTCTGTTTAACCAGCACTTATATTTTTTTACCAAGAGAGACAGGTAACTTCTCACCGCTGACCAATTACAGTGTTGACAGTTAAATCATGTCAAATACAAATATAAAAATGTTAAAACGGAGTGAAAACATATTCAACACCGTCATCGTCATAAAAAAACGAAAATAAAAATTGTGCTATATCAAGGTTTTCTAGAAAGTCGTCTAAATTTAAGATTACTCTTCTCAACATTTTTTCTTTGTTTTATTGTAGTATCTTGCCGAAAACGGCAACTTTTCGACGACGACGGTGGATTGCTGTGTAGTTGACGTCTGCGAAAAAATCGGCGACGTCAAAAACGGACCCCTCGTGTGTGAACTTTTGACAGCCATGGCCGAAGCAACCAGTTTTAACCACGTGGCAAGTGCAGTTTTGGACGCTGTTTTCAATCAAAAAAGCCCGAAGACTCAACAAGAGGGGCTAAATTGGCTGAGCGGAGCTATGAAGGAATTTGGAATTGGGTAATTTTTACTTAATGTAGGCTATAATTGATCTTGATCTTGTCGATCTTCAGGGTCCGTATTCTTGACCGTATGTATGTACCGTGGAATAATGACCGATAAGTATTTTCCTCTCTCACTTCACACAGTTCAAAGCAAGTGAGAAGTTTGTTCACACTCGCGGGTACAGATGTCAAGAATACAGCCAGAGATCTACCATACTGTCCTGCTTTGTTTTTAGGGGCATGAACGTGAAAGTTCTGATAGACAACACCAAGAAAGGTTTGGCGTCAACAAACCCGGGTGTACGTCAGTCATCTATAACTTTGTTGGGCATCATGTACCTCTACATGGGCGCAGCCTTGAACGTGTTTTTTGAAAACGAAAAACCCGCCCTAAGGGATCAAATTAATGTCGAGTGTGACAAATATGAAGGAATGGCGGCTCCTGCGCCGACTAGAGGTAATTTTGTTAAATTAATTTTTATTTAATGGGTTGTTTTTGTTTGACTAAAAATAACAAACAACGAATGAGTGAATGAGGAATCATAGTAACTTTTGGTTTAGTACAAAAAATTTAATAATAGATTTTTACCTGCTTCGATCGATGATGCGACAGGGGCCGTCTAACGGGGTAAGCATGTGAGCGATCGCTTAGGGCGCAAAATCTTGACAAAAAACTAAGTAAATACCCAGTGTGTTAAATTAATACAGAGTGCTGTGCGCGCAAAACGTTTTGAACTTTTATTCAAATATTTCACCAAAAAAAACAGGTTAAATTTCAAAAAATTTTGCCTGCGGCTCTATAACATCCATTGTAACAAGTTTGTTTACACAGTTTTTTAACAGAATTCAGAAGGTCTAAAAATACCACCAATTTCCCAAAAAAAAAATTTCCTGCGGCGCCCCAGCCCCTTATCCTCACCCTTATCAGCTAATCCAACCTACTTGTTTTAATATTTTACAAAAAACATAGAGCACGGGCAGAGGATCAGGTTACTGGGCGCTTAGGTTCTTGTCATATTATGTGAAAATGTATTATAGCTTACACCTTAAAAAAATGTTAAGCGGCCCCTATTGCGACTATATTCTTTCAGTCTAATTGTTGTCACCTTGCTCCAGTGTTTCACTTTTTGCCGCTGACTTCTATATCTCTCTTTGTCAAAAAGAGTAAGAGAGAGAGAGAGCAATAAAAAATATATTTCCCTCTTGCGCATTATGGCAAATGGCAATTAGAAGTTAGCGGCAAGAAGCAAAGCTATGGATCCTGCAGAAGGTGGTGATTATCAGGGGATATTACCTATCTTTTCAGTTTACTTTATACAAGATACACTTCAATTAAATTAAAAAATTACAATTAATTACAAAAAAACATGTGGTATGATTTGGAAGGTATTGCATACCTTATATGCCGTGATTACTTCACACATTACTACTAAAGATTCCTTTATTATTTTTTAACATGATGTTTAGGTGTAAAAAAATCAGCCAGTTCAAATAGCTTGGATGCAGTAGAAGATGATGCTGGTGCTGAACCTGAACAAATTAACCTTCAGGATTTATTGCCAAGGGTAGACATTAGCTCAAAAATAACTGATGCCCTTATGACAGAAATGGCTGATAAAAACTGGAAGGTAAAGTAATCCTAAATGTTTAATATAGACTATCTAATATGTATTTTTTTTTTCAGGTATTTTTGACAAACTTTTATATTAAATAATTTCATGGGCCCAAAATTGAAAAACCGAGGGGTTATCCACCCCCTCAAAATATGTACACCTACTGCCAAGGTGGACAACCCCTCGTAAAAAACAGCTTTTTTGTAACGTGCGCACGTTTTTAATTTTTTGCAAAATTTGGCGTTTTATCTGTTTTAGATATCAAAAGTTATATTTAAAAAAAACAATGTGATAAGGAAAAACCTCGGAATTTTGTCGCCCAAAATTATCCAAGTTCATCTGTTCTTATTTTATTTTTACGTCTACAGGTTAGACAGGAAGCTCTGAGCAAAGTCACTGCTATTATCCAAGAAGCCAAATTTATCAAGTCAAACTTGGGTGACTTACCTCAGGGTCTCGCAGCTAGGCTTACCGACAGCAATGTGAAAATCGCGCAGACAGCTATTATTATCTGCCAGGAAATAGTCAAGGCTATGGGGACTCCTTCTAAGCAGTATATTAGCACGTTTTTCCCTGGATTTCTGCAGAGTAAGTGCATTAGGTATTCCGTCAATTTATTCTGTAGGCATACTTTCCAAGTGAGAGCAAAGCACTTTTAAAACGGACAACATAAAAGAATTTTTCAAAATACGGTTAGGCAAAACTTTATAATTTTCGTTTTTACACTTATTATTAAAGCTATAGCATTTGACAAATAAAAGGGATTTCCTCTCGATTATTTAAACCGCTTACACTAAGCCCTAAAGGCTTAGGGAGTTGACCCAAAAAAATAATAAATTCAAATACAAAAAAAAAACAGAAAAGAGAGTAGTAAAGTTAGAAATTCCCAATTAACAATTCTGAAAAGTTGATTGTTATTATAAACTAAACCTAATCGAGGTGGGATTTTACTATTTCGGTTGGGGGCCGCTGTAGACTAGTGAACATCGTCTTTACCTGCAGAGCAGAAGATCGCAGGATCGCATCTCGTCAAGTACACATTGCTTCACACAACAACGAAAGCGACGTGAGGCTCCCCCTTCACATCAGTTCTGCGTTCCACGATGTGCATAGAGTAACAATAAACGATGTACAAATAGGCACGGTTGACACTGCACCGAAAAATTTGCGGGACTCAAAGATAGATGACCGAGGACCCCGCCAAAATTGACCCTGACGGCAGCCGGTTACCCATAAAAGGAGACCTGGACTTCTCCGAGATCGGCACTCCATGGGACGTGGCTGGTCTCCGACAGATTTGATTGCGGGAGACGACAGAAGGTGACCTAAAAGAGGCGTAACCTGCGCTTTCGGGCTCTGACGGCGACTTCGACTGGCGAAAGCGGGATTGACCTTAGATTTTCGGGTCAACTTATATGACTGCGAGCTGCTGGGGAGAAAAAGTCTACCGTTAAAACCAAATTCTGCTGGGACGACAGCGATGTTAAATAGGTGCAAGTCTGACATGTAGTAGGATCACCCTTCGGAGGGGGTGTGAATCCGGCGGTCTACTGTGTATACTTGCTACGCAATCTAAAGATCCCTGCCTCGACAAAAAGGTGTGCAAAATTAAGACCACTTAGAAAAAGAAAAAATTGCATACTAAGTGGCACGTGCATAGGTTGGGGTTGCACAGGGGTAAGGTAAAAAGGGTGTGTAAAGGTCTACTTGTCTTGCTTAAGCTAGAGCGGAAGTCTTCGATTTATAACGGCAAAAAATGAAGACTTCCGATTTGATCCGGTCTATCCCGGTTTCATGTAGATATCGAATATGTTTTCAATCTTATTTAAAATTTTGACTCTTGACTTATCAAGGCTGCCATTAGTCACTGAAAGGTCCTTTGGGTCATTTTGTAGTAAGTACAAAAAAGTTAGCTGCTTGACCATAAATGTACAGGTCACCAACATAAAAGGCAGACAAATTAATGGCTGCCGAAGATATAGATTGTTATAGTTCACTTTTTCGCAAAATGCGCAATCCACGTTTTCATGATATATTTTTTGATATGGTCCCAAAAAAGCAGGAATAACCTGCCGGATTCGAAACGGTTTGAAAATCAGATTGGGTTTCCATAGGGATTCAATACTCATGAAAACGTTTTTTGATAAATTTGATACGAATCTCGAAGTGCAAGTAGTTGCAGTATATAAAAATGTAATCTATAGGAATTACGTATTATGAGGACTTTTTGACCATTCGGTTTTCCATTTTTATTTAGCTCTGGGCGACAGCAAAAATTGGATGAGAACTACCGCTTTAGAAACCATAAACGCCTTTGCCGAGCAATGCGGATACAAGGAGTTCTTTACCGGGGAGATGATTGGGGACGCTCTAAAATCCGGTTCACCTGTGGCCAGGGCTGAGATTTGGAATTGGCTAGCTGAGGTGCTTCCCAAAAGTAGGTCTAATTCTACCAAATAATTATTTTTAGGTCCGACGTATATAATAGGGTATTTCACCAAGGGGCTAAATCTTTGGTGATAATTGCTACGTTTATACGGCCCGAAACAGTTTTTATTTTAATGCGTTATACAGCCAATGAACGTTTAACCCACCGTTTTACCTTCAAATTAAAAATCTTTCGGATCAACTGTTTACTGTCCTGTCATCCATGTTTAACCAAACAAAGTACCTAATCTCTATATTTTTCAACTTTTTAAGTTTTTTTTGGTGTTTCTCCGTTTAAAGACACCCTGAAAAATTCGAATTATTTTTTTTAGTGTTATGGTGTTGACAGCATTGACTTCAAAACGGTTTGATTGTTAAAGTTTTTGTTTGTGTTATGGTGTTGGCATCATTAATAATGTTGGTGATGTTTGTGATTTCTGTCGGGATAAGGGTCTTATTCTGAATAAAGAAAAAACGGAACTTATTTTGTTTTGCAACTAGAAATGAAAACCAAAGTTTGCTTGTAAAAACAAATGGTCGAAGCAAATAGTGTTTGGCAGTTTAGCTATGTATTCCGGGTAAAGATATATGAAATTTAACGTACACAACAACACAAAATAAAATAAACTCGACTCGCACACACCCACTCTACTTTCATAACACAGACGCAGCATTTCTACGTTGTATGGCAATTCCGACCTTCTGGGTGATGAAACTCCGAGCCCTTTTATCCGGTAATTTTGCGCCTATTTCAGCGACCAGACTCTTTGCTTCATCACCACAAGGGCCAAAAGTCTCCACAGAAAATGGAACAAAAAAGTATCTGTCCTTCAGGTCTTTGTATTTGTTATGTTTTTTTTGCTTTCCAATATATGCAGCCCCTCCTGCATTTTGAGATGTTTTTTCTATGTATGAAGGATCTAACGAGTGACTGCATGTGGCGTCCTAGAGCAGCGGTCTGCCCATTTTCCATAGGACAAGTGTCATTCCATCCACTCGCTTTCCATCGCTCCGAGAAACACCAAACGGCTCCAATACAGCCGGGAATTCGGCTGAAATTAGAGCTCGCTTAATGATGTCATTAATCTCCCTGTGTCTCGAAACACGACCTGCGCTTTTTTTGCAGCTTAGCCCATGTGAGCCGTAAGCATCTGCTATTTCGCCGCAAACGCAGGTGTGTTTCACACACACAGGAAGACCAAGTCTCAGAGCTATGGAAATTCTAAAAGTGTTGTTATTTAAAAGGTTTCCGACGGTTGTGGCTGGAAGAGCAACTATTGAATAAATTAACGTAACGAACATTGCATATTTCTAAATCTAAATCATGTTGTTTGAGAGAACACAAATTTTCAAATGTATTTTCTGATAAATTACAAAGATTAAGCCATTTTGATGAACATTCATTAATCAGTTAAAGTTGAGATATAGTCCGGAAGAACAATATTAGCTAGTGATGTTATATCATTCACCGAACCCAAAAAAGCTGACACTGATAGAGTACATAAATCCCTTATTCCTAAACCACCCAATTTTACTGGTAAGGTGCTCTGTAGCCAAGATTTCAAATTTATATCACAATTACTAATTTTTTGAATAGTGTTTTTTAAAATGTTGTCATATTTTCCATAGTTTCAAGGTATTTCCAGCAAGGGACACATTGCAATGTGTAAGAAACTCTAGGTGTGCCAAAAGATTGTTGTTGAAGTAAATAGTAAGCTATATGTGAGTCTAAGAATTTAAGATTTTCTGATAGTATATTTATAAAATTAATTTTTTTATCAATTTCTGATGTAATTTGTTTTGAAAAAAATGAACAGCCTAGATAACTAAACTCTTCTAAAAGAGTTTGTAGCAGTTCTGGAGCAAAATTTAAAAATGTTGATGTAATTTGTGATGGATTTTCTGAAAGAATTGCAAGTTCACATTTTTGAAAATTTAGATCTAAACCGATTTTTTCACTGTAGTTGACTATCTTTTTAAAATCCTCTAAAACGGTATTTGGATCTCCCGCAATTAGTCAATCATCAAGGTATCAGAAATTTATTTCAGATTTCAAAAGATTTAATATCGGTTGAATGGCTAGACAAAAAAGGGGAGGCCCAAGGGGATCCCCTTGCTGAACTCCCCTTTGTGACAAAATTTATTGGTTACCGAAAGAAAGTATTGAATTATATCTATAGCATTGTGATATGTAATTAAAGTATTCTGGGATGTATTGTTTTACACTTGATAATATTTTACTTCTATTAACCATATTAAAAGCATTTTTATAGACGATTTTTAAAATGGCTTTATCTTTTTTATGAGAAAAATTAAGAAAACGTCTCATTGAGTGGGCAGCTGCCCCCGCCCCGCATTTTGTACCAAAACCTAGTTGGTGGGGAGGAAACATGTTGCCTAGTGAATGGGAAATCCTTTTGCAAACTATTTTGGCAGTTAGGCGGCGGAGACATAGACCCACAGCAATTGGGCGTATTTCACCATCTTTTTTGTTGAAGGCACATAAATTTGCTCCAAAGAATATAGGACGAACAACAAAGCCCCATATAATATGAGTTATAAAAGCTGAAAAAGATACTAATAATTTTGAAGAAAAAATACTTAGACCATCACCCACAAGAGCCTTTAAATGCTGCGGTCTGAGCGAGTCGATACCCCCTGAAGAGCCAGGCTTGAAAGAAAAAATTGCATTTTTTATTTCATCTGTAGAAACATTGTTAAATTCTAATTCATACTCAAATTCATCTTGAAAATTTGCTTCTTTGTCTGGTTCTGGATGTTTTGATTTTAAAATTTTTAGTACTTCTTAATTTCTTTCTGCAAGTGTGTCATTTGATGTTAAAATCCTTATCGCATTGTTAACATCTCCTTCGGATATTTTTGATCGTACCTTTTGATTGAGAATTTCATGCTTCGGCTTTTTATTTTGACATTTTACTTCTATTTTGTTGTTTCTTGGTTTATATTGGGATAAGAGCTCAAACGTAGGTAGATATTTATATCTTTGCCACAAAATTAGGTTATTTCTTACTAAAGTTGTTAAAGTGACTTTACGATTTTTTTTTGAGTTACATGGCATTGGTAAAACAGCATACGGAAAGAGAAAGAGACAAAGCCATGAATGATAATCATTTTTTGTAACACATTTGTCAAGCAATGACGAAAATACTTCTGCAATTGTATTTCTAACTCCTTTTGGAATGATTTTGAGTATTGTAGTCGAACATTTTATAGTTGAAAAATACTTAACCAAGCTAGAAATATCATGGTTTGGTTTAATTTTTACTGTATTAAAATGAGAATTATTGTCTTTATCCAAATCTTTTTCTAAATGCAATAATTTGTGTTTGATTTTCTTATGTTGTTTGAGACCTCGTGTGCCTTTAATATGATTTTTTACAATATCACAGCAAATTTTCTCATTAAAAGTTACAGGATCTGGTTGCGATAAATAGCGTATCTTGGACATGGTTATTGTGTGTTCTTGAAGTATGGATCTTAAGTCCTTTTGAGGACGAGAATTTCTTCATTCATTTGCACTTTTATTAAATTGTTTGTTAAAGCATAGTAAGCGAAAATGACCTGAGCTTGGATTACCAGAAAAAAGGATTCGGATAGATAGATATTTTTTTTTAGCAATTATAGTTGGAGAATCTTGAATTTCCTGGATGTTGTCAGAGGTTATCGAATAAAAAATTTTAAAACTTAATTTATGTACCTCGGAAAGGGCTAAGCATTTCTCGACATCAGGTTATAGTATCCATCTCTGTTGAGGGAATTATTAGGTGGACATGTAAAGTATTTAATATGGTTCCAGTTTTCGTAAATGTATTCTATAGCGCCTTTTCTTAGATCCAGATGATGAGACTCATTATAAAATAAATATTGGCTTACGCATCGACATAAACAGTTTCCATCGGGAATATTTTCTATAATTTCATATTTTCCTATTGTTTGTTTACCTCGTATTTCATTCTCAAATTTTGATAAATTTTGTTGCGGTGGGCGTTTGACCATATAATTTCCAGATTACTCTTTCCTCAAACTTGGAGTGATTGGTGGTATATTATTTGTAAAAACGTGTAAAAGGTTAAAATATATAAAAGTTTTTGATAAATATTTTTAATGTCTGACTGACAATTCTATTAGATTAGATTAGATCTTTTGTATGTACTTTTATGCATATATTCAATCATGTTTTAGTTTTGGCTTAAGTATATTCTTTGTAATTAATATTTCTCATACCTATGTATACCTTGTTGTAAACGGAAAATAAATTGAAATTGTATTGTATTGAATTGTACATTTTGAATAGTTTTTTTGTGTCAATTTATTCAGTAATTATTTTTGTTTATCTCTTTTAGTACCACCGAAATCCATTCCGAAAGAAGAATTAATGATTTGTGTACCGCATCTTTTCAGCAATTTGGAAGACCGAAACGCGGACGTTAGGAAAAATGCTCAAGAAGCAATTCTGGGTTTCATGTTGCATACTGGTTATGAAGCTTTGTTTAAACAGACTGAAAAGGTAGGTGGTTATCCAGAACCGGAAATTTGTTGTTTGCAGAAACTGAATTTTGTTGGGAGGGGAAGTTGTCTGTCTAATATAACAAGGGATGGGGAAATTACCGAAAATCTTCCCGGAAGGTTTTTTACTTTAAAAACTGCTTGAGAAAATTTATTTAACTACCATAATAAGCGCTTATAGCGCCCCAAACCGCTAGTATACGTAACGAAAAGTAGATAGCTGAGGTTAAAATAAGGCTTTCAGTAGTGGCAACTTGTTTTCAAGATACAGAGGGTGTTAAAGCTGATTAGAATATTTTAGGAACTAATGGTCGTTGAAATTTCGTACACATATTTTAGTTGAATGTCTTTGGGCGGAAAGTATTTTTTTTTTAATTTTTATTGTTTTTAAAAAGATACTTTATATTATTTTACAACAATTAAGCTCTTAATTAATAGGTAGCCATTAAGTTTGAATTGCATGTAGGTAAGTACTAAAATAAATCTAAACAGCCTCCACAGACCAAACTAATAGGTATGTTTTTATTCATAAAGTTAATATATTACGCATTTTTAAATTTAAAAGAAAAAACGCGTCCAATTTAAAAGTAGAATCATATGCAAGGGAACGCCAATGGTTTGTCAAACCAGGAATTTATCAAACCGTTTTTAATAAAAAATTTTAACCTAAGAACGATTTACTATAAAAACTGCAATTCGTTAAACATATTTTTTATCCGAACCTTATTTCTTCAAACCCATTCCATACTAAATTCGTAATTTATAATAACCATTTTTAATCGAACCGTTGTTTATCAAACCCGAGGGGTTGTCGACCTTGGCAATACGTGTACAAATTTTTGGCAGTACTTGGCAGTATGTAGAAATACTGAAAATAAATCCCTATAATTTTGGCAGTAGATGTACATATTTTGACGGGGTGGATAACCCCTCGAGCAAACCCATTCAAAATTAAACTCGGAATTCATAAAACGCGTTTTTTTCCGAAACCTTTCTTTGTCAGATCTATTCAAAATAAAACTCGTAATTTCTAAAAACCCGTTTTTAATGAAACCCGGAATTTGTCAAATCGTAATTCGTAAAACCTGTTGTTTGTTAAACCAAATTTCTCCTAAATTAAATGCGCATTCGACAATAATACATGAACGGGAGGCGTACATGCAGGTGGCGTGGCGTTTCGATGTATTTGTCGTTGCCATGCGCGCGCACTTGGTTAACAGAGTTTACAGGTAGCGTTCAATAGTTTGTGTATAGATGTCACTTGCAATTTGGTCTGAAAAACAACGGGTTTTACGAATTCCGGTTTTTAAAAAATATACGGTTTGACCGAGGGTTTGACAAATTCAGGATCTGATAAAAAATGGGTTTTATAAATTACCAGTTTGATTTTGAGTAAATATGTCAAACGAAGGTTTTGGAAAAACACGGGTTTTATGAATTGCGAGTTTAATTTTGAATTGGTTTGATGAACAATGGCTCGATTAAAAACGGGTCGAAATTTATAATTTCGAATTTGGTATTGCGTGGGTTTGAAGAAATAAGTTTTGTTTAAAAAATTGCTGAAACGAATTGCATTTCCTATAGTGAATTGTTTTATATTATATGAAAGTTTGGCTCAATTTTAATGAATATTCTCAGTCTAACAAATTTTATACAAATATTATACAAAATGTTAAACAATTTGAAAGTAAATCTAAGTAGTTGAACGTAGTTAAAATAAACAAAAAAAAAGTAAATCTATATGTGTTTTCTAGTGATAAACAAGTCTAGACCAAACTATTAATTACTATTATTACGTGCTATTCGTTTCTAAGAAAAGCCCTAAGTTTAAAGATGATCATACATATATGAACGGTTTTCTTATCATTGACGTGACACAATTGTACATATAACGAATTGTACATATAACGAACAGGCATATAAGATGTGTTCAAGAGTTTCCAGTTAGTGAATATTGCATACAGAACAAATTTTATCAGGAAAATATTTATAGTTATTTTTAAGAAAGAAATATTACCGAAAAATGTATTGCTCAATCTGATTTGTGCTATTAATTTGCTAACATGTGATGGACAATTGGTAAAGTTTTACCACTTAACCGCAGCTATTCTGTTTAAATTTAATTTTTTTACGTATTTTTTATAGGTAAAACCTAGCTCGAAAGCCGGTATCATAACGGCTTTAGAAAAAGTAAGACCAAATCTACCTGTGAAAAAATTGCCAGAAGAAAAAGTGGCTAAACCCGCGGCGGCTAATAGTAAACAGGCTGGTTCCAAACCCAAAGTAAGTACTTACGATTTTGAAAGATATTGTCATGAATATAATTATTCAAGTAACATTTTTTATCAAAACTTAAACTATCGCATAAACTTAGTCACTTACCTTAGTATCGACACACACTACGTAATAGGACCACCGAATTCATTCTGCAACAAGGAGTCTACTGGGTTTTTAGTAGCACACGCTGTTACAAGCGGTCAACACAGGCGACACGCTGTTACCAGCGGTCACCCCCTGTAGGCATTTTGTAATAAGGAGTCTACTGGGTCCGTAGGCATTCTGTATCAAGGAGTCTACTAAACCTTCCTAAACGGCATTCTGTATCAACAAATCGTTAATTTTCACTAAGCCGCACTTCGTTATACAGGGTGGCTATCCTGCTTTCAAGCCACACGCTCTAATCATTGCCCTTTATTATCATGTTACTTCTGATTATTTTATTTGGGTAAGCTTATAGTCCATCTTCTGTTTTTTAGTCCACCATACCAATATGGTATGGGGGACTATTAAAATCGTGAAATTTTGACTTTTTAATTTTATCATGTAATATATTTGAATTTCCCGCGCAATTGCGCGGAAGTGCGCCCGAAATATGTCAAGGTCAAGGACGACCCCTTTGTTCGCGGTTTACCGATTGGCACGTTCCCTAATGGTAGAAGCTTCTCCATTTCGTGGATATCCCGCTGAAAATGTAAGTAATTACTAAGGTTCCAAAACACCTTAATCGACGAAAAAAAAGTTGTCGGTCTGTTGTCTATCTATATACATGATAACTCAAGGACGCTTTAATCGATTTTAACGAAACTTGGCACAAAAATCCTCTATCCTAAATCTTTAAGAAAATGTTTAACTTTGGAACAAAAGTAAATAGCAAATACGGTTTTCAGATTTAAGTTTCCATGAATATGACCTACAAATTTTGTTATAAAGTCCAAATTCGTGGGAGCTTTAGTTTCCGAGTTATTTGAAAAAACGTTAAAATATATTAAAAAAATCATAACTTTAGAAGTAAACCAGCTATTGATATACGGTTTTCATATTTTGGTTTTCGTAAATATCACCCAAAAATTTTGTTATAAGGTTCAAATCTTTCAAAGCTACAGTTTTCGATATATAATTGAATGTATGGTGGACTATCCGTGCTATCTAGCACCAATTTTTATAAATTATTATACGTCTAAAACTATCAATAACTTATTATCTTATCAGGTTGAAACTAGGCTTTAACTCTGATTCACTGTGTAAGGAAGTTTCCAGAAAAAAAAATGTATTGATACCTTATCATTTGAATTTATACTGCCCTATAAAAGAAATTTATACTAAAATTATATTTAAATACCGCCTTTTTAGTGGATTAGTTTTCTTTATTTACAAGACGCAGGAAATCTTGCCCAGAGGCACGCGCAGTTGAAGTGCAGCTGATCAGTTACCTTAACTGCGCCTTTAAGCAAAACTTATTGCTTTTCATGTTTTATTATTCTATGGCAAGCGGCCTTTATTTATCCTGCAAATCGCCATACAATATGTATATATAGAATTAGAGCATAATTAGTCAAATACTTATGAATACTAAATGAAATAATGAAATAACATTAAGTTTAAAAGTAATAATTTTCATTACCCGTGTCCATTATGAAATGACCTTTATTTAAGATTTTTTTAAAATATCTTGAATAATAAACTAAATAGGTCTAAAATAAGTTACTTTTTAAACCAATAATTTTTGTTTCGACGAGGGTTTAGGTTTTCTTTTTTATACATTGTCAAAAATTATCCCACTATCGTTTGATGTTAATAGCGCTTTCGTTTATTGCTTTAAAACTAGTCCCGCGTAATCCAAGATCGATCCGAAAACGATTTGGGTGTTCTATTATGTACTCCTACTCCGAGTAGCGTGTTCGGTTTTCCGAATCTGTTACTCCGGATTTGAAACAGATCAATCTTTCTGATCCTGCAAAATCGTAAAAGTAGATTTAGAGCCAAACAATGTCATAACCCTACTTTTTTGACAACATTTTTATCTTATTTTTTATCAAAACAGAAATAAATGGGTCGAAAACTTTATTGAAATTGAAGAATTGTCTCGAGAATTGTTTATCAATTCCCCGCGGATAGATTCGTAACGTCACTACTCTACGCCGGATAGATCTGAAAGTACGCAAACCGAAAGCGCTATAAGATCTATCGACTTAACGTCTCCTTAAACTCTGGCCATTACATTCTAGCAAAGCATGGCAGCTCAAAAAGCGCCTGCTCCGTCGGGTCGCAAAAAAGAAGAAGACGTAGACATCTCTCCTCTGCTTGTCGTCAACAACCTTAAACACCAAAGAACTATAGACGAGTCAAAGTTGAAAGTTCTAAGGTGGAATTTTACTACGCCTAGGGAAGAATTTGTTGATCTGTTGAAGGAGCAAATGTCGGCTGCCAATGTTAATAGGGGGTTGATTGCCAATATGTTTCATTCGGATTTCCGGTAAGTTTATTGTTTTAATTTATTTAGGACTTAAGGTGTATTATAACAGCACTTAACGTAAATTAATTTACCTTATGCGTTGCTTCAATGAGATGCAATGATCGTGTTCATGCAGGCGTAACTTAACTTAATTTAATTTAAGAGATAACCAACTTTTCTCTTGTCTTAAATTTTCTTAAGTGAAATGTTTGACAAATAACAGCTGGTTAGAAAATCTGTATGAACACCCTAAGTTTTCCTTAACTTAGGTTAAATTATGTTAAGTTAAATTAAATTACGTTAAGTGCTGTTAGAATCCACCTTTACTTTTTAATCAAGGTATTTCCTCAAGTTTTTCTTAAAGTAAAGTTTATACATTGGATTTTTGTGATGGCTTTTGTTGAATTTATTTCTTTTAGATTACCAAAGTAATAGAAAATTCGGTCTGAATTTATCATGCTTTTAGCTAAACGGATCTGATATGCTAATTTTCTCTGGAATACGAAACATTAATTTGTTATTTCTTTAGATATCATCTCAAGGCGATAGAGTCTTTAATGGACGATCTATCGAACAATAGCCCCGCCCTTATATCAAACTTGGATTTGGTCCTTAAATGGTTGACACTTCGGTTTTTCGACACGAATCCGTCAGTGTTACTAAAAGGCTTGGAATATCTTCATTTGGTCTTCAATACTCTTGTCGAGAAGCAGTATCATTTATTGGAAAATGAAGGGTCTTGTTTTATTCCTTACTTGGTTGGTAAGGTAAGTCATATTGCTATTGGTGTATTGCTAAACTTAAAGGTTAAGCTTAATCGATGGCAAAACAAAATGTACGATGAATTGTGATCTTATTTCTTTCTATGAAGTCCTGTTAATGAGATATAAGCACGTTTGTACCATGTGTAGTCATGCCATATTTCATTTCTATTGAATCTCTCTGTAAAAAACTGACAGTGATTTTTCTTCTTTGTATATCAGTCAAGTGAAAAACAAGAGGATATACCATATAAGTGTGCACTGCACGTGGTAAAAACATGCTTATAATGGGGCTTCACAAAAAAAGAAAGAAGATCATCATACATCGTAAAGTTTGTTTTGCCATCGATTAAGCCTAACTTGTCATTTTGGTGAACTAACCCTTTAATGTTGTTTGTGTAGGTTCGAGCCCGACCCGACACCAGCCAACACCTGTTCAACTAAAAAGCCAGTTAGCTCTTTTTCGATTTAGCCTACTATAGCAATCATATTGACACCAGCCTAAAGGGCACTGAAGAGGTAGGAGTTGACTGGCTTTTTAGTTGAGAACGGTGTTGCACTAGCCCTTGCTATTTATCCCTTACACCTTTTTAAAATGAACAGGACCGTACTTCAATATTTTGAATAAAACTTTAAGGTATTTTTTCGAACAATTGACAATATTCTGTGCAGCCATGCTGTCTCTCGTAAAAGTGTTTTCAACCTTGTCGAACCAAATTTCACTAACTGCTTACTAGATAGACTGTACAAAAATTCCCAAAAAGTTACAATAAAAGTCAACATTTTGGGGATTATTGTACTGTCAACCTAGTAAAATTTGGTCATAAAAGGTTGGTAACACTGTTACGCTAACTGGCCGCGCAGAATATTCCCAAAATTTTTTTAAAAAGAAAGTCTTATTTTGGTTTTTATTTTTTGTAGTTCTACGTTTGGTAAAAAAAGAAGTCCCAACGTAAACCACCCTGTACAATCGTAGCTTTGATTCGACACTAATAGAGACTGAAATTTTAGGAAACTGTCAACTTGTCGAACGATGCACTAATTAAATATAATGTTAAGCCTGTACCAACAATTTAAAGCGATTTAACTCTGCAACTTTTTGGTTAACATAAAACATGTCAATTAAACCAATTATTTAATTCTAGCATTTTACTGGATTGTTGGTCAATTTTTTTTCTTATTTAATTAAAATTTGTGTTTAAATTCTGTCTT
Organism: Oxystoma pomonae; assembly: GCA_963921995.1. Classification (NCBI taxonomy): domain Eukaryota; kingdom Metazoa; phylum Arthropoda; class Insecta; order Coleoptera; family Brentidae; genus Oxystoma; species Oxystoma pomonae. The sequence goes on from OY998163.1 coordinate 102,140,022, forward strand.
ATTTTAGATTGGAGACCCTAAGGACTCCGTAAGAAACGGGGTGAGAGCACTACTGAAACAAATGTGTTGTGGTGTCTTTTCCGTAAGTCGGTTATCAGTTTACGTCATGGAAGGTGTCAAGTCAAAGAACGCAAGGCAAAGAGCTGAGTGTCTTGAAATTATGGGATCTATGATTGAAGATTACAATATTACAGGTAAGACAAATTAATTTTTAACAAAAAAAAATGTAGATAAAGTGTATGCAATTTTATGGTGAAAGGTGCAAAAATAATGTTTAAAATTTCTCAAAAAAAAACTTACTTAACATTTTATTTTATATTTCAAGTTACCCCTTTTACGAATAAACAAAAGCACTTAAATACCTCTTAAATTTTATTTAACTTTACACTCTAATTTTATTGAGCTACATTAAAAAAGAACTCAAGTTATAATTAATAACAACCCAAATTAATCTAAAAAGAAGTTTAAAAAACCTCCAAATCAGTTACTTCAACCGAAAAGAAACTAAAAAACAAAAGATCAAAAGATCTTGGGTGGAAATAACGAAAATTCAAACTTGGATGAGCATCCCACAAGGAACACACAAAAGATCAAAGCGAAAAGAGAAATGATTAAACGATGTTTCGCCCTTGGTAACCAGCGTGGGCTCATCAGTAGTTTGACTGGATAGTGGAGGGTGACCAGTGAAACTAATGTGAAACATCGTTTAATCATTTCTCTTTTCGCTTTGATCTTTTGTGTGTTCCTTGTGGGATGCTCATACAAGTTTGAATTTTCGTTATTTCCACCTAAGATCTTTTGATCTTTTGTTTTTTTCCAAACCAATCCTTTTTTATACTACTGCGCTATTTTATCTGGAGCTATTTCAATCCAGAGGTATTAAAGCAAACCAAAAAATTATAAATGTTTTGAATCTATACAACACCAAATCAATATATTAAAATCTTGTTTGGTATCAATTACCTCTTTTTTTAGTTTGCATGCCAACACCAGCTGCATGTCTTAAAGAAATCGCCAAACAAATATCCGATAGAGATAATTCGGTCAGAAATGCAGCTCTAAATTGCATTGTTCAGGCCTACAATATAGTTGGAGAGAAGGTTTATAAAATGGTCGGGAATGTAAGTATCACTGCTATATATAGGCGCCAATAATAGGAAAGTCCACCATATTTGGCCTTATAAAGAAAAACATAAAAAAGACACAAAAATAGCGTTGTTTTTTAACTTGGGGACAGTGACTCTAAAATCGTGTTTCTGGTGAAGGTTTACAAAAAGTAACTTTTAGATTTCGGACAAAGATATGTCCCTTCTAGAAGAACGAATCAAAAGAGCCAGTCGGAAATCTGTCATGCCCAAAATGCCGCCTAGCGTGTCTAACGTTGTCGTTGAAGAAGTACCCGTTACAAATGGCACACAACACGTCAGTCCTAACAACACGATCACGATCAAAGATGACGAGCAGGATATCGATGAAGAGGAGAATTTACCTGTAATTAAGTGAGTTTTTATGTGTAAACGGAGGCTGATATGTCTTAATAGGTTACGTCTTATCTAATATCGTCCTTTCGTAAGTAAACCACATTTAAAACTTACTGCGTGGATCGCGATGATTTTTGCTTTGTATATTAATGATCACCTACTTTTTTTTTCGTCTGGGTTCGGAAGTAAGAGTTGCACCGTAGGAGCGTCGACCAACACCAAATGTACAGAAGGTGGGTTTTCCCGGGAATTTTTAGATAAAAGAAGATTATTCCATATTTGCTGCATAGGGGCCTGTATATAGGGTCAGCTACGCATCAACATTGTGGCTCTCGTACCTCCGTAAATGTAGATAACATATTACCAAAGTTTTATAACTATATCATAATGTGAAATCTGCTAGGTTCTTAGCTTACTAGATATCTAATTGTTATCTTAGTTCTTTCTTAGTTAAACACCGTGGGTACAGGGTGTATCATTATATATTTTCCACCCATTTGTCGCGTCGTAGAGGAATGATTTAAAAGACGTTTGAGTCAGTAAACTTTTTCGTGTTCACAAAATTTTGGTGAATGTCAAACATTCCAACGAAAAAATCTAAGAACTTCGTAAAATAACCCCAAACGTCATTGTTTTTGTTTTTTTAGATTAATTTTACCTATAGCACGAGATAATCAAAAGGGGGATCGGAGATAATAACTGGCTATAGTGGGCCACCGTTTTTTTTTGCACAAAGATCTGAATTTTTATGCGCTTTTGCTTTAAAAACAGAAGATCCAATTCTTTGTCTGAGTCGTTAGCCGAACTTTCGCCAATTTAAGAGCTAATTGCCTAAAAACCACTTTATTTCCGTTTTTATTTTATTTATTTATAGGTACACTGCTTAACAGGCAAGTCCATTTATAAAGCAGGAAAACACAAAAAGCTTAAAAAAATTTCCTATTTAAACTAAGTAAGCAGCTTACAAAATAATAAAAACTAAATAAAATACACTAAGCAAATTTCTATTTTTTACAAGATAGCATTTTAAAGAGGTTTGGCTAGAGGGTTGGTGAAACAATCTTTTAATAAAAAGGATGTTAACATGTCTGGACCACTTGCATTCTTAGCTGATTTTAAAATTTGAATCACTTCTTCATCAGGGATTGATAGAATATCGATGATCGAATTGTTTTTATTATTTTGTTTTTGATGTTTTTTTAATAAAGATTGCCGACTTGATAAGAAGTCCAGCATAAGAAGATAAATAAATCTTGCAATTTGGGCTGGTATAAGATGGACATAAGTTTTATCCTTGCCATATCCTCCGGAAGCCCTACGAATAATTTTTTGTTCTTCTTTATTGTAATACATGGGATTTTTTCGAAAAAGCACACATTTCCCAATTGGAAAAAAAATAAAATGAAATCTAGGCTATTCTGACTGATTTTTATCGCGTTTTTATCTTTTTCGATGGCTCATCCAACTCCTTAGATTTCCAACTCAACGACATGGAATGTCAGATTAACTTTATATTTCATTTATCAAAAAACCGATGACATCGGTGAAAAAAATCTGATGAATTTACAAACTTGCCCACTCTAACTAGGTTTCATATTTCGTTTTAGCTTGCCATCAACAATCTCGCAGGAGCCACCAAAGAAGGTCGTTAGTGGTCCCTTCAAATTCGAATCGGACTTTATCAAAGAGTTGGACAGAATCACGCCCCACTTCGACAAAGTCCCCATTCAGAAAATAGACACTGACTTTTTGAAAGATGAGGTCAAAATGCCAGAGTATTACGATAATAAAGCAAAGTAAGTTTATCCAGGATGACCAATCACCTCCTTTTCGTGAAATATGGTAAAACTTTTTTTAATTGTTAACCAAATTTTAGTTAAAAAAATTAACCCAATTTTAAGGACATTGATGAAAATTCTAATAATATTTTGGGTCATTTTGTAAGTATTTTTGAGTTTTTTGCAAAAAAAATATGATATATTTTTCAATATTTTAGCAAGAAATTTACCAAATTTTAGGATGGAGAAATGATGGGTTCATAGTGAAAAAAAAATAAAAATTTAAAAACATACCAAAATTCCATGAAAAGTGTTTTATTTGATTTAAAAAACCTGTTGTTCGCGCTTACATAGTCTTGTTTTATCACATTTGCTTTTGTGTTTTTAAATTTAGGCCAAAATAGAATACAATTTTTCCACTCCTCTCCCCGCCTTCCTTCCCTATCACCATTCTAGAATACTTGACAAAAGCAAAAGTAATATTCAATTTTTTTTCAAGCACAAACTTGTTAAAATTTCTGCTCAGGACACGTCTCTAATTTGGTAGATATCCCCCAGCCCCCTTATAACTTAATATTAAGGTGTTTGGTGCAAGAAGATACCTGGAGAGCTTAGATACTGCGGGCAAATTGTTCCAGTTCTGACTCCTAATTTTTATGCCACGACCTGCTTTACTTTTTTGGCGCAATTAAAAAATTTATCTAAACATGTGTGATAAATTTTTCTAAAAAAGTTTAAAAATCATTGATGAACTCAAACATTTAAAAAATGGCTCAAAATCAACCAATAGATTGGTCTAAAGTTTTTTTGACGCGCTTGCGATGATCTAGGGGTAAAACTTTTGGCAGCTAAAGCTAGTCTTCAAAGGCCCTACCAGGACCAAATTATGACGCCAGAACAACTTTTTCAATTTGAGCAACAAAATATAGCAGGTATAAAATTCAGGTTTAATAAAACTGCTGATTACGAAAGGCGTGCAATTTGTTTGGAAAAAAGGTTTGCTGAAACGCAAACTATTCCTACTCAAAAAGTACATTTGGTTATTCCAGTTTCAAAATGAAAGATAATTACAAAAAGCTTTTCACTCAGCTTGGAACAAAAAACCCAGAAACTTTTGCGGAGTTCTGAGATCACAAATTCTGAACTAATGTTTCTACAATCTGGATTTGTGACTGTAAAATTTGATAAATGGTTATAGTTAGCCTGTATTATTGGACCAAATAGTTAATTTTATTATGCGACACCTAAAGCAGATATTTTAGTAATTAAAAGAAATACAATATTTAAAACGGTTCAACCTGTTACTACTACCGGTCGAACCTACAAACTTTTATTTTTTTTTACTTTTTTTTCTTGTTTGTGTTACATTTGTCCAAAGTATATACAATTTTATTGAATGCATTTTTATTGTTATTATTTTGTTTTACCTATGCCATTTCTCCATTCTGGAATTTTGCCAATATGGTCGCGATTCTTTAAAAACTGTCAGCAAATCTCGCCTTTACAAAAGTCTGGGCGATTTTTAACTATATTGCTTGCCAACTGCTTTTTTGTCAGAAGTAATTTGCTAATAATTTTTAAAATGTATTTTATTAATACTGTTCCAGTAAATAAACAATATGCCAATTTTAATTTTTGTAAACAATTTTTGTGAAAACCCCTTTTTTCTGTTTAAAAATGTATGTTATTAAACTTATTTTTATGTGTAAACAAACCTTTAAAAAACCATGGATAGCCATGGAATATTTCTCTTTCACTGTTATGGAGCCCAATTCTTGAATCACTCGACTTTTAGTCGTATGCAAAACTCGTATGCAAAATGCACAATATTTAATTAAAATACGCCCAAAATTTAAATATTGCACTTTTGGCGCGAAAAATCAAACGGTTTTTGACGGTTAGATATCGTTTTCGCTCGAATTTACATTTGAGTGGGTAGAAGCAATCGATGCAAACCCGAGCGAATATGACATACGAACGTCAAAAAAAGCCATCACAAACGTAAAATTGTTATTTTACGGCGAATTTAATTTAATATTAACAGAATTTCAGTACGAGTTCAATGTTGTGTGTGCGTTAATAAAATATAAAATAATTAATAAAATTTACTCCTTTTTTCGTCAATTTTTTGCTAAAATGTGGTCCGTATACAACTGAAACTCGAGTGATTCAAGAATTGGGCCTTAGAAAAGTCACAAAAATTCTGTTTTCTTTTACATGGTGAGAATTTTCGACCCTTTTTGACATTTATTGGTATGCGCAGTAGCAATTTAGCTCCGCCGTAAAACTAGTCCTGCAGAACAACTTTAAAATATTAGATTTACAAAATATTATGTTCTAAAATAAAAACCATATACTTATTTAAAAAAAAAAATATTTTTTGATGAAAGAACAAGTACAATCTAAGATACGTCGTTCGAAAGGTATTTTCGAGATCTTTAGAATAAGCTATATATCAATATTTTAGCGAGAGTAGTTCTCGAGATATTCTAATTTTTCTTAGTGCGAGTATAGAAAAAGTTGACAATTTTTTTGATTTTCAAAAACTAATAAAAAAAAACTAGTGGTTATGAATCGAATAACTGTACTAAAAATTATGAAAATTGGAGAGATGACCCGCCAAACCTTTGGTTGATTTGATATGACGACCTTTTTATTTTGGTGCTAAAGTGTGTAAGAGCATTAGTTAGTTTTTGAGATATTATACAAACATCACAAATTATCATATATTCCTGAAATATTTTTAGTTTAATAAATATACAGCCTTATTTATATTTTTTCTCAGGATAATGCCACTTTCACCCCCAAAGCCAGTGATAGCCAATAAGTATGGTGTTTCTTCGAGTGTGAAGCCCGCATTAGACGTAGAAATCAGTAGAACTTTGAAACTGGTTGGGACGCAAAATCTTGCTATGGGCCTTCAGGTGGGTGTCACAAGATGATTAAACTTGAGCAAAGAGCTTAAATTAAATAAAGAAAAGATACCCGATGCTTACGGAGACTGGTTATATTATTATCCAATAAATCTTGGGACCTCATTTTCAAAGCCGCGAGAGGAATCGATCACCCAACAGCCAAAGCACATCAAATGCATGCTCACAGTTCAAGAATGACCGCGACAAAACCGACGCTTGCTCTGCCATTCTCCTGTTCATTTAGGCTGGTTTTCTAGACTGCGTCACACCCTACATATCTCCGTCGCTTTCCCTCTAACGTTTAGAACGATATGGAATTTATTCCAACGAATTGTTTTAATTTTGTCGGGTTTTGGGAAATTTTGTAAATAAACAGTGAATATAATTAGCCAAGGAGCTTTCGTTAGACCATATATTTTTTCTTTATTTAATCTAAGGCAAAAAGTAACAAAGTCCTCATGGAAACTTTGCAGTTAACATTATCTTAAATTACGTTATAAAACTGTCTTAACGCACTGACGCAATCAGCTAATAGGGACTTATCGGTACGTTATAGGCTGAGTTTAATAAAGTCGGCACTATTTTTGACAGTTCCGCACAAAAGTAAACAATTACTACATATTTTTAGACACTTACACATCTGCTATGGAACGTCGCGGCAGGCGCTCTTCGTGGTTGCTGGGGCTATCCAAAACCTACGTTTAGGCTATCCATCCAGAACTTTTTTGATCGCGGCGCTGTCAAATAGTAGTTTACATAACAAGCATGTTATGATGGTCATTAAACACGAAGATGAAGTTTGAGACGCGAACCGCAGGCGAGTGTCTTAATTTATCTGACCGTGTAATGACTATAACATGCGAGTTAGTGTACTATACTTTACCTACGACCAACGAAAATGTCATCATAAATATCAGAAAGATCTAAAACGTCAAAATAAATAAGGTTACTAAGGCACTTTTCATATATCTTTTTAAAAACAAGGCTTTTTTTTCTTAAAAGTGCTTAACATGTCAATTTAATGGGACTTATTTTTGGTTAAGTACAAAAATTATATTGGATTTATTTACGTTTAATAAATATTTATTGTCTTAAAAATATAGAAAAATAATTCACATTTTTGCGTCTCTCTCTCTCTCGTGAATCTTCAATGGTCTTGCGTAACGGGACGTCCGACCATCAATATTACTTTCTAGGGCGTGACTGGGTCACGTCTGGAACCATGTCCATACCCTACAAGGATTTCTTTTATGGGAAAGGATTTTACTCTGTGACCTGTCAGAGTAGGATTTTCGTATACGTCAGGAGAGGGTTTAATAATAAGTATGATTAATAGTAAGCTATTTAAAGAAGCAACTAAGCAAGTTTCATGTAGCAAAGCAAAGCTAGAAAATTAAAAGCATAATTTAGTCATGCAAAGCTCATATTCTAATGTCTAATTAAGTTATTAATGCTAAGAGTTTTTATAATATTCACCATTATCTTAGAAGGATTGTTTCTATGTTAATGGGTTCTCCGAATTCTTCTGCGGCCTGTGTATATATTTGTTTTCCCATTTCTTCTTTCAGAGGGCATGACAGTATCATATGAGAAAGGTTTCCTAACTGTCCACATTCACAGTTCATATTATCTCTGACTCCTATTCTATGGAGGTGCTCCGGTGACCAACAGTGTTGTGTCCTCATTCTAATAGTAGATGTAATGCTTTTTCGATCCACGTATTTTAAGTCATAGAACCAAGGTGTCTTCAGGGGTTTGAGTTATATCTTTGTGTATTTGTGATGTTCACTTTTTGGCCAATTTTGGTATTGTTCTGTCCAGATATTCCTTATGTGTTTTTCTATGATTTTATTGAATCTAGAGTGCTGTACTTTATTATTTTGCGTAATTTGGTTCAGGGTCCTTCCTTCTAGTGCTAATGTATCGGCTTTGTCATTCCCAGTTATGCCAGTGTGACTGGGGACCCAGATCAGCTTTATTTCACAAGAAGTTTTCCTTTGAATCAGCTCTTGCTTAGTACTAAGTGTTATGTAATTTGCATGGCTGCTGATTTCACTTTTAGTTATAAATTGAAGCGCACTTAGTGAATCGTTACTATGGCCAGCCTGTTGCATCTGTCCCCTAGAGCTCTTATAGCTTCTCTTATTGCTAACGTCTCAGCTGTGCAGATTGGTGTATAATCATTTAGCCTTCGAGATATCTGTAATTCTTCTTGTGGGCAATATATTCCAATGCCACATTTGTTGTCATCTAGTTCCACCGACAGTATAAACAATGGTAAATATAAGGCACATATCAAAGCCTTCTATCAAGTCTGGGGTTTTTGGTGTGGCCGAATAGGCTGGTAGTTGATTATGTATTTGATAGAAATTTAGAATTTTACCCAGTATGTCACTGTTTGATTTTGCTAGAAGTTTTGATGTATATTTTACTGATACCCTTCTCAGTTGTAGAGGTAATTCTGATGTTTCCGCTAGAAGGGCTTGTATAGGGGTAGACCTCATGCAGCCTGTAATGATGCGTAAAGCCTGGTATTGGGTTCTATCCATATCCTGTAAATTTTTCTTAGTTGTTTTGAAAATACACATAGCTCCATAGTCCAAATGGGATCTTACTATCCCCTTATATATCATCAATAAGGTTCTGGGGTCTGCACCCGACCATGTTCTGGTGAGAGTTTTCATAACATTTATTCCCTGCTTTGCTCGATCGATGCAGTGATGCTCTGTCCAGTTCATTTGTACATGGAGGTAAACTCCTAGATATTTGAAGCTTTGAGCCCACTCTATCGTATGATTATTTAATCTTATTGGGTTTGGTTTATTTCTAATGGGGCCTTTGGAGAATATTATGGCCTTTGTCAGCCACCTTGACATATTGCGTAAGATATTCTGTATTTGATTTTTTTTAAATTCCAAATCTGGCCCTGTGCATATAGCTATAACATCATCTGCTACGGTTAGGATTTTAACCCTGTTTCCCCCATGTTGTGAGATATTTGCCAGGTATATGTTAAAAAGGAGTGTACTCAAGTGTGACCCCTGCATGAACCCTTTACTAGTAAATCTAGCCTGTGTCATCTCACCTGTGTATGGTGAACGAATTCTTATCTTGCGATTTGTTAGAAGATTTTCTATATATTTAATAATATCTTGGTTAATGTTTCGATTATTTAGGTATCGTAAAAGCTTGCGTATGCTCACATTATCGAATGCAGATTTTATGTCTATAAATACTGCCATAGCCTTCTCTCCTAGGGTAAAAGCTTCATATACTGTAGTCGTTATGTATATTAAATTTTCGTTTACCCCTCTGCCTTTTCGGAAGCCATTCTGGAAGTCCTTAAAAAGTCCTTCTGATTCTAGTTGATGCTCTATGCGGAGTAATATTATACTTTCTAGTATTTTCCCAACACAAGAAGAGATTGCTATTGGTCTATAGCTTCTATGATCTGAGGGCTTCTTGCCTGGTTTTAGTATAGGTACTATTATTTGCTCCTTCCAGTCTTGGGGGATAGTTTGTTGTCCTTGGATAACTTCATTAAATGATTTTGATAATTTACTGATATAGTTTGCGTCATCGCTTATAATTGGTATCCTGTTTCTATTCTGGTAGTTAATGTTATACTTTATGTTCTTAGCTTCATCTGACTGTGTGAGGGATATCAGTAAATTATTTGCCCAAATTTCATTCCCTGGCCTGTGTGGTTTACTAAAGCTATTGTTAAACTTCCGGACTGTTGCCCAAATCTCTCTAATATCGGTTTCCCTATTTAGTTTATGACAAAAATGTTAAAAGTGGGACTTCTTCTGCTGTCTGAGCTTCCTTTGGGTCTGGGTACGGGTTTTTTTTAAAGTTTATAAAGTTTTCTAATGTAGGATTATCTTTATATGTCTTGAGGGCCTGATTACGACTTCTTCTCATATTTTCGCAGTCATTAGTCCACCATATTGGCATCTTTGTTTTTGTTTTATTACCAATCGTCCTTGTAGTCTTTCCTAGGATGAATTCGGCTGAATTTTTTATGTTGCGGATAAGGTCATCATACAAGCTTGTGGGTTCTATGAGATTCAAGTGATATCTAAAGGCAGTCCAAGCTTGCTTGCTTCATGTGTTTAATATCTAATTACCTCTTGGGGGGGGGGGGGTGGTTTCAGGTTGTGTATTTTCCATCAGTATGGTCATGGTTGGGTAGTGGTCCCTGAGGCCGATTTCTTCAAGAACTGTCCATGTTATTTTAGCTGCCAGTTCTGGGGAGCTAAAGGTTAGATCGGGGCAACTTATGCCCTCATCAGGGTGGGTTAAGCGGGTTGCTTGTCCAGTGTTAATAAGTACTGTATCTGATTGATCCAAAGCTCTAACTATTTGTCTGCCTAAGTCATTGGTTCGGGTTGAGCCCCACTGATTGTGCTGGCCATTCATATCTCCCATTATGATGTAGGGGGGTTTATTTCTTGGAATAGGTCCAAGAGGTTTTGCTCATTTGTCCTTATACTTGGGGGAATGTATGTGTTCACCACAGTAATTCCATTTTCTAACTTAATTGCGTCTATCTGAAAATTAGGAGGTAGGTTCAAGTTAAGATTGATCCTTTGGTATGGCAGGTTTTTATGGATTAGAATTGCTATGCCGTTATGCCCAGTAGGTTTATCTTTTCTAAGTATTGAAAAATTTAACGAATTATAAGGTTTTGTTGGTGCGAGCAAGGTCTCATTCAATAGAATTATATCTGGTTCATGTTCCTTGATAAGTAATCTCAAATAGCTTGTATTCTTGTATTTTTATATATCCCTCTGATGTTCCATTGTATTATTTTAATTCTCTGGTTTGCCATCTCTTTTTTTTCCCCTTTATACTCCTTTCTTATATTCCCTTTCTTCTCTTCTTATTTTCCTTTTGGATATCCTTTCCTATTTTATAATTTTGTTTGTGTTTTTTTTACAGTTTGTTTTTAACTTTATTATTTATTTTATTATTTTTATTTTATTTTTCTTTTTTAATTTTATGTTATTTTATTTTTGTTTTTTTTTTCAGAGGTTGGGGGGTTCACCCCCTTCCTCTGCACTCTCTTCCTCGTCCATCTTCTCTATAATATTCTCGCTTTCCATGGACAGCTCATCCATATTTGATTTTGGTGTGGGCTGTTCACCCAGTTCTATGATTTCTGTTTCCTTAAATTCGTTCACTATCCTCTGGGATAGCTCATCATCCAGACCTAATTTATCTTTAGATCGTGTGAGCACATTCTGTACAAATTGTGACATATTTATTGGGGAGGAGGCAATCCTCGTAGTCTGAGGGAACAATTGCGCATCATGTTCTCTTTTGTCTTATCCCATGACTGGGGTTAATGGCGATCTAATTTTCCTCTTCAATGCTGCTGAATAGTTAGGCCTTGGGCTTTCTGGATCTCTATTCCTCATCAGTATTGATCTTTGGCTTACTGTTGCTTCGGTAGGTAGGTAGGCAATCTCGGGAATTCCTGGCTTCTCGTATGGTATGACTGGGCTTGCACTGGTGATGAACTGTTCTGTTCATATTTGGGATGCTTCCTTCTTGCTTCATGGTAGGAGATGTTGTCCTCTGCCATTGTTCTTTTGATTAGTCTTTGCCTTTTATACTCTGTACATGATCTGTTGTCTGGTTCGTGGAATCCATTACAGTGTAGACATTTTTCTTCCAAAATTGTACAAAATAGTCTATCATGCTCGTCTGAGCTGCATCTGGCACATCTAGCTTTACTTCGACATTGATCTTTACCATGACCATACCTCCAACAATTCTGACACAACATAGGGGGGGGGGGGGAATGTATGGCGATATTTGGAACTCTGTGTAATGAACCTTTGAAGGTCAAAAGGATATTCTTTGATGGTTCATTATTCCTAATAAAGCGTCTAACTGCTAGAATTGGATACTTTGATTCAGTATATTGCTTTATTTCATCGTCGCTTATTTCCACTGGGACATCTTTAATTATGCCTCTACTAGTGATCATGGACTTTGGAATAAAGGCAATTAGGTTTTCCTTATTAATTAATTCATGTTTCAAGAAATCATTTGCTGTTTTAGCTGTGTTAAAATCGATGGATAAACGATTGTTTCCTTTTTTCTTGATCTTGTTAATGCCATTAACGTTGTTTTCATGTAGCTTTTTCACTAAGATGACTGGATGTATATTTCCTAGGTTCTTGTCTTTACTTTCAACTATGGTAACATACGGCGGCCTGTCGGTACAAGGCATTTTGCCCCCCCTCTGTATTTAACATTTAAAAGACATTTAAAAGACTTACCAAGATATGCTTTTAGGGGTTAGGATCAGGATTCACTTGGGAAGAAGTGTAAGGTATGAAATATTTCTACACAATATGCACTTTAGGGGTTAGCTTTAGATTTCTAATTATCCGATTTTAATTATTTACGATAAAAATATGTGATTACGCGAATTATTTTGGATTTTACTTTTCCGCGATTTTTCACCATCCGCTAATTTCCGCCAGGAAAAGTAGAACATCTAGCCATTTTTGCGTCAATTAGTGCTCTTATAAAATGAAGTTTACTCTCTTTTCACGCCATCTTGTGGTTTACGTCTAAGCTTCATTATTATCCTAGTAAATCATCCATTACATTCGTGTTGCGACGCTCGTTAAATTAGTATTATGGGTTGGCCGTAAGTAAATAATGTTGACTTAACATAATTTTTGTACCTACCTTTAATAAAGGACGGCATTAAGTTAAATTGTCAACTTTATGGATAGCACAATATGAGCATGTTTAGATGACATGTTTATATGACAAAAATGTCAGAAACCTTTCAGCCTTCGTGCGGAACTGTCAAAAATAGTGCCTAGTCTATTTTTGACAATTCCGCAGGAAGTGTAAAAGGATTCTGACATTGTTGTTGTCTAAATATGTCATCTTTGCTATCAAAATAATGTCGACTTTCATAATGTTTGTGCCTGCCTTTAATAAATGACGGCATTAACTTTACTTTGTCAACTTTAAGAATGGTACAATATGAGCATTTTTAGATGACATGTTTATGTGACAAAAATGTCAGAAACCTTTCTCAACTCAAAAAACTCATCATGTAGTAGTCGGAGAGACCACGCATGAGAAACGCGTAGGTGGGAACAGGGTAGGCGATTTCACGCACAATTGCTTATTGCATTCTCAGAGAATGCCTATGTGCAATCTACAAGGTCATGTTGACCTGTACCAAAATAATTGCTTTTTTACTACTTTTATTATATTTTCACCCATTTTCCACCTACCTTTATCGCTTAGGTATCCAAATTTGTCCTGACCAGCCCCTTTTTCCACTTATTTTTTATGATTTTCACTTTTTTTTTAACAATTGACAACATTCATATTGACAGAACGCGGTCAATCTCTTTTGGCAGTGGCGGTTTCATATTTTTTTAGTTTTTTTTTCACTTACAATATATATATTTTAATACTGTCTGTATTTTTCAAACTTTAAAAAAAAATCTTGCTTATGTTACGAGTCTTTTATTTATTAATTACTACTTTTCAACAATAATATAAAAAGACTACCGCCTGAATCAACACACATGCATTGCATGGTTTATTACCAATCGCATTCCACATGCACCTCTCTTATCATGACCAAAAAACAAACAGTAGGTAAACAATAAAGATACGTGAATAGATTTTAATTAACCTTTGATTCTGTTGATCATTGTTGACAAATTTGACACCCCTAAAATTACGTTACAAAAAACATATCTTCCCCTTGAATTCTAAAAAAAGAGCTTCAATATTTTGACACATTTTTCTCTAATGATAAAATGGACACCATTGTTTAACAATGCCAAAATTGGACACAAAAATAAGGGGGCGTGGATTTCATTTTGGGACGTAACTTTAGTGAAGACCGTCGTCAGAAACGTAATGATTTATGGCAAGGAGGGCAGGGGGGCCAAATTTGGCAAAAATTGTATTTCTTTCTAAATATACTAAATTTAAGTTCTCCAATTTTGGTGTTGTTAACTAATGTTAGGTAGGTACTTTTTAATTAAAATAATTAATTATCATTAGTATGGAAATATTTTGAAAAGTAGTAACAAAAACATTTATTTTGGCTACAGGCCAACTTAACCTGGTAGATTGCACATGGGCATTCTCTGACGATATTGCCATAAGCAATTGTGCATGAAATCGGCTACCGGGTTATACACGGACCGCCGAAAAATTGGTCATCCACTCAATCCGTTTAACGGGCTCGCAATTAGTCTTCGTAATTAGAATTTAGCACATTGATGAAATATTTGACTCGACATATTGCTGTTTAAAAAAGAAAAATAGTAAATATGAAAAATAAAATATAGATTCAAACATAAAATTGACCAACTTCAATCCGCTCTCATCTTGAAACGTGCGTGAATCATTCAAGTTCATATTGGTTTTGATCACGGGGTACACAACGGACGCATATGACGTATACATGTGGATCCAGCCTGTAAAGGCGTGAGGAGAGACAGTAGGGCTGTCAGTTTTAAGAGATGTTACCTTATCTATAACTACAGGGATGCGGAACAGGTAGGTATGGTAGCAGTTCCGTTCTTAATTGCGATTTCCGTACTTATTTTTTTTAAATCATAAGTTTTTGCGACTGGATCTTTTTTATTTTGATTTAAGTTAGCACTGCGTCTAATAAGAAAACTGTTTGTCTGTCCTACAGAGCCGTCTTGGATTGAATTATATGCAGAAAAGATTTGTGGCGTACAGGGCAAAAGGTGAGGGACCAACTGGTAGAGCTGGTACCAGTCTAATTGGTATTCTAGAGGTCCCGGGTTCAAATCCTGATAGAAGAAAAACTTTACTTTACTCCGATTTAGTCCCTCATCCTTTGCCTTTTACGCCACAAATCTTTTCTGTAAATTTGTAAGGGCGCTAAAATTTTCCCTTCATTTTGAATTATACGTTTTGTTAGACAGGCTTATACACATGTGTCAGGTGTGGCCATTTTCTTATTTTTGGCATTTCGCGCATTTATTTTTTATGAACTAAATAGTCCATTTTTAATTAATAATTGTTAAATAATAAACTTTTTACAAAATAACGTTTATTTAATTTTTCGGCTCTTTTACTTAAGTAACAAAAGTAGGTATTTAGGATTTAAGGATTTGTCTGAGCATTTTTAATATGACGGCTTTTTAATTGTTTCACATTTCCTTACACTTCTTTTAACATGTCTTGTCATTTGTGTTTACTGTTTATTAACTACTTCGACTGTTAGCTAACCACATTTTCTGTAAAATATTTTTGTTATACCATTTCATTAGATTTAAGACTGCTTTTTCAATGAGGTATTCTTTCTTCAGACAATAAAGCTATTTTTGAATTGAATATTAAGTTTGATTAAACTGTTCGCCGCTGTGTGTAAATAAAAGAAGAGTGAGTGAGTAAACAAAACGCTTTAGGCAGGTGCGATCTTGTAAATTTTATGAAGCCCAAAGTTCAAAAATTTTTGTGGTGCAGTGTTAAAACCAACTCTTGTTTAATAGGGATTCCAACAACTACTCGAAACCCTTAACAGTCAGTCGAAAAGTCAAATTTTGGTTGAGTACGAAAACGATCTGGTCATGGCAATTGTTTCACAGCTACAGTATGTGAGGACTTTGGATCCCTCAACAGACCAACACGTTGCCAAATTATATAGAGACTTATTTAAGAGTATTGACTTGGTAGGTACTAATCACGTTATTTACTTTTCTTGTATTTTTGGCCATACTAATTTCATCTTTTTTTAAATTAATAACTTTGATAACATCATATTTAAACACTTAATTACAAGAGCTGATTTGAATTTAAAAAAATCTATTTGTTCCTAATTAAAAGAAAATAATCTTTTTTTGGACGTTATTGTTTTTTGACTGTTTTTGGGTGAATAATTCGACGATGGGCAATATCTTTAAAATGATAGTCGATAAAAAAATTAAAACCGGGTGTTGAAATTTGGTAGGGAGAACAAAAACAACTTTTTCAACTCGCCACGATCTTTGCAATGGTGACTTTAACCTCAAATTCTTAAGTAGGACCAAAGCATAGGTCTTAATTCTTTAAATGAACCGAAGTTTTCAGTCTGTTTCTCTAAATTTTGAGCAAACTCATTTTATCGATTATTATTAGGTACCCGTGCTCAAAAGAACAAAGTTTTCCGCAAAACCATACATAATCGAGGGGTGAACAACTGTAGGCAGGAGGTGTACAAAATTTTGGGCAGAACTAGGCAGTACTTGGGCAGGACTAGGCAGTCTTTAGATAGGACTAGGCAGTATTTAGGCAGTACTTGGACAGGATTAGGCAGTCTTTAAGCAAATTGCATACGGCTTCCCTTCATTGTAAGCTCGTTTTCAGAGCATAATTTGTCTGTAATTTGGAGAAGAAAAAATCAACAGAAGAAAAAATCTTGCCTAGTTTTTTTTTATCTGTATTTGAAACTCCGCATGGGTTACGTTATACTTACTAGGGCGACTTATTTTAAGGGGACGTCCTGTCCTGTTAATCCATGGAATATTCAAATATAAGAACATGCAAAACAAAAATGATCGCACCGTTCCGCCACAGGCAAAGTTATAAAAAATTCAGGCAGACTGAAGCATTAGAGAAAAATCCTGGAAAAAAAGTGATGCGAGGAAGGAGAAGGGTGGCGTGACTAATACTGAAGTGTGCTAGTAGCAGCGTTGCCAGGTGTAATACTCTCGTAAAAAAGGAAGAGACATTAGTATTATGATTTTGAGCAGCTTTGCATGATTTTGTTTTATTTTTCAATAAAATATACTAGGGGGGGGAGGTCGACTCCTTGTCACGTCACGGTAAAAAAAAGTAAAATTAAAATTTATGTTAGTTTTGTGTAAAAAAAAAATAAAAATACATCTTTTCTCTATATCAGGCCTGTTAGGTTAGGCTTAAAAGTTTTTTTTTTGCGGTATTTTCAAAGAATTAACAGATTTTTCGAAGAGAGTATAAAAATGGTGTGCTGTATTCGAGTATAATATGATAGATAGTGTTGAGTTGAAAAGTGTGTTGTTTTGGTATACACTCCATAAATCAAATATTTAATGTATTTTTAGTTTTACCAAAATGGACACAAAAGTCAGCATGTGACAGTGGGTGCCATCAAAGAACTAATGAATCAGTTGATAGTTCTTTTAGTCGAGCAAAAACTGGAAAGATGCGGTGAAATTTACGTTAAGGTTCTAAATGTTAACTGTGTTAAGATTATTGAACATTCGAATCATACTGTGATTGTTTGGTAAGTAATGCCTACTTTGTGTTTAATAAAACTAACGTTATACCCCTAAATTACTTGCCTAAGGGCATATAGCCAAGGAGTAGTAGGCAAGGGAATGGCAATAATTTATTTTGTTTTATTTTAGCGCATTGGTAAGATTGATAAAAGAATGCATTGCTGACGAGAGCTGTCCCGAAAGACAAGTAGACTTGGTCATGAAATGCCTGTGGAAAGTTATCAAATTGATGCCCCAATGGGGTAACGACGTGGACTACGAGCAGGTTTTGGTCGAAGTACACCAATTTCTTGCCAAATTCCCGTCCAAGTGGTTAGTACTTTCAAAACGATCCCATTTTCTTTCAGGGAACGTCTCTACTGAAAAACTTGAGAATTTTAAATAAATAAGAAATGTCTCAAGACAATACGTTTATTGGGGAAACTAAGCAATTTAATTTAACATTTTCTGCTGTTCTAAAATCTTTTAAATTCCCAGCAAAAGTTACATTGGCTATTTAGTAGTTGTAGTAGTTGAGACAGCCTAACGACTTTGTCTCAAGCCCCGTTTTTTGTCGGTGAACCAACTAAACGACGCACGTGTTTGTTAGGATGCAAGTTTTCTTTTTCTGAGAAGGCCCAACTTTGCCTGGTACCTTTTTATCGAAGGTAGGGTTCTTTATACCGCCCAGCAATTTTTGTGGCAAGTATAAACAAACCCACGCTTTTGCACCTCTTCTGAGAGTTGTAGACAATAGACTTTTAGAGAGTTGGCTGGTCCTCTCTAGAGGCGCTGTATACAATTTTTGACAGTTATTGTGAGCAACCACTGCTTCCGGAATTGAAAGGGGCAGTGAAATAACTCGATTTGGCAGTTGTTAGGGAAATGTTGAAAATTTTTTTGTGTGTGGCAACCCCTGATAATAAATAATTTTGGCACTCACATTTTTGATTAATAATTGTACATTAAATTTTTAATTTAATTATTTACATGCGGCTTAAAAATCGAATATTGCGGTTTATGAATCTGTAAAAATACTTGGGCCTAGGAGTTTATATTTTTTATATTTTTATTTATTTTTAAAAATGGAAAGAGATTATGCATTTGCCAAACTGGAAAATTTATAAAAATAGTCGAATATGCGAAGTAAGTAAGATTAGTTGAATTTAAATAATATTATTATAACTATTATTTGAAGAAAAAGAGTAACAAAAAGTTATTAACATTTTTAGTATCTATGTCACTATTTTTTTTGTCAAAGTTTTACATATTTTAATAATAAAAAAACCAATCTTTCAAAAACTGTCTGGAAATTATAAAAAGACGCAGTCTATTTCATAAAATCGGTTTTAGATGCAAATATGAAAAAAACTAGAAAGAGAGGACAATATGAGTTGCCCACCTCTGTTAAAACAACAACTGTCAAATGTATAAAGGGCCTCTAGGTCGGGCCTGCATACTTTTCAGTGTTACACGTCAGCTAAGCTAAACTAAGATATAACACAACAAAAGTAAATACGAATTCATCTATAGGTGGTTGGGGAAACCAATTGACACACCACTACGAACGATTAAGACTATTCTTCACTCAACTGTCAAAATCAAGGGAGCCGACACAATGCAGATGCTTGGCAAAATTCACAATCTCGGCGAGTCTGAAATTGAAGCTTATATTTTGAGATTACTTAAGGTAATAAATAACGCAGCTCTTAACTAAAATTCAATTAAGATTTTATGTTTCTTGGAAAGGCAGCTAAATTTTCAAAATATCAATCATGCATGCGCATGCGCTTGTGGTAAAATTTTCCCATAAAAAATTTCTCCTCAAAAATGTACTAATAATTAAACTTGTTGAGTAAACTAGAGTTTCGAACTTCCATTGTCTTTATTTTTTACTTTTTCACAACGTTTCGATTGCTTATGTATCAGCAATCGTGATCAGGTGAATACTAACAAAAACTAAGACTACCTAATCTTATATGCTAGCATGTGTTCAGTGAACCATGAATATACATGGTTCTGTTACCTTCGAAAAGTATGGGTTTCCAAACATCCTTGATGGTGACGCTCTATTGAGAAAATACAGTCTGCTTCCTCTGTATGAATGCTGTTTCTTTGAACTTCCGCTTGAATAGATTTTCTTTCCTGGCGACGACGATCTTTGCCTTCCCAGCAATGTTGAGCTGTTTTTGATCCAGTTGTCCCTTCTTGTCGAGTTTTGCGTTTGTGTTCTGTAAGGCGGATATCCCCACACTCGTATGGTACTTGGTAGATGCAGTTCGTGGTGTTGCGGCGATATGGTTTAGTTTTTGTTAACTGACTTCTTATTGTTGTGGTCGTTTTGAAGACAGTCCGAAGATGGTATTGGTTGCCTATTCTGAAAGTTCGTATTACAGAACAATAACGCAAAACTGTGTGTGTAGTGTATTCATGGTTCACTCAACACATGCTAGTATATAAGATTAGGTCTCATTTCCCCGATGCCCAGAATGTCCCGGAATCCATCCCAGCGACAGAGTGTTTATTCGTCCTAGGTTGTTCAGTGTGTCCTTAACGGTTCTCGATGAGCACCTATAGGATTCAAGATCCTTAAGGGCCGCTTGACTGTCGGAGAGTATGTAGTATATGCGCTCATTTCAATGGCGAAGAGTTCCGCCTGGAAAATTGTAGCCATTCGTCCAAGACTATGTATAATCCTGATATTTTCCCGGCTGCAATAAGCTCCGGATCCAACACCTGAAGGCATTTTGGATCCGTCAGTGTACCAGCAGCTATCTTCACTTGAGAAACTTATTCTGTTTGTCGTCCAGTCCTCCCTATCTGAGAGAATAGTTTTATATAGCTTTTTGCTGTTTACTGTTGCGGACATTAGATCCGGTAGCAGCCCTAGAACGCAGTGGCTCTCAATTACCCTACCAATGCCCTTCGTGTACCAAACTATTGCCCCGTATGTAATCATGGGTCTAACTACAGTGATATACAGCCAGTACATTTGTTTGGGGCTAATGCCCCAAGACTTACCGCAGATTCGTTCGCACGTCCATAGAGTCAGTGCTGCCTTTTGCTTTACTTTCTCCAAATGCGCATTCCATGTAAGTGTTTTGTCGAGGGTCACCCCCAGATATTTTACTACAGATGCGAATGGGATTGTTTCACCGTTTAGTACCGGAAGGACAAGGAAGTCAAGCTTCCTTTTTTTGGTGAACGTTATAATGATTGTTTTGCTAGGGTTTACAGACATTTGTTCCCTGTTGCACCAGTCATTTACTCATTTACTCTCTGGAATATTTTTTACCACGACTACTATGTCGTCAGCAAAGCCTTGTGCAATTACGTCCGTCAGTTGTAGACTCGCAAGGAGGTCGTCCACTAGGAGCGACAAGAGGAGGGATGACAGAATACCCCCCTGAGGCCAGCCTCTTGCGGCCCTGAATCTAATAACCTCGTTGTTTATGATCGTGTCGATTACTCGATTTTCTAGTGTGCTTCTTATGAATCCAGTGATAGTGGATTCAATCCCTCTCTGCCTCAAAAGGGATTGTGTAGTGCGTTGTTAAACGCTCCTTCTATGTCAAAGAAAATGCCCAGAGCGATGGCTTCGTTTATGTTACCTACCAGGTTGCTTAGTGCTAGTTCTGTCGATTTACCAGCCTGGTACGCATATTGGTGAGTGTTTAGGGAGTGGGATGTAAGGATGCCACCTCTAATGTGCGTATCTATTATCTTTTCCAGGCCCTTTAGGGCTAATTGGGCTCAGTGATTTGGGACTATTGTCCGTGCGTCCTACCTTAGGTATGTAAATTAATTTGACCTTTGTCCAGCTAGTTGCTATATAGTTCCAAGCTAAGCTGGCCCGAAAGAGATTCATCAGATACCGTTTTAGGACTTATTGGCCGTTTTGAATCAGCGTTGGAAAGATGGACCAGCTGGCGCGTCAACTGGCCTCTTTATTGGCCCCGAACCAGCTCTTGGAATAGCATACAACACAATCAACACTGCTCTCTCAGGCTTAATGGAAAACAAGTTCCACCAATACTGGAGAGAATTGCCGGGACTGGCACATTCCAAAGAGTTCATTACAGAACCCTGCAGGAAGAGGGCCGGGAAACTCATTGAGCTCACCAGGCAGGACATCCAGACAATGATTGATCTATACACCGGACACTGCAGGCTGAAATTACCATTACACAGAATGGGTCTAAGTGAGGAGACCGAATGTAGGCTCTGTATGGAGTATGATGAGACGGCCAAACATGTGCTGTGTGAATGTCCGGCCATTGCACGTCAGCGTCAACGTATCTTCGGTAAACCACAGATTGACGGACTAGATCTGAATGATGCTTCACCAAAGCAAGTTGCGAGTCTCTTTAAGGGGCTGAATATTCTGTAGCAACAAAAAATGTTAAAAGTGAGCCTCAATAGACCCAATACTGGTCGCACTGGACAGTGCCATACTGGCACACTCACAAACGAATCAATCAAAACCAATCAATCAAATAAGATTAGGTAGACTTAGTTTGTGTTAGTATTCACCTGAAGACTATTGCACATACATAAGCAATCGAAACGTTCTAAAAAAGTAAAAATAAAACAATGGAAGTTCGAAACTCTAGTTTACTATCAAGTTCAACATTGTCTACTACCTTTAAACAACAACTAAACTTGTTATTTTTTTAGCATATTTTTGTTTGTTTACTTGACGGCGGTTACCAAAATAGGCAAACAAAATGGAATTACTTAAGATATTTTACCCGAGGTTTTACACTTGCACAATGTTAAACCTATTTTTAATTTAACTGATGTTTAGAATGAGAGCCTTTGGTATTTCAAGTTCTTTGTGGAAGCTCATTCTAAATACTGGTTAAATTTAAAGTAACAATTGGCAGTTCATAATACGCAAACAAATTAATTTGGTTTAGAGCTTGAAAATTCAACAAACACAAGACACGACCACGACGCAACCCCCAAAAAAATCGTCCTTAACACGAACAAACCACGCCATGTTGACCGACATCTTCCAGAAGATTGGCAGCAAAGCGGAAACAAAAGAGGGTCTGAGCCTTTTGTACGATTTCATCCAGCAAAATCCCGAGGCAGATATCGAACCGTTCTTAAGCAAGTCGACCAAGTTTTTTCAAGAGTACATCAAAGATGGGCTGAAGGAGATCGAGGACAGTCGCAAGTTGTCCAAACTGTCGCACTGTGGTAATTATAACTATGACCTTAGTTTGCCTTGTAAGTTTGCTTCTAATTTTTCCCCGCGTGTGTAGACTCCTGCGTCTGTCCTTCAGTTAATTAGGGGTACGTTTAGATTAAAACGTCGGACGAGATGTTTTGCCCGCCAACGCTTTTTGAACAATTCATACCCAAGCAGCAAAAATCTGACTTCCAACCAGATTCGTCTTAATATGACGTAAATTTCGGGTAGAATTAAGGTTGTGATCAAGGACGTTTGTCTCCAAGGTTTTTTTTAAGGTAAAAGCTACGTTCTTAGTAATCCATTACAAAACCCAACAATATGCCTACGTCGGCAAAAGCGACGTACGTTTTTACTGCAAAGCCGACGTATTCAGTGTATAACTGCCCAGGAAGATGGCAAATTTCACGAGGGGTTTTGAAACATTAAATTCGTACATCAGGGCGGACGTACGGTTTTATTACGTCGAAATATGTTTGCGAACCGACAGGTTTCGTAACTTTAATCATGCTGCATATTCGGATTAGTTTAGCTAATCCATGCTTCCTCTTTGTTCATTTATGTGGGATTAAGCGAGAAAAAGAATGACTTGGTGTAATGTTAGTTCAGAGTTCGGCCATTGTAAATTAATTTGCTATTTAGATTTAGTCAAAGTAGAGAGTGCCGTGTAGTATAATTAATAAAATAAGGTTTTGGGGGAATGTTAGATCATTTTTACAACAAAAGTAACATCATTTTAAAAAAATATTTCTACCCTTTTTTTAATATTTTATTTTCTTAGATTTTTCAAATTTTCAGGGCGCCAGGTTTTTTTCGAAGTATCTTATTTAAATTTATCAATAAGCGGCCTTTCGTTTATAAATTTTTATATGTAAGGTGCTTCTATCAGGATCTTCTTCTATCTTCTTCTATCAGGATCTGCCTTTTAAAAAATGCATCCATTTATATTCAACCTGTAAAATAGTAGTAGTAGAGAAGGGGCGGCGCGAAGCCTGGCAAGTAGGCCTCCCTGGGCCCTTTCTGCTCTACCCCGAGCCTGCCCCTAATCCACCGCCTGCACCACTGGTCTGGCAGTCTGTTCATCTAGTTTCACTGTTCTTTTTGCAAAATCCAGTATTTTGTCCCATTTGAGCGTGTGCAGGTCCTCCTCATCCAGGGTCGGGGAACCGAATACCTGGTATCTCGTCCTCTGGTATGCCTCGCAGTTCGCTATAACATGTCGAGATGTCTCTTCTGCCCGCCCGCAGGCCCGGCAGGTCGAGTCATTTTCCACTGCGATCCGGGTCATGTGCTTCCTTAGTCGGTTGTGACTTGTTATGATTCCTATCAGCAGACCAGCGTCCCTTCGTGTTCTCCCCAGAAGCCATTTTTGTCTGGCTACATCCGGGCCCTTCACGAAGTCCTTGGTCTGTCTGCATCCTGTTCCTCCTCTCCAACCGGTCGTCATGGCATTGTTGGCCCATTTATTGAGTCGACTTTGCAATTGCCTCTTGGTTGTTCCTAGGAAACCTGTAAAATATGTATTTATTGGGTATAATTTAAGTAAATCTTCCATATTTTCTTTTACAAAAACTTTATAATTTTAGCTCGAATTTTAGGTAGTCGAAACAAAATCAAACGTAATGTTCTTTTTTAGTTACTTATTTTAAGTGAGAGAAATTAAACGTAAAATAACGTTGGAAATTGGTAAAGCTAGTCAGGATCAATGACGTCGAGGTGGCCCGAATCTGTATTACCCATTTAGGTGCGAATGAGGGTCGTCACGCAGTCGAAACGACTTCGCTAGTCGACGTCGCATTTCTCAAGGGCAACGTATGCGCCACATAAGAAAACGTCCAATGCTGCTTGGGTATTAACCTCACTTTTTTGTTTAGTTAAAAAAATTAAATACCTTCTTTTATGGGAGCAAGTAAAGTAAAAACAGGGATAGCAAGGGCAGCTAATAAACTTTCCAAAATATACAAAAATACCTTTAAATGGTCTGTACAAGTCCTAGATGCAAAACATATTTTGTATCAAATTCAATATATCCACCAAAGGTTTATAATTTTTTTGTTTACGCCAATTTACAAATTTAATAAATAAAAAACAAAAATTATGTTACAATGGGGTTTGCCAATATTTTTGAAAAGCAGCGGAATTATGTACGTTAGAGAGTTACCTATTATGTATTTTTTATTTTTCCCGAAAACCTTTCTTGGAAAAATTTCAATAACGTCCAAAAAAATATTTTAGGCAACCAACTTTACGAGGCAATTAGTTGGTTAGTGGCCTTACACCTACCACCTAACCTGTAAAGTTTATAAATTAAATTAGCAGTAAAAACTTACCAAATATAAAAGTTTGTATATCCAATATATTCCCAAATAAACACAAAATTAAGTATAAATTCTTGAAAACACTGGGTAAAACAAATAAACAAGATAAACACTGTCATTCATTTTGGAAATTGCTAAGGACACTGAATCGGTGTTTAAAAACATTAATTTTTTTATAGAAAACCTAACTTTTTCGGTTAAAAAAGTATTTAAGTGTTTTTTTTTTATCTCTATATTCATGTATAATCCAAAAAAGGTAATATTTTTATGAGAACGTCCCATTGCAAACGGTTTAATTTAAACGTACCCCAGGTGTTTCACTATAAAATAAAAACTGTGAGTCTTTAGATGCAAAACACTTGTCAACATTGGATTGATTTGCTGCTTATAGTAGGGACCTAAAGCAAATTCAAGAATCCGGGTTACGTACCAATGTTTTTCTTCCACGTGCTGTTGAAAGAGACGGAAGGATAACGTCATATACATAGTAGGCTTCGGGTATTATCCTAACATGCGTTGGACTGATCTTTTGCGTCTCTTTCTACGGCGAGCAGATAACGAGTGAAATCAACCTACGTTACATCAATTCCTACTGACTTGCTTTAGGTCTATGATATTCCTACCAGGATTAGTGTTATGTGGAAGTGTCGTGAATAAATTACAAGCGCATTGTGGCCCTCACTCGTTTTACACCAGATTTTTATTTTATCCTTCGGGTGACTATGAAATCCGCTGAAGATATTGATAAAAACCGATAATACAGGGATGAAAGCTAGGTCAGTATGTCAGTAAAAGTCAGTATTTTCGCGATAGTCAGTATTTGGATAAACTGGTCAGTAAAGTCAGTATTTTTACCGAAAAAAACAAAATAATTAATTTTTAATGAAGACAAACTGAGAGAAAAAATAATTTTCTAGATTGTTGCAGCAATCCTGTAGCACTAGAAGTTTCAAGGCTCTTGAATCGAATTCTTGCATAAAATATTCTTTTTTTATACCTATAACTAAAGCATGGCTTTTTTCGTTACCGATGCAATAAAACTTTTTTTTATCACGGGTGCAAAAGATTATTTCCACTTTTTACGCAAAATTAAAGAGAAATAGCGGAAAATAGTAATCTAATTATTCTTACCTAAAAATTAAGCCATTTCCACCAGTTTTCATCAAGTATTTACGCAAAAATCATTTAAAAACATCGTCAAAATATCAAATTGTCAAAGATTAAAATGTCGCAACAATGAACGTCATCGAATAAAAAGTCACATCGCTATTTACCAGCCGCCTTGATTTATAGTGTAAGGATGGTGTGTTGCGAGCAGTGCTCTCCGTTTGAGATTTTTAAAAGTATTTTCCTGTTTTTCTTGGATTTTTTGATAAAGGTATTAAAAAAATAATGTTAACAACTCGCGGCTAAACTGTGCTTTTTTTACGAGCGTTGTTAAATAACGAGCGCTGCGAACTAACGCTTGTAAAAAAATCACTATTTTAGCCACTAGTTGTGAAAACTACTATTTTTATTGTGTATTAAACGACACCATATAATTATTTATAAAAGACCTTTAAAACCTTACCCCTCAAATAAAGCTCACTTTAAAACGAAAAAAAAAAGAGTAGAATTTTAACCCCAAGTCTCAAACTACTATTAAAACTAATTATTTACCCTCTTTAACTGAAATAAACTCCAAAATCCAAAATAATAAACTGTAAAAATCCAAAACACAACGAGGAGGTCAATCTACAAAAAAAATTTGGATGTCAAGTTGCCGGAAGCCTGACGTTCGCTGCAACAATTGAATGGGTATGTTCAAAAATACAATTTTTTTGCTACGAGTCTGTTCAACACCGTTCTCAACTAAAAAGCCAGTTAACTCATTTTCGTTTTAGTATTCTTTGGTTATAAAAATGGCAGCCACAGTAGGCTAAAGGGCACTGAGGCGGTAGGAGTTAACTGGCTTTTTAGTTGAGAACGGTGTTGGTCTGTTAGGATCGCAGTACCGTTTGGTTTTGAAAGTTTCCCCCCCCCCCCCGAGCAGGCTAGCATTTGTTTTGGCGATCGTCTTTTGCACAAGAATTAGTGTGACCAGACTATATATAAAATGAGTAGTGATGGTAGGTAGTATACAGTTGTTTAGATGATGGTATCAGCACTATCACTGTTTAAGACTCCAATAAAAGTTCACCAAGTTTCCATCCCCAAGTTTACTGAAGTCATGAATGGCTCTCTTACGTAAAAAATTTGGCTTCCGTGGGCCTTTTGATGAATATTTTAGGAAACTTATTTTAATCGATTACGAATGGACCCACCAACACTGCCTAACCCGAGGCCCAACCTGTTAACAGCCCCAAAAATGCTGCAGTCAAAAAGTGGAGAATTTTTTTTTTAATCCAAACCGTTTGAGCTTGAACAATAAAATTTGGCACATATGTTAGCCTTTCGGCAACGTACCCTCGTGTGTCATAAAAAAATTAAGATTATTATTATTAAAAAAAGCTCTAATAGTGGCTGACCTTGGAAATGTTGCGAGGGGGGTCATGGGCAAAGCTAATTTTATGTAGAGTGGAAACAAATTCAACATTGGTTCTTGAGTAGGAAACGATGCACTTTTTGGTGGGGGTAGGGGTATTTTCAATGTGCGGACACTGGATGGACCCACCAACACTGCCTAACCCGAGGCCTAACCTGTTAACAGCCCCAAAAATGCTGCAGTCAAAAAGTGGAGAATTTGTTTTTTAAATCCAAACCGTTTGAGCTCGAACAATAAAATTTGGCACATATGTTAGCCTTTCGGCAACGTACCCTCGTGTGTCATAAAAAATTAAGATTATTATTATTAAAAAAAGCTCTAATAGTGGCTGACCTTGGAAATGTTGCGAGGGGGGTTATGGGCAAAGCTATTTTTATGTAGAGTGGAAACAAATTCAACATTGGTTTTTGAGTAGGAAACGATGCACTTTTTGGTGGGGGTAGGGGTATTTTCAATGTGCGGACACTGGACTTTTTCCTGAGCTAACATATTTTTTATTGTTTGTTTTAGAAATCATCAGTAATAAACTAAGTCACATGGAAGAATACGATCCGAATAAAACGCCGGAATTTTATCAAGAACGACTGAAGAAATGGCGTCAAATCTGGGACGATCTAATGACGGGAAAGAAAGTCGAACACACAGACTGGCCTATCCCACCTACTACTCAGTAAATTTTTATTTTTTTTTCACTCAGATTATAATTTCGGAGTATTGTGAAAAAAAATAGCGTAGGAAAAATAGTTGAAGAGATCATCTATTAAGTTAATGGTTCATTGTAAAAAAGAAGTCCGTTGTTTTTCTATTCGTAGTAGTGAGTTTTTAGTGATAGGTCTGTTTTTTACAGTGTAACGTGACACCGCGAGTGCAGAGCTATGTTGTAAAAATTTGTTTATGTTGACCAAGTTCCGTTGAATCGAAATAAGACTTGATTTTCAATCGATAAATCAATCCTTGATGCTGCGTCAAAACAGTATGTTTATAAAATAATAAATCGATACTAACATAATTGCTCGTCAATTTGTTTAAGTTTTTTCCTTAAAATCACGGCCGCTGAAATACAAATTCAGTGCTTTGAAAAACAATTGTGTTGAAAGTGAAGATTCTTGCAACGTAAACGCACTAAAGTTATTGATCGGGGTAGTTTAATTTTTAGTAAGCAGCCCAAAAGCCAAGGTGAATAAGTAACAAATTGATAATTTTCTCGAAAAACATTTAAAAAGGCAATAGGACAGGTGTTTTTTGAACGTGTATTTGAAGTTTCTGTACTTTCAGGGTTGCCACAAGAATCGCTAAATAAAAATCCCGACTATTTCCCGGTTTTTCCCGACCTAGTTTTTAAAAAATCCCTACTTTATCCTCCTCTCAATTTTAGATTTGTTTCAAAAATCAGGTCTTAAAAATTAAACTCAGAATGAGATTTCTTACACATTTTGAATGTTCTTGATATACTCAACTAAACTAAAATTGTATCAATTAAATATTATTTTTATTTATGCGTTTTGCTGACAAAAAATTTGCTAAAAATTAAATTAAAATTGGTAATATAATGATTATACACTATAATATGGACCGCAAGCAAAAATTTTTGCAATTTATATATGTCTTTGAGAGATTTATATGTTAATTCTTACACTGCTGACAAAAATTGCTTAAAATTAAACTAAAACTATAACAGTTAATAACTTTATGGCGCCGCAGGCAAAATTTTTGCAATTAAAAAAAAAATTCTTTAAAAATTTTAAACTCCTTCTGGTATTTAATAAAATATTTAAAAAACGTGGGTTCCTAGGAAATTTTCTGTCTTTTTCCCGGATTCCTCCCGACCTCACCGAATTCCCGAATTTTTTCCGGTTTTCAAGGATTGTGGCAACCCTGACTTTCTTACTTGTGCAATATCACCCTTGGTTTTTGGGCTAAACAGCTACGATGAACCACACTTAAGAATTGTACGATACCCATTAGCCCGTAGAAATATAAATTTCGAAATGATTAGTTGTCCCTCCCCATAATATAGTATTAAATTTGTAACATATACACTCCATTGGTAGATTTCACAATTTAGAAACAATTTATTAAGAGAGAAAAAATGACATTCGGGTGCCATATTAGAAACCCAGTTCTTATAAAATAATATCATTTGTTAAAAGCACCATCACCCATGACATTATTGAATAAATTAGTTTTTCAAAATAATATGCAGTTTATATCAAGAAATTTTTTTTTTGGTTTTGTATTGATAATTCGTACTATGTTTAAATTTACTTTTTTGTATGTTCCGTTTGTAGTATTTATTATTATTTATTGTTTTTTGCTATTTTTTTAAATCAAACCCCTTACATTTTAGGTTTATGATTGCTTATTGTTATACACTAGTTTTATGAAAAATTTATACTCATTGATTTCACTTTTTTGCATTAAACGCCATTGAAATGTATAGTATTTATTAATTCGTTTCCCTATCCAATTTTACATGCTATTTTTTAAATTTTATACTGAGACTTCGTCCAATTTAGCTTCAGTCTTGTAAAAAAACATCTAATATAACAGGGTTGCCACAATCCTTGAAAACCGGGAAAAATTCGGGAATTCGGTGGGGAAATTTGCTAAGAATCCCTGAATTTTTGAGATATTTTTGACCTGCTTGAGATTCCCTTATACCCTCGCTTGTACCTATATAAAATTTACATATAACTTTTTTTGCCGGCCTCAGTAGTGGGTAGCGTATTTGCCTGCCGCACGGAAAGGATGGATATTTTGTGTTTGATCAACACATATAGAACTTAGACTAGATCCCATCCCAACTCAGCGTCTCTTAACCCATATTTTTCAAAATAATTACGAAAAAATTTAAGACATATTATATGTAGGCACAGTTCACTTTTTGATTGATTTTAAGAAAAAAACGTACTCTTTTCGAAAGGTATATTTTTGTGTAGATGACGTCCCTAAATAGTTATTCTGATAAAAATTAAAATCTTCCATATACGTCCTACTGTCAGAACCTGTCAAAAATATGTAATTATTTCCCAAAATGTAAAAAAAATATTTTTAAAAAATAAAAAATTTGGGCTTATAGACATTCCATTCTAGACCAAGAAAAAGGCACATAAGCATTTTTGTAGTACCAACAATTTTTTATAAACGTAATTAAATATAAAAAAAAATCGAAAAATTGTCACATTTTGAATTTTAATACTGTTAGTTAAAAAAATATATTTTCCGAAAAAGCGATGAGGAACCTGAGAGAGAACATATTTTCGATGAAAAATAGTTACAACTTTGCATCACTTATACAAAAATAAAATAAGTTGAAGAAAATGGTAAAATCATGTCGATTGTATTGAACTTTTTTGCACCAATATTTTTCTATAAAACTAAACTCTAAAAAAAAACAATTATTAATAATAAAACGGCAGTAAAAAAGTTTCGACTAGATTTGAAAAGGAAACCTCTGGCGGAATTAAATAAAAGCAGCTCTCTGAAAGACATCTTTTAATATACAATAAAATGGCAACAAATATTGACTATACAGGGTTCCTAAGACTTTCCTTAGGGATAGGATTTCAATAAATCAAACAGAAATGGCATAGAAAGTTCTGCGCGCACAAAAGAAACAGGTATATTGAGCAATGGTGCCAGTTTGTTATTATCTCCGGACTGCTTTCATGAGAAAAAATTGTCGCCACTCTTTCATTGTGAGCATAAATCATAGTTGCAATAATAACCGTTGACAAGATGTCCGCAAATTCCGCTAGATGGCGGCCACACATCTAATCTAATTAAAAATTAGATGTTTTCAGGTCCAAACCACAGCTTTTTCTTGCTTAAAGGAGGCGGCAGGGTCCATTATTTACGATGCAGCTAGCACTAGCAGCCAAAGAAATCAATAAACGGCGCTGTTTTTCCTGCAGAGCTTTTTGCTTGCGATATTATTGATTTTAAATAAAGCTGGTCCTACACTACATTTGATATTTTCGAGGTGTTTTATGACATGATCTCGAAACATGTAGCGAACCAATTCTTCAAAACTAGCGGGAGGGTAAAAGCGAAAAATAAGGGGCTGCCAATATTTGTAGCACCCAAAAAGGGGTGAAAAGATTTATTTTGCTCTGTTTCTTTACAAAAACGTTTTTTTTTACGAAAAACTTGAGCTCTCCCACTTTTTTTATTTTTTTCTTCAACTTTCTCGAAATTTTCGTCATACCGTAGAAAAAAATTATTTCCCCCATGGTCATACTCTACTTTTATTCGAAAAAATTTAGAAACAGAGACGGGATCAGTTTTCCTAAAACGGGGGATCTTGGTTTCGAGTGAGAAGATAAAGGGCGCCGCAGGCAAACATTTTTCAACTAAATTAGCCGAACGCAAAAATGTTAGAAAAACAAAGCACGAAATAAAAATGGCGCTGCTTACAATTTTTTTTCAAAAATTACGTAATTTCGGGAACGCAAAGAAATATATCTAAAGAGTATAATTTTTAAGAAAAAATATCAATTTTCTCGCCCTCCTCCTCTGGGACTACAGGGGCCGTGCACAAATTACGTAAAGGTCAAGGGGGGAGGGGGGTTACAAAACGTTACGTAGGGGGAGGGGGGTTTTCGACAGCGTTTGCATTTGTGTGAAACTAAGAAAATTTGGAATGAAAATAAGTGAAGTTTTTTTTTTTTGGTTGGAGTAGTGGTCTTGAAATCGTTACGTAATATTAGGGGAGTGGCGTGCCAACCCGTTACAAAACATTACATAGGGAGGGGGTCAAAAATTGGTAAAATCACCGTTACGTAATTTGTGCACGGCCCCACATCTGACTGTTCCTCCTTTTTGATTTCGAATCAAAGTTCAAAACCCGGGTTACACGTTCGAAGGCGTCAACCCGTCCTATTTGCTTGATAGTTTCTACGGAAATATCTCAGTCGATTTCTCCAGCCGTGTATGAACGCTTTAGGTTAGGCATTTGCATGTATCTCAGTCACCAGCCTGTAAACAGTGCGTAAGGACAATGGTTAAAAAAAGCCGAAAAATATTTTTTTTACGATATCTTTCATCAGTTTGGTATTAAAGTGGAGCAAAAACAATTTTTATTCCAGTCCTAAAGGTATGAAAATGGAAAACATTAGAAAACAACAACCTGGAATGGATTTACTACGTGTAAGATGTAGTGACAACATCGCCCCATGCCCATCCTTTTCTGCCTAATGTGCTTTTCCATTTGTCTGCGTCTTATACACGGCTGCTTGGCCCTCTAAGGATTTGCTTAGGAACCCTGTATAAGGTACTTCCCTTATTCCTGCTTCTATCTTGCCCCCTTAATCCCGGTGAGTTCGAAGGGTCTTATAGAACATTTAAAAAATATATCAGAGCACAAAGCATCATGTACTATCAGTATTACGGTCATTCAAAAAATTATTTTTCTTATGTTGCAGAAATTTGGTTATTCTTATTTTTACTCAATAAACATAAGAAAGTTGAAACTTTTTTACTGTCGTTTGATAGGTAATAAGAGTACCTACTTAGCGCATAATTGTATTTTTTTAGAAGTTTAGTTTTATAGAAAAATCTTGATGCAAAGACGTTCAATACAATCGACATGATTTTAGCATTTTCTTCAACTAATTTTATTTTTATATAAAAACTATAAGTGATGTAAAAAACATTGTAACTTTTTTTTAGCAAAAATATATTGTTACGTCTCCACATTCTTTACCCATAAGTAGATAATTACACATTCACTGATATGTTTTTGAAAGTAAACGTTCTAATCATTATTTTAACATTAAGCATTAACCTTTCTAATGTAAACATCTTAATATAAAAACAAACGCACTTTTTCTTTCAGCATAGTCGTATAGATATACCAGTCAGTCTGTTCTTAGGTTTAGAAGTAGCAAGAGCTACATAGTTGTAAGCCGTAGTAATAAATAAAGTTTTTTTAAAAAGTGATTTTCTGGTGGTGATCATTTAACTGGCGCTGCGAACAGGATAGCTACAGCTCTTCTTTATTGGGATACCATTGCAAGAGTGTGGTTCTCAAGCCTTTAGTAGCTATCCTACGGGAACTGGTTCATCAAGAGACCGCAGTAGTGAAAACGATCCTCCTTTATTGGGCAACCATTGTGACGGATCCCACGCTGTTTCCCATTTTCCAGAGGAAAAATAGGCCAATTTTCCTCAACGAACCCGACGCACCAGAAGACACGAAGAATACAGCCTACGCTTACCTTTTGCGGAGAAAACCACATGAAGATCTTTATCGGAAGCCCGTTGCTCTTCCTGTAAGTTTTTTGCTGATTATTCGTTAAAAAACTTCTTAGATTAGGTAGTTATTAAGAAAACAATTTTTCATGACTGATGAAAATATTGAAAATTTAGCAAGTTTTCTAACTCAATTAAAACTAGAAACCCCTTCAAATAATAATCAAGTAGTTTGTAAGAGTACAAAAATGGAAGAATTTAAATTATTAGCCTCATACCTCCCAACATTTGACGGAAAACCGGAACATTTAGAGTCTTTTATTTTAAAAATAGATAGGTTTTATAATAAGTTTAAAGTACAACACTCAGAATTAACAGAATATTGCATAGGCTCGCGAATTGTAAAAGATGCGCAAGACTTTTTACTTTCACGACCAGACCTGACCACCTGGCCAACAATTAAAACTGCTCTCAGAGAAAAATACGGAGATCCCATCTCTTATCAAGTTCTCATGCAGGAAATAAATTATTTTTCTAAACTTAAAAACGAAAATAACATGGACTTTTTCGGTAGACTAAAATCATTTTTAAACCGAGTTCATTTAAAAATCCATGCTGAAGTTAGCGACGAAAACATTAAAACAGCTTTTATTTCTCAAACAAGTTATCAAGCAGTAATAACTTTTATGGCAAATGTACCACCAAATTTACAAAATATTCTTATTCAACAAAAACCAACTACTCTCGATTCGGTGTACACACTCTTAACCGAATTTAATTTACTCGAATCACAACTTAGATTTACAACTCAACACACCCCATTAATTAAAAACCACAATCAAAACGTTATACAACCTGCAAAACTTAATGTACCACACAGATTTCAGCAAAACCAACCATCATTTTTCCAGCAACCATCATTTTCACAATTCTTACCCAGACCTACATTTGCACAACAACTAAACCCAAATGTTAGACCCCAACAGTTTCCGCAACAAAATAATAACAATAATGTATGGAAATCTCAACCAATACCAATTCAACCCCGACAATTACCTCCCAGACAATTCCCTACTAATGCACAAGTTTTCGGCAAACCCCAAAATGTTTTTCACCCCAGAAATGCAATTCCAGCGAGAGACACCCCACAACCTATGTCCACATCCACTATTCTAACAAATCGACAACGTCAAATGCATAATATTGAAGTACAAGATAATAATCTTTCCTTCCCTACATGTGAAAATTTTGAAAATTACCAGTACGAAAACCAAAACTTTTCACAAGAAAATTTAGAAGACAGTTTCTCAACACAAAATGAATTAGACCCAAATTTTTACGAAATCCAAAACGAACCTCAATCAGACGAAATACAAAATTTTTCCAACCTGCCTCACGATCCACCATTGACTTAAATAACATTTGTTTAAAAAGAGAACTTCCTTATCTTTATTTACCGCAAAAACAAATTACAGTTTTAATAGACTCTGGAGCATCCGACTCAATAATAACTCCAAAAATTGCAAGCCTTTATCAAAATCAAATTTTTGAAGAACCCTTTCAAGTAATAGCATGCCAACAAAAATTCGAAGCAAACAAAAATCTAAATTTGCAACTCTTATCTGACTTTGGAATAAAGAAAAATTTTAAAATGAGAATCTTGGATTGGCATAAACATTTTGACGCCCTTATAGGAACTAGCGATTTAGAAGACTTAAAAGCCATAGTAAATTACCAAGAAAAAAACTTAATAATAAATAATATAAAAATCCCCTTTGCTAATATGTATAATCAACCCCTTGAAAAATCTATAAGAAACTACAATAATTTATTAACTATTCCTGTTGACTATTATAATGGCGATGCAATTCTCCCATCTTTTCAAATCGGAGATTATATAATTCCCGACACTCTAATCAAAGTGCAAAATGGCCTTTGCCATTTACCAAAACCCCATTCAGAAATTGAAGTAAATTTTCTTGAACGAATGCATGTAATTCCCCAAGAACATTTTGAACTTAAAAATCCGCCAAAATCTTTCCAAAAAAAGGAAGTAATCCAACAGTTAAGATTAAATCATTTGTCAGAACTAGAAAAAATCCATATCACCAAATTGTGCAAAGAATTTTATGATGTCATGTATTCAGAAAATTCTGATCTAACATTTACAAATCAGATTAAACATTTTATTAGGACCACCAACGATCGCCCTATTTACGTAAAATCTTTTAGACACCCACCTACAATGAATATAGAAATACAGAAACAAATACAAAAATTACTCGATAATAAAATAATACGACCCTCTATTTCCCCTTATTCAGCCCCTGTATGGATTGTACCAAAAAAAACTGACGCATCTGGCATAAAAAAATATCGAATGGTCATAGACTATCGACAATTAAATACACAAACAGTTGAAGACAAATATCCTTTACCCCGAATTGACGAAATCTTGGATAATTTAGGCAAATGCAGATATTTTACAACCCTTGATTTAGCCCAAGGATTCCATCAAATTGAAGTTGATCCCCAATCAATAGAAAAAACTGCTTTTACTGTTAATCATGGTCATTTTGAATACTTAAGAATGCCTTTTGGTTTAAAAAATGCCCCGGCTACATTTCAACGCATGATGGATGAGATTTTACGCGATTACCTTTACAAATTTTGTTTTGTTTACATGGATGACGTCGTTATATTTTCAAAATCCCTTGAAGAACATTTAGTTCACTTAAGAAAAATATTTCAAAAATTCCGTGACGTAAATCTTAAGGTACAACTTGATAAATCTGAATTTTTGCAACAAGAAGTTCAATTTTTAGGACACATAATCACACCCGAAGGAATTAAACCAAACCCCAATAAAATCGAAGCTATAACCAAATATCCATTGCCCAAAACAAGAACCGAAATTAAATCTTTTCTCGGATTAATTGGTTATTACCGAAAATTTATTAGAAATTTTGCAAAAATAACAATACCATTTACAAAATGTCTACGAAAAGATACGAAAATAAACCTTAATGATCCCCAATACCTAGAAGCTTTCGAAAAATGCAAAGAACTAATTACGAACTCTCCCGTACTCCAGTACCCTGACTATTCAAAACCTTTTAAATTAACGACCGATGCTTCCAACGTTGCCATAGGTAGCGTCTTATCTCAAAATGAAAAACCGATTGCTTACTATTCTCGAACACTTAACACCGCCGAACGCAATTATTCCACAATTGAAAAAGAGCTCTTAGCCATTATCGATTCAACCAAACATTTTAGACCCTATCTCTACGGACAAAAATTTATTGTTGAAACTGATCATAGCCCCCTTGTTTGGCTCTCGAAAATAAAAGAACCAAATTCGCGTTTAATTAGATGGAAATTAAAATTAGAAGAATTTAATTTTGAAATAAAATATAAAAAGGGAAAAGAAAATCTTGTTGCTGACGCGCTTTCTAGAATCGAAATAAACAATGACGAAACCGAATCAATTGCTCCCAACATAGGTGACGATGTTGCCAATCCCGATGATTTTATACTTCCTGAATTAAACGAAGATAACCAATCAGACATAACTGTCCATTCAAATCAAGACAACACCGGAAAATATTTACCGATTTCTGAAAGTCCTTTAAATTTTGCACAAAATCGCTTAGTTATCGATTATGGAAAAAATTATTATTGTTACCACTCTAAACCCTTTAATAAAAATCATTATTCTTGTCGTGTCCAAAAAGAAAGGGAACTAGAGCACTTAAACAAAATTTTATTAGAAATTATACGACCCGACACTACCTTCGTAGTATTTATCCCCAAAGAAGATCTAAAACAAAAGTTTCAAGATATCGTAAATTGTCAGTTAAACCCTACAGCTAAATTAATTTTTGCCACTAAGTACCTTGAAGACATCATTAACACAGAACAACAAAAACAAAAAATTGAAAATTATCACACTAAAAATCATAATGGCATAAATGAAACTTATCAAACACTTAAAGAAAATTATTACTGGCCAAAAATGCGAGATACTATTCAGGAATACATAAATCAATGTGATATTTGTTTACAATCAAAATACGAAAGAAATCCCTACCACATATCTTACCAAGGACCCCTACTAAGCGAAAAACCATTTAAAACTATTTTCCTAGATACCTTTTCCACTCAAAGCTGCAACTTTTTAACAATAATTGACTCATTTTCAAAATATGCTCAGGCTTATCACATTCAAGACAAAAATGGAATTTCTGTCTTAAATAAACTTAGACATTATTTTTCGCACCATAATACTCCAGAAAAAATAGTAGCTGATTCTGGTTTAGAATTCAAAAATAAGACAGTACAAGAATATTGTAAACTTTTTAACATTGAGATACATTTTACTACCCCCTACAACCCTACCTCAAACAGCTTAGTTGAAAGACTACATTCTACTCTTGTTGAAAAATTAAGAATATTAAAATTGCAAAACCCTCACGAACCAATACCAAACTTAATGACATCAGCCATCTTGATATACAATCAAAGCAAACATTCAACCACTGGTTTTACACCTTTTAATCTAATTTATGGACCCTACATGAATGAACCCATAATTAACCATGACTTAACTCTTTACGAGCAATATAATGAAAAACGGAAAAACGAAGTTTTACCCTTTATAAACGAAGTGTACCAAAATACCCTTCGAAAACAACAAGAAAATACAGAGAAAAGAAATAATAAACCTAATGAGACATTAGAATTGGCTCAAGAACAAATTGTTTATAAAAAACAAACGAAACCAAGTAAAATTAACCCCAAATACATTCCCTTAAAAATTACTAAAATAAAAAATAACACTTTAACTGGAAAAACACCAAACAGGCAAAAAGCGAAAATTCATGTCAGAAATATTAAAAGAATAAGAAAGAAACCTAAAAAAGATGTTTCATTACAGGAGCCTCCTGACCCTTCTGACAACCCTCAACCAGGCCCTTCAAGTACATGAAGTTCCTACTACAGGGTATTACAATGAAAAAATCGATCAAGCCTTAGTTTTTGATCATAATCATAAGACATTTATTTATTTTAATCTTACACAAATTAAGTTTACTATAGCCCAACTAACAGTTACAAACGAAGTAATATTAAAATCAATCATATCTCAAAAATTAAACAATACTATTTTTCATAACAAACTAAATCATCTTAACAACCTTTTATATGACAGCTATGACATATACTCGCGTATTACGTCAGTTAACAAAAACGAAAGATACAAAAGAGGACTTTTTAACTTTCTTGGTTCAGGCGTAAAATTTATCACAGGCAACTTAGATAACGAAGATCTAGAACTAATAAACAAAAACATAAACATTTTAAAAAGCAACGAATACAAAATAATTCAAAAAATTAATGATTTCTCTTCATATGCAGGAAATATTACTCACACACTTAGCCGTGCTATTCAATCAATTAATGTTAACACCTTACAAATACACAACGAATTTGAGATAGTGAACACAGAGATTCAACTATTATTTAGCCTTCTTAATCAACAAACACAATTGGAAAATTTGCATAATTATTTGGAAAAAATATTGCGAACTATTTCTTCTGCCCATTTAGAAACTGTTAATCTCGAATTATTTTCAACTC
Organism: Oxystoma pomonae; assembly: GCA_963921995.1. Classification (NCBI taxonomy): domain Eukaryota; kingdom Metazoa; phylum Arthropoda; class Insecta; order Coleoptera; family Brentidae; genus Oxystoma; species Oxystoma pomonae. Next base: position 102,179,322 of record OY998163.1, read on the forward strand.
AACAAATTACTGAACTTTGGTCATTTTTGCAACACCATTATGACGATAAAACCTTATGGTCCTTGCAGCATCTTTCGGAACTAACCTTAGTATGTAAGTCAGGAATTGTATTTTACGACGATATGATTGTATTAGTTCTTAAGATACCTATATTCACTAACCAAAAATGTAATCTAGAATTTATTTATCCTCTGCCAAACGAGCAAAATCAATTGTTAATTATACCTAGCAAATACTATTGTTCCTCTTGGTATTCAAATTGTATTGAAATTTCAAGAAAATGGATTTGCTATTCAAATATACAGTCAAACTGCACACTTAAAAATTGCACATCAGTACAAGTTCAAAACAATTTTGAAATTTCTCTTTTAACTTTCCAAAATAATCTTTTATTATGCTCTAAACAAACTCATGAAGTTTTTGAGAATTGTCAACAATTTAAGAAATTCAAAATTCCCAAATGCGCTTTACTAAATAGCAATTGCGAAATTATCTATAAAAATCAAAAATTTCTTACAAAAGATAATTTAATTGATTTTAGCACAACACTTAATACTAGCATTTTGCCAATCAACTCTACAATTAATTTAAAACTTGAACACATAAAAAGCCCAGAACTTATTTCACGGGATCTAAGTGAACCCATTTTTCTTGAAAATAGGTTTGCACATCATTCCTCCTATTTGGTTACAGTTATTATTTTAAGCATAATAAGCCTTTGTATAATATGTGCTATTTTTCTAATTAGGAAAAGAATTTATACAAAACTTTCACAACATGTAGAAAATTTTGTAACTTTTGAAAAAGTTAAGAAATATGTTCATGAGGACATGAACTTTTCTAAGGAGGGAGATGTTACGTCTCCACATTCTTTACCCATAAGTAGATAATTACACATTCACTGATATGTTTTTGAAAGTAAACGTTCTAATCATTATTTTAACATTAAGCATTAACCTTTCTAATGTAAACATCTTAATATAAAAACAAACGCACTTTTTCTTTCAGCATAGTCGTATAGATATACCAGTCAGTCTGTTCTTAGGTTTAGAAGTAGCAAGAGCTACATAGTTGTAAGCCGTAGTAATAAATAAAGTTTTTTTAAAAAGTGATTTTCTGGTGGTGATCATTTAACTATATATTCTCTTTCAGATTTCACATCGCTTTTTCAGAAAATATATTTTTTTTTAATTAACAGCATTAAAATTCAAAATCTGACAATTTTTTCCATTTTTCAAACATTTAAATGACGTTTTATAAAAACCGTTGAGTACTACAAAAATGCTTGTTTGACTTTTTTCGTGTAAAATGAAATGCTCTGTAAGCCCTATTTTAATTTTTTTTTAATATTTTTTTTTTACATTACACGCTATGACATCGGGATTTTTTAAAATAATTCGGGAAAAAGGCAACACTGTATAAAAAATGTATGCAAAACAAATAAAACGAAACCAACGAGGCGAAGAAACTCATTAACCTGACCTCAGACTTCATGGAGCTAGGTTTTGCGTTCATAGAGCTAGGATTTGCTTTCATGGAGCGAGCATTTGCGTTCATGGAGCGAGGCTTTGCGTTATATGTTATGCTACAGACGCACCATGAACTTATATACGTCATTCCAAATTTAATCGGACCAATTTTTTGATAGTGACGATGGCTTTCCATTTAGTTTCTGTGTATAAATGTCAGCCCAAGAGTCTGGTAATTTAATATAAACCGTGACCTTACTTATTGTAATCGTATCGATTTTTATCTCTTTCGAACTTACTCCATGTTCATTTCGATTCTTTTTCGGCATCCTAGACAAAACGTGTCCAGCCTGTATAACAATCAGTATTTATGTTATGAAAATTTTTATCTTTTTAATACCATACCCAATCTTAACTAACTACTTAATACCTACTTCTGCCCTATAGCCGCACCTAGATTTTTTAGCAAAAATACCTAAAAATTAAAATACTAATTAAATTTGCATCATTCCAACTCTTGACCACTTTAGTTTTAAAATGCGTCCAGATCTGGAAATTAAAAAGTTATTGTTTTTAATATTCTAATTTATTTATAAAATAAAAACAAAATGTTGCTTAACATAAAAAGTATAACAAAGCTAAATATATTTATACAAAAATATAAATGAATCAGGGTTACTATAAAATGTGCACAAGAACTAAACTGATAAATAAATTTAAAAAAAATCATTAATATACATTACATAAGCATGAAACTAAATCATCTAAAAGTAAACAGAAAGTAAAATGTCAAAACCTTTTTTCTAGATAAATGCAAAACTCGAATGTTTTAGTCGGTTTAAGTTAAGTATTTTTTTAAACATTTTGTTGGCTTTTATTTAAAAGCACCAATAAGTTTTTTAACCCTGATTCATACACATAATTTGGGGTTTCTATAATATAATAATAGTTACGTTTCATCGACTTTGCTACGAAAAAGGAAGACATAACAGTCAACTAGGTCAAAAAAGTGCGGGATAGGATTCCGATGCCAATATGATGGTGGTGAGTTTGTATTCACTAAATGGTGAGACAAAAAGTTCAAAGTATTTTAAAACTGATTAAGGCGAAATTTTCTTTTTAAATGTTTGTTGGAGAACTTGGCTATAATTTGATCTTGCTTCCTTGGCTATATTTTTACATGGAACGTTTTTGTTATGGTAAAATTTAATATGTTTTAAAGCAGCATTTGTACACCGACCAAATTAAAAATGTTTAATTTAGAGTTAGCTTGATTCTATACTCCTCAGATCACACTTTTGTAAGTTGTCTTTGTAGTGTCTAATTTTCGGTGACTTTTTCGTAAAGAAATAGACGAAAGGTACCTTTAAGCCAACAGCGATACTTACAATACATGTTATTTAATCACTTTTTAACCTTATAAATCTAATTTCATTATGACAAGTTATTAACATTATGTGTATAAATAAATATTGTTGATTGACAGTTCTATCGTAAACGTAGTATTTACATATTTGTTTCAAACATAATATTCCCAAAACTCGTTTCGTCTGATTGTGGATTGAGTCGTTTTTGTTTGTTGACAGGCCCGAAAGCAAAATGTATTCCATACAACACTTTTTTTAAATTTTTTTACTTAAGTTTTTCTTATTGGTCATTTCACAGGTCAATACCAAGAACACTGCTTTGTAAGGTTTTGGTGTTCAGTTGGGCTTCATGAAACATTGACATTTCCATCAGGAAGTTTCTTTTTATTCGGGCATATTTAAACAAATTTTAAAAATTAATTAAAGTAAATCTATAGGTTCTAACTCGGGTTCTAAACAACACTCAGTTTTTTCTAATTTTAATACATATAAAAAAAATAAAATAAATTAATTGATGTGTTTATAATTTCGAACTAATTTTGAACCACTTTTAAAAATTTTGAACCACACTCCTTCCTGGTTTTTTAATATACAAAATGGAGGGTGCAGGCGGACGTCAAGCTACACCCCCATTTAAAGCGTAGAGAAAAATGAAAAGCAACTATCCCAAAATTAAGAACTCCTAATATCACCAAAAAAATTTTGCAAAAGCCCATTTTAAAAAAAAAACAGGAAAGAGTGTGGTTCAAAATTATAAGCATATCAAAACTCGAATATCTTTCGGGGGGGGGGGGGGGTGGCGGCTTGACGTCAACCTGCACCCCCCGCCATATTTTTTTTAAAAAACGGTTACTAGTGGGTTTTTCGAAATTCTTTTTGGTGATATTAGGAGTTCGAAATTAGTTCTTAATTTGGGGATAGTTGCTTTTCATTTTTCTCTACGCTTTAAATGAGGGGGGTGTAGCTTCACGTCCGGCTGCACCCCCCATTTTCAATATTAAAAAAAAACAGGAAGGAGTGTGCTTTAAAATTAGTTCGAAATTGGTTCGAAATTATAAGCATATCAAAACGCGAATATCTTTCGGGGGGGTTGTGGCTTGATTGACCTCTTTTATTTACCACTAAAACTATTACTTTGTAAAAAGGGTAATAAAAATTGCTTGAAATTTCTAACAAAATGTATTTTACAGGAAATCAGACTTATTGCCAAATACAGGTATTTACAGAATAATTTAGTTCTTGGAATTTATCTGTCAAATGACAATTATGGATTTCCAATGTATTGCGTATTATTATTTGTATAACACCTTGGAATGCCTCTTCTTAACTTTATTTTTATTGTTCCAAAACCACAGCCAGTCTACAGCTGTATCCATAACTAATAAGTAAAATGATTGTTTTCAAATGAATCGTATAGGAATGCGTGTAAGTTAAGAAGTACTAATATCAACTAAATCTATTTTTTCTTCATTTTGATTAATATATTGTTAATCGTTTTTAGCGCTAAAATATTATAATAAATATTTGGCTTCTGTTATTTCTAACAGTTTTAAAGCCCATCAAATAATTTCAATAAGACTTAAATATGACTGGCGGATTAAAAAGTACTATCTATTAGAAACGGTCAAATTATGTGCAAATTATGTATTCAGGATTTTTCTTTTATAGCGGGGTTTCCATCGGTAAAACTTGTGCGCTACCAGTGCACAACTGAGTCGTTTCTCCATTCGGGTGCACTTTTTTTTTAGTTTTGTGTTCTATTGAAAAACTGATAATTGTTTTTGAACTGGGTACAAAAAGAGTTATTCAATGATCTTTAGATAATTTTATAAGCATTAAGTTGAGTGTTTGAATGAAACGAGTGAGGTCTGGTTTGGGTATAACTTTTTTCATGTTTCATTCAACTCTACCCAATTCACTCGGTGCACTGACGTAATTTTCTAACAATATCAAGTCAGTGTTAGTTCACTAAGGGTGGCGCACCAATTCCTAATCAAGTTATTTGTAATTTGCATAAGGTTTGAGCGTTTCCAATTCATTTTGTATTATCTGGAAAAATCCATCGGTCACCTGATTTGCTACAATTCTAAAATTAACTTTCAATACTATGTTTGTTACTCAACACCACAGTACAAAACCTTATTTGGATTCTATACTGTGTTAATACTACATATTAGATCGATTACTTGATACAAGTTCAAAAATATCTTATAAAACAATCGTTTGCGTTGATTAAGATTCTTTGTGAACATTCGTCACAATTTTCGGCTGATTTTATGCAAATACTTTTGTAAATCTTCTAAATTGTTTTTATTTCTCAAAAATAATATTTTCGATAATGTTGAGCCAAAAAAGTTATTGAATATTTTAACTTTGTGCCCCATCAATACATTTTGACGATAAAGCCAAACATGTTATGGCTGGAATAAAAAAAAACATACCTTTTATAACCAACTGTTTTCTCGGTAATATGAAAATAGTTTTTACAGGTATATCTTTATTGCGAGCTTTATTGTCATTTTTTTGGTAACGTCACGTGGCCACGTAATATTGCATAAGATATTTTTGTTATCGATCACGTTTATGGGTGTAACAATATTAGGTCAAATGTTTTTTGATCAATTGTAAACAATTTAATAATAATTAATAATATTTATTGGCACCAAATTTCATCTTAGCCAAACATCGGACATTCTTCTTAAAATATTTCTTCTTGTCAAAGATATAAAAATTTTAATAAGAATATCACTACTATATACTAAAGCCCGGCTCTCTTTTTTGAGTGCTGTTGCTAACTTTCTTTCCTAAATTATTCCGAGAAGTTAGAAAATAATTCAATACCGACACAAATAAGGATCATTTTATAATGAAAAGATTAATTAACAAAGTGAACAAATTTTAGAAAACTCTTCTCAAAGACGCTTCGGGAAGCAGTTTAATACATATCGGAAAAAAGGCATGCATTGAAAAATTTCTTCTGGAACACTCAACAGGTTGGAACCGGGCTTTACTGAGCTTATAACCAACTAACCTTGCTGTTGAATAACTGATTGAAATTCGAATAAACGCACATTTGACGAAACTAACATTCATAACGTTGTTGCCGGACTAGCACTTGTTTACGTCGGGCGGGGTTGACAGATATTCATCGGCACGTTGGTGATCAGTCAAGGCCTTAACAGTGTATTGGTCCTGAGGCAGATCGGATTTACGACGCAGCATTTGCTTGACTGGTTTCTTAGCCTAAAAATTGACGGAATAAATAAAATTATGGGTTTTAGTGAGAACGAAAAACCGAGGGGTGAACAACTGAAGAAAATATGTACAACTCCTGCCGGTGCTTAGTGTACTGCCTAATACTGCTTAAGTACTGCCTAGTCCTGCACCCTCAAAACTTGAAAACTTGTAACTCGCTTTATTTTACATGAAATGTTGTTTATTGTAATAAACTCGAAATTTCCCCTTTTCTGATTTGAGCATTTTGTTATCTTTCTTCTTACAGAAGCCAGAATAGTTTTGTAGCGCGCTAAAGGATCGAAGCGAGCCGGGCACGCCAGCGAGATTCCGTGATCTATAGGTCATCAATTTCATTAAACAAAGAACGGAAAGAGAGAAAAACATACCGGTAAAGAATTCTACACGCACAGAATCTGAGTTTCGCGGTACTCAACCTTTAGCTTTTTTGTTGTCCATCATTATAAGGGATTATCAATAAGAAAGAATAAAGGGGAGTATATGAAAGAAAACTCAACGAATATTTTGACATCCCGGATACCTCATGAAATTCCTTGGGTTTTCCCGGAAAAACAGTAAACCCCTCCACCCCTTTGTCACAATTTGTGACGTTTTAATTGACTCCCTCCACAAAATGATGTCACAAAATTGACCCCCCCCCCCTTTCCTAACCTAACCAGCCTAATAGAGAAAAGATGCCATGTGTTTTTATTTTTTTTTTTTAAACTTAACATAAATTTTCATTTAACGTTTTTTTTAACGTGACGTAACAAGAAGTCGACCTCCCTCCTCCCCTAGGTATATTTTATTGAAAATTAAAACAAAATGAGGCAAAGCTGCTCATAACCATAATACTAATGTCTACTTTTTTTTACGAGATTATTACACTGGCAACGCTGCTACTAGCACACTCCACGCCCCCCTTCTCCTTTCTCGCGGCACTTTTTTTCCAGGACTTTTCTCTAATGCTTCAGCCTGCCTGTTGCAATACTGCACATGGCAACGCTGCTCGTCTGTAGCTATTTTCATAGTTTACCGCGCACGGGTGAGAGGCAATGAGACATCACCAATCGCGTTGCGTAAATCTGTTTTTTGAAAAGTTTTAATCTGTTAAAAATAGACCAAAAATTTTTACCCTGTCCGGTATTTTGTTGTTTGGGAGTTGGTCACCTTACATATGCATTTTCTTGTTTTGTCAATCCTGCCTAGTTCTGCCCAATTACTCCCTAGGCCTGCCTAAGGACTGCCTAATCCTATCCAAGTACTGCCTAGTCCTGCCTAAGTACTGCCTAGTCATGTCTAAAGACTGCCTAGTCCTGCCCAAATACTGCCTAGTCTTGCCCAAAGTACTGCCTAGTCCTGCCCAAAATTTTGTACACCTCCTGCCTACAGTTGTTCACCCTCCCGAAAAACTAAGCACATTTAACTTTGTATCTCAGTCTTTCAGAGAGATTTTTTCAAAAAAAAAGAAAGGACAGACACAAATTAGTTATATTGTCAAATTGCGAAGTCAAATTGCATCGTAAAAAGCAAAAGCAGTACAAACACAAACTTAATACATACAATATTACCCTTTACCATGAAAGAAGACATGAAGAATGTTAAAAGTTCTAACATTAAAAGTAGGACATGCACAACAATTGGTTTCATAGCCAACCCTGGAGGTATTAACAGGTAGGTATTAAGACCTAAAATGAGAATAAGGTAACAAACGCATAAATAAAACAGAAATATTAAAACAGGAAAATTAGTATTACCTCCACAGTTGTTAGACATCGAAAGAAAGTTGCTTCAAACGTTCCATAAGAAATATCAGCTCTTAAAAGAATATTTTTAACAGAGCAAGTATCACGAGCAGTGAACGGTCAATTTCCCACAAAGGCCTTCTTACACACAAAACTCGCATAAGGTCCTTCCCCAACCAACAGCAGCCATATTTGAATTTTCTTATTATTTCTGATTCACCATAAAATTTTGTAGTTACAATAACTTGGTTTTTATATGTTTTGGGTAAAATTTAAGTTAGAAAGACATTTTTAGTACAAGTTGAATTTGCCAATTTTGTGTGTTAAGTCAATTACTACATACTTTATGGTATCCAGATCAATCTCAGTTCGACTTGAATGATTTTAATCGTTTTCAATTGATAAAAATGTTTTAACACTGGCATTAATGGGTTTGATAAATTTATGGGATTTTAGAGGTTCTAGGAAACGTAGTAATTTTAGGTTTTTGCCAATGTATTCTTAATAAAAGAAAAATTCTTATAAAATAAACTTTATTACGATTAAAAAAAATAACAATGGGCTTTTCAATTAATAATAAAATAACAATACGCGTATATAATATAGCGATAAACTAGCTTAACAGGCTGGATACTTTGTACCATGATATATTTATATATAATTCATTTAAAATTCAGCTATTTAAAATAAAGAATTATGCAATTTACTTGGGATGGATCTTTTTTTTTATAGTATAAATAGTGCGTAAGAGATACGATGATCATTATTTTTATAGGTGATAGGGGACACCACCGCTGCCTTATTCAACAGTTTTACAACACTTAGTAATACTACCTCGCGCTTTTGAAAGGGGTTTATTGAGCCAGTAATTAAAAATGGTTAATGCATTCAATAGAGGAACATCCTGTTCACCACCAACTATAAAATTAAGTTTAATGTTGTTGTTTTACTGAAAATTCCGCAAGTTTTAAAAGTTTATCCACTTTTTTTAACAATATATTTTAGACAAACAATTAAATTTTAGATTTTTGGTAAGATGACTGGTTTTTCCTCAAAGATCTTTAATTAATAGGGACATTTTGAAACGGTTATATGAGACAATAGCTAAATCTCACTCCTTTGTGGTAATTAGCTACTACCACTGACGTAAGCTACGAATCCCTTTCGTTGTGATCATACTTATTAGGGAATTATTGAAACGCAGTTAGAGCCCAGCACTATTTTAACGCTGTTGACAGATACGCATGCGCACGAACGACCACACACTAATAAGGTTAGGGCCTGCCCTTATTTGTGGAGGAATTATACTGGGCCGCATCTTGGCTGTGTCTGGCAGTATTTGACGTTTTTAACAACTATTCGCCGTTTTTTTTTTTACCTTATTCCTACTTTCGGGAATTTTTTGTTAGCAAAAATTGGGCACAAAATAGTTATTTTTTTATGAAATCGGGTGACATGAAGGAAGAAAATGAAAAAAGCAAGGCTCAAAGGCTTCGTTTTACCGACGAACAAAATATTTGTTTGCTACGAGAAGTAGTTCAACAAAATCCCTTCAGAACTTCAAATGCATGGGTTTTCGTTTCTCATAACATTATTTAAAATCACAAATTCCTCCTCATTTCCACCCTCCACCAAGACCACTGCTTTCAACACATCTTCCATGCTTTTAATCACTCAAAAACATTTTTAAATATGAAAAAAAAACAACATAAAATTTCGAAAACATTTGAAGGTTAGAAATAAAGTCGTGTCGTCACCATTTCGCTAGAGGCGCGTTCAATAATTCTATAATTTGCATCTTTTAGGGCCAGGCACAGTCTGTGTTAAGATCGGCGCCAAGTAGGCACTATCCAGTGCGGCCGTATTTCAATAATTCCCTATTTTTATTGTTTCATTTAAAAAAAAAATTGCGCGGGTAATATTAAAAACAATAAAATATTACCAGGTTCTAACATATAAAACATCTATTTTGTGCAATAAAGCCGAATTTTCCAACATATAAAAAAGTCAAATTTTGTATTTTTCGCACTTCTAAAAAAGTGGCTTTTAAATGTGTTCCAAAAACTCTGGTAAAATAAAGGGGTAGTAGTGGTTGTTAAACACTACCATACCGGATTTCAAAATTTTAAGCATTCCAAAATGACCCTACTGTCAGTTTAATAGATATTTGGAATTGTTGCCGAATTATGGGTAAGATAGGATCATTTAAAATAATAGGGTGATTTTGGTCAGACGGTTTAACAGTAAATGTCGCTACTCTCACGGCTACCTTTACCATAAATAAAGGTAATTGCAAAAGGCTAAAAATAATGCTTTTGAACGTACCTAAAAATACCGTTTGGCAGTAAACATAACCTTACCTATTCTGCTCGCTATTTTTATGGTTTTTCCTTAGATTAAAAAGAGACAAGATATCTGGTCCAATGAAAACTCCTTGGCAAATAACAACCACTGTTTATTTACAAATAAAATCACAAAAAAAAAACAAAGGTGAGAAATATCGATTATTTTTCTATCCTTTTAAACGACGTTAGAACGATAGGGTCAGAGAATTCTGTCTCAACCACTTTAGGTCGTGATTGGCTTGTGGGTGGGGAAAGTCGGCAGAGCTCAGACGGTCGGATGATATTTTTATTGACATAAGCTTTTTCGTGTTATTTATTTTAAAATTTCTGGATGTTTAAGCAGTTTGCAAGTAGTTTTAAAACCTTATTTTGTCAAAAAACGTTTATAGTGTTTTTTTTTACCAGCAGGAGAATATTTCAGTGCATTTAAAGTGACATTTTGGAACAAATCGTCCAATGTTTTGAAAACAAAGGGAGAGCAAGTGAAATCAGTCAGTGGCGCTACATGACGGTAGGTACACAGAAAATAAAAAAAGTTTATGAAATATACTTAAATTAGTAGATCCTTAGATTAAAATATCAACAAACACGTTTTTTTTGTTAATTTTCAAAATTTAAAATACTTTTGATAAAGATAATGCCCAATGCATCAAATGAGATATTTTCGAGGGTTTTTATAAGGTTTTTTTCGAGGTTTTTTTTTATAAAGACGATAAAATAAAGCATACTTTTGATGAAGTAGTTAATGCGCAAATGAGATATTTTCGAAGATTTTTTTTATAAAGACTATAAAATAAAGGTAGGTAAAGTCCTTAAACCAACTTGCAAACAACAATAAAAGTTAATTCACATGTGTTCAGGTTTGTAAGAATATTGAATTCCTACCTCTTGTCAGAATATTAAGGTTGATTTATACTGCCGCCGTTGCCATCTCCGCACGCCCTTCGAATTGATATTTGAATCTTTTTGTCTTTCCTAGATGTCTCTATATATAGTCCGATTTTTTGATGAGCGGACTGACGTCATTTTTGCCTCTGAAAACGTATTTCTTTGTTGTCAACAGTTCGCATGTCAAATAATTTGCTGTTGTCAATTTGAAGTAACAGTTGGAACAATCAACGACATGACTTTTTTACATTTTATTGTCGCTGTCTAAAACAGTGTATCAAATAGAGATCCAAAAAAATGACGTCAGTCCGCTCATCCAAAAATTGGAATATACCCTAAGCGTTATTGACTTTAAATTGTGAAGTCAGTATAAGTAAGTTTCTGCTAAAGACCAGAAAAAATAACAAAATTAACAAAGACAATAACATAATTTTTAGCTAGTAGGTAATATTATTTTTTTTTCTTGATGTTCCAGGTGCTGTGAACTGTGTTTCTTTGTTTTAATGTTTGGCATAATCTTATTGTGTTGAAAATTGAAATTGCTATAAATCATATACAAACCTTGTAATAAATTTATTTTGCATAAAATTATACTACAAACATTTATTGTTAGGAAGCTTCCAAAGCTCAAATTGACAGAATTATTTTTTGCATGTGTTTTAAATTATTTTGCAGATTTCATATTATAGTAGAATTTTAATAATATAATCCATGTGTAAATTTATATTTAAGTAGGTACGCCACTGGTGTTTACTGTAAAAAAACAGAAAGGTAAACATTGTTCCATATAATAATATAACTAAAGTCTCCGTAAGTGCCAGGTATCTTGTCTCTTTTTAATCTAAGGTTTTTTCTTTCTTCATTTGGTGCGTTCTTTTATCTGATCGATGAACACCGTGCACTCCAAAATGGCAAATTCCTCTTCTTTTATTCAAAATCGAGCAAACCGTGCGCACTTTTTCGCGTTCGTTTTTTGACCGCGCGAGCGAAAAGAGCTCCTCGATTAGTTCGATGCTTTTTGAGCGAGTATATGGAGGTCTGTCAAACTGCGGAAATTCTAACCTAGAAATTTTGTTTATTTACCGAGTAGTGGCGAGTTTAGTTTTTTTTTAAACGTTTGATTATAGTTTCTACAATGCCGTTCGTTCAAATTTTCTACGAAGAAAATGTTTTATACAACATAAGCGTAAGCGCGAACAATTTAATATTACAAGATTATTGTGCAACAAGGTAAGTAAAATAATTTTTGATTCATTGATGTTGCAAAGACAGTCTTCGTGATGGAAAACCTTAGCGCCTGCGAGCGAAAAATGAAAACACAAATTTTGCAAAAACAAATTTGAAGGTTAGGTTAAATAAACTCTGTGCGGGAAAAAGGCGTTCGTTTTTTGTTTATCGCACCGTGAGGTGGATCCACGCTCGATCAAGCTCTTCGCTCTGCACGCTCCGCTCTCTGAGCAGATAAACGAACGCACCAATTGTAAACCTCACACTACCGTAAAATGGGGTTATTTGAGAAATGCGGCGTTATTTTCAATATCGTGTTTTTTCAGATAAATCTGACAATACTGCAAAAACTTGCCGGTTGAGAGCGACAATTTTGTTAGGTGTTATAGTGGGGACTTGTATCAGTCCGCATTCTTGAATTGTGATAAATGTACAAAAACCTTTCAAAAAATTGATTAAAAAATATAACGGTCTATCTTTCCGTTCTACACTGGGACTTAGGTAACTAAATGTTCTTATAACCATTCTAGCAAATTGTTACATGTGTTGGTACTGTGGTTATGACGTATCGTTCATCTACTGCCATTAACAAAAATTCTACTGACCATTTAGTAAAGTGGGGCTATTTTAGACATGACAATTAGTTTGGGGTTTAGTGAGTCCCTGGTACCCAATGTATTTTACTTTGCAAAATTTAAATAATTTAGATTTGTTTCTGTACTGTTTTCAAATAGAAGCTTTTAGATATGTTCATATATTTATAGTCTATTTTTTCTTAAAAACATAATTTTGTGCCTAAAAACAAGAATTTTTCGAACAAACCCAAAAAGAAAACATTTTTCTCGTCTACAATAACTCCAAAAGCGGTTATAAAATGTAATTCGTTGTATTTCCAGTTTCCCAAATATCCCCACCTTAGGGATTAATTTTGGACGGCCCTTTGAAAAAAAATTTGGGTCTCCTATGGAAGGGGGTCCATCTTTCTTTCATGGAATGTGTGGGAGGACCTATCAAAATTTGTTTTTAGACAAAAATAATTTGCAGTTGTTTCCGATAATATAATAAAAAGTCTGAAATAGCCCCATTCTACGGTACTACTAATCACATAAAAATAAAGTACAAATCAAAAATTTTAAAACATTTGTAAAATACACAAACTTTATAAGCTAAAAACCTTCGCTATTTGGCGCGCCAGTGGTTACCTTTAATAAAGGTAACAGCGTGATAGAGCGCTAGTGCGCCCGTGTCCAATAAAGGTAAGGGTAAAGACCAGCCAAACACCTGACCAAAATCACCCTAATATAAACAAGGTTGAGATAATTGTTAAACTTGGCTTCTGATCACAAGTTTATGTTAACTAAATATACTTTGTAGATGTAGATATTCTTAACTAATAAGAATAAATCTAAAATTTAAACTTAAGAGCACGCTCAATAAAAGTCTGTCAAATTAGTAGGCAATTTAGACCAGTTTCACATTTTTTAAAAACTAATTTCAAGCTACAGTCCCTTGGTGTGTACTAATTACACTATGGTTTAGTTTAACGTCACAATTTTCCTACAATACATCAATATTACGTACAATAGTTTTACTAGTTAATAATATCAATAAATGTATAATAAAAGGAATTAAAAGAATATGTACAAATCCAAAACGGACAACGGGTAAAGTACATAACGTCATTTATATACAAAAACTGGTTAACTAGTTAGTAAAAAAATACCACTAAATACAAAAACCTGTGAAAATTATTTTACAAAATAAATAGATATAAGCTTAGAGTGTAACATCGATGCATATTTTTTAAGGCGTTAAGTCAAGCTGTCACTTTTCTAGGGTTTGTTAATTATAGTTTTTGTCCGGGGAAAGAATGTCTTTGATCTGAAAACTATAATATAGGAAATTTCGACTAACCGATTCGTTATTTTACGACAAAAATTAAATACTCTTTGTTTCTTGTTTACTGCGCCTCAGCTGCAGTTTTGATTTTATAAGAAATTTATATTTTAATTGATTCTCTTAGAGGGTCATTTCAAATCAAATCAACCAGAGGTTTGGCAGACCATCTCCCCGATTTCGATAATTTGTGGTACATTTATTCTACCCATAAAGGGAATGAAAAACTACATTTGACCATTAGTTTTTTTTTTAATTAATTTTTGAAAGTCAAAAAAAACTACCATTTTGCTTGAACATGTACCTAAAGAAATTAATTAATTAAATATCTCGATAACTACTTAAACTAGGACAGTGGTTTATAGCTCTTACGGTTACCTTTACTTTCGTTTAAAAGGCATTTTAAATATCTTTCGAATGATGTATCACATGATGTACTTTTTGTTTTTAAAAAAAAATTGAAATTGAAAAAAACGTTTTGTTTTAATTTTTGACAAACAGCATTTTTTATTTTAAAAAAAATAATTTTATTTCTGGATATTTCGCCAAACTATTTACAAAATTTCAAAATGGAGACTTGATGGGTTCATCAAAAAAAAATTATTTAAAAAATTTTGAAAACAATTTTTCAAAAAAAATTAGGTTATGTGATACTTTATCAAAATGGGCTATACACCTATAAAGACCTATAAAACAAGGTATTAGTCGCTTTTGTACGGTGTACAGTTCTCAAGGTATTACTCTTTTTGTGTGCCGGCACATTTGGGTAAAATTGACTGTCTTTACAGGCATTTATCAAAATATGAATATCTTGAGAACTATACATACTACAAAAGCAAGTGATAGCTTGTTTTAAAGGCCATTTTAATGAAGTATCACATGACCCCTTTTTTTTTAAATAATATTTTTTGAGGGAACCCATCAAGTCTCCATCTTGAAATTTTGTTAATAGTTTGGAGAAATACCAAGAAACAAAATATATTTTTATAAAAAATAATAAAAAATGCCGTTTTTCAATAATTAAAGTTTTTTTTAAACAAAAAGTATATCATGTGATACATCATTCGAAAGGTATTTCAAATACCTTTAAAACAAGCTATAAACTACCGTCCAAGTTTAGGTAGTTATCGAGATATTTCAATTTCTTTAAGTACATGTTTGAGCAAAATTGGTAGTTTTTGTGAAGTTCAAGAATTAATTTAAAAAAAAATTAATGGTCAGAAAAATTTCAAATTTGGGATTTTTCATCCCCTTTATCATTAGAATAAATGTACCAAAAATTATCGAAATCGGGGAGATGAGATAGTGAGAGATTACCCCAAGGACGTGCATCGGAGTTATAAAACTCCATCAACATACCGAGCTTCACCGATGTTCTTGAAAACATACCTTAAAACTTGGAAAACCTTAAGACTAGCCACAGGCACGTGTTTCGAACTTATTTTGATCTCATCAGAGTGACACAAGTCAGGTTAGCTATATGGATCAAAATGCCTGGCCAGCTATTTGTAAAAACAAAAATTAACTAAGTTTTGTTAGCTCTATTGTTTTTACAATTTTACTGCATTTTAAATGTTCCCTTTCACATTTTTTGTGAAATATTTTTTAAAAATCGGATTGGTTAGATATTGGATTGGATATTTTACATGCCTGGAATGCTTGAAATATTTTTTGATATGTAAACGAGAAATTCTCCAAAAATTTTGATGTTTTTACCGTTTGAAATTAGGTTGTGTAATATTTTAAAACCAAAGCAAGACAAAAAAAATAACAAAATAAAAGAATTGAGGTGAAATATTTTTCCAGGTAATGTCACATAATGATTAGTTTTTCTAGGTTTTTTTTTACTTTTTTCGCAACTTTCCAGGTCTTTTTCAGATTTTTTTTTTACCTTTTTCTTTTTCCAAGTTTTTCAGTAGCATACGAACCCTGTAGGAGCAATTTGCAAAACGATCTCAAGCTATTTTTATTGAAAAAAAAATAAAACCTGTCAGAAATGTTCATCAAATATAAATTAAAATTTTAATTGTTTCAAAATTAAGTTTAGAACACATACTACGATTATACATACTTAAAACCGGTTTTATATAAAGACGGTTTTAAATAAAAACGCTTTCTCCAAGGGTTTATACGACATTCATTAAATGTCACTAAATATGTCAGTTTAAATAAAAAAACAACTAAACAACTAACAACTGATTTTTCTGTAGGTTGAAGGCAATGTGCTAAAGCATTTTAAAAGTATTAATACCGTCCCTAAAAGTGGTTTTAGAGTGATGAACCACTTTCTTAAATCGCTTTAAAATAAAATCGATTTAGTGCATTTTCAAACTGTCCTTACATAAAATAGCTTTAAAGAGGCCGTATAAAGTGAGTGACTCACGTTTTGTTAGTCATTACTTTATTTTTATATAAAAAGTTAGTATGTTTATTTTAAATCATACTCAATATGTAATGAAAATATTGTCCTTTTTCTTTCATAGGGCATGTTCTCTGTGGTTGATTTTTGATACTTGATTTTTGTGCAGTTGGCAACATTTTGATGTACTTTGTCAACCAGCGAACTTTTAACGTCAATTCAGGTAAAAATTTAGTTTATAGCCACTATTTTGATAACTTTGGGCCAATGCTTACAGTCGAGAATCACAAAATCTTTTAGAGGGCGACAGATATAAGTGACCATCAAGATCGATTAAATCTATAAAAATATGTTTATCCATGATTTACCTCGATAGCTTCCTGCTCCATATTTTCCAAATGGACTTCATCATCAAAATCGGGACTAGTAACGACCTTGTTAAAATCTAACTGAATCCTATCTTTAAGTATTTCATATTCCGGTTTGCTAATGGCCAGAGACTCCACCCGGTCCCACAGTTCGAGGCGTTGAGTTTGTCGTTCTCGTTCCCTAAAACGAGAAAAATATTAAATATTAGAGGGGGAATCAGCGAAGTCTTAATTGTTTGTCGAAAACACAGAAGTTTTGTAAAATGAATATCCTGATCTTCAATTTTTCATACAGAGAGTGGAACCTAGGACGACGCCGTTTCGTCCTTATTAGAGACTCATCAGCTAGGTGTACCACAACGACAGACAATTCGCTCTAGCTTATGTGCCAAAAAATTCGGCAAAGCGGAGAGAACTTCCATATAGTACCTACTGCATTTTGCATTCTAGGGCTACTACCGGATATAATTCCCGCAACAGTAAACAGCAAAAAGCTATACAACACTATTCTTTCAGATAGGGAGGACTGGTCGTCCAACAGAATACGTTTCTCAACTGAAGATAGCTGCTGGTACACTGACGGATCCAAAATGCCTTCAGGCGTTGGATCCGGAGCTTATTGTAGCCAGGTAAATGTCAGGCTTATACATAGTCTTGGACTGGCTACAATTTTCCAGGCGGAACGCTTCGTCATTGAAATGAGTGCACGTTGGATGATAGATCATAACTGGCGCAACAGATCAATAAAGATACTCTCAAGCGGCCCTTAACGCGCTTGAATCCTATAGGAGCTCATCGAGAACAGTAAGGAGCTGCCAGGACACACTGAATACCCTTGGACGAATAAACACTGTGTCGCTAGTATGAATTCCGGGACATTCTGGACATCGGGGAAATGAGACTGCCGACCAGCTGGCGCGCGAAGCGGCCTCCGCCGTCTTCGATGGACCCGAACCAGCCCTTGGAATAGCATACAACACAATCAACACTGCCTTCAAGCTGGATGGAGAATAAGTTCCACCAATACTGGAGAGAATTGCCGGGATTGGCACATTTCAAAGAGTTCATTACAGAACACTGCAGGAAGAGGGCCGGGAAACTCACTGAGCTCACCAGGCACTGCAGGCTGAAAGTACCATTGCGCAGAATGTGTCTAAGTGAGGACACCGAATGTAGGCTCTGTATGGAGGATGACGAGACAGATCGACGGTCTGGATCTGAAAGATGCTTCTCCAAAGCAAGTTGCGAACCTCTTTAAGGGGCTGAATATTCTGTAGCAACAAAAAATGCCAAAAGTCCGCCACAATAGGCCCAGTGATCGCAGTGGACAGTGCCAGACTGGCACACTCACAAATGAATCATCATCACCTACTGCATAAGCCATATAACTATGAGATACTATAATGGCCCAAGTGGCGCAAAATGTGTAAAAATAATAACTTTGACAAACAAAGAAAATAATGTATAAATCAGGGTTGACCCTGTGCAAGGCCAAAGGCGAAAAATATACTGCGCATGCACGCAGTGTGCTCGCGCCCAGAAGTTTTTGGCTCTGCATTTTGTCTAGGCTAACTTGATTATTGTTATTATTAACTAACTGGTATGGATTTTTTTCCGAAAATGCAAGGGCAGGGCCGTTTTAGTATCTCATAGTTAGGTGCATGGCGTAGAATCGATCCTGCTAGAGACATATTACAATGCCATCTGTATGCAAGTGTTGTCTACAAACAAAAGCAAAACAACCGAGGTACCGTACTGCACATTTAAAAAACGAAGTTTTTTGTACCAGTGCAAAATGAATTGCGTGTTGTTGTGGTAGAAACGGCGTCGTCCTAGGTTCCACGCTCTATATGAAAAGTCGAAGAACAGGATGTTCATTTTGCATTGGTACTTGTTTTTTCATTAGATTTAAAGTGCACACAACCACTACCCATTTATTTAATTGTTTGTCACCAGAAAGACAAAGACTTCAGCTCAAATAACACTCGACGCCAGATTGTAGAATCCAACCTCAGGGCTGATATCACTTTTTAGTTTGTAATTGTTGGTTCTTTTGTTATTGAAAGTTTAATCAGTCAGTTAGTAGTTGCCTGGCAAGTAGGCCTCCATGGGCCCTTTTTACCCTACCCCGTGCCTTCCCCTATTTTTCCACTCTTGCTACTTGCATTCTCTACAGTCCAGTATATCTCTCCATTTGAGAGGACATCGTTTTCCCATCACTCCGTGTCTTACCCTTGTGCAGACCGTAAACTCTCCCACTAGGTGGCAAGATATCTCTTTTGTCTGTCCGCAAGAGGGACATATTACAAGTCGCCCGCGACACTCATGTGGGAGAATTTCCGTAACTGGATGTGTCCGATAAGTATACTTGTGAGCGGTCCTATGTCTTTGCGGCTTCTTCTTACTAGTCATGTACTTCCAGCTGCCTCTGATCTGCCCACAAATTCCTTGGACTGTCTATACTCTTGTTCTTGGGTCCATGACCTTTCAAGTTTTTTTTATACTGGGACTTTCCATTCATTACAGGATCAATGCCCAGTGTTAGCGAAGTTTTTTGCAAAGTGAAAGACAAACATAAAATATCCATGCAGGCAGATATGCTGCCCACTGCGCTACGGCGGCCGGCCATGAACTTCCAAGTGCCTCATAGGCCCAGTCATTTGGTTAACTCTGCACTTGTCACAAACAGCTATTCATGTTGTACTACAGGTTTAGTTGATGGCTCAGCTGTAGGTGCAAGTGATATAGTGCATTTTAGTTTTTAATAAATTAAACCTTCGATAATTTGTAATTTGACAGAATCAGGTACTTACTTCTTTCTCTCCTGCCGATACTGCTTGGTACACTCGTCGAACAACTTCTGATTCATCTCCATAAACAACTTCAGAGCGTTGTAAATTAGACCGTGGATCGTTTTGTTCCAGTGGTTTTTGCAATTTTTATACAGGCTCGGAAACATAATCGGTAGAATTTCGGTAGCGTTCTCCGCCACCAAAGACATAACGTATTCATTGTTCCAGTAGTACAAAGCCCTCTCTGCCACTTGAAAGTGGGGAGAGCCCACGCATTTGGCTAGTTGACGGAATAGAGGTACCATAACCTTAAAAATGACGAGAACAATAAGCCTGCCTGTCTAAGAAAACATTCTAAATCAAAACTTAGGCTAAATAAAAAAAGATCCAGTCACAAAAAAGTTATGATTTTTATAGAGTTATCCTTCCTAAATAAGAAACGATTAGTGAGTTTTAAAAATAAGTAGGGAATTGTTCATCTACCCATCTCTTCCGCAACCACAATTAGAAAGAAATTTTAGCTTATTTGGAAAAGTCTTAGTTTTTACAAAATGTGTCTTCCATCCAAAAAGTATGGATATCACATGACCCATTTTGAACGTCACTTTGACATTTCCTGAGCTAAAATCACTGAGAGAAAAACAAGAATATCTTATCTTTAAAGGATACAAGAGAGATTGGAATTGGTTTCATTGCATCCCTATGTATTAGCTAATAAATAGTTACTGACTCAAAACCAACATCCTAGCTTTTAAGAATGGTTGAATACACCAAAATACAATATACAGCCAACTAAAAACCCTAAACCTTCTTTCACTGATAACCCGTTTACCTTCTGAAATTCCGCCGGTTCGATCACATCTAAAATCTCCTCCAACTCATTCAAAAACATCACCTCCTTGGGACTGTGCGTTTTCGGCCAATACTTTAACAGACTTCTGATAACGGGCTGCGTCAACGACGGATCTTTCTCTAAAAACTGCACTACGCAGTACGCCAACTGGGGGTGGTAAACTGACAGGGATTTGACTTTATGCAAGGGCATTAAGACTTTTAACAAAAAGACCTTGTGTTCTTCTTTAAGGGGCAATGCAAAGCCATTGATAATGGAGCCTAGGATTTCAAGCAGTTCGGCTATGCCGTTATGATGTTCCGTTTCGTAAATAAACCTAAAAAAATTTAAAACTATTTTCAAAACCAATCTTTTCACCGCATATTAGTTACCCGAATGACGAAAAGCAAAGTTGAGGTAAGTAGTGATTAATTAATATGGTGACCCGTTTATTTGCGAAAGGGTTTTGATTGACACTTACCTATAAAATACGTTATTAATCTGTTTTCTAATAAACGCTCTAAGGCCTAAAAATTTCCCATAAATTCTATGCAAAGTAGTCTTTAACATGTCTCTTTCTCTGGGGTCCTCAGAATCAAACAGGTCCAAAAGTTGAAGGACAAATTTTTGATCAATATACCTATAAATAGACATGATATTTACCAGTAATAGCTAATAATTTTGCAAATAATTTTTTGATGTAGTTGGCCATTATTAAAATTATATTTAAGCTAAATAAAGTCGCTTTTATGTTATTTTCTGTTTTATTTTTACACACCAAAAAAAACCTAAAATTCTGGTGAAAGTACCTTTCGGCAAAAAGGAGGACAGTTATGA
This sequence comes from Oxystoma pomonae, assembly GCA_963921995.1. Classification (NCBI taxonomy): domain Eukaryota; kingdom Metazoa; phylum Arthropoda; class Insecta; order Coleoptera; family Brentidae; genus Oxystoma; species Oxystoma pomonae. The sequence continues at coordinate 102,200,681 of OY998163.1, forward strand.
CCTCGGTTATGACAAAAATCAACTTTTATTGTAACATTTAAACATTTTATTAGTTTAACTTACTTTTTGGCGATGTTGGCTTGAAAATCAGGTGCTTCTAAAACTCGCAAAAATAACTCGTATACAAGTTGTAAATGCGGCCATGCAGCCTCTAAGGTAGGTTCGTCTTCTTCCGGATCGAACTCGGCCCCGTTGGGGTTTGATGAGGGCGGCAGCGTTCGGAACAGGTTGGCCGCAAACTAGAGAAAATTGAAGTAACTGAAAGGGACGTCATTTTCTTGGATCTATACATCTGTTACATTATTTTCGGGAACGATAAGAATTTAACAAAAAAATCTTGAAAAAAATTGATATCTTGATTTTAAAATCAAGCAAAAATAGGAATGAGCTTCAGTCCATTCATAAGCTTAGAAAAACTAAAAAAAATTCCGAGTTTTTCCCTGCAAAATAAAATTCCCTCTAGATTCTTCCGGAGAAGTAGACACCTTGAAGTTTTAATAAATATATCATAATAATAGTACTATTTACCATTTGGACGGCCTCAGGATACACATTCTCAGTGATGACCCCTTTGTTTTGAGTAACATACTCAACCATTTCGGTCAGGGCGGTTCTTTTTATTTCCTTCCATTTTAAGTCAGAGAGAGGATCAGAGGCAAAATCAAACAGTACACAACACTGTCTCAGTTTTTGAATGAAGAGTTCTTCTCTCTCATTAAGTGAAGCTTCTATAACAAAAAAAAAAAACAGAAAATATTAGGTGTCTGGGGGAAGGGATGAACCAATTTTAACATAAGAGCACTGAGGTCAATTATGCTGGCTCATTGTGCCAAGAATCTACTGAGAGAATATGTATGACACAATAAAATAAAACTCCTGCAATTACAAAACTTGATTCAGGCATAATGTGTTTATTCAGCTGCTCCCCATTTTTAACTTTAAAAAAATCAGGTAAGGTTATTGGTACAATTTTTTTTTGTAGTAGATAATTAGGCTGTAAATTTTGCACCAACAAATTTGCAATTTTCCGGATGCATTATGCAGCTGCCAGGGCGTCAATTGGGGGGGGGGCAATTGCCCCCCTGAGCATCCACACGCAAAAATGAATCAATTACCCACTAAACCATTAATTTAGTGATTAGGTCTAAGCTTTTTTGTTTTTTTTTTAAATGTATGTTTTACCAAAAAAATTGTTTTGTTTTTTATGTTTATTTGAGTTATTTTGACATCAATAAAGTGTCTTTTTTCCGCTCATATTTTTTTAAAAATTATGATAATGACGCTCCTGGCAGCTGCATTGTCTCCAAACGTTGGTTTTAAGCAAGGCAAGTTTGCAAAGACTGCTAGAAAATATGCGGAGGCAGGTCCTTATATGAAATGCACAGTTGCCAAACAAACATTTTAATCCATTAATTTCACTTAAAGTTGTGATCTTAAATATGAACAATAAACTTGACAATAGCATTAAAAGACAGAAATAAACAATGCCCTCGGGACGTCCACTGTTCCTCACTCGCTGTTTCAAAACAATAAAGAAAGAGATATATTACTTTATTTTCGGGGAAGTAAAGGTGTTAAGGAGATACCAAACACCCAGATGAGGACCAGCAGCTTATAAATTGCAAATTTCATAATATAATTGAATACTAGGTTAAAAATTTGTCTAAAGAAGAATAAAACCAAAAAGAAAAGTTTTGTGTGCTAGTGCTCGTGAAATTGTGGCGCATATAATTAATGTATGCAGTGAAGAGGCGGACAATGGATTCTAAAGTGTTGTTTCAGTCAAACTCCAAAAAGAATTAAATATTACACGGATCTTCCAGAAAGAACTCTAAGACGCATAAAGGAAAAAGATTCTGAGAGACAAAATAGTGATCCCAACGCTAGAGAAACCTGGCAAAAAGAGAAAACGACTGAGTACGTTCAAAGTTGAAGTTTTCCATCATAAGGGACGAAATAACAAAGTTTTATAAACAATATAAAATAGTTCCTACTTGTAAAGTTATTGGTTAAACTTAGAGAGGATTGATTTTTTCTTGGTCAAAAGAAATTTTGCGGCATCTCCTGAGAGAAAACGGTTTTTCTGAAAAAAAATGCATGTCGCGCTAGACATTTGAGAGAAAGCAGAAAATATCAGAACAAAGGTAGAACTTTCATTTATATTGACGAAACGTGGTTGGACAACGATTTGCACGTAAAAAAACGCTGGCAAAGTGACGACATATTGAGGGTAGTTAGCAGCGTTGGTGGATCAGGCCGCCTTATCCTGTTACATGCAGGATCGAAAGATGGATTCGTTAAAGATGGGATGTTAAAGCGGGATAAGCAACTGGCGATTGCCATGGCCAAATGAACGAGGTAAATTTTACAAAATGGTTAAGAGAGAAGCTTTTGCTAAATATTTCGCCAAATTCTGTAATTGTTTTGGACAATGCACCTTACCACTCTGTTTTACAAGAAAAAATCCAACACGATCCAGCAGACAGAAAAATAGAATTGTATGAATTGGTTGCTTTAAATAAGCCTCCAGGCAATGAAAAAAACTATAAAATTGACAATCTAATAAGAAGCAGCGGCCTATATGTGTGAGTTAAACCCAAATAGTGATGCTTTAAATAAGCCTCCAGGCAATGAAAAAAACTATAAAATTGACAATCTAATAAGAAGCAGCGGCCTATATGTGTGAGTTAAACCCAAATAGTGAGGAAAAATACAATTTTATTAAAAGTTGTAAAACTTCAAGAAATATAAAAAGTAAATGACAAACTTAGTTCAAAACAAATACAATATTTACAAACAAAATACAAATAATATAATTTTGCACAAAAAAATCCTTCCAGGGTATAAAAATATTTTTGTAAATACTTTTTTAGATCATATTTGAATTTATTTAAGGAGTTGGCGGTTTTCATTTTTTTGTGGTAGGTGATTGAATATTTTTAATCCAAATGAATCTGGAGATATTTTGCCTACAGCCAGTAAAAAGGTACTCGAAAATTATTATTTTGGAATCGAGTATTAAAGCCATGTGTGTTATTATTTAGAGTATTTGATGGTTTTTAATTGAAGATATAAACACAAAGTTCTAATAATAAGGTTGAAACCAGGGTTACGATGTTATATTTTTGAAAAAGATGTTTTTACCAGCTATACAGCGAACCACTCTCTTTTCATTTTTAAACACTGCACTAACACCACTGGAGGAACCCCAGAAGCAAATCCTATACCTTATATGAGAAGCAATAGTTGTTTTTCTGTTAAAATAATTTTTAAGTTTCTCGTCATGAAATAATATAAATTTAAATCGCTTGTAACCGATTCACAGTGATCAGGCGATGGGTTCTAGTAACTCCACAAGACTTCCTATGTTGACTTTTGATTTTTAGGATTTTGTTGTGATTATGTGACAAAATACTAGATTGGTCAGCTGCTGGCTCGAAGGTATCAGTAATATCATTAACATATAAGATGAACAGTATGGGGCCCAATATCGACCCTTGGGGTACACCCACATTATCTAGACGCTAGGTATAACACCTGACATGTCCACGTACTGCCCCCTATTTTTTATAAATTTGAACAACCATGAAAAAGTCGTACCTCTAATACCATAGGCTTCTAGCTTGGAGATCAGCACCTCAACACAGTCGAACGCCCTGCTGAGGTCACAGAAGACCCAAACACGAGGCTCGCCTGCTTCCTTCAGCGCAAGTATTTCTCTCACATACGAGACAGAAGTGTGAATGGGGATCTAATCATTACCAAACTCTTAGAACTTACCAAAGAGGCAATAAATTTTTGTCTGAGCCAATGATTTTCAACATTACATTACCCACGTGAAAAAGATTGAGGACGACTTTTGGGTAAACGACTAACACACGGAGGAAATACCTGAACCAATTATTATATCTGTTGGTGGGCCAGAAAGCCAAAGCGAAGATTCTGATGAAAGTATTGATAGAAGTGACGATTCGAGTTGATTTTAGTTTTTTGAATACGTTATAATTTTGATCGTTTATTGTACTTGTATATTATTTATTTTCATAATTTGACACATCATACTATTACTACTATTATACTATTATTTTTAGAATAATCCATATGTAATAACAAAAATACTTTTATTACCAATATTTCCCTTATTTATGCAAAAAGGAAATCTCAGGATAAAATCTAATTCTATCTTGTACGTTTATTGTACTTGTATATTATTTATTTTCATAATTTGACACATCATACTATTACTACTATTATACTATTATTTTTAGAATAATCCATATGTAATAAAAAAATACTTTTATTACCAATATTTCCCTTATTTATGCAAAAAGGAAATCTCAGGATAAAATCTAATTCTTAATTCTTTCCTATATATAGTGCACTACTGGCGCTTCTGCTCATAAAAGGCGTGTTTGTATCCCTCGTAGAACTTAAATGCTAATTAAAAGATCCATTCTCAACACTAATTCGATTTTTAAGTTTTTTTTTTATATGGTACATTAGAAAAACCACCGTTTGCACTGCTGACCCAGGGTTAAGATATAGTATGCATTTGGTTAAAACAACCAGACAAAAAGTATTAATAATTAGGTGCCAACAAACAATAACAAAGTTATGATTGTTTTCCACAAACCAAAACTACACTTTTTTGTACTCCTGATAATGTTAACGTTGTTAGCGAAACGTGCGTCGAGTACAAAAAAGTGTAGTTTTGGTTTGTGGAAAACAATCATAACTTTGTTTTTGTTAAGATTTAGCAAGTTATGAGTACCTTGCCATATTATATAAGCACATATTTTATAGGCATCCTCACTACTTAGAACCATATAGGACTTAAGAGGTTGCATATTTACATTTTCTTTATTTATGGCTCCACTCATCAGTGGGTCTATCAAACATCGTCTGAACTAAAAAACCAGTAAACTCTTTACCATTTTTGTATACTTTGGCCTACTATCGCAGCCATATTGACACCAAACTGACAGAAAATCCATGTTTTATCTGTCAATTTGGTTAATAAAATGGCGGCAACAGTAGGCTAAATGGCACCGAAGACTGGCTTCTTAGTTGAGAATGGTGTTGCTCTACAATGCTTATCTAATGGAATTATTTAATCTAGTATTTAAATACATGGTGGATAACATAAATCAAGGAGTCGTGAAATATAATGGCTATTTTTACAAAATCCTGTATTTTGTGGTATGCAGTCGAAAAAAAAATAAAAATGAAGATTTTTTTTAATTGGTAAAAATCTCGGTAAAAATACGTTGTAGTATAAGGCAATATTATTTTTTCTTTAATTATATTTTAGTTTCTATAATTTAAATCTATTAACAACACATGAGATCTCACGCTTCATTAATGTAACTTTATTAATGTAACCACCCTGAGTTCTGTTTTTTGTCACAATAACTTATTTTTTATAAATGTTTTATTGCTTTATCCATTTCCAAGTCTCACTTTCGTTAAAGGATCAAAATTTTAAAATATATTCCTAAAAAGGAAGTCGTCTTGACCAGTGCCTTTGGACTCTCAGAAAAAAGGCTTGTTTGATATTTTTTTTATAGAGAACTCAAGAGTTTCAAGCATATTGTTAATTTAATAATAATAATAATAATTTGAATTAACTCATATTACTTTTTTCTTAGAAGCAATGATTTTGTTAGACAAAAAATCGGGCGGGCGTTTTTTCTGCAGAGACTTTAGGCGGAAAATTTGATCAAAATTCTCACGTTTGTGAATCTCACTTATGTTAATAATGCTATTAATTATTATTTACCTCAATTATTATTAATTAATTCTTCCTTAGCCTTTCTTAAATAACAGGCATCAATATGTGTTCCCCAAATTTTATATATGTATACCAAGTGGAGAAAGGCCCTTGAGTTTTTTTTGTAAATTTTATCAAGCATTTAATATTTCTTAACAACCAGATAAATGTTTATATATGTAGCTAAAGTATTTAAGATAAGGCTAATAATTATGATACACATAAGGGCCTATGCTCATACAAATTTAGATTTCCCAAGTAACATTTTAGGGCATATTGGGAAGTTGGAAGGTTAAGATAAGCAATCATGTGTCAAAACATCCCCCGTTTTCCTTCAGAAAATTACTTTGTAGTTTGAGGTTTGAAAATAATTTTTAAATTGGAACAAATAACCTTAAGAAACGGTCATTAAATACACGACATTTTTTTTTGAATATAAAGTTAAAAGAGAAAGTAAATTGATGGTAAACTTGACTTGAGATTCTACTCTGAGGTCCTCGCCTTGTTTGTGCATTTCTTGATCAACATTACTTGTCAAAAGTTTTTAATAATGTCCTGAAGAAATCCCTCAATGTTAAGAACTTTTTTGTTTTAAAACTGAACTCAAAGTTACTTATTTTTAACCTACAGTTATTCCTCAAAGTTAGGGTTTTATTTTGGAATAAGTTTTAGGACAAAAATTTGGTTTTTTGACCAAATAAGTACAACCTAAAAATATGTTCGAACTTTATGGAAAATTATTCTATTTTATTGAAACATATGAAATATTAAGATTTGATTAGGTTAATACTTCTGCTTTTTTTTTCTTGATGGGAAGAAAATAGTTCTGGTAGAAAACAAGAAAACTCCTTTGCGTCATGTGTCCTCTAAAGAACTGTCATGATCAGCTGTTTAGATTAATCAATAATCATAACTTTCATGTTCTTTCTCAGTATTTCCAAATTATAAGATATTTCCTTAATTACTATTGTATCTTTAACCCATGTTTGGATTTTGGGCTATTAAATACCTACCCTCCTATCATATAAAGGGATAGGAAAAACCAGTAGGAAGCTCAAAATTCAAACAAAAAAAGTAGATGTTTAGGTAAAATTTGGGTTTAAGGAAGAGAGGGCATTCACGTTTTGATCGTCAAAAAGGATACTCTGTGTTAAAGTATCTACCTAGTAGTGGTGATCCTGACAGTTTTGTGTTTTAACATGCCAAAAGAAAAAAAGAAACAAACCTTTCACAGCCTCAAGCAGTTTTTACAGAAAAGTTAAAGAAATTAAAAGTGATAATGGGGACCCAACAAGTCCTAGTGGATCTCTACAAGTGCCGAACACACCCAATGGGAATACACACAATCGTTTACACTCGCAAATGTCATATGTCAACTTATGATATTTGCGAGCGTAAACGATTGTGTGTATTCCCATATGATGGAACTTTTTTTAAATTGCTTGCTTGCTTAATTGCTCACCAGCGTAAATCCGCCTTTATGTCAACAATCAACATGACAGCCGAACAATGGTCAGGGGGTGTGCGGGGAACAATTGGCAATGAATTCGAAAAATGGATAAACTGTCCTTGATGCAAAATTAATAAGAAATTTTGGCTTCAACATTGGAAATTTTGTCTTTGAGGAAAAAAAACATGGTTAACACGACTTTTAGGGCACGGTCGCCAAAAAAAGGTAAGGCGCCATGTTTTTTTCTCTTTTTTAACAATTTTTTATTTTTTTTATTGAAAAAAACTACAAAATCTTTATGGAAATGATTTGCTTACACTTGTTTCATACCCAAATAATAAATTGTGATTACAAATTGGAAATAATATTTGATTAGTATTTTCCCGAAGCATCATTTTGGTGATTTTTTTGTTAAAACTGCATGTAACGATGGGCGCGTGAATTTTATAGAAGTAAAAGTAAACAATTCAACAAAAAAATTTTCGGCGCATGTCGGTTTCCTCCCACTAATAGTAGTTTAACTGTGATTTTTTATCACCATTTTTTACTTCCAAAGTTGTTGTAGGCCACGGACATAATTATTATTTTTCTCTTTTTTTATTTTCATTTCAAAATGTTTTCATCTCCTTCTATTCTAAAAAGTAGAGGTCGCTTCAGTCACAGACAGACAAGAGGGCACTGAGAGGGCATTGTGTACAATAGGACACGAATTAGGTTGAGCATTTATGCAGATGTGTACATGTGTGCCAAAAGTTGGTAAAAAGTGTCCTCTGGGCAAATTCACCTTTGGGAAAAAAAATTTTAATTGCCCATTTTATTCCACCAAATTACCTTGGTTTTTGTCCCCACTTTGGTAAAAAGGCGGGAAATTTCCCTCTTTTTTGACCTCCCAGTTTTTCATAAGAAAAAATTACTAGCTTAACTCAGGAATATTTTACCAAATTTTAACCAAAAATGTTACTTGGGTTAGTGTGCAAAAAAATAGTAATAATATGACATCTCCATTAAAAGAAGCATGTCATTGCCAGCCTTCCTCTTTCTAATATGTTTTTATCAAGAAACAGAAAAAAATGTGTTTATGAAAAAGTACCTAATTTCAGTATATGAAGTTACTTAAAACTTAAGTTTCCTAAAGGGGTGTTGTTTCAAAGAGATCTGTCAGGATCTGCTGTTAAGAAAACTCCTTTTAGTTTATTATTACCCCCATAAGAAACATTTGTTATGTTAGTTTTAAGGATATTTTTTCATTAATCTATAAATTGTTTAACTTAAATTTTAGAACCCTATGTATCTAAGGATTTTTTATTATTTTCAAATTCAAAGGGTGTCACATGGAATATTAAGTAATAATAATAGTAAATAGGTTAAGCTTCTCAGTTGTCTTAAAAGGAAATATAAATTGATAGTTACACAATTATACCCACACAAAATATTATACTTTTTTGTGTTAAAGTTAAAGTTCTATAAATACAAAAACAAAATTCACAGGGAATAGCTCCACAGAATCGGCAACTGTGTAGAAAATTAATTAGAGCACCGTACCATAAATCATAATAGTCCCAATGGCAAGGCTATTTTGATGTGCGCAGTTATTTATATTATTTTACACAAAAAAATACTACCATAATAACAAATAGTACAAAATCCTTAATTTAATCTTCATCTTTTAATGTATTAAAGTTTTATGCTGAGACTTTTCATCCAACAAGGATCAACGCCATCGATGTAGTAATACGTCGATGATCAACGCCCAGTGTAATCATAAGCTATAGTGATGTTATTTAAAAATCAAACATTTACAAATATCCAATCACCACCAAAGTGCTTTGACTGGAAATCAAACCTGTCGAAGGCTGGTAACATTACCTTTTAAAGAAGGCAAAATCTCTAGCTCTCTATTCTTGGTAAGGTTAAATCTTGAACTTGAATGTCTCTTGTCTTTCTTTAAAATGGGACCTTGTACTGCACCAGTCCCTAATTTGTTTTTAGGTACCAAAATTGTTGGTGGAGGGGGACCCTGAGCCAAGTGATTTTTAGACTGGAAATAAAAAATAAAATCTATTATATTTTAAACTTTTTTTCATAAAAAAACCTCAAGAACAATCTGAGCGTCCACATAATTTGTAAGCAAAGATTTTCTTAACTTTTGCCAATATATAAAAATTTAAAAAAATAACAAAAATAATTAAAAACTAGGGTCAGTCAAGGTAATAACGAGACATTTTTTAGAACTTCTGAGTCTACAGCCCAAACTAAGAGGTAAAAATTTAGAATTTAGAAATTTTACTTTAATAGGTGCCCATGCGACTGCCCATGTTTTTAATACTAGTATAAAAAATTATTACTTTTGATGATTTCAATTTTTTTTTAAAGAAAAAACATGTTTCATTTTTGCCTACATAAAAAGGCAAAAATGAGACAGCATGAAGGATAAAACGGGCTGATATTAATTTAAGTTATTAAATAGTTTAGGAATTTGGAAAGGTAATAGTAAGACATAGCTTTTCAAAATGAAGACATTTTATCAACACTTTTTTAAACTCAGAACAGTACAAAAAATAAATAAAATAAGTAATGACAATATTGTCTCAAATTTGGATAATACTGTATGTAAACTGAAAAACTTGAAACTTTAAAATAAATTTTTAGCAAAAATGGCATTTTTTGGTAACAAAAGGAAATTAAATTTACATACCTAGGTATCTATTAATATTGACCCTTTCTCCTGATATACCGGGTGGGCCATAAAAACCGGACAAAATGGTTTCCATTATAACTTTTAAACCATACCACCAATTTTAATGCAACAAACTGTTCTTTGCAGGGAATTGAACAAGACTTTGATTAGAAATATTTTTTTTTCCGCACAAACTTTACCCTTCGAAGAGCCTTGTTTATTCATACATTACAGAAATTTTTTTGGTTTTTTTATGAAGTCGTAAAAAAGCTTTGTGTGTGTGTGTTCCCAAAAAAATAAAAAATTTTTAATCAGTGCTTTACGGATTATGCGATTGCCGTCTCAACTCTGTCTGCATACATTTTTTGATAAATTCATTATTACTAAACCGATTTTGATGAAATAAAAAACCTCATGGCGAAAATCGATTGTTCTTTAACTACTGCTATTAAAATTTGTCGCCATCTTAAAATCCAAGATGACGGACAAAATCAAACTTTTAAATATTTTTTCTAATTTGTAAAAAAGTTCTGCTTTCGCCACGCACAACGAGGTATAAATCATAAAATCGATTTGGAATTTTTGTTTCCATCACTATTTTCCAGAATATTCGATTGCCTCAACCGATTTCAATAAAATAAAAAGCATTATGGCAAAGATCAAAAACTCTTAAAAGATCACTATCGAAATTTGCGCCATTTTGAAACCCAAGATGGCGGACACAATTAAATTTATCTCTTCAAAGAAGCTCGTTTATTCTTAGGTTTCAAGAACCTAAAAATACCCTTTCTCCAACGCGCATAGCTAGCTACGAATCATTAAAATCGGTTTAGTGGTTCTCAAAAAAATTAATTTTTGTTTTAACCATTGTTTCCTCATAAACTCATTATTACTAAACTGATTTTGATAAAATAAAAAACATCATGGTAAGAATCGATTTAAATCTTCTTTAATCTTTAAATATCGCCATTGAACTTTGCCATGATTTGAAAAATCCACTCTTTTTTTTGTTGCAAGTAATTTTTTTACCGTTTTTTGAATTTATATTAATTTTTTAAGTTTGCCACGCCTTAGTTTTTAAGATTTTAGACTCTTGCATCTCTGCATTGATTTCTTTATAAAATCATTAATACTAAACCGATTTTAATGAAATACAAAGCATCATGGTAACAACCGATCGCTCACATGAAAAATGATAGTTATACGCGACGGAGACAGAGGTTTTTTACGAATTTAAAAATAGTCGAAAAGGTTCTCGAAACATAAGAATAATCGAGCGTTTTTGAAGTGTCAAATTTGATTTTGTCTGCAATCTTGGGTTTACAAATTACGACAAATTTCAATAGTGGTCTTTAAAGTCATAATGCTCTTTATTAAATTAAAATCGGTTCAGTAATTATGAATTTATGATGAAATTAATGCAGACGGAATTGAGAAGGCAATCATATATTCTGGAAAACAATGATGGAAACAAAAATAATTTTTTAAGAACCACTAAACCAGTTTTAATGATTTATACCTCATTCGGCATGGTAGAAACAGAGCTTTTTTACAAATTCATAAAAAATCCATAAATCTCCGTAACATAAGAATAAATGTGACTCTTTGAAGGGTAAAGTTTGTTTCTTTCCGCCAAAATATGTTTACTCAAAGTCTTGCTCAATTCCCTGCAAGGAGCAGTTTGTTGCATTAAAATCGGTGGTATGTTTCGAAAGTTATAACGGAGAACATTTTGTCCGGTTTTTTATGGCCCACCCGGTATACATGGAGTAGGCAATCTTGCTTATTCAGAAAAAAAAATAAAAAAAGTTCTCCGAGTTAAGCCAATTTTGCTGTTTATTTGACTCCAAAAAGAATGGATGAATCGATATTACATGACCTGTTTTGAAATTCACTTAGACATTTCCTGAGCTAGGGTCACTGACAGAAAAAAAGAATATCTACTCTTAACTCTAAAATGCCATGAAACAAACAAGTTCTCATGCATTTTTTTATAGGTGTCTCATTTTTGCTTTGGTATGTCTCACTTTTGCCTTTTGTTGTCTCATTTTTGCCTTGAAATTTTACAGCTTCTGCCAAAAGGCTATAAAGTAGTTCTTCTGTGAGTCACTAGGGGGCACCATTGGTAATGAAATCCAATACTTAATAAACCTATTACGGAGAGATGGACTCACAAGTGTAAGTAAAAGAAAAGTTTTTTACCATTTTTATACAGTGTGTTAAATAATTATTTACTTATTACAAAATTAAATAAAGGCACAAGTAGCTAAAAATTGTAAAGCAGAGTAAGATATTGTTAAAAAATAGATGTTTTATTTTTTCCTCACCTTTTTGGGTCTCACAATTACCTCGACAGGGTGTCCATAGATTTTTGAAGAAAAAATTCCCTCACTTTTCCCTGACCAGATAACAAAATTCCCTGACTGATGTTTATAGCAGTCTCAAATAAGGAAACAATTTTGTTAGAATGTTGATTTTGCCCAGAAATTCAAGTGATTTTACTCAAACTTTCACTTAACTCATATTAGGTGTGTATTGATTATTAAAAAAGAGGAAAGAAAATCAGCCTCCACCACCCCTTTAGTTGACCATTTCTCTCTCTTTTTTCAATTTATTTATTTGTACCAACTTTTAAAAAGCGACATGCAAGAAGAAACAAAAAATTAAACGAATTACACAAACCTAGTATCTCTAAAGAAAAAAGTAGAAGTAGTTGAAAAAGCTTGTTAAGTTTTCGATAAAATAGTAAACTAAAAATTACAAATATTTGCGAGACAAATGATCAAGCTTTTTGAACACTTTGCTTCTGAATAAGTAGGAAGAAGCAAACATAAAAACAAGATATATTTTCATGTTTGCTCTTTTCCTGAAATAAATAAATCGAGTAAAGGTTTACTCTAAAACTTCCCTCGCTCAGAAGAACATATATAAAAATCCACTACTCATATACACATGGGTTAGATTGGATCATTCAGACTTTTCCAGGGTATATCCAGACTTTTCTTGGGTGTATCCACACTGTTCAGGGGTGTATTCAGACTTTTCCATGATGTACTCGGCCATTTTCACAGACGTTTCCAGAGTGTATCCAGACTTTTCCAGGATCTTCCCAGACTTTTCCAGAGTGTAGTCAGACTTTTCCAGGGTCTGTCCAGAGTGTATCCAAACTTTTCCCGGGTCTTTCCAGAGTGTATCCAGACTTTTCCAGGGGCTTTCCAGACTTTTCCAGAGTGTATCCACACTTTTCCAGGGTCTTTCCAGACTTTTTCAGAGTGTATGCAGTCTTTTCCAGGGTCTTTTCCAGAGTGTGTCCAGACTTTTACAGGGTCTACAGACTTTTACAGGGTCTACAGACTTTTCCAGGGTCTTTCCAGTCTTTTCCAGAGTCTGTCCAGACTTTTACAGGGTCTACAGACTTTTCCAGAGTGTATCCAGACTTTTCCAGACTTTTCCAGGATGTATCCCGACTTTTCCAGGGTCTTTCCAGACTTTTCCATAGTGTATCCAGGCTTTTCCAGGGTCCTTCTAGACTTTTCCAGAGTGTATCCAGACTTTTCAAGGGTCTTTCCAGACTTTTTATGGTGTATCCAGATTTTTCTAGGATATATCCAGACCTTTCCTGGATGTATCCAGACTTTCCAGGGTGTATCCAGACTTTTCCAGGGTTTTTCCAGACTTTTTCAGGGTCTATCCTGTCTTTTCCTGTGTGTTTCCAGACTTTTCCAGCGCATATCCGGACTTTTCCTGGGTGTATCCAGAATTTCTTTCGAGTAGAGGTATATATATAGACCCAGACTTTATTGTTTCTAAAAGCATTTCATTTTACATGTGCTATATGTATATATATACTAGTATATTTAAGATTAATCACACAAAAACGGCTGAACCGATTCATATGAAATTTGATAAGACAATAGGGTGTGACTCATATACACATGGGTTAGATTGGGTCAGTCAGACTTTTCCAGGGTATATCCAGACTTTTTTTTGGGTGTATCCACACTGTTCAGGGGTGTATTCAGACTTTTCCATGATGTACTCGGCCATTTTCACAAACGTTTCCAGAGTGTATCCAGACTTTTCCAGTGTCTATCCTGTCTTTTCCTGTGTTTCCAGACTTTTCCAGGGCGTATCCGGACTTTTTCTGGGTGTATCCAGAATTTCTTTCGAGTAGACGGACTTTTCCAATACATTTTATATGTGCTAGGTATATATATATATAGACTCAGACTTTATTGTTTCTAAAACCATTTCGTTTTACATGTGCTATATGTATATATATACTAGTATATTTTAAGATTTTTTGTCCATTAATCACGCAAAAAATATGAAATTTGATAAGACAATAGGGTGTGACCTGGATCTTAACTTAAGCTACTTTTTATTTAACATTTCGTTATGGCAGAGTTTTTTGCATTTTTTGTGTGATATATATATGTAGTCAAAAATTTTGGTGCCATTCAACTACATTTTTATAAGCTTTCCAAAGAGGTGTCACACGGTAAGAAAAAAATACTTTCTTTTAGGGATGAAGTAGGTAGCTCTGAAGGGTCTAATAGGAGAATTCTCAAAAACTATAGGGATCGTCGCGTCAACACAAGTAATCAGTATTTAAAATTTTGTTATGATTAGTCAAGGGGTTTTTGAGTTAAAGTGGCTACAGAGTAGGCGACAGACAGACCAACCAACAGACAGAGCGCTGGTGTCTGGATTCGTGCTTATCACTATTCGGAACCTCAAAATTCGTAGAGGATCATGAACATCTCGAAGTGCGATTTTTAGAAGATTACATTACTTCCCTTAACGAGGGAAGTAAAAAGACAGTGCTACATGCAATAGTTTATTCACTAGAGCACTGTGAAAAATCCTCTCAAATTACTCTCATTGGCGAAAATTCCCCGACTTCCCTGACCCATCAAACTTTCCCTGACTTTTCCTGACCATTTTCAAATTCCCTGACTTTCCATGTTTTTCCAGATTGTGGACACCCTGCCTCGACTGATCCTAAATAGAACAAAACTTTTGCAATATAAAGAGAGAAAAATAAGTGCTGTAGGAAATTTTACGATATCATTATTAATATTATAAAAAAGATCTCTATCAGATCAAATAAAAATATGAGCCAATTTCAGTAATTAAAAATTTAAAGATTTAATAGGTAAATTTTTTATTTTTACCAAAAATCCTTTAAACACCTAGCATCATTAAGGAATTGCCGGACCAAATAGAATTTCCTGGAATGTTCTATGAGCACTGTCAATTTCCCTCACTGCAGGTTTTTCCAGAATATGGATAGGTACTCTGATAATATAATTTATAAAACCTATTTAACACAAATTAGAATAGTTTTTTTTCAATTCTGGATTATGCAGGACCAAAATATGTCATTTTACTTTTTTTCAAAATTGAATTTAAGCTCAAGCCAAGAGGTCTGAAAACCTGAGTTAAATATTTTCTTAAGTTAATTATTGTCAGGTATTATAGAACAATTTCAATATGGCAGCTCACATTCAAACATAGAAACTACAGTATCATTCATACTCATCCCAGTATTAGTCCCTTTATTAGTCTTTGTTTTTCTATTAGTATTAGTTTTAGTAATACCTACTCCTAAGAAAAATTTACTGTTAATACAGGGTGTCTTGCAAAAATTGAAAACCAAATTCCTGTCCAATTCCCAGTCCATTTTTACATTTTCCCGGATGAGTTGTGGTAAACAAAGATTAACTATGTGTAGGGTGACCATTTGTCCCCCATTAAGGGGGACAGTCCGCCATCTTGTTGTCCCCCTAAATGTCCGCCATTGCTAAGAAAGGTCCCACACACATGCATCCCGAAATAAAAGAAATAACTGAAATAATTTTTAGAAATATTCCACATAATTATTATGATGGGACTTTCGACGAGTATACATTCCTCAAGAAAAACTTGATAATTGGAATAACAATAAAATTATCCCAGACCAAAGATGGATGGAAATTTTGTAGCATTTTAGAAACGAGCAAATTGTTTGCAGCAATTTTGTTAAAAAGCAATATGAATAATATGTGGACCACTGAAAAAAGTAGATTAAATGTAGAAACTTTAAAGGCTATGTTAATAGTTAAATATAATTTTCTGATACTTGTGAAAACTTTTATAAAAAAAATTTTAAATAATGGAAAAAAAAAATTCATTCTTCATAATTAGATTGGTTTGTTAATTTTTTTTAAATGTTTTTGGATTTATACATATGCATAATATGATATTTTTGTCTTCATGTAGCTATATATATGTAATATAAAGTTCCCAATACTTACAAACATATTTAACATTTATTAACAAAAATCCCTAAATGTCCCTCATTGCCCTGCAAAAAATCTGGTCACCCTACTATGTGACACTTGCAAGTTGCAACTCTTTTGTAAGGTACCACAAGAAAAAAATTGGTAACAACCTAAAAAAGTAAATGTAGGAGATTTCCAAAATAAAATATATATATAAAAAAAAGAAACATGATTTGAAAAGCAAAATGTGTGTCCTATAGCCACCAACCTTTTTTTTTATTTAAAATAAATTATAGTTGATAAGCAACCAGAAATACCAAGGAGGGGGAGACAATGTGACACTCAGGTTACAAGGGATGCTAAAAATGTTGTTTCAATTGTGTGATATGGGTGGTGCAGTAAAAAGTTTTAGCTATACATTATTTGCTAAGTAATTCCTGCCCAATTCCTGGTTTTTCAAGGCTCTGCAAAATTTCCATCCATTTCACAGTTTTCAAGGCTCCTAGACACTCTATAATACTTGCCTTAGTATTTGCCTTAAATCCCTGAAAAAATTTTGATTTTAATTACCTTAATCTTGCCCTTATATCTTGGACCTTAAAGATCCCACAAACATGTAAATTTCAGCACATTTCTTCAATAAAAACGGGAAGATTTAAAGTATTTTTTCAATTTCTGATGCATCCTGTCAAAGTTGCTAACTTTTTTTAGAACAAGGACTAGTACTAATACAAAAACAATGTATGAACACTTCCAAAAGGAACAATGGTTTCTTAGTACCAGGACTAATACTAGAATTAAAACAAAAATAGAAACTAGGACAAGTATAAATAGGACAAGTATACACAATACTTAAATGGTCTTGCCAATGTCCAAAAATTGGTCCATTTGACTTCGGAACTGTAATTGTCAGTGTCAAAAAAATGGCACGAATGACTTTATAAAGTGTACAAACATAACAATTTGTGTTCCTGCAACACCTTTCTCAACTAAAAAGCCAGGTAACTCCTACCGCCTCAGTGCCCTTTAGCCTACTGTGCCTGCCATTTTTATAACCAAATTGACAAGTAAAACATGGATTTTCTGTCAGTTTGGTGTCAATATGGCACCGATCATAGGCCAAAAGACACTAAAATGAAAATGAGTTAACTGGCTTTTTAGTTGAGAACGGTGTTGGTTCAAGTAGCCCCAAGTACAGGGCTACTTGAACACCCTGGAAATATTTTTAGAATTATACTTTAAGTTAGGTTGGTACAATTCATATTTTTTTGAAGCTCATATCTCAAAAACTATATAAATAGTAAACAGTGCAAAATGTGATTTCTGTTAAAGTTTTGAAAATAATAAAGGTGATATTGTATATGCACTATTCTTAGGACTATCAATTCATACCTATAAATAGAACATTATTTTATATCTACTAATTTTATAAGCAAAATTAGCAAATTCCTATGTTGTTGTCAGTTCATTTTTGAACTAGTACGATGCATATGCCAGATCAAGACAGCTGAAGTGGGGGTTTCCCATGATAGAGGAAGAAGAGCTGCACTCACTCAAATGGGCCAACATACTGAACTTCGTAAAGAAGACAGGGAGGCCCAAAGAAAGAGTTGCAGAGGAAGTAGGGACAAAGGGGTAAGAAGCGGGGTATGGCAGAAAGGGCCTTGGAAAGTGCCCATGAAGAGGCCTAATTGCCAGGCCCACGGGCCGCCCCTTTACTACCACTACTACTATTTTTTAACTTCTTACCTCAGAATCTCCCTCTCCATTACGAGCCTTATCTGCTTTGTTCTTGGCATCCTACAAAAAAACATAACCACATTAATGACTGTTTTATAGTCGTTCAAAAAGTACTTACCATTTCGGGAGTAAAAACTATTGGTCAAGTAAGCAGCTACTTCCACACCTTATTATTCCCAATGCGATTTTCAATGTCTTGAAAACAAAAAATTGCACATAGGAAAAATTCGTATTTGCCAACGAAACTCTTCACGCAATTTTGGCTTAAAGGTAACTTCGAACAAGTCCAAGACTTGAACTGTATTAAAACGATGCTTTAGGGTAGTTTTCCGAGACAGAAAAAACATAAAAACTTCAGCACTGTGGTCTGAAAATTTACCGGACAACATCGACCATCTTGAAAAATTGCTACGACCGCAGAATAACCGGTTTGGGTTGGGACACGTGTCACCTGTCAAACAAAGAATGAGCGTTGGTTGGTTGGAACTAGAGCTGGGCAAACGGCGGAATACGACTAGACAACTTTTTGCGCTTCTACTATACCTTACCGGTATGCTACCAAGTGTAGGTACAAGCATATTTTAAATTTTTCACTTAACCGTATACGTATAGAACTGCACATGTGTAGACTACGGGCCAGTCCTTGCGTAAGTTACGTTGAACGTATCTTTACGACCACTCTGTCGATACGTTTTGTCCCAAAGAGCTAAAAGGTACTTTTTTACATCAACGGATAGTGAAGAAATTTAAAGGCCATTTTCTCAATATCAAGTTGGCGTTAACTCGAGCAACATAACCTTTTAAAAATCTTTAAAATGGGGGTTAAAGTTAACTCTAGGGTCATATATCCTGACTTCAAGGCGAGGGTTAGTTATCTTACCACATAGTTAACCTAAAAAAAGATTAGCTTAAAGCAGCAGAAAACTGAGATTTATAACTCGAGTTAATTTAACTCGCTGGTAACCCGCAGTTGATAAAACGAACCTTAAAAGAAGCTAAAAGTTAACTGTTACTTAAAAGTTGATCAGGGACTTATTGGGCGTTACTCTATAAGGTTTTACCATATAATAAGGTGAAACCGTATTTTATTTGGGCTGAACCTCAACCATTAAAAAAAAGTGTGTGTCGCATTACTTTTCCTTATTCCTAACCTAAAATTTCTAACCTTGTAGAGATTTTCCTGCTAAATTCTCGCAAAAGAATTATCGTCAGTGTAGTTGAACCTCAACCTTGTAGGTTTCTCCAATTTATTCATTTTTTCACATAAATTTTAAAAATCCACAAGACTGTTTTTGTTTATATAAACAAAACACTAAAAATGCAAAGAATATTAAAAAGTCGTGTCGAAAATCAAACCAACCATCACTATTATCCGTGCTAATTGAGGTTATGTTTAAAGATAGGGGACGTAAGGTACCTGGGGTCTGATTTTCGAATCCATACGAAAATATCCGCATACGTATACTGAATAATCAACAATTTTTATGTCAGTCTCTTTCTATACCGTGTGAAATGAGAGGCGAAAGATAAGCCGGTATGTGTGGACCGCGTTCGAATTCGACTGGTTTAACGCAATATTGCACGAGTGGGTGGAGGCATTCGTGTTGTTTCGCATGAAAAACCGGTTATTCTTGCACGTACTACCCATGAATCAGCATATCGGCATATCTTTTGCCTCCTTTTCTATACGGTATAGGAAGAGACGGAAGTAGTCGCATGAGAATAATTTCGTATGGTTTCGAAAATACGACCCCTGTACCGAATTAATAAGGGAACACCGCGCGTATTTTATTACGGTTCCCTTAATAAAAAAGCAGGTCACGGGCATGCTCAGATGTCAAATGTCAATTTTCCTTAAAAAGGGAACGCGCAAATGCACGCCCAATAAGTCCCTATTATTCCATTATTTTCAATGTTACGTCGCTGTTAGGCTGGACTTTCATAAGCTTTTTTCCCCAACGCGGCCCAGTTTTATGGTGGAGGCGAAGGCCAACAGTTGACAGCAATTGAATCGTGCGTTGCTGTGATCGCAAAACGTACAATTTGACGTAAGCAACGATCCGAATGCAGTTAGCTGTATCGCATCCACCATAAAATCGGGCCACGTTCAAAACATGGCATAAACAAGTAAAAAAGGTAATGAACGTATCGTTATGACCATCTGTCCCGTATACATATACCTAACGTATCCCGACAAAAATCAAAATTCAATAATTATAACCGCAATTGTTTTTGTTTATTTTTTATCTTTTAAAAAAATGAGCATCGCGATCGCATAAAAAAACAACAAAAGCGCCTAGTAAACAACCCACTTAGAACATTTGCAAAATAATGTGATTTACACATAGGTAGAAAATCACGTTTAATAGGTAGGGTTTCTAACGTGTTTTCACAAAATCACATGTTTTCACGTGAAAAACACGTATTCTTACTTTCACCCAAATTTCGGGGAGTGCTGATGCGCTCCCTGGTAAAATTTTCGCCTCGAATCTCATCCAGACCGGAGAAGTTTTTATCATGTTTTTATAAGTCCTATAAGATCCAATATTTTTTTCGATAATATTTTATAATCTTTTAGAAGCAGAGCAGATATAGATATGATGTTTTAACAGCTTTTAGTTTTAGAATAATTTATAAGATTGGATAAGACTAGTTATTTTTATGAGAATCAAGGATGTTTTATAAGACAGAAGTCCAGGATATTTTATCAGTTTGTATAAGGTTGCGGGTTTGGAGAATATTTTATCAATGAACAAATACACAGTTTTAAAGGAGATTTGATGAGAATGAGGTATTGAGGATGTTTGAGGAGATTCTATCAGTATCGTGATTATAGAAGATCCTATGAGCAATGATTTTGGAGAAGTTTCTATGGGTTCTTGTGGGATCGGTTTCTAGAATATTTGAGGCGATTCTGTCAGTATAGTGATTATAGAAGATCCTATATATATGAGCAATGATTTTGAAGAACTTTCTATGGGTTCTTGTGGGATCGGTTTCCAGGATATTTGATGAAATTCTATCCAGTATCGCGATTCCTATCAGCAATGATTTTGGAGAGGTTTCTATGAGTTCTTGTGGGATCGGTTTCTAGAATATTTGATGAGATTCTATCGGTATCGTAATTCCAGAAGATCATATACATATAAGCGCAATGATTTTGGAGAAGTTTTTATGGGTTCTTGTTGAATCGGTTTTTAGAATATTTAATGAGATTCTATCAGTATCATGATTATAGAAGATCCTATGAGCAATGATTTTGGAGAAGTTTCTATGATCGGTTTATAGAATATTTGATGAGATTCTATCCATCATCGCGATTCTAGGGGTTGCTATCAGCAATGATTTTGGAGAAGTTTCTACGAGTTCTTGTAAGATCGGTTTATAGAATATTATTAAATGAGATTCTATCCAGCATCGCGATTCTAGGGGTTCCTATCAGCAATGATTTTGGAGAGGTTTCTATGAGTTCTTGCGGGATCGGTTTCTAAAATATTTGAGGAGATTCAGGTATATTCCCCACAAACAATGAAAGGTGGTAAGGTGTATTTCCTTTATTGGCAATATTGGCAAGTGAATGCCATTGGTTATTTACTACAGTAGTATTATTGGCAAAATTGCGCTATTTTGCCAATGATTATTTACTAGTGCTGATGTATTGGCAAATTTATGTTATTTTACCAATAACTGAAAAACGTGTTTTACATACCAAGTGAAACGCAATCGTTCCTTTAAAAATTGCATGCATTTCTAAACCACCTTTCCGGTCCGATCAAACGCATTGCCGGATATCGTGCCTTTTGAACGCCGCATTTTTTAAATTTCCCGCGCGATTGACATCTGTCGTGCGGTTGACAACTTGACGTACTCGCCCAAAGATTAAATACTATTAATATAAAAAATTTTGTACTTCCCGACGCAATTTTAATAATATTCTGCGGATTCTTCCTATGTGGGTTCCTTTTTGTGGGTTGTATTTTGTGCTTTGCAAGTTTTCTTTTAAAATTGGCTTAAATTTAGTTTGAGTTTCAAGTAACCATGGATGTGGAAGCCGATACTGCGTAAGTACTCATATTCTTTTGTTCTTAAATAAGTGCTACGTTTTCATGGGAATTGAGTTCGTTCTGAAAACGATTTCAATCCGATACCGCCCATGAAAACGCCTGTTTTTCCAGTATTCAAATCGATTTCAATCTAGATCCGACCCTGAAAATGTTTAGGGTTGGATCAAGATCGTATTGAGATCGAAAAACCGATTTTCCATGAAAACGGGGATTGAGTTTACACATGCATATTGCGTCGGATTACCAGACAGCCGCCAAATTATATTTTATTGCTCTCACTCTTTTTAAAAGAGAGAGAGAGAAATAGAAGTGAAACTGTGGAACCAGCATTCTAAAATTTGGTGGAGTGTATAGAAAAAAGAAGATTAATAACATAACATTGCTTAAATAACTAAAGATTTGTTTTGGTAATTATGCAGTATACGGTTTTCTGCCATTTTTGATTTTTTTTGAAAAATTCTTTATGGGGGCACCTTCTAGGGTCCCTAGGACCCCAAATCCGTCTGCGCCGTTTGGTTTTTTTTTTTATTTTTTTTGTTTTTTTTTTATTTTTTTTCACTAAAACAAACCAAACCAACACAGTCCAACCCAACCTAACCCAAAACAATTAAAAAAACACTTTACAACCCCCCCTGGGCACCCTTTTTTCTCGTTAAAAAAAAAAAAAAATCGGGCGCAGGCGGATTTGGGGTCCTAGGGACCCTAGAAGGTGCCCCCATAAAGAATTTTTCAAAAAAAATCAAAAATGGCAGAAAACTGTATACTGCATAATTACCTAAATTACAAAAACAAATGAAAATGAGGTTATGTGCGTCAAAGGGGCATGCTCAAATCCGTTTTAAGATAAAAATAAATGTTAAGTTACTCATCTTTTTATTTATGCTGTATAAATAAATAAATGTTAAGTTACTCATTTTTTTATTTATGCTGTATAAATGCCTACACTGTTCCCCATAAGCTCATTCAACTTTTATTTTAATTTTAATTATTTTTTTTTTTTAATTTTTATTTTGATTTACCTGTATGAACCCATCATTAAATCGTGATCTAGACGCCACTTTACAAGAAAATCAAAGGTCACATCATGATCTACAATGCTTAAGTGATACTGATACTAATAATTTACAAATTTCTTTTGTAATTGAGCAAAACCGTTCTCAACTAAAAAGCCAGTTAACTCCTACCTGTGTTCAGCCTTCAGTGCCATTTAACCTACTGTTGCCGCCATTTTTATAACCAAATTGACAGGTAAAACATGAATTTTCTCTCAGTTTGGTGTCACTATGGCCTCTATAGTAGGCTAAAGGATACTATATCAAAAAAGAGTTAACTGGCTTTTTAGTTGAAGTGTTGGATCGAGCCATCTAAAGATTCATCAATTCAGTCTATGTCCAAGTCATTTTCTAACACTGAATTTTCTCTTGCTGACCCAGAGAATGATGACCCTTAAATTTCTTGTGAAAGCAAGCTAGCTGTCTTTAGTTAATATCTTAAAATCTTTTTAAAAATTAATTTGAAAAAACTCGTCTGTGGTACTATTTTTTTATTTTAACGTAAATTTGCCAATAAAACAACGAGATTAAAGTTTTTAATTTTTTTTTTTGAGAAACCGATATTTTGTCACTTTTTAAGCAAAAAGGGCTACTTTTTCCTAAAAAAAAATACTGGTTTATCCAAAAAAAATAATTTACAGCTATACTTACCACAATTTAAACTTTTTTAGATTCTGTAAAAAATCCTTTAAGAAGTCAACCAACTTTTCCTGATTCTCTCATTGAAGATGCTACTAAGGCTTGGTTACGGGGTGCCTGTGACTGGAAAGGGGGCAGAACATCCAGGAAAAAAGATGCTGAATAAATCTTCATCTTATCTTATAACAAGAAGAAGGAAGTACTAAGTTTTTAAATTTTTGCCCAAGGAATTTTTATATAAAGCAACTGAAGCAAACCTTATTTTTTTGATTCACAATCAAAGAGATTCTAAATAAAATTTTCCCTGTTGCAATTTACTGTTGTATGGAAAACCTCCTCTTAATAAATATTTAAATCAATTTATGAAAGAATTTTCCACTATCTTTGGCATGACCAAGATGACAAATATTATTTATATGGTTTCCATTCCTGTCTTCATGTTAGGATATAAATATAAGTGTATAAGTGTTGGTTTATAGTAACATTTATTTATTTATTACATATTGGTTTTTCTAGGAATTTTTGTTCATTTAAGGATAACATAAAATAAATGTGCATTCATAAATTATGTGCATTATTTTATTTTTAATCCACAATCATTACAATTTTTATTTTATGCATAAATACTTTAAATAGGGAGAAAAAGCCAATTATCAGTGGTATTGGAATTTGCATCTGTATCCCTATTGAGCCGACCAATCAAAGAGGTGCACTTTTAAACTTTTAATTTTTGCGTGGGTTTGGCACTTAGTGGTAAGGGTTATTCACCATATTTTCTCTCATTTATTCTTAAAGATAGAAAAAAAATAATACAAAAGTTGCTTAGTTTTTCACAAATTTCACAAAATTTGTTGAAAATTTAACCAAAATTTTCAAAATGTCAAATTTCGACATCAACTTTCTTATTTCAAATGGAACACCCTGTATATTTTTCAAGAAAAACATTGACTTAAGAGCAATGTGTTGAACAAAGAACCACCTAGACTCTTTTTTCCTTGGCTAACACATCACCCTTATGGCAAATTATTTTTTATTTCACTCGAGAACTGCTTAAGATAAACCTTACAAGATCTACCGAAATTTTAAAAAATATACAGGGTGTTCAATTTAAAATAAGAAAGTTGATGTCGTAAGTCTAAATTTGACATTTTGAAAATTTTTATTGAATTTTCTTAAAATTTGTGAAGAACTCAACTCTTGTATTTAAACTATTTTTCTATCTCTAATAATAAATGAGCTATGTAGTGGGAAAAATATGTTGAATCACCCCATACATTTTTTGCCAATATTGCCTGCAATGCCGGTATTTAGTATGCAGTGCTCCTCTACATTTAAACCATGCTAAGTGTGTATTTGCCATCATTTTAAACGTATTCGTTGCCGTCGCTCGGCCGGTGGCTCACACAGGAGTGTTTAAGGTACTTATAACGCACAGATTGCCGTGCGTCAAATTCTCATTGCCAATAGATGCCAATATTTGTAAGGCACTTTGCCATGCCGGCATTGTTTGTGAGGATTACTGGATGGTCTGAAAATTCTCGTTACTATGAAATTACCACTTACCTTGATACAAAATTGATGTCCCCAGGCTTTAGCCCCATTATGCACTTTTCAGTCTTGAGATATACGTTAATCTTTTTGCCTATATTTTGGTCAGATTTATATGGAAAGACGAACCAAATTAACATAAGGACATGTTGATAATTCTTAAAATAATTATACTTGTTTTGCCAAAATTATTAAACAATCAATATATGTCCTACTTTAATTTACTTTATCTAATTTATTTATTTCTGCCAATCGGCCATTTCAAGGGGTCAGACGGGACAAAAAAGTAACCTTTTACTAGAAAAACCAGCTGTGACTTTTATATGATTAAAATGGTGACTATATTTTCTAATAAATATTTTCCTTAAACCATATGTTATGCAATAAAATAGTTTAAAATAATAAGTTGTAATCAGAGCTTATAGGGCGAAATCTAAACTTAATTTTAGTAAATTCTTACTTTTATATACTTCAATTTAAAAAAAAAAAACTTTATCAAGGCTTTTCCAAACTAAACAAAAGGCATTGGAATTAAAGGAGAAAGCATGTTATTAACATTTATTTTAAAAATTATTGTGAACCATGAACCTGTAAAGCTTTTGTTTTGGGTTGGACAGGACAAAAAGTACAATAATTGAAAAAATTTTATTTGCTTTAGGTCCGAAACTGTTTGTATATTTCGGCTTTTTTACATATCAAGAAAAAGTGTTATAGTGGTTTTATGATTTGGAGTTATTTCAAGATTTAAAAAAAAAACAGTAGATTGTTAAAGGGTTTTTATTTTTTTTTAATGAAATTACATTTGCTTGAAATGGCCCTAATTTCATTTAGAAAAAATAAAGTAGGATAAAGGTTTTAGGGTAAAAACGATACAGAATCGTTTGTAAAATTGAGAACTCAATAATTAAGACAACACAACAAAGTATATTTTCATAACAAAAACAGAAAAGAAAATGTACCAAATTATGAAAAAATAGAAATGGTCAAATTCAAATTCGTATTTAAAAAATATTTAAACATTGGAAAATGTGAAAAGTTCTTACTCAAAATTGCCTCATTACAAACTAGATTTTCTCTATGCTGTCAAAACTAATTTTAGTGTTAACTAATATAGACTAATAAATGACATTTTGCGCACACTGCAAAACCTTTAGCACACGGATCTGTCATCAATTTTGAAATTTAAAAAAAAATCTGATATGACAAAAACAATATTTATTTTTGTTTTATTAGTTAGTTAGTTAGTAGAAAAAATATGATAAACAACTCGTTAGAAAATGTGCACACTCGACCAACGTGTCTCGGTCGTGTGCAAAGAGTCATTTTCTAACCTTATTGTTTAATATATATATATACTATTATTTAGAGTTGTACAATTTACTAAAAAACAGTAAGTTTAATTTGGAATATTTACAGTCTTGCTAAAAGCAAATTGTTTAATATATCGCAAAGGTAAAAAACCTTTAAACAGAACATTTGTCACCTTTTTGGATCGTAATCGTTTATTGATATCTTGGACCAAATGAGTTGCGCACTTTTCATTTATAATTTGATTTTAAAATGTTAAAATAAAAAGTGCGCGACTCATTTGGTACCCGATAACTATCAATTTGGCTTAAAAAAGTGTCATCTAATTTTTTCTTACATATTAAACAATGCTTAAAGCTATATACTATAACTCTATTTTTTTAAAAGTTGTCTAGGTTACAAGAAAACAATGTTACAAATTCAACCTCAAAAAAAAAAGATTTTACCGACCTAGATCATATTTTCATATGCAGCTATGTTAAACATTTTTCTTAAATACACTCATACATTTCTCTAAATTTCTTAAATACACTCAATTGTATTCAATGTTATCTTTCAAAAATGTTTAAGAGATAAGCGGAAAATCCAAGTG
This sequence comes from Oxystoma pomonae, assembly GCA_963921995.1. Taxonomy (NCBI): domain Eukaryota; kingdom Metazoa; phylum Arthropoda; class Insecta; order Coleoptera; family Brentidae; genus Oxystoma; species Oxystoma pomonae. The sequence goes on from OY998163.1 coordinate 102,227,787, forward strand.
GTTCCACAAGAACTTCCTATCCTATAGGATAAAATTATCCTCCTATTGAATTCCCTATAATACGATACGATTATAATAGGACTCCTAGAAAAGATACTGATAAAATCTCTAAGTAATTGAAGTTCATCCAATCTGCTGGAAATTGTTGCAAAAACCGACCCAAAACCCGAATAAAATCCTTTGGCCCATTAGATAATCTGGAAGTATGATATTAATAGGACCCTTTAATATTCTACAAAATAATACTATTGCCTTGAATTTGTTTCAAAAATCCACCGAAAATCTAAAAATATACATAATAATATAAATATATAATCTCTTCTACTATCTTACAAACTGATCCCAACAAGTACTTACAGAAGCTTCTTCAAAAACCATAAAAATTACTGCTCGTAGAGCCTATCGAATCTGATCCAATATCCTAGAAAATGTTGCAAAAAACCACCAAGAACACAATTTGTAGATTCATGATACTGATGGAATCTCCTTAAATGTCCCAGAAACCGATCCCACAAGAACTCAGAAACTTTTCCAAAATCATTCCCCATAGAACCTTCTAGAATCACAATACTGATATAATCTTTTCAAATATTCTAGAAACCGATCCCACCTATAGAAACTTCTTCAAAAACCATAAAAATCACTGCCCATAGACCTGATAAAATCTCGTCCAATATCATAGAAAATGTTGAAAAAACCGACTCAAAACCCGATAAAACCTTCTTGCCCATAGGATCTTCTAGATTCATGATACTGATAGAATCTCCTCAAATGTCCTAGAAACCGATCCCAAAAGAACTCATAGAAACTTCTCCAAAATCATTCCCAATAGGATCTTCTAGAATCACAATACTGATATAATCTCCTCAAATATCCGAGAAACCGTTCCCACATGTCCCCATAGAAACTTCTTCAAAACCCATCAAAATCACTGCCCTTAGACCTGATAAAATCTCCTACAATATCATAGAAAATGTTGCAAAAACCGACCCAAAACCCGATAAAATCTTCTTGCCCATAGGATCTCAATCATGATACTAATAGAATCTCCTCAAATGTCCGAGAAACCGATCCCACATGAGCCCATAGAAACCGACCCAAAACCCGATAAAATCTTCTACAAAATTTCTATCATATTTTCTATGAGATTCGAGGGGAAAATTTTACCAGGGCTCTGATGGGTGATATCTCTCATTTATACGGATTATAACAATTCTTGAACCCGCGTTCACCGATCACATTCACCCAAAAACCGTGCGAAAATAACTTCCTCTATTTTTCATAATTTTCTTTTTGTCCACCGGAGAGGGTTCACTTCACAGAAGTGAACGTTCGTGCTCTTGAGATTAATTGATTGAAGAATTCAGCCCGCCCGGGAAAACTATTCTCGCAACCAATCATTAAATTCGCACATTTAAAGTTTTAAATTAGCTTGGCCATTAACAATACGACTTGCATCAACCCTTGCAATTTCTAACGAAAAAGAATAAAAGGCCTTGGAAAAGGCGAATTAAAAAATTTGCAGAAAATGATGACGAAATTTAACAATTGTTTATTTGTTCTTAGTGGTTTTAGAAGGATGTAAAAGATGGCATTTTTACTCTAATATTCTAATACAAATCTATAATTGAGAATAAGCAGTTACTCACTCTTTTAATATTTCACGCCTTTTTTGCTTAAAATGCAAAAAATTTGCCTGCTGACTATATAACATCATTGATTCTTACAATTTTCTTAAAATTTTTGCCTGTGGCACATTCAAATCTAGAATTGAGACTAGATCGCTATCCGAGGATCCACCCTTGCTTTTAAACAAAAAAGTATTTTTTTTTCGTATAGATACTAACGTAACCCAACAGCTACAATTAATGTACTTAAATGCCCTCCCTCAAAAAGTCTAAAAGGACCGGGAAATAGTATAAAAATGACTGGGAAAAAACCGGAAATTTGTCAAGTTTTTATTACTGGTGACCCTGAGAAAAGCAAAAACCAACGCAAACAATGCATTCCTTCTTCTATACAGGGTGACCCAATTCTTAGACCCCCCTAATATTTACAAAACCAAAAGATGCCGACGAGTTAAATTTGACATACTTACTTGGTTTACAAAAAAGTATCTTTTGGGATGCTAATAAAGGTGCCGCCAGTCACGGAGGGTGCGAAGAGCTTGGGCGGCGAAGTAACTTTTGTTTAAATGAGGTGCCCTCTACATTCTGGCAAATTTGATTATGGTTTTTCTTTCTGATCCCAAAAATACCCAATATATGTAGCCGTTTTCACCAACGGTTTTTAAATAAAACAGTAAAATCATGCCCAGCGTGTTTAGTTTGTGAAATTTGAGCTGAGAACTAAAACTACAAAATGTAAATATAATTTATTTAATTGGAGCTAAGTCAGTATAATTAATAAAATTATAATATTTATAAACAACAAGATATTATATTACAAAGATAAAAAAGAGTTAATAAAAAAAAATAATTTGTTTTAAAAATATCGAGAACAAAACCAACAGGTGCACATATACCTATACTGTTAAAGGGCAATGGTGCAAATTTTGTGTTGACATACAACAAGCACAATTTTGTTTGTTTGATTCTCCCAGAGATGTCACACAAATTATATATTTTAAAAGTGATACTTTCTTAAAAGTTTCGAGAAGTTTTTACCTATATAATTAAATTTAAAGTTGGTGATTTTAAATTTTTTGTTTTTGATACTCGATATTGTATACAATAATGAAATTTAAAATCCATGCAAAATATTTTAATCAAGTACGTACCATGCAGGTAAAGTTTAGGATTTTTTTACGTACTTAGTACGTACATACGTCCTTTTAGGGATTTTTTGATCCCATGTTAGGACATGTAAAAGACGACCAAAAGTAAAAGTACCAAGTACGTAGCTGGTACGTACTTAGTACGTACCATGGTATGTAGCAGGTACGTACAATTCGTTGGAAAAAGTACGTCTATAGTACGTCCCGGGACGGGTACGTACTTGTGCCATCTGGGAACAAGCTTTTGCCATTAATATCTCAAAAACGGTAAACGTAAATAAGTACATATAGCTTATACCTACTTTTAATATAATAGAGGTGAACAATTCATTGTGAACAAGATGCACCACGCCCTTCAAGTATTTTGTATACCTATGTACTTTCCAGTCGGAATTCCTCCTTTTTTTTTTCTTTCATAATGCCCATTATTAACTATTTGCATGTGATTCACTTTATTTTTCAGCTAGTCGACTTGGTTATTATAGCATAGGACTTTTCCTTGCCGTCTTAATATGAATAATCTTCACTCTGGAGACCTCACTCAACTTAAGATAAAACAATTAAATACAATGCAATGCTATTAATGGCATAAACAGCAGTAAAAATATAGTAAATCACTCAGGATATCTTAGCACAGTATATACTTTAGTACGCAACATTAAAGTGTTTCTTTCAATTGACTGAGCAAAATCAATTAGGTATAAAAGGAATCTTTGATATCGTTATTATTAGATAAAAATCGTTTATAAACTATCTTAATAGTAATATTTTCGGCTACCAAAAATCCACCAAGGGGTGCAGTTTAAAAATTTCTGAACAAATAAATAAAATTCCATGACTGGCTACGAGAGACTAGGTTAGCTCGAATTTTCAAAAATTTTAAAGAAACAAAATTGTTGCAAATAAGAAAATTACACCACACTCCGACTTTAAAAATTTTCCGGCCCTTATTATCTCAAAACCTGTTATACTTAGAGATATGTTCAAAGTTTATTAAATACAGTTATGTTTTTTCACAAATAATCTAATCCATAAAAAAAATTTAAGATAAACAAAGCGAGAAAAAATTCTCTCAAAATATCCTGGAGTTATCTTTTTGGCAATTTTCTGAATTTTTGATGAATTTATAATAAGCAGGTTAAAATCTACAACATACCAAAATTTGAACTTTTCTCGAAGACAGACAGGGGTCTTTAAAAAGCCAGTTTTGCATTTCTCAATTTCAGAGTATGAGTCCTCTCAGTTTTTTGTACCATTTAACATGGCTGCTCTTCAAGTAACCAAATTATCGTGTGACCAAAATCATTCTTGATCTAAATAACCCTTTGATTTTTTCCCTAATACATATTCCAACATTTGTTTTTTTAAATTTTCTTTGCGCCCAATTTCATCGGTCCACCTGTGGTCGCCCTGATCGCCCGCCTGGATTCCAACTCTTTCTGTTTGTGAAGTTTCTTCTCCTCCCGCCTCCGTCTAGCCTCTTCGAATTTTTGATTGGTTGCATTTGTTGCATGGTTTTCCTCGATCGGCTCAAATTCATTGTCGTCCCAACCTAAAAATAAAATGTATTACAGTTAACTTAAAAACGACCTTAGATCCCTTTTTGATATTTGCCCAATATTGCCAACCGACATTTACATTGACAAAAGTCCCTCAGAAGAACCCCATTACCTGAATTCTCTTCCTGTCTTATAACATGGTTCGTTTTGGTTGGTGTGTGGTTTGCTCTTGGAGTGTGGTGATTCGTTTTATCATGTTCAAGGGGACTAATGGCATCTGACGGTGACGTCATATCTGCCTCGGCATCCTAAAAATTACAATGATTTTTATAGCGAATAAAAATGATGAAAGTATTTCACCCATATTTCAAAAATTACTTTGCCTCTTTCAGGACCGCAAAAATAAATAAATAATGTTGATTGCGGAAGTGTACAAAGTCGTAAAACGTTTATGAATCATTAATTGACAATCTACACCATCTTTTTGTGTCTTCCTAAAGATGTGAGAGAAAAACACCTAAGAAAATACATATAAAATATTTTGATACGTTAAAAAGTTTAAAAGTTTACTAATTCTTGAACTATGTCGATTTGTTATTTTTTCTTGCCTATTCGCGAGAGTTAAGTGCACTTAACTGCATTCAATTCATTTTCCTGCGAAAAGCAGTAGCACTCAGTCACTTTACGGCACTCATCTAAGTAGACACTAAAATCTACTTTAATTAAAATGTTCGTCACAAACAACAAGTCACCAAATTTTTTTTTGGACTACTGATTTGTAAAACCTATTACTGGGTTATCTTTTCGATTATTATTTCAATGTTTGTTTAATCAAAGACACATGAACTACACATGTGTGTATTTGCTTTTTAGTCGGCGTCCTTTCATCATCACTCCATGAGTATATAATGTATGTGTGTGAGTGTGAGTATAAAATTTCATTGGAACTAGTTAGTTTAAATTTAATTTTTAAGACTCGTAAATATATTATGTAATCTACATACACTTGCGGTGAAAAATTCCTCGCTGTTTGTATTATAAATTTTTAAGTGATTAAAATAGGGTGTTACCTTCTGGATTAAAGTGTACTTTTATCTTTTAACAAATTATGTCGACAGCTCTCGTACTATACACCAGCTCCGCCATTGACGGAGCCGCTTGATGAATCCTGAATTAGTCAATAGATGGCCAGACTGTTTTAATTTATATTTATAATTCATTTGGATTGAAAGCTACTGAAAATTTTTGTTTCGGGATATTGTTTACAAGATTGGTGAGCGAAAATAATGTATGAAGAGTCTGTGACATTTTCAATAAATAGTCAAAATATTTTTTCCCATAAAAATCACATGTTCAATGCACCAAAAAAAATTAGTAAAAAACTAAAATTAATTTTCTAGTTTATCTTATTGTTCGTTTATCCAGTTCGTTCACATTAATCCAACCCATGACGTCATTTACTCGGCAAGACGTCTCGCCCAAGGTTTTAATATGAACGTACCCCTGGCAACTAGATGGACACACGGATTGCCAGAAAAATTTTTAGTCTTCCCGCAACAAGACCCTCCCCTTGTCTGTATAGTTATTGTGTCTTTGGTTCTATATGCGTTTCCTCGTGGACCTCCCCCCCTTGTCTGTATAGTTAATGTGTCTTTGGTTCTATATGCCTTTCCTCGAGGACCTCTAAACTTCTAACTTGAAATGTCAGCTTATAATGATAATTTAAGAAAAACCCTTTTAGTTTTCTTGTAATAATGAAGATACTCGGTTAAGGAAAGAGTTTGTACAGCAAAGTGAAGTTTCCCTGATGCTGCAGATAGTTTGCTTATTGTCTGCTTAAATAGGTTTGACACCTCCGCCAGGTGCAGCTCGGCCTCTTTATGAGGGGTTTAGGAAACCTTGAGATAGTTTTCTCATTCAGAACATGTGGAGTTCACCAGCCAGTGAGGGCAAACGAGATTTTGACGGTACCCCCAGCCGAAAGCTTGCTCTTTCAAAATATTTATATAAATATTTATTTATATACGAAACAATACTATTACTACTATTAACTTGCTGGTATTAATTGAATGGCTATGTCTATGTTGCGACTTTTCTAGAGTCATCGTCAGGGTACTGCAATACGGATATACAGGAGTTAGCTTGACTAAGAATTTAACTATAAAAATATTTTTGTGTAAAATAAATAATGATTGTTTAAAATTATTTCATACTTAGGTATAGAGACGTTATATAAAAAAGTCGAAAGGTCGGTCTTGAAAGCAACAGGTTTTTGTAGTATTATTAACCAATCTCCACCACTTTAAATACTAAACAAGTTTCGTCGCTGTATAAAAGGATTTTCAATTTAAGAATTGGTCCTGGTTCTGGTTGACATTATTTTGACATAAATTTTGACAGCGGTTCTAAAATAATGACGTCATTTAAAATATTATTAAGATATCTTTGATTTTACTCAAAAAAAGACCATCTATAATTTTGCAAAATTTTAGGGGTTATGTTTACAACCAAAGGGCCGAACCAACCTCCCAGGCTGGTTCTAAAATTTCATAACCGGGTTGCAACTGTGACGTCATTGTTTTAAAACGAAAGGATCGGTTGCGGTTCTGGTTCAACCAGAACCAGGACCAATTGTAAAACGAAAATCCTTTAACTTACCGGTTCTTCTTCAAGACTTCCCCATTCTTCATTATCCCAGCCGTCTGTTGCTTTATTGGCGCCACCCGATCCGGAAGGAGGACTGGTGGGATCACTGTGCGTTCCTGTCAGGCCAGCGCTACCGCTACTGCTTGCCATTTGGCCTCCCGTCTGTGGATTGACAAAAACCAACATTTTAATAAATAGGGTTACTGCATCCTAATAATAAAGTGCATGCAGCACCACCTAGAGGGGAAATGTTTTCACTTGTACTAGCCAGAGCAGCCGTGTATAGAATTTTTGACTGTTATTGTTTTACCAGAGGTGAGCAACTCGATTGGGCATGTGTGAAGCCATAATAAACTAGCTGTTTTGTCATCGCACCCGTCAAAAAAGCAGGCATCGTTCGAAACATGGCATGAACAAGTCAAAAATGTAGTGTATTTTGGCTTTGTTTCGAACGCGTTAGGTACACCGATATCGATGCGTTGAAATGTTTACTTTAAGTGTCTAATAACTAGAGGTTTTTTAATAGTAAAAATATAAAGTTAGTTCTTACACTCTCACATTGCAAGGTAGTTTCTTTGGAAGAAGCCAAAGAGCGTAACTTTAATATATTTTTTAAGTTTTTGTAAATCAAGAGTGCTACTATTTCAAATAAACAATTTTTAACAGACCAGACGATATGTCAGCCTTCGCTTGCAATTTTGCTGGATTTTAGGAGCGGGCTTGTAATTGAAGGAGGCAGTGCGTCTATACATTTGACAATAATAGGTGGGCAACTCATATTGCCGTCTATTTCCATTTTTTTTCATATTTGCATGTAAATCGATTTTATGAAATGGACTGATGTTGTGTTGTCTCTTTTTATAATTTAACCAGACAGTCTTTGATTTTTTTTGTTAGTAAAACATATCAATCTTATTGATATATGGCTTTGTTACTCTTTTGTTTTAAAATAATAATAGTATATAGTATTATTTAAATTAAACTAATCTTATTTACCTCGCAAATTCGACTATTTTTATTAATTTTCCGATTTGCCAAATGCATGATCTCTTTCTATTTTTCTTACGTTTCTTTTTCCATTGGACAATGGAACAATACAAAGTTGTACGCGCAAGTACAACGTTTCCCTTATAACTACCGGATCGAGTTGCTACTTCTGGTAAAAGAATAACTGTCAAATATTGTACTGTATTGTATGCACTCTTCGAAGCTGATCGATCAATATATAAACAATGCAAATTTCAGTTGAATGTTTAATTTAACATTTTTTTTAAAAAATTAGTTTTTTTCGGCCATTTCGAGAACTTTTGCATCCTACGTTCCCAAAAAGTTTCGTGCCATGGTTGATATGTCTACCTCATAGCCGTCGCTTCGGTGTTGTATGGGTATTTTGTTGTTGCATAAAGAAAACCATTGTAATTTTGCTAATTATTGCTTATTACATTGCTTTAAGCAGTGGCGGTCCCAACCATTTGAAAAGGGGGGGAGGTGCGGTTTTGATACGAAAAAAAAACTAGAATAAAGGCAGATGAGGAACATATCAATATATGCAAACAAAACTTAGTAACTACCAGCGCGGATTTGGCCTTAAATCTGTCTAAAATGTTTAAATGCGCCGAAAATTTTAGAAAATTACATTAATAATGCAATTTTTGATTTAAAATTAAACTAAAATTCTAAATATATCAATGGTTTCAAAGCACAGCAGGCGAAAATTTTTAAGAAAATGACACTACAAATGCCATTGTTAACACAAAATTAAACTAATACCGTAAATATCAAAGGTGTTATAGCGCTGCAATTTATGCCCTACTTTTGATTTTCTAAATATTTCAGTAATAAAAAACATAGATAACAAACAAACCACAACCAAAACCTAATAGCTAAATACCTTTTTTTTTTGAGATCTAAAAAGCTTTTTAAGTTGAAACATCACCTTTTATATTGCATATCTCAAATATAAGATGGCTATCTCAAAAAAAGTTCGTTTCCAGTTTTTTTGGGCAAAACGGTCAATGACTCGTTCAATCTCAATCTCAATATGTCTGTTGATATGCAGCAACGCTAATCCCGTTAGACGAATTTCCGTCATAGTGTTTCTAAGTACTTATATTTTCAATCTTCTGAGGCAGGAGAAGCTTTTTTCTGACGAAGCATTACTTACCGACAAACATCCAAGAATTTTTTTATCAACGGAAAAATATCGCCACACTTGTTCATTGCCTCGAAAACGTTATCATATATGTTTTGATTTAAGCTTTTGCCTACTTCTGACCTATATTGTTTCCAAATACTGACTTTTCCCAATATAAGTTCAAGAACTTGTGTTTTGTATTAATCATACAGTTTATAGTATTTGCAACGAAATTAGTTAATTTTGCCCTGATATTGGCTTCATGTTGTATAAAAGTTGGTAGAATATGTTTAGGTCAAAAATACTTAGGGTCTCGTTATTGAACCTTGATTTTATGTCCGAAATAATTTTGTCTAAAACTTGTTTATAAATTGAAATTCTATAATACTGTTCTGTATTTCTAATATCGTAGTTTTCGTCTGTTTCAAACTGTCCCAAAATGCTGTGGCGGGATTCTAGAATGTCTTTAAAGGGACGTTCTGCAATTTATCGTTTTTTCTCCAAAGACTTCGGGGTTACCACCAGCATCTTTGTACAAGCAGGCAAGTACAAGCAAAAAAATTTGTCGTCTAGATGGCGCTGATAGATACAAAAGATTAACATTTTTACAGCATATCTGACAATTGTTTAGTGACTTACTTCCATGTCACCCCAATTGTCATTATCCCCCCAATGATCGTAGTCATAGTCCGACACGGATTCGTTTCCCCTGCTACCTTCTTCGTGCTCTAGTGACGTCATTGATGTCACACTGGATGTGGTTGTAGATATACTGCTACTTGACGGTTGCTCTAAAAAAATTTGTGTTTGAGACAATGATGTGTACAGACTAACTGCTATAACTAGTCGCTAACACAGGTAGGAGAGATTGCTTTTTTTACTACCTCCTTCGTCATAATAAAAAGGTGAAAAAAAGCTTAATGACTTGATTTTGAAAAAATCCTCTTACCTAATGAAGCAGGTTTGTTTAACATCCTATTGGCAAGCACATTGACAGATTTGACAGTTTCCGATTGGCTTCTATAAAACTTCGCTGTCACAGCGGTGACAGCCCAACCCGCCCAAGTTGCGGCGGCGTTGCCCAGACTTGGCGTCGCAGTATTTACATCAGCCTCTAAAGAAAAGTACTTTTACAGCCTTGGACCTAACGGTAATTTAAGTACTATGAAAGTATTGTGAAGTTATGCGACTCATATAGTATACTACAAGAATACTGCAAAAGTACTGTATATGTATAGTATAAGCGCCTTTCGACCTCGCTTTATAAGTTGAAATTAAAAACGCTTTATGGGTCAGCTGTCTTCAGTGCACCTTGATCTTGGAGGTAAGAAGCTTTCGTTTCGGCACCACCGACTTAAAAAGTAGTGCTAGAAAGCACGGATAGTCCACCAGACAATCAATTATTTTATGTTGAAAGGAAATGAAAATATCTCGAAAACTGTAGCTTTGAAAATTTGAACCTTATAACAAAATTTTTGGGTAATATTTACGAAAATTAAAATCTGAAAACCGCATATCAATAGCTGCTTTACTTCTAAGTTATGATTTTTTTTATATATTTTAACGTTTTTTCAAATAACTTGGAAACTAAAACTCCGACGAATTTGGACTTTATAACAAAATTTGTAGTCCATATTCATGGAAACTTAAATCTGAAAACCGTATATCGCTACTTGCTATTGTACCAGTTACAATTTTTGCCGATAAAGGATTTTTATACCAAATTTCGTTAAAATCGATTAAGGCGTTCTTGAGTTATCGTGTATACAGACGGACAATAGAAAACTTTTTTTTTTGGTCGATTAAGGTGTTTTGTAACCTTAGTAACTCATTTTTGATAAAATTAAGAAAAGTCAAAATGTAACGATTAATTAAATTTAAAATTTAACGTTATAAAAATATAGGTCTAAGTGAAAACAAAATTGGAGGCCACTCCCGCTTACCAAAAACCCGTAGAATTGGCGGATTTTTGAAGGCTTAAGGTCTTCACACAAAAAATTGCGTAAGATACATAACGCATAGTCTAGAATGTCAACCAATTAGCGATCGATTCGAAGACGGCATATTCATTTTGCTGATCGCCAATTGGTTGAGATTCTATACTATGCGTCAAGCACAATACTTGCAGCAACAGTAATCCAAGACAAAAACCTTTGAAATTTCAAAGAAAAATTGACAAAAAAGTTTTGAAACGAATCTCCCACCATCTAAAGCGCAACTACATACTTACCCATGCTTTCTTTTAAACTTGGATCCTCAGAAACCTTTTCGAGTTTCCCTAAAAATCCTTTAATAGTCCTAAATACAGAGTCTCGAACCGATTTTTCGGGGTCCAGCGTTAACTGGCACAGTGCTGGTAATATTCTTTGCGATACTTCTGCCAATAAATAATATTGTTGGGTCGCTGCTAAGGCTAAAACACCTAAAAACCATTTTATGGATAAAAGTTGTTCTCCAAGGGATAACCACCTCATTACTGCTTATCTCCAAAAAGTGGTATTTTTTTAAGTACTACTACATAGTTTTAAAACTGTCATACTGCGAATTACTTCCAAGAATAGCGAAGTACTGCTATGTACTGTAACTTGATATATCGAGAAATAACAGGGGCATTATCAACCTGCCCTACTACAGCTTAAAAACACTGATTAACATGAAGTTACTTGCGCATCTTCAATAGTTATTTAGCTAACAAGTGCGTAAAGTGATACTTTTCCGAACGCGACGGCAGTTGCACGAACGACGCAGAGCGGAGTTCAGGCAAGCCTTCAAGGACGGAAAAGACACTTTTCGCACGTGTCAGGTACAAAATTTGTCCTACCTGCGTAAAATAGGCTAGTAGGAAAAGAAATAAAACTGAAAATTGCTAATAGACCACCCGACCAAATAAACGGTCTTTTTGGACCTAGAAATTTCTTTCGAAGTGGTAATCAACTACCGCCAGTCACTGGGTAACTAACCTACCATATTCCAATCTGACTTGAATTAAAAGATACATCTTTATACCACGGAATTATTGAAACGCAGTTAGGTCCCGGCACTATTTTGACGCTGTTGACAGATACGCATGCGCAAGAACGACCACATTTAGTGCCGACACTAATAAGGGTAGTATCTTGGCTGTGTCTGGCCGTTTTTTACGTTTTTGACAAGTATTTGTCATTTGTTTACCTTAACCCTACTTTCGGGAATTTTGTGTGTTGTGGCGGCCAAAAAAGCAACAATTGTTTATTTGACCGATGAAGACAATATTTGTTTGCTACCAGAAGTAGTTTAACAAAATCCCTTCAGAACCCCAAATGCATGGGTTACAATCCAACAAATTCTGCAGATTCTAACCCGGTCCCTCCAGGTTCTCATCTCCACCCTCCACCAAGACCAATGCTTGTGAAAAAAACGACACAGAATTTCGAAAACAGGCAGCATATATTTATAGGTTAGAAATAAAGTCGTGCCGTCACAGTTTCGCTAGTGTCGCGTTCATTAATTCTACATAATCTATAAGGCACAGCCTGGGTTAAAGTCGGCGCTAAGTAGGCACTATCCATTGCGGCCGTATTTCAATAATTCCCTACTATCAGACAGTCAAGGGGCCTTGAGAGCCCTGAATGCAAGCAAAAATGTCTCAAAACTAAACTCAAAACAATCAGGCACCGCAAGGCATAGCGGGCAACAAAGAACTCAACAAATGGGAAAGAGAGCAATTTTCAGCATACTCCAGGACTGAAACAGGCAAAAGGGTTCATTACCAAATCACGAAGAAGAACAGAAAAGATCATAATTAAAAGTCGGTGACTAAATCCTGTTGGGGAACGTCATACCGCACCCCCCTGGAACGCAGCTCTGGAGGTCTTGGCTTAAACACCAGGTCCGCGTGGATGAGGCACCACAATAAAATCCTTCGTCAGGGAACCAGGCGCCCCGAAGTGCTGGGGAGGTGATTCTAGCCGATTTATTCGTCTGTGAGGGAACTCCAGAAGGACCCTCCCGACAACGGGAGATTGTACAGGGAACCGAACAGGTACTCAGTGGAACCTCTAAATTATCAACAGGATCAACAACGTACATCTTCTTCAACACAAGGGGAACTGCACAAGTACCCATTGGACACTCTACAAACGCATCAGGGGCGCCTACGGATGCCGCTGATGAAAACAAATTGGCCAAGAAGCTCAGAAAGCTTCATGTCAAAATCGTGGTCATCATGGACGGTCCAACCGAAACAGACAGAGCTCAACCTAGGCAGGAAGGATGTGAGACCAGCAACAGGGCTCCTAACACGACACTGTTGTCTCAACAAGCACCTAGAGACGCTGGGAATCGCCGGAGACTCAGAGAGTCGATGGTGCATGGAAGACGAATAATTGTCCTTGAATGTCCTGCTGGAGTGTCCGGCTCTGGCCAGGTCAACAGAGTCGCACCTTGGGAACTATCTGTTGGTCCCAGACGATGTAAGAAGGTTGCAGCAAAGAAAAATCTGTATTTTTTTGCGAAAGAGGCAGGCTTCCAGGGCTAAACCATGGATAGTGGGCGTGCAACGGGCCCAGCAAGGTGGCCTACGTACACGGGAATTATTCCGCCCGCACTTCTACATTCATTCATTCATCCCAAGAAGTGGGACAACTATCCACCAAGAAAACAGCATCGTTTGGAAGAAGCCTTAAACTCTTGGAGACTAACCAAGATGAAGACTCACGCAAAAAATGTCTGCAAGGGAAGCAGTGTCGAGCGGTTGCAAGAGCCGAAACGAATCCCCCTGTCATATACACTCGTAGGTAATTCTTGACAACATGCTAAATTCGGATAAAGCGTAAATGGAGCGCCAGAATAATTAGAAATCCTAATTTCAACTAAACTTTTGCTTTTAAAGTTAAAATTAAATTTGGCACATGAATGGAATTAACCCAATTAATATAACCCGTTGTAAACGCAATTATAGTTTGATACTAATGTCAAAAGCTAATCTAAAATGACTTACTTGCGTTTCTCGCTGGAGGAAACGGGTCTCTCATGCCTCTTACAAACGCAGATATAAGTACTTTTTGCCTAATTTGAGGATGCAAATGCTGGGCTATTTTTCCAAGACACACGGTGGTATTAGTTCTTATGCCACCTTGGTCGTCTTTGGCTTGAAGACGGGCAAAATGCCGCAGGACTTCTACGTTTATATTGTTATAACTTAACTTAGGGGCTAAATGTATCACAGACTAAAAGAAACAATAAATATTTTTTTATTCAATTGGAATACTAGGAGCTTTTTGCAACATAATTGTAAGCCACAACATAAAAAACAGTATGTAAAATATTGATTTTAACCTCGGTTTTAACGCAAATATTATTAACATTAAAATCAATGTTTGTTTACGTTTAAACCAATTCTTTATAGATTAAAAAAATGTTAAGTTTTGTGGCTTTTCATATATATATATATATACTAAGATTTTGTAAATTTTTCCCCTCAGCTATAATTGACATAATACTTTTTATTTAAAAACTAGAACAAGTAAGAAATTCGCAGTCTCGATAACAATGTGTTTTGTAGATGCATTGGATTAAATAAAATTTGTCAAACAATAAAGATTCTAAATCAATTACAAAATGTCTGTCAACAGAAATAGGTGCAGGGGGATTCACCATATTTCCCCCCCCCCCTTGCCTTTCTTATATTGAAAAGCTTTATTTACGTTGCATAATTTTCTTTAAACAAATTATATATTTAAAAATTAGCAGCCGCCATTGCAACTGCCAAAATTGTATATTAACTTCTTTGTTTTAAATAGAACACCCTGTATATTTTTTATATTTAGGATTATAATATTCTGATTCCAAAAATATGTAACATGTTGGATTTATTTTGGACGATTAGGTTCTTCTTTAACGCATTACTTTTATGAGAAAGTATTTTTTCTTTTACTCGAAAACCATCCAAGGTAAAAGGTCATTCTAAATTTACCGGCCGCCGTAGCGCAGTGGGCAGCATATCTGCCTGCCGCACAGAAGGTCACGGGTTCGATTCCTGGCTAGGTACATGGATATGTTGTGTTTGTCTTTACTTTGCGAAAACTTCGCTAACACTGGGTATTGATCCTGTAATGGATGGAAAGTCCCAGTATAATAATAAAAAAAAGGTAATTCTAAATTTAATAAAACATACGGGGTGTTTTCTTTTTAAAATAATAAATTTAATGTCAAAATTTGACAGACGTCATTTGAAAGTTTTCAAAAAATTAGCAAAACGTGACTTTATTAGCATCTATTGGATGTCCCTAGTTTTTTTGACACGTTAAAAGCTTACTTTAACGGTCTGTTCACGAATCGTAGGATTGGTATCCATAAATCCGTGAGCAACTTGCGGGAATATCTGGTCGTTTATAGTGCTAGATTGCAAATGACCAATGAAATGCTCTAGTTGTTGCAAGAGCCGCGACCTCGTCGCTCTGTCATTGCTTCCGAATAGTTTGACTACACATGGCACTATTTTCTTTTGGTATTCGGCTTCATCAAGGAGCTTGCCAAGCTAAAATTAAAAAACAACTTTTACTCTTTTTGGCATATAATAACCTTACTAACCAGTTTTTTAATATCGTAAAAATAAGTATAAGCCCAATCAAGATTGCATTCACCATCTCTCTACATTTGACGATCCATAGGGATTTTCATTTTGGGGACTTTTCGGCGACAGGATTGACATTTTACGATAAGAAATCCTAACTTTTACTTCGCCAAAAAATTTTATTTTACTAGAGGCGTTTTCTCGCGTTGAAATTGTTTAAAATGTTTTTAAAAAGTTTGAAAAATTTGTTTTCTCGCGTTGCAACGGTGACGTCACATCTAAACGGGTTAAAAATATTTTGAAACGGAATCCACTCTAGTTTCAAAACTGACGCGTGCGTAGAAGATACGTCAAAATTCTACATTTTTGTTTTAACCCAAGATTTTTTTTGTTTTTGCGTGAAAATGGATGAAAAATCGTATTGTATATAACTTGTTAGCCATTCTTCATGGTATCCCTGGTGTCTTATATGATTTTCGGGGCTTAAAAAAACAGTAAATAAAAAAACTTCACTATCCATGTAGCTTCCATTGCTTGCCATCCATGCTACTAAAATTTAACTGGCCGTACACTCGAAGGTTTTGTTAAATAAACCAATAGTTGATCCATTTTAATTTTAAACACCAAAAAAAATAAATAGAAAAACAAAAAAGTGAGGTTACACTAAACTACGTCAGCGTTTTGAACTACTCATTTTTTCTCGGTTCTAAATAATGACGTCACATCTAAATAGTTTCAAATAATATTTCAAAATAATTTCAACGCGAGAAAACGCCTTAGATCTTTCCCACTTGCTAATCCGGCTATAAAAAGCTTGTTATTTCGTTTTCATTTATCTTTAGTTTTTCTAGTGTCTTTAAAAAAACCTCAACACAATGTTTAAATTCGCCTTTGCTGTATTGGGTTGGATTGGCAAGATACAAGCATTAACCCGGCCCAAGGGGACCCAGAGCTCCCTTCTCTGAATCCCACTTGGGTAATTCTCAACAGGTGCGTCCAAGAAAACACCGAGGTGGACGAGGAGAACGTCATATCGCAACCACCTGGAACGCAGCTCTTTGGGGTCGGTGTGCCGGAGACAGGGAGCGCTTAGGTGAACCCAACTCTGGCTCGCTCTCGACTTCTCTGAGTGGTGGATCAAGGACGGGTGAGGGGGCCTTGGTTTAAACGCCAGGGCCGCGTGGATGAGGCACCACCATACAAACCTTTCTCAGGGAACCAGGCGCACTCTGTTGTATATAGCCCCCTCCCCGGAGGTGATTCTAGCCGATTTACTCGTCTGTGAGGGAACTCCAGAAGGACCCTCTGACAACCAGGAGGTAACACAAGGAACCGAACAGGTACCCAGTAAAATCAATACATACAATATACCCATCATGGGCGTTCCAACCGAAACAGAGCTGACTGAAGAGCACCTGCCCGAAGTCCTTGCTCCACCTAGGCAGGAAGGATATGAGACCCGCAACAGGGCTTCTAACAGGACACTGTTGCCCCAACAAGCACCTAGAGACGCTGGGAATCGCCGCCCTAATGGAGTATCCGGCTCTGGGCAGTTCAAGAATGTTGCAGCCCAGAAAAATATCTTCTTTTGCGAAAGAGGCTAAACCATGGATAGTGGGCGTGCATCGGGCCCAGAAAGGTGGCCTACGTATATAGGAATTGTCCCGCCCGCACTTCTACATTCATTCATGTTTTTTTCTTCTGGACTGGAGCAGTTTTGTAATTGTTTATTAATAATATAATAGTTATATATATATATATATATATATATATATATATATATATATTAGGTTTAAAGTAAATTTTTATGTATTAAGTAATGTGAGTAATATTAGTAGTAGAATAAATGTGGAGACCGTTTTTAACTGATCGCTATTCGGCAACTTGGTCCTTCTTGGGCACTTTTTACCAACCACTGGTAACTCCACTTACCACATTGACAGACCCCTATCTTTGGTATCACAACTTAAGTATTTGGGGGTGACGCTGGACAAGGGACTCAAGTAGAGCGAGCATGTTGCCAGAATGACTGTTAAAGTCCAGGCAACATTGTGGCAGCCCGAGGATCCTACACTGGATATACACGGCCATCATAAGACCAAGGATCCAATACGGATCAGTGGTCTGGTGGCCCGCTGTAGAGAAGCTGACTATATCCAAAAAGCTTACGAGCCTGCAAGGGCTCTTCTGGCCTCCATCCACGCTCTGGAAACAATCTTGAGTCTCCCCTCGCTTTCAACTTGGATCAAGGACGCGATGGCGACGCACCTGCGATTAAGGGACCAGGGACTGTGGAAGGGCAAGGAGGAAAGAGAGAGCCATCTGGCGGTCGAGGGACTGGTGACGAAAGAGTTGCCCTCCTAAGACTGCCAGTGAAAGCACCGCTTAAACCATGGAGGTTGGATAAAAAGTACAAGGTCACAATAGCGGAACGGAATGAGTGGCAAAGGGAAGAATTCCGAACGGATGGCTCTAAACTGTCAGTCAGGAAGACAATACGCGCAGGAGTGTACGCGGAAAGCCTAGAAGTTCAGAAGAGTTATCCACTTGGAGAACACGCTACGGTGTTTTAGGCGGAGGTGTATGCCATTATCATGGCAGCAACCCTACCCGAGGTCAGAAATGGCAGGAGGGACATATACATATGCTCCGACAGCCAGGCTGCCCTCAAGGCTCTAAGTGCACCCAAAATAGTCAGTAATCTGGTGGAGGAGTGCGCTGAAGCACTGCGAACACTGGCTCAAGACAAAAGGGTGACACTGATGTGGGTCCCAGGTCATGAGGGAATACCAGGGAACAAGAAAGCGGACGAACTTGCCAGACTAGGGGCCGAAACCCAATACATTGGACCGGAACCTCTTCTGGGAATAACTAGGAAACAGGTACAGAGTGAGCTCAACAAATGGGCGAACAATGAACTGAAGACGTCCTGGAGGCAAGAGTCAAAGTGCAGACAGTCCAAGCTATTCGTGGATGGTCCGAATGTAGCCAGAACTAAATGGCTCTTGGGCAGGACCCGAAAGGACATTGGACTGCTGACGGGGATGCTGACGGGGCACAATCGGCTGAACAAACATCTGACGCAAATAAGAGTAGCAGGAGATCCCGTGTGCCCCGCTTGCGGCCTCGAAGAGGAATCGGCGCAGCACTTGATAGCACAGTGTGACGCATATGCCAGATCAAGGTAGCTGAAATGGGGATTTCCCACGATAGAGGAAGAGCAGCTGCACTCGCTCAAATGGGCCGACATACTGAATTTCGTAAAGAAGACAGGGAGGCCCGGAGAGAGAGGTGCAGCGGAAGTAGGGGCATAGGGGTAAGGAACGGGATATGGCAGAAAGGGTCCATGAAGAGGCCTAATTGCCAGGCCCACGGGCCACCCCTATACTACTACTACTACTACCACATTGACATTTTTTTGAACTTGGAAGGTCTTAAACTATAAAAACTGGGTGCGAAAACAATTTTTCGAGAATTCTTTTAGGAACTTTGAAGATCTAAAACTTAAAAGGGTACTGAAAAAGTTAAATATGGTAACTTGAATTTCTACGTTTTTGCTCTGCACGGCAGTCGGGGGCAGGAACTTTTACATATGCCTGAATTTTTGAACGCGGGTATTAAATTAATTTTATACTAATTTATTCAAAAAATTATCATATTATTTTTGTCTTTATTATTATTATTATCAAAATTATTATTAAATTATCAAAATTAATAAACAATAAAAAAAAACAAATAGGTCTCGCGATTCAACGCGGTAACGCAGCTTCCATTCTAGGAACAATCCCAGACGATTCCTGTTTAGAGGAAATTTTCTATTGATAAATTTTGTTTTGAGTTTCACAATTTTATTTATTTCTTGCATTTTATTGTTAATGATATTTTAAAATAATATGCTTAGAGCAAAAAAAAATTTGTCTATGAATTCATACATTTTTGCTAAAATATAATATAATTTTCTCTTGCGAAGATTTTGACTTTGCTGAATTACGATCCGCGTACCTTTTGCTCGTGAAGCGGTACTACAGGCGTCCGCCCCCAAAGTGAATAATAAAGATAAATACTTACAAAATTATAGAGGTCCCGGGTTCAAATCTTGGTCGATTAAAACACTTTTTTCCAATTTATTACCTCACCCTTTGCCACAAATCTTTTCTGTAAATTTATTAGGGCGCTTTTCCCTTCATTTTGTAAATATGTTTCGCAGAAATTATTAGTTGGAAATTCGCCATCTGGCACCGCCAATGAAACGCTAAATGTCGTGTATCGTTGGTTGATAGATATACAGAAATTTCGTAAAACTAATAATCGTGAATGTGTACCTCCTTGTCTTTATAACGTCTCTAGGTTTTTAAAGCCGCAGTAGGCTTCAAAGATCTCCCCACTACTAACAAATGAATCGGACGAAAGGATTTCCGAATAGCCAGTCAAAACCCCAGTTCCTCGGTAGCTCAGTTGGTAGAGCATTAGACTGGTATCCTAGAGGTCCCGGGTTCAAATCCTGGTCGAGGAAAAAACTTTTTTGCGATTTATTCTCTCACCCTTTGCTCCTTCGCCCCAAATCTTTTCAGTAAATTTATTACGGCCCTCTATTTTCCATTTATTTTGTAAATATGTTTGGCTGAAATTATTAGTTGGAAATTCGCCATCTGACACCTCCAATAAAATAACTAATAATCGTGAATGTGTACCTCCTTGTCTTTATAACATCTCTAGGTTTTTAAAGCCGCAGTAGGCTTCAAAGATCTCAGCACTACTAACAAATTAATCGGACGACAGGATTTCCGAATAGCCAGTCAAAACCCCAGTTCCTCGGTAGCTCAGTTGGTAGAGCATTAGACTGGTATTCTAGAGGTACCGGGTTCAAATCTTGGTCGATGAAAACACTTTTTTCCAATTTATTCCCTCCCCCTTTGCCCTCTACGCAACAAATCTTGTCTATAAATACTTACTTTAAACATAGGAGCCAGCACCGCAGATCCGGCATCTCCGTACTCGAAGGCAGTTATTAACTGTGGCAAAATTTTGTGCTTACAAATATTATCGGGAAAATTGTCCAAGTGAGGCGTCAAATTCGAAAAAAATCGATTCTTCTCGTTTTTGTCTTTAATCTGGATTTCCTCTAGGAATAGAAGGGTGTCGACTAGATCGTTTTTAAAGTATCCGCCCAGTTTCCGACATCTTGTTATGATGTCTGCTGGATTGGGACGGGAGGATGGATTGGAACTCACCAGTTCGGGGTATAAGGAGCTGAGTTGTTTGGGAATCTACAAGATAATAATAAGCATTAAGAGTGCCTAAAAGTCTAAATACGTAATTTATGTCCAAGAGGCTAGCAGCGCAACTTTTGATTTTTATATTCGAACCTACATAACTTATTAGAGCTAATTTAGTGATAATTGTGTAACGCAAAAAAATGCTGCTTGCATATTCCTAATTTAGTGCTCCAAGAATTATCATAAATGTTATAAAAACAAGACTGTTTTACCTTTAAAGTAAGGCAATAAGATAACTTAACACTAACTGAACTGGGGAAAGATCAAAAGATCTTGGGAGGAAAGAACGAAAATTCAAAATTGGATGAGTGGCCCACAAGGAACACACAAAAGACCAAAGCGAAAGGAGAAACAATTAAACGATGTTTCGCCCGGGGTGACCAGCATGGGCTCGACAGTGGATTCACTAGTCACCCTCAATCCAGACATCACTTAACACCATCGCACACTCTGACTTCCAACTCTGAATCACTCACAAATAAGCATCGTTCCGCATGGTACTTATTATAAGTCATCTGATACGGATTCGTCCTGGCGTGTTAATCTTTCCAATAGGAATATGCTTCTAAGACAATTAAAACAAGAAGTTAAACTTCCAAATCAGTTACATCAACCGAAAAGAATCTAAAGAAGGGGAAGATCTTGGGGAGGATGTTTCCTCGTTTAATGTTTTCTCCTTTCGCCTTGGTCTTTTGTGTGTTCCTTGTTGGACACTCATCCAATTTTGAATTTTCGTTCTTTCCTCCCAAGATCTTTTGATCTTCCCCTTTTTTAGATTATTTTCGGTTGATGTAACTGATTTGGAAGTTTAACTACTAACTGAACTATTTAAAACCGGCACGGTGCCCTGTAAATTAAAAAAAAACTCGTTTTTTTTTAAGGAGGCGCGTGCGCAGCTAGTCTGCGAAAGCGCACGTGGTTGCAGTAAAGTCAAGAGTAGTTTAATAACCAAAATCAGATGGATAATTAAGACCGATTTAGCACTACAGAGTAACATAATTTTTATTAAAAAAGCTTTTTGGTTATCCTAAATTCCTAAAATTTACTTGATATCTAGTTTATTAAACCAATTATTTATTATTGGAGGAAAATAACTCATAGTGCAATATAATATTCTCGAGAATAACGAATATTCTAACTTTTGACATGCAAAGCACTTACTTTATCTGTTGTTTCTAGAGCTTTCTGCTGCTGGAGTGGGCCATTAATAATTTCCCATATTAGGCATCCCAGGCCCCACATGTCTGATGAGCTAAAAATAATTGTTATTTTTAAAATTGCTTCTAAAAATGGTTAAAAAAAAACTTCTTTTTAATTATCGGGAAAGCACTAAGGACACCTTCTAAATATTTTTAATTTTTGCAGTAAAATTTTAAAAAAATAGTAGTATCTGACAGTGTCTTCTTTTTTTTTGTAACCATAGACATGAATTCGTTTGATTTAACTCCATCATGAGGTTTTGACTTCTTCTATCGCCCTGTCACACTTTTAGAGAAATAGGAGTAAGCGCCAAGAAGTTGGAATGAGGACAGTTACCATTTTGTAATAAGCCTCTGTTTGCTACTATCATGTTGCTCAGGTGGATTGTATACTTCTAGGGCTGCCGGAATTTTGTGAATAGAGAAATAACCTTCTTGTGCACTGGACACATATTCCACTCCACCCAATTTCCATTCACCAGAAGTGTTGACAAATACTGACCAAATATTAACATTGTTGTGTCTGAGGTTTCCGTCATTATTTAGAAATGAAAGGGCTCTCTAAAAGTTAATAATATAACGAGAGAAGAAAGTGACATATTTCACACGAGCGTGAATGTTGTAAACGAGGCGCTAGCCGAGTGAAACAACACGCGAGTGTAAGAAAGTTACTTTCTATCTAGTTGTGTACGCTATTTTTCCTACGACCACTTTAGGATTTAATTTGCATTTTTTATTAATATTAAATTTTTTTCATTTTCATCTCAAGAGAAGAAAGTATTTTCTTCTCTAGGGACGAAAATGGTTTCGGCCTATTTCCGACGCTTCTACAAATCATAGCCTACTAGATACCTACATTGTTTGGACGGTTTGCTGTCATTCATTTTCAAAATAAAATTGATAAGCGTGTGAAACATATGAGGCGTTATAGAGTGCAGATTTGGTTACTTTCGTGTGTGGTCATAGGAAAAAATATTGTTAAACAAACTAAACAAATAAGTTGATAGCTACATCCCGCATTTGAAAAATCAAAATTTTTTATTGCAGGAATTACCTCGGGAATTACGGGCTAATTATCTACCGCAAAAAAATTTTGGGCGAATCTCCTTATCTGATTTTTTTAAATTTAAAAATGCAGGGTGCAGCTGCATGTGCAGTCCCACCTCGCATCCATTAATAATAGCGGTACCCAAAAAAAAGTATGTCAGAATTACGGGCTAATTACGAGCTAATCATCTGCATCAAAAAAAATTGGGCTCATCTCCTATCTGATTTTTTTAAAGTTTAAAATGCGGGGTGAAGCTGCATGTGCAATCCCACCCCGCACACATTCATAATAGCAGTATCGAAACAAAAAGTATGTCAGAATTACGGGCTAATCATCTGCGGTAAGAAAAATGTATGCTCATCTCCTTATCTGATTTCCCCACCCCGCACACATTAATAGTAGCACTACTGAACCAAAAAGTATTTCAGAATTACGGGCTAATTACAGGCTAATCATCTGTGGTAGATAATTAGCCCGTAATTCCTACATTAAAAAAATTTAATTTTTCGAATGCGGGGTGTAGCTGCATGGACCTGTATTTTTTTATAAAACATGTTTTGAAATTTAATTTGAGAAAACTAGGCAGGAATGTAATAATTTTAATTTTTCTTAGTTTACTTTTCTATAACAATTTTACATTTCACTAATACGTCAAAAAGTGTTTTATAATGCATATTAGGAAGAGATACTATAATGACCCTGCTCTTGCATTCTCTGAAAAAAAGTCATATTTCCTTATTTTACACATTTTGCAATCCTTGGGCCACTATCATATCTCATCGCAAAACTGAGAATATCATTTATGCTAATTAAACAGATTAATAACAATAAAGTTAGCAGTGCACTATGTTCAGTCCCCCCTCCTGCCCCTTTCCTAGACCATCCCTGTATGGTGCACTGCTATCTTTAATGGCTAGCTAGTATATGGCATAGTATTTAGCACTACTCAATTTGTTTGCAATCATAAAATCTTTGCATTGCTGAAAGGCATAATAAATCACAGCAAAACATTGATATTTGAGAGTAGAATAATCAGGGGCGTCATTTCACATTTCTCTTGGGAGGGGGGCACACTTAACTTCAAAAAAAAAATATAGGAACGAAAAAAAACACTTTATTGATGACAAAATAACTCAAATAAACATAAAAAACAAACCATACAGTAAAAAAAAAAACAAAAAGCTGGACCTAATCACTAAATTAATGGTTTAGTGGGTAACGGCAATACCTTATTGCAGCAAATTCTAGTTGGTCCAGGTCAAACTTATTAACCGTGTTTGATTGATTTTTGCGTGTCAATACTCAGGGAGGGACAATTGTCCACCCCCTTGCCTCCCCCCCAATTGACGCCCCTGAGATTGGTTCTCATAAAAGCTTACTAAAACTTACAGTGATTTGAAAAATACCCCAGGCAATATACAAATCTTTTTGAGGGTTATCTAAGGGCAGCTTATTTAGATGATTTCCCAGCGGGTCAACATATTCTGTTGCCAAATATAGCCATTTGTCAGATTCTAAGCTGTCTAAGTAGGTTAGCACACTAGGATGGCGGAGAGTTTTCAATCTTTTTATTGCAGATTTGGCAATTTCTAATTGGGTATCTGTTCCATTTTTTACATCATAGACAAATACTGAGACTTCTTCATTTGTACCCTAAAATGAACATAAAAATAAGAAATTGGTAATTACGTAGGTAGAAGTTTAGTCCCTACCCTCTGTGCCTCCCTGGTTTTTTTTTTCATCAAAACTAAAAAAAGGAATGAGAATATGTTTGTAACTAACTAATTTTAAGTTCTTTAATTAAAAAAATAACTGAGGGGGTAACAACTGACCCAAAATTTGTACATGTATTGCCATTAATGCCATGTAAATCTAGTAGTTATGCCAAGGAATTTGTACATGTATTGCCAGTAATGCCATGTTAATTTATATGGGTAATGCCAACTAATACCATGTTTTCCCCTCAAAAATAACCTTTCTAGTACTGTGTGAGCATAGGGCATGCACTTTCTTAAGCTATTTACCATGGGATATGCTACACATGATTGGTTTGGTTACCTACTAAAATACAGAGTAAACTGCATATTATAAATTAAAAACCATGTCCACAGTGAATATAAAATGTGGGCACACAGTGAGAAGCAAACCGATCTGGCAGGGGTGTACAAAATTCTTGGCAGGTCTCCACTGAAACAAATGTATAATTCAAGTCCTGTTGGATCTCGCATATGGGCTCTTTTGGCAGAGTGTGTATAAAATTTGGGCATAGGTTCACCCCTCGGCACACAAATAGACTTAAAGCCAGCATATTGGCTTTAAGTCTATTTTTCTATCATGGTCTGGGCAACAAATGAGTTATTGCCATTAAATTACATAAATTTTAGCAAAAAACTCCTAGACAAAGCAAAACAAGAAAAAGGATAAAGACAAAGACAAACAAAAAATAGAAAAAAGTTTACAGAAATTTTAGCCTCGTTAATTCAAAATCATTCAGGTAATTAATTGTTTGTAAAATTTTTTAGATTTAGATTAGATTATTTTATTCAAAGTAAAAATGAAATATTACATAGTTAGGTTATTATATATAATCACATAAATTTCTACACTAAGCAGTTCCTTAAATTCAGGATTTGTGTTGAACTGCTTAATTAACAGATATAAAATATATAAAACTCACTACTATAAAATAGCAATATAATTAATAAATAAGAAATTCAATATTTCGTTTTACTAAAAATTAATAAATTTGTAATAAATCTCGGTTTAAGTTACACTATATAGGAACATTATAGATTGCTATATAATAAGATTAAAGATTTTTATTAATTTTAAAGTTCAAGTATTAATCTTTAGAGTAACTTTTTAAACATCTCAAAATTTTCAAAGAAAATGAGTTTGAAATTTTGTTTTTTAAGATTTCTCAATTTACTAGGTAAGAGATTGTATACTTTTGGTTCAATATTTGTAGCATGTCTTTGTGTCATTGTAAGTGTGTATCTTTGAGTTTCAAAATTATTGTTTGTTCTAGCTATTGTTGCATGATTATGATTTATTACTTTATTTTTAAAAAAAATGCTATCTTGTAAAAAATGAATTATACTAGTAAAATTTTGTGGTCTTTAATTAGAGTTTCAGATGGAAAACAAAAACATTTTTTGAAAACTATTTTTAAAGCATATTTTTGTAGGGAAACAAGAGGTTTAAGATGACATTAAAAAGCTCCTCCCCAGCCAATTATTCCGTATGATAATATAGATTGAAACAATGAGAAGTAAAAAGCTTCTGCCAGTTTTGTATTTACAATTTTTGAAATTAACCTCAATTTATAAATGATACATCTAAGTTTTTTACAAGTCACTCCTACATGTTTTTGCCAATTTAAATTAGAATCAATATGTATTCCAAGATATTTGATGAAATCAACAGATACAATTTTCTGATCACAATTACAGAGAAAGGAGCAGTCAGATTTATGTAATGTTAGCTCATTGAAATTTGGTAAAGTCTTTATAACAGGAAAACTTTATAAAGTTGGTCTTATTTAAGTTTAAAGTTAGTAAGTTATAATATAAATCATTTTTTAATATTTTTAAACCTAGTTCAGCCTTTGAGATAACTTCAGTCCATGTGTCTCCCGTTAGTACGTCGATGGTCTCCCACAATAATCAAAACTGTGTTATCAGCATATGATATTACAAAACCAGGTAGTGTTTTAGAAATAATATCATTTATATAAATTAAAAACAATATTGGACCTAAGACTGTCCCTTGTGGGACACAATATTCAACATATTTAGGATCACTAAGTGTTATTAATTTTTACTTTTTGCTCTCTCTGTTGTAAATAGTCTCTAAAAAGTTCCAGTTTAAAAGGAAGTTGTAAACACAAAAGTAATTAATTAAGTTTCATTAATTCTTTTCATACTTAAATGCATAGTACATAAATTGCATTTCAATAAAACCTTAAGTAGTAGCTGCAGGAAAATACTGCATAGCAGCAAAACAGATGAAGTGGCAAGACAACTCACCTTCTTCTTCCCTTTGAACAGTGACCAGACGCTCTTGTTTTCTAGACCACTTTGCAGCTCTCCAATCTCAAAATTAAAGTCTTTAGAAGGATCTCGCGAAAAGAACGACCACATATCGAAAAATTGGAAAAATCACTGCATTTTCGACAAACTTTTTATTATTATTTTTTAACACTTTGCTCATAACCTAAAAACGTCTGTCAGTGTCAGGGAGAGAATAAACGATGACGGCCAACGGCCAACAAAGCACAACTCATTTTTTGAAAGCATAAACGAGTTCGTTTTCGTTGTCCATTAGGCCCACAGTGGTAAAAAACTGTCGATATGTCATCAGTTTCATCTTTTACAAAAGGCGGGCAAGTCAAACCCGATTTGTTTCTTTTTGTTGGCCCATCAACATATTTCGTTTTGTTTTGAAAAAGTAAAATTATTGCATTTTCCAAATTAACTCTACGATGTTGATATAAAATATTTTCCAATTTACAAGCCTTATGCCAGTAGACATAAAAGAACTAACAGAAGGATGGCTCGAGTTGGAAAGCGACCCGGGCCTATTTACGCTGCTGCTGGAAGATTTCGGTGTGGAAGGAGTCCAAGTTGAGGAAATCTATGATTTAAATAAGCCCCTGGATGGTCCTGTATATGGGTTTATATTTCTGTTTAGATGGGTAAGTGGGTTGCAACTATTAGCCCATGGCAAGTCGGGAGAAAGTCCAGAAATTTGATAAAAACAAGAAAATCCGGAACAGCATCTGGAAAAAAATGAAGAACAAAGCACAACCAGAAGAAAAGTTTTTATAAATGATTTATAGGTTTTTCCAAATGAATCCTAAAACATTAAAACAGGAGCGCCTAAAAGCTATGTTTTGGGACTTCTATTGTGTATCATTCCATTGATAAAATTGCTTTTGACTGCCATTATTTTTACCAACAAGAACAAGCTACAAAATGAAAAACCTGAGTACCCGATTCACAACTAATGGTACCTAGTGATAAATTTAAAAAGACTGAAAAATTAAACGGCCTTGAAAACAGCTACTACAAAAAAATGTAGCAGACTGTAGGTATCTTATTATTTATTTGGTAAAAATGTTACAATTTTTTTAAGTTAGATACATGTATTTTAAGTTTTTTTGTTTATTTAATAGGGCAGGGAACCTCTAAAAAATCCTTGTTATATTTTTGGTTTGGAAATAAATAAATAACAATATTTTCTATCAAAAATGTCTTTTATCATAATTTTTCATGAAAATAATAGAGAAAATATACATTGTACAAAGTTTATACCTTTTACAAAGTTTATTTTACAAAAAAAAATATTTCTATTAACACACACTCCAAGGGTTCAGTCAGTTCTAAGTTTGGAAATGTGATCTGGTGTGGAATAAGTATTTAATAGTAATCTTTGCTTTATTGTCCCAGTATCTGTAAATTCACTACAGTGTTATACCACTCAAGAAAGAGCTCTGGAAGAGCCAATTCAAATTTACTGCCAAAAAGTTGAAGGAAAATAATGAAATAAACATGTTGCTTGTTCATTTTGTGTGTTTAGACACTTTCAATATTTTTTATAAAATAAGTGCTGTTTCAACAGATTTTTTAGAAAAGTTTTATCATTTTTGATTGTCAAAGTAAGTATTGATAATATATTTTTTGGTTAAATCTTTTAGTACCATTAGTTGTGTAGCTATTTTTTCAGTTTAGGTGACCTTGGGGCAGATTGGGCCCATGCTGGGCGAGGTAGTTTAAACTGCCCCCCTATGAATTACCTATTTCACATGAACATTTTTTTTGTTAGATTAATTGTTATTAACTTAAAGATAGACATACAAGCTGTAAGGGGTGCCTGTCAAATTTTTGGATTCAAAATCAAAACTCAACATCAAATTAACAAAAAATTTCAAGATCCATCAGTTGCTTCAATTGATGATCCTGGGAAACAAGAAGATATGCTTGTCAATTACATTAAAAAATCCTCTGAGTTGCAACATGGATTAACTTACAAAAATATTAGAAAGCTCAATGTCATTAATCAGATGCCAGGTGTCGCAGGAAAAGAGTGGATGAAGTCCTTTATGCATCAAAATGGCCTATGGTATGGCCTGCATTGCTGGCTTCAATAAAGAAAGAGAAAGAAAGTACAAATTTCCACCCAATCAAATTTTCAATCTTGATGAAAGTACTTTGTGTTTAGGAAGTAAGACTTCTACCCTGTTTTTCAAGATTCTTTAACATATCCAAACTCACACCAACTGTTCCACAATGATGTTGCTATTGGACAACCATGAAAGCGATGCAAGTTTGGATGCAATTAAGTTTTGCAGGGATAATGGAATTGTCATGCTTTCTTTCCCACCCCATACATCCCATAAATTACGACCCTTAGATCTGACAGTGTTTCACCCATTTAAATTAGGTTGCAATATTAGTTTTAATGATTGGATGGTGAATCCTCAAAATAACAATCAAAAAATATCTATACCAAATATTGCAAAATTAATATGTGCACGTTTGTACAAAGCTTTTACTCCAGAAAACATCATGAAAGGGTTTCAAAAGGCAGCAATATACCCAATTAACAAACTAGTATTTTCAGACAGCAATTTTGTACAAGTTGAAACTGTTCAATAAAAATCATATATTAGCTCCAAAGAAACTGCAGATGAACCAAAGGGGACAAACACCTTAAAATCAGATTTTTTTGGCATCTGAAGCAATTAGACCCCTTTAAAGAAGATGGTTTTAGCAAATAAGAAAGCTGATGGAAGAAAAGGAAAGTTAAGAATTTAAATATCTGTGCCTGAAAAAGGGACAATTGAAGAATTAAGTAGTTAAAATTAGAGAAAATAAATTAAAGAAAAAAGAAAGTGTTCTCAAAGTAAATTTAAGTCAAATTTTGGAACCAAGGAAAGTAAAAAAAGTGCCAGTTAAAATGATAAATAAAAGAAAGAGATCAAAATCATCTTCATCAAGCTCAGAACTAATGAAAGAAATGGATTTTGGAGATTTAGAGGATGTTACTTTGTTTTAATATTATTTTGCACAAAGATGTCTAAGGTTTATTATTGTGGCACTATTGAAAAAGTATTTTTAAATGAGTCAGAATTTCAGGTTGTATTTTTTAGAAAGAAAGAAAACAATCAATTTGTAGAACCAGACAACACAGACATTTCAACTGTAGAAAGGAGTGACATTGGTTTAAAACTACCTAAACCCATACTTGATAGGGGCACTTCCAGAGTTGCTTCTCAATTTTATTTTGAGTTTAATCTCTCAAGTCACAATGTTAAATAAAATATTTTTTTCTTTTCTGTGTTAGAATGCTGCAGAAGCTGTAAGTTTAATTTAATGTTTTTTAATTTTTTGCAGGTTAAGCCCTTGTTTTCTAAAACTTAAACTTATCTATTTTTTAAGATTTATTTTAAGTTGATGCTCTACTATACTCTTTCCTAAAAGCGTTACTAATATTATTGTTAAATTTATTAGGGTGGTTTCTTATAAATTTTAGTTCATTTGAAAACAAATACATACCTGCCCAAACTGCCCCTTGGGGTGGCTCAACTACCTCAAAGAGGAAGGCACATTGTGCAAAAATTGCTAAAATAAAAAATTAACATTTTTCGAGAAAAAATTATTTTGGAACTATTTTGACTACAATCAAATATGTAATCTACAAAAAATCGTATTTTTTGTAAGTTAAGAAAAAAATACAATTTTTTTTAAAAAGGGCACAATTTAGCCCCCTTCCCCTTAAATATATTAAATGATGAAATTTTATTTTTTATTTTAGTGTAACTAATATATTTTGTTATAGTACTGGTTGGTCTACTAATTTTATTGCTAGTACTATCAAGCGAGAAAAGGTATAGTCGAGGGTAAAGTACCTTAAAATAATATATTAGTCCTACATTATAGTGTTTTATTTTTGTGGTTTACTTTAATAATAATAATACTAATAAAAATAAATAATAAATAAAACAAATTAAATAAATAATAATATCTTAATTTAGTTTTCGAAAACATATTAGCAATTAAAGTTTCAGCATACACAAAATTAATATCTTTGTATTAGAAAAATGAAATGACCAATAGCAGGTTTAATCAAGTATGCATTCATTAACAAAGTAAAGCCTTTGAGGGTTTGCTGACTACAGATTGTTTTTAATACATCAGGAGATAGATAGCAGATTCTGTAGGAAAAACTTTATTTGTGAAGGCACACAAATTTTGGTTAAGTCATTTAATGACTTTGATAACCTCATAGAAGAAAAAGTATGATGGAAATACAAAACAAAGCAGAAAACATCTTTTTATTTTGCCTCTATAATACTTCTCCATACACTATATCATCAATTTGTACATTGTTAATTGATAAGCTTGAATTTCTTTTATCTCAGCTTCCCTTTTGGTGGAGATCTTAACATTGATTTTCAGCAAAAAAACTCAAAAGATACACAAGAACTCATATATCTGCTAACCTCCTTTGTTGTGGGTTACCAATACTTCGAAAAAAGTGTTGGATTATGCGTGTTCTAACTTAGACACTTGATGCCCAAACCATTAAATCTGGTATGTCAAACCATGAGGCAATCATCTTGGATATTAATCTTAATGAAATCACATTTCAAAAAAAGTTAAAGGAAGAATATACAGCAAAGAAAACTTTAAAAAATTTAATCTTTTATGTTTAAATACTAACTGGAATCAGGTTTTTAATATTCCATCAGATCCATTTCAACAATTTTACAATCTTCTAACACAAAATTTCGAAAAATCCTTTCCAAATAGCAAAATTAAACATAAAAATATAAAATCATGCCTAACCAAAGGACTAAACTAAACTTTAGGTGCTCATTTCTTTATATTGTATGCAAACAAATGTATTAAAATGGCAAAGCAAAGACATTATTAGGATAAAATAGATAAAGCTAAGTACAAATCTAAGGAAAATTGGCAAATAATTAATTCCTTACGCGGAAAATCTAAGAATTCAAGTTGGGAAATTAACATTGAACCAGAATTAATGAACGATTATATTATTACTGCTCAGTTGCAGAAAATTTAACTTCTACTCTAAATTCATCTATAAATCCGATTTATTTCTTAAATCATATAGACATACCGGAAGCTCTAAACTCCAACATCTCTTCTTGAGGTAAAGCAAGTTCTTAACACGAATAAAAACAAAACAAGCTCAGGCATTGATGGTTTGTCCACAAAAATTTCTTGTTGCTCTTATAAATCAGTATTTTCACATTGGTTACTTTCCAGATTGTTTAAAATAAGCTCTTGTAATACCAATTCATAAGAATCGAGACCTGGAGAAACCATCGAAATTTCGCCCAATATCATTGCTATCTTCTCTTTCCAAAGTTATAGAAAGAATTGCTAAAACAGGAATTACTTGTCACTTTGAAATATTTAACATCCTTTCACAATCTCAATTTGGATTCCAACAAAAAAAAGGAACACATGACGCCATATTTGCCCTTTTAGAGGATGTATACATCAATATTAATGAAAGAGACTCGGTAGCAGCAGAGTTTTGTGACTTTTCGAAAGCCTTTGACTGCGTGAATCACGAAATACTGCTGCAGAAGTTGAGTCGATATGGCTTCAGACACTCCTCCTCTAGATGGGCGTCGTCTTATAACACAGGTTGATCACAGATATTCAGATGCAATAAAGCTATATCAAACAGCAAAGAAATAACCCGAGGAGTACCACAGGGATCCGTTCTGGGACCCATCTTCTTTCTTGCCTACATTAACGATCTTACCTTCATCAACATCGATGGCAACTCGGGATGGATAAGAGGGGCGAGCTAGAGGCTGTGATCAGGAGAGACCTTGAAAAAGTTAAAGAATGCTTTGATGCGAACCAGTTGTGTTTGAACATAAAAAAAATCAATCATTATCTCCTTTCGATTCTCCATAAATTCCATACCCTTAAATAATCAGCTTATTGAGTCCCAAGAAAGTGTGAAATTTTTTGTTTTAGTTCTTGATAAGCCATTGGATTTCAGGGAACCTATTATCCAGCTTAAAACAAAACTATCATCTGCCTGTTTCGCTCTTAAAATAGTTATTAAGGAACTTAATCTACACTCTACAGTAATGGTGTACTATGCCCTATTTGAGTCTCGTGCAAGATACGGAGTGGCCTTCTGGGGTTACTTTTCCAAAATCCCCTTTGAGTCCGTGTTTCGTGTTCTGAGCTATTTGAATCTTGAGTGGGACACATCCTAGGGAACATTGCAAACCCTTATTTAAAGCACTTAAAATTTAAACCCTGACAGCTATTTTTATGTTGTCTGTTGGCCTTATTCATAAAAAGCAAATAAAACCAAATGCTAACATTTCTGTCCCGCAACGTTTCACCAGGCAGACTACAAACCAACTTGTACCTCTCCCTATACCAAGACTAACTTGGACAAAGGAATCAATAATCTGTGGGAGTATTAAGCTATACGACCACCTCCCACTCGAAATCAGGTCAATTAAAGAATTTAGAAGAGCAGTAATAAACTGCTTTGAAAATCATCCATTTTATGATTGTGATGAATTCTATGCTGAAGAGCTAACATAAATGGCTCCCTTTTTGCCTTTTTCAACTGTTTGTGATGTCTTTCTTTTATTTTATTACCATATTTTTATACTTCCTTTTTTGTTTTTTATTACAATATTGTGTGTAAATTTACCGTTATTGTAAATGTATTTACTTACTCTTTTTGTGTGACTTTTTAACTGTAATTTTATTATTGTTATATTTGCTTTATTAATTACTACCTACTCTGTACCTAAAATATTAGACTGATCGCAGTTTGACTGTAGCATTGTTTATAATATTTTATTTCGATTATTTTATTTTCTTTAGGTACGCTTTGTTTAACGTCCCTGAAGCTAGCAGAGTAAGGTGAGCAGACCAATTTTTTTTTATAGTGCATAATTAGGTGCTAATTAAATGCTAATTAAGTGCCACATTTAAAAATTTAGTGCTTCTTTTTTTTAAAAAAAATACAGCATGTTCTGCTAGTTTCAGAAGAACTCAGCAGAGCAATACATTAAAAATCATCGGAATCAAAATTATCATAGTGCATAATAAATTGCTAATTAAGTGCCCCATTTAAAAATTTAGTGCTTCTTTTTTTTTTAAAATACAGCATGTTCTGCTACAAATTAACTCTGTGTTTCGGACTTCCATTGTCTATATTTTATTTATACACGACGTTTCGATCAGTACAATTTCTGATCGTCTTCAGGTGCAAACTACAATCTATTCCTAAGGCTACATACTTATATACTATGGGAAATCACTCAACCGTGAAGTGTAAGAAGTTGGCTCCGCACAAGGAGGGGTTTCCAAATATTTGGAATTTGAACACTTGGCTTACTGAAAACACCCCGATTCTGCCCCATAAAGGCAGCTTCAAGGAATTTTCGTTTCTTCCAGTGTGACTCCTTGTGCCAAACCTTTGCTTCTGTCCACTTCATTCGGTGTTGTTTTGACCATGCGTGTTCGGCGATTCCTGATTTCGTTGTTTCACCTCTTTGGGTATTCGTTTGATGTTCTTTAAGCCTAACAGATAGTGGTCTTTTTGTTTCACCTATGTATGATTCACCACACTCACAAGGAACTTGGTAAATGCATTCCTTATTTTGTTTGTTCTCCGGTTTTGTTTTACTAAGAAGGCTTCGAATTGTATTATTAGATTTAAAAGCTGTTTTGATATTAAAGTGGTTCGCTACTCTTCGAATTTTTTCTGATACTCCTTTAATGTATGGAATTGTAAGGAATTTACCAAGTTTCTTGTGAGTGTGGTGAATCATACATAGGTGAAACAAAAAGACCACTATCTGTTGGGCTTAAAGAACATCAGACGAATACCCAAAGAGGTGAAACAACGAAATCAGGAATCGCCAAACACGCATGGTCAAAACAACACCGAATGAAGTGGACAGAAGCAAAGGTTTTGCACAAGCAGTCACACTGGAAGAAACGAAAATTCCTTGAAGTTGCCTTTATTGGGCAGAATCAGGGTGTTTTCAGTAAGCCAAGTGTTGAAATTCCAAACATTTGGAAGCCCCTCCTTGGGCGGAGCCAACTTCTTAAACTTCACGGTTGAGTGATTTCCCATAGTATATAAGTACGTAGCCTTAGGAATAGACGATCAGAGATTGTACTGATCGAAACGTCGTGTATAAATAAAATATAGACAATTGAAGTCCGAAACACAGACTTAATTTCGAACTCATCATTGTCTCAAACTTTCAAACAAATGTTCTGCTAACTTCAGATGAACTCAGCAGAGCAATGCATTAAAAATCATCGGAATCAAAATTATCATATTGCATAATTAAGTGCCCCATTTAAAAAATTTTAACTCTTTTTTTGTAAAATAGCATGTTGTGCTAGCTGCAGATGAACTCAGCAGAGCAATGGATTAAAAAACATCGGAATAAAAAATGTAGTGGTGCATAATGAAAAGCTAATTGAGTGTCCCATTTAAAAATTTAGTACTCCTGTTTTTAAACAAATATAGCATGTACTGCTGGCTTCAGATGAACTCAGCAGAGCAATGCAATAAAAATCGTTGAAACAAAAACTATTATAGTGGATAGTAAAGTCCGTATTAAGTGCTATTTAAATGACCGTTTTAAAAATATAATGCTGCCTTTTTTAATACAGCATGTTCGGCTAGCTTCAGATGAAGCTAGCAGAACATGCTATATTTTTTTAAAAAAAAGGAGCACTAAATTTTTAAATGGGGCACTTCATTATGCACCGAGTTATGCACTATGGTAATTTTGATTCCGATTATTTTTAATGTATTGCTCTGCTGAGTTCATCTGAAGCTAGCAGAGCATGCTGTATTTAAAAAAAAAGACACACTAAATTTTTAAATGGGGCACTTTATTATGCACTATGATAATTTTGATTCCAATGATTTTTAATGTATTGCTCTGCTGAGTTCATCTGAAGCTAGCAGAACATGCTGTATTTTTTTTATAAAGGAGCACTAAATTTTTAAGTGGGGCACTTAATTAGCACCTAATTATGCACTACAAAAAAAGTTGTTCTGCTCACCTTGCTCTGCTAGCTTCAGGGACGTCTATGTTTTTAAGGTTGTAAAATCTTAAAAATCAATAAAGTAATTTTTGTATTGTATTGTATTGTATTCTTGACCTGTGAACGCTTATGAATGCGTACCCAGATGAGAATTGTTGTTATGACAGAAGTGAAGGTTCATGTACTTGAAATTAAGTGGTTTTTACCTAAATTGTAATTGACAAGAGGTCTTGGCACAGGGTGAAGTCAGAAGGGTAATATCATTGTTACTTCTTTATACAATGATAATATTAACATTTGAGGTGCCTTGCTCCAGTTAGAGATCCTTTATGTTTCAGAGAAGGCAAAATATGTCATACATCAATTAATTAACTAATTGCAGGTGGAAGAAAGAAGATCAAGGCGTAAAATTGTTGACCAGCCAGACTTGTTTGTAAGAGACGATGATGCAGTCAACAACATCTTTTTTGCCCAACAAATGGTGCCCAATTCATGCGCAACACATGCTTTGATTTCCATTTTGTTGAATTGTCCCAACATACAAATTGGTAAGTTTTTAATGCAATTTAATGTAAAAAATACCTTCTAGTAATAAAGTTTTTGTTAGCGACTTTTATTTTATGTCATTGGCATTGTTCATATATCGGTCTTTTATTAGTGTCACTCAACTTTAGGAGCTTTGTCTGTGAAATCCAACAAAATCTTTAAAAAAACAAATTAAAAAACGGTTTTGGTTAACTTTTCTAGTACAAAAGCTATTTTTGGAGGTAGAAGAAGCTAGCAGCCCAACTCGCGATTTTTTTTATTAGAACCTATATAACTAATTAGAGCTAATTTAGTGCTAATTTTGTTCCGCAAAAAAAAATTTAGAACTTGCGTTTTTTAAAAGTTAGCACATGCGCTGCTAGGTTCCGTGAGAAGCCAGCAGCACATGCGATTAGAGCGAATTTATATATATTTTTTAAATATATAATACGAAAATTATACTACAAATATTATATTCTGATATAGGGAAGTTTCCCGAGGAGTAGTTTTTTTTGGTAAAAGTGATGTACTACTAAATGGGTTTTAATGATTCATGTAACTTTTGGTATTAAACCTCTTTTGGTTTGCCCGTCATGATTTGAGCTGCTAGCTACCATAGAAGCTAGCAGCGCAGCTCTAAATTTTTTAAGGCGTTAGCAAATTAGTGCCTTAACATATTTAAATAGTTCTTATAGTTTAAATTTAATAAATTGGATATCAACGAGATCAAGAATTTTGGGATAACTAAATGAGATAGACTTCAAATTTAATGCCTATAGGAGAACTTTCCCGAGGAGTAGTTTTCTTTGGTAAAAATGATATGACTCTATAGGACTCAATAGGTCGTAGTGATTACGATTCGTTTGCTTACAATCACTTGCACTGCTAGCTTCTGCAGCGCACGCGCTTTTTGTTTAAAAAGATGAGCTCTACATTTTTTTATGGAATATAAATTTAGTACTTTGCCCCGTTTTAGTAGTTATGTTAGTGTTAAGTAATCTTATTGATAAACTGTAAAATAAAACCGATTTATTTTTTTTTTTATAAGAAAATGACATCAGAATGTAATATTTGTAGTATAAATTTCGTATTATATATTTTAAAAAAAATATATGAAACTATGGAGCACTAAATTAGCTCTAATTATGCAGGTATTTTTCTTTTCTGAATTCTCTTAATTAGGCTGTAATCGCATGCGCTGATGGCTTCTCACGGAACCTAGCAGCGCAAGCGCTAACTGAAAAAAACGCAAAAATTTTTTTTTTGCCGAACAAAATTAGCTCTAATTAGTTATATAGGTTCTAATAAAAAAATCGCAAGTTGCGCTGGGGTCAGTCCATATCAAGTCAACCAGGGTATTTTACCACACCATCTCCGATGTTGATGATTTTTAGTATACATGTTTTTCCTACCAAAACACTGGAAAATCCAAAATTTCAGACTTTTTTGACCAGTTGTTTATTTTGAATTAATTTTTGAAAATCGAAAAAGTCACTTATTTGTCCTTAACATGTGCGCACAAAATTAGGAATATCCAAAGAACCACTTATAATAGAAAAGTAGGTGAAGGTTCATTTTAAAGCTCTTATAAAGACCTTTCATATGAGAATATTGCATAACATATATTGAAAAAAAAAATAAAAAAAAAAAATTTTGATTTTTTTTTTTTAAATTTCAAAAAGGCCATTTTTAATTTTTTTCAAAAAATTATATTATTTTCTTTAAAGTGTTATTAAACTATTCACAAAATTTTGAGATGGACAAATCATGGGTTCAATGTGAAAAAATTTATTAAAAATGTCACATGCAAAATCGCCTATAAATAGACAATACATTTTGGTAATTAGAAGAATATAATGGGGTTTAAAGCGATATTATAAAAATATTTAACAATATTTTATTTAATAAAAAATTATATCCTACGTTTCATTCTGTATCAGTAATCAGATTAACATTGCCCCCCATTGTAATATTTACTTACAAAACCTCTTTTCCACCGGAGACGTACTATTGGATGTTCCAATTCTTAGGAAAATATGCCTGTATAAACCTGCCAATACTTTTGTGAAATACTGCCTGTTTATTCCTGTTTAACATTAAGGACACACCTCCTTCATTTTATTGGTCTGTTTAGGTACATTGTGGGGATTTGCTGACATGAAAATTCCTGCATAAATTGATTTTAAATTTTTGGCAAGTATCTTCCTGATACAGCTCCAAATAATCGATACATAATAGTTCGACTGAAGGTTTAATTTTAAAAGTTTCAACTATGGGTGAGACAAGTGGATGGACTAAATATAAAGTAAAGTGCTGTGATCCACTAGAGTTAAAAATCAAGCATTTTGGGAAATTAAGAAATGTGACCAAGTGGATGTGCAGTTACAAAAATGTCAAAATGGGAATGAAAATCTGTGATGGTTGTAGACTAAAGCTTTCAAAGGAGTTTAAGGCATCTGAAGAAGATGAGGCAGGGTAAGTAACAAATAGTATTTTTTAATATAAAATTAATAAACTAAACCAATTGCGTCAAGTACGGAGTGGAAAAATCTCATGGCATTATTTTGCATGGCATTATTTTGCATGGCATTTTGAGAATACAGACATTATGTACAAATTTCTTGGCATTATGTACACATTTTGGGTCAGCTGTTACCCCCTTTTTAAGTTCTTATAAAAAACTAACTTTTTAAATTTTTTTAGACCCAGTCAAGTTCCAGAAAATGATCCAGATTTTCAAGATCCTGCTGAATCATTTACTCTTTTAAACAAGTCATTGGAGCTTCTTGCTGTGTCGCCGATTAAAAGAAAAAATGTATACAAAGAAAAAATTGATATTGTACAGCATACAATTGCGAAAGCATTTACAAAGGAATCAGATTCAACGCTAGTAAAGGAATGCCAGAGTGACGAAAGTGAAATGATTAAGCAGTTAAAGGACAAATTTTTAAAAACCGAAAACCGAAAAGAGGAGTGAGAAGAGTTTCTCAATATTTGGCCAGAGCTGTAAAACAGTTAGTTAAGGACAATGGGATATTATGTTCTCCTAACCCCAAACCGGGAAAGACCCTTAGTGATAGAGTGGCCCAAATAGTGGTAGATTTTTACCAAAGGGATGACATTAGCAGGACCATGCCAGGTAAAAAAGATTATGTTGTTATCAGAAAATATGGAGCTGAAAAAGAATATGTACAAAAAAAATTAGTCTTAGCTAATTTAAAAGAAATTTATGCATTGTTTAAAACTGAGTACCCCAATGAAAAAATTGGGTTTTCAAAATTTTGTGAACTGCGACCCAAAAGCTGTATACTGGCAGGAAAAAGTGGGACTCATACTGTATGTGTATGTACTATACATCAAAATATAAAACTAATGCTCAATGGCTCCAAATTAAATAAGCTATATGATGAAAATAACAGGCCTCTTGCAATATCTTATCATGATTGCCTTTATAAACTAATGTGTAATCCACCTTCAGTGGACTGTTTTTTAAGCAATAGATGCAAGCAATGTCCTGGAGTAGAACAGTTTAAAAATACGTTAATAGAAAAATTTAAGGAAGAATTAATTGATGAGGTCTCATTTAAAAAGTGGGTCTCAGTAGATAGGTGTACTATGGAAACCGTTGTTAAGAAAAGTGATGATTTTGTCCAGGAATTTACTGATGATCTTGTAAAACTTAAATCACATTCTTTTATTGCAAAAATGCAAAAAGATAGATACAATGAAATAAAAATTAACCTTAAACCTGGAGAGTCTTTGATCACTTGCGACTTTGCGGAAAATTATTCCTTTGTTATGCAAGATGAAGTCCAGTCTTATCATTGGAATAACAGCCAGGCAACCCTCCACCCTTTTGCCATTTATTTTCTAAGTGATGGTAAACTGCACAACCTGAATTATGTGTTTATTTCGGAAAGCTTGACACATAATACAATTGCATTTCATTTATTTTTAAAAAAATTAATGCCTGATTTAAAAATCAAAATACCAGGACTTAACAAAATTTTTTATTTTTCGGATGGATGTGCTGCGCAGTACAAAAACAAAAAGAATTTTCTGAATATATGCCTGCATAAAAAAGATTTTGGTGTTGAAGCAGAGTGGCATTATTTTGCCACCTCGCATGGCAAAAGTGCCTGCGATGGCTTGGGAGGAACTGTTAAAAGACTTGCTGCCAAAGCCAGTTTGCAGAGGCCCTATGACAATCAAATAATGACACCTCTACAATTGTTTACTTGGTGTGAAGAAAACATATCTGGCATTGATTTTAAATATTGCACAGAAGCAGATTATACAAATACCTTAGAGGTCGAAACACATAATCTTTTTAAAGGTGGAAGCATTATTTTACAAAATATCGAGTCAGGGTTTGTCACTGTAGAATATGACAGTGCTTGGTGGCTGGCTTGTGTCTTGGGGAAAAATAATGAGAGCGGAGAACTGAAAGTAAGCTTTCTTCATCCACGAGGACCTGCCTCATCATTTTTTTACCCAACACCTCAAGATATTTTAATTATTAAACCAGAAAGTCTTATAAAAAAAGTTGAACCCAACACTGCTACTGGCAGAACTTACAATGTCAGCAAAAAAGAAATGTCAGATTCATCAGAAATTCTTAAAAGAAAGTTAAAAAAATAAATTTAAGGTATATAGTTAGTCTTAGTGTTTTCTGTCTAATTTTTATCAACGAAGTAGAAAAGTTTGTTTATTTCTTTTGCGAGTTTAAAATAAAATAATTTGTAGATAAAGCCTCTGGGTATTTTTTAAAACCTGTATCCATCCAACAAATTTATTTATTTTAATATCCAGTGCACTATTGGTGCTCCTAAAATATGTTTATTTTTTTAAATGCATGATTTTTAATGTACTTAATATTTTTGATATTTTTTTTGACATTGAACCCATCATTTCTCCATCATAAAATTTTGTGGATAATTAAGTAAGACTTTGACCAAAATTATATATTTTTTTCAAAAAAATTAAAAATGGCCTTTTTGAATTTTTCAATTTTTTTTTTCAATTTTTTATTTTCAATTTTTTTTTTGTTAAAATTATGTTGTGATATTTCATAAAAAAGAGCTTCAAAATAATTATGACTTTTCTATAGGTGAAACCCTTGTTAGACTCAAAGCTCACACCCAAGGTATGGCCCCAGAAAATAAAGGTTGGGCAATCGGAAACACCCCTGAGTTGGCCTGTGCCCACAACTCCCATGCTATACCACAAGCAAAAAGAAGGTTTGAGAGAAGCAGTGGCGTGTCAACGGGAAGATTTACTGGAGAAGCTTACCATTTTGTTAGTTTTGTGCCCATTGGTGGGAGGTTATATGAATTGGATGGTTAGTATCTTGAAAAAACATTGATTTACTTTTAGTGTACATACTCATCAACTTGTAAGTGTCAAGCAATTAAACAAACACAAAATTATCTGGATATGCAGAGTTTATAAAGATTGGCATTGGCATCTATTTTATGATATTGATACTTATATATTTTATACATAGTTCTTTGCTTTAATAAATCTATTTTTTTACTTCTATTTAGGTCTTAAGCCATATCCTATCGACCATGGACCTTGCACCAGCCAAGATTGGGTCGACAAGTTTAGGCATGTTATACAAGATAGACTTGGGATAACTGCAGATGAATATAATGAAATC
Organism: Oxystoma pomonae; assembly: GCA_963921995.1. NCBI lineage: Eukaryota > Metazoa > Arthropoda > Insecta > Coleoptera > Brentidae > Oxystoma > Oxystoma pomonae. The sequence goes on from OY998163.1 coordinate 102,270,202, forward strand.
AGGTATTAAACCTTGCCTACTAGCCTAAAAATCTACTTTGTTTATTTCGACGCGAATTTTAATTTGTATTGTTAAATCTTATTTTGAATGCTGTAATATTTCTAAAAAATATCAATTTAAATAAAGCACTTTTAACCTTGGTTTTTTACCTTTGAATGAGTCAGTCATCTGCTGTATATGGTCCTCAATTTATTTCAAATGAAACGTCTTTGCACCTCAATTTTTGTTTTACAAAAGTAAAAAAAGTAAAATCCCACATTGAGCACGTTTCTTCAAAAATTCGATTTTTTAACCAACCAACCCAACCCAACATGGGAGTGCTCCAAAACCAACAGATTTTTTTGAAATTTTAATATTATGTAGACTCTTCTGGCTCCCACCATTTAGACTAAGAGGCATATCAAACAAGCACTAAACAACATGTTATAATTAAATATTTGCCGACAAAACGAAAAAAATATTTTGTTTTTTTATTTTTATTTTTATTTTTTACAGTGGCGTACCACATTTTTATTTATTTTGGAATTTCTGCTATTTTTTGCTTCGATGGGAAGCTAATATTCTAACATTTTTTACAGCGGCATGCTAAATTTTTCTCGGATGTTAAGTAGCAATTTAATTTTGAATGAAAAAAAATGTAGTACGCCACTGAATAAAATGTAAAAAACACTACTTTATTAACAATATGAATATGAACTTATGCCTAAATATTATTTTATTGAAAGAATAATTGTTACCTAATCATCAGATTTTTTACACAAAAATAATATCCAAAATCAAATCTGTGAAAATTCTGCCTTTTAAAAATAATTGAATTGAGTGTCAAAAGAAATACGAAAGCCAAAAAGCAATAGTAATGTAGATTATAAAACCCCATAACTTATCATTATATTCAATTTTTCTAGTCGTTAGATTAAAATTTTCAGTTTTGTCAAAAAATAAGTCATTGCATTGCATTGGGGAAAATATTAAAACAACATTAAATTGTGGCCACAACAATGGTGAAATACCCTTTCGAAACTAAGTAAGAGATCGAAACGCAGATCTTGGGAGAGTGCTATTTTTCTAACAAATTTTGTTACACTACCTTATGCTTACTTTTAATTAAGCAAAACAAGGTTAAGCAAGTAATTAAATTTTAGATTCAACTTAATGGCGGTAGTCCCTGACAGACGTCTGGCCATTCAGCACAAGTTAAAAATGTTGAGGACCAACAAACAAATCGTAGTTGATGCTCTACAACATTTGGTCAAAATAAAGGATAAAGGAGGTGGTAAAAGTAGTGAGGGCGCTTCTTCTAGTAGTAACTCAGGGGTAAGTCTTATTAAATGACTGAATGAAAGACTGATTTAGATATTTAGTGGTTAGTAATGTAGGCCTGGGCAAACTCAAAGGCAGCTACTTTTTTATTTTGTTTTCCAGCAGGATGAATTTAATGTCCAATTTAAATTATTCAGTGAACATAGTGTGAATAGACTTGGAAAACATTTGGTTTTAGCCAAAGGATTAAATTTTTTCTAAACTATGCTTTACTTTGTAGAAACTGCAAGCTGACCCAGTTAAACATGAAACAATAGACCAAAAACCCGAAACCAAATCGGAAATGAACGAAGTGAACGTCTCGAACGAACCGACCGGAAACAAACTGACACTTTGCCCGCTAGACTATGCCACACCTTTAACAATTCAAACGTCACCCGCTGTCAGTACGTCTGGAACGGATACACCTTCGGATGCTGGTATGTCAGTTCTCAGTGTATTTTTTTTAGGATACCAGCAATACGGTCAGCGCCACCTAGAGGGTTTGAACTTGTATAGAGACGGCAGACGAGTTCTCAAGAAAAGGCTGGAGTGGCATAACACAGGCAAGCCAAAGAGCTAATCCAGGGCTTCAGCAAGTCAAGAAGGGACTGGTAGATGAGGATAAAGATGTTTCATTTGGTCGTTCGTGTATTTTCATTTTCTTGATCTGCATTATGGTAGCTGATGGGTTGTGTATAAGTTTGTTTGAAATTTTATTTTCGTTACCAACTCAATATGGTCTTCTAGGTGGTGGTAAATCTTTTACTCGATTATGTGGCTGTCGTGGTCGTGTTTCCATACTGGTTTATTTACGTTGCACGGTCTGAGCTGATAAAAATGTAATTTTTTTATGTAACCATTGTCTAATTCAATTATGTAGTGTAATTTTCCCAAGCTTTGTTGAACGGTTCCATATTTGCAATCAATTTTTCCATGTTAATTTCGTGATTGTACTCTTTGATTAAAATTTTGTTGACTTGCATTATTTTCGTCCGGTTCCTGAAGTTAGATGATTGTTCGAAGGTTTTGTCCGAAAAGCAATTCACCAGGTGTGCTTCCCATTGAAAGAAGCGTTGCTCTAGATTTAAGTAAAAATGAATGTAGTTTTTCATCTTTCAATCATTTTTTCTTTAAAGGTCTGTATATATATTTGTCCTGGATGTCCTGGAGCGTTAAATCTTTATATCATTCCATTTCTTTTGCAAAAGTCTACAAAATCTATTGATTTAAAAATGGATGCATTGTCGCTTACAACTTTTTCGGTTAATCCATAGCACCTAAAAATTTATCTTGCATCTACAACTATAAAGAAGTAGTGGTTTAAAAATGAACCTGCATAATCTATGTGGACTCGTTGTCAATTTTTTTCGAGTTCGTCCCATTGGTGAAGTGTTGCGTTGTTGAGGATCTTTATCAATACATTTCCACTAGCAATATCTTCGAGCAAGAGATTTGAAGAGATGTTTGAAGATTTTTTGTATGATTACTCGATTATTTTTAAAAGGTATTCGTTCTTTTACCGAAAATTCTGGGTCAAATATACTTCCATTAAGGAGTTTTTCTTTTAACTGTTGGAGTTCTGGTTCTTGTTGGGTTTCTTGAGCAATCGTATTAAAATCTAACTCTATGGATGTATTCAAAGAATTCATTATCGACTATAATATTTTTGTCTCCTTTTAATGGTAATGGATTTCTTGACAAGTAGTCGTCATTAGTATGCTAGAAGATTTTTTGTATTTAATACTATAGGGTCAAACCATATCAAGTCAACCAGGCAATAGTTTTGACCATCTCCGATTTTGATGATTTTTGGTACACTTATTCGTCTTACCAAAAAACTCAAAAATCCAAAAAATCAAATTTTTTGGATAAGCGGTTTTTGTTTTATTGATTTTTGAAAATCAAGAAATTGACCAATATGTCCTTGACAGACACTTACAAAAATAGTAATATCTGATAGCTCATTTTGAAGGGTTTTTAAAGACCTTTTTAAAGATGTGTGACACAATATAGTTTGTTTAATTTTTTTTTTCTTAATTAAAAAAAAAAATTTTTTTTTTAAATTTTTTAATTTTTTTCAAAAAAAATATTTCTTTTTTTTTCAATGTTTTTTTTAACATTTTTGGAAAATTTTAGGATGGAGAAATAATGGAGTCATACTTTAAAAAAATAATAAGATATTTATTACAGGGCTAATTTACCTAATATGGGTATAACAAAAAAATGAAAAGTAAGAATAATAGAAAATTTACAATAAAAAATATTTAGGTTGCTAATTTTTTTTGTAAAATATTTGAGGAATCTGTCATTTCTTCTGGTAGTCATTTAATGAACAATATTTAAATGTTATACCAGGAATGTTTTCTGTTGCAAATTTAAAAAGATCTTCAGGGGTCATAATCTGTTCATTATATGGTCTCTGTAGACTTGCTTTAGCAGCCAACCTTTTTACGGTGCCTCCCAGTCCATCGCATGCACTCTTCCCGTGGGAGGTGGCAAAAAAATTCCATTCTGCTTTAATTTTAAATTCCTCGAGATATTCCTCGCAATATTAACAAAAAAATTTTTTTTATACTGTGCGATACAGCCTTTTAGTTCAGGCATAAGGTGGCTTAAAAAAAGATGAAATGCCACAGTGTTGTGTACCAAACAGTCTGAAATAAATATATAATTTAAATGACCCAGTTTTCCCTCATGAGTTTTGTAATATATTACAAAAGGATGTAGGTTTGCCTGGCTATTTGTCCAGTGATAGGACTGCACTTCATCCTGCAAAATAAATGAATAATTTTCAGCGAAGTCGCATGTGATTAGTACTTCCCCCTTTTTTAAATTGTCTTTTACCTCATTGTAGTATTCTTTTTGCATGTGAGTGTAAAAAGAATGAGATTTTAATTTAATCAAATCGTTTGAAAATTCTTCAATGAAGTCCTCTGCTGGTTTAATTAATGTCTCCATATTGCATCTATCTACAGATATCCACTTCTTAAAAGTCACATTGTCAATCATTGCTTCTTCGAACTTTTCATTCAAAAAGTTTTTTAAATGCTCAGTTCCTGGGCATATCTCACATTTGTCCAAAAAGCAGTGAACTCCTGGTGGGTTACACATCATTTTTGAGAGGCAAGCATGGTAGTCTGGTAAAGCAGGATTAAGATAAACTTGTTTATTTTAGAACACTATCATTAACTTCATATTTTGATGTATTGTGCACACACACACTGTATGTGTACCGCTCTTTCCTGCTAAAATGCAACTTTTTGGTCTCAATTCACTAAATTTAGACAAACCAATTTTTAGGTCTGGATGCTCTTTCTTAAAATGCAAATATATTTCTTTGATATTAGCCAAAACTAGCTAAACATTTTGCAGAAATTAACATGTTTAAATGTATAATAGGTGTACTCAAAATTTTGCAGGAATAAACAAGTTTGGAAAAACCTTTTATGTATCTTATTTACAAGACTGGGAGCAATTGACAAGTTTTTAGATATAAAGAGTAAATATATAGGTATTTATCAAAAAATTTATGGTTTTTTCCTGCAAGGTTTTTTATATTAATTTTTTAAAAATAGAACCAATAACTTCTCCATCCTGAAATTTTCCAAAAATATTAAAAAAATACTGGAAAAAAATAGTATTTTTTTGAAAAAAATTTAAAATGGTGTTTTCAAGATTTAAAAAAAAAATATTAAAAAAATTTAAAAAAAAATAAAAACAAACACTTACATGGTGATACACATCGTTAAAAAGGTCTTTAAAAAACCTTCAAAACAAGCTATAACTCGCTTCTATAGGACCAATAGTTTTTGAGATATTGCTATTTTTGTAATGCCTGTCAAGCGCATATTGGTCAATTTCTTTGTTTTCAAAAATCAATAAAACAAAAACCGCTTATCCAAAAAATTTATTTTTTTGGATTTTTAAGTTTTTGGATCAGAAGAATAAGTGTACCAAAAATCATCAAAATCGGAGATGGTCAAAACGAAAAGTGCCTTTTTTTTGGTTGATTTAATATGGTTTGACCCTATAATCAAATCCGTATAAACACTGCTCGCATCGGATCCTTCTTGTAGCTGATAGTACGGGAAGTTAGTTTGTGGGATTTAAAATGGTCATCAATGGTTTTTATATCATGAAACATTTTTTTTAAACCCTTTAAATTATCGATCTAACTGACTGTAATTTTTTTCGGCTTTTGTAAGTGATCTTGAAATGAAAGTTACTAGTTTTTCTAGACCATTTGAAAGTTTATGAGAAAGCACAAGAAATACCATATGGACTGGGATCAAGTAGCTAGTACTATCGGGTATTCTGGTGAAAAAAGCATTAAAAAATGATGGCTTGTTATTTCTTGTTTTTCTTTAATAAAAATACTTTCTCATTCACTGGTCCCTATACATTTTTTATTCTTTTGAAGTAAACTATTTAACGGCTGCCTGTAAAATTGTGGAAGCATGCAGGATGAATTTATTAGAAGTTGTTCTAAATCTTATGGTCTTGGTGCTTCTTGAATTATCTTAATTCTTTCATCTTATTTTGTAAGACCTTCTTTAGTTATGATGTGCTCTAGATATTTTCAACATTCATCTTTAAAAAAATTTGCATTTTTTTTAAATAAGATATTGATTAAATTTCCTTAGTTTTTCTGAAACTTTAACTAGTGAGCGCGATTGCTCATTAATACACAAATTCAAAAGTAAAAAAACATTTTTACTCCCCAATAGAAATCACGGCAAATATTGAAAAGTATTGCTCAAACTTACTCCTTTTTTCGAGAAAATGCAACTTCGAGAACAATAGATCACCATAGGACTTTTCAAGAGCTCCTTCTTCACCCGCAGTCAAAATGTGCGGGTGACGCGTTTGAGCATAGTTAAGAAATTGGTTGGTTTGGAACAAAACAAAAATTAAAAATGCCTTTATTTAAAGCGTTTCCAAACAACTAGTCTAGTCTCATCGAAGTAAGCTGTAGTTTCCTCTAAATAGTTTATAATTGGATCAATAATTTTGTGAAATTCATTTGGTGCAGTTTTCATCCCAAAATTTAGCACATTCTTCATCTACTGGTACGCGTAGGTATGCTTTATATATGTTAAGAGTGCAGAAATATTGACTTTTCCCATTTTATTGAAAATATCTTCTATTCTTGGAATCGAGTGTCGGTTGTCTTGAAGTTGTTGGCTTACAGTTACTTTAAAATCTGCACCTAATCGAATTATTCTGAGGAGTCAATTTTCTCTATAATACCTTCGCCTTACAATATATTCAACTCTTTGTCAATTTTTTCTTGTAAGAAATATGGAATTGTTTTTAGTTAATAAAAAATTGCTGTGTCATCTGGTTTAAGTTTAAGCGACAATGTAAAAACATCTTCACAATTTTTTAGTATTTTTTCCAATATCGAATAAGTATTTTTGACGTTTATGGTAACTGAATTATTGTTCTGAATGTTAATGTTTAAATTTCTAATCCATCTCCTCCCAAGGTACAATTACTTATTATCTTATCTTGTGATTTCTAAATGTAACAGGCACTTGAACGTATCCTAATTGTATGGGATCGAACTTTAATGTTTGATTTTTAGGAGGCATGTTTAGTTTTAAGTTATTGAAGTCTTTTTCTAAAATTAGTGTCTCGACTTTTTGTGTCTCATGCGAAAGTAAAGGGTTGATTTTTAATATGAAGTTCAATTAGCATTTTTGGTTCGTAAATTGTTGTTGATATTCTTCAACATTTTCTACTTTATCAAAAGTGTTTTGTAGTGTGTGATACACACTTTACTCAGGTGATCTCTTTTTTTGACAGATTTGACAGGTGAGCTTGTTATCAATTGTGCATTCAACTGTTTTGTGGTTATTTCATCCGCAGTGCCTAAAATCAACATTTGTTTTACTATTTTGTCTAGAATTGTTTTGTTGTAAAATATGTTGATATCCGGTGTTTTTCCTTGACTGTTGACTTGAAACTTTGTTTACGAATGATAGTATATCATTCCTTGTTTTGGATTTTTGATGCTTCCATAGCTACTGCAATTTGTAATGCGTGATCAAATGTAATACTTGTTTCCTGTTAGATTTTTTCACAAATTTCATGATCAGCTAAACCTTAAACAGTTAATCAAAATCATAACTTTTGCATTATTTGTATCATAGTCATTACTATAGTTTAAAATAGTTTTCTAGGCGTTCGCAATAGTTATTAAAAGGCTCGAAATGTTCATTAAGTCTATCAGAATTAAAAACTTGATTTCTAGGTGTCTCTTTAATATCGTTAGAGTACTTACTTGTGATGCGTTAGTTCGGTCATCTTCGGTTAATTTGACTTCTTTTTTATCAATGGTCGCAAAATTATTGTATTTGCTAATCTTAATTATATCCAGATGTTATTTTTGATGTCATTTTGTTTCTAATATAACACAAATCATATCAAACTTGACAAACATTAAACATGTAAACATTAAGGTACACCCACACCCCCCTTAAATTACAAGCTTAATAAATAATTTTTAAACCATTAGATATTTCGAATTTCTCAGCCATTCCATTTCCAAAAAAACGACTGATTTTTTTTTCAATGGTATCAAGGGGAAATCTTGCAAAAGACGCCCGAACTACTTTCCTGCCAGAGTCATTTCTCCTCTACCAGGAAAGCCCGGGTAGTGTCGGATTCCTACCGACTAAAACCCCTCGATTGTGACTCCAACCTGCCAGGTGGCAAGCCACAGTCACTGCACTGCAGCCATTACTGGCTTATTGTGCACCCTCTTAGTTCCTAGGCTAACCACTCCATTAGTTTTATCTCCTGCGCAAGTTTGTACAGGTCCTTAATGGAGTAGTCCCCAGTCAATATTGGGTAGTTTAACTACCCCAAATATTAGATTCCTTTTGCGATTCAGTGCCTCGCATTGGCATATTACATGTTCTAATGTTTCTGGTTCCTGATTGCATAGTCTGCAGCTCAGGTCTCCGTGATACAGGTCCATGTTGTTTAGGTGAACTTTAACCGCCATATGGCCGGTCATAATTTCTATTATAGTTCTCACTTGCATCCTACTATACTTTAGCAGTTCTTTGGTGAGCTTAGCATTTAGGCCTTTGATAAAGGCTCTGGTGTGTCTTAGCCCCTGTCTTCCCAGCCAGTGGCTTTCATGTTTTTCCCTTATCCAGAGTTTGACCTGGGATCTTATTGTACACTTTGGTACCCCCAGGGCTGTCTCTGGTCCGATATATTTTTTTGACGATCCTTGTCTTGCAAGTTCATCAGCTTTTTCATTGCCTTGGATACCTCTATGTCTCGGCACCCATAATAAATTTATTTTATTATGTCAGTCTCATTAGTTCATCAAGGTATTCCCACCCTAGGTTTGAGGTTACCTTTGGGCACATAAGCGCTCTAAGGGCTGCCTGGCTATCCGAGTATATAGATATGGTGTGACCGAAGTAAACCATTCTATTATTCTCTCTTACACATTCTAGGATGGCAAAGATTTCTGTTTGGAATACTGTCGGGTACGATCCCAGTGAGAAATACAGGTCTCTCCTAGGTCTTTCCCGAATATTCCTGCCCCACTGCCTTCGTCAGTTTTTGATCCGTCTGTGTACCAGATCAGTCCTTCCTGTGGCAGCGGGTTGTTTTGTCCTGACCACACTACTCTATCCTGTATAATTACTTCTAGAGTTGGTCCATACAGGTACTTGGATGACATCTGGTCTGATCTCATGTGTAGGATTGGTATGTCTAGAAACCTCTCCTCTCTGTAATGCATTCTGGTCTGTGGGTTCATAGTTTTTTGGAGCCGATAGAGTCCGATTTTGGCCTCTCCCTGTATCACCAAGTGAAGTGGGGGAAGGTGTAAGAGCACCTCGATCGAAATTGTTGGTATAGATCTCATTACACCTGTAACGCTGAGGCAAGCACCTTGCTTAGTCTAAGCATCACAGTCTGCTGAGTTACTTTTGGCCACCAAACCAGAGATGCATATGTGATAGATGGTATTACCACTGTCTTGTACAACCAGTGTACCATGTGTGGTTTGAGTCCCCACTGGTTTCCATGATTAACACTAATCGGAGTTTGGAATAAATCTTGACAAACAATGTTTCAATGTAAAACACCACCTTCTAAACCCCGATTAGTAATTAATCATGATTAAAGCCTAATCGGGGAATTTTTGCGTTGGTGGATATGAGCATTAATGTGTGTAGTACAAATTTTGTTTTTGACGTATGTTATTTTTCATCGCAGGTTCTAGCTCAGCAGTAAATTCAAATTCCCCGACGCATAGCTGGAACTGGTCGGGTAATACGCAGGCGCAAATTAGCCAGAATAGCCCCAATTCTTCAAAGGAAGTCAAACAATTTGTTGTCCTGAAAGTGACTGATGACGAGAAAACTATTGGAGGTAATTTGACTGCTACATATTTTATTGGTTTTATGGTATGGTATGTTAAAAAAAAACATGTAGGACTTTATTACGTTTAAAAAGACTATCAAAAAAATCTTTAAAATTCTCACTGAAAATCTTAAAAAGTATACAAGAAACCAGGAAACACAAGAAGTCTCACTCACTGGCAAAAGGTAAAAAAAAATGTTTTTGTTCCATTTAAAGTGGTTTATATTGCCAGAAGGTTTTATATATTGTATTGTTTTAACCATAATTTTAATATTAAACAACAAATTCACATTTTTTTCGAGTAAAAAAAAACATATTTTTTAATAGTCTAGAAAAAAAAAACTGGTTAATATTTGTCAATTAGATAGATAGATAAACGTTTCTTATAAACAAAAAGTTCAGGCCTTAAAAATATTTAAAAAAATTATTCGAAAAATTAGAATTTAACTTGTAATAGTACATCATAGTAACATATAAGATTTTTTTTAATTAATAGTAATCAGAAATGTTGGATATCAAAAAAAAAAAAAAAATTGTTTTTACTAAACCTACACCTGCTTAGAAAATTTAATTTTGAAATAAAAAAAAAACGAAAATAAAATTTTCCCTTTTTAAAAGAAAAAGGCTGGAAAAAAAAGGTCACTATTAGGAATAAATCAAATTGCATTGCAATGGTTAAGGTTGATTGAATAGGTAATACCTTTGTAACAAATTCTAAGGTAGTCACTCACGACGCGAAGTTGACAAATTATTGAGGAGTATGCAAATGAAATTTTTGTGTTAAATTTTTGTATTCAAAATAGTTATAAAACAAAGCGAATGTTGAAGATATAAGAAACCGCTGGTCTATGCATGTCGCTTGTAGATTTCCAAGAGTCTAGTTTTATTTTTTTATTAAGAATGATTTGCTGAGTTGGGTAAACGACTCAGAGCAAGCAATTTCAGCAGACCTGCGCCACCCAGTTATATCTACTATCGCGGTCTGAGAGGCTTTGTAAATACTGAAGTCTTTTGTAGCACGCACGGGGGTATCTTGAATTATCCATTGAGTAAACTTTAATAAGCCAATTTAGTGTTTGTTTAAAAACCTGGTAAGAAATGTGACACACCAAATTCCAACCTGAGGGTACTGTCAGGGGTGTTTCTGGGGAGTAAATATAGATTTTTAAAGAAGTTTGTCTGAGCGCGTTCGAGAATATCGGAATAGTTTAAACTCCAAACTTTTGCATTGACCAGCAAAACACTGAGAATTAAGGATTCATACTTTTTTAATCTAGTTGACCAGCTGGTTACTGTGGCGTTTACCATAAGGTTCCTTACTGCACCGGTGGCTTATTTTACTTTAATTACTTGTTTTTCAGTCATTTGCCTAAAAAAGACGATGAAGAAAATAAAAACATAAGTTTTTACCACTTCGACAGGCTGACCATTAAAAGAGAAGACCCCCTTGTTGGAAGATGGACCTCTTGAGAAAATCATTATCTTACTTTTTTCGTGTTTACTGTTAAGCTGTTTACTCTTGTATATTCTTCAAGAAGTCTAATTTTACGTGCCAAATCGAATTCAGATTTAGCCGAAATAACGCAGTCATCAGCATATAAAGAATATTTGTCAATTACTTGTATCCTTCTTTTATTTTAGGTGTTGAGAGAACTCTAATTTGTTCGAGAATTTGTTTTAAAAAATAGCCTTATAAATTTTATTGGCCCTGCACTAAAACTATAAATTCGATAGTTTTAAACAGTCTTTTTTGTATACGCGCCCTGTATTTTAGAACATACACCCACCACCCCGCCTGAAGAAAAAAAGCCTCCAACCGAAGTCCACGCCAGAGTGCACACCGAGGAGGGCCCAGTGGTGATTGAGGAGAAGAAAGATCAAGATATCCTCGAGCCGCATACTTTCGCCCCCAAGGATTTGCTTGCCCTCCTGAGAAATTTAGAAAACGAGATTTGTCACTGTGAGATGAGTTTGAACGATGAGATTGACAAGCAGAATAAGTACAAGGTAAGACTTTTGTCCCATATTTGTTGTAGGGTGAATTGTGGTCAAATCTCATGATAACGTTTTTCTAAGTCGTTTAAATGATCAAATTGTTGGCGAGATTAGAAGACAAAAAATTTATGAAATATTTCTTTTGAGATAATTTTCATTCAAATAATTATTCATATGTTGTGTGTTGCATTTTTTTTGTTCTCCAGTATATTATTCACTGAAAACATATTGGTATTAAACTCGATTCCAAAAATCTCCGGACCAGTGTGACAAACATCTGCTGTCAATGAAAATAATCTGATGACAGTTTTGGTAATTTTGTTTACCCCAGATCAAAACTGATTTACAAAAATAATTGTTTAGTACTTTGTTATATTTAAACACTTAAACCAAGCGAGAATTTGATAATTTTATAACAAATCAAAATATAGAAAATTAAATTGATTATTTATTATCATGGTTCTATGTAAACAAAACCATTTCCTACTCAATTGAATTTTACAAATTTAAATTCACTTCTTACATACTTCTTTTGAATTCTGCTAACTGATATAATATCCACATCAAAGGCAAAGTAAAAGTATCGAGAGGGTGGCCATTTTCGGGAAAACCGGGAAAAAGTTTCTGGTTATCAGTCTTTAAAATGGCACAGACTCGTTAAAATCTGGATATTCGCAAGGTCTACCGTATTGTAAAATATAGTAAGCGTTGGGTTGAGTTAGCGTTATGAAAAAAAATACTTAGGTATTAATATTAAGTCAGTAGGGATTTGAAAATTGACACCCCAGAGGGTCTATTCTTGAATCGAGACAAAATTTGCTACCAGGGAGTTAAATTCTCTCACTACTATGCATCTCATTGGTCCAAATCTTCGGTCAGGTTTCCCACTGACCTGGAAAAGTCAGGAAATTTTGAGAGCTACCTGGGAAAGTCAGGGAATGATCAAAAAATTCTCAAAAGTCATGGAATTTGCACAAAAAACCTGGAATTTCTCTTTCTCAACCTATTTTTTAAACCAACTTTGTAAAAAATATGTGAGTTCACTGCTTCCCTCGTATATAAGCTCAACATCTGTTTCGCTCTCAATCAGTTCCAGTCCACCTAAAATCCAAGAGCAAGAGAAAAGAGAGAGGAAATCTTTTTAAAGCGTGTAGGACAATCTAATTCTAATCTAATATTTGTCATGTAATGTATTTATTCCTAACCTTTAAATGATGTGGGGTGCAACTGCGATGCGAGATTTCGAGAATTTTCAGTTTTTTTAAGAGCAAGAATCAAATATGTCGAAAAAAACAGTTTCTAATTTAGACTGGATAAGTCCTTCATAAATATCAAGCATATTGTAAGCTTTGTTTGAAAAATATTGAATTGAGTAATATGGGGCGTGAGGCCATCTTGAGCCATTTTAAGAGCGGTGGTCATGTAAAGTATGTGGAGGCTGAAAAATATTCAAGGAAATTGCCTTTGTTAACCAAGAAAACTGATACACTGTCAGTCTTGGCCCAAAATAACAATGGACCTACATCTATAGCAACTACTGGAAGTGAAGGAACCTCCACAGCAACTGCTTCCACTGACACTCCTCTCTTCCTTTTTTGTAATCTTTTCTTATTAGGTAATCAGTTATGGATGCAGAAATATTGCGGTGCAAGGAGTCTTTAAGATTAATCCTGCTGTTGCCAATTATGTCCACATCACCTGCAAAGGCCAGTAGTAGGTTGGGTCTTTCCTGGTGGAATGTCTCAACCTTGGCTTTCCTAATTGCATATTCTAATGCTATGTTGAAGAGTTGGGGTGAAAGAGAGTCACGACCCTGCTTAGGCCCATTGTTGATACCAAAGAAATCAGAGTAGCTCTGTACCACCCTTATCTTGCACCTTGTATCCTCCGTACACATTTTTACCAGGGATATCAGCTTCTAAAAGCCCAGTTCCTGCATTGCTTCCCACAACTTTGCTCTACAAATTCCCAGTATTTTTCCATTATTTGTCTAACGATGAAAATCTGGTCTATATGCTTATGAGGGTAGTATTGGTATTTACCTCTTCGTTGAGTAGTTTGCAAAAGTAGTTCTTCCATGTGGTTAGGATCTATCTTTCGTTGGTTATCAGTTGTCCGTTATTTGTTGAGAGGAAGTTTCCGGGGATGGTGGTCTCTCTTTTACCTTTATATCATTCTGCATGCTTCAGATCTTTGTTGTTTATACTCTTATATATTAGATGCTGTGGGGTGTTGAAGCATTTATGTCCTGGTCATATTTCGTCTTTCCGTCGCTCTACTATATAACAGTCGACATCACACTACTTCCTTCTTTGTTTTCTTTTTTTGTCGGGCACTCGACTAGCCACCCTAGTTACTGTTTCGTGGATGTTCTTCCAGAGCTCGTTTACATTGCAGTCCCATTGCGGTTCTCTCCTGTGTTTGTTCTGTCTTGAGTTTTTTCCGTAATTCAGCTTATGCTGATCTTATTTTTCGTGTGCATGTGTACATGTGCATATATTAACACTTCGTGCAATTTAGTTTTATAACTTGCTAGATGATCCAAAAAAAGATTGGTAGAACTAGGCAAATTAGTCTTTTATTTTTAATAATGTTAAATACGTGATTTGTTTTTAGGATTGAACGCATTGTGTTCCTGTGATTTTTGTTTTCAAATAAAGTTTCGAACAAAGTTTCTCGTCTTATTTATCTTCTTTTTACCTTTTTATCCCGCTAATATAAATACCTGCTAAATTTGAGCTTTTAAAAATTGTCATGGTAAAAGTCAACATTTACTTGGTATCCACGTAGACAAGCAATTTATATCCAAAAAATAACTGGAATTTTTTAAAAAATGATCAGGGAAAACCTGGAAAAGTCAGGGAATTTAGAAATCAGAATTTGGTGGGAACTCTATCAGTTTAAATCGGTTTCTCTCACTTTTGCCCGATATTGATCGAAAGTAATTCTATTGGTCTTGACTAAGAGAATTAGTTTCGATCAGTATCAGGCAAAAGTGAGAGAAACCGATTTAAACTGAAGATTTTGACCAATGAGATGCATAGTAGCTAGAGAATTTGACTCCCTGGGTGCAAATTTTCTCTCGATTCAAGAACAGACCCACAGGGCGAAGAGGTTATACCTCAGCTAACCCAAATTCGTTTGAAGTTGAAAGTAATGACGTCATACACCTCTGTTCGAAAATCAAAAAGGTGATACCTGTGCGCCAGAATAGCCGCGGTCTTGAACTGGGCAAAATTTACCCACGTCTGTGCAATTTACTTTTTTGGTCTGGGGTGAATATTTTACACAAAAATAATGATTTTTCAAGTATTTTGCAATGCTAATGGATTCTTCTCATAAACTGAAATAAAATTAGTTTTCAAAACAAATCCAACAGTCGCTTTCTAAAATTCATCCCAGAGTCACCCACGCCTCACTGGTCATCAGTCGTTGAATGAAATCCCAAACACCTGTGCATACAAATGTAAAAAATTAACACCTTTTACATTTTTCAGATTGACGACTCAAGAAGAACCCACAACTATGATGAGTTTATATGCACATTTTTTTCAATGCTTGCAGAACAAGGAAAATTAGCAGATCTTGTCGAACAAAACCTGATGGTACCAAAAAGGCCTAACTCCAATGCCCCAGCGCCAAAAAACGCAAAAACCGCCAAAAAAGAGGGAATTAAAAAGAAGAAAAAAGGCAGATCAAAAGTGAGGCGAAGAAGATAAGATTAGGAGCTAGTTTTTACTTTCCAAGCTTTTGTTATATTTAAGAATTTAAGATAAGTATCTATATATATATGCAGGAAAATAAGACTCTTTCATAATAAAAGGCTTTTTTTATTAATCCTAAAGAAGGTGTCTGCTGCTGAAAAGCTTTATTTTCAACCATATTTATCAACACGACTTTATTGGCTCATTTACGGTCCTAGGATAATAATAAAGCTTGGACATAAATCACAAGAGGGCGTGATAAGTGAAAAAACTTTATTTTATTATTTATTATTAGCACTTAATTGACACAAAAATGTGAACTATTTTTCTATATTTTTAAGAGAATAAATATTTACTTAATGTAAATAAATCGTGTTTAATGACCATCATAACATGCTTGTTATGTAAACTACTATTATTGACACCAAAATAACTTAAATAAACATAAAAAATAAAACAAATTTTTTGGTAAAGCATACATTTACAGAAAAAAAAAACAAGACCTAAACACTAAATTAATGGTTTAGTCGGTAACGGCGGGGGGGAGGGGGCAATTTCCCCCATTGCAACAACAGTTTCGGTTTCTATTGTGGTTTGATATCTAACCTCCGATTCATAAACCCGACGTAAGTTTGCTGTTCGACGTTAACCCATATCCGTCTTTTCTCCTGTAGCAAACGAGAAAGGAAGAGTGAGGCGCCAACGCCGAACTATAACAGGAAATAACGTCGAGTTTATATATAATATCTTCATTAGCAGAAATAGCAAAAAATATTGTATATTTTTGTCATCAGTTTTAAATCATAGAAAAAAAATTGGGTTCGGTCTGTCTGGCAGACTTTTAAATTTGCCGCGTGATAACAGCTGATCAGTGACCGTGACCAACGAAAAGTAAACAAATCGAGAGGTTTGTGACCAACTAAAAAATAAATCGCCTCCTTTGTTAAATGCTTCAACATGACAAAACCCCCACGCAAAAAATGATAAACATCACAAACTAGTTTGGTTATAAATAAATCCTATAATTTGTTTAAACTAAATGTATTTAAGTAATGTTTTACGTAAATGTGCTTTATTAATAAGATTTAAAATGTAGTGACGCAGAATTGTTTTTGGTAGGTAGGAATTTGATGATGTTTTTGTGAATTTATTGCCTTTTGTTAATAAATGAGCCCTTTATTATTCGTAAATTGTCTTTTAATTTGTTGAAAAAAATAGTGGAATAAAATTGCGGTTTGCTTTTGTCAGGTTTGCTAAATCAATATTTATTTAGTTGAGCATGTGCAGTCCTTCAACCCCTACAGAGTGTCTACACCCCTCAATCCATTTATAAAGGGGTGAGTTACCCTGTTGTGTTCCTTTCTTTATCTACTCTATTGTGTTAAACAAAGACAGATTGCAGTTTAACCAACCTTACTGATTTATGGGGTTTAATACTTTTTAAGGCACTAAGTTTGATAGGTCAATGGCTATTACCTGTCTCAATCAATATTATGTAGTGTAAATGTGCCTGATACATTTTTGTGTATTTTAAATAGGTACCCTGAGAACCAATGGCTGGAGCACAGAGGCACCTAGGGTCAGAAAACACAAAGATGTTTGTTTAGTACAGTGCAAAGTGGTTAAAATGCAAACTTTACGGAAGAAGACAAGCCCTTTAAAATGTGAGTATGTCTACCTTGGATTTTTTATTGTAAATTTCTGTAAATAACTTCATTTTGTAGTTGACATGTATATTTTCATATTTATCGTTGCCTTGATCCTTGCTTTAACCAATATCTGCTTAACTAAATGAGAACGGTGTTGCTTTAACCAAGCAATAATTTAAATAAAGTGGTTGTCTGGTTAGTCGAGTGAGGTTTAGAGGTTCATTATATCATTATATATTTTAGTTTAATAAAAACTCTTCATTGTTCTCAGGTATTTTTTATCTAGGTAGATAGAGGGACATTGAATAACATAACTGTTTTTAAGATTTAGACAAAATAAAGCAAAATTGCTGATAAGATAGCTTATTTAGTTTATAACTAGTATATTTTTTAGCGTCACAAAACATTTTTTGTCTGATAAAGGGTTTTCTAATACCAAAAAAAAAACTTTTTCTTTTCATGGCTTTTTTGTTACATTTGTTTATTTACATTTTGATCAAACTTATTTGATTTATATTTTGGTATGTACAAGTTACCCTACCCCAACTGTTGTCTCCAGGACAACTTTATTACACATTGGTCGCTCATGTGTTAATTTCACTTTGTCAAGGGTGATTTCCTATATTTTCCACCCTCCTTTCTTAACTTCATTACTATTACAGCTAAAAATAAGCTTTAAATTGTTGTTAAATTGTTGTAAGTTGCATAAATTTTTATAAATTTTCAAATGACATGTATTATAGTTCTTATCTGTTACTGGACAAAACAGGGTAAAGGGAAAGTTTTTCTGATAAAATTGAATTTTTGTCAGATAATAGTTTACCTCCACCCCTATAGTCTTTAAAAAAGGTTTTTCTCTGGGGGAAGCTTGCTTCTTCTGTCATCTTCCAATGCAAAAAAATTGTACTTCTGAGACGTTTTTTAAGTACTTAATGCTCATCAAAATTTTACTTTTTCACAAAACTCATTAGTTTTGAAAACACTCAAAAGCCAAACACAATTTACTTATAACCATGCTTATAAGTAGGGTATTAAATGAATGAAAAAATTTTCTCTATGTATCAGCCTATTTGCTTGGTACCTAGCTTGGTACTTTATGTGAGGTATTTTTGACAAGAGGAATAAATTTGGATAAAGCATTGCGCAAAGCTTACCCAACTTAAAATATACTAATCACTGTAGATAGAGAATACCCTTCTACCAAAGGCGTCAATAATTTTTTCTTTGGGGGGGGGGTAACAAATTAACCAGATAAATTTTCAAAACACTTTTATTGTTTGTATGCCTTTGCCCCTTGGCATATTGAGGAAAAGAATTATAAGGTAACAAAACTTAGGTAAAATTTAATGAAAGTAAACATAATTCTTGTATTCTTCCTAAAGTAACCTTTTTTAAAAAAGCTTTGAACTAGAAAATAATATATATTTTTACATGAGGATAAAATGTATATTTTTATATATGAGGAAAAGTGATATAGCACATAAATTTTTTGTCAAAAGTCTATCTTGGGGGGGGTAATTACCCCCATTACCCCCCCCCCCCCCCCTTATCGACGCCCTTGCCTTCTACAAAATCACTAATTGGCAGTAACTAAAAAACTTAGGAAGAAATCTTGTAAATAGACCGTGTTTAAGCTCTAGTTGGTCAATTATTATTTTTTTACCATATGACATAAATATGTGGTTTTTTCTTTTGAAAGTTTGGAGTGTTATTTAACATATTTAAAGCCTAAAAAAATAACTACTGTGTAAAGAAGTATTTGGGATGTGTGAGATATGATACCCAGATTATTTTTTCGTCAGCCAATTTTGTACTCAAAAGCCGCGAAATCGAGGGAAATCACTAAAAAGACTGCAAAATTCTGTAAAATTACTTTTGTGAAATCTCGCAAAGTCATCGAAAAAATCCTTAAATTCAAAACCACATCACAAGTGCAGGGGGCCCATATTCGACGCATATTTTTATAATTTTTTCACATTTTTTACTTACTTCACTTCATAAAATGTTCATATTTTCGACAAAAATATTTTATTCATAAACTAGGATTCACTCCAAATTTTTAAGTCGGCCAAGTTTGTGGTTCTGATCTGTAGCCTTGATTATACCTTATATTTATTTTGTTTTTTAGTTTTTTATTGTTCATTTTAAATGATTTTTGTGATATAATTAAAGCACCTAATTCGGCCGTTAATTACGCGGACGACTGTACAGCTTTAGTACCAGTTAAAAAAAGTGAAAATCTAAGTGAAAAATGTCAAGAATTGTTGGAAGATATCCAAAGATGGTTAAGGGAAAATCAACTTTTATTAAATGTTAATAAAACAAATATAATATTGTTTACTAATATCGGTAATACTACAGATCAAGTTAATTTCGAAAATGAGGAGATTAAAATAGTTCAAAACATAAAACTCTTAGGAATTACAATAGATTCGCAGCTAAACTATAGCGAACATATTCAAAAACTATGTGGTAAACTAAGTTCAGTGACTTACGCCATGAGAACCATATTTAAGCACTTGAAAGATACCAAAATTTTAACTACCATTTATTATGGTATGTTTTATTCGCATATTAAGTATGGAATTTTACTCTGGGGCAGCAGTAGTCAAGCTGAGAGCGTTTTTGTTCAACAGAAAAGAGTTTTAAGAATAATGTTTTCTTTAGGACTGCGTGAAACCTGCAGAGGCGTTTTTAAAAAGAATAAGTTGTTAACTCTACCAGCAATTTACATTTTTCACTGCATTCTCTATCTAAGAAAAAATCCCCAAAACTTTTTTAATTTAAAACCAAAACATAATTATCAGACGAAACATAAAGAAAACAATTATAATTTTCCCAAACATAGACTTCTATCTACTCAGAAAAGTTATTTCTATAACGCAGTAAAATTTTATAACCAATTACCTGATAGTATTAAAGAGATTGAGAGCTTCAAACAATTTAAAAAAGAATGTTTTACTAGATTATGTCAAATCGAACCATACACTATCGCCGAATTTCTTAATTTTTAGTGTTTGTTTATACTTAAGGTTTCCTGTTTACTGTTGTTTTTAACCAACATCATGCCTATGTGTAACATGTAAAATTATGTAATTATTTTATTCTTGTTTTTATTTTTATTTTACTCTCTAATGTTTGTCTTTTACTTGGCTTGTAAAATTTTAGTTTTATATTATGGTTTTTGTTTCTTATTGACAAATTAACTAAGTAATTTTTGACATTATGCAGCCTAAATATACTGCTACGTTGTCCTTTTTTTTATCCATTAATTTAAGTTAAATCATGCAAGCAAACATGTACTTTGTCGATTACTTCAACACTCAATTATTTTAACTTAAATTTTAAATTAGCTAATTACCCAGCAGTTTTTTAACTTTTTGTGTTATGTGTTTTCAAGCCTTATTAATTATAATAACTGTATTTTAATATTTTTTGAGCATTTCTAAATTAATAATTATCTATTTTTTATTTCATTAATTTAGGATAAGTATGACGAAACATGTATATGTACTCTACTGTATAAATACTTTGTAATAAATGAACTAACTAACTAACTAACTAACATTTGGTGCAATAAACCCTTATCATAATAATAATAATCCTTTATTGTCGTAACATTCAATACAAGACAATTTAAACCTAATAATGAAAAACAGTTTTAATTGTAAACTTAAATCTAGTATACCGAATTGTCCCAGCATTTTGGTTAATAATAAGTAACTAGTATACAAAATATTCAAATTAGAAAAGAAAAGAAAATTTAAAAAAGGTAGAAAGTTTAAGAAAATAATAAAATAAATAAATACGGTTTTTTTTATGACAATATAAAAAGTAGTTAAATGAAATTAAAATAAATTAAATTAGTCAAATTAAATAAAGTAGGTACATTAAGTAAAAGTACTTTTGGTTTTTGGTATTATTCTAGTTTTGAATGAGTTAACTGAGCCATGGAAAAGATTCAATCACTGTTACTGGATAATAGAAACCATGAGCAGGCTTTATAAATGGGCGCATTTCTAGAAAAGTTTCTCTGAGAGTTTTCTAGATAAATAATTCACCAGAATCAAGTTGTTGCAAATTTTAAATTGGAAAAGAATAATTTGTGGTCAAACCCCCTTGAGGGATATACTCCATTCAGTTTAAAGCTGAGATATTTGAGTAATCTGCGCTACACATATTCAAGCCTGTCAATATGGATGTTATAGTTGGGAAACCATATCAGAGCTGCATATTGTAATCTGGATTTAATTAGTGAGTTATACAAAGTAATTAAGCTCTCTGTTTTTGTAAAGTCTTTGGTAGACCTAAATATGAATCCAAGTGTTTTTAAGGTGGCTTGTACAATCTCATCAATATGCTTGTTAAATGTGAGTTTCTTGTCTATTATGACTCCGAGATCACGTATAGAGTCAACACTAGTAAGAGTAATGTTATCTAGTGAATAATTAATATATATGTTAAAGTAACACTTTACACATAGGTCCTTAAATGAATTATGTATTTATTTACAGGTTTTCATTTTAAATATCTGATCCGTCAAAACCCAAAACTTTTCGGTATATGTATAAAAATAAATCCAAAAATTTCTTGTAATTGTCTACCCACAAAAACCTGGCTTCCGGGGTGTATCCGGACTTTTCTAGGGTGTATGCAGACTTTTCCAGGATGTATCCAGTATTTTCCAGGGTATATTCGGACTTTTCCAGGGTGTATCCAGACATTTTCAGGGTGTATTAAGATTCATGGTTATAGTCAGACTTTTCCAGGGTGTATCCAGGATTTTTCAGAGTGCATCCATACTTTTCCAGGGTGTATCTAGAGCCTTTCAGGCTGTATCCAGACTTTTCCAGGATGTATACAGACAGAGTTTTCCATGGTCTATCCAGACTTCCAGGTTGTATCCAGACTTTTCCAGGATGTATCCGACTTTTCTCTGGTAAATCCGGGTTATTCCAGGGTGTATCCAGACTTTTCCGAGTGTATTCAGGCTTCCGAGTATATCCAGACTTTTTCAGGTTATACCCGGACTTCCGGGGAGTATCCTGGCTTTTTCCGAGTGTATTAAAACTTCCTCTATAGGGTGTATTCAGACTTTTCCGGGGTGTATCTAGACTTTTCTATTACATTTTAAATGAGCTGTATATCTGGACCTAAGTATAAAAAGGGCCAATCTTCATTTTCCCATATGGAGTTAATATCATCACTGAAATAAGCACTTTCAAAACTACAGGTAGAAAAAAGGTCATTCACCTTGTATAATTGGTTGCCAATCTAGTTCAAGTAATTTTGGCCTATCTCCCATATACATGCACATAAGAACGGAACTTTAACTAACGACTACTCAAAACACGAAAAATGGAGTTTGGCTCTTTTTATACTACCGTATATACAGGGTTCCTAAGCAAATCCTTAGGGGGTCAAGCAGCCGTGTATAAGACGCAGACAAACGGAAAAGCACATTAGGCAGAAAAGGATGGGCATGGGGCGATGTTGTCACTACATCTTACACGTAGTAAATCCATTCCAGGTTGTTGTTTTCTAATGTTTTCCATTTTCATACCTTTAGGACTGGAATAAAAATTGTTTTTGCTCGACTTTAATACCAAACTGATGAAAGATATCGTAAAAAAAAATATTTTTCGGCTTTTCATTTTGTAACCATTGTCCTTACGCACTGTTTACAGGCTGGGGACTGAGATACATGCAAATGCCTAACCTAAAGCGTTCATACACGGCCGGAGAAATCGACTGAGATATTTCTGTAGAAACTTTATCAAGCAACTAGGACGGGTTCACGCCTTCCCGGGGTTTGCACTTTGATTCGAAATCAAAAAGGAGGAACAGTCAGATGTGGGGCCGTGCACAAATTACGTAACGGTGATTTTACGGTTTGGTACGCCACTCCCCTAATATTACGTAACGATTTCAAGACCACTACCCCCCCCCCCAAAAAAACTTTTCACTTATTTTCATTCCAAATTTTCTTAGTTTCACACAAATGCAAACGCTGTCGAAAACCCCCCTCCCCCCTACGTAACGTTTTGTAACCCCCCTCCCCCCTATGACCATTACGTAATTTGTGCACGGCCCCTGTAGTCCCAGTGGAGGAGGGCGAGAAAATTGATATTTTTTTCTTAAAAATTATACTCTTTAGACCTATTTCTTTGCGTTCCCGAAATTACGTAATTGCGCGGAACGATGCCTATTTGTGAGTGGTTCAAGGTTGGAAATCTAGGTGTATGATGGTGTTTATTGATGTATAGTGGAGGGTGACCAGTAAAACTACTGATGAGCCCACGCTGGTTACCCAGGGCGAAACATCGTTTAATCATTTCTCTTTTCGCTTTGATCTTTTGTGTGTTCCTTTTGGGATACTCATCCAAGTTTGAATTTTCGTTATTTCCACCCAAGATCTTTTGATCTTTTGGTTTTTTTTTTTTTTTTTTTTTTTTCCTATCCCTAAGGAAAATCTTAGGAACCCTGTATATATATGTTGTCCAAAATTTCAGCGCCAATAAAACAAAGCTTTCCATCGAGGTTTTTGCAATGTAGAAAAGAAAATATTTTATTTTTTATTTATACGGAAAAATAGTTTTATTGTAACAATTGAAAAATTACAAAATTACAAAGATTTTTTATTAATGTTTAAAAAAAAATAATTCGCGCCTGGTGGAAGTTGCATATTTTTTTTTATAAAAAAGACAAATTTTTTCTATTTTATTCATAAAAGAAAAATTTCGAATGCATATTTTTATAATATTTGCGTGATAGGTCGCTGCGGCCCTGCAAGTGATTACCCTCGCTGTCCTTATCTAAAAAAAATATATTTTCAATGTAAAAGTAGCACAGAAAATGGCGGCCGATCGAAAATCGACTTTACATACATAGATTAAGCATCTTTTGTTGCAATCAAATATAAGGTGTTCCAAAAAAACCGCACTATTTGAAATGATTATAACTAAGCAAGAAACTGTACGATTTTAAAAATATTAAGCTTTTGACACCGTAGATATTTTTTTATGTGCGACAATGTATTAAATCTCAAACAACGGTTACAAAGCAACATTCTATTCAAACAGTTAAATGTAACATTTTAAAAATTTGACCAAGAAATAAGGAAGTTTAAGACCAGAGTTTACATGCAAAATTAAGACCTCCATTAACCTAGCGACCCTCCCCGAAGAAAATCAAAATTTAGTTATGGTATAATTATGTGCTAATTTCGTCCCCAATCAAAAAATTTTGTGTTCCTCTGGTTTCTGAGAAAATCGAAAAAGAAAATGGGGTAGCTAGATTAATATTAACTTAGCAACCCCACCAGAAAATATGGCGCCAAACTAAAAGTTTTGGTTTTAAAATTATGTGCTAATTATGTGCTCTCCGAATATATAAGAAAAAAATCGAATTTTTTATTTTAAATTAGGTTTTTTAAAAAAAATGGTGGGGTAGCTAGGTTAATATTAACTTAGCGACCCCACATGTTTAGGTATCACGGAATTTTAAAATTTAAAAAACCAATATTATCTGTAAATTATGTGCTAATTTCGTCCATGATCAGAAAATTTTGTACTTGTCTGGTTTCCAAGAAAATCAATAAAAAGGATATTAGATTACATAATTTGTAATAACTTAGCATTCGCAATCTGAAGTATAATTCCAAAGTAAAAATATATTATTAAAAAATTATGTGTGAGACTTATGACATAATTTTAAAACCAATAATTTTTAGTTTGGCACCATATTTCCTGGTGGGGTTTGTAAGTTAATATTAACCTAGCTAACCCACTTTCTTTTTAGATTTTCTCTGAAACCAGACGAGTACAAAATTTTTTGATCATGGGCGAAATTAGCAGATAATACTGATTTTTGAAATTTTTAAATTCCGCGATACCTAAACATGTGGGGTCGCTAAGTTAATAATAACCTAGCTACCCCACCCTTTTTTTTTAAAAAAAAGACGTAATTTAAAATAAAAATTCGATTTTTTTCTTACATATTCGTGGAGCACATAATTAGCACATAATTTTAAAATAAAAAATTTTTAGTTTGGCGCCACATTTCCTGGTGGGGTTGATAAGTTAATATTAACCTACCTACCCCATTTTCTTTTTCGATTTTCTCAGAAACCAGAGGAGCACAAAATTTTTTGATTAGGGACGAAATTAGCACATAATTATGGTGTGGTTAAATTTTGATTTTCTTGAGGTGGGGTCGAGAGTTTAATGGAAATAAAATCAAGCTTATTACTTGTCTGCCTAGAAATAACTTTTCTATCTAAAAACTTACTAATTTTGATAACATTAGAATTTTTCAAAAGCACAGGTTTCGGAATTTATAGAACCAGTGTTAAAACTGACATTTATTTAAAATTCAAGATGGCGGGCCTGTTCAAAAAATAGGCATTTTTAGCACCCCTACACAAAATATCTAGGGGGGGTCAGAATTATCTGTTTTTTTGAAATATCAAATTTAACATCGGATCTATAAATTTTGACGCTTTGGCTTTCCTAAAAGCTTAATATTATTAAAATCGGACAATTTCTCGTTTAGTTGCAATCATTTTAAAAAGTTCGTTTTTTTTTGGCACATTGCCATCCCAGCAAACAAAGATTGATGGCTTAGTGTTGGCCCGATACTTCTCCCCTGGACTTCACGGTATAGGGCCACAGTTAGATTGCCGGATCGGCTAGGTTCATTCCGGGCCGCTGAGAATGCCGGACCGGGCGACAGATGCTTTGCTGGCCCGGCCCGTGGATAGCTCCCTAATTACGGCCCGGAGGCTATCTACAACAATGGCCACCTGCTGGCCCTTTACTTTTTTTAAAACGGCCCTAAAATTAGCCGTCATGCAAGTTTGTTAATAATTTAGTTGGTTTACCTAAATAACAAGTAACATATTTTGAGCTCTATACTGCACAAAAACTAACCGAATTAATGTCTATATATTTTATACGAACCTAACAGTGCTATTTCTTTGATTAAATCTAAAGTGCACTAAACAGTTTGCTTTTGGTTTAGGCGAGTAGGCTCTTAGAATAATTTAAGTTTAAAAAAAAACTTTCTAAAAATAACTTTTTCACTATATTTTTTTAAAGAAATAATGTGCTTAATAGCATATAACAAGGGTGAATTATATTAGTTTGGATTCGTTTTACTAAAAAAGTTAATTCCCAATTATTTTATGTTTTAATAGACCCCATCCATCACACCAACTCAGCAAGTTACTTTTAAATCCAGTGCTTAAAACTTTTCAAGATCAATTTTATTAATTCAATTAAGATTATTGTCAAACCTATAAAACTCGATCTTGAAGGGGCAAGCCAAACAAATCGAGTTATAGACATTCGAATTTGGTAGTATTAAGAGAGAATTGGAATAAAAAATGTGCTTTTGCCAATTCGTTAATCACAAAAACTGTCCAACAAATTTGTATCAATTTTCGCACTGTGAAAGTCTCGGAACCATTCATGTGATTTTACATAATTTTAACATATTTTGAATAATCTTATAAATTTCTTGTTTAAAATAAAATCAAGGGTTCCTGGTGAGCATATTGCGAAAGCGGAAAAAGCGTGATTTGCTGAGGGCTTCTTTTTTCTATTACCTATAGACCTGTATTCTTGAAATATCTGTTTTATTTTAAAAAAGGTCGTGTTTATTTTTCTTACATTTTTTTTTATTTGTGATTAAACTTTATACGCCGGCGTTGAACATAAACGGCCATTACTGGCCTATGCGTTCTTTATCCGGACCGGAAGCTCGTATGTAAAAAAGCAGGGGGCCGGTATAGTTTTGCAGATACAGATGGTTACCCAACGCTGACGGCACTCGGCCGGACATAACCCGGGCAATCACTGTTGGCTGGGATTACAAAAAATAATGAACGTCAAACATCTGCAATAAATCCTAAATATTTTCAGTTTTTTCAGACAAAAATGAAACCACTAAATTTTTGGGCGACGGTGTCAGTTTCAAGGCGAAACTCATCGGCATCTTGGAGGTGTCCGAGGCCAGGGGAGACCGAATGTGCCAGGAGGCTCTCTCCGACCTTAAAATGGCGATTAGGGCTGCTGGGGAACACAAGCAACGGATAACTGTCAATATCGCCATTGATGGGTTAAGGTTGCGAGATGAAAAAACAGGGGTAAGAAAAATAGAACAATAAACCTATATGAATTAAAAACAAGTGACAAAAAGATGTTAATAATTTGATTTATGAGCACATTCGGCCGATTTCAACAAATACACTATTTTCAAAATTAAAAAATCAAATTTGACAGTTGACAGCACACCCCGTTTGGACTCCATTATAGAACTTGTTTCACAAGCGCTTAAAATCTTTTTTGTTAAATAATTTTGGTAGATGCTAGTGGAACTAGTAAGTTCTCAATTGTAGTTTTATGTTTTGTTAATTATAAGGATGGGATTATTAAAAAGTTTTTTGGACCTCTACTGGATCTTATTAATAAAAATAAGAAAATAAAAATAAAGAAAGAAACCAATGTATCAGAGAATAATGCCTTAAAACAAAAAAGGCAATAAACTGTCGGGGATATTTTTATCTACGATCTTTATAGATAATATAATTGCTGAAAGGAGACATTGGTAAACAGATCAATACAGGACTACGTTTCTAAGCATACAATGGAATGTTTTTATTTTTCAAGATTCGATTTTTTATTATCCAAAGCATTGATAAAAAGGAAAAATGTTTACTTTTTGGCAAGCAGTAGCTTTTTCAAGTCTGTTTTCTTTTATTAGGCTGGATATTTCCTTTGTTTAAACATTGTGTGCAAAGTGCTTTTGTATTATTTTTTTGCAGGTTTTATATGGTTTTTACATATTACATAAACAATTCTCTTGCGGCGCATTTTTCTTGTAATTTTTTTGCCCTTAACCAGTCCCTGACTTGACTTAAGTCTTAACTAACTCAAATATATTTTAGTTTTGATGGACAGATTAAAATATGTAGTTGATAACGGAGTGGTAATAAAGATCAACTTAAGATAAATTGCCGAAACGTCAGTAACAGTTCCAGAGATGTTTCTGTTTTAAATTTTAGTAGATTCTCACAATGCAATTTTTTTTGTGGGAACTCGCTATTTTTCTTTCTCTTTTATATTCCAAAAACAATGGGAGAAGCACGATCAAACTTTGGGTTTCTGGCTCCGATTGCCGGATATCAAAAGCTTTTCTTCAATGAGGTTGGGTTGGCATATTTTTAAGACCCTGAAGTTTACAACAATTTTTTTCCAAATAAAAGAGTGAAGTACTCTTTTATTTGTGCTTCAAATTTGGAACCGATTGAAAAACTTTCATAATGCATTGGAACACTGCCCATGTGGATTTTTTGAGGTAAAATTCTATTGTAAAAGTAAATAAAAATGTTCCTCCCGCGACTTTCAGAGTTTAAATCAAACATTTTCCACTTTTTTAATGAAGTTGAAATTCAAACGCGATTTTTTCGACTGATACTTTTTTTGCGTCGATTTTGTTTTAGTAGTTTTCAAATATGCTGCTATTTGTTGACAAATGAAGTCAGGATTTAGTTGTAAATAGTTATTTATGCACCTAGGTCAAAAAGTACAGCTTTAACGCCCCCAGTGTGTAAATAACACTTGAACGTTAAAGCTGTTTTTGACCGAGGTACATACAACATTTTATGCACGATAAGCATGTTTTCATTTTAATATTTAAAAAATAATAATTTATAATTTTTCAATAACATTAGTCAAAAATACTTCAAAATATAAACTTAAAACAACAACAAACAATTGGACAGGACAACTAATCATTTTAGAAGAAGGCTCGCCGGCCAACACCGTCTTAACTAAAATGTCAGTTAACTGTTGCAGCCATTTTTATAACCAATATATAATTGACAGGTCAATATGGCCGCGATAGTAGGCCAAAGGATACTAAACCGATAACGAGTTGACTGGCTTTTTAGTTAGGACGGTGTTGCGCGGACATCAAAGCCGCCCTAGGGCGTTAAAATTCTACTTTACGCTTGAAAATGCAGGCGTTAAAGTGCTCTTTTACGCCCAGTAACTTAACCAGCTAAAGCCAAAAAAAATTAAGCGAATCCTTGCTAACCCGGATATAAAAAGTTTTCGAAAAATGAACCGCGACCCAGTTTTTAAACAGCCTGTATGCAATATTTAATAAATTGGATTAGATTATGTAATTCAAAACTGCTCTTTTATTCAATTTTCCAATTATGCAGACAAGGTGTTAAATTTATCTTTTGTTGTTACTTATATATAATAATAAACCCTCTTTAAATTATATAATGACATTGCTTGAGATATTTTTAGTTTTGGTCCAGATTTATATAGTATTTGTCCCACACATTTCCTAAGATAAATAAGCGCCCAAGTATGTAAGTAATAATTTGGTTAATATAAATCATTTAGAATAATACGCGTTATTATTTACTTTCTGACTTTCTTGTTAATAACTTTATTGGATTTTGGATTATGATCTGTATGAATACATAATATTTTGACGTAGGTATTACATTTTAAGTCGCGATCTGTGTGTATTTAGTATTAAAGTTGACTAAGCAATCAATTTTAAAAAAAGAATGGAATGCAACAGTGCTGGTGTCAAAAAAAAAATAGAAAATTTTTATACTAGGTTGCGCATTTGCTTCCGCAACATAGATATACTAATTTTCGATGTGTACCTATTCGTATCCTATAGGTATAAAGGTACTCTCTGCACTGGTATGAATAATTTTTATATGATATAAAAAGCAATTAGTTTGACTTTTCAAAAGATTTTGAAAATAACATCAATTTAAAATAAAATAATTTAGAAGACAAATTTTATTAACATATAAACAACTTATCAAAAAACTCGTAATTAAACTATATTTTTCGGCAGTAACGTCTTTTAACCTCTGTAGTGTTTTGTATCCAGCGCAATTAACCTAGTAAGAAAAAAATTTCGTAGGTAGTCTTAACTTATTAAATAATAAAAAATAGTCAATATTTGCATGTTCTCTCCCCCCTTTATTGGTTAAGAAAATAAACAATTAAAGCCAGATGTCCTTAGCAACAATTACAATTAATTCCCTATTTAAATATTTAATAATGTAAAACTAGAACTTATCTTAACTAATTAATAACTAAAATCATAACTGTTAAGGCACAGGGCTAGAACGTAATTTTTAAGCATCGTGGAAAATTAAGTGGAAATGTGGATAAGAATATATGAATTAAATTATTGTAACACTAAAAATGATAAGGAATATAGAACTAATGAACTGACAATTTGAACAAATTATCTTTACATATTTTGATTAGTAGTAGAATGAGAAATGAGAGAAAATGAGAAAATAAAAAAAGACATAATTTCTTTTAAATTTTTCTAGGTGACCATTACGAACGATCTCAATTCAAAAAAATCAAATTTTCCCCTTTGTGTGTGCTTTTCGCGAAGATTTTTTATGTTAGGTTGAAGGAAACAAGTTTTGTTCTGAGCACATAAATTTATATGCTCCATACAAAACGTTTTTCCTTTAAGATACTACAAGTCGGTTTTGACTGATTGCCTTGTTTCACTTAAAAAGAAAACTCGGCCAGCAATAGTAGTTTACATAACAAGCATGTTATGATGGTTATTAAACGCGAAGATCAAGTTTGAGACGCGAGCCGCAGGCGAGCGTGTAATGACCATAACAAGCGAGCGATTATACTTTACCCACGACGAATGAAAATGTCATCATAAATATCAGAAATTATTAAAAATATCAAACGCGAACACTCTTAAGTCAACAACCTCATAACCTGAAGTTTCAATGACGTTCTATCTAAAACGTCAAAACAAATAAGGTTACTAAGGGACTTTTCATATATCTTTTTTTAAAAAAGGTTTTTTAACGGGACTTATTATTGGTTAGGTACTAAAATTATATTGGATTTATTGAGGGATTTATTTAGGTTTAATAAATATTTGTCTTAAAAATGTAGAAAAATAATTCACATTTTTGCGTCAATTAGTGCTCTTATAAAATAAAGTTTCATCGCTTGTCACGCCATCTTGTGATTGACGTCTAAGCTTTATTGGTACCCTAGGACCGTGTTGAGATGGTCGTAAAATTAGTATTATTCGTTGGTCGTAGGTAAACTATTTTTGTTGTTGTTGCAGGATTGTCTTTACCACCACCCGGTACACAAGATATCCTTCATAGCGCAGGATATGACAGATTCCAGAGCGTTTGGTTACATTTTTGGCTCCCCAGACACTGGGCACAGGTTTTTCGGAATTAAGACTGACAAGGCTGCTAGCCAAGTAAGTACACTAAAGGTCGCTTCAGACGTTTACGCATACTTGGCGACTGTGCTTGAACGTGTGTAGGTATGAACTTGTGCAAGTATTTTGACTTGTGTTCAATTGGCATGGACTTGTACGAATGTCCTTCATGCACAAGTAGAATGAACGTGTGTATGAAAGTGCGCAAGTCTTATTCTTGTTTTTATTGCGTGTGTATTATTTTTTTGTTATTTATTTGTTGTGAGAAGATTAAAATGACAAGTGAACGTGAAAAAAAGTATTCGCGAGATATTGGAAGAGTGTAGTAATATTCACAATGAATCCAATTCGAAATTTAGTATGTAAATAATGATTTATCTTTAAAAGCCACTTTTTACACCATAATTGACGTTTATTGTTCGGTTTATTTTGTTCTTTAAGAACTATAACAAGTATCGCAAGAGCTAGCGCGTGGTCTCATTGAAAATAAAACTTAAGGGTTGGCTTCAAGTACAAACTTGTTTTTTACAGGAATTACCTAATTCATCCAAAGAATTATTATTTAGGTCTTTTATTCTTCCGATTTCGGCAGAAAGTAGGTTTTTTCTTATTCATAAAATCAAAAGAATGGAAATTTGTCCATATCTTACTGATAGTCAGTACCTTTTTTATTCAATTTTGGTCGGTAAAATGAGTCTTCATCAAAACTTATACAACTTTCGAAAATTAAAACAATGTGCGCATTTTTTAAAAAACTTATGTCAAGATTTGTGTGCTATGGATGGATAACTAATTGGTGCTCTTTGACGTGTCTTTCATATCTTATGTAGTAGCACTAATAGGCTGTGTTTAAATAATTTTGAGTCGATCAATAACTAACATGTGCACTATGCTTTTTCTTGTCCCTTGTGAGACTTGTGTTGTTCTTCTTTTATGTTCACGACTTGTTCAAGAGATTTTTTTTATTTTGATACTGATATTAATAAGTGTAAGCTTCAAACGAAAAGTATTTTTAAGGGCCAAAATTGTCTCCATCTCTAAACCCAAAATCACCTAGTTTTTCCAAGTTAATTATTATTGAGTTTAAAACCTTTATTTATAATATAATTATAAGTATTTTTTCAGGTTGTGATAGCAATGAGGGACCTTTTTCAAGTAGTATTTTCATTAAAGAAAAAAGAGATTGAGCTAGCTAAGCAACATCTAGAAAAAACATATTTACCACAGTCGCCGCTTTTTTCAGAGACTTCAGCACCACCAAAAGTAAGTCATTATCCTCGATTATTTAAATCTCTAAAATTTCCGCAACTTTTGTTACTACTTATTACTAAGGAATATCCGGGAATATCTCATTTCTGTATACAGAATATCTGGCCAAATATCTTCAATACCTACGAAAAGAGGTACAAAAAAAAAATTTGCACACATATTATATAGATAGAAAAATCCAGAGAGTAGCTCTAGGGTGGAACATGATTTTTTTAAAGTTGAAACCTCTATTGGGTGCTACCTTGTTTTAAGGATATTCTGTCATAGGTTATTTAGTAAAAAACACCTTTAAACTATCAGCGTCACCTAGAGGTGATCTTCTAGGTAGCACTAAAACTGTCATAAATTTTACACAAGTTTTTCAGGTTTATGTACGTTGTTAAAAATTTCACCGGTATTTCGTTTTACAAAACCTTTAAAATTATACAATAAAAAATAAGTTTTTGCCATTAAAATGAAGGCCGCCCTTTTAAAAAGTTTTTTTAAACCCAGATGTGTTTTTATATTAAGATTTTGTGTAGTTTTCGCCTAAATAATTATTAGACATAACTTTTAAAATAACAATTAACATTTTTGAAATTATTTTTGGTTTTTCGAGGTAGGCATCACTTAATATGGGTTTTAATTTAAAAAAAAACATGTTGTCGTCCTAGGTGAGCGATTTAAATATATAAAAAATAAAATAAAAAGGAAAAATATTTTATACACTTAATTTGGTTGTTGATAATTGCAATCATTTAGTAAGAATATTAAATGTTAAAAGTTATAAAATTCAAAATGGTATTGAATATATTTTTTATTATTTGGGACACAAAGTGTTTAAATCTGTAACTTTTTTTGGATATTTTAGGTTTCAGAAAAGTCCAGAACGGACATCAAAGGTTTGCCATCTACGTCGGAAACAAAAACATCAGGCACCGCAGTGGCCGATCTAGTTGACTTAGAGTTGGCCCTTAATAATTTACAACAGGGTTTGAGTCAGATGGAAAAAATTACGCCCTCAAATCCGTATGGGTCCAAGGACGACCCGTTTGGCGATAGTTTTGTGTACCCGTCTGTTAATAGTGTAAGTAGTAGAAATGGTTGTCACTTTACCTTTTTCAGAGCGGACGGTAATTTTGTTTTTTTGTAAATTAAATCTGATATTTATTCAAATAAAAACTTTTAAGAAAGAGATTTGAAAAATATACCCTTAAAAGTATAAAACAAAATAATTCTCACCAAATTTATAAAAACGTATTTACTTATCTATTCACTCTTTTATTGTATAATTTTTAATGGGGAAAGACTTATAATTATATATTTTTTAAATATACTATTCTGAATCGAATAAAAAAAGTCTTACAGGTTGTCCACATTCAGGTAAAAAATGTGGTCATGGAAAGTCATGGAATTTACTCAAAAGTCTGGAAAGTCATGGAAATTCCCCGATAAGAGTGTCGGAATTGCTATTCATATGCTCTTTTAGGGTATTAAAAATGCAGCTAAGCCAACACTTTTTTCTACTATTTCATCAAAACGTCAAAAAGATCAAAATTTCAATTTTTTTTTTGTTTAATTTTAGCAACTTTTCTTAACACCATTCAAAACGCATAGAAAATTAATTTTTTTGTCAAATTCTCTAAAAAAATTTCGCCTGCGGCGCGTTTATCCAACATTTATCACATGATTTTAGTAATCATTAGCGAAGTTCGGTATATAGATCGCAGATCAGACGGATTTTTGATCAGCTGATCGTCGATTAATCCAAGCAAGTCGCATTACCGAACGGGTTCAGATTTAAACTTTCTAACCTAAGTTTTTTTTTGTTTAAAAATTTTTGTTTTTTTTTTCGGCTGATGGGCTTTTGAGTCTCAAAGGTACCATGAATAACATGGTTTTAAAGGCTATTTGTGCTGTAGTGTACGGACAACAAATAATGTTTGAAGATACCCAATAAACCAAATCCCCATGGACCGAAATCGGCAAACTGAAGGCTTTCCGAAGTGACGGATTCGAGCCGAAAGTACCCTCCGAAGCGGCGCGCTTTCTCCAGGCGACCACGAGTCGGATACCCACTTGAAGTATGGTGCTTCCTGGGGCGTGCCGCCTTCATTCCGAACATCAGCCACAGGAGATTACCACTTTTGGCCATCCAGATTTTACCACTTTAGTATCATAGCCATGTGGATTAAATGTAGTGATTTATACAAATATTCGTTGCATATTGCACCGCAATATTAAACCTAGTTTAAATTTAATTGATGTTTAGAATGTGATACCTTAGCTTATTATGAGAGCACATTCTAAACCACAATTAAATTCAAAGTTTAGTTTAGTTTCTTTATTAGTAAGTATTACACAAGTGCTTTTACAAGTCAAACCAGGTTTAACACTGCGGTCTAATTTGCAACAATAAGGAACACAAATTTATATATTTTTTTTATTCTTTAAAATTAGTACAGGCACTTTGATTTGGTTTATAAAAAATATCATTTAACAAACACACTAAAAAAGTACATTGCAGTTTTTCAGAACTCATCACCCTACTGCAGGCTGAATCCTGATCAAGCTATATCTGAAAGAATGCAAAAAAAAAGGATTTTACAAATTACATTTTTGATAAAGAATGAGTTTTACAAAATACGGTACTTATTTTTTATTGTTCTTAGTTATGACGAACATTATTCTGATAAAACCATAGAGACTCAAGAAGTTATTTTACACAAAAAGGCCTAGAAAGAACTCCTTCCAATTTATTATGGAGCGTGGGCATCCATTAAATTTTTTCAAATTTTAATATTTTATAGGAGAGGGTCAGACAATTTTTTCTATCGTTACTAGCCCCCCCTCCCTTTTTTTACTACTAGGTTAATAAGTATAGATAGTTAAAGATACAAACTTTACGTTTACTGCATAGTCATCTTTTCAGAAAACGTTGTTAGTAGGTCTGTGGAGCAGAAATCTTTGTGTGACTGGTACGTTTTTTTTTTATTAACTTTCATTTAATTAAGCTTTAGCTCTAGTGTCCAGATATGTTTAGACTTAACTTTTTTAATGCTGTAGGCTATCTTTTGCAATTTGATTTTTAATGTTATAGGCTAGCTTTTGCAATTTCAATTGTAAGTTGTATTGTATTAAAAAAAAAATTAAGTGTATGTATTGTATAATATCAAATTTTACTGAGTTATGTAATATCTGTTTTATTGATTAAACCTAATATTAATTATATTTATTTATTTAATGGACTTGACACAATCGACACCCTATGGGTAAAAATATAACTTCAATCAAATAAAGAGTCTAATCTAATCTTTTGGGTTATACAAGCCTTTACAAAATATGTCATGCTGCAATACTGACATAAGTTAATAAATACAATATGTTATTATTGTCATTTCTATATGGCACTTAACCTTCAAAAACCAGCCTACAATAGATTTAAAAAAGATAAACAGATGGTTATAATCTAAGGTTATAACGACCAAATACTGACCACCTTTAATTTTTAGAATTAAAGTTCTCAGTTATTAAAAGTGATATAAAAAAATCAATTAAGCCACTAGTTTTAGGATCATTTCTACTACAAAATAAACACAACTTGTATTTTTACTGGAGACCCTCTTTGAGTAATGACCAATATATTATTTAACTCCAATTAATAAACCAACTTATAGAAATCCTGATGTGTTCTCAAGCTATTCTTTGGTCCCCTGTAGCTACACTTTGGTGGCAATATGCAGGTTGTTCCTTGAATACCTTGCCTATCATTTTTCTTAAGACTTTTTGGGGAGTTTTTTGTTTGAAACTGTAAAAAAAACAATAATACAATATAGTAACAAAACAATAGTACTTTGTTTGGTTGGGTGTTAGGAAAACAACAATTTACCCCAAAGAACTGTATTTTAGCAAGAGAAAATTAGAACTTTCTTCTTGTCTGACTTTTTAGGTTAAGCTGCAATCTAGAGTTGCTGCACTATAAAAAGTAAGCCATAAGACGCAAGGAAAATGAACTATGGGTTATCAATGTTGATGTTTATAGTTCACAGAAGTAAGCAAAAAATTTACTCAAGTTTTAATGGATAATGCACAATTTTGTCTTCTTTGAAAAAAAAATGACAGAAATAGAAATAAAAAAAGCATTAGGCATTATGCATTAAATTACGATGCAGCAACTCTAGACTGCAAAGCTGTCAAAGTAAAACAACACAAAAATTGAAACCAAAAAATGATAAACAATACTTACATATTTTCATTCTCCTCCTGTTGACTTATTTTTGTGTTTGTATATCAATGATGATGAGGTTAACTGTTCAGAAGACTGCAATAAGCTCTTTGGCTTTGCTGAAGAAAAATTCCCACTATTATGAGACAGAGGCAATTTAAAGAACATTTCAGAATATGCCACTCAACTCAATTCGTTTATAAATCACCCCTCAGCTTTCGATTCAATCGCGCCAGTCGTTGTCGATGGCGCGAGCGTTTTCTTACGTACGTAAACTTACTTAAATGGTTTTGATTTTCCACTACTTTTTCTTAAAATCCAAAAAAGTTCAAACACAAAAATAAAAATAAACAAAAACATAACCCTAAAGTTTAGATTAATCTGGAAAATCCGTCTAAAATTTGGAGCAGATCGATCTAGCTCCGATTGATCTGGATTCATTAAACAAACGCGCCAGATTTACCTCCCCTACCTCCGCTATGAATTGCCGAACGATTTGGAGCAGTCTGATTGATCGGATGTATATACCGAACGTAGCTAATCTGTCTGTCACTGTTCAGAAAAGTCACACAAATTCTGTCTTTCCTTTTACATAGTGAGAATTTTCGACACTTTTTGACGTTTATTGGTACATGTAGTAGCAATTTAGCTTCGCCGTAAAACTAGTCCTACAAAATGTTATTTAAAAAAATACGCAGTGTCTCTTACAACGTTAGGATAAATATTAAGGAAGCTGAAGAATCATGACCTAGATCCCAATCCAAAATTTATTTTACAAAAATCGTCATTTTCGAAGAATTTTCTCCTCAAGATTTTTTACTGTGGCGCAATTTAATCATTAATTTCGTATCGCTGTTTGAAATAGACAGAGAGTGTAATGAAGTACTTTCAAAAAAGGAAGAAAAAATGTTAAACGAGAGGTTTCATCAGTTAGGCTGATTTTTTTAGAAGTAATAATCAGGGAAATTTTAACAAGTTGGTCATGGAAAGTCATGGATTTTTTTTTCAAAAATAACGTGGACACCCTGTTTTAAAAAAAATCGGTTTAGTACTGTAGAACAAACATTTAAAAAAACCGTCAATCCTATAACTTTTTGAAGTCGGTCAAAATTAGTAGATTTTTACCTCCAAAATGTCTAATAAGTAAAAGTTGTGGTATCCATCAATTAAATTCCCGCCAAAACAAAGCCCGCCACAAGCAAAGATCTTAAAGGTAAATATAATGGGGGACAACCTACGCGAAATGGCTAATGACCATGGCAGCCATTTGTACGACATGCAGATTCATTATGTTTACAAACATAAAATCAACTTTATATAAAATCATTTATTATAGCTTATTTAACCAGTTTTTGCAAAGCATAAGATAATTTTGCTTCTTATTATTTAAAATATATTATATTAGTTACAGGTACCTTAATTTTTGGTGTAAAAGAATTCTTTTTCTTCTTCTTCTTCTTCTTCTTCTTCTTCTTCTTCTTCTTCTTCTTCTTCTTGATTTGACTATGGGTTCTTGTTCTGAGACTTCCGCCCAAAAACGTTCTCGCATGGAAGATGTACCTGTTAGTACTGGGATGCTCCCATGTCTTCCACTGAATGGTATCTTCTTGTAGTCTCTTTTTAATTGGGTTTTAATAGGAATTAAAGGTAATGGAAAATAACCTAGGGAAAAGTAAGGAATGGATGTTATTTTCTATACAATTCTATTAATCTACTTGAATTCTATGTTTATATGAGTTTAGTCTAGATATTAATTTTTTCTCTTATAAGATAATTAATTATTTTATCATACTTTTGAGGTAGGTTCACTAAGTAGAGATTCTATGTTAACAGGTCCTTTTTTCAGTCTAATTAGTTCTGTATATAGGTCGTGAGTTTGTGCTCTTCTATTTGGGCAATTCAAAATAATATGATTTAGATCTCCTTTATTCCATTATTTTGATCTTGTGTAGGTGTTCTGGTGTCCGGCAGTGGATAGTTCTCATTCTACAAATTATAGTTATTGTCTTTCTTGTCGTATATGAGATAATACCAAGGTGTTTTTTGAGGAGTTGGTTGTAGGTTTGCATAGTATTGCCCTTTTCCTAATGGCCAGTTAGCATACTTATTAACCCAGCTTTTCCAGATGTGCCCTTTTACAAAAAGGAGGAATCTGTCATAGTGTATCAGGTTTTTCTGTGTTACAGTATTCTGCAGACGTCCTTGTTGTGCTAGCTGGTCTGCACTCTAACTGCCCTCAATGTTTGTATGACTTGGTATCCAAAGGAGTTTTATATTGCATCCTGCTTTCACTATTTCTTCTCTTGCACTGAGTGTAATGAAATCACTTTTGTGTAGAGATTATTGGGAATAAGGACACCTTGTTGTTGTTGTATACGTTTAATTCATAAGCAACGCTTCGACAACAGTTTTTGACCTCCTCAGGATTCGAATTTGGTTGTATACTTAGGTAGGCTGGTGATGTACATCTTTAAACTATTACACGTAATACAAAACATAGATATTAACTATATTTTTCTTAATTTTTATTTTGTTTCTAAAAATTATCACACACATAGATTTATACGTGCAATAGTTTAAAGATGTACATCACCAGCCTACCTAAGTATACAACCTAATTCGAAGCCTGAGGAAGACACAAACTATTGTCGAAACGTTGCTTATGAATTAAACGTATACAACAACAACAAGGTGTCCTTATTCCCAATAATCTCTACACAATCTGACTAATAGGACGTTAAGTACCTTCAAAAAGTAATCACTTTGATTATTCGTGTGGCTTTTTGACTCTCTAACAGCTTCCCTTATTGCCAGCGTCTCTGCTGTACAAATTGGAGTTTTGTCTCTCAGCCTTCTAGCGATATTGATAGTTGGATTTTTGCAATATATTAATATTCAACATGATAATGACTCTGGATCAACTGAGGCATCCGTGTATACAATTTTATAGTCAGCTAATTCTGTTCCTGCTAGGTTATTAAATTTATTTTTATTGTTGTCATTTTTTTAAAGGAAGTTTTGATGAAATTTATTTGAGTTGTTTGTATATTATATGGAAAATCATAACATTTAACATAAAGATTTCTTGCTTTATCATAGTATTGCAAAATTAAGTCTAGACCTTCCATGATTGGGGGGGTAGGACTGTTTCTCCAGTAGGGTAAATTTTCATTGTAAATTTCATAAAAATTTAAGAGTTGCTAGATTTGGGATGTTACTATTTTTCCTGAAAATTTCGCTCCTAACCATACTCTTCTTTGTTCTAGTGGTATTTTTCCTGCTTCATATAAAAGTGCTCTTATTGGGGTCGATCTCATCCATCCCGTTATGGTTCTTAGTGCTTGATATCGTATGTTATCCAGTCTATTCCAGTTGGCCTTTGATGTTTTAAAAATGCTTAATATTCCATAGTCTATGTGGCTTAAAACCAGTCCTTGGTACACAGTTTTTAATATTTTTGGGTCTGCCCCCCACCATACTCTGGTTAAACTCTTCATGACATTTAAACTTCTCTGCTTTTGCCGTGCATCTGTCTATACGGGCTGTTCATTTCATTTGGGCATCAAATGTTACCCCTAAATATTTATACTGTGTGTTATGTTTTGTCCATTTTGTGGAATATTCCTTATTGGCCTTTTAGCAGAGATCATACCCTTTTTTTTTGTATTGATAATTTTAAGCCATGTTTATTTAACCATATGTTTATTCTTCTCAGCTTGGGTTGTAGGAATTGTATTGCTTCTTGTATATTATTTGTTTTGATGAAAAAGACTAAGTCATCTGCAAATTTTAACATTGGTACGTTTTGCGGTAGTGTTTCATTTATTAGACGTACATAAATGTTGAAAAGTAGTGGGCTTAATGGCGAGCCTTGCAACAACCCTTTGTTAGTATATCTTGGCCCTATTATTTCTTCTGAATTCGGTGATTTTACGTAGAGTTGTCGGTTTGTTTGCATTTTTTTTATAAATGCTGTGCTGCCCTGGATCGTTTCCTATTTTTAGAATTGGAGTTATAACTTGCTTTTTCCAATCCTCTGGTATCTCTATCTCTTCTTTTAAGATTTGGTTAAATAACTTTGCCAGTTTTTCTATGTGTTTTTCTGGTAAATTAATTAATTGTTTAATTATTTGATCAAACTCTGGGGCTGATTCTTTCTTGTTTTTTAAGGCTACATGGACCTCATGTACGGTAATTGGCTCCATTCTTCTGTTATCCTCTTCATTTTCTTCCTGTGTTATAATTTCTTCATCTGTCTGGGTAATACTTTGTAATAAATCTTTTAACCAATCCTCATTTTCTTGCCTATGTGGCTTTTCTTGGAATGTTTGTGAAAATCTTCTAATAGCTTTCCAAACTGTCCCTGTTGGTGTGTCCCTGTTCAAACCTTCACAAAATCCTTGAAATTGGCTTTTTCTTTTGTTCTTTAAGTGTTTTCTTTCTTCTGCTGCAATTCGTTGAAATTCTATTAGCTTTTGGGTCGTTGCATTCTCTTTATATATCCTAAATGCTTCATTTCTTCTTTTTAATTGTTGATTACAAGAGTCATCCCGCCATACCGGGTATTTTGTATAATTGGTCTCACCTTTTTCATATACTGTGCCGGGTATAGCGTTGTCTGCTGCTTTGTTGATTTGATCTATCCATCTATTATAGTCTTCCTGTGGCGTTTTTTCCAGTTCTTTTTGGTATATACCCCAGTTAGCATACTTCGTGTTATTTGTATGGCATCTTGTATTTTACAAATTATTCGTAGATGATCACTATTTTTTGGGTCTTGTAAAACTTCCCAGTTGCAAAGGGGGACAAGTTCTGGGGATACTAATGTGACGTCTGGACAGCTGTTGCCTTCATTTGTTATTCTTGTTCTCTGTCCATTATTTAGGATTACCAAATTTGTTTGATTTAAAGCCTCCACTAACTTTTTTCCTACCTAGTTTACCCTGGTAGATCCCCACATCTGGTGTTGTGTGTTTAAGTCTCTAGATATAATAAAGTTCTGATCATATAGCTGAACAAGATCCATAAAGTTCTGTGTTGTTGGGAAAGAATCTGGTGGAAAGTATGGGTTTATTATTTTAAATGTTCCTACTTCTATATCTTGTATTTGTACATTATCTGGTAAATTATTTATATTTATAATTATATTCTTTTAAGGGATATTATTGTTAATTAATATTGCTATCCCTCTTTGTCCGTCATTACGATCCTACAATTTCTTATTTTAATTTTAATGTTTCTATTTATTCTTGTTTCGTTTAATAATATTAAATCTACTTTATAATCATTTATAATGTTTTTAAGTTCTATTTTTTTATGTCTAATACCATTCACATTCCATGCTAGAAATGTGAATGGTTTAGACCTAGTACTCCTCCTGTTCTGTGCTCTCTCCGTCTTTTTCTCCGGGCTGGGGTTCCCCGTCCCCTTCTTCCATAAATTCATAATTATTAATTATATTTTGCATTTTTGCCATTGTTTCTTGTGCTTCCTTTCCATTCTTTTTATAATATTCTGTTTGAGAGAATATGTTTTTTACCAAGTTGGTAAGCCCTATGTCTGTGTCTGTGTTTTTGTTTTTCTCAATGTAATCATACACTGAGCTCGGTGATCCTGGGGTTCTATTTCCTGATGGGAAGGTCAATGCCTTTAAGGTTTTCTTATCAATGGGTGGTGATGAAAGGTCACTTACTGGCTTCCTTTTCTGATTTTTGGTTGCATAGGCGTAAGTAGGCACTGTTCTATTTGGGCTTTTTTGAGCATGCTGTCTTCTTTCATGAATTTATATCACTTTACTTGGGCTACTCATTTGTTTCAATCTTGGGTACTCTTATGTATTGGTTAGATAATTATTTGTAATATAAAGAGTCTTAGTTTCTCTTGATGTTTTCGTTGTTCTGAGATTTGGTTTTTGCGTGCTATAAGTTTTTGGGCATTCTGCTCTTGCCTCAAAAAATGATTTATTTTCAAAGGCCATGATTTCACGGATCCTTTTTTGTATCTCATATTCAGAACAGCTTCTATCCAATGGGGAATGATTTTGTTCACAGTGACAACATATTAGTTTTTTTTCACAAGTTTCATGCTCCTCTTGACATCTTTCACACCACTTTTTGCTTCTGCATGTTGCTTCGTAATGTCCAAAACCTAGACAATTCTTGCATTGGGCTACTAGTTTGATATATATGTATATTTTAGCACGGTAGTAGTCAATGTTTATGCTTATTGGAAGTTTTTTCCCCTCGAAAGTTACTATCATTGTTTCTGTAGGTCTGTATTCTATTGAACCATCTTTATTTTGTACATCTTCTATTTATTCTTCTTGCTCCTATGACTTTTACCTCTGCCTCTGCTGAAGTTGTAAATTCTATTGGAGTAATTTCTACTGGAATTCCTCTAACC
The DNA here is from genome assembly GCA_963921995.1 of Oxystoma pomonae. Classification (NCBI taxonomy): domain Eukaryota; kingdom Metazoa; phylum Arthropoda; class Insecta; order Coleoptera; family Brentidae; genus Oxystoma; species Oxystoma pomonae. The sequence goes on from OY998163.1 coordinate 102,313,383, forward strand.
ACACCCTTGCATGTTACTAGTCCAGCTGGTACTGTCACATGTAATTTGTTTTGGCTAACAAACTCGGATTTTATGAAATCATTCGCTCCTTTTGCACTTAAAAATTTTATTCCTAATCGGGTTTTTCCCTTTCTAGTAATTTTATCAATTTGTTCAATTTGTGCGTTTTTTAGTTGTCTACCTAGCTTAATAGGATGAATTTTACTTAAGTCTTTATTTGTGTCTTTACTCTCTACTAATACTAAATAATGCCCACCTTCATTTGCACTGTATTTATTTATCAGGTACTTGTTATAGGTTAAACCTGTAGACATCCATGCCGCCCCCAGCCTCTGCTAACATGGCGTTATCTAACTAAAAACTAATTTTAGGATTAGGATTAATGATTGGAAGGGATAAGAGGCTTACCCACTTTCTTATCCAGCTTTTCAAGCTTCAAAAACTCAATATTTTCTGGTTAAATTCGATTTTTTTCTCTTCTGCACACGTGCAACACGACTAGTCGCTAAAATCTACGCAGATCAGATGTCTCTGTAAAAGAATTCTATTTAGAAAAACAACAAACCAAACAGCTGATAAATAATAAATAAATGAAAACTTCAGAGCCAGCAAAGAAATATTTTTTTTTAGTTGACAGATCACGAAAAAGCATGGCTTTTAGCCTTGTTTTATTCTTAGCTTCGTGATTTTATCTATGCATGTCGTACAAATAGCCGCCACCGTATTTTATGGTTGCAATTTTAACAAATTGATTATGACAGTTAGGAAATGTCAACTAGCGATTAAAAAATATTAAAGTAACACTCGTGGCATATTGGACAATTTTTATTTTCGGACACGAGATTCACTTTATTGTTTATTAAAAAATATGATTTTAAAACACTGTGCATTCTGAAAGAGGTACAGTCGCCTTCAAAAATAATGTAGAACATAATTATTTTTTTTTTACCATGGACTGATGATCTTCATCGTATTCTTTATAATCACTATTTTCATATACATAGTTCAAAACGGATTGATTTTTATCCTGTGAAACCGCTGTATTATTCCACACGTTGAATAAAATACGTCGGCCAATTCCATGCGTCAACGTTGAAACAAAAAATCATAACTAATACCCCTGCAAGAGCCCGCAGCTGAATGTAGCACAAGTACAACCCTTGATACATGTTTGAAATAATAAAGTCACAATTATGAAGAATACTTAAAAATACGGTATTTTTCCAGTCCAATAAATATAATACATATTTCAAAAATTATCGTTCGTATCGATACACAAGTTTCATCTCATTTTTTTAATAAGCAAATGAAAACTTTCTAATGACCTAATGGTAAAAATTAAATATACTAACCCATATTTATAATATACGAGAAGAAATCACCACATAAACTCATTCTGCTTCACCAACTGGGAGCATTGTAGAAAATCTATCCGCGCGGAATAAGTGCGTATCATTATACAGGCTAAGAAGCCGCCTATGACCTATAATTGGGCACTTTTAGCACTCATTCGTTATGATGGAAAATAGTTGGATATTGAGGTTTCGATCGTTCAAAACCGACAAGCTGACCACCGTGCGACGTGCCCTCTTCTTGAGTGACCCCCAAGAGAAAAACATGTCCGCGTCGATTTTTAACTATTTATTTATTCCTTGTTCGTGTTGATATAATTAAATTAACCACTAGTTTTGCTTTTTTACTTTATTTTTAATCTTTTTTGTTATTTCCCTGTAATAATCATTAAGATTTGTTGGGAAATAAACAATTTATTATTATTAAATGTCTACGTGCTTATAAATGTTAATTGTTAAATGTTAGTATTAAGGAAAACTACTCAAATTAAATCAGTTGTTTATTAATTATAACATCAAATAGTTCAATGGTAATTTTTTTAATTTATAGCAACCCATACTACCGCCACCGCCCTCTTCAGGCAGAGAACGGTCCCGAACGTCAGAAACGAGCAGCATATTCAGCCCTAAGATGCTTCATCGTAGCGCCCTTAGCTCGGATGACCCCAAAGAAAGTCCTGCGTCCCATACTAAGGAACTGAAGGAGTTAAACGAGCATTTCGCTTTTCCTAGGGAGTTCAGTGCATCGGTTACTTCAACAGATAGGTAGGTACTCAGTTGACTGGCGGCTGCGTATGGGAGGCTGTTCAACCGCCTCTCTCCGTATTGTGTCATTAGAAAAAGATAATATAACTCATGGCACAAATTTTACACCAGTTCAAGTCCTTGCTAACCCGGTAAACGCAATTCTAGGTTTAAACTCTCCTTACAATCTTGAAATCACGCCAAATAACATAGTTAGGATTATCAACAGTAAATAAGGTTGAGTTTCATCTTTCACTTTATTTTAATCCTAATTTTACTTTAAAAAAAAAACATGTCTTGCATTACGGCAACTTTAACTTTAAAGGAATCATCAATAAACTTCTTTAGTTGTGCGTCAATTAGTAATTTTGTATATTTTAAGCCCATTCACGCGTCACATGATGTCAATATGAAACTCAAGTAACATTTTAAATTCTTAAAGTTTTAATAAAAAGGTTTCCAATTTTTATAGAGGCATCCAGAACTTCTTTGTAATTTATATCTGATTTTCAGGTTTTGTTGCATTACATTATAACATATAACTTTGCTATGTTGGGAATTTGGAACCTTTGGTTGCACTAAAACAAAATTATGATTGTTTTCCACAAACCAAAACTACACTTTTTTGCACTCGACGCGCGTTTCGCTAACAACGTTAGCATCATCAGGAGACGATAAACAATGAACTAAATTAATCTACGCTCTATCTTATATACAATCCTTTAGTGGGCGGAGATAAGACTAATAAAAGGATAAAGCTAAAGCTTGTCGGGATGACCACCACAGGGTGGAACCCTCTACCCACCCGGCGGGTACCACAGCCAGCATGTTTTTGTCCTTTTCGACCGTTTCCACAATGTAAAACATAGTTTTTTTGTTAATCACCGGATTTGAAGGACTGTTGAAAAGTAGGGTTATAGTGGAAAAATGTCATTCTCTGTTAATGATGACCAAGTTCACCAAGGGTTTGTAGGGGTTGTTTGACTTACTAATGGCAATTAAAAGAACCTTGGAACTAATAACAATCATGGCGTTAATGTAAATAAAAAATTGTTTTAACTTTAATTTTAAACGATCTTATTTTTCAAATTTTTTTTCTTTTCTCTCCAAGGACATTATTCATTTTTGCCAGAACTTATTTTTAACAAAAAACAATAATCAACAAAAAAAATTGAAAAGTGATTATTTCCAAGGCGCGTGTGTTTTTTAAGGTTGTTAACATATCATTTTATCAGACAACTTTGGTTGGCATGTCTTTTTTCGTTTTTAAGTAATGCATGTAAGAATATAACAAAATATTAATTATTTATAAGGACTCTACCATTTTTATAATATACTGAACTCTTTATTACATTACAGCTCTTAAAAAAAAAACAAAAAAAAAATACATAATTACTATAAAAGAACATAAGTAGTCTTAAAGTAAATAAAATGTTGGTTAAAACTAGGCTTCTGATTATATAATACCCAACCTACATATCTGAACTAATAAGGTAGGTAATTTTATTATTTTGTTAACTTGCTAAAACAGACAGAAAACGATTTTATTACAAAAGCACTATAAAAGACAAAATAATAGCAGTGTTATAATAGTTCCTAAAATATACATAAAAAATAATACAAGATAAACAAAAAAAAAAGCACTCAAGATGTTCTGCTTGAAGGGTATATATCAATTTTTTCCAGAACATAATTTTTGCATTTAGCCTTAAAAGAGTTGTAGTGAATTAATTTTCTTTATTTCCCCTGGAATTTTATTAAATACAACAAGCCCCTTATTAAAAATTGTGTTTGATTTTCCCTTCGTGACGCTCACGTAAAAATCATTATTGGCTGGACTTCTTGTGTTATGTGAGTGTATTTCAGAGGTGTATGTTAGCTCTTTAGTCAGGTATGTTGGTAACAAATTATGTTTTAGTTTATAAATAAAGATAATTAAGTTATAAGTTAACCTCTGAAAAATGCTCATTAAGGCTAGTTTTTTTAGCATATCTACCACATGAGTACGTTTACTACACATAAGTATTGCTCCCATCGCTATATTTTGAATTTTTTGCAGTGACCTTATTTCTTCAATATTACAACGTAGGACAATAATCAAAATGGAGCGCTATAATAGATTTGTAAACTGTTAACTTAGAAAACACTGACACTTTGTTCTTCAAACCATACAAAAAATATATTTTTCTAGCAACTTTTTTTTAATGTAGCTGCAGTGTTCTTTTAGGTTTAGCTGCTTAGCCAAGTATATTCCAAGATATTTATATTTTTCTACACGTTTGATAACGATGCTGTCAACGTGAATATTAAACTTAATATCCTTTATTCTGTTGAGTTGGCTACTGGCTCCAACGAACATGTATTTTGTGTAGATGTATTTAACAGCAACCCGTTATTTTTCAGTCAATTCGAAATGTTCTTAAGATCCTCATATATGACCATTGTTTTTTTTAATGTTGAAAACATTTAAAAAAACTTTTTATAAAGTAAAAGTTTATATGGAAACCAAAAGACCAGATAACCTATTGTGGTTCTGTAGATGGCATTAGAATATATCTGTAAAGGGTTTTATAAAAAGGTGGTCGCAACCTGTTTGGGCTCTTTCATTTAAGAGGTTTAGGGGTATATTCTAGTAATAGGAAAGTTCTGGGAACTAAATTTTAAAACTTAAGGTTTTTAATGTTTGGTGGTGGGAATATTGCCATTACTATTATAAATAAATAAATGTTACTTGGGAATGTTATGACAGTCATGTGACGCGTGCGCGAGTACGCACGAAAAAGTCGTAGATGGGAACCGTGTTCAAGCTTACCCAAATTTGTTCCGCCGCTGCGTGGCAATATTCTTTGCTCTAGTGGGTTTTTTTTGTTTTTGTTGTGTTTGAAATATGTATTAAGCCCCTTTTAATTTCAATTTTTTTTTAGGTCACTGAGCGATGATTGGTTCGCGGCGGCTGATAAATTTGAGGAACCTTTAGTTCCACCCGACCAACCGAGAGACGAAAAACACGCGCAGGCAAAACTCGAAATTATGTCACAGTTTGACGTTTTTACCGAGTTAGATCCACTTGGTAAGAAGCGATTTTCTAATCTAAAAAAATCCAATTCATGATTTTTTCCAATTTTCGTATTCATTTGTACATTTTGATTTGGTTTCTTATTTTTTATTATCATTTTATTTGCCACTGGGATTTACTCTATATTCTTTTTTCTTATCTAATACATTTTTTTCGTAGCGCCCTCCATATACTTTAAAAGTCCAAATTTGTAAAAACAAATAATTTAGAAACATGAAATTAACTCTGTGTTTTGAACTTCCATTGTCTATATTTTATTTATACACGACGTTTCGATCAGTACAATCTCTGATCGTCTTCAGGTGCAAACTACAATCTATTCCTAAGGCTACGTACTTACATACTATGGGATATCACTCAACGATGAAGTTTAAGAAGTTGGCTCCGAGGGGCTGATTCTGCCCAATAAAGGCGGCTTCTAGGAATTTTCGTTTCTTCCAGTGTGACTCCTTGTGCAAAACTTTTGCTTCTGTCCACTTTATTCGGTGTTGTTTTGACCATGCATGTTCGGCGATTCCTGATTTCGTTGTTTCACCTCTTTGGGTATTCGTCTGATGTTTCTGAAGCCTAACAGATAGTGGTCTTTTTGTTTTGCCTTTGTATGATTCACCATACTCACAAGGAACTTGGTAAATGCATTCCTTATTTTGTTTGTTCTCCGGTTTTGTTTTACTAAGAAGGCTTCGAACTGTATTATTAGATTTAAAAGCTGTTTTAATATTAAAGTTGTTCGCTACGCTTCGAATTTTCTCTGATACTCCTTTAATGTATGGAATTCTAAGGAATGCATTTGCCTGGTTTTGGACGTTGTAATCTCTGTCCTGTTTGTTGAAATTTAGAAATAGTAGCTGTTATAAGTTTAAAGCTGTAACCATTCTGTTGCAGATCCTTCTTAATATTTCTTATTTCGATTTCCAAGACATGAGAATTATTACTTTGAACGGCTCTGTTATACAAAGTTCTTATTATGCCTCGTTTGGTTGTAGCACAATGATTTGAACCTTGATCTAAATATTGTCCTGTGTGAGTGGGTTTATGATAGATAGACTGTGGTTCTGATGTCGCTTTCTACTCGTTTGACAAGTATATCAAGAAAAGGAATTTGACAATTTTACTCCAACTCCATTGTGAATTTAATGGTGGGTCTTATGTTATTTAGGTGGTGAAGAAATTCTGAAAGTTGTTGGTCATTCCCGGTCCAAACAATAAAAGTATCATGAACATATCTCAGCCCGAGCTTAGGTTTATATGTTGCGGTATCAACCGCGTGTGATTCGAACCACTCCATGTAAATATTGGCCACCACTGGCGAAAGCGATGAACCCGTTGGCAGACCGTCATCCTGAGCATAAAACCTATCTTTCACCTAAAAGTAAGAGTTATGTAGACAGCACTCCAACAACTCCATCACTCCCTCCAGCGGCGGACTGATAAGTTATACGTTAGTAAAACAAAACTGGAGAACAGACAAAATAAGGAATGCATTTACCAAGTTCCTTGCGAGTGTGATGAATCCTACATAGGCGAAACCACTATCTGTTAGGCTTAAGGAACATCAGACGAATACCCAAAGAGGTGAAACAAAATCAGAAATCGCTGAACATGCATTGTCAAAACAACACCGAATCAAGTGGACAGAAGCAAAGGTTTTGCACAAGGAGTCATACTAAAAGAAACGAAAATTCCTTGATGCTGCCTTTATTGTGTTGACATTTCAAATATTTGAAAGCCCGTCCTTGGGCAGAGACAACTTCTTAAACTTCATGGTTGAGTGATTTCCCATAGTATATAAGTACGTACCCTTAGGAATAGATTGTAGCTTACACCTGAAGACGATCAGAGATTGTATTGATAGAAACGTCGTGTATAAATAAAATATAGACAATGGAAGTCCGAAACACAAAGTCTCAAACAATTGTTTAACATGTTTTAAACCCGAGTTTAATGAATAAGCAGGTGCAGGGCTATTTAACCCCCGACGCGAATGCGAAACAAGAGGGATGTTATAATTTGGACTATATGTGTCTGTGCGCATGTAGCTCTTTCGAACCACTGAACCGATTTCGATGCGATTTTTTTCTGTTTTGTGGAATACTATCCTTAGGGAGTGTTTCTAGCTTTTCTCGATAAAAATAGGCTAAACACTTCTAGAGATAATACGATTTCTACACATAGATATCAAGAAATTTTTGTCGGGGGTTTTAAAAATGTACTATTTAACTTATTGTTTGTATTTGAGTTCGTTTGGGACCATGATTTGTTTTAAAAATAAGTTCTAAATATTCCTCTGTAAAATATTTACAATTTATTTTCATTGAGAAAAAGGATTTATTTGTAGTAAATCTCAGTATTGTTATTTTTTTGCTCGCATGTTTTTTTTAATCGCTTCATTACACGAACAATTGTTACTAACAGAATATTAAAAGTAATTCACCAATTATATAATTATTGGAAAGGTTTTCGGAAATTATGAAAACATGAAAAGAACCCTGCCATTTGTTTAAGGGAGATGTGTTTCGGTTAATTTTTGTTATATATCTTAATATGTTTTAGAGGGGGTTCTATCGAACAATTTTTGTCATAGGCTAAACTTAACCTTGAGTTTACAAGAAAATGGTGTTGGCAGATGTGATGGAAAGCGTCTCAGTTACATTATTGATGTTTGTACTAATACCTGTATATGTAAAGGATAAGCCATAAATTTCGCTTGAAATTGCTCAAAATCCCTTATTTTGAAACTCGATTTTGATTAGCAAATAAGCGACATTTATTTTTTTGTTATGCTATGTTACCGGACACAGCTAACATTTTTTACCTTAACTTCGGATGTTTTATATAAACAGGAAATATATTTATAATTCCTTAAAATCGCTCAGCTTTAAATTTGATTTAACTTTTAAATAAGCAGGGAATCAAAACAGAGTTGTCGGTACCTACATAAAAACAGTTTCTAAAACTAACTGAAACTTTTGAATTTGTGCAGAGTCCTAAAAAAAAGAGTTTGAAACCTCGCAAATACACTTTTGTCTTATAAAAAAAAAAACACTACACCTAAGGAGGAAACATTTTTTTTTTACTTTAACACCCCTCAACGTGTAAGTAGTGTAAGGCAAGAAATACGCCTGTAATTCCTTAAACTCGAGTTTTCAACAAAGCGGCCTTTCTTGACTTTCTCTGTACCTACATCTGATCATACTGATCTGTAGGATGATAAAACAAAAAAAAAATGTTTTTTGAAAAAAGGTTTTTTTTCGAAATACGTGTTTTTCGAAAAAAGTGCTTTTCGAAATAAAAAATTCGAAATAAAAACCGCGACTCCTAGTTAGTATATGGTACTAACATAAAAAATGTAAGTCCATATCACAATTTGCAAAAATCATTTTCATCCGACACATAGTTTTCTCGTGAACGAAGGTTAAGTTTGTTAAAAAACGGACATTTGCCCAACTTTACCGCTAAAATCTGGCTAACCCTGTACAGATTAAAACATATTAAAATATAACAAAAATTAACCGAAACACATTGCCCATAAGCAAAAAGCAGGGTCCTTTAAATGTTTTCATAATCTCTGAAAACCTTTCCAATAATTATTAATTGGTGAGTCAGTTTCAATATGCTAATTTTTGGGTCATCCTGTACAAACAACATTTCTTAAGACCCCTTCTACAACATATTAATGTATAAAAAAATTAGCCAAAACACACCTCCCATAAGAAAATGGCAGGTTTCTTTTGCATAATACAAGTTTTTGTATTCTTTGCCAAAATAAGATAATATTTTAAGTTACAGTCCAAAAAAAATGTTTCTGTATTTATCTCAATATGCTTAATTATTATCTATAAAATTGTCAAATGTTGTCATAAATTGTGTAAATTGTATTGTTTTTTTGAAAACCATACTGTTTTAATGTAATTTGGTTTTCATACATATCTTAAATTAACCTGAAAAACATACACACATTTTTAACTAAATGCATGTTTTGCAAATCTTTTTTGAGTTATCTGTGGTAAAATAAAATAACAGTTTTTAGATTTTATTATTATAATTTACGCTTTTACTTTTTGTTTTTCAGTTTGTTTTGGTTTGGTGCCCCAGTAGTAGATCCTCTAAAAAGTAAAATCAAAACTGTTTTTATTTTACCCATAGGTACCGGTAGGAGTAAGCCATATATTGATAAGAAATATTTCTTTCAAGAACTCAAAAATCCTCCAAAGAAGGCTTTGAACGAACTGGCTTCTTCGATTTCTGCGAATCAGGAACTTTTTAGCGGTAGTTGTGGTAGTAATTCAATTCCGGTGGATGGTGGAAAGCATTTTCAATTTAACAACGATCCTTTTGGAGAAGATCCCTTTGTTAAAGAGGACCCCTTTGCTAATTCTGATTTTTCAAAGCAAGACCCCTTTCATTCGGAACTTGTAAATTTTCCCACTACGCATATTACTAACAACTTGGAGAAGGGTTTGCCTACTAATAATCCAATTTTGTCCAAATCTCCCAAACTAACACCGTTAGATAAAGAGTCGTCGTCGGTTAGTCCGAGAAGTTATTTTGGCGGAACTCGGGGTGTGGAGTCTAATTTTGGTAAGTTATAATTAATACATGTTTTCGAATAGGTATTTCTCCCACCCCTCGCATACTCAGACTTGTTACTAGGCTTAAAAATGTTTGATTTGACTTCCTACTTGAAAATTTGTTTATTACTTACCTCATGATAAACAGTTTAAAATTGTCTTTTAATTTAATTTCTAACTCACCTTGTACATATTAAAAGTATTTCTTTTTGAACTCTCCAACAATATACTAATATTATATTGAGACAGTTAATTTCCATTTATAGTGTGCTTGATCTGTTAAGTAAACGTTTTTTTTAGACACTGGTAAAACACCACATCACATACAAACATTGCCAACATATAAAAAATGAGCTCGTTTTTTTCCAACAATTTAATTTATATTTTCAGATAAAAAGTTGCATGACATACCTTCGAACTTGGACATTTCATCAGGTTCAGAGAGCACTCCTGAGCCTCCACCCCGTCCCGTTTCCACTTTGACAGAAACCAGGCCCCCACCTTTACCTCCGAAGAAAGTTAATGATATACTTATAAAACCACCTCCACGGCCACCATATACAGAAGACACTCGTTATGATTTTGTGGTAGGCGCGAGTGAACCAGTACACAAAGAAATAACTTCCGAAGCCGAGAAGGCACCAGCACTACCTTTACCATTAAGAAAATCTAAATTTGAATCCGATTTTATCTCTTACCCAGACCGATCAGCTAAGAAGTTACCTACTCTTTCAAGTGACGAAGATTATTTAACTCCGATTTCCTTTCCCCCGAAACCCAATAATTGTGATATTAATATCCCTCCTCCTCAAAGGAGTGCTAAAAAGGAAGTGACAAAATCTACTAATAGTATAAATAACCCTATAGAAGGTTTAGATGTAAGCTTAAGTCAGTTGACATTAAATGGATTAAACGAATTAGCCGTAAAATTAAATATACCCTCTAGCCAATTAAGTAATATGACTCTAGCGCAATTAGCAAGTTATATTTCTACTTTTATAAAAGACAAAGCAAACGAGCAAGAAAAATTGCACGAACAAAGTAAAACCAACGAATTTCCCAAATTTGAAGCGGATTTTTCTGCTTTTAACAACACTACTATTACAGTCGGTGCAACATCAACTGCTAGTTCTTCAACGTACGATAAATATGCTGTGTTTAGGGAATTACAAGAAGAAATAAACCAAATCTCAAAAACCGAGCCTCAAGTTCAACCCAAACAAGAAGATTCATCCGAGGATAACAAATTCGAGGACAAATTTGAGGATTCCATCCAAGATTTAGATCTCGAATCGAATGAAGTTAAAAAAGAAAGTAACGCTGACGACAAGTACGCAGCTTTAAGAGAAATTGTAGAGAAAGAGATGCAAGGTGATACATTTAAACAAAACAAATCAATTCCTAGTGTGAGTCAAAATCCAAGTGATGGACTTAATATTCAGGATTTAAAAAATAGTTTAGTTGATAATAATAATACAGAACCAAATTTAAGAGCTATTACCCCAATCAATGAACTTCAACCGAAAGAGAAAGATGTTGTCGCAATTTCTTTAGACAAATCAAAAAGTCCAAATATATCCCCGGCTAGATCTCCAGTGTTAAAAAGTCCAAGGAGTCCCAGTGTTCTTCAAGAAATTGCTGGCAGTGCTAGGCTCACTTCAGGATCTTTGTCAGATATTGTTAGCGGAAGTTCACCAGAGGTAGATAACACAGGAAGTAATTCTGATAATGCAAGGAAGGGAACTAATACTGGTAAGTCTTGTTTATATTTTTTGTACAGTATAGTTCCAAATATAGTTCTTAACTTTACGCTTCAAGCTCAACAGATTTTAACAAACATAAACTTTTGTTTTAAAATTGAATTTAAACTTAAGAACCAAATGAAGTACGACAAAAATGTTTGAAAATCTAAAGTCTGTGCCTCACGAATTAAAAGGGTGTATAATTGCATTTACTGGAACAGTTTAAAAATTAAATATAATAATATTTGTTTTTTTAGAAAGATCCTTGTATCCTAAAAATTGTCGGACAGGAACTTCTACTCTGCAGTATTAGAATTAAAAAAAATGTATTAATGACAGTAAGGTTAGGTTTTGTATAAGCCTCTTTAAGGACTTTTCAAACCAAAGTAAAAAGCAATTTTTTTCTAGACAATCGGTTGTTTTCTTTTTGATATTGAAAATGCCTAATTTATGTGCCGAACCGTATAATGGGTCCTCCAGATAAATTTATGAACGGTCACTCATGTCTTTAAAACTATTTAAAAGTTAATCAACAAAAGTAAGAAAAAGCTTTGGACCACGTTTTTTTCAGATTTAGGCGAATCTTGGGCAGTATTCGACTCAAACGCTCCCCCTTCGGAATCTCTAAAAGAGAACCTGTGCGCTGTACAGAGTGAAGAAGGTGTCTCGCCTTGGTCCAGTGATTCTAAGGAATTTGGCAACAGTTCACCGGTGGAATGGAAGAAGGACGGAGACGAGCAGTGGAAAAGCAAGAAGAAGCAAGATGGGTGGTGGGACACTTCAGCGGAGCCAGAAGGTATAATATAGTTAAAATTATATGGCCATCACGCTGACTTTTCTTCTCGAAGTGGGATTCTGTTTTTCATATCTTACTGGTTGAATTTTTCCGTCTTAAAAATTGACTGGGAAGGGCTAGAGGCCCTCTATACATTTGACAGTTATTGTTTTACCTTCTAGTTTTTTCATATTTGCATGTAAAAGCTATTTTATGAAATGGACTGATGTTTTGTTGTCTCTTTTTATAATTTCCCCACACAGTTTTTGAAAGATTGATTTTTTTTTGGTTAGTAAAATATGTCAAGTTTTGACAAAAAAAAACAAAAACAAACACTGAATATACACGCGGTAGATATTGAAAATGTAAATAATAGGTGAAATATAAAGACTCCTATTGATCTATATTTTTGTTACTCTTTTTCTTACAATAAAACACGTAAACATAATGTGCTATTTATTAATCAAGTACATGCTAAATGCGTATGTTTGTACCTACTGCTTGTAGCTCACTTACCTCGCAAATTTTCGCAAATTTTCAGCTTGGTTAATGCATGTTTTCTTTTCAATTTTCCTGAGTTTCTTTCTCCGTTGGACAAAAGAACACTACAAATTCGTCGAGGCACGTTTTTTTACAGTTTTTGATACAGCAAAATTTCATTTTTAAACCTGACGTTTCTTAATCAAAAATCTGACAGTGACAAAGTTATTTATTGTCAGGGGTTACCGTCTATCATTGCCAACACACAATTTCAAACATTTCCCTAGCAACTGTCAAATCCAGTTGCTCACCTCTGGTAAAACAATAACTGTCAAAAATCGTATACAGGGCCTCTAGGAAGGGCCATCCAATACAGTGCAGAATCTTTCCAAAATTTGGAAAGATTCTGCGCAAGAACAAACTCTTTTATCTTTAAAATTTTATTTGCAAAATATTGTGAAGTATAAATTAAGAACAAATTTATTAAGGTTGGTTATAGTTTATTTGGAATCAAAATCCCGTCGTCTTTTACGTTGTGTAAATACCTACTGTTTGATTTTTGAGATATCTCTCATGGTCATTATTTTGGCGAAAGAACTCAATTTTGTGCAATGGGGTTCTAGCATAAAAACATATATCGTTTTCTTAACTATTAAAATTAGTGTCCTGAATAAAATTCCATGCGGCTGCGCCCGTGAAAAATTGAAAGTTATAAAAAATGTAAAATCCTAGTATGTCGCCAATTTTGAAAAATTTCTTAAGAAAAACCTAGCAACCCGCCCTTTCGAAGGATAATAGGGTAACACATAGCAATGTTTCTTAGTTTGTTTTCCCTGTTGTGTTTTGAACAAATTCTTTTTTTCTAATTCGGAAAATCCTTGCAAACTACTTCGATATTCAAGTACTAATCCATCAAGCGGCTATGCTAGGTTTTTACAAATAAAAACTGCAAAGCAAGCGTTCTTTATATCTCGTAAAATTTGAGATTTAGCACAGGAGCTCAAAATACTGTTTTTTCCAAAGTAAGGTAGAAATTTATTTCCAAAAATCAAACTCTACATCGAATGGCCATTTTTAACTGCACATTTTTATAATCTAAGAGTCGTTATTAAAACCTCAATCTACAAGGAAATGAATCAGAGAAATACGCCGCAATTGTTTTTAAATTGGCGTCGACTTTAAAAGGGATTTTTTTGACTAGTTTTCGCAAAAAGAAAAAACGGCTCGATTATAATTATTGAGTAGTTTCCAAATATATCATTATTGAAAAATGTACAGAAACGCATTTTGTGGGCTTTGCCGACGTTCTTATGAGTATTTTTTAAACATAAGAGACATTATCTTTCCGAGCGTGATACAGGGTGTTTTCTGTCAGTTGTAGGTTTTTACAATCCGTCAAACCGTCGCTCTACCGACTCGTATGAAGAAGAATATTACGAATGTTATGAAAGACCCAGAAGGCCGAGACGGCAGTGGCAACACGGAGCCCATCAGCCTGCTGGTGGTCATTCTTCTAGTTCGAGGGATGTCAGTCCGTGGGAAGAGGTTAGTAGTATAAAAAATTAAAGCATAGTCTTGTTCTCGGTTCGACCAGGATTGGATGATATAAAAGGATCGCTTCATCGTCACGATAGTCATGGTATCTACTATACAGTTGTAAGCGGTGCAAAGGCTCTTAGGAATTAATCGAGACATTAATGCTTATTAATTGCTTCAATTGCAATACAAATTCGGAATTTTTAAATACCTTTTCTTGTTTAACATTTCCCCAATAGGGTACTATACAAAACGACCTTCTGGTCGGTTCTACAGCATTAAATGCTTTATTTATTTACTAGCTGAAGACCCCACAGCCTCGCCTGTGGTTTTACACATTTTTTCCCGTTTTCCTTGCTTTAAATGGTCATAACTTTTGTTCTCGTGAACTGATTTTGATGAAATAAAGCCTATGTACCCCTCAGAAGTCGTAGGAATGCAGTAGTCTCATAAAAATCTATTAGTAGTTTTTGCGTGATGCTCAAACAAACAGAGAGACAGACAGACATACATTTATTATATGTGTATAAATTTCCATTACAAATTAGAATTTTAGAATCCCATTTTCAGGAAGTTATTTAAAAATCGCCATTTGCACCGCTAGCTTAACGTTCGTTTAGCAGTGTACTATGCTTTCTACTTAGTTTTAAATGGTTCAAACGGTTCTAGAAATTAAATGTTAATTAAGTTCCCCATTTCCAATTGGGTTAAGGCTTTGATTATATAACCGAAAAAAGATAGGAAACCTAATGCTAATAAACGACAAACCTGAATTGGGCTCAGCCCTGCTCTTAAAACTCTAGTCCAGTCTCGCAATTTTTTAGGCAATATGCAATCGCGTCTTCGCAAAGGTGTTTCGCCTGCAGATCATGAATTCCTCGGTTTATATCTTGAGTAGAACCAAATAAACGATATGCTTGGCAAAAGATTTGATTGAGTTTGAAAAATGGAATCTGGGCGCGATCTATTATCAAATAGGTACGCGCGTTCGTTCTTTGAACATTACAACCGATCGTTATCAAATCAAGACTATCAAGAGCTCGTCAGATAGCACTGTCCCTTTCAATCAATCAGTCAATTTGTTTGTTTGCTACACAACTTACAATTAAATACTTATAAAAAGTTTTTTTTAAGGTTTAAGCATCGTCAATAGAAAGAAAGGTTAGTTAGCCTACAACTACAATTACAAAGAGAGCAAAATTTATAAAATAAAAACTTACATACCACTTAAATATATTAGAGCAAAATTAATTTATAGTAAATAAATAGTTTAGTATACATTTAGAGATCTTAAAAATATTAAAAAAGCAAATACACATACAGAAATTTCTTAACACAAGACTAGTTATAATAAAAGGATGTTTTTTTTCCAATAACTCAACTTTTAGGAAATAAATGCCCAGTTGCACTGGTGGTACCCAGTGACTTCATAAAGAAAAATTTTTAACAGAGCTCTTTTAGTTTCTTGAATTTTTTTGGTGGGAGATTTTTTAGTGTTAATGGTTTTTTCATTTCATAAGCTTTATTGTCGAAAAAACGTACAATATTTTATTGACAAAGCAAAAGTATGATTAACCACAAGTAATTACTTAAACAACATTTTATAGTCACTCCCTTAAAGAGTAAATAATTTAAATTTACATTTTTAAAAGATCCAATATTACAAATATTTTAATTTTTTGTGTAGCATATACATTATAAATGATATTGAGATTATACTCTTCTTAGTGAAGTTAAAAAAGACTTAATATTAATATAGCTTTCACAAGTTTTTAGAAATAGAGATTAAGTGTCTCTAAAATACGTTATTACAAACCATTCAATGTTAAAAATAAAATTAAAAAAAAAATCTGAATTTCAGAACTACTTTTGTAAAGGTAAAATAGATATAAAATAATAAACACCCCTTAGACTTTCACATAGTTAAAATATAAAAATGCAATTTAAAACTTTAAAAACCTTAAAATGACGGTCAACTTTGGAGTTTACCTATTACATAGTTTAAAAAATTATATTACTGTTCAAAAGCTTTACACAAGACCAAAACATAGTTTAAAAATATAAGTACAGTTTAAAAGTTAAAAACACAGTTTAATAACTTCTTTACACAAGACAAATAATAATCTAAAAATAAAATAAAGATACGGTTTAAAAGATAAAAAACACAGTTTAAAAACTTTACACAAGGGTAATTTATTATAAAGTTTTATTGGCTGCACTTAGAACTGTTTGTGTGTTAAAGTAAATCTGTATTTGTGAATAGTTGTGTACTTTTTTTTGCATACAGTAAACACTGATGACTATAAATAGCAGGGAAAGTTAAGATTTTCAGGTTTCTAAAGTGTTGTCTACAAAAATCTATAGGGCCTGCTTTTCTAAGAAGTTTTTTGCTTTTTAATATTTTTTTTTTGGTTGCGCTTATTTTATCTGACTGTTTCTTTGAGAAACAATAGATTTTCATTAAATTAAAAATGTCTAACACGCAAACAATAATTGCGTTAGAAGATCGCGCTGCATTTTTAAAATTTTTGATGCTTTATTAGAAATTATAAAGATTTATAAATCCGCGCCGATGACCTTCCTTTAAAAGTAGAGATTATTTTTTTCTGTCAGTGCGTAGCTCAGGAAATGTGGAAATGACGTTCAAAACGGGTCATGTGATATCAATAATTTTTCGAGCATTTTTTTGATTTTTTGCCGAATAAGCTGAATATTATAAAAATATAGAATCACATGAACGGCAATTTGACATTTTCTGAGCTAAGGTCACTGACAATTTGACATTTTCTAATCTCTACTCTTACGAAAAGTTGCGTTTTTTTTCCTCAACATTGCGTTGATGTTGGACAACGTGAACGCGACTAAAAAACAGTTTTAATCAGTTTTAAAGTTTATTCTTAAAATCATTTGTAAGACTGTGATAGAACTATTACTTTTATTTATTTTAATCGTTTTCGTATGTTAAGTAGGGCAAATAGGTCGCGATTCTTCAAAAATCGTCAGAAAATCTCGCCCTTACAAAAAATCTGATGATTTTTAAACACAAGTTTACACTAAGTGTTTTTTTGTCAGGACTATTTGCTAATATTCCTTAAAATTTAGTATCTTAATACTGTTCTAGTAAATAAACAATATGTCAGTTTTAATTTTTGTAGGATGTTTTTCTGAAAAACCCTTTTTTTATTTAATAATGTATGTTATTAAGCTTTAAAACTTTTAACATACAAACCCATGCCATGGTATATGTCGCTGTCACTGTTCAGGAAAGTCACACAAATTCTGTCTGTACATGGTGAGAATTTTCGGCACTTTTTGACGTTTATTGGTACGAGTAGTAACAATTTAGCTCCGCCGTAAACTAGTCCTACAGAATATCTTTAAAATATCAAATTTACAAAATGTTATTACAAAAATAACGCAGTTTCTCTTAGAACGTTAGCATAAATATTAAGGACGTTGTATTTTTATTTTAAATGAGGCGATGAGTAAAATTCGCCACTTTCCAGAATTGTGACTGGTGAAATTTTCTGTCGTTTTTAAAGAATCGCGACCTTATATTGTCAAATTTATCAGAATTTATTAAATTTTATGTAGATCAGCCTTTATTATTATGGGTGCCGATGGCAAAAAGAGGTACGTCCGAGAATTAAGGAATCATGGTATTGGTAAAGGAAAGAAGCATTTCCCGACCAAAACTTTAAATTTAGCGTTAAATATTTCCATCAGCTCCTAAAGTGGTTGGCGTTGCGGTGCGTGGCTTGTTGTGCCTTATGTGGCCAAAATGGTCGTCGGCTTGCTCTTTAGAAGATTTTTATTCTGACTGGACATTGAATTTTTTTTTAAAGGAGCCCAATAAGAATCGGCGACGTTTAAAAAGTGGAAAAAGGGAAGCAGTAAAATGTCCGCTCATAAATGGGCTTTGTGTGTTGATTTTGGTTTTATTTATATATATCACGTTATTTTTTTGTGTTTTTTAATAAAGTAAACTCATATCTACAAACAAAGACCTTTTATTCATTTTTTTTTAACTTAACTAACTTAAATAAGTACAACTCGTCTCAAATAATTCAATATGATATACATAGATAAAGATAAAGTCATAACTTTATTTCTGAAAACTAAGATACACAAACAAGCACTAGAAAGTTGCATATCCCCTGGTCTCGATCACAACTACGTTTACATTTGAACGCATAATCCTTTTGGATCCGTTCGAGTAAAAAGTTCCATCACGCAAGTACTGTCACGACCTAACCGCCTTTTGCGGTTTCGAGATCGCAACAACATAAGCAAAAAAACCATAATTACAAAAAAAAGTACATCGATCAATGGATTTTTAGATAAAATTTGAATCTATTTTCAACGGCGCTGGTACAAAAGAGCGCAGGACAAAAGAGCGCAAGACAAAAGAACGCGAACAAAAGGGCGCACGGATAAAAGGGCACACCGACAAAAGAGCACACCGACAAAAGAGCGAACGGACAAAAGAGCGCATAATTTGGTTGGTTGGTTTGGTTGGCACGGACAAAAGGGCGCATAATTTGGTTGGTTGGTTTCGTTATTTTGATTTTGGTTGGTAAACCAACCAAACCAACCAATCCAACCAACCAGACCAACCAAACCAACCCAACCAACTAACCAAATTATGCGTTCTATTGTCAGTGCGCCCTTTTGTCCGTGCGCACTTTTGTCCGTGCGCTCTTTTGTCCGTGCGCTCTTTTGTCCGTGCGCTCTTTTGTCCGTGCGCCCTTTTGTCCAGCGCTCTTTTGTTCGCGCTCTTTTGTACCAGCGCCGTTTCAACTTGTTGCAACTGCATATATAAAATTATTTTTAAACCGTTTTACCATAACGTCTGGTGTTGGTTTGGTGGAATGACGTCAAATTTCCGCCCTAACGTTGCGGAAAAAAACGCAACTAAAACAAATTACCCGTCAGTATTAAACAACCCCGAGTGACGCCGTGGATATGGTTCTTGCTTCTTAATCCAAGTCGACGCAAAGGTCAAGGGTTCGAGTCCAGTCGAGAGAAGTTTTTTTTTATTATCCTTCTTGTAATACTTCACCGCCTCTTCCTCGCTCTTAAAATTATACTACAGATTACGTGTATAACAACTTCCAAAGTTGTTAAAGTTACAAGAAAGCTGCAATGCAGCTTATAGGCGAAGTTTTTCAAAAATCTCACTATGCCCATGCACAGCTAATTCATATAGATAGGAATTTTTCATTCAAACGATGGTGGCCCCTATAGGACATAGTAAAGTTCAGGTGTGTCGTTTATTACCATTATGTTTCCTATCTTTTACAGTTATATAATCAAAGCTTAAGGTTTTCCTATAGAAATTTTATATTTTAAAATCCATTTTCTATGATCATTGAGGAAAATCGCTCTGCTAGCTTAACGTTATTTTTGGTAATTTTAGGAGCCAAACAGGAGAGAGGGCTGGCAAAGGCATTCGAAAGAATCTTTTGAAAGACATAGAGACAGGCGGACTGATAGTTGGGATGAAGAAGATGATTGCGAGTAAGCGTTACTTATCTGTCATTTTAAAGCAGTTTTAAAGAGTTTTTTAAACTTGTTACCATCAAATTCTTAGGCTGTTACTATCAAATTTTATAAGTCTAAGTCAGATTTTATAATCCTCTTGCTTTTTTTTTATTTACTTACAGCGGCTATATTTTCTAAATGACTAAATTTTGTAAAATTATCCTCTAAAGTGTTGATTCGTTTCTAAGATATTGACGTTTAAATTTATCATGGACGAAAAAAAAAACGATTTTGTTGGTGTTTGCTATATTTCCTAAATTTTTTCTTGGATTTAGCTTTTAAAAAATCTTATTTTCTATTTTTGGAAGTTTTCAAACTGTCGCTCTGTACAGCCCTCTTATAACTTTTAAAATGAATTGTTTATCATGTGAAAATAGTTATCCTTATAAAAAAGATCTCTAATGATAGTCCTTGATTGAATTAATGTGTTTTTTTTATTTTTCTAAACAAAATTTATTCTTATTTACAGATACGATGAAGGTAGAACAAGAGGCCACTATTTCGAACGGCGCAGTTCAAGAGATTCGGAACGTCAAAGTAGTGGTGGCAGTAGGGATATGGATAGTGAGAGATGGGCAGAAGGTAACTGAAAGAAGTAAACGTACTAATACGACGACAAATCTCTCGAAATGCCCCCAATTTCTATCTACCCACCAGATTGATTTATATTTTATGCGAAATATAACAAGTATCACCTGAACGTAAACATTTTTTATTGTATTCCTCTAACAGAAAATAAACGGGTTTTTTATACAATCTAGGAATTGCCTGTTTAATAATAACATTGGTTGCCGTGGTGAAGCGGTTGGCATATCTGTTTCTCTCGCTGACGGCAGGGGTTATGTTCCCGACTAGTGATTGAGTGTTGTCAATGTCTAAGTTGGCCATTGGTCCTTCATTGAACGACAAACTCTTAGTATAAAAAGTTAATCAACTTTAATCAACATTTTAGAGCATTTTTAGAAATGCTAGAACGCTTAATTTGGCAGACTCGTAGGAAACCTTAAAAATGTTATGCCTTTCTTGCGTAAGAGCATTTATTTATTAGTACAGATAGACCTTAATACTTACAGAAGTAGGTGTATTGAAATAATGCAACTAACAAAAAACGATTGGTTTCAGGTTGGAATGATGAACGCCGTCACCGTCGCAGACGCGAAGGACCAAGAGAGATGACTCGAGGAGAAATGACGGATAAAGACAGATGGTGTTGCGTTGACTGGAAGAGAAGTGAGAGGGAGAGACCTGAACGCGATAGGCCGGAGAGGGATAGATCGGAGAGGGAAAGACCGGAGAGGGATAGACCGGAGAGGGAAAGGCCAGAGAGAGATAGGCCAGAGAGGGATAGGGCGGAACGAGATATTGGTTAGTTTTGTTAAAGCTACGATATATCTAGTAAATATAGAAACTGCAAAAAAAGCAAAGCACGTATTATTTTATGGCAATAAAATGTCTTCCATAAAAATGACGGCACTCCTCTATTCCCCTCTGATTTCTATGATGAGTGATAAACATTTTGTTTTTCATAGATAAATCGCGAAGATATCCTCGCAAACCGACCTCGGACCGCCGAGGAGACCGCCACGAGGACAGGTACCGAACCCCCAGGGAATCTCAAGAGTCACCCTGGGAGGACGAGTACGATCCTGAATCGAGGCATTTCCTGTCGGTAGGAAATAGAAAAAATTGGAAGCAACGACCTAGCAGCGCGTCCGAAATGGAAAGGAAATCGGCCGAACTGAAGGCCAGGGGTCATTTAGGAACAGGTATGTTTTAACAGTTGTTTTTCTTTAAGTGCGAATGTTCTTTTCCAACGTTGCCAAAGTAGCATTTGGACGTCAAACTACGTCTACGTACTCATTGCTTAAAAACCCCGAAGTTGGCAAGCAGACTACAAATTTCAGTCCATACAACCCCAATCCGACCTAAATGGGGAATACAAATTCGAGTAGTTTACCTATGACGACGTGATAATACGTCCGCCAGCTTACGTAATTTTATATTATTTAATTGATTACCTAATGTGGTACTTGTTTAGTAGGTTAGGTTAGGTTTTTTATGAGTGGTGCAATTTACAGCTCCCTCCACTGAGACCTGAGAGATCTATTGTGGCTCATTTCCGCCCTACCCCACTCACCAGGCCGGTCTGATGAGCACCCCCTAGGAAGGCAGTTTTTTTTTCCTAGAGGGATTTAGACCCAAACTCCTTTTGTCGGGGCTAAGGATCTTTAACGTGCTTCACTATCAATATATGGATCACACGGGACCGTCCTCTTAACGTCCTCTCCAAGGGACGGTAGTGAATCGAATTAGCCTGCCTGTCCAAGTAGACTACCTGCAAGACCTGGGGCTTGAACCCGGCATCTCCTGCTTGAAAGTCGCGGCGTTAACCCCGACACCAAGCAGGCAGGCTGCTACTTGTTTAGTAAATTTTAGGTGAAATATATATTAACGAATTATAACTCGGAAAAAATAAATGGCCACCTTTTTATTTCATTAACAATAAAAGTTATGTTATTGAAAAGGGCAATTTAACGAGTAATCTAGAGCGAAATATTTCTGCGAGGGCCACTTTATTGACAAGATGGAGCGAAAAATATCTCCCCCCCCCCCTTCCAAATTCGCACAAAATAGCAAGAAGAAAAAAATATCTAAAAAAATTTATTTTTTTATAGCACTATTTCGGTTGTAATTAATACTAAAATCGCTCAAGAATAATACTAAACGCATCTTTAAGGCATTATTAAGTCTCTTTTATTGTTTTTTTTTCAAGAAAAAAAAAATTGTTGTCAATAATGGCTGCCTAAGCTTGCAACTCCAAAATGGCTGAATTTGGGCTGGTATATAGTACTTTTATTAATTTATCACCCATTTGGACAAGGACACCGATTTGCAGCCCTAATTTTATCCAAATCTAACTAGCCAACGTTAAACTACGTAATATGTGCAAACGTTCGAAATCCGCCTCCATTCTTTGTCGGCTATGTAACGAAAACTGACTTAAAAGAAGAATGACAGTTCAGCTGAACATAACCTAGGAAAATATTTTCCGTTTTTCCTTTTTTTTTCCTTAAAAACATGCATTATTTTAAAATTGTATTTATTAAATCACTGAATGAGCTCGAACCTGTCTCGCAGATGTGGGAGAAGGATAACAATTGTTGGTTCCCCATCAAAAAAAGCGACATTAAACAATATCAGTGTGACGCCACTAATGCTCCAGATAAAGTCACAAAATATGTACCTACGGGTATAGAAGCCGATCTGACGACTTAGGGCCCTGTTATAAGTTTTTTGCCACCGTTGCGCCCCTAGTGGCGCCGGGAAATTTGAATTCGGGTATTTTTAAAGTATTTCAGTTCATTATAAACAACATTATTTTGGAAAACCTAATTTATTAATAATTAATTTTATTTTCCAAAATATTGTTGATTCTAATGACTATAAATTTAAGAAATAAACCAAATGCGTCGTATTTGATATTTTATTTTATTATTTTAAGAAGATATATACATATCGAAACTATTTATTATACTTCCCATGTTGGCCTAATAGCAGCAGTTTCTTTTAAGACCTGCGAGTTTTCTTCATTTTTAAAAAATTCGGTGTAACAGCATTTTTGAACGGAATGGGCTAAAAAAAATGTAATTAACAAATAGGCTAAATAAATGCTCTATTAGCGCGTTAATAGACCATCAAAATTGCTGATACCGTAGGCAAAATCAGTTACTTACTACCAAAAATAACTGAACCGAAATACGTTACTTACGGAGGCTTAACGGGGCCCGCTCGGTTATTTTTTGCAACCAACCAGATTTGTTTCTGAGCAAAAGCTGCAGCTGTTAGGTTATAATTCGTTTTTTTTGTTTAGTTAGGTTTTTAATTTTTTTGTGAAAGTTAATTTGCAAAAACAGGAATTGTTGTTTTCTTTTCTATTCTATTTATATTGGCAGTTTGTATGTGGGCAAAAGAATACGGTTACGGTAATTTGTGTTTGTGATTTAAAAACTCTTTTTAGCATCTCAATTATTGTAATACGTTAAGTAAAGAAGGGGACGATAAGTTAGTGGTCTATTAACTCTCTATTGAATAGGCTGTTTTTCCTCTGGGTGCAGATTCTTGAATTTCGAGAGCCTTCTATGGAGCACGCGCAAAGGTAACTCGATTATTGTTTTTCAACAGCACCCGTTCTCCTGCTCAGAGGCAGGTGTGTGAAAGTGTAGGAAAGTTCCTTCGATACACGGCAATCGGGTGAGGTTCGGCCGTGGTCGGATAGGTTTTTGATAACTAGTGATAGCTTTAAAGCCCGTTATTGGTCGATATAAAGGAGGTGACCGTTCCCGTGCGACCGTTCCTACAAAATTCCAGAATCGGCACCCAGATGTAGAAACCTTACCCGGTACTTACCCTCAAAGTATGTTTTAGGCTCTGGAGGTAAATGCAAGGATGGAATTACATGCCGCATTAGAAGGCTTCGTCCACAGTTTTTTGAATAGTTTTCTAGTTTAAAATGTCGGGTGTATACTCTAAACCTATAAAGCGTTTCAGATGGCAAACCGTTGTCTTTGGCGAGCTTGATCTCTAGGGTATGGAAAGCACTGGGATACTTGGGCATAGTTTTCCAATTGTACTTATTACAAAAATCCAAGGAATCCTGTAACAGTTCAAAAAAGGCTAAAAATACACAAATATAAAAAAATTCAATAAAAATACCTCATGAAGAGAACGAAAAGACGATGACATTGATTAAGATAGATGTCATCGGCGCAATTTGTCGCGTAAGCTTCGGGACCGAGTGCCCAGAGGCGCTGTAACTTGTTTTTTGCGATGCCCTTAGTAAGAGTTTTCTCTAAGTCCGTAGGTATATGCTTTCTGGATAAAGTGGACTGGAAGAAATATAAGTGCGAGCTGAAGTCCATCAGATTTTTGGTTGGCAGCAAGCCAACAAATTGTACAATTTGATGTCCCAGATGCAAAATTGTAGGTTAAGTATCCTTCTTTTTCTTCGTTCCTTTTTTGGTAGGTTTCCAAATAAGGGCTCTGAAATGCGACGTCGATTAAGACAAGGCCGACGATGTTTCGTGGTCGATTTAGGTATAGGCGTTAAAACAGTCGGCTTTGAAACGTAAACTGATGTGAATCCGTCTGGACAAATATTTGTACAAATTACGTTGCCTATTTTGACGTCGTTTAAGGTTCGCATATGTGTACCTGACTACGTAAACGTCGGATTTTTATTACAAAAAACGTTTGTCGTTTGACTTACTAGTAGACAAATTTATTTTGTACCTAATACGACGTCACTTTATAACAGATTAGTTGGAAAACGGATAAATACTACTTGGGTGGCTACCATTAGCGCGATTTACAGCTTAACTACTGTCTTTTTTTTTAATTCAATTCAATTCAATTTGAAATAAGCTTTATTGTTTAAGTTATCGGGCTGTAAATTGGCACGACCAAAAACTATCTATTGGCTTAGCTCCGCCCTGTTGCACATGCGCAAAAATTGATCAATCCAAGGGTTTCGGTCAGTTTCGCGGCCTACGTCATACTTCTTCAATCGAGGCGACGCCATTTTTGTTGTTTGTTTGTTTTGATTGCGTATTTTCAATTCTGCTGCGCGTATTTTTCACTGTTAAAAATTGAACAAAAGTAAGTTAAAAGATGCCTCCGCGTAAAAAAAAACATGCTGTGTTTATGGAGAACATCAGACCACATCCAGAGGATGGTAGCTTTTTTCTCTTGGGAAGCTGCAGTTAAATCTCAATGGGATTATGTTTTTTCCGCAGTGGCACACATTTATATTTTTTTCGAAGAAAAAATAATCCAGGATTTTTGAAAAAGTAAAGAAGCACATAACAAATACCGAAATATTTCTGTTCAACAACAACGATCGGCTACCTTCGCTGCTTCGGGTCTTAGCCGATGACGCCGGCGCGGCGCATGTGTAGAACGGCGTTACTAAACCAAACAAAATAATAGAGAGAGAAAGGGAGATAAATAAGAGAAAAAGTAGAAGGACATTTTGCTTACAACGTCGTGCATGCTGAAAGCATTGAAAGGGCATATATTTAAACTAATAGGTATATGTTTTATCTTCTATTTTCATTAGCACCGTACTGGTGAGCATCAGTAGTGCGAAACTCGAGTCAGCGGTTATCATTATCTTTTTTGAAGGAACGCTCGTAATTATATCGTTTTTGTTTTTTATTTACCAGGTGCAGAATTTTAGAATCATCCTTGCCTTTTTCAGTAGGTAGTGACGGAGAAAAAGAGAGGCGCTACAAAGGAGCGCGGAGATCGAGGAGTCGGGACTCGCATTACACCGAGCGTCCAGCCAGGCACAAACCAGAAACGTTGTCGACACGAAATCAGTATCGAACCAAACAGTACGGTCATTCTAGGACTTTGGACTTCGATTATGGGGAAGTAGGACCGAAGAAGCAAATTCCTGAAGGTAATTAAGGGGTTCTAATAAAGGTTAGTGCAGTTTGACAAAAAAATTATTTCGATTTTAACAATATCTGGGGTCGTATTTTTAAATTCACACGAAATGTATTCGTGTACGAGTACTTTAATGTGATAACTTCGAGGCAACTTTCACGTCTGTCTCTTTCTGGACACTGTAGAAATGAGTGGCAGAGGATATGCCGTTATGTCATCGCATGTGTAGCATGGGTTCGTACGATCCTGGAAAACCTGGAAAATGAAAAAAGCAAAAAAAAGGTGAAAAACCCAATGATTTGGCTAAATATTTCACCTCAAAACGTTTTATTTTATATTGTTATATTTTTTCTGCCATGATGCAAATATTTCACAACTTAATTTCAAACACGCTTTTCCTTTTTCGCAAATAACGAAATTTTCCGATGATTTCGTGCGATTTACTTTTTTCTGGTTATGTCGCACGATTCCGCGTTTTTTCTGATATTTCGCATTTTTCTTTAGGATTTTCTTACAATTTACGCTAAAATTCGCAAAGGATGTCGCACGAATTTGTGACGCGATTTCGCAGAGTGGTTACCCCCCATCCCCATTCCAAGCGTGTAAAATATGGACTTTATAGTATAATTTTTTGAAACCTTTTACCTGCGGCGCCGCTATGATAGGATTTTGTCCCTCCAAAAGTCAAACCCTCTTTGGCAGCTAACCAAATCCACTTTTTTTTTAAATATTGAGAAAAAACGTGAAAGAGTTCGCTTAAAATTAAAAAAAAAGTCAATAATATTTAAAGCGTGTAATTTAAAAAAAACCTTGATCGCCCCTGCTTATGATAAGAATTTTTTTTATGTAGCCCTTTGTGTCAGAAAATGAGTTTGTTTGGTTTTTTTAGTAGTTTGTTTAAAAGGTACACTTTTCCAAAAAAAAATATATTTTTTTTACTAAATAAGAAACTAAAAATAAATCGCATTTTTTGGCTAATTGTTATTCAGAAATTGCTGCTATAATAAGTCAAATTTATTTACTTAATTTTTTGTTAATACAGAAAAGCGCTTATTTACGAACGGTGTTTAAAGAACGAGTGTATAGCGATTTTCTTAAAAGCCGCGTGTAAAAACATACGCGCCAGCGTTTTTTCATTTTTTTATTGCCTTTCATTTTTCACCAGATAGTAAAATTTATTACTTTTTATATTTTTCTCTGGTTTCGCTTTCTCATCCTTTTTTAATTTTTGTATAACCTGGAAATTTAGTAAGAAATAACCTGGAAAACACCTGAAAATCAAATATCTTTTTGCTTACGAACCTTACTTGAGCGGATTTACGGGCAAAAGACGTCTCATTCTACACGCTATACAAGGAGACAGACCGACAGAATTAATTGAGAATATTATTTTTCATATGAAAGCAGTTGAGCGAAAGTTGGTATAACCTGGATTTTGTTTTCCGTTTATTCAAAAAATTTCTCATAAATTATTATCCTTTAAAACTTTTTGTTGACCGTTTCTATATAGGTACGGCAAGTCTGAAAAAAACTACCCCATCCAAGGACCGACCTAAGAAAAGTAAAGACGAGAGTCCCCGCGATGGAAGTTCCAAAAGCATCACGTCTACCAGTCTGCCGAGAAAGACCACTGATAGGTAAGTTGGGTTGGGTTTTTAGATGTTAGGAAATTTTATGGAAGAGAGATTTTAGAGCAAAAGGTTCAATTAAAAAAAGAAGAACTAAGGATGCGGTTGTACCTACTTACCAAGTACGAATCAGACCAATGTTTTGGCAATGGCATTTACTTTTTATACGGATCTCCTTAAGCGCTTTTATATAAGAACGGTTTAAAAATGTTGGCGTATAAATACCATTAAAACCGTTTTAAGTAATAAGTCGACTTTATCTTAAGGCGATTTAAGGAAGCGGTTTATCGCTTTAAAACCCATTTTATGGTCGTTATGAACACTTTAAAAACGCTTTAGCGCATTTCTTCCAATCTAAAGAAATACTCAACCCTGGTTTTCAGAAAAGTCTGTTGTTAACCAAGTTGTTTTATTTGTTTTCTCTTTAAACTGACATATTTAATGACATTTAATGAAGGACGCATAAACCCTCGGAGAAAGCGATTTTATTTAAAACCGTCCTTATATAAAAACGCTTTTAGTTGCGTATAAACGTAGTAATTGATAGTTCCATTTGGTTCCTGTGTTTAATCTGAACAACTTGAAATGAATAGTAGACAGGCACTAATTCACTTACCTTATTAGCAGTGGCTTTAAAAATGGGCAACATGCCCAGCTATATGGTATTCACTTATTCCATCAATCTTACAAGGATGTAAAGATTTCTGTAAAAGTAAAAAGAAGGATTCAATGCGAAACTCCGTTGTTATTGAGGATAGAGACTTGCAGATTTATTCTGCCCCTTGTAGTTTCTGAGCTACAGAGGGGAAAGTTGAAAAATGGTCGGAATTACCAATTGATGATATATCCCTTAATGTAAGAGATAATTGAGTTCTGTAAAAAAATGTTTAAGGTAGCCTTTTTAGAACAACACAATGGTCTTCTCGAAATTTTAATCTGACGTTTCGTTTCGTAGATACCATCATCAGGATCAAAAAGTTAAATACTTCATATTTTAGTTTCTTCTTAAGTTTGTTTGATAATAAAATATAAAATATTTTATTTATATATATTTTTTAATTTTGAAGTTTCGATCCCACAAAAAATCATCTTCAGTACACTTTTTTTCTCTGGTACTGCCCTGTCTTATTTTATTTATTTTTTTTGAGAACATGTATATTTACCTACTATATAGTAGATCTGGACCACCAAGATATATTATATAAACATACTACCGGGTGAACCGAAAAGAACCGTTCAAATTGTTGTTCGCTATAACTTTACCAATTTCAATAAAAAAAACTGTAGTGCTAAGACAAATAAGCCTTTCGAAAAAAAAAACATTCGCTTTGCCGCCATATGTAAATCCAAAATGGCGCATAAAATCAAATGCGCACCTTTTTTCAAACTTGTTTTTTTGTTTAGGTATAAATGTTACTTTTCGACATACAAAACAAAGTATTTAGGAAAAAAAAATGAGAACATATATCAAAAAGGGGTTTAAAAAAGGAACGCATTTGATTTTCTCCGCCATCTTGGATATAAATATGGCGGCAAAGCGAATGTTTTTTTTCAAAAGACTTATTTGTTTTTTTTTTAATTGAAACTGGTAGTTATAGTTATAACAAAAAACAATTTGTCCGATTTTTTTTGGTTCAACCAGTATGTTCATATAATATATATTGGTTGTCCAGGATCTACTCTCGGGAGAGTAGTTAAATATAAATGGTCTCAAAAAAATAAATTACGTATCAGCAAAAAAATGCATGCATGCAAAAGATAATTTTTTTCGAGATCAAAACTTCAAATTATTTAAAAGGAAACTAAAATATGAAGTAAAACATTTTTTAATCCTGATGATGGTATCTTCGAAACGAAACATCGGGTTACAATTTCGAAAATACCATTGTGTTTCTTTAAAAATAATGTTGCCACAGGCATGTTTTTACAGAACTCAATTATCTCTTAAATTAAGGGAGATATCATCAATCGGTAATTTCGACCATTTTTAAACTTTCCCCTGTAGCTCAAAAACTACAAGGGACAGAATAAATCTGTTAAACAATTTTTTAAAGCTCAAAAAAGTAAGACAGTAATGCGAAAACCGCATGTCGCTTTCTTCATTAAAAATGGAGTTTCCATTGAATCCCATCGAAAATGGGACACCCTATACATGACATAATATGCCCCATCTCTCTCATAGTCAATATGTCAAGTAAACAAAAAGAAATTTAAAAAAATCTACAAACTAAAAAAAAATAAAAATTATAAGTTGGGTTATTATATAACTATAGTGCTCAAAAGTAGTAAAAGCAAGTAAATTAATTATATAAAAAATTTCTATATGTACAAATTTTTGATTATAATGACGCTGAATTAAATTTAATATTGTAGATCGGTCGTTCCGTGACTAGCTTTGAGTGTAGCAGAATAAAATATCCGGATGATATCAAAGTCAACACAATTTAATTGTTCGAAAAAAGTTTACAAAGTGCCCTGCATTCATTCTAGCAAAGAGTTCGGGAATTTTAAACTTTAAACCCTAGATAATTGCAACAAACCTCATACTCATGAAATATATCAGACATACCTCATGAAATATATCAGAAAATCTTTCCTCAGATTTGTTGCATATGTGCATACACTAGTTTTTAAAGCAACGACTTTTGGAAAAGATTTTCGATAATTTTCCGATCTCTTGTGATACTACTAAAACGTTTGGGTTGTGAGGTGAGAAATAGGAAGCGCTTGGGATAGGCAGTGCAGGACTGGGCTTACGAGGAGGAAGGCATAACGAATGTGATGTTTTGCTATGTAACATTGCGATTTTTCAGGTCCAAATCAATGTTTGAGGCGGATTATGAACCGACTAAAGATAGTCCAAGTCCAAGTCAATGGGAAGGTGGAAAATTCGATTTTGAAGTGGAATTTTTACCGGAGATTGGATCTGTGATAGCGCATAAAAAAGGTAGGTCAAAAAAGTTAATGACTGATTGATATTGCTTTAACGAGATGTCAGTCACTGGATATCTTTAAAAACTGTTCATTTTTAAAATAATTTTTTATACAATCGTCTATTTTTTCAGAAAAAGTTTCAGAATTTAGATGTTTGGGTCCGACCACAAATATTCTTATTTCTCTACGATTCTAGTAAAAATATAGTTGGTTTGGGATTAAAAAAAATAATATGACAAAAAAAGAGTTGGTAAAACATTGGTACATGGTTGCAGATATATAGAAATAAGTACTGTTTTTTGGGTATGGGATTGACAAAATTACATATCATACATAAGACGCAGTGGTTGGTAAGATTTTTAAATTGATTATACTATACTTTCAGATCCTCCAAATTTGCCAGATGAATGGCAAGCTTGTAAGTAAACACATAAATTATATACTAACACGAAAAAAAGATCGCTACGTGGCGTGTGTTTGCTACTATCCAAATAAACAATTAAGTTGACGTAAAAATGGAATTAGTTCGATATATTTCTCCAATATATACCGCAACTTTTTTTTTAAAGGTCTTTTATTTTATACTCTAAGTTGGTTGTTGTTATTGCGCCTGTGCCTGTGACGAAATTAACACACCGTCAGTGCAGGCTTTTTCAACGGTAGACAAAGTAACTTTTCCTTAGTTGGTTAATAGTCGAGGCAGCACACGATAGAAAATCCTGATATACGCCGTTTTGTGATTAAAGCAAGCCATTTCGCACAGATATTCATTGAACCAAGATAAACTAGCAGGGGCCTACTCTTTATGGAAAAATATGCCATACAAAAAGCTAATCCTAAGATGTTTTCATAGGGTGTAATTTTTGCGTAACGTGCAAAAAACTAAAAAAATGTACCTTTAGGAAGAACTTTTCCCGCCTGCCTGGGGGGTGAGGGGGGAGTGCATGGCCTCCCTTCTAAAAAAAAGGTTTGCCGAGATCAAATAAACAACTGTGCTAAGTGGCTCGCTTTAATCTCAAAACGTAAGCAACGTATTACTGGGGGTTTGAAAGAAAAATGTCAACACAGATAGCCTTGTAATTTAGCGTAGCGATTTTATTTTATTACTAGACTAACAGCACAGCAGTTTGGTTTTGGAATTATTGCTAGATTTCTAAAAATGACTATACTAAATATACGATAGGATTTTTTTAGCACCCTTGTCGATTGTTAGAAGTACACCTTCACTAAAAATAGTGTGACCATTTATACTCTTTTCCAGAGTACAGTACTTTTTTTCAAAGCTTTGTAATCTGTACTCTATTACATACTATTTTTCCTTATTTCAACAATATTCAAAAATAACTATTTTCTTATTATTTCTATAATATTACTTCCCCCTTTGCTGCTAAGCCATCCCACCTTTTTTTAAACATTTCACAGAAACATGAAAAAATACAATGTTTTGAGAAACGATTGGTTTAACTTTAAAAAAAAATTCCTATGGCGCTATAAATATGGTATATTTGGTATACATTTCTACAAGAGATGAAAATATTTTAAAAAATGCCATCAGAGCATTAATTAAAATTTTCATCCTCCCCCCATCCCAGCCCTCTTTGGCCGCTGACTCGATCTATTTCTTTTTAATGGTATTTTACAAAAAAACATAACTTCATAATTTTCATCTGCGGCGCATTAAGGTTCGCTTTCGGAAAGAAATTTCCCCCAAGGATTCACATTTTCGCTTTCAAAATATAATTGAGTATTTTTTTTCTTACACATTTGTCTAACCCAAAGTCGACGGCTAAACGCCCACGTACTAATACTAGTGTATCTATTCTTTTTTCCTGTAAAAAAATATGGTCACACTTCTAAAAAGAGAATAAGTAGTTTTTATTTAATTGTAGTAATTGAACTAGTGTCGTGAGTAATTATACTAATGCTTATAAATTTTCAGTGATTTTGCATGAAAGTGTATTGCAAGGCATCATCAAGGGAAATGTACAAATGTGATTTTGGCAAGGAAATACGCTAAAATGCAAAATTATCTGATTTTTTATACTTAAGTGTAATTTAGGGAGAAAATTATTCGTGTGAATATGGGAATGTCAGAGTGACATATTATTCAAATGGAGGCGTTGTTAGGAGGATCATATGCCATTTTCTATGTCAATTAACAACAAAAATTTGTTGAGTTGTTCTACTTGTTCTACTACTAATACTGTTGAGATGTTTCCGTAAACAACACTCGTAAGCTAAATTTGTGAGCGTAATTTTTAATAAAGAGATTTTCCCGATTTTATTTTCGAAACGATTGTAATTTTGTTCATTGTTTATTTAAAACTCCATGTTGAATTTACTTTGGCCCCTTCCTCGTGAAAGTAATTGAGACTTTTCTACTAATTTTTTGAATGTTTCTCAAATAGGGCACGCTGGTAAGATGATATACATTTCTTTGCAGTCCTAAATCCACCCACTGACTTGGAAAAAGAAGAAGAAGATCTCAAACTTGGTAAACCACCATTTTACAAAGACCAAAGAAGTCTCTTGAGGCAGCAGAAATCTAGAAGCCCTTTCGAAGACGATTTTTCGCCCAGTGAAAAAATGATGGACGGGAACGGGATATCCAGTATTAAGGAAGAGACGGACGTGGCGGAGGATACTGAGGATGATACCAGGTTAGGAACCATATTTTGATATTTTTTTTTTAAATCATCAATTTATATAGCTAGCAGCAGCTTTTAAAACAGTCTATCTTGATCTTCGATTTTTAAAAACTTTAACGAGTGAGTATTACCTTTATTCCGTTATTAGCTTAAATATACGCCTTGCTCAAGCAAACTTGTAAGCAACATCTATAAATCTAGCCAGCTATGGAAATACCAAAAGAAAAGACATTGGCTTAGCTCCGGCCTTTTGCACATACGCGAAAATTTGTAGCGCGCTAAATGATCGAAGCAAAGAACGGAAAGAGGGAAAACCATATCGGTAAAGAATTCTACACCGCACGGAATCTGAGCTTCAATACAATATATTTTATTCGTTTTTTTTTTACCTTACATAGGTGTTGAATATGTCAAAATAGAAAAATCTAACACTAATATTAAAGAATAAACTTTAAAAAAAAATAATAAAAATGTAAAGATTACAATTTGTACAAGCATTCTTAGAAGAACTAGGTCATTTTTGAAATTAAAAAAAGTAGGGAGAAACATATAAAAGTAAATAAACAATGAAGACATAAAATCATTTTAACAAAATGTATTCTTGCAAGCTGTAGAGGTTGTTTCGGAGAAGTGTGGATTTTGTGGAGTATAGCAGTTGTTTTTCTGGTAAGTTCTTAATTTTTTGAGGGAGTTGATTCAAGATTTTTTTGATAAAAGTGTAATTTGTTTTTTCTGTAAGTAGATTACTTTCGGTAGGACTTATTTTTTACGTAAAATTTGATGCATTCGTACACATAAATATCAATAACTAAGAAGCTCATTTTTTTTAAATACTGGCAGACAACTTTCAGTGCTCCCAAGATTAAACTTCTCAAACATCTCTTTTGGAAAAAAAGTACACTATCTACATTAACTGAGTCAACCCAAAAAGTTATGCCATACCGAATTTTCGATAGAACATGTGATATGCACACAATGCTGCAGGTAATCCCACGTTGCGCGAAACTTTAAGTGCATAACTGTATTTTGCAATATCTCTCAACAGGCAGTCAATGTGACATTTCCAGTCCAATCTTTGGTCAACGTTTATTCCCAATAGTCTTACACTCCCCTCAGAAGACACAGTAGCTCCGGCTAAGTTTAGGGATACTTTAGCTTTTCCGCTTCTGTCAAAAAGAATAACTGTGACTTTTCTACATTCAGTGTCAGACCATTTTGCTCGAACCATACGGCAAGTCCATCAACACTCCGCACAGCCAGGGAGCTGGCAGTGTCCAACGTTGTTCCGGACACGATTGCGGTATTATCATCTGCATATGAAGAAACTTTTCCCTCAACAATATCCCGTAGTTCATTGGCATACAGGATGTAGAGTAGCGGCCCCAGGATCGAGCCCTGAGGAACCCTTTTGTAACCTCAACATAATCTGATGTGGTCGTGCAACCCTTACCATTGACTTCCACGACACACTGATATCTTCTCGTTAGGTAAGACGATATCAGCAAGTCAGCGTCTCCCCGTATTCCATATCCGTTAAGTTTTTTTTAAAGAAGGCAGTGATCTACGCTGTCAAAGGCCTTACTCAGATCGAGACAGACTGCCAGGGTTTGATTCTGGTTGTTCATGGAGTCTAAAATTTGTTCAATGACTTTATATACTGCATCAACGGTTGACCTGTTTTTTCGAAAACCAAATTGACAGTCTGTTATGATTTTATTTTCATCAAGATAAGATATGAGCCTACTGTTAATAATATTTTCAAAGACTTTGCCACATTTGATAGTAGCGAGATCGGTAGTTTTTAAAGTTCGATTTGTCGCCTTTCGTAAATATTGCTTTGCATTTGCATATTTTAGATTTTCGGGATAGATTCCGTACCGCAAACAGAGATTAATGATATGTGCTAAGGGAACGGCTATGATTTCTGCAGACTTCTTAAGTAGGGAAACAGGTATTTGATCATGACCTACCGATGTTTTGTTTTTTAGTTTTAATATGGCATTATATACTTCGTTTGGTGTGGTTGGGGAAAATTGGAACGATGTTTCATGTTCTGGAATGTTTATTTTATTAGGATCTGGTTTTTTATGAACGGGGCGTGAGTTAATGAAATAGTGGTTAATCTCATTAAGAAAATCTTTAGTTTTAACTTCATATATACTACAATTTTGCAAAATATTTTTACTTTTGGTTTTGTTAGACAAAGAGTTGATAATCTGCCATGTTGCTTTACCTTTTGTGTCTGATTTTTTTATAAAATTAGAATTGTGTAGCTGTTTGGCAAGTTGGACAACTTTTTTTAAAATAGAGGAATATTTTTTGTAGTATTCTAATGAAACAGTACCTCATTTAGCCTGTTCTAGCAATGTTCTTTAATTTTACTTGAAATTTTTATTCCCTTTGTTATCCAATTTTTTCCATTACAAATCTTTTTTTTTGGAATAACTATATTTATCCAAGATCATCTCAGTTAAAATACCGATAACTTGATTATAAGCCACATTTACATCCGTCAAAGTGAGAAAAGTCTCCCAACTGTATTCTTGGAGCTGTAAGTCAAATTGTTCAAGTTTTTGTTTTGAGAATTTTTTTTTTCTATTATTATCTTATCGTCATTACTTTTATAATCCACTGGCAGGGTGATCGTTTGGGCATGGTGATCTGAGTAAGGCATCTTAACATTTTTGCTATCATAGTTGGAAAAATTTACAAAACATTATCAAGAAGCGACTTTCATTTGGTGACTCTTGTAGGTTCTGGTTTAATTGAAGTTAAATGCTAGTAGGAGCTCACTAAAAGATGCTGCCTGTTTCGTTTTTAAAAATAAATCGATGTTGAAATCTCCACAAAGTACAATATTAAAAAACTGGAACTTACCCTGGATGCAAACCAATATTTTCTCCATTACTTTCATTAAAACCTCCACATCTCCCAAGCACGATCTATATACACAAACACAAAAAAATTTTGTTAGCTTATTAACTACACAAGCACACTTGATCTGTTCTTCAATAGTAAACTCTTCTATTTTTTTTTACTTTTGTGAAATTACTTCCATCTTTTAAGTAGATAGCTGCACCCCCTCGCTGCTGTTTTCGTCTGCAAAATATTGAAGTTAGTTCATGACCACATATCTTCGTAAATAGTTTTTCGTGTTCCTTTACCCAATGCTCCGTTATGCAAAGTAGATCGGGCTGAGTTGGATTTGTTTTAAGAAAATGTTCATCACCAAGAGATATTTCCATGATTTCTTCTGCTAAGCTTTTGTGACTTATCATGTCATTACAGCTATTTTTATGTGATTAATAAGAAAGAATACAAGGGAATATACAAAAGAACACGCAACGAATATTTTGAAATCCCGGATACAAAATTCCCTGGGAATCCCCGAAGTTTTTATTTTACCACGTTTTTAATAATTAAAAAAGGAAAAACAATAACTTCTTCCACCCCTTTGTCACAATTTGTGACATTTTAGTTGAATCCCTCCACAAAAAGATGTCTTAAAATTGACCCCCTCTTTCCTAACCTAAGCAGCCTGATAGAGAAAAGATGTGTTTTCATGTTTTTTATAAAAATCTAACAAATTTTCATTTTACGTTTTTTTTTTTACCGTGAGGTGACAAGAAATCGACCTCCCCCCTAAGTATATTTTATTGAAAACTAAAACAAAATCAAGCTGCTCAAAATCATAATACTCTTCCTTTTTTTACAAGATTATTACACCTGGCAACGCTGCTACTAGCACACTTCATTATTAGTCACGCCTCCCCTTCTCCTTTCTCGCAGCACTTTTTTTCCGGGATTTTTCTCTAATGCTTCAGCCTGCCTGACTTTTTTTTAACTTTGCCGGCGGCGGAATGGTGCAATCATTTTTGTTTAGCATGTTGTTATATTTGAATATTCCAGGGATTAACAGGACAAGATGTGCCCTTAAAATAAGTAGCCCTAGTATGTATACCTAACCCATGCAGATTAAAAAGAAACTAGGCAAGATTTTTTTTTCTGTTGATTTTTTTTTCTCAAATTACAGAAAAATGAAGCTCTGAAATCGAGCTTACAATGAAGGGGAGCCATATGTAATTTTCTTTTTTTGTCAGTCCTGCCTAGTTCTGCCCAAGTAGTGCCTAGTCCTGTCTAAGGACTGTCTAAAGACTGCCTAATCCTGTCTAAGTTCTGCCTAGTCCTTCCTGAGTACTGCCTAGTCCTGTCTACAGACTGCCTAGTCCTGCCTAAAGACTGTCTAGTCCTGCCCAAGTACTGCCTAGTCCTGCCCAAAGTACTGCCTAGTCTTGCCCAAAATTTTGTACACCTCCTACCTACAGTTGTTCACTCCTCGACCCATTTATTATTATTATTATTAAAAAAAGAAAAATTCAGTATTTTTGAGGGAATAAACAAATACATGACATTATTTTTTCTGTCAAACAACAACAATCGGCTGCCCGGACGCGGCGCATGTAAAGAACAGCGTTACTAATCCAAACGAGATAATAGAGAGAGAAAGTATAGGGAACATACTGCTCACAACTTCGTACATGTTGAAACATTGGAAGGGCGTATATTTAAGCTAATAGGATTACTAAAAGCAAGAATTTATCAAAAAAAAAGTTAATTTGATTTCTTCAGGTCCAAATGGGGCACTCGGTTTTATAGAAAATGCAATTTTATGTTTTGTTTATTTTAATTTCTGAACTTTTCTTACATACTTAAATAAAAAAATAACTTATTATTTAAATCTTGGGTACCATATTACTGAATTAGCGGATAAGAAGCATCAGTAGCTAATCCACAAACATTGTTTTTGTTTCTTGCAATTCTAATATATCCGTTTTCACCCCAAGATGCACCCCATGAGTTCTTGATCAGCCAATAGGCAGTGCCATTGTCATTTCCGTAGCCTACGACTAACACACCATGATCTAAGCTGGTCCTAGAATTGTCACAATCCGCACCAACATCCAAAATTCCACCACCATAGCTCTTAAAATAGTCGGCGTTGATTCCAATGGATACTGGACCAATTAAAGCTACAGCGGATCTGAGACGAGCTTCACTTCCTATTCTAACATCAACAAAGGAAGATACCTTCAAGACGCTTGCAGAAACATTATAAGCACAGGCGCCATTACTTTCTGTGTAGGGATAGCTTTCTTCAGTCATGATACCATGGTCACGAACATAGGCGAATCCGTAATCCATTAGACCTCCAAAACAACCAAGGTTGCCGTAGTCTGATGAACAATCGATTAAGTTTTGTTCACTAAGGGAAACGAGTCTTCCGTATTTGATAAAGTTTTGACCTTCGAGAGCGCCAGTCTACAAAAAAAAAGGAATGAACTTTTTAGTTGTATGTATAAGTGAAATAACTGAATCTCCACCATGCTATTGTATGATGTACTATAAATCGCTTTTTTAGAATAAATCTTTGGAAGATCGAGCTTTAAAACATTGCAAATTAGATTAGAACGGCGAAATTTAAAGCTTTTGTAGTAAAAAAGAACGCTCTGAAGCTTATTGTTGTGATTGGTATGGTAGGGATATCTTCAATAATGGCCTTCACATTTATTTACACTTTAAATTGAAAAAGATAATGTACTTACTGTACTAAAACTCCAGCAAGACCCGCAATCTCCCTGATCTTTAACAGGTGTGACGGCTCCCTTTTCAACCCAATTTAACTCTTGTGGGATTTTTGCTCCGAGTGGTATTTCAATCAAATTAATAGCACGGAATTCGTCACTTTTACGTTGGTTTAAAGTTAAGAAGCTCTTAAATTCCTCGTCGGTGACATCGGAAAATTTGTTAAAACCCATGTACCACGTGGTTAGCCCTTGGTTGTATTTTTCGTTATGTGCTTCAATTTTCGCTAAGTTGTCTTGAAAAATGGTGTATCTGGTACGTTCCTCTAAGGGGCTGTTGTAGTTCTTTTTGAAGTTAAGTTTGAAATTGTCCCATTTTTCTCGACTGGTCAGATCGTCGGCAAGGATGGCAGTGATGCTTAGACAGGCCACTATGAAACGAATCTGAAAAAAATCATTTCATTACATAAGGTGATTTATTATTTGAAAAAAAACTTTAGTCTTGTAAAATGGATCTTGACAAGACACATTTTCTACAAAAAATAAAATATATTTTATTAAATTTCAATAACCTATTATACTATTTCTAAGACTGTTTCTTACCATTTTTAATAATTATATTGTGTTTCGCTGTTTTTTGCTTTTTTGGTGTTTGATTTCGGAGTGATTTTAAAAATGTTTTTTTGCTGGTTATATACAAAAAATTTATTAAAATTGTAAGGTCGTGACCATCGAAGATTGCATCAAATTTTAGTAAATTTCCGAAATTTTATAACAAAGCAATTTTTTTGACCTGTTATATTAGGGGATAGTAAACTCATTTTTCTTACAAATCACTAGACGATGTTGTTGATTTGTTTATAAAATTGGTGTTTGAACTCATGTTAAAGCAGATTAGAATCTCATAGATAAATAACCCTTTTTTGTTGTTTTATTACAATTTTTTCGTCATTGTGTGTTCGATTTGGAGAAAGTTTATTTATTTTTGTGAAACTGTGACATTTGGATAATCATCCTTAGACGGTTCTGAATGAAAATTTGAAAAAAAGCATTTTATTTCGTCTCGTTTGTCCGCTATATATAAGGACAAAACCTTCCATTAATATATTTTTGGAATCAAGAAGAAAATGTCGAATTAAATTTTAAAAACCATAGGTACACTCGATTCCAAAGTTATCCGCCGGAGCAGTGATGACAATTTTGGTACCAAACGAGAGTTTGATCATTTTAACAACAATGCAAGATATAGGAAATTAAATCGATTATTACAGATTTTAACCTTACTATCATGTTGTTGTTTGACAATATTGAACTTGAGACTAAACTAGGGTTTCGAACTTCCATTGACAATTGACAACGTTTCGAATTCTTATGTACAGCAATAGTCATCAGGTGAATACTAACAAAAACTAATACTACCTAATCTTATATACTAGCATGTGTTCAGTGAACCATGAATTAACTCTTGGTTGGTTCCGCTGTTTCGCAATTGAAACCTCTTACCTCCGAAAAATATGGATTTCCAAATATCCTTGATGGTGACGCTTGTTTAAGAAAAAACATTCTGGTTCCTCAGGATAAATGCTGTTTCTTTTAATTTCCGTTTGAATAAATTTTCCTCATTGGCGACGATCTTTGCCTCTTTTTATTCTATTTAATGTTAATTTTTCCAGCGATGTTGAGCAATTTTCGATCCAGTTGTGTCCCCTTGTCAAGTTTTGCGTTGACTGTCCACTGCGACCACTATTGGGTCTATCGTGACTCACTTAACATTTTTTTGTTGCTACAGAATATTCAGCCCCTTAAAGAGGCTCGCAACTTGCTTTGGTGAAGCATCATTCAGATCCAGTCCGTCGATCTGTGGTTTACCGAAGATACGTTGACGCTGACGTGCAATGGCCGCACATTCACACAGCACATGTCTGGCCGTCTCATCATACTCCATACAGGGCCTACATTCGGTGTCCTCACTTAGACCCATTCTGTGTAATGGTACTTTTAGCCTGCAGTGTCCGGTGTATAGACCATTGTCCAGATGTCCTGCCTGATGAGCTCAATAAGTTTCCCGGGCAGGGTTCTGTAATGAACTCTTTGGAATGTGCCAGTCCCGGCAATTCTCAGCCTGAGAGAGCAGTGTTGATTGTGTTGTATGCTATTCCAAGGGATGGATGGTGGTCGGCAGTCTCATTTCCCCGATGCCCAGAATGTCCCGGAATCCATACCATCGACACAGTGTTTATTCGCCCTAGGGTGTAAGTAAGTTTGTGTTCTGTAAGGCTTGAATGGCTCGAATGGTTTCTCCGATGTAGATATCCCCACATTCGCATGGTTCCTCTGCTATATGCAGTTCTCGGGGTTGTGGCGTTGTGGTTTAGTTTTTGTTAATTAACTTCTTATTGTTGTGATCGTTTTGAAGACAGTCCGAAAATCTTATTGGTTGCCTGATCTTATCTTTTCTGAGATTCCTTATTTGATGTATGGAATTGTAACTGTCGCCTTTCTTTCAGTATTTACGTCTGTCATCCTTTGTGTTGGTGTGGTCTGAAGAGTGTAGTAGGAGAAACCGCTCCTTCGCAGATCCGATCGAATTTTAGACTTTTCTTTATTTAAAGCTTCTTATGTAGTGCATGACCAATACTTTCACATGTCAGCTTGAAAACTTCGTAACACCCTACGATTTTATGTCATCTATTCAATAGGCACATGCTATTCAGCATAATACGTATTTTTTACCTTTTAGTCCGGAATTAAATAAAATCGTTTTACTTCAAAAGTTTTTTTATTTATTATTTTTATGCACAATTTTAAAAGCTATTCTAACTATAAATCGAAATAGAAGTAACACAACAACAAACTTGGTCTAAATAGACTTTAGAAATATTTGGTTTTGGAAAACCTAAATATTTGGTGACCATCGCAGAATTTGAAATGAGCTGTGCAAACTGTTCCATAGTCAGTGGCGCACCGTGGCAGGGGGGGCTTAAAACCCCCCCTCCGAGAAGCCTGGTTCTATACAATTGGCACAATCAAATAAGAGCAGAAATAAAATATATACAGAATAAAATACAAGGACCTGAAATTTAATTTTTAACAAAAATCTCTAACAAATCATAAATTTCAAAATGTTTCGCCTGCGGCGCTATAACACCTTTCATTTTTACGATTTCGTTTGTTTATGACCGCTATAAAAATGTCTTAATTTTTTATTTTCCTTTTCAATTTGGATCACCATCAAAATGGTCTTTTTAATGTTATTTTATCAAAACATTTTGCCTGCGATTTGGTGTCAAAAATGGCATTTTATGTGTAATTTTCGCGCATTTGATCATTTTTACAAACAAATTAAGGGTAAATAAAAAACTCATATTCCCAAAACCCCATCAATATACGATTTTAGATTAATTTTAAGTAAAAAATTGCACTTTAAGTGTTATTTTCTAAAAAAATTTTACCTCTACCGCATTGAACAATTTTAAATTTGGTTAAAACCCCCCTCCCGCTACATTTGAGCCCAAGTCCGCGCTTGTAAGCATCTGTTTCCTTGTATCAATCATTTTAATTTTTACTTTAAATGAAGTTTTTTTTATTACTTATCCTTAACAACCCCCCAAGCCAATTCCTGGGTGCGCCACTGCCATAGTGATTTTAAAAGTGTGATATTTGTTATTATACCGACAGTTACCAATTTTAAAGTACATAATCTATAAGGGTATATAAAATTAAAGTAATTAAAATCTAGTGTCGTGTGATTTTTGACCCGCTAACGAGGGAGGAAAATGGCACTTTAACTCCCCAGAGAGTTTTGCTAATTTTACCCCCGACCGGGATTTTTAACCCCCTCTACCATGCAGATCTAGTGATTTGAGTAGAGATGATGCTCATCAATTCATTATATCAGACACTAAAGTGCTTTCTCCCTTGGATTTTGGAACTGTTTTCTAGCTCCAATAATTGTGAATCCAATTAAGGGTCAAAAAATAGCGGGGGCAACTTGAGGGTTCAAAGAAAAACCTTTCAATAGTAGTTTACGTAATAAGTGCGGAAAGTGTCACTTTTCCGCACGCGATTGCAGATGGCCGCACAATGCGATAGCGGAGTGCCACGGATCACCCTGTTCGGTACTCTGTGGGAGTGCGGCCAGCAATCAAGTGTGGAAAAGTCACTTTACGCTCGTGTTAGGTACACTATTTTTTCTATAAGCTTGAGGAAAAAACTAAAAAAAAAATATTTTATAAGAGATTATATTCTTTTTCATACCTACAACAGGATTTGGCAGGAAGCAGATCCAAATTCGCAGTTCTGGCGGCTTCTAGAACTGACTCGGGTAATTCTTCGTCTGAAGAATCCATTGAAAATCTGAGTTTTTTATTTGGGAAATTCAATAAAACTGTCACAGCAAAATTGGCTTTTGACTGACAGTATATATTTTTAGGTTATTTCGTGAACTACAAAATATATAAATATCTTTTCAAAGACCAACCCAAAATTTTAACAAATTTACTTTTCCGCACTAGTGCAGAAAAAGTGACACTTTCAAAGTAAAATGCTTGCGGAAAAATGGACTTTTTCGCAGGCTTATAGAAAAAAATGTTTAGTAGGACCACATGCTGTTGTAATTATTTTATCAGTAGTGCCAAGTACAGAAATATTCCTTGACCAATGATTTTTTTGTTGAAGATAGGTAAGTATGTCAGTATTTTCGACATGGTCAGTATTTATTCAGTATTTGGATAAATTGGTCGGTAAAGTCAGTATTTTTACTGAGAATACAAAATAATTAATTTTTAATGAAGATAATCTCAGAGAAAAGATAATGTTCTCGATTGTTGCAGCAATCCTGTATTATGGAGTTATTTCATAAAGAACAAATATTCTTTTTTTTAATATTTGGAATATTTCGAATTGGTGGCATTAGAAAGAATTTTTAGCTTATTCGGCAAAAAATCAAAAAATTGCTCCGTCTTAGTTTTTACAAAATGTGCCTTCCATTCAAAGTTCAGCCAATCCTGATGTTTATTTGACTCCAAAAAGTATGGATATGACATGACCCTTTTTGAACGT
The DNA here is from genome assembly GCA_963921995.1 of Oxystoma pomonae. Taxonomy (NCBI): domain Eukaryota; kingdom Metazoa; phylum Arthropoda; class Insecta; order Coleoptera; family Brentidae; genus Oxystoma; species Oxystoma pomonae. The sequence continues at coordinate 102,357,503 of OY998163.1, forward strand.
CACTTTGACATTTCCTGAGCTAAGGTCACTGTCAGAAAAAAAATGTCCCATTTATGTCCCAAATTTTTTGTTTTTCATATTAGTTTAGAGACCAAGCGATAAAATTATTTTTTGAAAGTTAAGGATGTTCATTCCAAGAACGGATCGCGCTGCTTTTTATTATTTTTAGTGTAGGAAGTTTCCAGCTTGTTTATTGAGGCAGAGGCTTAATTATTATTCATTGTACACATTTGATGTTTGTAATCCCTCAAAATTTTGTTACTTTATATCCATTTCTCCTGTGACATATTTGCCTGTAAGGCTAAAGAAAATATTAAAGAAGATTGTTTTTTTGAACAATTTTTTTATTTTGTTCTTGTATATATTTAAATAAGTTTCACAGTTAATAACTACATAAGTTATTTTAATGTTTGGTAACGAACTACTGAATAAGCGGATAAGATGCATCAGTAGCTAGTCCACAGACGTTATTTTTATTCCTTGCAATTCTAATATATCCTTTTTCACCCCAAGATGTACCCCATGAGTTCTTGATCAGCCAGTAGGCAGTGCCATTGTTATTTCCGTAGCCTACAACTAACACACCATGATCTAAGCTGGTCTTAGAATTGTCACAATCCGCACCGACATCCAAAATTCCACCGGCATAGCTCTGAAAATAGTCAGCGTTGATTCCAATGGATACTGGACCAATTAAAGCTACAGCGGATCTGAGGTGAGCTTCACTTCCTATTCTAACATCAACAAAGGAAGATACCTTCAAGACGCTTGCAGAAACATTGTAAGCACAGGCGCCATTATTTTCGGTGTAGGGATAGCTTTCTTCAGTCATGATACCATGGTCACGGACATAGGCGAATCCATAATCCATTAGACCTCCAAAACAACCAAGGTTGCCGTAGTCTGATGAACAATCGATTAAGTTCTGTTCACTGAGGGAAACGAGTCTTCCATATTTGATAAAGTTTTGACCTTCGAGAGCGCCTGTCTATAAAAAAAATAAGGAAGGAACATTTTAATGGATCTTTAGTAGATCGAGAGGAATAGCTTCAATAATGCGCTTTAGATTTAATCGCACTATAAATTGAAAACGCTAATTTACTTACTGTACTAAAACTCCAGCAAGACCCGCAATCTCCTTGATCTTTAACAGGTGTGACGGCTCCCTTTTCAACCCAGTTTAACTCTTGTGGGATTTTGACTCCTAGTGGTATTTCAATCGAGTGATTAGCACGGGATTCGTCGTGTTGACGTTGGTTTAAAGTTAAGGTACTCTTAAATTCCTCGTCGGTGACATCGGAAAATTTGTTAACACCCATATACCACGTGGTTAGCCCTTGGTTGTATTTTTCGTTATGTGCTTCAATTTTGGCTAAGTTGTCCTGAAAAATAGTATATCTAGTACGTTCCTCTAGGGGGCTGTTGTAGTTCTTTTTGAAGTTAAGTTTGAAATTGCCCCATTTTTCCTGACTAGTCAGATCGTCGGCAAGGATGGCAGTGATGCTTAGGCAGGCAACTATAAAACGAATCTGAAAAAAATTATTGAAGTGTGTGAGTTGATTTAAAACTTAAAACCTAAATAGTAGTGGCAACCCCAATTTAAAATCTGAGTCTTCGACACAGGAAAAATCAGACTTGAAATTGTCCTGCCAACTTCTTAACTTAAATAACAACCAAGCAAAATGTGTATAATTAACACTGTATCTTACCATTTTAGTAGTGTGTCACTGATTTTTGCTTTTTCGGCGTTTGATTTTGAACTGATTTCTAAAATGTTTGCGTCTATTTATATACAAAAAATTTAATGGAATCGTTTTCAAAAAATTGCATCTAATTTTGATAATTTTCCGAATTATAACAATGCAATTTTTTGACCTATTATTATTTGAGATGATAGTATAGATTGTTGTTTGAACCCATTTTAAACTCGATTAGAAAGTTTGTTAAATAACGTTTCTCATTATGTTTTATTAAGATTTTTTTTTGTTGCTTTTAGATTCAATTAGGACAAATTGTATGTATAGTGTTACATTCTGGCAACAATCTTTAGACGGTTATCGGAATGGATTTATATTTTTGTCATTATCCTATCGATTTCCTGAAGAAGCAAATAAATTTTAAGAAACGTTGGCATTTCAAAAAAGGACGTTTTAATAATAAGATCCCTCAACCCATAAATCTACACCTTTAAAAAAATTAAAAATAGGATCGTTAAACCATTCTGCAAATTTTTTATAATATTTTGTCCGAAGCAATTCGAGTTGAAGAAAAAAAAATAGAAAAAATCTATGAGTGTCATAAAAAATGACTTATTTACCCTCTCAGTGTGTACGATTTTGATTTATTAAAAACGGCTAAACCAATGTAAATGAAAATAGGACCGATCTCCTATAAGGAAAAGCTGATTACTTTTTGGTAGGATTGGGGGTTTGAGAGGCGGTTAAACATTGAACCAAATATACGAGGTTGGCCATTTAAAAGGGTTCACCTGGGGTCCAATCCTTAAATCACTCGAATTTCAGTCGTATACGGATCACATTTTGGCTAAAATTTCAAGAAAAAAAGGTTTAAATGTTCTTTAATCCACTGTTAACGCTCACACAAAATCAAACTTGTACTGAAATTGTATAAAATTTTGTTATATCGCCCTAAAATTAAAATTTAACATTTTTATTTTGCTAATATTTGAAAGTTTTAGCATTCCTCTGTCATAATCGTTCGGATCAGCGGCGGTTGCTTTTACCCACTCGATGCAAAGTCGAGTGGAAATGACATCTAAACGTCAACAATCGTTCTATTTTGCCCGTCAGAAACGAAACGCATTTTAATCATTGAAAATTAACCCTTTTTTCGTTAAATTTCGCGAAAATGTGATCCGTATACGACTGATATTCGAGTGATTCAAGAATTGGTCCCAGCATTTTTTCAAGAACTGTTAAGAATTGTAGAAAATGCTGAAACACATCGATTTTGTTTGTAAAGGCGACATCTTGAAATTTTTATAGCGCCCTTCGCTTTGAGGGGTATACTTTACCCCTATATTTTGAATAGGGAAAGTGGGTCGAGTGATACCTTGTTTTAAAGGTCTCCTGAATGTCTTGACAATCGTGTAAAAATTTCCAAAATCTATCGGTTAGTTTTTGAGATATTCACTTTCATAGTTGCATCGACAAATGCAAAAATATTTTTTTTACGAATTTTTTTTTTGAGAAATCCCGGGAGACGTTGACTTTGCTCTTGTTAATAGTACATTTTCTCATTACATTTTTTCTTCTAGGATAAATTCCTAAGAGAGGTGAGATTTACCTGTACAATTTGAACTTACTTTGGAACTAAATATCTTAAAAACGAATCGATAGATTTTCGAAATTATTACTCGATTGTCAAGACATTCAGGAGATCTTCAAAACAAAGTATCACTCGACCCACTTTCCCTATTCAAAATATAGGGGTAAAAAGTCTACCCCTTACAAACAAAATCGATGTGTTTCAGCATTTTCTCCAATTCTTTACAGTTTTTCAAAAAATCCAGGCAAACCCTTTTAAATGGCCAACCCTGTATAACGAGATACGGTTGTTGGATTTAGATCAAAACTAAAATTCTTGACAAAAATTGTTTATAGGTCAACATTCCTTCATTTTTACTCTTTGAGTCAACAAATAGGCTATCAATATTCGGTTTTTGGATTTAGATTAGGCATTTAATACTTATTATTATTTGGTTTTCGAGATAATAACTGTCATGATTATCTTCTTATTGATGGCTATATGTGTCTCAGGGCGCCATTTTTTTATATTTTGTATAAAAATTTATAGTGCTTCATGTTTGAAAAAATGTATACAACTTTTGTAAATTTTCTCTAAAATTTGTTTTTTGCGTTTTTGTATTTTTTTGCAAATATTATTTGATAAAACAGTAAATGATTTTAGTTTAATTATTTCCAATTATTGCTGGTGTCACTTTTGTTTACTTGTGCTGAAGCTGTGTGCTGATTGATTGAAAGTTGTGTTGGGTGTATAATCCAGAATTATTTGATGATTTTATTTTTGTTTTTATTTTATTTGTCTTTATAAACTCAGCTTTCTTTGATTGATAAATATAGGATTTTACTGATTTTAATCTGTTTATACAAAATTTCTTATGGAAATCCGAGATATATTGCATCAAATTTTATCACAATGCGATTTTTTGACCAATCATTTTAGCGGATTGTAAACTTATTTATTTGTAACGCATTATTAGACGACGATAATTTATTTATTTATAAATATATGTTTGAACCAATTTTAAATTTGAATTATATCTGAAGTTCGATAAATAACCCTTAATTATTCTAGATTAATTAGGACATAGTATGTATGTATGTATTTGTTTGTAAAAGGAAATGATCTTTAGATGGTTATCTAGTTGAAATTAAATTTGTCATTATTTCTAGACAGATCAAATCAGTATCGATGTAAATAAAAAAAAAATATTTTGAAATTAAAAATATTTTCATGCCAACGACGTATATCAATATAGTATTTGTATGTCTTTGATCTTATTTTTGTGAACAAAAACAATACAATAGCGAGCATTTCATGGTGATCATAGATTCGAGTTTTGTACTATAGGTGCTCATCAATACAGAAAATTTAAAACGGACAGTATAAAGAATTCGAAATTTTGGTGTCAAGTCAAGATGTGCAGTAATATGCAGTGAAAACCAGTTGTATAAAACTGTGCAATAGAAATGATTTAAAAAACATTATTTATTATATTAGGATGCAAGCCACTTTATATTATGTTTTTACAAATTTAGTTTAGTTAAATAGAGTAGAAATCGTTTATAACGACCTTCAAGGGACCGAAAATTTTCGTCGTTATATACGATAGTCGTTATATGCAATTCTTTAAAAAAGTTTGGATTTTTGTTGATGTGTGATCACTCATTCCATAAAATGATAAAAAATACGTAGAAAGACTTATTATCAATAAATATATGTATTTATTGTAAGGAAGGACACAAAACACTTATAAACTACTTAAGCTACTAAATGTAGGAGTTCATGAGCATCAAGAAAAAACATTTTAGTCTTAATAAGTATACATTTAACAATAAAAATACTTATAAACTACTTAAGCTACTAAATGTGAACATAAGAAAATACGTACTAGTCTTAATAAGTGTACATTTATCAAAAAAGCTACTTAGTGGGTACCAGAGGCTTTAAAAAAGTGTGTAATTTTCTGCTTCTTGCACTTGATTTCATATTCCTTCTCCATTTTTTCTTGCATTTTCTTCAGGAACGCTTGGTTCTGGTCAGTCCCCAAATCTTCATTAAACATTATAAATTTATTCAAGTTTCTTAGAGCTCCAAGAGCCTCGTTTAAGCGTGGAACTTCGAATTCATTTTCTGCACTAACCTTATTCCATGCTTCTGATATCATTAAAATAGAATCTAGAACACTTAAGGCCTTTCTTTCACTCTTTTCTTCTATGCTCCTTAGCAGCTCCGAAACGTGCATTTTTCTGTATTGCGTTTTAAGCGAAGTGACATTGGGTGGTAAGAAAACAAGCTTAATGCATTCAAGATTGGAAACATTTGGATGAGCAGGGCAGTTGTCAACCAGCTGCTTTGTTTTAACTTTAATTGTGCATCCCAGTTTAGAAGCCACTTCTCAAAAAAAGCTGATGTCATCCAAGCTTTTTTATTGCTTTCGTAAGTAACCGGCAAGGAGTGAATGTTTTTGAAACATCGAGGTTTTTTTGATTTGCCAATAACCATAAGCTTTTTCTTACAAGTTCCTTTGACAGCTTACCTCCAGTACATTTTTCTCCTTTAAACTTCATTGTTTTATCTGGTGCCATATTATAGAAGAGCCCAGTCTCGTCAGCGTTAAAAATGTCATTCGCCTGATACCTCTCTGACAATGCCGGCCACGTGTTTGTAAGCCATTCTTCTGACACTTCTTTAGGGGCGTCATTTGCTTCACCACAAATTTTCCCAAACACAATGTTATGTTTAGTCGTGGTGTTTAGCTCGAAACCTCTGTATCCAGGATAAGTTGACTTCAAGTTGTTCTTTTCCTGACAGCCTAGCGAGCTTGTTGTCTTTTTCTAGCAGTATTGCTCCATTAATTGGAATGTTGTTGTTTCTCTGTTGTTTAAACTATTTTAGTAACGCAAGATAAATCACGCTATGCTGATACGGACGTGAGCGCTTTAATTTAAGCGAGGTCTTCTCAAAAGTCTTGAATTTTTGCTCTGTTCTTCCATATTCCTGAGATTGTTGAATGAGATACGTTACACTCCTTCGCAATATTCACATTTGTGTCTCCATTCTCCAAACGCCAGATAATGCGTGCTTTTTCTTCTACAGTGAATACTTTCCTTTTTTTCTCTGCCACTTAACTAAGTTAGCTCAAAATCTCAGAAATCTCAACGTTACGTAATACCCAAATAATTAAAACTAACCTCGAAACCAAGAAACTAAAGAATATTAGCGCGAGGGGAATTACCCGGGGATTTACAGAGCAACAGTTTGGCTTCGTCGTTATATACGATGTATGAGCCCTAAAATCGAGCAGATTTTCTTCGTTATAAACGATATGTTGTTATAAACGATTTCGTTATAGCCGGTTTTTCAATACACAGGTTCTTGTGGAATTGGGCCGGGACATTAGGATTTGGTCTTAATATACAATATGTCGTTATAACCAGTGTCGTTACAAGCGATTTCTACTGTATCATCAAAACAATTATTAATTTCCTTGTTAAAAAAATGTATTTTTTTAAATTAATTCATTCGATGTTCTTCTCATATGACGTTATCATTTTAGAACCGGGGAATCAAATGCCTATTTTGCAAAAAAAAATACATTTTTTGTTGTCGTTATTTCAGCGACTGCGTAGTAGGGGAAAAGAGAGGAAGCTAATCAAATAAGGATAACGACAGATTTTATATACGCTAAATAGGAATAACGACTTTGGTGGGTATAGTCCGGTGTCTTAGCATAAGAAAAACTTTAAACATGAATGCGTCTGAGATTTTTTTTTTTCTAAAAGCAGAGCCCTGGAGCTTTAAAAAACGCCAGAGACACAAGCTATATGGTAACAAGTTTAGCAGTTATGACGTCACAAAAACGGAAATCGCCCTACATCGGACCCTAAGGACCATGAAATATTTTTGAATATTACTAAGTATTAACTGGCATCTTAAGAATACATTAAATCAAAAACTTTTCAGAAAAACATCATACCATAATTTTTTTAATATTTTTACATGTAGAAGATACTGGAAAAGGTGTACCTTTTCACAAATCTGCGTCATTTTAGAGTTATCTGACACAAAAGCTGCAAAGGAGTAAATCAAAGCTTAAAAAATGTCTCAAATACTAAGTTAATAAAATATACGCTTATTGGAGTCAGTGGCGTACCGCGGGTTTTTACATGATATTCGCATTAATATTTTCCCACTTTTTTTCGCCATTTTTCTTTTCTAACTTTAGGACCATTATTACCATTTTCTACAAAATAAGCATATAAAAGTGGTAGTGCATCTGAGCGATGGCGTAGAAATCGAAAGTTTAAGTTTCAAAAATATATACATTTTTGTGTTTTTTTTCAAACTTTCTAATTGCTGACTTATGTGGCACACGTTTACAAAAACTATTAAACCACAAATTATGGCCCGACAAGTTCTCCATAAAATAAGACCAAATTATCTTGATAATTTAAAACGGTGGGGTTCTAGAGTAAGCCCAAAAGTAAATTTTGTCTAGTGTTTTTACAATTCAATTCAATTCAAAAGTAGCTTTATTTATCCAAAATAAATTTTGTATTCAATGACAAAAGCCTCGCATAGATTTACATTAAAGTGTAAATGTTTAAGTATTAAAGCTAAAGTTAAAACTACTGTATAAAAGCAGTAACACCTACAATATTAATAAAGTCTCAATGAGTCACGATAAAACCATACAGAATAAAAACAATTTTCAAGATTACAGTAAAATTTGCAAATTAAGTCACATAGAGTGGTTTCCAGACAAAATGCGAACATGCATTACTAACAGGACTTGCAACTTGTGTCAGTTTGGCATGAAAAATATGTTTAATATTATGTGACACATCAAATCCCCTTGTACGTATTTTATCTGCATTCCACTGCACATAAGCAAAAGAAAACAAACAAAAAATAAACAGTCAAACAGATATTTGCCAACATAGTACAACAAGTAATTAAAATTTTTAAATTTTTTCATTAAAATATTCATCGATCGAATAGTACATTTTGTCCAAAAGGAACTTCTTTGTATATTTTCTGAACTTTTTGTCGGATTCTCTTCTTATAGAAACTGGCAATTTGTTGAAGATTTTTTTTGCCTCCGTATATAATTGATCTTTTAACAAGTTCGGATTTAGGTAAAGGAAGTTTCATTAGACGTGGTCCTCTTGAACTGTAGCGCGAAACAGCACTTAATTCGTGTTTGTATTTTTGTTAAATTCCAGTATATAAATAAAACACAGTGTCAAAATTTTATCTTTTTGAAAAAGGTTGACAAGAGCATCTTCTTTTAACATTATAAATATTACGAAGTGCTCTTTTCGGAACTTTAAAAACTTTTTTGAATAAGTTTGAGTGCACGAACCCCAAAAACATACACTATAGCGTAGATGAATAACAGAATAACAGTTCCTAGCAATGGAAACGCCCAAGCTGTCTGAAATAAGTCGCATGCAACTGGATGACATTTTGCTACATAAACCTTCAATATGTTTTTTAAAATTTATTGAATTACATACTCAATCAACTGTAGCTCACCGCTGGCTTGAGCTGTTCCCGTGGTTTTTAATTTCTCTTGGAACTTAATAATTTGTTACAATTTTTTGGTATATGGCAGCACGCAAAAAAAACAATTATTTGAAAAAGCTCCTTAGAGAAAAAGTTGTGGGGATGGAAAAAACGGTTTGCAGGAGTTAATGAGGTGTGCTTGTAAGCGTCTTTGCAAATTCTGCAAATGTTGCAAAAAATAAATTAAAATGTACTAAATTATGTGCATGTAATTGCAATAATTTTTGTGAGGTAAAATAAAGTTTAATTTTTTTTAAATAAATTTTTGATTAAAAACTTTTTACCAAAAATTATTCGAACACATTGGAAATGTGAGGGGGGGGGGTAGCCAAAGTCGTGTATTAGTTTTTCCCCAGATCCTTTCATAAAATAAGATTTAGCTAAAAACAAAATCAAATTGATTAACATACTTAACACAATTTAAATTTTATGACGTCATTATGACATATTGCATGTTTTTTATAACTTTCGTTGCAAAAAAAAACTATAAAAATATCTAGGTAAAATATAATTCAAATCAGACAAATAAAATGAAAAAGCAATATTTTTTTACGGCTTAACAAAAATTTTCTGTTTAACACGGTTCTGGAACTCTTACGACAAGCCGAAAAATGACAAGTGACATATGGTTTAAAAGGAAATTTAATTTTTTGTAAAATGCTTCATTAGAGCTTTTCAAAAAACAAAGAAATCTAAAATTATGGTAGTTGAACCATAAAGTAAATAATTAACAGAGCAACGGTGATGTGTTAATCCTACTCTAGTACAGCAAATGAGCGCTGCCTACACCTCTTCTATTATATTTAAATTTTAAACTGCAGCAGAAGCTTCGCGCTCTCACGATGTTGCCAATTTTTGTCTGAATAATACGACGCAGCGCGCGCGAGCTACCGCCCGAAATCTTCGAAATAAACAATTTCAAAGGTTTCGTTACTTTCGTTTCAATGTGATAGCTATATTTTCATGGCCCAAGGGGTGCAGGGGGAGCATTATCTGGTGAGCTTGATCTATCTCATAACAACGCAATTAAAAGAAGATAACAATAGTAAATATCTAAAAAACAAAAGATCAAAAAATCTCGGGTGGAAAACAACGAAAATTCAAACTTGGATGAGCATCCCACAAGGAACACACAAAGGACCAAAGCGAAGAGAATTGATCAAACGATGTTTCGCCCTGGGTAACCAGCGTGGGATCGTCAGTGGTTTCTCTGGTCACCCGCCCCAGACATTGTTTCGGTTTTAGTATAGAGGTAAAGGTGCAAAGAAGATATGTCATCAAAATAGAAAAACTTGGAGAGGATTAAGTTTTCCATCAGTGTGTTAGAAAAAATTGTCTAAAACTGGAAAGCAAAAGTTACAGCTGCTAATAAAATTAGTGAAATCTTCACGGTCACAAGCATAAGAAGAGTTATGGCAAACTTATTTAATTTAAACATCAAAGATATGCGATTGTAAATATTAGGTAGATGTATTTTATCACTTAGTTTAAGCGTAGTATATAATACTATGAATTCCTTGTTTTCAATGTAATTTAGTAATAAAATTTTAGTTACAATTATAGTTTTGCAGTCGTTGTTTTCTTTTTTTTAGAAATTAGGTAACACTAAATCAAACTGTTTTCTAAACTTCTTCTCTCCTCCTATTGAAATTCATTTCTAAAACTCAAATATAATTAAATAAAAATAAATAAATGAAAATATATAAAAATAAATAAATAAAAGTAAAATTAAATTAAAAATAAATAAATAAATCTGTGTAATATTTAATAATTATTTCTCATTCTGTTATCAAATATAATTGACTAAAAAAATACTTTTTTTATATACCTTCATCAAAAACATGATTTTAGTAACTGTCTGCAGATAACTAAAGCATGGCTTTTTTGGTTACCGATGCAAAAAAAACTTTTGATCAAGGGTGCAAAAAAAGATTTCTGTCCGTTTTTTACCCAAAATTAAAGAGAAATAGCGGAATATGGTATTATTGAAAAAAATATAATTATTCTTGCCTAAAAATTAAGTCATTTCCGCCAGTTTTCACCAAGTATTCACGAAAAAATCATTTAAAAACATCGTCAAAATATCAAACCAACACCGTTTTGAGAACGGTGTTGATCAAACTGTCAAATATTAAAATATCGCAACAATGAACGTCACCGAGTAAAAAGGCACATCGCTATGGAAACCGCATTGTTATTTCATTTACCAGCCGTCTAGATTTTCTGTTCGAAAGTTTTTCTTGGATTTTTTGATAAAGGTATTAAAAAAATAGTGTTAACAACTCGCGGCTAAACTGTGCTTTTTTTTTACTCGCGTTTTTATATACCTCGCTGCGCTCGTTATTTAAACCAACGCTTGTAAAAAAGCACTATTTTATCCACTAGTTGTTAAAACTAAAACTAAAATTATTTTTGAATCTGTTTTTTACTCTTTTAACAGGTGAAAATAAATCAGTATTACCATATCTGCTCCCAACCACCTAACTTTGTATCACCAACCCATACTTTATACAGATCAGTTGGCTTTAGGCAATGTTCAGTTTTTTTTTTCAAAATATGCGCAATTTTCTCCCTCTGAAGCTATAATAAACTTGGTTTTTATGTAGCTATACTTTATTCCAGGTTTTCCTCCCCAAAGCTCCCAGAACCCCAACGCAAAACCGCGGCGGCTCCGAAACATCGTCTTTCCTCCGGCGGCGGCGGCAGAACAAACGTCAATTTGTCCAAGTCAGAATCGGTGAATATTTTCTCCATGGAGAACGATCCGTTCGACGACGAATTTTTCAGCCAACCTCCGGACGAAATGAAAAGTTCGACCGGCAGGGCCGACGTGGACTATAGCTGGACTGACCGCTTTCAGGAATACGGGACCAGAAGAAAGTAAATACCTACCTTGGTATTGATTTGGTTATTTTCTGAGTGTGCCAGTCTGGCACTGTCCATTGCGACCACCGGCGGGTCTATTGTGGCTACTTTGGTATATTGCACCGGCGGCGGCGTGCGGTCCATGGAAGCAAGGAAAGCATTGCTTTCCCTAGAAAAACGTCATCTTCTTATAGGTAATTTTTGAAATAGGAAACAATTACTTTATATTGTATTAAAAATGCCTAAAATTATTTTAAATATGAGTCTTGACTCAAACCGAGTCACAGCAGGAAGTCTGCCCGCGACTTTTCACTAATCTAGAAAAATCCAACAAAAGCTATCCCCGCTGCTTGATTCTCTGTAGCTCACAGCAGCAGCAGCATGTCTGCTTTCGTGTACACTTCTCTCCACATAAAACTGGTACAGCAGAAGGTAGCTGCAAATACGATTTTTTATATTTTCCTATGTGCAACACTGACTTTTTGACTTTGTTATTTTAGGTTATATTTTTGACATATATAAACTTTTTATAAGGAGACGGCTTGTTTATTTTTTTACTAATTCAAAGTATAAGGCCACTAAAACTAAAAACCACATTTCAAAAAAGAAAACTGTTTTATTAACTAAAAAAAGATACACGGTAATTGGTCTATTCGACTAGCTGATCAACACCTGATTAACTAAAAAGCCAGTTAACTCTTTCGATTTAGTATCCTTTAGGCTACCATAGCGGCCATATTGACACCCAACTGACAGAAAATCCATGTTTTACCTGTCAATTTGGTCATAAAAATGGCGGCAATCTTTGGCTAAAGGGCACTGAAGAGATAAGAGTTAACTGGCTTTTTTGTTGAGAACGGTGTTAAGCTGATTATGAAAGAAGCAAGTCTACGATAGTAGCCATAATAAATCGATTTCCATTAGATGTTCTTAATTCCTGGGTATGTTATTAAAACGTGCTTTGCGATAAGTCCCCAAATATTCTCTATTGGATTCGCATCAGGGGTTTTTGCAGGCCAAGGCAAACTTTGATATTATTATCTTGGAACCATGGCTGCGCATTTCTGGCCATACGAACTGGACAATTATCTTGTTGGAATACAAAATGATCTGGATAAGAGACTTACGTCTGGAAGCATTACATTTTCCAACATGTTAACGTAAACTTCGACTGTAAATCGCCCATTAGTTCTAAATAGATCGGGTTCTTGGCGGTCGATAAACCAGAATTTGTTTTTTATCGCTGTTGGACTCCTCCTCATCTGTGAAAACCACCTGCTGCCAAAATTATTCGTCCCTGAGAGAATAATTCAACGCAAAAATTAATCGAGACTGCTTCTTTTCCCCCCTTAGTTTAATTTTTTTTTGCCGCAATGCGACACCTTAGCCTCGAACGTTTAATCCTCCTGTCTAATGTTGTTATGGATCCTGGAAAATTTGATTAAATTTTTACTTCTTTCGCTTTGGCAAACGGATGATGTTCCAGAAAAAAGATTGCTTCTTGGTCTTCTTCTGGGCTAGGAACTTTCGTCAAACCGGTGCCTTTCTTTGGGTGGATAATTCCCTCCTCTTGAAATCGGTTTTTTATGTTTACTATCGTAGACTTGCTTCTCTCATAATGAACAGCTACTTGTCGAATAGACCAACCACCGTCTAGTTTTGCTAATATTTGAGCTTTATCAAATTCGGAAAGATGCGGCGGCATTTTTTTAAATTTGGATGTCAGGAGTCTGTGACATTGTCACTTATAGGAAGACAATGCCGTACTATCAAAATTTTTAAGATTAAACAGGCTGCTAACTTCTGCTGTACCAGTTTTATGTGGAGAGAAGTGTACGTTGAGAGGTGGCGGACGTGGAAGCTATCATTGGAGTAGGTTATTTGCAGATTTTATCGGTGTGTACAGGGTGTCCAAAATTCGATGGTTGTGGGGGGTTTCGAGTACTTCTAGAGGAAATAGAGAAAATTTGAACCCCCTTTTTGGTAAAAACATGGGCTTTTTGAAGTGTCTGCATTTTGGGATAGGCTCTATAACTGTTTTATTAATGAAAATATCTTTGTGGTGTTAATGGCATTACACAAAGTTGGTATTTTTCTTATGGAACACCCCAATTTTTCGTAACTATTTTGAATACTTTTTTAATTTGCTTCAAAACGATGTGCCTCTTACAAAAATCGGATAAATAGTTGACGATTTATTAAAAATATTTTCCATAAATCATATAGTAGGATGTGATATAGGCGGCACGCCACATTATTAAAAAAATCTAGAGTGCCTTGGTTGACAATCTGATCATAAAATAAAGGTATAATAATTTATTATTGATATAATAGTAGGCATTGAATTCAGTTAAGGAGCAAAATAGTCTTTTATGCACTTTTTCTTTTATTTAAAAGTGCACTTTTACCTTTTACCCTCAGGGATTAAAAATAATTTTAATCCCTGGGGGATTTAAAGTAAATTTTTCTAAATTAAACAATAATTTTATTGAAATTTGACTTATTTGTTAAAATGTATGAACGAAAAAATAACTACCATATGCATTACTTAAATCTAGTTCTTATTATGATATATATTTACATTTACTTGGATGCAATTTGCAAGGCTTACGAAGGGTGGACAGTTGGAGGCAACATTTTTAGTTATAGACGTATTTTGCACATACGTAGCAGTCGCCGCTGCCGTTGTCGTCTTATTTTCTGAAATTGATCTTCCTATGGTTAATGCTGATACCATATCGAAAATTCTTCTTTTGATACAATGAATTTTCAACATAACCTTCAGCAACCGATCTGCTTTTCCAGCCACCATGTCGGCAGTAAGTAAAGAAGCTGATGATCTGCGAAAACAATGCCCAGTATATAGATTTGCGTCTGGTAGTCCTAAGTAGCCCGCAATTCTCCTTGGTAGCTGTCCAAATGTATTTTTTCCTATGGGCTGACTCATGCATTTCCCATTTTTGTAAGACACAAAAAATCGTGTATGCTGTGTAGGTGGCCTTAGACCAATATATTTTCTCACCATTTCCACACAAACGAGCGATCCTTGCCTGATTTTGAGCCCCGTAGGTTTACCAGAAAAAAGCTTACATGGTCCGAGACATCGCGGCGGTCTAGCTGGCAGAGAGTTTTCCTCGACATGCTCCAGCGACTCCCATAATCAGCGCCACCTGCAAAAAAATTAGTCTCCTATTGTAGACAATCAATGGTGTTATTTTTAGTAGTACTATCAGGAAAATACTCAAAGTAAAGACAAGAATCTTACCTTTTGGGCTAGATATTCTTCATCTGGAGCATTTTGAAGAAAATCTCTTATATTGTCGAAATCCAATGTCCTGGACTTTTTCGGCTTATACTGGTCTCTTTAGAAATGGTGTGAGTTTACTATATTTGCTGATGTCGACGTTTGGTTCAGATATTATCGTGGCTTTGATCATGAAATATCGACTCCATACAGAAGATGCCTCGAGATTCTTAGTCTTCTGTAAGAAGTATGCCAGGAGCACCTTTTCGTCCGTAAAATTCTCTGCATGCTGTTCAGCGCACCATTTGGTAATTATGCAGTATACGGTTTTCTGCCATTTTTGATTTTTTTTGAAAAATTCTTTATGAGGGCACCTTCTAGGATCCCTAGGACCCCAAATCCGTCTGCGCCGGTTGTTTTTTTTTTAATTTTTTTTGTTTTTTTTTTAAATTTTTTTTCACTAAAACAACCCAAACCAACACAGTCCAAGCCAACCTAATCCAAACCAACCCAAAACAATAAAAAAAACACATTACAACCCCCCCTGGGCACCCTTTTTTCTCGTAAAAAAAAAATCGGGCGCAGGCGGATTTGGGGTCCTAGGGACCCTAGAAGGTGCCCCCATAAAGAATTTTTCAAAAAACATCAAAAATGGCAGAAAACCGTATACTGCATAATTACCCACCATTTTCGGGAATCACGAAACTGTTTCTTGTAAACCTCGCGAGATTTTTGTGAAAAAAGGCTAGCGATGGCCTCTTCCGCGGCCTCTTCAATGTTCATTTTCAAAAAAAATGCTGTACGATTTTTCTGGACTCACCGTTTGGTGATGCCGTTTGATAACAACAACTGACTGATCTTTGTTTTGTGCCGTAGCAACACTTCCATGGCACAATAAATTTTGGGTAAATCTACCATCCCAACAACAATCAATGACAACTATCAGTAATACGAGCTGTCAATCTTGAAACTATAGTACTGTTAAGTGGTCTACTGTTATAGCATATTCTATTGAGACTTTCAGTGCAGCACTCGGATATTTCTGTCCTTACTGTCTCAAAAGAATACGCCATTCGTTTTGTGATTTTTTGTTTTTGTGCATAAAATAGTATATAAACCTCGTGACTAAAGTGTATTTTAATCCCTTGGCGAATTTTGGCCCGACCGTAGAGAGGGCTACAATTCGCCAAGGGATTACAAACCTTTTGCCGCGGGATTAAAATAAGCACTTTAGTCCCTAGGTTTATAATGTACTATTATTTCTTCGTAACAAATTATTTTCATCATCTCAGATTGACAACCGTGGCACTCTAGATTTTTTTAATAATGTGTCGTACCGCTTTTATCGCAGCTTACCATATGATTTATGGAAAATATTTAATAACTCGACAACTATTTATCCGATTTTTAAATTAAAAGGAAATTTAAAAAGCATTCAAAATATAAAAAAAAATTGAGGTGTTCCAAAACAAAAATACCAACTTTGTGTTATATCTTAAAAACTAAAAGTGACTCATGAAATCTGATTTCGTATTTAAATTATAGTTTTAAAACTCTACAAAAATGCAATTAACACCATGAAGATATTTTCATAAATAAAAAAGTTATAGGGCCTATCCCAAAATGCAGACTTCATACATGCAAAAATCTTGTCTTAAAATTTGAAGCGGCGGCTCGCGGCCTTAAAAAATGGTGAAGAGCACTATTAAGTTAACTGAAAAATAAAAAAAAGCTTTCGAATCACACAGAAAACAACGTAAAAACGATTTCTATAACCGTTAAGTTTCGGGAAGCAATGCCAAAACAATAGTGCATACGACTAATCTATTTTTTAATTCCTTCATCGCAATACAAATTATTACATGCCGTCGCGTGGCTGACGTCACGTAACCATAGCAACGGTAAAAAGCCACTTGACTGTATGTTGGCTCTTCACTTGCTGCTTTGCTTTCGATAATTTGATCCTTTTAGTAGGGGTGCGCATTGCAACCAGCATTTATATATTGTCCATCGGAGTCGTGGCTCTATTATGCATAGTTACACTTCGATCATTTTAAGGGCTAAAATGGCAGGTGTATTGGTAAAATTACTTCCTGATTCAATTTTTTTTTGGGGAAGTGCCCCTTCACCTACTTCACCTGACGAGCCGCCGCTGGCCTCTAGAAGTACCCGAAATCTCCCAAAACAATCGAATTTCGTCGTGCCATATGGAAAACAATTCGGACTTGGACATGCAAATACCGTCAACTTCAGCTGACGGAAATAATGCTAAAAATGTTGGACAGCTGAGTAAAAAAATTGTGTGGTGTGAGTCTTAATAATAAAGGGTTTTTCTACGCTTAAACGTATAAAAAATGTGAGATATTCAACAGATCAGGAGAGACTTTCGCAAATATCGCTTTTGTCCGTTGAAAATAACCTCCAAAGCTTGTCATAGCATCCACGTTTTTATTATTGACGAATTTGCAAAAAGTGATCGAACAATTGAATGATATTACAAATAGGGTAAGTTTTTAAAAATTGCTCCCTTACTTTTTTTTAAAAGTGATCGAACAATCTAATGATATTACAAATAGGGAAGTTTTTAAAAATTGGTCCCTTACTTTTTTTTTAAATTTATATATAACGTTTATTTCCCAACAAACTTAAATGTTTATTACAGGGAAACTATTTAACTCAAAAAAAGATTTTAAAAAAATTAAAATTATAAAGAAACATACATAAAACAGTTAAGAATCATATAAATAATATAAATAAATAAAAAGCGAATACTATTATTTTTTTTAAATATTATTTTGATTTTTTTCGAAAATGGATAGGTACTGATAAAAATTTGACAAATAATTGCTTTAATTTGTAGGTTTTTGGATACTAATATATAAGTAAATAGTGAGTTTATTATTCGTTCAAAAAATATTTCTTTATATTTATTTTAAACCTTTGGATTGTTGATATGTTTAATTGATTCTGGTGAGTTGTTGTAATACAATGTTCCATCATATAAAATTGTTTTTTTGCCAATATTATTTTTAAACTGTATTGTTTGGTACATATTGGATTGCTTTGTTTGATGTGCATGCAAAATATTGATTTCGTCAAGTTGAATATTTGAAACTTTTTTTATCAATTATTTATTAAAGAATGAATAAAAATAGACGTCTTCACTACATATAAATGTTCTAACTTAAGATATCCAAGTGGTTTATATAAATTACATTTTATTATTTTGTTTTGTAATTTTTTTAAAGGATTTATAACAGAAAGATGAGATAAAGGAACAAGATATCGAATTTTATATAAAACTCGTATAAGGGGCAATAATGATTTTTGTAAATAGTCTATATGATTTTTCCATCTCAAATTTTCATCTATAAACAGTCCTAAAAATCTTGTGCATTTAATGTATTTTATAAGGTCGCATTCAAACTTAATTGGGTCATTTGTCAAAATTGATTGTTAATTTATTTGAGTTAAGCCATTTTTTTTAAGGATTTTCATGTCTTCTAAAATGCTTAATTTTATGTGAGAAAAACTGTTTCCAAAATAAATTAATGTAGTATCATCCGCAAATAATTTAATTTTGCCATTTAAGTTTAATTTAGAAATCGAATTTATATACAGCGTGGATTCTTTAAACGGAACGGTGCTTGTAGCGGGTTAGAATCTGGTTGAATAAAAAAATCCAAAAACACGTCAACTGAGATTTTTAATTTCCTTTAATCGTGCTATCTTGGATTTTTTTTTATGTCATTTTTACGAGGTATGTCAAAAAATATTTTTTGTTAAAATAGGACACCCTGTATATTTTTCAATTTTTGAAATCTGCAAACAATTCTCTCTTCAGCAATACCACACAGTAGGATCTATCTTTTACGATAATCAAGATATTTTTATCTGAATCTGTATGGAAAACTTCGACATTCATTCAAATATCCCCCGTAAAACGGGGCATAGACAATGATTTCATGCAAGTTTAAATGCCTCTAGCTTGGAAACCATAAGAGATAGGGTATTAGTGTGTCAAAAAGATAATTTAAAAAAAAATATATTCTTTTGCCATACCTCGTAAACAAAATGACATAAAAAAAATCCAAGAAAGCAGGATTAAAGAAAATTAAAAATCTCAGTTGACTTGTTTTTGATTTTTTTGTAAAACCAAATTCTAACCCGCTAGAAGCACCGTTCCATTTAAAGAATCCACCCTGTATAGTAAAAATAAAATGGGACCTAGTACCGAACCTTGAGGTACTCCACATATTACATTTTTTTAAGAACTAACATTATTATAAATTTTGACATATTGTTTCCTATTTTACAAATAATTTTTAAACTAACGAAGATTTTTAGTGGATTGTGATTGACAGTATCAAATGCTTTACATAAATCCAGGGACAGCAAACAGCCCTTAACATTTTGATCGATATTTAATTGAATATTTGTTACAATATCCAATGCAGCAGCTTCCGTGTCCCTTGATTCGCGAAAGACGTACTGTCCTTCAAACAATATCTTGTTCTTTTCTAAAAAATTAACTTTTTTGAGCATTATTTTTTCCAAAATTTTTGATATTGGTAAAAACGAAATTTCACCGCAGGCCGCCGGAATATTGTAGTGTACTTTGTTATGGAAGTTATTTTTCTTAAGGGCTTTAACACGTTTATGTCTTATTCAGGGTGTCCAGCAAAAATCCATTTTATACTACTTCCCGGTCCTTTTCTACTTTTTCCCAGTACTATTTTATTTTATTTAATATGCAATTTACGCAAGGCCGTACCTCGTCTCAAATCTAGAGGGGGTGGATAATAACATGCTTTAAAAACGCCGCTCGCAAAATTATATAGAAATATAAAACCTGGAGTCGCAGTAGCTTTTTTAAAGGAGGGGGGCGATTTAGTATGTACTGCCCGCCTTAACTAAAAAGCAGTAAAAATACATTATTTCCATGTGGAGTTACTGCTTTTTAGTTAAGGACGCCACTGTAGGTGTTGGGTTGAGTTAGTGTGTACGAAAAAAATATTTTTTTATGTTTAAAAGCAAGGACGAATCCTCGGCCGGATTTTGAGAAAATATGCTGACAAAAATTGCGTAAAATTAAACCAAAATTATAACAATTAATGATTTTATAGTGCCGCAGGCAAATTTTTTTAAGTAGAAAAGTCTTTTGTGGAATAGTTAACAAATGGATAGCTGCCAAGGGGGTTGGTTGGGGTAGAATCCAGTCTCAATTGTAGCCAAAATCATGCCATAAATGCGACGCAGGCAAAATCTTTTAAAAATTATCCGTAAAAATATCATTTATACATTTTTTCCTCCCCCTAAAACCACTAGAAACATATAAACATGGTTAAGTTTTTCAATCGTTTCCAACGGAATTTTACATATTTTAGTTTGCCTTTTCTTTCGATTAGAAATTTCAAGGGTGGATGCAACTTGTATATTATTAATGGCCAAACTATTTTAAAACTTATGTGCCAATTTGATGATTGGTTAAGAATAGTTTTATTTTGCCGATTAAAAAGTGAAAGTAAAATTGTTGTTACTGTAATTATAATATGGGTAAAATTCCCGGTTTGATATACAATTCCCAGCTTTTTCCCGGTTCCATGAAATTCCCGGCTAATTCCCGGTTCCCCCGGTTGCTAGATACCCTGACATCGGCGTGAGTGACCAAACTCGCTATAGCTAATTTTTGTGACCAATAGCTAAAAGCATTTTTTTTAAATAGCTCGCTATGTTTTAATTTTAGATTAATTAGGAGTTTTTTGTCTTATTTTGAATCTTGTTAAAATTGTAAATTTTTCTTTTTCTAGTTTACGTCATACACACTTATATCGCGGAAAAAATAATACAACATAATAAGAGTGCATGACTTGATAGGCCAGTCAAATTAGGTCGAAAAAAACTGTTTTGAGGATTTAATTCCTAGCGAGTTGGAAATCATTTTAATACCTCTATTTGTTGTGTGTCGGACGGAAAACGCCATTCTATTCAATAATGCAGAGGACTAAATTCTGCATCGAATGACATTGAAAACGTCAAATTCGGTTTAGAGGTATAGCCGAAATCGAATGTTGAAAACCTGGGTAATTTGTCATTTCGGTGAAAAATTACATGTTGCGACGTCGGTTAACCTGGGGGACCATTATAAGGGGCGTTACATTTTGTAGCCTTTTTTTTGGCAATTAATAATGCAGCTGCAGGCGTTTTCTGGAAAACGGCTGCAATATTAATTAATAACAAAAATCAAGAATTATTTTGAAAACTTTTTATATGTGATTCCGTCAAACAAGCCTAGCCACAACATGTATGGTTTATTTGATCTTTCTAGCTTTGACAGAACTAAAGTTATAACTCAGCTTAACCGTTAAACTAACGGTTAAGCTAGGGGGATCGCGTTTTCTCGAAAACGGCTGCACCTACAAATTTAATTTAACCGTAACAACATAGCTACAAGATGAAGCGTTGAAAATATTTGGGTTCCTTATGATGGCCCCCCAGGTTAACCGACGTAGCAAAATGTAATTTTGCACCAAAATGAAAAATTTCCCCTGTTTTCCACTACAAGCAAAAAACTAAAAAAGTGCAAAAATTTGGCGGTTTTTTGGCTACCAAAAGTTAAGCTCACCACCTGCGATGGTGCAAACTCAGATTACACGCGTTTAGGACCGAATAAAGGTATTAAAATGATTTCCAGCTCGCTAGGAATTAATTCCTCAAAATATCTTAATTTGACTGGCCTATAACTGGTGTTTGTTTAATATTTCTTGACTTTTTTCTTTTTCACATGATATAAGAGATCTTATTGGTTTGACAAAATAGTTAAGTAAAGAAGGACTGATTTGTGTAAGAAATAAAGTTAAAAGACTCAACATATCGCCTCTGTAAAGTAGAACAAAAAGGTGCCAGGCGCCAATAAAAATTGTGCATTTTTAGGCTCTTCAAACTTTTGAGCTCCTATTCTGACTTTTTTTCGATGGGTTTTCTGGTGCTTGGCACCTTGTTGCTTTACAGAGGCGATATGTTAAGTCTAACTGACTAACAATTCTAAGAAAAAATGGAAAAATGCTTTATTGGTACGATGGGACTGACGAGAATGGATTGCTGGAAGAAAAGTATAGAAATGTTTTGTAATCATTGCGCTTGTGATTTGACTGTAGCAACATAGGAAAGTTGCCAAACACAAAAGAAATTTATAGGTTTTAAACAAAAAAGTTGTCCTTTTTTTCCTGGTTTTGTAACAATAACAAGTTTAACTATATTAAAAATATTTTCTAACAAATCAAATCTACACCATTGTATATTAAAAATGTAATAGAAAATATTTTTGGTCTAAACCAGGAATTTTAAATTTGGTAGCTATTTTAGCTAAAAAAGTATCTAAAAATGATAGCTTTATGATGAATTTTCGCGCCGATGCCTGTTATTGCAATTAGTCTCTGTGAATTACTTTGTTTTTGGGCCTCTTAAAGCGCTTTTATAAAGGATAGTTTAAGCACTAAATAGATTTTATTTTAAGGCGATTTAAGAAAACGGTTTAGCCAAAGGTTTATCGCGTTAAAACTGATGTTAGGGTCGATATAAACACTTCAAAAACGCTTTAGCGCTATGTTTTCAACCTAAAGAAATACTCAACCCTGGTTTAACCATAAAATTTGTTGTTAACTTAGTTGTTTTATTTGTTTTCTTTTTAAACTGACATTTAATGAAAGGTGTATAAACCCTCAGAGTAAGCGATTGTATTTAAAA
Source organism: Oxystoma pomonae (assembly GCA_963921995.1). Classification (NCBI taxonomy): domain Eukaryota; kingdom Metazoa; phylum Arthropoda; class Insecta; order Coleoptera; family Brentidae; genus Oxystoma; species Oxystoma pomonae. Next base: position 102,380,193 of record OY998163.1, read on the forward strand.
TCTTCCTTATATAAAACCGATTTTAGGTGCGTATAAAGGTAGTAATTGTTACTTTTTGCTTGGATCCAGGAAAACTGGATCATCGAAATTTTTTTTGTAAAATATACCCTTAAACGCGCAAAGCAAAAATATTTTTAAAAAATTGTTTTAAAACAAAGTATGACTCGTTAAATTCGGGTAAGAATTAAGAAAGTTATGATATGAACCAAGACTCTTTACTGAGGATTTTTTTTTGCTCCTTTTTGAAAGAAAATTAAATTGTCGGTATGAAACGTTAAATTCGGATAACAAATAGAAGTATTTTGTATAACTTTAATGCAACAAATCTTGGATTTGTTTATATCCCACGGTCGAGGTGCAGTTTAGAAAACAATACATTTCAAGAAAAAACCTCTTTTATTGCGCAAGTGTGCGCAAGATTCGACGCTGTTCCCCGGCTTCGGACCAAGTGATTGGAAACGTATTTCTTTTTTCAAGGGTCTCAAGGGGCATATGACGATTGGAAACGTATGATTTTCATGAGATTCGTAACATCGGATCATCGATCAAGAATATAAAGTTTTCGTCTCATGTGATCATTCGCCATAGATCTATGCCGCTCCCTGCTAAAGAATACAAGTCTTGAAGTATAAATGTAAAAAAAACAAGTTTGTGTTGAAGGGTATCTTAACCGAATTTAATGATTTCCTTGTACTTACAATATTGCACCGAAACTTATGGAATGCATGTCGCAGGTTATTTAAAAATATTTGCTCCAATTTTGCATATTATTATTTTTTTAATTTACAACACTTTTTCTGCCAGTTTCTTTTGTGATCATCAACGGAAAATATTCCGTAAAAGAAAATATTTCTCAAATATGGGTTACTTGGTTCGCATTTATATATTTTAAAAGTAAAAGTAACACTCGTGGCATATCGGACAAAGCGTTTTTTGTTTCTCACTTCATTGCGACCAGGCCTCCAATGTCTAATGGAGAATCCAGACACCTAAAGACCTGTTTCATCCTTATTAGGAATCATCAGGGAGAAATAGAATTGTACCTGGCAGTTGAAGCTACACTGGCAACCATGCACACATTTAAATTTAAAACAAAGTTTTTAATCCGCGGAGACGAGATATTTTTACAGATTTCTTCCTATTACCTGCTGTAGAAGTGCAGATGTCTGTATTTACGGTCTCCTGCACTTTTCAATTTTTATGTTTGTGTTTCTTAGTTCATTCGACAGGTGGCCTACACAGGTACCACGTATCCGCGGATTACAAATTTTATAGCTTTAACTGCCAGGTATAATCCTTTGACTCCCTGATGATTCCTAATAAGGATGAAACATGTCTGTAGGTGTTTAGAAGTAATAGGAAGAAATCTGTAAAAATATCTCGTCTCCGCGGATGAAAAACTTTGTTTTAAATTCGGGAGGTGTACATGGTTGCCAGTGTAGCTTCAACTGCCAGGTACAATTCTATTTCTCCCTGATGATTCCTAATAAGGTCTGTAGGTGTCTGGATTCTCCATTAGACATTGGAGGCCTGGTCACAAAAGAAAGTGTTCTGTGGTCTGGGCGTAATGAAGTCAGAGAACTGAGAAACAAAAATACGCTTTGTACAATATACCACGAGTGTTACTTTTATTTGTATTTGCGGATATGAGATTTACTTTATTTATTTGATTTAAAACTGTCAATTAACTTGCCTTTTTTATAGTTTATATTATTTATAAGGGCCTCTAGTTAACTAACTAGTCTAGATATGATATAATTTTAACATACCTTTAGTATTTTATGTAATGGATCGGTTGCCAGTAAAACCAAAAAAATCCCGAATTGTAGATAATTGTTAAAAAATAAGACTGGAGAAATTTTCAATATATTCTTTTGCGAAATATTGTCAGTTCTGTTTATATTTTTAAGTTTACCAAGTGCATTTGTAGTTTTTATTTCTTTGACTTGCATATATTTGTTTGGTAAAAGATTAAGCTATGAGGGGCAAACCACTGTTTTTCAATTGCGGTGCTGTACACTTCCATGGAATTCCATACTATGACCAGCAGCGGTTTGTCACTTGTTTAGCGAGCACCCCTTAAAATTAATAGGTAGTGATTTTTTTCCATTTGCACCAACTTTTTTAGGTGAACCTAGTCTTAGGGATCGCACAAGCGCTTGCCAGACAAATTTCGGCTTCCTTACCCCAAATCCAATCGTCGACATAAAATTAGGCCAACGCATTGGTTAGGGCTTTGGCCCGATTTTATGCCGACGATTTGTGTTTGTATGGTAGTCTCAGCTAGCTTAAATTTATTGACTTTGAAATTGTACCTCCTTTTTGGTGACATGTAAAGGTACGAATTCTCCAAATATGTTGGTGCAAATGGACCTTTATTAGTGTTTTATCTTAGAACAGCAACTTTCAATTTTTTTGTGAATACCACTTTAAATAAATAAGTGCCATTTATTCTTTATTTAGGTTTTACTAAAACTTATTTGGGTTTCCCAGACTGTTTGACCTTTATTTTAAGGATATTACTATTAAATCAAATACTTTTTTCATTGGTCTGAAAAAATTAAATGTAACAACAATGATAACACACAATAAGTGAATTATCGCCTTTAGTTTAGCCGTTTGAAATTTATACTGACCCTAAGTATTAAAATAAATTTTAATGTATTAAAAATATTGTGTATTATGAACATTTATGATATTATCAAAGTGATGTACTTAATAATTGTAAATAGTATTAATTTTAAGTAAACAATGTCCTGATTTTTAGGCTAGGCTAGCTAATACCTTTATATAAAATTTTTATTAAATTGATGTATATTTTCTTTTTGAATTATATCTTCAATTTGTTAGAAAGTCTTTATTTTATTTTTTTGTCAAGTTAACCCTGAAATAAAAATAGCAACAATGCCCATTTTTGTTCAGTTCCAAAACATCCAATTTTTTTAACCATTTAGGGGCAATAATTGTATTATTTATCTGATATATTTTATTTATATTTTCCAGGTTTTCCCTGACCAAAAATAAAAAAAATCCAGGTTGTTCAAGTTCCAAACTTTAACAAAAATCATTTTTATTTAAATGTTTACGCTCTGAAAACGTTTTTAAGAAAAGGATCCCAAGTCACAAGGATTTATGAATACTTTGTAAATTTTTTGCAATATAAGCAGGACACAAATCTTTACATATTAAAAAAAAGTGGGTTGGGGTGGGATCCAGTGTTAATTCTGGATTCGCTGCCAAAATTGTCATAAAAATTTTATAAATACAAAAATAGCATATTGAAAATGTAATTTTTGACACGTTTTCAATGTTATCGCAATATAGCAGTAACTTCTTATATTTTACCAAGTACTAACAATTGCAAAAAATACATAACATTCTGAATGAAAACGGATTTACATAATTAGTAAATCAAGTAGCTCAATGGCATAAAAATTCACTTAAAGAAACTTGCATTGATCACTTTTTTGTTAGAAATCAAAATGTTTTCCAAATATGGTCTGCAATTGCGAAAGTAGATTTAACTGATCATTACATAACAGCTATTCAAATAGTCAAATAGCTAGTCAAAATACAAAAAAATCATAAAATTGTTGAAATTATAAATTATCTTAAACTAAAAGACAAAATGAAAATTGGGAAAAAATTTTTTTATTAATGAAACTAATTCAGCCTACAATTTCGAATATATTTTAAACAAACACATAAATGAATCTAAAGAAACACTGAATATAAATGCAAAACAAATAAAAATAAAAACATAATCCCTAACTCATAGAAAATCTTTAGAAAAGTTAATTTGGTTAACCAAATCAAAATACTTCAAAATAAAATAATACAACAAAATAGCATTAAAAAACATTGGGAACCATTGAAAGAACTAACCGGATCTAAAAAACCAAATTTAAAAATAAATTATTTAAATATTAATGATAAAAAAATCGAAAATGAAAAAGAAATAGCAAATGAAATCAATTATTTTTTTTCTAAAGTAGGACCAAAAATTACTTCGAAATGCAAAAAATTGAAATACACAAAGAATATTGAAAATAAATTTAAAAAAAAAATTATTAATTCGGAAATCAAATGGCAAGATGTACCAGAAAAATAAGTTCTTGAAACAATACAATTACTTAATCAATATAAATCTCCAGGAATAGGTAACATTAATGTTAAAACAATAAAAGAAATAAAACAATCCATTGCAACCTTTCATTGAAAAACTAAATTTTCCCAGAACGATTTAAACCATCTTTAATAATGCCAATCTATAAATCTGGCCCAAAAGACAATCCAAGCAATTAAAGGCCAGTGGCTTTGCTATCGACTTTTCAAAAATTTTTGAAAAAATTATACACAATTATATAATTTTTTACAAAAAAAACTTCTTTTCTAATTGTCAACATGGTTTTTTACGTAAAAAATCTACGGAACTTGCTTTAATTAAATGTACAAATGAAATTTCTCAAAATTTAGATCAGAATACAAAAGTTAATAGATTATTTATAGATATACAAAAAGCATTCGATACTATTTCACACAAAAAATTATTGAATAAACTCTTTGTTTGGAATAAAAGAAAAATGCTTAGAATGGTTTAACAATTACTTGAAAAATAGAACTCAAATTACAAAAATTAAAAACAATCTAATAAGTGAAATTGAACCAATACTGAGTGGAGTACCACAGGGTTCAGTACTAGGGCCATTATTATTTGTAATTTACATTGACAGCTTATTTTCATCTCAATTTAAAGGTACAATTACGGCTTTCGCTGATGATATTGCTATTATGTATACATCAACAAACTGGGAAACAAGTAGAACAAATATACAATATGATTTAGAAATCCTTCAAAATTGGTACACGCAAAATAATATGTTTATAAACTAAAAAAGCGGAATATGTAAACTTTACTTTAAGAAATAATTATAAAATATAAAATTGCAGCTGTGAAATTATAGAACAAACAAATAAAATTAAATACTTGGGCATAATTTTTGATGAGAATTTAAATTTCAAGGAACACATAAAATATATAAAAAATAAACTAAAATTCATCCTAAGTAGTTTTTTCTTTATAAAACATACCATACCAATATCTTTAAAACAAACATTCTATTTTACCATGATTCAATCCATATTAAGTTATGGGAACACTATTTGGGGTGGAATTTACAATGAATATATATAGCATAAAAATTATTCAAAAATCATTCATCAGAATCATAGACGGGTGTAATCATAGAGAATTTACCACAAATATTTTCAAAAAACATAAAATTTTCAGAACTTTATTGTATAAATATTTCTAAATTTATAAAAAGAACATTGGACTAAACTTGGAAAGAAATCATGATGATTAAAAGATATACAAATGTTGCCATTGAGTAGATTTAAAATAAAAATTAATTTCTTTTTTGCAAACCCTCAAGCTGAACAAATTTTAAGTAGATAATCTATAAAAGAAAAATTTGGTTACACGAGTGTTTTATAAATTTTAGATTTAAATTAATTTTTTCAATATTTTGTTATTATTTTTTTCCAATTAAAAGGCACACAGGATTAATTTCCTCGCCTTTTAAATTGAGAAAAAAAATTAAAAAACGTTAGTTTGTATCTCATGCTATTGTAATATTTCATCAGTAATATATACATAAATTTAAAAAAAAATTACAAAAATGTTGATATTTTTCACGTTTTTGCGAAATATTAATGAGGGGCGCGGATTGAATTAAACTAAAATCGGCGCAGGCAAAATTTTTTGCAATTTAAGAAGGGAATTTCTTAAGTTTTGAAATTTTTCACGGTTTTTGCTAGAAAAACAAAAATAAACATTGAAGAACAAAAGAAAAAATACTGTATTTTTGGCATCATATGAGGAACAGAGTGAGGAATGCATAAAAGATAAAACTCATACCATTCCCTCTTTTCTAGGTCACAAATTCCCCGACTTACAGGTTTCCCTGACCACTTTCAACCCTGTTAACCCAAAAAAAACTTTGGGCAATCCTGTTGAAAGCAAAATACAGTAATTTTTGGGTTAATCTGCAAAAATGCATGGTTCAGTTGTTAATAAAATATAAATAAATAGGCTTTCTTTGTCACTTGTAAAACAATTAAAAATTGATAAACCGGCCAAAGGTTTTTCTATTAACATCAATACAGTATATTTATACCTTATTTGATGCAAACTAAAACAAGATATTAAACTATGATATTTGGTATTTATTATCATATTTTAAAAAATATAATACAAAATACAGTGTATTTATTTTTTATTAAAATATTTTGCAAGACAAATAATAATCATTACAATGAAATAATAAATTCTTTAAAAAAATCTTAATTAGACCAGAAACTCATCCAAGAAAAAAACCACTTTAAGACTCAACACAATCACGAAACTTTGTAAGTATCTTGGAATGCTTAAATCATTTATTTTATAGTTTACTGGCCTATTAATAATATAGAAAAATACCTTTTAAAGACAACCAAATCTAAACAAATAGAAAAATCTGAAGAAAAGCTGTTTCGACCTAGGCAGTTAGAAAATTAACAGCTAGTCATAAATAGAAACTTGATAAACATACAATTATGTGACATTTTATATTTACTCTTTAGCTGGAACTTCAATAACTCGGGGTTTGTCAATAATGCGTGCAGTTCTGTTGCCTTTCTCCACAATACCGATGATCCAGGCCTGATATCCCTCTTGTTTTTCAATGTCTTTACAGTAGGCTGCGGCTTGCTCTCTTGGCAGACAAATTAAGAGACCTCCAGATGTCTCTGCAGAGTGTCCTTGCAAAAGTTGAAACATGTTTCCACAAGCCTTGGCAACTGCAGCCATTTTTGCAATAACTGGCAAGTTGTGGATGACAAATGATACTTCATTCTTCTGGTGTGATGCCAAAGTTTGAGCATGTCCCAAGAGACCAAATCCAGTGATGTCAGTGGCACCATGGGCGTTATATTTGTGCATAAGCCTGCTGGCAATTCTGTTGAGTCTGGCCATTGAGTCCATGGCACGGTGATAGGCTTTTCTAACATCTTCCTCGCTAACCACAAGTTTTATTCTGTTCCAGCGTTCTGGTTGGTCTAACCACTGGTGGGCATTGACAGCCACCTAAAACAAAATAATATTTTTATTATAAAGGAAAAATGCTAATTAAAAAAAAGGATAAGCTTGGCTGAAATTAGAACATGCTAGAATCAGTACAGTTGTCACTAATAAATTCTGCCCCCATAAAAGTCAAGATATCAAGATTTTGGAAAAAGTCATTTTGTCTTTCTGTCAGTCAAAGTGAGCAGAATTTATTACTGGCTATATAATAAATCTCCTAAATTATTTACCTGTGTTCCTAATGGCTTGGTAAGTACCAAAACATCCCCAACAACAGCATTATCTGGCACAATGTATTCATTAGGTTGGGCAACAGTTGAAGCTACCCCTCCAATGGTACACCATGGGTTGACAACTGTTTGACCACCTGTGACTGTAGTTCCTGCCTCCAGTGCTGAATCTTTGAATCCCCTCATGATCAAAGGGATGACAACATCTCTTTCCTTTTCAGTCATTTTAGTACTGACACCCAATAACATAAGCATGTTGTCACATTCTGTAACTCCCATGGCATACAAGTCACTAAGAACATTAGCACAGGCAATTTTTCCCATCATGTAGGGATCATCAACCAGTGGGTAGAAGAAGTCAGTAGTTTGGACCAGGACAAGACCACCATGTCTTAAGGGGGTCACCTAGACAAAAACAGAAATTTTAAGAATAAATAAACCCACTTACATTACAGCATGTATGTACAGTGCAATCTCCCATGAGAAGACATTGACGGTTCCAACTTTTTTGTCTGCCTATGGGAGCTGTTCGCTTATAAGAGGATATTTTACATGGGAGTTTATAATTTGGTTCTAGAAATATTGTCTGGTTGTGAGAGTTCTTAGCTTTTGATACTTTCTCTTTACATAACTTTCTCATACACAAGTTTATAAATGGGGGTTAACTTGGGATTTATAAAACTGAGCAGGAGAATGGGCGCTCTTGAAAAACGATAATCAAGCAAGACCATTCTTGACTAAAAATCCAGTTAACTCCTATCGCTTCAATGGCCTTAAGCCTACTATTGCTGCCATTTTATTAACCAAGCTGAGAGGCAAAACATGGATTTTATAGTGGGCCAAAGGATACTAAAACAATAAAGAGTTAACTGGCTTTTTAGTTGAGATGGTGTTGCATCCAGTCAGCTTTGCGCCTGCACTGGGCTGCATTCAGAAAGCCCACACCATGGTGTGAGTGCCTACACTCAGTGTGTCCGCAAGTGTACACACCACCTATAATCTGTCATTCTTGTCTAATGTCAGCTAATTTACAAAAACAAAACAAGGGGATATTGGGATAAATGATAAAATAGGCTTTTTGTTTCCTCTTATTTTCGAAAGCTGGGTTGGTTTCTGGGCTTGCTTTTCTTATGTGACATGATCTAAAAAAATATGTATATATATATAAAATATATTTTTTTTGCGCTACAAGTGGGTAGAAAAATGTAAAAATAGGCTTTTTGTCCTCTCTTATTTTCAAATGATGGATTATCCAATGACCCAAAAAAGGCATGTATTTAGGCTACAACTGAGCAGAAAAATGTTGGATAGTTTTTAAAACTGTCCCCACCACTTTTTTATTTCTTAACGGATCATTTAAATATGAGGTCATTGAAAAGCTATATAAAAACATCCCAAAATTTTGAAAATGATCAAGTATCAGCAAGAACTTTTTGAGACTATAAATCAAGTATACCTATATACTAGACTAATAAGACATAACATTACAAAGAAAAATTTAAAAAATGACGTTTTTTTCTTAATTCACATATGTACTTGTTAGGTGTATTGGCTAAAATCATGAAAAAATCATATTTTACAGTTAGTTAAAACAAATTTAACAAGTTAAAAAAATTTAATCAAATTAAAATTTTTGGTAATTATGCAGTATACGGTTTTCTGCCATTTTTGATTTTTTTTGAAAAATTCTTTATGGGGGCACCCAAATCCGTCTGCGCCAGTTGGTTTTTTTTTTTTTTATTTTTTTTTTTTCACTAAAACAAACCAAACCAGCACAGTCCAACCCAACCTAATCCAAACCAACCCAAAACAATTAAAAAAACACTTTACAACCCCCCCTAGGCACCCTTTTTTCTCGTCTCGTCTCGGCAGATTTGGGGTCCTAGGGACCCTAGAAGGTGCCCCCATAAAGAATTTTTCAAAAAAAATCAAAAATGGCAGAAAACCGTATACTGCATAATTACCAAATTTTTAAACAGTCTTCTTGTTAAAAATTATCCAAATTTCACCATATTATAACCTCATGCAAGCACACAAACCATCACCCAAGTCAAAACTGGGGTGACGGTGTGGTGTCATAAGCTCACTAAAATAGACATAAATATGTGCAATTTTGACCCTTATTGCTGCATGTTAGTGGCCTTGCTAATGACGCTATAAACACACTAGTGGACACACCACCTTTCCTGAATGACGTTTTTTACACTGGTGTTGGCATTCTGAATGCAGCCCTGTACAAGCTTGACAGCTTCTGAGCCTTCTTATTGGTTGAAACAAAGGATGTGAAGTTCCCAGGCGACCATTCTTTCGAAATTCAAGAATCGGCACCCAGGCGGCGAACAAATGATAAAACAAAAATGATCAGCTTACCGAGCAATCAAGACCAATGCCAATGCGAGGAATGGCCATATGCATGAAATGAGCCTCATGGTCTCCTGCAGCTGAATAGTCCTGTTGGAGCCCCTCAACCAATTTGTTGAGGACTTCTTGGGGAACTTTACAACCTCGGCCCTTCAGGTCGGCGAAGCGCGTCAATCTGAAACTCGCCTCCAAATCGTGAGCTGTGGGATCGAACGGCCTGCGAAGCGCGAGGGCATTAGGATTTCCACCCAATTCGAGCTGTACGCTGCCCATATCTCCTTGCACTTGGTACTCCGCCATACCGGCTTTTTGTTTTCAAACTTTGCAAAACTTAAGAATACTAGACGATGTGAAAACACTGGCTCACGAGCAGCGAGCGTTTCTCAAACAATCAGCAACGCTTGCAAAATGGCGGCTTCTTCTTCTCCAAAATCGAGTCAAATGCGCACACTCGAGTGAAATCCGCGTTCTAATTGGTCCAAATTATTGATGTTTCAATGCCTGAAGTCGTCAAAAGTTCGTCGCAAGACCTTCTGCTGAAATGAACCTATGAAAGGAGGTCTAAAACTGTTCAGAAACATGAGGCGTGAAAAATTATAACTTTCGCTATTAAAAACTATGCCTTTATTTTTATTTAAAAAAGTAGTTTTAGAGAATTTTTGCATTTAAACCGGCAAAATATAAATGCGAATGAATAGTAATTTTCGTCCTGGGTTGCCACTTGTTATCTATTCCATACTATAAATTTAAATATAATACTTTTTTTGGACTTTTGTTAAAAAATTAGAGTTTTTTTAGCAACAACATATAACTTTAAAGTCTTTCCATTAAGACTTGAACGGAATTTTAGAAAATAAACAAACTGTTCCCAAAAATTGAACAAAAATCGAAACATTTTGAGATCCTTTCTGGGAAAAAATATATTTTTTTTTTAGTACGACAACAGTGTAGATATTGCCTGTGACGTGGCGGCCCAAAACTGTCTGAATGGAAAAAGACGTGTTTTAAGAATTTGAAGGAAGAAAAATTTAACGCAAAAATGTTTCAAAAAGGCAAGAACTTAATTTATTTGTTAACACTTTTTTTAAATCTCCATTGCTATAAAAATTTGCAGTTTGCGACGTTGCCAAGGTAGTTCATAACTTTTGCTATGAAAACGCTTTCACTGGAGGGTGATTGTTTTCGTTGGTTTTTATTTTTATTTGTTTATTTTGGACGGAATTTAAGAAATTTGTCGATTTCAAACACATAAATAAAAATAAATTTAATATATATCATGGATAGTACCAAAGATGGAATCTTTCTTCAAAATCAACTGGCGCAAGCCCGGAGAGAGATAAATAACCTTCGGTAATTATGTTTGCCTTGTTTTGATGCTTGTCGCAGACCCTTTTCAAACGCCGTGACAAAAGCTACGACAGTCTTTTTCTTTTGAACACTGGCTATGGTAACCATATAGCATTTGACAGTCTCGAAAAAAGGTAATTATGCAGTATACCGTTTTCTTCCATTTTTTTTTTTAAATTCTTTATGGGGGCACCACTACAACAACCCAATCCAACACAGCCCAACCCAACCTATTCCAAAACAATCAAAAAAATACATTACAATCCCCCTTGGCACTTTTTCTCTTAAAAAAAAAACGGCGCCAGCGGATTTGGGGTCCTAGGACCCTAGTAGGTGCCTCTATAAAGAATTTTTCATAAAAAATCAAAAATGGAAGAAAACTGTATACTGCATAATTACCCAAAAAAATCAGTTTCTTTACATTTTCACAAGAAAACCAACCCTACCCCAGCCAACCCAATACCACACAAAAAAGCGCTAACCAACGGAACTCAACCCAATTTTGGTATCTTTAAACATTGCCTTTTAAAAAACGCCTGTTTTGTGTGTTGCCTACTTTTAATCTTTGGTTAACCTAATAACCAATTCATTTGGTTTACCTTGTCCTGGAAATCACTCCTAACAATCATAAAAAAATATACAATAATTATGAACCTTCACTATAAGGCAACCCCAAGTCACGTTTTGAACATAAGTGTGCTGCTTATACTCCGCCTTGATAATTAAAAACTCAGCAAGTTCCAGCTAACTGCTTGGAACTTACTGCATTTTATATTAGGACAGCAGTACTGCACTTGGTACTATGTGGGCATTTATTAAAATTCATCTTGCATCTTATGCTGGGTTTAAATAAAATATTCTCAGTCCTCTGGGTTATGTTCAGACTACACCCCAGACATTGTCAACCAACGCCAACAAAGAACAATATTTTTTGAGCACACCTCAGGAGTGCCTATAGGAATCCATATTCGTGATCATGTTATTACATTTTAAGTTTTAACCATCAATAACAGGGGAAAAATCAGTGTTGTTTGATGAAAAAACAGGTATCTGGTACTGCTTGAAAACCCTAGGGAAAAATTGGAAAGCTATCTGAAAGAAATTAAAAGATAAACTAATTGGTTCTGTTTAAAATTGCAAAGTTTTAGTTCAAGTTTTAGTATGTTATATAGTATTACTGTTGTTTTCTCTATTATATTCTTAAAAATATTAAGAAAAGTATCAAATAAATTGCAAATGCAAATACTTTGCTCAAGGCTCTGGCTATCCTTTAGGTTCAAAAACAGAATTATTTTTAATGATATTTTTATAAGTAATGAAAAAGTAGTGCTGGCGGGTGATGTAAAGAATGATTATTACATGTCTAAATTAAGATGTCTCATTTTAAGATATTATTATTAATTTCTTTATTCAGCAAAAAATTGGCTAATACATGAATGAACTTATTAAGTAAGAAAGAACAATCAGCTTATTTATATGACATATTATGCTTACAATAATATAAGATTTTTATTTATAAAACTTATATACATAGTTAATGAGAAAAAAAAAATAGTTTTACATTTGTCTACAATAAAGAAATAGGTTAAAATATAATTTTAAACTACTCATTTTAAATGACAACATGATAAAATGACAAGGGTAAAAAAGTGAAATATTTGGGAAACAATGAACAGTTTTTAAAATGTCAATATGCATAAACAATAAGATACAAAGGAACATTAATTGTACAATATAAAATAGCAAAGCTCAACAGACAAAGCTTTAAGATTAAAATTAAAAATATTTATTTAAAAAGGTGTTACAGTTTTTACAGCAATTCCTAAGTCAAACATGTGACTTGTCGGAATTTAGTCTTTGTCGATATTCTCTAACTTACTTTACAATGTAGTCGTCATATTTATATAAATAAATAACTAAATTACATTACCTGTCTTATTATATCACAGTAGTTTTAAAAATTTAATTTCCCAAAAAATTAAAAATTACTTAAAAAATTAGAAGTTTATAGTTTAAATGTCATACTTAAACGATTAAATTAACAATACCCATATCTTATTTATATTTATGCGAAATTTAAGAGTTTATCACAATAATTTTAACTAATTAACCAATAAAACATTTTACTTATTTATAATCTTTACAATTTTGGCTAAAATAAAAGACAAGTACAATTACACACAAACACAAAGTGAATAAAATGATATTTTTCTTTCTGTTTGTATTTTACGTAGCTTAATTCCAAGTTTATGTTTTTCTTTATTACCACAAATAATACTTGAAATAAATGATGGTCTATTTTAAAAATGATTGCTCCCATCCAAGTGGCAAGGCTTTTGTTTTTTAAAACACTTTTGAGGTCCTATCTTTAAAATGAAGAGATGTTGAATATGATTTTAATATGTATTCTTTTCAGACATATATTTTAGGATATTTTTAATATAAAGTTCTCTTATTGTTAGGGCTCCGTCTTCATTAAAGAGGTTGTTTGGAGATTAATACAGATCCTTATTGACAAATCCAAACTTAACTCTAGACTAATTCTAACTAAGTATTCATAATTAACTCTACACCAAAATTGTAAATAGAAGATTACATTTCGTAAAAGCAAGGAGTAGAAGATGAAGGCGTATTGAGAAGTTTATGATTAAATCTTAATTTCAGTCATCAGTTTTAAGTTAAAAGTTTCGTAATTTATATTTACTTAAATAAGTTAAGTGTGTTTTCTATTTCTATATTTAAAAGTCATTTTAAGTTTAAGGCTAAGTTGTTTTTAAAAGTTAAAATATATATATAACAAATTTCAAGAAACAAAACAGCTAAATGGTAAACAAAACGGTTAACAAATAAACAAAAAGACATTTAAAATAAAAACAAATTATGTAAAAACTCTACCAGTAGATAAAAAGTAAATCATTTTATTACAGGCATATACAATTAATAAAGAATAACTAATTTTAAGTCATTTTGACCAAAGGTTTAACAGAACATATAAAAAAATTATAAATTAAGTTCAAGTACCTGCCTTAAAATATTGGCATTTAAATATTAATAAAAAAAAATCATTACCCGAGGTTTTGATGTTAAACCAGAACAGCACAAAATAAAATACATGTATCAATAGTTGTAAAAGAGGGACTATTTATTGCTATGTTAGTTTATAATATTTATTGAGCGAGATTTAAGGAAAAGAAAATTCGAAGAACTCTTCTACATAATAAAATGCGTGTTTAACAAAAATATCGTTTAGTTCATTTCGAAACTTTGAGAGATCTGTAACAGACTTAAGTATTGCGGGGAAGTGGTTGTAGATCTTTATGCTATTTAAAGTAATAGATTTTTGGACAAGTATAGTATGTGGGATAGGAAGAAGTAATGTGTTAGACTGACGTGCGTTTTTTAGATGGAAACAAAGAAATATTTTTGTGACTGAAGCTAAATGTTTCTAGGATTAAGGGTGACTACAGAGTTAAGATTTTAAACCGTAACACCTTCAATATACCTAATTGATGTTTTTTCTAGTTTAAAAATTAAATTAAAGAGAAATTGACACAGCAGACAAACAGCATTTAAGTTAATCGCTACTGCTCGAACACAGTAACACCTGACGCAAGCTTCTTATTAAATGATAGGATGTGTGATGGAAATTTAAAATTATATCAATTTGAAGTTCAAGAAATTTAGTTTCCAGCAAACTATTAATTGAGAACTGGTCACAAACAATATTTTCAATATTGCAACGAAATCCAAGAACTTTTTTTAACTATAGATCCCTAGATATCAACTGAACTAGTTCCTGCGAGTCCGGCGTAGATACGATTTTTACTTGAGTGGGGACAGTATAAAAAAAATTCAAATCAACTCATAAAACAAACTGGGTTGGGATCTGGTTTTGATCCTAGATTTGTTGCTAATTGTTGCTAAAATCATGTTATAAATGCGCCGTGGGCGAAAATTTTGTCAAAATATGGTAATAACGCATTTTTTACCACGTAAATGCCGTTGATAAAAATTGCCTTAAGCCTTGTGCCCACCAACGCGTGCTCACCCTGCTTCAAAAAACGCACCATGTGACTGGACATATATTTCCAATGGTTTTAAATGCAGAGTCACGTGATGCCATGCGTGTGCATGCAAGGACACGCGTTGGTGGGCATCGGGTATTAGATTAAACTAAAATTGTAGCAATCAATGGGTTATAGCGCCGTAGCCAAAATTTTTTTCAGTTTAAGCAGGAAATATTTTGATAGTTTAAATCAAATATTTAAAAAAAACTGGGATGGGATATGGTCTTTATTCTAAATTTGTTGCTAAAATCATGTCATAAATGTGCCGTAGGCGAAAATTTTGTAAAATATACTAATAACTTAAACTAAAACTGTAGCAAACAATGTGACGTAGCGCCGCAGGCAAAATTTTTTGCAGTTTAAGAAGAAAGTTTTCATTTTAATTTTTTAAAATTTTTTTATGAAAAACAAATTTAAACTCTCAAAAAACTGGATTGGGATCTGGTACTAATCCTAGATTTGTTTCTAAAATAATGTCATTAAGGGTGAATTTGAATAAAAAAGGCTTTTACTTAATCTAAAAAACTGTTAATCAAATTTGTATCAAATTTTGTACGGTGAAAGTTTAAAGCATTATCCTGGAACCATTTCACGGATTTTGCATAATTTTAAGTTTTTTACATAATTTTACGTATCCTAAAAATGTTTAATTCACGTTAAAAATTATCGATTATTTTAAAAAACTAAATAAAAACAAGATATATATATATGGTCTGTGGGGGATACCAGAAGCCTCCGCTGTGAAAAATTTTGTTAATTTTTGATGTGCGGTTTATCTGTTTAAGTAAACGAACTGTTTTTAGGATTCAAATTCACTCTGAATGCGAAAATTGTGTAAAAATATACTATCTTTTAAAATTTGCTTTGAAAAATAAACTAAAATTCTAACAGTCATATATAATATAGCGACGCATTAAATTATTTAAAGTAGTAATAGTGATTTGGGTTTAGGGTTGCCAACCCGTCCCGATTTGTCGGGACTGTCCCGATTTGAAGCAAAATGGTCTTGTCAGTACGCCAAATGTCCCGATGAAAAGTTTTCAGCGAAATCGGCACTAAAAGTGTCCAATTAAAATCAGAATCCTATATTTATTGGCCAGTACTTAACTATAAGTCCTTTCTTTTTTCTTAGCCGCGTTTGAAATATTTTAGCTATTGGCAAAGTAAATCGACATCAGTTTGTTCAATCAGTTCATTACCGAGCCTACTGAGTCTTTAAAACCATAGTTAGTGCGATGATGTTGAGTTGCAAATAATTTATGATTTCTTGTGTTCTGTGATGGCACATGAAACTTGAATATTGATAGTAACTCTACTACTTATTTGGTATTTTCAACAGAGTGACAAGATTATAGTACTTTCTACGATTGTCTAGATTTGTTAAGTTCAACAGACTCATTAGCTGGTCATAATCAAATGACTCAATAGGTATGTGTAATTTATAGCATAAACGATTTTTATGAATTTCATAATATGGAGACCAAATAGTACAACTATATTCTAGAAATGACCTTGCAATTGCAAAGTAAGCATTTATCAATGTAAAAATGTTGTTTACGTCTTTCAATGTTCTAAACAAAAATCCTAGCAATTTCATAGCTTTATTTGCATTAATATCTATGTGTTCAACAAAACTGATTTTTGTATCAAAAAGGACACCCAAGTCACGCATGATAATTGCAAGGTTTCTCCAAATTGGAGTTGTCCAACTGATAAGTAAAATCTATATGGTTTATTTTTCTATAAAAATATACGGTTTTACATTTGTCAACATTCAGGGATAAATTGTTATATTCACACCATGATGAAAACCCATTCAACTCTTGTTGCAAAATATGACAATCCTCCAAACTTCTTATAATTCGAAAGAATTTTAGATCATCAGCAAGAAGCACAAAGTTACAGTTTTCTAAAGCGGAAGATATATCATTTATAAATGCTTTAATTAACAATGGAGACAAATGTCCGCCCTGGCGTATTTCATTTAGATTAATCCCAAACCAGTTGAAAGATGAGCCATGGATACCCATGACTTTAGGTTTATCAAGTATTAGGTTATGATCGACCCTGTCTAAAGCCATGGAGAAATCGGTATAAATGATATCTACCTGATACCCACTCTCCAAGGCTTCCAACAAAGTTTCTTCATATATAGAGATTAGTAATTGATGATTTACCTTTTGAAAATCCGTGTTGTTGGTTTATAATTATGTTTTGAAAATATGGTGCAATTTTATCTGTGACTATTGATTCAAACAATTTAGGAAATCAAGAAATTTTTGAAATACCTCTGTGGTTTTTAATGTTTTATGACTTATCTCCGCTTTTGAATATTGAGATAACATAACTTAGATTCCAAGTTGTCGGAAAATCTCCTGTAGAAAATGATTATTAAAAATTTTAGCCAAAATACTGGACAAGAAAAAGCAGTTTTATTTGATTTGTGCAAAATTAAAGACCAATTTTCACAAAAATTAGTGCAATTCAACAGTGTTCGTATGAAAAGTAGCGTACACAACTCGATAGAAAGTAACTTTCTTACATTAGCATGTTGTTTTACTCGGCTAATGCCTCGTTCACAATATTCACGCTCGTGTGAAATTTGTCACTTTATTTTCTTATTATGTAATATACTATTACTTTGTTTTGTTTTGATTGAAATTTCTTAGTTAGCTTGTAAATTCAAATTAAAAAACCATCAATATTTATTGTTTTATTTCTTTTCTAAGCGAGTTTGCATCAAATGTCCTGATAATTTAGAACAAATGTCCAGATAAATCAAAATTAAAAGTTGGCAACCCTAGTTGGGTGGCTATAAGGACGGGAAAACAGACCGCGCCCTTGTTTATGTCACACAACTATCGCGTCATGAGCGAAAACCGCAAACACTCCCGATGTGTCTATCAGTAAGAAGTCGTTAATATACAGAAGAAACAGTAAAGGCTCCAGGACTGAGCTCTGTGGTACGCCATAATCTGTTGATAGTTTTGAGGGATATTTGCCGTTCACTCTAACACTCTGTGCGCGCTCCGTAAGAAAAGACTTAAGCCACTCCAGAACAACCCCTCTAAATCCATAAACCTCCACCTTCTGCAGCAGAATCCCGTGACTTACACAGTCAAAGGCTTTCGAGCCTCAGAATGCTGACTCCGTAGCGTGGTCGTTATTGTAACGTCTAAAAAGTTGTTCAATTACTTTAAGCATGGCATCGTGTGTATTTTTTTTGGGAGAAATTCCAATTGGGCACTGTTAAAGATATTGTGGTCTGACAAAAAGTCCGACATCCCCTTCTTGAAATTTTTCGACTATTTTAGAAATAGTCGACAAAAGGGAATTCGGACGATAGTTTGATGGACAAGGCTATATAAATATCTGGTGAGTTAACCATGTGTTTGTGATTAGTATAATAGTGCCACTGGTGTTTTGTATGCTAATTCTTAGTTCGTCAAATTCATTTTTCATGGAACATAAATTATTATACCAAAAGGAGACTTCTAATAAGGGATCGTTTAGTTTAACTCTAATGTTTACCTCTCCTTGGTTCTTTAACTCTTTCAGATTTTTAAGTATGGTTGGACTGCTTTAAAGTAGTCCTTTTCCTCGGTAATCTTTCTCTTGCCTTTCAAGCTATGGTTATTGATGCTGTCTTTAACTTTTTTAATTATATTCCATGCAAATCTAGGTCAAGATCCTGCTTCTTATGAGTTTTATTCCAAAAAGTAAGATATTTTATGTGCGCCTTTCTCGTTCGGCCATTTCATACAGCTTTGGTTCGATTGCTATGTTTTCTGTTGTGGTGGGTGGCTTGGAAGAGGTTTTTTGTGTGTTTACTTCAATATTCAGTTGTTCTACTTGATTTTTAAGATTGTTAGTGTCTGCAACTACCTGGGCGTATGTTGAAGCACTACTTTGAACGTGTTCTCAAAGTTTTTTGGTATCTTTTTTAAGATTAGCAATTCTTTTCTTCATTTTTGGTATATCTCTCACAATGGCGTTCAATAATGCCAGGCAGTCCATGCAAAAAAATCTCAAGCAATTACGAGCACTGCATAGTATATCTGACTTCAGGAAAAAGGATTACAGTTTCCGCAAAAAGTATTTTTGCACATGTCGGATGCACAGCCAAACAGTTCTTTTATTTCTCTTGACTTTGTTGTGTCTATAAAATAACAATCATCATCGCATTTTGAACATTTTAGCTTGCTCATCCTGTAGTTATTTTAAATTCTGTTTTAATATTCCAAGCCAAAGATTAAAAAGACAAAGAGTCAAGATAAGCAAATAAACACAGATAAGAGTAAATCTTGAGAATTATATTTATTTATTTTTTTTTTTTATATTGAGTAATAAATGGATTTTGTAAGGCTAGTGTTTGGTATCACACTAAAGAGTTTTTTTTAAGGCACTTTATGCATTTAAAATTAGCGATGTTTTAAGAGCACAAAATTTCACTTTAAACAGACAAATCTTGATAATTTTTACGTTTTTGCGAAATGTTATTCAGGGTCGGTCGCAGCTTTTTTTTTGTTGTTGAAATCATGTCATAAATGTGACGAAGGCGAAAATTTGGAGAAAATTATATCAAAAGCCATTTTATTACATGTTTGAAAGGCTGTTAAATTAAAGTCAAAATTTAATAATTAATTATGTTATCGCGCCAGACAAGCATTTTTGCAATTCAGACATGAAAATTCTTAAAATTTTTGATCTTTTTCACGTTTTTTGCGAAATCTGGAAAAACGAAAACGAACAAAAGAAAAAATACTGTGTTTTTGACATTAAGAGTGTGGAACGCATACCATCCAGTAAAAATTCTCTGACTTGGCACCCATTTCCTGACTTTTCCAGGTCACTTTTTAAATTCCCTGATTTTTCCAGATTTTCCGGGTTTCCCTGACCAGTTTCAACTCTGTGCTATTTATTTTTGAAATAATTTGAGAATCTGTTCTTATTTACTGATTTCAGAAAAAAATTTTACTTTAAATGCTACGAATTTGGGAAATTTTCTTTGAGATGTTTAGAAGTGCCAATTTAAGGAATATTCCACAACAGGTCTGATCAGAGGACTAGAGTGCCTTGAAAAAATATCTGTCAAACGACACTTCCTAAATCCTAGAGTCCCTCGATATAATTGACAGTTGTTGTTTTACCAGATGTGGGCAACTCATATTGCCCTCTCTTTCGAGTTTTTTTCATATTTGCATGTAAAACCGATTTTATGAAATGGACTGATGTTTTGTTGTCCTTTTTTATAATTTCCCCAGATAGTTTTTGATTGAAGATGACTTTTTTGGTTAGTAAAATATGTTAGTAAACTTTCACAAGAAAAACATGAGTTACATACACAGATATTAAAAATGTTAGTAGTAGTAAAAAATGTTGATCTATCTTTTCGTTACTCATTTTCTTAATAATAGTAATATATAATATTATTTAAATATAATTAATCTTACTTACCTCGCAAATTCGACTATTTTTATTAATTTTCCATTTTTCTTGAATTTCTTTTTCCATTGGACAATGAAACAATCCAAAGTCATAGGCGCGAGTATTTTTACAGTTTCTTATACCGTAAAATTCGATTTTTATCAGTCAAAAATGTGACACTGACAAAATTATTTATTTACAATGGTTGCCAACACACAAAAAAATTATTAATATTAATTAATTAATATCGAGTTGCTTACCTCTGGTAAAACAATAACTGTCAAAAATCGTATACAGGGCTTCTATGTATCCTCCTTAAAGAGATGCAGCTCTATATATTCAAAGCAAACATTTTCATTTTATTTATAGACAGCAGCTCTCCACCCTAACGCATGTCCATCAGAAAAGCTTAGCTGAAATTAATGAAAAGCTAAAAACTTGGCAATGTTCAAAATGCAACAAAGAAAACCAGAGGCTGGAACCGCCTGAAACCTCTTTGTCAAAGAACAATGAGGAATTATGTTTTAGGTCAATAGGAGTGATTAATACTAATTTTCCTGAAAAGAGATGTACACCTCGGCAGCCTGGTATGTGATTGTAAATATGTATTTGTGTATATTATTTGTTTAATAGGAAGTTTGGAAATTTGAATAATCCAGGCCTGCGAAGGGTTTGTTATTAGACCATTTTTTTCCCAGACAATTTTTTTTCCACAAATATATATACTTATTATGCCATACGGTGACCAAGAAAATTTAGGCCTGCTCTCGGGCTAATAGTCTAGGGTATGAAAACGCAGGCCTGTGTAATTTATTGTTGATTTTTAACAAAAAGAATCAAAGTAAAACCAGAATTTGACTGACTGAACGTTTTTGACTGCCCATGACTTTTTTGTTGTTTTTGTCCGATTTTAAAAATTTTAACAATTTTGAAAAGCCAAGATTTCAAAATAGGTATTTTTGACCCCCTGCAAATTTTTTAAGCCACTGGTGAAAAATTTAACTTTTGAGTGTGGGGTTTTGTCTTTCCCGAGTGTACCGATGTATCGCTCACTAAGAAAGTTATGAATGGTTCAAATGAAGACATTTGGTAAAGCACATTCAGTCAAGCCAAAAAAAAAAAACATTTTTGCTTGGCTACGCTTACGGCTATGGTTTTAAAATTTTGCAGTTTTATATAAATATTGACATTTTGGAAAAATTCTAGATTTTTTTTTGGTTTGACTGAATTTGGTTTACCAAATGCACTCATTTAGCAATTTGTAACTTTTTTATTACTCACCGGAAGTAAACCAGCGACACATCAGTACACACAAGTTTTTCACCAGTAGCGCACATAAAAAATTTGCAGGAGATCAAAAATACCTATTCTTAAAATTCTCAAATTCTTAAATTCTTGTCTTTTCAAAATGGTTCAAAAATTTTAACTCGGACAAAACCTTTTTAAGCGCTAATCAAGAAAGTCCCTTTTCTTTGGGCCATCATATATGTTTTGTTCTTATTATTGTAAAAATGCTTCATTGCACCTCCTCTTTCAAATAAATAAATTTAAAAAAAAGATGATAAAACAACAACTAACTTTAATCCAAAACAACACAAGACATTGAAACAGTGATATTTAAAAAGTTTAAACTAATATTAACACAAAATGCTAATATAAACCAATCTCAGCAAAATCACTCGACTTCTGAGGACTTTGAGGAGGCTGCATTTGAGACTTTTGAAAAAATAAATAAAAACTGGTCGTTTTAAATTAATAGATGTTTGAGATTGAACTTTTTCTGAAGCAGGGCTCAAATACATTAAGTTTACAAAAAATTTTTTTGAAATTCTAATAAAACTAATGTTTTTGGGACTAACACATAAGCATTCCTTTATTGATGCTGATTATGCTTGCGCACTTACACACGTCCAAAAAAATGCAATTGTCAAATAAAAAATATAAATAAATAAATATAATATACAGACATTGTTTCTATTTTAGGGGTTTGCAGTGAAATGATGGCAAAAATCACCTTAAACAAAGAGACGTTCACGAACCCTTCACATGCTTTAGAAGGCTTACAAGAATTCTCTCACATGTGGGTGCTCTTCTACTTTCACAGAAATGATTCAAATCACATAAAGGCAAAAGTTTGTGTTCCTAGGTAAGTTTTAGAGAAATCGATGCAAGTGTCCTGCAAATATTAGAGAATTGCATTTTTTTTATACTTGGTTTATTTTTGCATTAAATAAGAGTATTAACGACAAAATTTGTATCAAGCTTAGGATAGGACCAATAGGTAAAAATGGATGATCTCGGGAGCGTCTTGTATGAAAGTGGGAGACAATGGTGTAGTAAGGGTGTAGTTTGACCAGTTTGACTAACACTAGAATTCGAGACTTCTTGTCTTTATTTTGATACTCAACTTTTCGGTTAGTAAGTATCTCTAACCATTTTCAAGTGTGAGCTGAATCCTATCCTAGGACTACGAGATTATACCTACCCCTATACTATTAGTTCTGTGCACCGCGGCATGAAGAGAGCTGTTTTGCGCAAGGAGAGATGCTGGATAAAACCAGTTTTAAATGAATTTCTGTTTACTTCAGTGTGATTGTTTTGTGTAAAACTTCTAATTCTAACTAAGAGTGGTTTTCTGGTTTAACTAATATAGGAGTCACTGCATTCACTCTCTGGTTTGGACTGAGGGTAAGAAACTTCTGGGGTATTGCAGGATTTTCTCGAGGTTTACCACAGTCCAGTTCTTATAATATCGGTTTGTTATTTTTATTCTGCCTTGTCTTATCTTTTAAAATGGTTTAAAAAACATTTAAGTAACACTATACAGACCGCTTCAAGCTACTGCGAACATAGGGGGAATCAAGTCCAATTTACTCTCCGTGCCGTACGACCGAGGTGGATTCGAAGCACGCTGCAGTGTTATCTTTTGGAAATTCATTTTGTTTTTATTATTTTGTTTGATTTCTGCCTTGCTCGAGAAACAGATGGGTAAGTTCTTAATTGAAATAATACATTTTTAAAACCAAAAATGGATGTCTACGAAGTTGCCGAAAAAGTGCAGATGGTCAAATGGTCAAATCGTCATAACCCAACACACGTTCGATATTGGTCAAGGGAAAATTTGCATTTGTATTTTGACGTAAGAACACAGTATCCCCAAAAACTAAATGTTTGGGGGGGGGGGGTATTATAGGGGAACACGTAATTGGGTCATTTTTTATTAACGGCAATTGCAATTTGAATGGTCCTAGATACTTGGATCTACTGCAGCAGCACATTATTCCAACTGCTAGGCAGTTGTTAGGTGTAAGATTTGGTGAAACATGGTTTCAACAAGATGGTTGTTCCGCTCACAATGTTGGCCTTGTTAGGGAATATCTTGATATAATGTATTTCCTAATCGGGTTATAAGTACACGGGGAACTATTTTATGGCCAGCTCGATCTCCCGATCTTGCTCCTAATGACTTCTATCTGTTTTTGAAGAAGCTTTTCAAATTATCACCCCTAACATGCTTGGAAACGTTAGAAGGGGTTTTTATAGTAGGCTCGGATATTGTCTAGCCGAGCAAGGAGGACTTTTCGAACATTTGCTTTAATTTTTTTTTGACTGGGAGAATCTTTTTGGTTTTTAGAATGTATTATTTTATTTTGTTTCTCCTTATTATTTTCATTGTAACACGTCGTCACTGATAAATCTGAGCAGTTGACAATAAAACGCTCTTATTTATCAGTGACAAAAAATAAGAAAATTACGTTATAAAAATTTGCGTATTTATTGACCAAATTCCGGTTTCATTGACTACGCTCCACACAGCACCGTGGTTAGAGGCGTACTAAATACCAAAGGAAAGTCATGCAAGTGGTGATCGCAGGCCTGAGTGTTGGTTGCTTCACTGATAGGCGTGCGGTGTCTCTGCATGTATGTACACTGGCAAATTAGACTTCTTCCGCCCTATGTTCGCAGTAGCTTGAAGCGGTCTGTATAACTATTTTGGTCTATCTTTACTTAAAATTAACCTTTTCTAATGTAAGTATTGTTGTCTTGCAGAAAATTTTGAAACTTTATATTATACTATATAGTCTATACATAAAATAATAATAATAATTTTGTCATATGTATTATACTGAATTTGGTGTGCCTATTCAACAGTTGATATAAAATCATTTTTAAGCTGACGTGTATTGCGTAGTATAAGAAGAGTATTTTAACTGAAATTTTATCAATTTCCAGCAAAGACGATTTAAGTTAAAATCTTGGATTGCCTTTAATTTCCAGTGTAGAGTTCCCCACGATTTTATGTCATCTATTCAATAGGGACACCAAATTTAATATATTACATATGATATTATTAATTATTATCTTTTAGGGCAGAAATAAATAAAATCGTTTTACTTAAAAAGATTTTTTATTTATTTTATTTTTTACTCATTAGTGGACCTAAATAAGTATACCGAGTTTTAATCAAATCGGTAGTAGGGAAGATGATGAATTTGGCATATAGCCAGAGGAGAAGTTGATCGATAGAAATCTGTTTCGTCACACTTTTATTTAAAATTAGGAAATATATAGTCTTAAAACTGCATGTTCGTAGCAGCTTTGGTTTAAAAGTTTTGAAATGTAATATCCCCCGTACACCCCCTTAACCACTCTCCACCAACGTAATTTTTTCAGAATATTGTATTTTTACCGGACTTGCATAAGTATGGCAAGTTTCATTGAAACCGATTAACACAAGATTTAGTAAAGCTAAATAAAATCGCAGGTGGTATAAAAATTACCCAAGCAGCAAAAATCTGACTTTCAACCAAATGCGTCTTAATATGACGTCAATTTCGGGTAGAATTAAGATTGTGATCAAGGACGTTTGTCTCCAATGTTGTTTTTGACGAAAAAGATACGTTCTTAGTTATCCGTTACAAAACCCAACGATATGCCCACGTCGGCAAAAGCGACGTACGATTTTACTGCAAAGCCGACGTCTTCAGTACGTAGGGAATTTAAACGTGCCGGATACCAACGTCTGCTTGCCGTTGAAATTTAAAACGTGTAGTTCATTGGAACTGGTCTACGTCAACCGACGCCGACGTCCCAAACTAACACGTCCATTTTCGTGGTGCGTTTGATCTAACTTAAAACAACTATTTTTATTTCTCTGGTTCTAACTTAAATTTTTTGAAAATTTTAAATCAACTTTTATTCAAGTTTTTTTTCTTGCAGATTTTGGATCCAGGATCTGTTTATTTCTAGTAGAGTACTTGTACTCTTGAAAATGCCAAACTTTCGAGTAGTTTCTACAGAAAAAATTAAACTTTTGCAGATGAAAACCTCCGACAAATCCGAGATACAAACAGATTCCTTTTCCTTTAATTTTTTGATATATATAATTTTGAAGTTATCACTCATGTCGAGATAACGAGGCACGACAACAAACAAGAATAAATAAAAACGATAAAACTGTGAGGTTAGGGCAACATTTGATTAGGTTAGGTTAATATTGCATACATCATGGCGGACGTACGATTTTAATACGTCTTAATATGTTTGCGAACCGACGGGTTTCGTAACTTTAGTCATACTTGACGACTTAACTTGAAGACCCGGTCGGACTTGGTATAATGTTAGTTCCGATTAAGTAGGGCATGAAAATTCGCCATTTTCAACAAGTTGGCGTCTGTCGGCCATTGTAAATTGATTTGCTTTTTAGATTTAGTCTAAAGTTAGAGAGTGCCGTGTAGTATTATTAATAAAATAAGATTTTGGGGGAATGTTAGATTATTTTTACAACATAACTAACAACATCATTTAAAAAAAATATTTCGACCCATTTTTTTTATGTTTTATTTTCTTAAATTTTTTAAATTTTCAAGGCGCCCGGTTTTTTTCGAAGTATCTTATTTACATTTATCAATAAACTGCCTTTCGTTTATAAATTTTTATGTGTAAGGTACTTTAAAATTGAATAAAAGAATTATATATTATTCTTGTATACCTATCAGGATCCGCCTTTAAAAAAACGCATCCATTTTTAGTCAACCTGTAAAATATGTATTTATTGGGTATAATTTAAGTAAATCGTCAAGAATTATTTTCACAAAAACTTTATATATTTTAGGCAGTCGAAACAAAACCAAACATAATGTTCTTGTTTAGTAACTAATTTTAGGTAAGAAAAATTAAACGCAAAATAACGTTGACAATTGGTAAAGCTAGTCAGTCAGTCGACCCGAATCTGTATTACCTATTTAGGTGCGAATGTGGGTTGTCAGGCAGTCGAAACGACGTCGCTAGCTGACGTCGCGTTTCTCAAAATCAATGTATGCGCAACGTAAGATAACGTCCAAATGCTGCTTGGGTAGGTATTTTCTGCAAAGCACAAATGAGGTATCCTTAAGGTTAATTTGTAGCTTAAATTCCTGCCTTTGTGTCGAAACGAATTGTAATATATTGTCTTTATTTTGAATTCTAAACTCACTGGTTAGCCTAACAAATTTTAAAAAAATGTAAGAAAATTATTGCCATGAAAACTACAATAAAATACGCCATTCGCATCGTTGCCCCTAATTTTTTAGATTGGTCGGTTGGGATATCCATTCCCTATGTATACTATTTCAAAGTTGAGCCAATTCTGATGTTTATTTGGATCCAAAAAGTATGGATATCACATGATCCGTTTTGAACGTCACTTCGAAATTTCCTGAGCTAAGGTCACTGACAGAAAAAAATGAATCTTTATACTCTTAAAAAGTCTAAAATTGACGGAAGACTATCCTAAACTTTACCTTTCAAACAAAAACAAAAATTCTACATGCTGAAATAGAGCTCAAACCCCGTTCGCCTGTGTTTTGTTTTTTTACCGATAATTATTAAAATATTTGATCATCTGTGTGGCTATTCTTGAGATCAGGGAAGATAAAATCATTCCTCACAAATGCGCGGTTCTCATTGATGGATGCTGCTGATTTCTCCCACAAATGACACTGATGACAATATTTTAATAGAACTTGGCATCTCTTATTTCTCTCACTAAAAACCAGTAGAAACAAATTTCATCAAAAGTTATGTTATTAGTGTTATTTTCGAGAGAATCGGTGGAATCGACCAATAGCTACACTGGAATCTTTCTTTTTGAACAATAGCTAAAACTCTAAGTGCATCTGCCGCAAACAACAACAAAATCAAGTATTTTTCTCGAATTGAGATTAGTGGTTCCTTTTTTTCAAAATGTTCAAAACGGGTCATATCATATACATACTTTTTAACTTTGAACGGAATTCACAAACTTCTTCCTAAGGTCACCAATTCAAAATATTTAAACCGGCCGTGTCTTAGGTTTTCCAAAAAGAGCCTTCCATTCAAAGTTCAACCTACTCTGATGTTTATTTCACTCCAAAAAGTATGGATATCACATGGCCCGTTTTGAACGTTGCTTCGACATTTCCTGAGCTCAAATAAACAATCAGAATTGACTGAACTTTGAATGGAAGACACATTTTGTAAAAACTAAGACATGTCTCTCTTAAGAATAAAACTTAATACTGGTGGTATGCCATTCGTTTTAAAAAGCGATTAACTTAGTTCCTAATAATTTGTCAATGTCTCCTTCCTTAATTTATATATTATATTTTTTTCAAATCTTATAAGGTTAAATGGAGCCAGAACGGGAGTTTTTGCCACAAGATCGCCACATAGACCATCTCCAATTGGGTTATCCTTGGTTAGAATTGATAGGGTGATAGATAATGTGATATATTTTTGTGGGGTGAGTTCATTATTTTAAATAACTTAGGTTTTGCATTCTTTTAATATCGTATAAAATAATAAATTAAAACTTGAAAAATTAATTAATTTTGGTAAAAAAGAGTTTTTTTGCAGAGGAATGCCTCAGAGGCCTGCACAGTTTTTCATTTATGGACCAGGCTCATGAGTATGACATCCAGTTCTATAAAGTGCAACAAGCATTTCATGTAACAATTGGGGAAACAACGTTTTTAGGTTATATCAACTCTCCTGAATACGAATCTGCCTCTTGCCCAAGCAAAATTTGCACCGGAAGTGCAATATCCAAGATAGCGGCCCAGACTCTTTTGATGTTGTCTTAAAATAATGATGTAAAGGTCTGGCGAGGGGTTCTCTCGGATGCCAAATTCATTGTAAAAAAAATGTCGAAAGTTATACCTACCTAGCCGCCTTCTTAATAAACTCCTGTACTAGTTAAAATTTCAAAATGATAAATTCGGCAAATATTTTTGTTATGTGTGTCCAACCGTTTTTGAGATATTAGCAAAGAGTAAACTAAAGTGTCGAACTTCCATTGTCTTTATTTTTTACTTTTTCACAACGTTTCGAATGCTTATGTATCTGCAATCGTCATCAAGTGAATACTGGTAGCCTTACTAAGAGCAGTAGCCTGCGGCTACCGAACGATATCAACGGAAGCTATTCAGGTTATAACAGGAGTCCCGCCCATAGACCGAATTGTCGAAAAAATTGTATATGAAGATAAAACTGATCACAGTGAAGCAAACAAAGAAACTGCAAAAGAGAAAACACTGGAATCCTGGAAAGCAAGATGGGATCCAGATACCGAAAAAGGACAAAGGACGAAAAGAATTATTCCCGACATTAAAACTAGACTGCAAACACAAAAAAATGTGTTGCTATATGACACAAGCACAAGCAAAGAATAGATGACGCAGAATATACGTTATATATATAATAAAACACATAGGATAGTTTAGTCACAGTCCCTAGAATAGATCCGGTCTAGTAATTTTGCCCCACTCTTCGACCCGATGACGGCACAAAGATAGCAGCTGATTTTTGTCCCCCTTTTAAAAATTGTATGAAGGCTTGACAAATTAAATTAACTTTCCGGATTTTTCTTTTTTTGTTTAAATGATTGATGCAAGAACTATTTTTTGCTTGTATCTTTTATTATAACTTTTTCTGTATAAGTAAATATAATTTATTTTTGGCCTGCATGTGTTAATCTTTCATCAAATAGAAATTAAGATCATTAGTATGTAATCGATTCCGTCAAGAAACTTATCGGATGAGTTGGAGTTAGTTCGTGTTCGTAGTTCAGAATTTAGGTTATGTAGTTGTTATTTTTCCTGTTTTGAACTTAATTTTTGCAAGGCATTTTTGGGAGAGTGATTATTTTGTTATTTAGAAGGAAAGACTTGTACATACTATATGCAATAAATCTAATCGCAAATTTAAAACTATAAGGTGCCTTGTTTTTTTGGTTTTTTCATTATTTAATGATAAGCTACCTATGACGAAAATAATGTAAGTAATATCACAGGGTATTTAATTAGGGCCAGAAAAAAAGAAATTATCAACAAATACAATTTTTATTAAAAAAACTTATGCAAAAATAATATAACCCCAAATGTCATCCATCAAAAAAATCAATAAAGAA
This sequence comes from Oxystoma pomonae, assembly GCA_963921995.1. Taxonomy (NCBI): domain Eukaryota; kingdom Metazoa; phylum Arthropoda; class Insecta; order Coleoptera; family Brentidae; genus Oxystoma; species Oxystoma pomonae. The sequence continues at coordinate 102,410,175 of OY998163.1, forward strand.
AGCAGGCTCATATCTTCGTGTCGTCATCAGGTGGGCGCAGCAAAAAAATTACTAGACCGTGTTTATCATTCTAGAGACCGTGTAGTTTAGTCACGTTTGAACTATTAAAATTTTTATTAATAATTTTAGCAGACATTTTAGGGAGCTGGATAACCAACATTCGACAAACTTTTTGTTTTGTAAGTCCAACCGTTTTTAAGATATTTGCAAAAAAAACCTATTTTAAGGTTTTTCGTGTTTCTTTCTCCCGCCATCTTGTATACCGCACTTCCGGTCCAAATTTCGCTTTGGCAACAAGCAGATTCGTATTCGGGAGGGTCGAAATAACGTTGTTTTCCCCATTGTTACATGAATTTTTCCTTTTTGAAAACGTGCCACTAATATTGTTTAAAATGTCTTGTAAGCTTGTTGGCAATAAACTTGATTTAATTTTATTTATCACGTTTTGCTTAATCACTCCACAACTAGGCCGAAACAGGACTCACAACCCGAGTTTATATTTATTTGTGTTATTTACTTGCTGACCTGATAGTTGAAAGTTTCACTACAGTTCATTGCAAATTCTTCGGACCAATTTTAATATATCGCCTAGCATTTAAACATAGAATTGAAGCTGTCATTGTCAATCTTCATACCGGGTGTAATAACAGATAGAACGGCGACTTAGCGCCTTTATTTTGAAAGATAGAATTCTGAAAATTTGGGATTTTTAAGAACTGATCCGTATTGAACTGATAAAAGTTGAAAACTGTTTCCTTTTGACAAATGTCAAACTGCCATAGTTTCCATAAAAACGAGGTTAACTTTTGGTTTTTAAATGAAACACCCTATATATTTCATCATACCTGAAGACGTAAAGGCAGGTATCATCGATATATAATTTTGATAAGTTTGAAATTTTTCTTAAATTTATTTTTAAGTTATACAGTTTTTTCTAATATTTTTCGATTGACGGCAGTGTAAAAGTGTACTAAAACCTAAGGTTTTAAAGGAATCTTTAAAATACGGGAGATACTAATAGCTAAAGCAGTAGCGCACCCAGGAATTGACTTGGGGGGGGGGTTAGGGATAAATAATAAAGAAAATTTAACTTGAGTTAAAAATGTGACCATAACCAGGCTTCTCGGGGGGGGGGGGGTTAACCCCAAAACCCCCCTTCTCGGTGCGCCAGTGGCTAAAGGTTTCATTTGCATTTTTCTACTTCCAAGATTAATGAAAACCTTTTGGGACACCAACTTTATCTGAAATTACATTTTCTTACGCACTAGTTAGACTTTTGCGATTTAAGTAATGATAAATAAGAATTACTTCAGTTATAAAAGTTAAAACATTTAAACTAATTTTTAATAGACAAGTTACAAATAAAAAAGAGTGCTCATTCCTTGTCGTATCTCAGTGCGCATGCTCAAAACGCCATAGGCGTTACGTTTCACCCATAAACATTTAAAGTTGCACATAAAAAGGATGCTTAGTCGTTGTCGTATCTCAGTGCGCATGCTCAGGGTCGTAAAGATATGTGACACGTAGTCGCTGTTGTACGGCGTATCCGTTCTGAGCATACGCACTGAGATACGACAACGACTAAGCACCCTTTTTTTGTGCAACTTTAAATATTTATGGGTGAGACGTAACGCCGTATGGCGTTTTAAGCATGCGCACTGAGATATGACAAGGAATAAGCACTCCTTTTATATATAACTTTAAGTGTCTAATAAGAAGACAGCACGGCACTGTCACTCAGAAAAAAGACTCTCTTGTCAGAATTCGAGATAACCTGACTTTGGGCTGACGAATTTCATATAACTACGAATTTAGATTGTCTCTTGTCTTTCTTTCTTGGTGACAGTGGCGTGTTGTCTACTTATTAGAAATTAAATAAGGTTAGATTTTTTCTAAACTTAAGCAATTTTGATCGTAACTTAAATCAGAAAACTCTATCTGATGTGTAAGAACATGTTGATCTCGTTTCAGAAAAAGTTGGTGTTCCTTTAAAGCCATAGGTTATGCTTTACATCTTCAGGTATGATGAAATATGCAGGGTGTTCAATTAAAAAATCAAAAGTTAACCTCGTTTTTATGGAAACTATAACAATTTGACATCAATCAATAGGACACAGTTTTGAGCTTTTACCTATTTTGTTAAATTTTAAATTTTCAGACTTCTCTTCTTAAAAATAAAGGCGTTAAGTCGCCTTAACTATCCCTTGTTATACCCGGTATATAGCGTGATCCTTACAATTTTCAACAGCGCTTTTTCAGCCTCCGTCATTTAAGGTAACTAAAACAAAAATAAAATAAAATATATACATATATATTACAAAAAAATTATTAAAACAGGTTAATTTTAGTAAAAACATCTTTTTTAATGATATAATTTGTTTTTAATTACGTTTTCCCAACAAACTTAAATGTTTATTGCAGGGAAACTATTTAACTCAAAAATATATATCAAATTTTCCAGGAAAACAGCCTGAAAAATGTATAGTTTCGTTCATCCCTTTGCAGCTAAAATATAAACAACAATTTCTTAAAAAAACACATTAACATTCATAGTGGTTTAAATCGGGACAGTTACATAGTATTAAAACATTACAATAATATTAAAAATTTAATAAAGCATTTTTATATTAAATAGTTTATATTTTAAGGACGTCCACAAATAAATATTATTTGTAAGAAATGTATAATAAACGTCAGTTAGGCGCGCCGCAATATGTAACAATTACTCAACACAATGGTGGACTAAAAATAACTTCTAAATAAAAACAAGCCCAAAAATTAATATTTAAGTAGGTAGGTATACTATAACTATATGCCTAAAAAACCAAAAAAAAAATAAATTACTAAGAAAGGCACGTAACTTGAGTATATTTAAAAGTAGTATAAAGTTAACATAAAATGTAATGTAATGTAAATTGCAACAAACAACACGGTAACAAGTCTGCTATTGGTAGTGGATTTATATGCCGAGTTGAAAAAAGGAAGAAACGCGAAGCATCACAACGTAAACGGGATCTGAAAATATCCTGTACAGTGAAAAAAAGGCGTAGGGTCCATGCAAAAAGTGGAATTTTCTCAAAACAATTTCGGATGGACATTTCGCCTTTCTCCTGTGGACTCCTCAACTGTAGTAATACATTTTTTTACACTATAAATTGTGAATATACTATTATATATATAATCCTACCTTTTGAGCCTTCGCCCCCCCCCCGCCCTTTAAGTCACGGTACGCCGCTGAACTAAAGAACCCTTTCACTAGGATTTGAACCCCTGCGATGATTTTTCTGGCTGCTTTTCTGGAAAGTTTGTCTTTCGGCTTCTTTGCGGTTTATATTTTAATTGCAAAGGGATGAACTAAACTTTATATATTTTTCTGGCTACTTTTCTGGGAAATTTGATATTTTTTTAATTATGCTATTATTATGGGTTTTACATTGAGAAGCACAACTTTTTCAAGCTATTTTTAACAAATTTTAACATAAAAAAAAACAAATTAAAATTATAAAACAATTTACGTCCGCAACATAGAGGTACTTTTCCCTGTACTTTTTAAAAACGTTTCTTTCAGTATATTGTGATTTTCTGGTAATAATTGGGCGGTCGGGAAACGCAGAAGCAAAATGGTCTGCTACATTATTTTTTCTTGAGTGGTGTAGTGGTTGATTTTTAGTTAAAATTTTCCCGACAATTTCTTAACACTAAAAATTTTGATAAAAATCTATTCAGTGGTTTCCATTCTAACTGGTTTTATTGTTTATCAATGTAGGAACAGTTTTGTGTTACGATTGAATTTGGAATGAAGTATATTTTAACTTTTAGTTGTTAACCTTATATTTAAATAGTTTCGGTGAAAAGGATTCATTACTGCCTCTAGAAAAAGTGAACGTTGGCGCTTCGAGCCTCGGTGAACTACCCAACCTCGGCTGTAATGAACCACTTTCCACCTTGGTATAACATACTATTCCGACGAGGCGACGAAAAATCGGGGCCGGAATTTCTAAACGAGTCCTGTAATAATAACTGTTCGGAAGTGTATCATACAAAATCTTATTTCATTACGACAATAAATCTAAACCTTAGTTCGGTGTATCTTTTTATTTTACAGGAAGGTAAAAAAAAACAAAAAATGGACCACTTTTGGAAAAGTATGTGCATATACCTAGTCAAAGAACTAAGGTTCAGAAATTTAAGAAGAAAAAATATTTGCTTTTAAATATGCTATTTTGACAACAATTATATGTGCTTGCAAGCAAAACATACAATTTTCTTCTTTAGTTTCCGGCATAGTAATCTAATGATTTGTTTTTTGGACTAAAGATAATAACATAAATTGTTTTTTGGGTATAGAGAGAGAAAATCTTTATTGAATTCTTGGTAGGTTGATATGGTTGATGGCACTCCAGTCTTGGACCTCAAACCTTTCATCCCTCAATACGACAACCCAAGTTTTCAGGAACTGAACTACGAAGACTTTAGCGACCAGTTCGTGCCGGAATTGGGAGGGGACGGATCAATTGATGAAACCGACGAACCAGATGGGGTATCCAGCAATTCTATAGATTTAGGTAAATATCGTATTTAAGTAGGCTTCTACCGATGTAATTTTTTCTCACCACTCCACTACTTTCTCACCTACAATCCCACCTCGTCCCCCGCCTCTCAAACCCTTCCATCCAGTCAAATACCAGCTGAGATTTTTTCCCGGTCTGTGGCTTTAAATAGTCATAACTTTTGATGAAATAAATCCTCTGCCCTGCTCAGAAATCCAAGGAAAATTATATAATGTATATAATAAAATATTGAATGTACAGGGTGTTACATTTTCGATGGGATTCAATGGGAAACTCCGTTGTTATTGAAGATAGAGACATACGGTTTTCGCACTACTGTACTGGCCCTTGTAGTTTTTCAGCTATAGGGGTGTTTTGTAAAAACATGTCTATGGCAACCAGGATCAAAAAGTTAAATACTGACCAAAATGTTTTACTTCATATGCTAGTTTCTTTTTAAGTTTTTATTTTGAAGTTTCGATCTCGAAAAAAATCCTCTTCAGTGCATTTTTTTTGGTAAGGCCCTGCCTCATTTTAATTTTTGTTAAGACCATTTATATTTAACTGCTATATAGTAGACCTGGACAACCAAGATATATTATATGAACCGAAAAATTCGGAAAACTTTTTTTTGTGCTATAACTTTACAAATTTCAATAAAAAAACTATATGATAGGACAAATAAGCCTTTTGAAAAAAAAACAATCGCTTTGCTGCCATATTTAAATCAAGATGGCGAAGAAAATCAAATGCCTACCTTGTGTATGTATGTACTTTACTTATTACACCCTGCACCATAGATGTGTTTTTACTAGTTTCTAACCTAAAATATTGGACAAAGTAGGTTTATGGAGGTTGAGTTTTAACAAACAAATTTGATCCATTTACCTCTATCTCGGGACGTACTGAATTATAAACAGTAGTTACAGTAGCTCTGTGTGCACAGAACCATGACACCGTACCGTGAAACAAATTCAAAAGATAAGACTTTTAAAAATAAGAAAGGCATGCAAAATAAGATTGTTATTATTAAATTTCAATGAAATGAAATTATTTCTTTACTTAGTTCCCGAAGCAATTGTAGTAACAGGCAGGGGCGACCAAGAATTGGAAAGTGACATTACTAGTCGAACATTAGATGGTCAAGAAAATTTGGAGAGACCAAGTGTAATAGAAATTCCTGGCCATTCTAGGCTGAATGAATCGTTTAGTGGAAGGTAAAACTACTTTTTTTATTCTGTCCATTATATTTTGGTCCTATTGAATTTTTTTAGTAATTTTAGTCAGTTCCTGGAATATCACTTAACACCTTCTATTAATTAATGGGTAAATAATAAATGTGATGGAAAATCGAAAAACTTGTTATAAGTAAATATAAAGATAAAACCTATACTATGAGAAGTATAACCAAATTTTTTATGGGCTGGCAACAATTATTTCTGGTTTTACCCCTGACCGAGTTTCTTAAATCATTTTTAACATGGGAAAATGCCAAATACCAGTAACTAAAATCTTCTGTAACAGGTCTGGTACTACAAGAATGGGAGAAAGGGAAGCGCCCGACGGTGAAGAAGAAGAACGCGAAGAACCATCGGGAACCACTCAAACTGCCGCTTCAAATGTCACCACCAGTGCTTTGGATACGTCAAGTAGGTTCTTGCTTTTACGTTAGAATAATTCTGTATGAGCTTAAGTCAACTTTGTGGGCGTGCCAAGTTCTTAAAACCAAAAAAATAAATAATAAAGAAGATGGCCCAATAAATGGTGCACAAATTAATGCGATGAAATAATTTGTGTTTTTTCGATTTTGACCCTAACCGACCAATCAAACCAAAGATAAATAATAAAGTTGAGATTTTTTTGCTCTGCACCGAGGGATAAACCGCAGAAAAAAATGTGTACTCTTATTCCCAAGATTGTTACCAATTCCTCTAATTCTTCGTATCTATAGGAATCCCCTACCAATTCTTCTAGAGGTTGTACACCAAAATTACTCTGCACGGTTAGTTGTTTGTTTGGCCATCATATTTTTGGCCATTTGGGCACATTTGAAATGTCAGAATCTAGAATATGTCTTAACGATTAAGCTTAACATTTCAAAATAAGTAAAAAAACAAATTAATAAGAAGCGATTATAACAATGTACCTATATATCACTGTTAAAACAAAACAAGATATAAAAAATAGTTAATATAAAAAAAATGATGCAAGACTGTTACTGTCTCTTTCAGACCCATTAAGAATTTGCCATAGTTAAACCAAATTAACACTACAGAGTAATCCAATTAATATTATAAATGCAAAGTTTGTATGTATGTGTGTGGGTGGATGTGTGTGGGTGGATGTGTGTGTGTGTGAGATCAAAATAAAAGAATCTGTAGGCCTATTTTAGTTTAAGTGTTCGCTGTCAGAGCATATAAATCTAAATAGAGAGGACACCTAATAGTGAATTTGTGACCCCGCTCAACTGACTTGAAAACCAAGTGGCGCAGCTATCGTTTTTTTAGTTCTTGGCTTGGAAACTTGGTGCGCCACTGTCGCTTTCGATCTGGTTTGCCTCAAATGTTTCTTTTTTTATAACAAAATTGATGTTACTTTAAATAGCAAAATATTTTTATAATAGATAAAAAAACTTATCTTTTACCAGATACAAATCTAAATTATATGCTGTCTGCTTTTTCCTAAATTATCACAAGTAATAAAGGCTTAAAAAATGTATACAATTCCAGCTCCAATTCCTTTAGCAACAAGTTCATTTAAAATTGCTTTAAAGATAAGTATGTACGCCAGTGATAAATCGAGATTTATTCAACGCGCGGAATTGTTGGCGTTTTAATTTTAAATAAATATTACCCAGGTTCATCCTGGCGCATTCAGCTAATAATTAAAAACTCGCTGTGAATCGAGTGTCCTCTTTATTTAGATTTATATGCTCTCTGATTCTACGGAATTTTTTTTGGTCTCTTATTAGTCGAATGTCCACTGGGAGATGGTTATACATTTTTTTGTTCTCGTATATGACAAACAACGTAGTTACCTAAACAGGGTGTTCAGCAACCGGGAAGTAGCCGGAAATTTCATAGAGCCGGGAAAAAGCCGGGCATTTTACTCATATTATAAACTATATTTATTAAACAACCAAATACGCAAATTTTTTCCTTTTTAACTGTCATATTAAAACTATATTCCTTTCTTTAAAAAAAATAATTTTAAAATGAACTAATAATAATACGAAAGAGTTCAATTAAGTTGTAGTAAATTAGGATATTTCGTATATATTCCATATAGTTTCTATTAAAAAAAAATTTGCTGGGAAGAAATAGTATAAAATAACCGGTAAAAACTGGGAGTTTGTTAGTGAGTTTTTGCTGGACACCCTGCCAAATCCTGCTGACAATCCAATAAAATGTTTTCCGCACTAGTGTGGAAAATTAAAATTTTGCACACTGTTAACAATGCGCAAATTCGTATTTTCTGTACGCGCTCGTAGAAAAAAATAATTTTTTTGATAATTGAAAAATGGCTTGCGTGTTTATGCTTATTAGCTCGACGTTATTTTTGATAAGAGTTAAAGTCCAGAACAATATGGTATGGAGGACTATTAAAATCGTGAAATTTTAACTTTTCTTAATTTCATCTAAAATGAGTTACTAAGGTTCCAAAACACCTGTCGGTCTTTTGTCTGTCTGTATAGACGATAACTCAAGAACGCCTTAATCGATTTTAACGAAATTTGGTACAAAAATCCTGTATCGGCTGACCATGAACTAATTAACTTTTGAGTAGGGTGATGGGGGGTTGAAGGATAAAATATTTATAAAAAAAAGTTCCAACTTTGGAACAAAAGCAAGTAGCGATATACGGTTTTCAGATTTAAGTTTCCATTAATATGGACTACAAATTTTTTTATTAAGTCCAAATACGTGGGAGATTTAGTTTTTGAGTTATTTGAAAAAGTGTTAAAATATATGAAAAAAATCATAACTTTAGAAGTAAAGCAGCTGTTGATATGCGGTTTTCAGATTTTGGTTTTCGTAAATGTTACCCAAAAATTTTGTTATAAGGTTCAAATCTTTCAAAGCTACAGTTTTCGAGATATTTTCATTTCCTTTCAACATAAAATAATTGATTGTATGGTAGACTACCCGTACTTTGTAGCACAAATTTTTTTCTTTTGTAAAAAATGTACTGTTTAAAAAAACACAAATTTTCGCTACAGCCTTGTTGAATTTGCGGTATCGTTTGGTTTTCGCGTTCGTCTTTTAGTCGCAAAATTGGGTGACGAGAGTTTAGGATGTATTTTTGTTTATAACAAAAATAAAAGGTTTGTCTTGATTTTAAACTTATAGATACGTCACTGCCAAGTGCGTCAAGAAGTCAGGGACATGTTAGAGTACCATCATGGATTAATAGACCTGCAGTCTCTAGATTGGCGGTTACCTTTAAAGAAAGAGCTCTGGCGCAACTGTCTGAGTTGGGATCTGAGGTAAGAATAATGTTTTTATCACATTTTGTTGTCTCCTTATTCTCAAAATAAATTATTTTACAAATAACTTATTAGAAATATATAATTTTCTTTTGAGAATTAACCACCTGGATTTTCAGTCTTTTAAAACAAGTTAAACTGAGCATCGGCGTAACGTGGTGCAAAGTGGATGGAAGGTTGGAGGAGAGAAGGGGGTAGACACTAACAGAGGCTTGAGGGAAAAACTGAAAGGTACCTCCGCCCTCTTAAGTATCAAGATTTAGGCTTATTGAAAACTGAAATAAGAAACGCCAATAATACAAATTTTTAAGAAAAATATTTGTTATTTTCAAGGTTATTTTAATATCTTTGCCAAAACTAGGGGCTGGGCAGCCAAAAACGTTACAAAGCGCTACGCGAGGGGGGTAAGATCGGACAAAAAGGACGTGCGTAATAAACTTCTCGTTTCTCTCGCCCAAGAATAATCACCATTGAGACATCCCCATTTTTTATGATATTTACATCCTATTTGCTTAGGTGCTTGTAACTTATCGATAAGTAAAACACCCTGCTATTATCTACTGTGGCTTTTGGGATAATTTTTAACCGATTTGCATTTATTTGAGTAAGGCGCTACAACGGCGCAGCGCGATAACTTTTAAAGATGCTGCATTGAAACTTGTCTTTTTCTGAACAAATTTGAAAATAAACCTGCTCCTGATAATTCTTATGTATTTGTCTGGTTACTACTTCCTGTCAAGGGACGCCAGTATCAAAGTGCACCCTCTTCTTCCACATTACGCCCTTAAATCTAAGACAAAAACGGTGGTTAAATCTTAACAATTCTTACAGGGCGAAGAAAAGAAAACTACAATCGCCAACGTGTTAAGAGAAGACCCTCGATCAGTGTATTTGAGGGAAAGATGGGGTAGTCATTGTTACGTGTTCAGAATAGCTGAGCTCTGCGTTTCTTGTAAATTCAACGATGACGCTCATACGGTCACCGTGTATCAGATATTTCAAAACAATGGACAGGCTGAGGGTAGTAATTAAGGTCATTGATATACCCAGTAAATCTCGCAGCTCAAAGAACCACGCAGTATTTAAATGGAAAATTGTTCCCCGTGATATTTGGATGCGGTTTAAGTATGTTATATAGGACACACTAAAAAATATTTTTTACCATAGGCACAACCTTGGATGTATGACAGGGGAGCCGAAAATAGCTGTCAAAGTTTGACATGTAATATCCAAAAGTAGCCAAACCATGGCGATTTTCATATCATCTTTTATACTTTTGTCGAAACCCTGAGACCAAAAATTGAAAAAAAAGTGACAGCTGTGGGAGCCTGTCATTTGTTTTAACCAAAAAAAGTGTCCAATTTAGCTTTTATTTAATTTTAAAACAGTTTATTATTAACAAATACAAGCTTAGATTAAAAAAAGACAAGATACCCGATGCTTACGGAGAATTTGGTTATATTATTATCTGAGAAATCTTGGGACCTAATTTTTGAAGCCGCCAGAGGAATTGATCACTCAGCAGTCAAAGCACATGAAATGCATTCTCACAGTTCAAGAATGACCGCAGCAAAACAGACGCTCGCTCTGCCATTCACCTGTTCATTTAGGCTTGTTTTCGCCACTGCGTCACGCCCTACTTATCTCCGTCGCTTTCCCTCTCTAACGTTTCGAACGATATGGGTGACGGCAAATTTTGTAAATAAACAGTTATTATTATTTGCCAAGGAGTTTTCGTTGGACCAGATATCTTGTCTCTTTTTAATCTAAGAATACAAGTAACAATCTATTTACAAGTGGCAGATTTTGACATCTGACAAAGTCAAAACCACTTAAAAATATAAAAAAGTTAAAAGTAAAAGTTGTTTGTTAAAATTAAAAAAGCGCCTTTATCTTATTTTCAAGATTTGAAGGCGTTCAAAAAATGTCACTTGTAAATTGATTCTTACGTGTATTAGTTATTAATAAACGGTTTTTAAATTAAAAAAAGCTAAATTGGACACTTTTTTTTAATTAAAACAAACGGCAAAAGTATAAAAGGTCATATGACATTTCACAAAATATCAAAAAATAAAAAAAATGGGTGCTGTCATTTTGACAGGCATTGACAGATGTCAAAATCTGTCATTTGTAAATAGATTTTCACCTACATTTATTGCTAATAAACTATTTGTATATTAAATAAAAGCCAAATTGGACACTTGTTAGTGACATGTCCCCACAGCTGTCACTTTTAATTCAATTTTTGGACTCAGGGTTCCGACAAAAGTATAAAGGTTATAATATATGTCACAAAATATCAAAAACTAAAAAAAATAGGTGCCGTCATTTTGACAGGAATTGACAGCTGTCAAAATGGTTAGCATTTTTGGATCCAGCTTGCTCAACTTAGTAGGAATTGACACTTGGTTAATCAAAATCGGCCATGGTTTGCCTGCTTTTGGATATTACATGTAAAACTTTGACAGCTATTTTCGGCTCCCCTGGTTGTCCCAAGGCTGTGACCAGGGTAAAAAATATTACTTAAACCGCATCCAAATATCACGGGGAACAATCTTTCATTTAAATACTGCGTGGTCCTTTGGCACAGAGGTCAGGTCAGGCTTGCTACTTATGCGTAGTTGCGTAAATGAAATAAGTAGAAATGCAGCTTTTTCTTGTATACAAATTTCCAAAATTAAACCACGCAAAACGAAAAGAAAAGGTAAGTAGAAGACACAAATTTACAATTTAAAATATAATTTTACCCCTTTTTATTGACTTGCTTTCTTGTCTGTCCGGTATAAATATTGAAATCGTGAAGCGATTTTAATGAAATTTAGTATATTGGTGGGAGGGGATTGTTAAGGGGACGCGAACGGATTGATATATTTAAATGTCCAAAGCTTTTGAACCAAAGCTGCTAAAAATATGCAGGTTTCGGATTGTCCTAATTTTAGAGAGAAAATTAGGGGGGTGGTGGGGGGGTTAAGGAGGCTACGAATAGGCAGTTTTTAGATTTGAGTTCCTAATTTTAACGGAAAATAAATTTACACGTACCAGATTAAAAAGCAGAAAATATGTTTTTTTTTTATTTAACTATGAACGTGCAGTGATTTATGATAGTTGTACTTAATGAATATGAATATATATGAAGATACTTATTAAAAAAATGAGTAGATATTAAAAACTAATAAAATGTTGCTTCAATTTATAGCGTCGCTTTAAAAAGTTCTGTCTCTATTTGATTGATTTTTGTTAATTTGATTGATTTTGATTAATTTTTTATGTAGATTAAAAAAGTATGTAGGTATATTTCTAATATTTTTATTTATGAATAAATTTCTATTTGACTAATATATTTTCGTTTCCATACATTAGTAGTAATTATTTTAATATCTTTGATTATCCCCTCTTTCTTCGCAACAAATGCAAACAGTCTCAAAAGTATTTTAACCTAGACACAGATAATTTTTTAAAAACAAGTAGCGTATACTACCCACATCAGTCTGGTGAATTAGTGCGAATATGGTTGAGATTTTAACGTAGTGAATATACAGGATGATTTAAAATTCCCTAGAATATTAATTGTTGGTAGAATTTGTTTGCCTGAACAAGAATTGGTAAAACATTATTTTTAAAACCCTTTGTTTTAAGATATTAAGATAACTTTTTTACTATTTTTTAAGAAGCACCGTTTATCTACGTATTACTTTTTAACCACAGCCAAAAATTGTTGAAAACAAAACTTTTATAACTTCAATATTTTTGACAAAAGCTATAAAACATGTCATTGTTAGTCAAATGTAACAATTTTGAAGGTTATTTATAAAAAAAAACGAAAATCTTGCACCTAAATTTTGAGAAAAAAAAATACGAGTTAAAAACGGATCAGGGATATGATTTCATAGTTAAACTGCAAATCAAAGTAGGCTTTAGAAGTTTAAAAAGTTTTTACGTCCAAGTTACAACTCAAACAAGATAATTTTGCAAAAAATGTCCCAAGTTTTTGAGGGTAAATACTCGCAAACGGCGTAATGTGTCAATGTTTTGGTTATCTGATCAAATGAATTGGATTATGTTAAAAATACGAAAAAATATATTTAAAATCTTTTAGGTACATGAATTATCTTTTTTTTAAATGGAACACTCAGTAACTTTTTTATTATTGAAAATAAAGGGTTAGTTCAAATTGGCAAATTGATTGGTAAATTATGGCAAACTTTAGTGCTATAATAGTTTTTTTTGTTTGTTCTCCGTATACAGGGTGTGACAATAAGGTCAATTTTATTAAATGAGAAACCCTGTATATTTTTGCATTTTTCAATTCCTTAAAAAATAGCTTTACAAAAATATCAAACACTTTCTAGATTCTCTTGTAGCTTCCGAGATATTTAAAGTTGTTAATGACTTACTTTTTTGGTCATTTACATAAAAACGTAAATATCTCCGAAACTACAAAAGACACCTAGAGAGTGTTTGGTATTTTTGTAAAGCTAGTTTTTAAAGAAATTTAAAAATGCAAGAATATACAAGAAGTCTTATTTAAAAAAATTGATTGACCTTCTTATCACACTATATACGAAGGGCGACAAAAAACTAAGCACTTAAGTGTGCCATAATAATCTAACCCTTTATTTTCAATTACAAAAGTTAACGTGAATAAGTTATTAAGTGTTCCAGTTATAAAAAAAATGACCCTGTATTTGGAGATAGAAACAATAAAAGTATATCAGAAAATTAAAAATCTTGATAAAAAAAATGACTTTTAAAACTTAAAGCCCACTTTGATTTAAAGATTAACACTGACTAACTACAAATAAAATCGGGTCCCATACCTATCTAAGAAAGTAGGATGTTGAAAACAAAGGTATTTTAAATTTTAAAAACTATATTTTGACTGTTAAGCGTAATAGCTACAACTATTAAATTAGGAAGGTTTTATGCTTGCCCTAGAATTGTTCAAATATTGTTAATATTATCAACCACTTCACAAACCATCTAATCAAGACGTCGCATCGGTATCATAATTAATTTTTTTCAATCAAACACAAATAGCGAAATTAGTGTTTAGCTTTAGCAAACCATATATTTATACAAATATTTATTTTGATTTATACTTTTTATTTTTGCAAATAGTATCCACAAAAAAGAAGTTTGATACAAATAGTTATAGTTAACTCAGGAACAAAACAAGTTATGTGAAAGAGGATTATTTAACCACAAAATAGTGTCAGAAACAATTACTAAACCTTAGTTTTTAGTGTGCGATTTTCCGCAAGTTAAGTATGTTTTGATTCATACTAAGTGGTAAAGGATAAAGTATAATAGAAATTAATGTGAATAAAGTAACAGAACAAAGGATAAAGTGTAATAATAATTACTGCGAATAAAGAAAAGAACAAGCTAAAGATAGATTTTGTATTTATAGTACTGGATCGAATTGATAAAAGCATATATATATATATATAATATATAATATACCACAAATGAACAAATTGTGTTGACAATTCTTACCAAATAAACCTTTAAAAAATGTTCCAATATGATGCAAACAACGATCAATACATCGAAGTGGACTTGGAAGAATTTTCAAGCGACGAAGAAGAAGAGGAAAGTCCTAATCCTACCGACACTATAAGGTCACTGAATCCGTTATTAGTAATTAGGAAGCAGAAAAGACAAAGGTAAGAGTTTTGATATTGTTGCACTCTAAAAAAATGTGAATGCAAAAATAATTTGGTAAAGGATCATATTATACTGAGGCAGTTTGAAAAGTTCGAAAATGTTACATAAATTTAAAAATTTGTTTCATTGAGACTTTTTGTTAGAATAATTCTTAAAGAGCTCACTGGAGTTAGTCAGTTTATTTATTAAACACTATCCTCTTGGAAAGGATCAGGATATCCGACCATTTGAGCGTCTCGAATTTTTCCTCTCCTGGAAGATTCCTCTGTAGGCTGGAATAAAGATTCGTCCTCCTCCCAGCATTTTCTGCAAATTGAGTACTGCTCTATCTTCATCCTTGCAAGGTGCTCTTGGAACACAGTGTTCGGTAAGGACTCCTATCAAAGGCCATATCTTCCTGCGTTTCCGGCGCAACAACCAGTATCTTCTTGACATGCTAAAGCTTTGTATTAGCTCTTTGGTTTGCCATTCTCTGTGTAATGCCATTGCTAATTCATAATAAACTTAAACTATTTATCCCCGACGCGTTACGGATATTAATCCATTTTCTAGAGGTAATCTAAAACAATGAAAATTAATTGGTTAAAGAACTTTAACCCACTATACCTTTAAAAATGTATTTTCAGTTAGTTTTTATTGTTTTTACAGCCAATTTATTTTTTAGTTTTTAGATTACCTTTTGAAAAGGATTATTAATACCCGAATGAACCCGGGGATGAATAGTTACCACCATACCTTTAGAAATGTCTTCTCAGTTAGTTTTTATTGTTTCTACAGCCAATTTATTTTTTAGTTTGTAGATTCCTCTTGAAAAGGATTATTAATACCCGAATGAACCCGGGGATGAATATTTTAAGTTAAAAAAAAAACTATTTTAACAAACTTGTAAAGTTTTGGATTTATTTTCTCTTTCCCTAACATTCCCTGATGGCTGATTTTATTTTCCATCTCGTGATATTTATTGACTAACTTAACTAACTTATTTTTACTAGTAATTTTATTGAGAGTTGGATTATTAAAAAGTTGCTTAACTAAATGGTCCAACTTTAAAACTTACAAAGCTTTTCAAATTAAAAATTTAGCAGAAGTTTTCAATTTTAATTGTTTTTTTCCATAGGAAAATAAGATCGAGCAATATCAACTACTTCAACCTGTCCAGAATAGTTCGAAAATCTGGCCGTCTTAACACCTTTCTTACCAACCTACCTCACAAAAAGTTGAACTACATGCGAGACTTGGGCAATACCCTCCTAAATCTTCGCTGGAGATGGATTCTCATCACTCTATATCTGGTCAACTTCACTTGTTTTATTTTGTTTAGTTGGCTGTGGATGTTTCTGGCTAAAATCAGTGGAGACTTTGACGGAAAACTGGAGGAAGAGGAGGAGAATCCCTTGGCTTGTATTGTGAATGCCAGAACATTTTCAGGTCAGTCTGTACTGTGAGTTTTTTCTAATATTTCCTTTCTAATTCTAAACTCTCTTTTGAATATCCTATTTTTTGAAATTTCAGGTTATTTGCTTCTAAGCATAGAAACGATGACAACAATAGGTTACGGCTACAGGTACCCGACTGAACACTGCACAGGAGGTTGGGTTCTCATGCTACTTCAGGCCCTGTTCAGTGTCTTTGTCCAAGGAGCGCTAGTTAGTGCGGTTTATGTCAAAACGTCTAAACCGTTTCTGATGAAATCATCTTCGTTGTTTAGCAAAAGGGCAGTGGTAAGTTTTATTTCAAATTCTCAAACCAAACGGGTTTCAAGGTTCTTCTCCTTTAAAAATGATCTTCCGGTCGGTATTTATCCTGTTTGAGGAAGGAAAATTAAAAATTAAACTGACAGAGGCATATTATATCCAACGACAGTGTCAAATTACACGTTTTTCGGATACCAAAACCACTGACAAATGAAAAAAAAAAATATTTAGGAATTTACGCAGCAGTTTTTCACAATTTTTTAAAAAAATTTCCTTAACTTAGTGGCGAAAAACCCAAAAAAGTAGTTTCAGCATCAAAAGGGGAATGAAATGTGAATATTAAATTTCAAAGACAAATATGTCAAATGAAATTTAAAGATCTTTAAGTGCGCAGCGAGTTAAATTTTCGCTCTAGACAAAATTCTAGATAACATCACAATTTTATCTAAAGCATAAAATTGACTCCCTTGCTTAAAAATGGGAGATGCTTACTTAACTTAAAGGAAGATTTTTAATTCCATCACATAAGTGATTTACAAGCCATTGACCAATAAGGAGTGGTTTTGACCGCGGTTATTCTTTTGGTCATTAATTATAAGGTTACGCTATGACGTAGTTCGCAATAACTCAACTCAAACTCACTGATTGGAAAATTTTAGTAATAGCGCCAAAGGCAAGAATTTTCGGCCTCTGAAGTTCAACGATAACACAGTGTAGTCTATAAATGAGGCGCAGCCCTAGAATCCCGGAGTTGTTCGCCTCAGATATTTTTCCACAGAAAAACTTGAATCACCTTTAAATCTGATATCCAAAGACATAACTCACCTTCGGATCAAGATTCTCATCGAAGTTTCTCACCTCCCGAGCACGATCATCTTTGGTCAAGACCAAAAGTAAAACAGCTGATCAATGACGTCACAATTTCCCTTATTTTGGTTAAAACCGGTGTCGCTTAGATGCAAATATGACCGGTCATTATTGGTCAATGGCTTATAAATCACTATAGATTTAAAAAGCTTCCTTTCAGTTTAGGTTTCCCCAAAAATTGTCTGCCTTACCTTATCTGTAAAAGAAATGAATGATAAATACAAAATCTGTAGAAACCCACTCAACCAACCAACCAGCCAAAAATGTTAAACCATGAGTTTCTTAACCCTCTCCTCAAACGCAAATTGGTTATTAAGTCGGATAAAGAATAAATAATAGGGGAAAAACTTTGTATTTAGTTAGACAACTTTCTAGGCCCATCTCGTACTACTAACACGGACTACGTCAAATTAGCAGACCCAAGGCTTTCTTTTTTTACTATCTTTGATGTGCACTTTCTTTCGTAGATTTGCTTGAGAGACGGAAAACTAAGCTTCATATTTCGTATACACGACTTCTCCAAGAAAATCTGGTGCGGTACCAATATCTCCCTCTTTTTCATGGACAAAGAACCGGTCCATTTAGAGTACGATTTCGAAATGGTTCAAATGAAGATTAAACCTCATGGTCTTCTTATTTTCCCATTGGAAATTGAACACGTTATCGATGAGGATAGTCCGCTGTGGAAGTTTAGGCCGTTGGAAATCCTAAAAACTAGGTATGAAAGCATTTTAAGATAAAACAAAAATAATAAATACAGTTACGAAAAATGAATTTTGCTTCCGAAAAGAGTAAAATAAAAAACTGATTTAGTGGCTGTCGGACCAACATTTTGCTTTTTACCTCCCGTGACCAGGGCTCCAAGATCTAATGGAAAGTCTGGAAATCTACAGGCCTGTTTAATCCTTGTTAGAAATCATAGAAAACCATAGGACTGGACCTATAGTCCTAATCAAGATGAAACAGGTTTGTATGTTTCTGGACTCTCCATTAGATCTTGGAGGCCTGGTCATAATGAGTTGAAAAGCAAAATTTTGGTTCGACAGCAACTAATAAACCATCTTCTTAAGATAGGTGCAGTTCATTGGGTTAACAGTAGATTAAGATTAAGACTTTATTAGATCATGTAATATTGGTACATTAAAATAAATAAAATTAATATTACATCAATAACATATAAATTACCAAAGCCTACAACATTAAAATTTGAAATTTTTCCGGTTTAAAATATAATTAATTGAATACCAAAGTTAAAGCTTAATTAATGAAAAGAAAAACCTATCAAAGTCACACAAAGAGTTTTCTGTTGTCCCCGACATCCAGAGTCGCAGCGCAGAAGGGGTCGGTGCAAGTGCCAAGTATTGTTATTGTTACTAGAATATTTAATATAATCATCATCTG
Source organism: Oxystoma pomonae (assembly GCA_963921995.1). NCBI lineage: Eukaryota > Metazoa > Arthropoda > Insecta > Coleoptera > Brentidae > Oxystoma > Oxystoma pomonae. The sequence goes on from OY998163.1 coordinate 102,428,840, forward strand.
TCCATCAAAAACTAATTCCTCCAATCTATAGTACGCTTTAGTATCCTCTGCGGTGGTTGCCCCCGAAAGACAGAGGGAAAGGTATTCCAGACTTTCATAAAAAAAAACCATGTCCCCCGTAAGAAAAAATGAACTCCTGTCACACTGAAATGTCAAATCTTAAAAACAGACTTGTCATTAGGAAAATATTTCAAAAGTTTATGTAAAAAGTTTTGAGCGTTTTTTGACAACTTTAAGAATAAAGGCACAGAAAAATAAACACTTCAAAATTAAAATTTCGGTTTTTTTCGTAACTCCTACCATATGGGAAATCCTCATGTTGAGCATCGAATTTGACCACCCTGTATGAATAATGAGTAGTTTCAATTTTTACATTTTCTTTGAACCTAGTATTATGGCTGTGTTCTGATTTTAATTTTCCAAAGATATCTGAATTTTCTAAAACAAACTTTAAGCATTCAATAATGTAAATGTTAAAAACTGTTTCAGTAAAAAGTTTTCTGCAGCTTTCTGCGGTTTTTTTTAAATTGTTCTTAGACACCGTTTTGCCAAATGTAAGACAAGGATTCTCTCTATCACCATTACACCACCGTAGAAGATCATACCATACCTCTCCCTCGACTGGATTATAGGCATGGCAAGCCTTTAAAGCTGCCGAACATCCAGTCTCTCAAGACTTTTAAAGCATAGCAATATTTACTTATATTTTTTGCAAATTGGTCACTATGTGCATGCCAGTTCAGCCTCTCGTCCAGCACCACCCCAAGAAATGTAACATTACCTTTTCTGTTTATTGTGGTATTATTATAGTCTTCTGCTATTGTATCAGGTTTTTTAAATTGAAATTTATAATTTATGTTTTTACTATATTCAGCTGAATAATATTATTTGTAAACCAATTTTGAAGAGTCTTTCTTTTTTTTTCGCAGCAGATTACACACTTTGTTTTCTAAATGTTAGTACATATTTGATTGAAGTAGTTTGTGAGATGTGCCAAATAGGGGTATTTTCTCAAGCTTCCGACAGAGCCGACCATAGTCTGCGCTGTCGAAAGTTTTTGAAAGGTCGAGGTAAGTAGTCTGCATGTCACATCATGATTCGATCTAGTTCCATATAAATTTGATTTTCCGTTCCTAAATCGTTCTGCTTTTCGCTAAGTAATGAATTTTCCGCATCAAGGAAATAGGTCATAGTTTTTTTTAAAGTAATTTAACAGACCTTTCGGCAACGTCACTGCCCAAACCCGGAACGCCGTGAGAGTAGTAAACCCGAAAACGATATTATAGTCCTTTACAATGTATAAAAAATATTGTACGTGCATGAGGTCCTGCCAGGATTTTAATTGAATATTTAAATCTGGTAAGTTAATACAATTTCGAGAATCGATCAAACACTTACCAAATTGTTCTTCTTCGCTGTGGCAGGTCCCAAAACACGCATCCAGCGATATTGCGTTTCTTTAGCGTTGAAAAGGCGGTCAAAAAGGCATAAGCTTTAAATATTTATGGGCGTGTTACACCGCGCGCAGTTCTCTCTTAATGTCAAAAATCTTCTTATTTTCGCCACTAGGGGGCTCTTCATTAGTGCAAGCTCAAATCCATTTTTATAAAATGGGTAATGCGCGAGATAAATACTTTTAATAATAAACACAAGAAATCAAGGTTTCTTATTCTAAATTTAACCTCTTGAAAAATAAATAATATTCTAAAAAACTTAAAATAAATTGAGGGAGAAGCCCGAACAAATATATTACGGAAAAAACAACTTTTTTACATTTTCAGATTTGAAATCGTAGCCGTAGCCGAGGGAAGTTCCACGATAACAGGACAAGTCTCCCAAAAACGCACCTCGTACTCAAATTCGGACATTATGTGGGGACATCGATTTAAACCTTGTGTCCATTACGATGAAAACAAGCAATGTTATATCGTTGATTACAAAGAATTTAAACAAACTGTGGCGTTTGACACTCCTTTATGTAGTGCGAGAAAATTAGCGGAGATCCAGAGAAGGTTTAGGTATTATTTCGAAGTGCAAGAAGCTGCGTTACAGAACAAAGATACTAACAATAATAAGGGAGAAACTTCCAAACCTCTGATACTACTACCTACCAGAAAAATATCATATTTTGAACCGAAACATCATATGGATAGAATACCTGAAGTGTTCTATAAATTGTTTAATAAAGAAAGTGTCGCGAATTTTCAAGATTTACATCCAAAACCTACAGAGGCAAAGATACCCAAAGTATTTGAAGAACTTTTTCATAAAAATAAGGACTTAAATTTGGAAAGATCAGAATCGTAACCAAAATAAACTTATTTTACTCGTAGTTAGTTTTTTAATTTAAGCACATTGGTTCGCGTTGACATGATTATATCTTATATTTAATTTGAACAAACTGTTCCTTGTGACACTCTTGTGTGTCGTATATTAAGTGGACAGGGACACCAAGAAAAAAAATTGTTATTTTTCGGGATCTCAGGGTGAAAATTGTCATAGACACCAGGTAGTGTTGGATTCTAACCGACTACAACTATCGTCAACCAACGTACACCTACACCAGGGAACGGATAAAAACCTTGTCAATGAAATCAACTAAGCAAACTGTGCGAGTTGACACTCCGTTATGTAGTGCGAGTAAGTGAGTGAGAGAAGGTTTAGAGATTATTTAGAAGTTCCAGAAGCTGCGTTACAGAACAAAGATACTAACAATAATAAAGGAGGAACTTCAGCTGACACTACCGCCTACCAGAAAAATATAGTATTTTGGACCGAAACACATATGGATAGAGTACGTGTTCTTGTTGTTTAATAAAGAAAGTGCCGCGAATTTTCAAGATTTATATCCAAAACCTAGAGGGGAAAAGGTACCTAAAGTATTCGAAAAACTTTTCATAAAAATAAAAATATAAATTTGGAAATATCAGAATCGTAACCAAAATAAACTGATTTTACTGGTAGATAGTTCCTTAATTTATAACACAGAGTGGTTGCGTTCACATGACAAATAAGCAGTGTTATATCTTATAATTCATTTAAACAATGTGTGTGTGAGACAGGCTTACATGTGTTGCATACTATTGAGTGGACAGGAGTAGAAAGGAAGTTTAAAGCTGTTTTTTTTTCGAGATATGTCGGTGGAGATTATTATAGACACCGGGGAAGGTTCCCCTGAGGAGTGTTGTCCTAGCCCAGACGACGCGTTACTTAAGTTGGATTTTGGTTTTCATTTGATCTTCCAACTGACAATCGCTTGCTAAAATGTGTGAATTTTAATGTTGTTGGAACAGTCTAGTTGTTCAACGATTTTAATGATTACTTAATCAACAAAACCAAAACATGCATCAATAAAGGCAAAACCCAAACAAATGGTATTTCAGTTTTAAGAAAACCGTAAAATATTTCGTTAATCTTTTTATCTTTATTTTATTACAAAATAAATACTCTTAAACCATGCCGTCTAGATAAGAAGAGTTTACTAGAACATGAGTAAGTAATTTAAAAAAAATGTCAAAATTTACTATTTTTAGTCTTAATTCTATTTCCCTAGTCTATAAAAAAATGCTTTGCATCATACCTTATATTAAAATTGCTTAAGTTATAATAAATAAAGAACAAGTGATATATTTACTACATAAACGTAACGAACCAACTTATTTATTCCACCGAAATGGACTGGTTCATCCAACTTGTGTAGAAGAAACAATGTGGACAAATTACTTTTAAAAATGGTGGAAGCAAACAGTATATCACAAAGTCAAGAATTTTATCCATTTTATTTAGTTAAACACAGGACTAATGTAAAGAGGCGTAGATCTAGGTATGTATATCATGTAAATATTTACTTTTTTAATGATCTGATCACAGTTTCGTTTACCATTTTGTTTATTCTTTGTAGTGGCTATCATCATATTATTCCTACAGGGTGTAAAAGGTATGAGTGCAAATATTTTAATGGGTGATAAGACGAAGCAAAAACAAGAAAAAAATCATATAACATGGGGATCAAAAATTCTTTTGTTTTCGAGGTACAGGGTGTAAGTGCTCAATTTTTTTTTGGTTTAAAAAAATTATAATAAAATAATTTAAAAAAAATAAAGCACGGATAGTCCATCATACAATTAATTATTTTATGTTGAAAAGAAATGAAAATATCTCGAAAACTGTAGCTTTTAAAGATTTGAACCTTATAACAAAATTTTTGGGTAATATTTACGAAAACCAAAATCTGAAAACTGCATATCAATAGCTGCTTTACTTTGTTATGAGTTTTTTTTATATATTTTAACGTTTTTTCAAATAACTCGGAAACTAAAGTTCCCACGAATTTGGACTTTATAACAAAATTTGTATATCACTACTTGCTTTTGTTCCAAAGTTACAATTTTTTAAAATATTTTATCCCCTTTTCCCCCCTTTAATCCCCCATCACCCTACCCAAAAGTTTATCAGTTCATGGCCAGCTGATACAGGATTTTTGTACCAAATTTCGTTAAAATTGATTAAGGCGTTCTTGAGTTATCGTGTGTACAGACAGACAACAGACCGACAGCCAACTTTTTTTTTTCGTCGATTAAAGTGTTTTGGAACCTTACTAACTCATTTTTGATAAAATTAAGAAAAGTCAAAATTTCACGATTTTCATAGTCCCCCATATCATATTGGTATGGTAGACTAAAAATTTTATAGTATAAGGGACCTTTTTAATGTTTTTTTTAGTCTCTACGTATACAGAATGTAAATATATAAAAAAAACTGAAAAGGACATTTTGAATTTTAATAAAAAATGTGCTTCTTCCAATTAGTTAATCTAAAAAACTGTAATCAAATTTGTATCAAATTTTGTACGGTGAAAGTTTAAAGCCCTGGAACCATTCACGTGATTTTACATAATTTTAAGTTTTTGACATAATTTTACGTATCCTAAAAATATTTAATTCACGATAAAAATAATTGATTATTTTAAAAAACTAAATAAAAACAAGATATGTATATGTTTTTGAAAAACCACGCGGAAGATACCAGAAGCCTCCGCTGTGCAAAATTTTGTTAATTTTTTATGTGCGGTTTATCTGTTTAACTAAACGAACAGTTTTTAGGATTTAAATTCACTTTTAAAATAACGAAAAATCATTTAGTGCTATTATTTTTTTCAATTTTTGGAATGTTCTGTTTCTCCTTGACCTACACCAAAATATCTTCGAAACAAAGGTAAATTACAGAGCTTCTAATTTCCTATTCCTCATACTTTTTACACCCTGTATAAAAAGGTAAATAAATGTTTAAATCGAAATAAAGAAGTAGGTAGATAATCTTTTCTAGAGTAAATTAAGAACAATAAAAAAATCTTCGAACTTCAGCATTGACAACTTAAATGCAAATAGATCAGAATTCGCTAGTGTAAAAGTTCGATTTTTTTTTTTAAAGTGACGCTTGTATCAAATTAACGAGACTTAATAGTAGTCCGGTGTCTTAGCCCCAAGAAGAGATTTTTAGTTTTGCTGAAAGAGGAATCTCTAAGCTTTAAAAAAAGCTCGAGACACAAGCTCTATGTCATCCCGTTTGCCAGATATGACGTCATAAAGTTAATGTTAACAGATATTCGTCAAACTACGATTGTCGTATAAGAGTTCCAGAACCGTATTAAACGGAAAATTGTCGATAAATACATAGAAAAATATTGCCAATTTTATTTGTCTGATCAATATTATATTTTACTTAGATCTTTTTATTGGTTTTTTTTGCAACGAAGGTTATAAAAACGTGCCATAATGACGTTATGAAATTTAAATTTTTAATTTAAATCTTATTTTATGAAAGTATCTCGGGAAAAACTAATACACGACTTTGGCTACCCTCCCACCCCATATTTCCAACATCTTTGAATAATTGATTAATCACGCAGTTCAAATAATAATACTTATTGTTTTTTAATCAAAAATTAATTTAAAAAAAATTAACTTTATTTTACCTCAGAAAAATTATTGCAATTACGCGCACATAATTTGGTACAGTTTTAATTTGCAAAAACGCTTAGAAGCACATCTTATTAACTCCTGTAAACCGTTAGCGACAGTTGGAATAGTTGACCACACAAAAAAATTGTATGCATTGACGCTTTAGCGTTTTTTAATAAATAATAATAAGAAAACATAAAAAGTCTAGAAAAAATCCTGCACGTAAACACCACGGGGACAGTTCAAGCCAGTGGCGCGCTACTGTCGATTGAGTATGTAAAAATACTAGACAAATTTTTACTTTTGAGTATTCAGCTTACTTAAAATAATTGTGGTTTAATAGTTTTTGTAAACGTGTGCCATATGAGTTAGTAATTATAAAGTTTTCAAAGAAAAAACACAAGAATGTATAAATTTTTTGAACTTACACTTTCGATTTCTATACGCGAGAGCTCAGATAGACTACCACTTTTTTATGCTTGTTTTGTAAAAAATTTAATAGTGCTTTAATGGATCAGCATTTTTTGCAAGAAAAATATGTCTTTAAGTTTACAGAGCTGGCAGCAAAGAAACAAAGTGCGCCTTGTCAGACGTCTAGTGCGCAAGAGTGGCAAGTCATCTATTCACCCAAAAACTTCCAGTAACAGATCGTTTAGGTATTTTCTAGACTTTTTCAATACCATTATCGAGGCCTCGTGGGTGTGGACTTTACTATTGGTGTCGCTTGGATTTATGGCGACCTGGTTGGTATTTGCCGGATTTTACGCGATAATTTCTATTGAAAATGTCGAATTGGATGGGAATATTAAGGGCACTAATAATTGTCTTGAAGGTAAGTCAAAATTGGAAAGAAAAATTAGGTGCGTCTAATTATTATTAAAAAAAAAAAATTGTAAAAAAAACGGATTATAAAATAATTGGCATGGGCATCTGAAACCAACTTCCACAGATCGGAACAATAAGTATCTAAAATAAACGAGGGATTATTTAGGATTATATTTTAGAGAAAGAAAAACTGTCAGTTTCAATTAAAAATTACAGTGAGCCGTGGTGGATATGGATGCAGAAAAAGGGAAACAATCCTTGTAAAGTGGAGGACAATGGCTTTTGTACTTTTTTGAAAGAAGCATTACACTGTTTAATGGTATCCCAAAATTCCAAAATAACTGATCAACAGAAACTTCGTCAAGTACTCTAAAAAAGAAAAATAAAACAATTATGAGACAAAAACTTTTTTACTGGCCGCTTGTGTCGTATTTTAGTGATTTTTTAAATATTTTATTTCACCACAAAATAAACAAAATTTAGAAAATAAAATGAAAATATATTGCCAGCTTGGACGAAGTCGTTCGCGTCGTTCGGTCAACTGCCGTCTCGTGCGGTAAGTATCACTTTCCGCACTTATTAGTTAAATAATTATAAACATACTAAAAGTACCTAAAATACCTTTTCCATGTCAGCAGAACTTCTTCTGATGGCCTTCCTTTAAGGCTTAGCATGTACTGGTCATATTTCCGTTTGCACTGAGACCATACAATTTCAATGGCATTATATTGGCAGTGATATGATGGCAACCGTAGTATTTTGTGGCCCAAAGGTTTGACATACTCATCTAAGTAATATTTTTTGTTTAAGTTGCGTTTTTTATCAACAAGTGCCCAAATTTCGTCCTTCATCGCTTTTTCGGGAAAGTCAATATTTTTATTTTTTAACCAGTTAATTACCTTGGTTTTTTTCGAAGCCTTTCTTGGTATATCCAGTAAATTTCTAATAATAATAAATTCCAGTAAACCAGAGTGATAACTAGCATTGTCCATGATAATGAGAGATTTTTTTGGCAAGTTTGGCACTAACTGATTTTTAAACCATGCTTCAAAATTTTTTCTATTCATGTTGTCATGATAATCACCCTTTTTAGTACAACTTTTAAATATCAGACTGGTCCCTGGAATAAAACCTGACTCGCATCCTGCATTGATCACTATATATCGGTAACCTATAAGGCAAACAAAGTATTGTTACAAATTAAACCAGGTTTTAGATGTCAAATGATCTACCTTTTGTAGTCTTTTTATAACAAGTTTTTCGAGTGTTATTTTGCCAAATGTTGCGTAAGGAGCCCTTACTAAATATCCACGTTTCATCTATAAAAATGGGGGTGAAACCATTTTGATTTAAGTTGTAGTTTTGCACATATTCACGTAGAAACTTAATGCGTTTTAATTGAATATCTGGTAGATCCATGAGGTATTTTCTACAGCTGCCCTTTTTCCGTTTAAAGCCAATATATCTTTTACCCATCTAAAATATTGAAAAAGGTTAAAAAAATAATAAAATAAAATAATGACTATGACTATATGACTGTCTTAAACAAGAGGGACCTTTACTGCGCAGCCCAAACACCCCGATATTACTACAAAAAATGTGTTTACTTACCTATTTAGAGATCTAACGGAATAATTAAAAAATCCACTCAATTCTTTATTTAACTTTTTATGAAGAGAAGCCATGTTCACATACTCCTGATATTCATACATTCGATATATTACATCGCGAATTTTGTGTTTCATGTACTCCGTTATTTTAGTTTTCTTTTCCTTGGTTTGTTTTGCTTGGTTTTCAAGATAACTTGCATCACTTTAAATTCCTTTTTTTTTAATATTATGTAAAGTTGCCCGTGAAATATTTAAAGCTTTTGATGCTCTCTGAAATAGGTTCTTAAAATTTATACACTCGGTACAGTTTCCCTGCAAATTCACTTCTTCTTTTTCAAGTTGAAAAAAGGTTAATACATTTAAAATTAAAATCCGAGCTTTTTTTCAATCACTCATATTTGCAAAAATGAAGTAAACTCAGGTAAAAATTTGATTCAAGAAATCCATTATTTTGAAAATTTTTATGTCGCTCTCATTTTTTAAATGTTAGAGAGAGATCACAAAAAAGTACAAATTTCTATGTTCTGGACTTTATACTATTGTGTCGATATCATATAACTATGAGACACTACATATAACGTCCGTCCTAGGATTTTCCGAAAAAAAGCCGTAGCAATAATAGGGACTTTCTGGGCAGTTTACGAAAATAACAACTTTTGTAGCTATGGTTATTTGACAAGCCATCAGGAATAAAGTTATTTCGGTTATTTTCCTAACTATTACTACGCTTACCTATAAAACAATGTATTCAGTGTCTCCCTCAATCAAAAACTCAATTCTAAAAATTCGTTTTGAAAAAAATTGCCAAAAATACCAAGACTTTGAAATTAATTGACAAAAGAATATGGAAATAAGCATAAAAATTGTGGATAAAGATAAACAAGGCGCTTATTAGCGTCAATCCACGTCAAAGTCTTTGTATTTTTGGAAACTTTTTTTCAAAACGAATTTTTAGAATTGATAGTTTCTGATTATGGAAGATGCTTTATGGGTAAGTGTAAAAACAGTTGGGAAAATAAACCGTAATAACTTTGTTATTTTTGTATACTTACCAAAAAGTCCCTAATACCTCTCCCAATCAAGTTAGTCTGGAAAAAATGCACAGCCAAAAACTCTTCTGGGTGCGAGCAGGCTGCGTCAGGCATGCGCAAATAGATTTTTCGCCGCTATTTTTACATTATTTTCTTTGTTTTTGACACTTGGACCATTATAGTATCTCATGGTTATATAGTCGATCTGGTCTGGAAAAAACCGCATAGGTTGATTGTAATAATATAATATGTTTTATTTTCTTGTCTCGCTAAAATATTTTGACATTATTTTAGGTATTGACAGTTTTGCAGGCTATCTGCTTTTTAGCATAGAATCTCAAGTCTCCATTGGTTATGGAGGCCGATATATTACTGAAAACTGTCCAGAAGCAATATTTGGACTCTGCGTCCAACTGATCATAGGTATAGTCTAAGAGCCAGCTCGAAAAACTAACATCATTTTGTACACGATTTATTTTGCACGGAGGGGGCGGTAAAAGTAGAAAATTCACACGTCTGCCACTCCAGACCAGTGAAGGGGGGGTGGTCCATCAAATTCGGAAATTTTGGACAAAATTAAATTCATTTGTAAATGACTGAAAATGCACAGTATTATAGTAGATGATGTCTAAAGAAACGAACGTCCATTGGCAGACGTCCTGGTGGAGCACAAGACGTCGGTAGACGACGTCAAAGTTGTAAAAAATACTAAAATATAACTTCGTTTCTACATGGATGAAAATTCACAGTATTATAGGGAACGACGACGTCTTAAAAAATAAAATGTTATTGGCAGACGTCCTAGTGGAGCACAAAGTGCCGACAGACGGCGCCAAAGTCATAAAAATCAAAAAATTACTTTATTTTCCATACGATTTTTTGCACGTAGAATAGATGAAAAAAGTGTTAAAAATAGCAAAACTACAAGTCTGCCCCCTCAAACCGGGGGGGGGGGTGGTCCTCCAGAGCCGGTAATTTCTTACAAAATTAACGTAATTTGTACATGGATGAAAATTAACAGTGTTATAAGGCAAAATCAAGTTGACAGACGGCACTAAAGTCGTAAAAATAGATTTTTTGCGCTTAGAATAGATGAAAAAGTGTTAAAAATGGCAAAACTACAGTGAATTTTCATCCATGTACAAATTACGTTAATTTTGTAAGGCTCTGACGTTATTTTTTAGTATTTTTTACAACTTTGACGTTGTCTGCCGACGTCTTGTACTCCACCATCAGGACGTCTGCCAATGGACGTTCGTTTCTTCAGATATCATCTACTATAATACTGTGCATTTTCAGCCATGTACAAATGACGTTAATTTTGTCCAAAATATCCGACTTTGATGGACCACCTTCCCCCTCTCCTTCAGCGGCTGGAGCGGCAGACGTGTGAATTTTCTACTTTTACCGCTCCCTCCATCTAACCCATGCAAAATAAATCGTGTTCAAAATGACGTTAGTTTTTCGAGCTGGCTCTTAGTATAGTAGACTTTTCTCTATTTAGTATTTTCAACAAATATTTCAGCTAAAATATGAACAAAATATAAATCGTTGTTTTGACGAGCTAATGGCCGGTTGAGCCTAAAAAAACAATTTATTTGAGGGTTGGCGGTAAAATAAGTTTGTCCTTTACCCAGAAAACCAAAAGTACCGAATGGGACTCAAAATGCACAAAAATAAGTTTTCCCATGTCAAAAAGCATGAACATTTTTAGAATAGCCCTGGGAATTGGAAGAGGCAAATGATACCTAGTTTTAAATTTCCCAGTTTTTAAAATATCTGATTATGTTTTTATATTAGGATCAGGAATATGTGGTAGCCTAATTTGCATTGTTTACTTGAAGATGGGGGGACCGTTGAAAAACAAGAGTTTGTTGTTGTGCTTCAGCAGACACGCTGTGGTAAGTAACATTTTAAATATTTTTTAATAGGACATATTGAAAAAAAAAACGTTTTTCCAGAATTTATTATGTCACTTTTTGTAGATGTTGTTAATTTATTTCATTACACCCACAGGCCACGAAAGAAGTTTTGAATCAAAATGAAACTCCTTCGTTTGTAACGTCATCATTAGTAAATAATCAAAGTTTTTTTCACAAAACGGTTAAGTGGTCTATTATCAAAATGGATTTTTGAGCAGCAGACAAAATAACTTTCCCCTTTGTCTTGCCGGCGAAAAATCCAGCCACGAAAAGATGTGTTTATCCCGGTTGGGATAAACACAATATAGACCATGGGCCACCTATATGATCCCCCCCCCGGTATATTTTTTGATGCTATTGGTCTCTAGTTTTAGGTCTTACTTGTTTGCCACTTGTCATTTATAGCGTATACCCAAGGGAGTCAGGGGATCCCCCCCAAAAAAAAGTTGTAAAAAAAGTTGTCAAAGTAAAAAAGTCTTTAAAAAAATTTCACTCTTAAAAATATCGGTAAAAATATTAATAAAAAAGAGAGTTTTACCAACAGTCGGGCTTTTTACTATGACGAATCGATAGCAAAAAAAACGAACTTTACAAAATACACCAGAGTACCACAAGAATACATACCAGGTGCGACTTGGAGACTAGACGCAGGCACGTGTTTCACCCTTGTTAGGGTTCATCAGTGCGATATAAGTTTTTATAGTCGAATAATATGAATATACAAATCAACAAGTCATGGACAAATGCTCGGCAAACCATTAGATAACAGAATTAGAAATAAATTCCCAATGTCAATACTGGAGTTAAATATGAATAAAAAAGAGAGTTTTACCAACAGAAAACTCTCTTTTTTATTTATTGATTAATTAATTATTAATAGTTTTCTGTTGGTAAAACTCTCTTTTTTATTTATATTTAACTCCACATCTAAGTAAAATTTTTTAATAACAACATAAGTGCATCCACCTGAAAAAATTCCAAACCCGCAGGGTTAGGGATTTTTCTTAGTTGCTATTTACGAATGATTTTATTTTAAAAAAATTGGAGACCAAATTTTTCCAAAATTTCAATTAGGAAACATTTTATGTACATATTATGTTTTGATAGGAAATTTCTCGACTTTAAAGAAGTTTATAAAGTAGTTTATAAATATTTAGATAGACCGACCGGTGCTACGTTTTCATTGGTACGAAACCGTAAATGCGAACAAAAAAATCCCGGGGATATTTCCACTTATTAATTTTCGGAAATTTACCTGTGAAACTTCCAGTTAATGGTTTAGTGGGTTGCCATTTATCAAGTACATACAGTATTTAATCTAATTGTCCGATGTTGATGAAATTTGGCACACAGATTACCTATTACAAAAAGATAATTTTGTTAGGTTTCAAAGATATCCAAAATCCAAGATGGCAGTAATTTTTTATTAATGTTACAATAAGTCTTAAATCAGAGTAAAATGCCAACAAAAAGATATAAGTCATTAAAAAAACGGGAAGGAAGCGGAACATAGGGTGCACACTTGTAGGGGAAGAATATAAGGGTGAATAACAAAAAAATACCTCTCTAGTTGTCCCTACCATTTTACTTTGCAAATACGAGGGATTTGTTAAATTTTTGATGTGGTTAAGAAGAGAGGTGTATTTGATTGTAAAAATGGAAAATCTACCTTCATTTTTATGTTTTCAATATTTTATTTTAAAAAATACAGCCCCAATCTCATTCTCCTGGCATGTCCCCAGCTCACTTTCTTCCGGGTATTTTTTTTTTCCCATAAAATGTTCCCATAGATTACAAGTTTGATTTAGTTTAGATTCATATTGATCCCATCTGCACCTGACAAAAACAGTAGAATATAATGTTAAGAAATATGCCCGCTGGAATAACTAAAAAATTGTCCCCCACTTTTATTCTCATTCTCCTGGCTCTGTTAAGCACTATAAAACTACCTGCTTTTGCATCCAACAGATAACTTCTTCGTTCTAAAAAACTCAAAATAACATTAAATTTCTCTTATTTCGATTTGCCTTTTGTAACAAATTAAAGTTTGTCAAAAATAAAATAAGGAAGTGAAAAATCATAAAATAGTATATTTATTGTTTTCATTCTCCTGGATCATTTTTTACCAAAACCAAGTTTTATTTAAAACACGCTTGTATGTCTTAAATAAGCTAATGTGTTATTTTTCCTAGTAGTGTAAACCAGTTATCCTAATTTTGCGATTAACCTGCAAAAAAATATTAATGATGTATTTTATTATTTTCCTGGCATATCATTCTTTTGGCATTCTCATTCTCCTGGCTACTTTGTTCCCAGGAGAATGAAATAAATGATCTGTTATTCTGTAATTATTCTTTTCTTTATTTATTATTTATTTTTTATTTATTTATGTATTATTTATTATTCTGTTATTATTATTGTTACTCTGGCACTTTCTCATTCTCCTGGCACGAAAATATAAACGTCACTTGACAGCAAGATTTTTAAGAAAACTAGATTGCCACTATATTTTTTAAAAACCCAACTAAATTACCAACACATTGAATTACTTCTTTTATTTCTTAGCCATTTTAAGTTTTTTGTAAACTTCATCAATAAAATGAGGTAACTTTTTGATATTCACCCATAAAAGTACATAAAGTTATGACTGACATTTTTTTGAAGGAAAAGTAGTCTTCTATAACTTTATGTAGTGACCTTCTCACATTGACAACTTTTGTTTGGGGCGAGATCCCCCTTCCCCCCTGCGTTTAAGCTGTAACTGACAAGTGGTAAAGTAAAGTAAACGTTATTATCTCGACCCGTAATTTAGCCGACCGAACAAATCCCGATACCTGAAGCGAGTAGTGCCCAAGTAAATAATTAGATGTTCCCTGTGGCCAAAATATACAATTAAAAAATATACCTTTGCTTATACCGTTGTATGAACAGATTAACAGCTTAATAATATGCAAAACGAGTAAATGCATTTCTAAAATTAATATTTAAGAAAACTTTGTAAACTGACTTAAACATAGGGAATAAAGAAAACATGTCTTTTTTGACATCCTGTCTTAAAACCGGCTCGACAGAAATGTTTAATTTTTTTAAAGATTTCCAAAAGGGCGAAGTGCAAAAACATATAAAAATGTTAGCCAAATCCACGGAGAAGTTTTCCCGTGTTAAGGGTATCACGTCCCTAAAGTTAGTAGTACAAAGTCAGCAGTGCAAAGATTTTATGATTGGAAAAATTAGTGCTAATTAAGTGCTAATTAAATGCCAAGTCACAAAATGTTGTACTCTTGTCTTTTCCGAGATATGAACTGCACTTCTAGCTACCCGTTAAAGGTAGCAATGCACCATGCTAGAATGGTCCAGAAAAGTAGTAGAGTGGTCTAAATGATCAAGAGAATTAAATGCTAATGAAATGCTGCCATTTCAATAAAAAAGAATGTTTTTTTTACTTTTTTCTGCATATTTTTTAAAATCAATGTGGTGCAGTGTGCATATTTGAGTTCTCATGAAAGAAGATATTGGTGGTGTTTTAATATTGAATAAATGAGTGCTATTTAGGTGCTGATTAAATATCAAGTAACCAAATAGCACTAATTTATTCCAATATCAAAAACACCACCAACGTCTTCTTTCTCGAGAACTTAAATATGTGTAATACAATTTTTTATTGATATGGAAGCATTTAATTTTCTGGACCATTTAGACCACTCTGCCACTTTTCGGGACCATTCTAGCATGGTGCACTGCTGTCTTAACGCGCATAGCTAGCAGTGCAGGTTATATGTCGGAAACTACAAAAGCACAAAATTTTGTGACTTGGCATTTAATTAGCACCTAAATAGCACTAATATATTCCAATATCAAAAACACCACCAACGTCTTTTTTCACGAGAACTCAAATATGTGTATGACCTAAAGTTAGCAGTGTACGACGGTAATTTTAAAAAATATGCATAAAAAAGTTAAAAATACTATTTTTTATATAAAAGGCAGCATTTAATTAGCATTTAATTTTCTTGATCATTTTGACCACTCTACTACTTTTCTGGATCATTTTAGTAGGGTGCACTGCTATCTTTAATGAGTAGCTAGCAGTGCAGGTTATATTTTGGAAACTACAAAAGCACAAAATTTTGTGACTTGGCATTTAATGAGCACTTAATTAGCACTAATTTTTCCAATCATAAAATCTTTGCATTGCTAACTTTAGGAACGTAAGGGTATCTACCTGGTCATTGATTAATCGTAGTTCAAAAACTTCATCTTGCTCGGCTGTCGAACTTATGCAAAATAGTGTAGGCGTTTAAAGAGCAGAAATAAAAATAAGAAATTAAAATAAAAAGATGGGCAACTTTTCAGTTTTATTTTTATCTAAAAATAGATTTTCGCATGCCCGTTTGACGCACATAACCTCACTTTCAGTTGTTGTTTTCCTTTAAATGGGTGTTTTTAAGGTTTTAAGCATTTTTTGGTTGGTTTTTGGTATGTATTAAAGGAAAACAGCATGATGGAGTTTAGTTTAATTATTTCAACTATGGGTGTCACTCACAGAAGCTGTGTGCTGATTGGTTCAAAGTTATTTTTATTTATTTGGCTGTATAAACCAGAATTATTTCTTACTTTAATTTTTATTTGTTATTTTTATTTTAGTTTTTATTTGCCTATGTAAACTCAGCTTATTTCTTGCAGATATGTCAAAGAGACGGAGAACTTTGCCTCATTTTCAGAGTACGAGACTATGATAGGCGATACGAATGTAAAAATAAAATCGTCGCCTATCTAGTAGAGAAACAGAGGGGCGAATTATCTTTGAAGCTATTAAAACTAGAGTCTGTTGGACTTTTAATTTGGCCGGTGGAAGTTGTTCACAGAATCACATCTTGTAGCCCGTTTTATGACCTATCCGCGAAGGATCTTATGAGCAAAAGGTAAGTTTTTTGAAGAGATTTTGTAGAACAATAATTATGGCCACACATCAGGTCCACGACCAAGATTTCACATAAGTATAGGCCCCCTAAAAAGTTAAAATCTCAGGACTATCCGCCGCGACGCAATTTTATCATTTGCGAAAATTTATGCTAGGTTTTTCGTGTTTTAGATATTTGGCTTTCAAGACATGCAGAATAGACCAACACCGTCTCAACTAAAAAGCCAGTTAACTCCTACCGCCTCGGTGACTTTTAGGCTACTGTGGCCGCTATTTTTATAACCAAATTGACAGGTAAAACATGGATTTTCTGTCAGTTAGGTGTCAATATGGCACCGATAGTAGGCCAAAGGATACTAAAACGGAGGCTTTCTATGTCTAGAACGCTGTTGGTCGAACTTATACCTATTTGTAATGACGTTATTTAGCGGTGACAACAAATGTTTAGAAAAAGTTGGTGAATGAATAAATGAATGTAGAAATACGGGCGGGACAATTCCCATGTACGTAGGCCACCTTGCAGGGCCCGTTGCACGCCCACTATCCATGGTTTAGCCCTGGAAGCCTGCCTCTTTCGCAAAAGAACAGATTTTTCTGGGCTGCAACCTTCTTACATCTCCTGGGGCTAGCAGATATTTCTCAAGATGCGACTCTCTTGACCTGGCCAGAGCCGGACACTCCAGCAGGACATGCAAGGACGATTCTTCGTCCTCCATGTACCATCGACACTGAGTCTTCGGCGATTTCCAGTGTCTCTAGGTGCTTGTTGAGGCGACAGTCTCATGTTAGGAGCTCTGTTGCTGGTATCACATCCTTCCTACCTAGGCGGAGCAAGGAGTTTGTTTTTTTTTGACGTCACCTCACCAATCAGGCCTGCTCATGCCCTGTGTCCTATTCCAGAGCTCCTCAGAGCGCATGTCTAAGTCACTTTTCAACGCCGGTTTGACCTTCATGTCCCGGGACCTAGAGAAGATTGACCTTGTGTGCCTTGCCATAGTTGTCAAGACACGTTTGCAATCCAATACAAGGGCAGAGTTAACCCTGTCCGACCTGATAGCAGACAGTGCAGCCCTACTATCTGAGCAAATGTAAATATCCTTGCCTGAAGCAGACATTTCCAGATTTTTATATCCACACATCAGAATGGCGTATACCTCAGCCCTCAGACTTCCCTATCAGACGTTTAAAACCTAATTGGAAGCTTGGAACTGGTTTGCATCGGTATTCTGTCCTTGTTTAGGCGTAGTATTGGATAAATCTCCGTTATATTCCTATGGAGTGCTGTGTGACTCTTGGGACTAGAATTGATCCTGAGGTCACAATGACTTTAAAGTCTCTGTATATAGTCCTCAAAGCCACATGTTCTATGAATAGGTGCAAAAGGCAGCCCTGCGAGCCTTTCAATAGCCCTGGGGTCTTCTCAAGAGAAGGAACGATCCCTCAAGAGAAGAGATAAATCCCGGGGACTGATCCCATCTCCCGATAAAAAGATGCTTTTCAAAACAACAAACAACAACAACAACAACAAACAAAAAAACAACAAACTCAAGAATACGAACTGCCTTTGACGTGGGATCATTCGACACAAATCTATGTCGTTCCCTGCTTAAGAATTAGGGCCCTGGTAGGTGCCGTCCTCATGGAGCATGTTATGCCCAAACACGCTAACCGCTCTACTTTGTCTAATTTCACGACAGCCATATAAATCCAGTGTAGAAAAAGTTGAAGTACCCATGTGGTGCTAAAAGCCCTTTTTAAAAAGTTGGTGTCTCATAATTGTTCATTTTACATAAATAAACATCCTATATATTTTTCACTCAAATATACGTCACTGCATATTAATTCTTTCTTCTCTTCTTTTTTCAAAGGACTTCGGGCGTGACCTTCGGTCACTAATATAGCCTATCAACTCAGTTGTTACAATAGATCAGCTGTGGATAGAAGTTTCTAACCTGTACGTATGACGCTGTCACCATAACCGTCGGAAATATAGAAAATAACAAAATTCTTTTGCATTTTTCAAAGTCACTGTCAAGTCCATCTTTTCTTAAAATTTGTGTAAAAAATGCCGAATGTTTGCTGTATTATTAATTGCAAAGGCAATGGTGGGTACGGGCCGAAGGTTTCAAAATGTCAGTCAAATTGAGTATTTTAGGTTAGCCAATATTAATCATGTTCATTGGCGTTTCATGAAAAATAAGAAGTCCGTCATATAATTAAGGCAACACCTGCTTAACTAAAAAGCCAGTTAACTCTTTTTCGATTTAGTATCCTTTAGCCTACTATAGCGGTCATATTGACACCCAACTGACAGAAAATCCATGTTTTACCTGTCAATTTGGTTATACAAATGGCAGCAATCTTTGGCCAAAGGGCACTGAAGAGATAAGAGTTAACTGGCCTTTTAGTTGAGAACGGTGTTGATTAAGGATACATTAGACATTTTCTTATAAGTGTGCTAATCGTTTTACATTATTTATTCTTTACTTTTTACCTATAAGTATATATTATTATAAAGAAACAGTTTAAAGTAGGTACTTTCAAAATCTTTGCGTTTCAATCTAGTTATAAAGTAATACTTTTTACCTATAGGTATATATTATTATAAAGAAACAATTTAAGTAGGTACTTTTAAAATATTTGTCTTTTAATCTAGTTAGTAGTTATAAAGTAATTACATAGCTAATAATAATACACAACTAATTCTATACTCTAGTACGAAGGATAAAGGGCAAAAATCAAGCCAACCTTGTAAAATATTATTAACGCACAATTAACTAAGGGTCTACTAAGTATACGTGCCAAGTTTCATTACTTAATAATTACTTAATAATATTTTGCAAGGTTTGTTTCTTTATAATAATACATACCTATAGGTAAAAAGTATTACTTTATAACTAGATTGAAACGCAGAGATTTTGAAAGTACCTACTTTAAACTGTTTCTTTATAATAATACATACTTATAGGTAAAAAGCAAAGAATAAATAATGTAAAACGATTAGCACACTTATAAGAAAATGTCTAATGTGTCCTTAATTATATGACGGACTTCTTATTTTTCATGAAACGCCAATGAACATGACTAATATTGGCTAACCTAAAATAGTCAATTTGACTGATATTGACTGGAGAAACTACTATCAACAGCTAATTGATAGGCTATAATTAGGCAGCGAAGATCACGCTTCGGCCCTGAAGACTGCTAGTTAATAATATGAATTTTCCAGTTTGTTGTCAAAGTTATTTTTGAAAGTTTAAAAAAATGCCGCGAAAAAAATTGAATATGTGGTATAATCTGACCAAACGCATCTAATAATTTTAAGTATATTATCAAAAATCTATACTTAAACTCGAACTTGAAGGAAGGTCAAAACCCATGGAAAAATTTGACAGACACAAAAATCAACCCATAAAGAGTTCGAGGTACAGAGATTCGAGTTTTAGAGGTTCGAGTTTGTCAACTGGAAAAAGAACGAGAAATCGCACTTTAGGTTGAGAATGTATTACAAAAGGCGGCAGATTCATCAAAATTGAGTCCCACATAAAATCACACAAAAGAAGTTCGCGCATTTGCTGCTCTTTTGCAACTGCTATGGATTCATTCAGCTTTTGGGTATAATTTCGATTATAATGCTCGTATCCACCAACACAAAAATTCCCTGATTAGGCTTTAATCGGGATTGGTTAGTAATCGGTGTTTAGAATGTGTTTTACTATGAAACTGTATGCCGAGACTCGTTTGAAAATCCGATTAGTGTTAATCATTATTAAAGCTTAATCGGAGAATTTTCACGTTGGTGGATATGGATATAAGCCTTTTTTGCTTTGAACTTTCAGATTGGAAATAATCGTAGTGATGGAAGGCTCATCTCTTGTCACGAATCACATGTCGAAAACCACTACTTCTTATCTGAATAGAGAAATCAAATGGGGATATAAGTTTCAGCCTTGTGTGTTTTTCAACAAACATTTGAGAAAATATCAAATTGACCATAGTTGTTTTCACAAAACTGAAGAAACTATGGTGCCTTTATGTAGCGCTCAAAGGTTGTGCGAAGTTTTTCAAGATTTGTTGACATTTCCACCTCAAGATACGAGTTTATATGCCAGTTCTAAATATTCGGATCGGAAATCATCAGACAGTGACAGTTCTGTCGAACTAAGTCCCAAACTTAAAGTTGAAATTCATCATGAAAATGTTAGTCAAAAATACAGTGATTTGTCAGATGTATCTGAAGATGATTACACGACTTTTATGGATTTAAGTGTAGATAATTTGGTAGAAGCAACTAATCAGTCTCCAAGTGCAGAAGAGCAGAGAATTAGTGCAAACAGAGACCTAATCAATACTTTACAAATGTTTGCCAATGTAAAAAATAATGTAAGAAATCAGAATAGGCCTTGCTGGACTAGCAGAAAATTTATAGAAACCGATTTTTAATGACGGATTTAAAGTAGAAACATTTAGGAAAATATAAAGACTTTCATACTTTATTTTAGCAGTTTTCCAGATCACAGATAAAAGTGAAGATCTAAATAACCTGACTTTTATGAACTTTAGTGTAGCTAATTTGGTGCCAGCAACTGATATGCAGTTCTCCAGATGAAAAAAGAAGAGATAAAATTAGTACAAACATTAGGTTATAACACACTTTGCAAATGTTTTTTTCACGTATAAAATAAAAACAGTGCAAAATTTCTAAACCATTCAAATGAAAGTTATTTGTCAGATGTACTAAAAATGGAAATTAGGAACGATGCCCCCAAATAGGTCCAAAATAAAAAAGGCCAAAAAGTCAAATTTCAATGAGGTACCTACTCACACATAGATTTTTTGCAAATAGCATCTTTTTGGATGTAGGTCGTGCCGCGAGACAATAAGGGTTGAGCCAGGATGGCGATGTAACTTTTTTTAAACGTCATATACTTTGGCAAATATACCCGTTGTCTCAAGGGAAGAAAAAGAAGGAAGCTTTTTTTCTTATTCCAAAGGCACCTAATATGGCAAAATCATCTACATAAGACGAATGAGTTAAACAGGAAAAATTATATTCGTTATTTCTTTGTCTAACCAATTACACTGTCCAACAATGAAAATGTTTCGGGCTCAAAAATAGCTAATTCTTAAGTATTTTTATCCACTGAATTCAAAAATCACCATAAAAATTAGATATTAGGTCTAGTTTTGGAGATAAGGTTATATTTTACATTTTATATCCTCTAAAAGCATCGAAAGACAAAATAATAGAAAGGGCAGAGAACTGGATAGGGTGGGGAGTTAGAAATAGTGGTACGCCACCATCGAAATTGACTATCGATAATATCGATAGAGATAAAACTACAGAACTATCGATAGTTTTAATTTAGCTATCGATATTTGCAGCCCTACTATTTTCGATATATATAAGCGGGGTATCCCTCCTTTCTGAAATAATTGCGTATTTGCGCGTCTTTTTATTCAGGGCGACCGATACCTTACAGTTCAGTTTCATATTTCTAATCGAACGCACAGTTAATGTAGTGTGTATGGTATTGTTATAAAACTAGATACACGGAGACACAATATATCATCGCAAACTGACTATAGTGCTTATGCTGTAAATCTAAGGTTTACATTTTACATACAATATTTCTGTTTTGTTTAGTGCAAAATTTGTTGTTTTGGGGTGTTTTTAAAGTAAAACTTATTGTATTAACATACCTTGTAAATGTGTGAATTCAGTTAACAATTTTTGTTATATTTGGGGAGAAATAACGTTTTCTTCACAGAAACGCAATTTGACGCCTCTTGTGAAGACTGCTTACCAACATTATTTTGGAATGAAGGTAGGAGACCAGGATAAGTCATGGCCTCCACATATATGTTGCAATGCGTGTTCAGTTCTATTACGAGAATGGCTTAAAAATAAAAAACGATCGATGGCTTTTGGGGTGCTCAAGGTTTGGCGGGAGCCTACAAACCTCATAGATGACTGCTATTTTTGCTTGACTCCGCCTATCAATGCAGGATTGTCAATAAAAAAAAGAGGAACAGTTCAATATCCGAATCTCCCATCTGCTATTCGACCTATACCACATTCAGACAGTTTACCAATTCCTACTCCACCTCAAAACTATGAATTGGAAGTAGAGAGTGAAGACAATGTGGAAGATGAGGAATTAAACATGCCTTCAATATCACACGACCCTGATTTTGAAGAAAAAGATGATCAGCCACACAGATTGAGACAGTTTGAATTAAATGATCTCATTCGAGATCTTGACTTGTCACAGGAGAAGTCAGAACTTCTAGGATCAAGGTTACAGCAATGGAATCTTCTTCAACCAGATGTCAGGGTACAGACAGCGTCAGCGGAATCTGTTACCTTTTTTTAAGAAGGAGAATAATCTTGTTTTTTGCTGCATAGCATAATCCAATTGAATGGAGGCTATTCGTAGACACTTCGAAGCTTAGTTTAAAAGATGTATTGCTTCATAATGGCAATCGTCTTCCTTCTGTTCCTGTTGGTCACGCACTTCATATGAAGAAGACTTATGCAAATATGGTAACACTCCTCAACTCAATCAAATATGCTGAACATAAGTGGTAAATATGTGGCGACCTAAAAGTCATTGCTATACTGCAATTAGGGTACACTAAATACTGTTGCTTTTTATGTATGTGGGATAGTAGAAATAGGAAATCACACTATATCCAAGTAGATTGGCCTGCAAGGAATCTTAAACCTACTGAGAAAAATGTCGTTGCCGAGCCTCTCGTGAATCCAAAAGATGTTCTTCTTCCACCCCTACATACCAAGCTCGGTTTAATGAAGAATTTTGTCAAAGGCTTAAACCAAGATGGTCAGGCTTTTAAATATTTGAGAGAAAAATTTCCCAAACTAAGTGATGCAAAAGTCAAGGAAGGCATCTTCGTTGTGCCACAAATACGTGAACTCGTAAAGGATCCTGCTTTCGACCTAGTTCTGAAAGGAAAAGAAAAGGAATCTTTTAAGGGAGTTATGCATGGATTTTTAGGGAACAGAAGGGAGGAAAATTACACTCGATTGGTACAAGTAGTTCTAGAAAAGTACCATCAACTCGGATGTAATATGCTACTAAAAATACATTTTCTCCACTCCCACCTTGATTTTTCCCACCCAGTTGCGGAGCTCAGTTGTGGAGCTGTCAGTGAAGAGCATGGGGAAAGATTCCACCAGGATATTCCTCTCATGGAACGGAGATATCAGGGCCGCTGGAATGAAGCAATGCTCGCGGATTACTGCTGGTTTATGTATAGGGATGCTCCAGAAATTACTTACAAGAGGAAAGCCAAAAGACAGCGATCTCATGAAGCCCAGTGAGTGTTCTTTTGTCATTTATAGTGTGTAACTGTCATTAAAAATACACCTTTTAATATTGTTAGCATACATAATTAATATTTTTCGTTACCTCATAATCCTTATTAAATGAAAAACTCATTATTTTTTATCACAGAAACTAGAGCCAATAAAAAATTTTCTTTGTCATATTCGTTTTTCGCAACCCAAAATTGGTAGGAATTAACTCATAAGTTGAAGGAAACAAAAAAAAAAATTGTTGGACAGTGTTATTGCTCTTATGATTTTTATTGATCTATATTGACTTATTATTTTTTCGATAATTATTAATTTTTACGTGTATTTGCTGCGTCTGTAATATTAAAAGTCATTTTAAAATATAAATAGGCGTGCATAATAGGTTGTTGATCGTGTTTTTTATGGTTACACAATAAAATTGAACAGATTTTTTAAGCGAGACATTTTTTTAATGTTTTAAAAAATTCTAGCCCACTGTGGCGAAAATTGGATCAACAATACCATCGAATACCGATTTTTCCAGCCTTCAGTTTACAAGATATATTTTTTCCAAAATTTAAAAATGAAAATTTATCGTCGGTGTTTGACAAGAATATTTCGGTATATATGCCGATTTGGATAGTACCGAAAAGAAGCAGAGCCTCGGTATAGTGTAGGGAAGGGGGGGTGCAGTCAAAAATTATATTTTTAGTTTAATTTCGCCATATGTTACTTTAATTTCCAGTAACATAAGTCATTTGTAGTGTATTTTTCTTTAAAATTTTCGCCCGTGACGCTATAACAGCATATGTTGGCGATATTAGTTTAATTTTGCATCAAAAATCTCATGTTTGGTGTAGTTTTTTAAAAAACATTGAAACATCTTCTCCTCCTTAAGGCTCGTGTCCACTAGCAATTAAATTTGCCTAGAGTACTCTCACAAGTCACTCGTAATGCGTGTAAACAGCAGCGCTAGAGAAATTTTGCTGAAAGTTTAATCTCGGGCCAAGTACTTGCCGGCTTGTTAGAGCTTGTAGTGTACAGGGCTAATCTAAGCAAATTAGTTTGCACTTTTTTATTTCGAGACTGTTTCGAAATATTTGCAGCAAGTAGTGAAATTTTGTGAAACTATTTTAAATTTTTATTTATTTTTTTCAATCTGAATTAAAATTCTGATTTTTTTTGCAAAAATGGAGGAACAACGTGTTTGGAATAGGGAAGAAACTCTTCTGTTAACTGAAAATTTTGAACTGTAAAATTTAGAAAAAAATCAAAATCTTCCGCAGACATTCGTAGAAAATGTTTTAACTCAATCCAGAGAGCAGCTTCTCATGTATACCTAAAGTAGATCTCCGCTGAATCCATTTTCTGACTCAAATTTTTCTACGCTTTTTGTCATTTTCCTTTTCTTTTATTTGTTTTTTTTTTTAACTGAATATATGTCACAACCGCAGCAGCCACTTGCTGAGTACCGCAATAAATTTCAAAACAATTAGACTACAGTGAAGACACACCGGCAAGTACTTGGTGAAAAAACTTTCAAAAAGTTACTTGCGAGTGGACACGAGGCTTTAGATTTCAGGCCAGGTCCATGCTTGGTTTCGACAAGAAATTCGAAAAAAAAATTTAATTTATTTTGAGAACAATGGGAAAAATCTCGGAAAGATATTGATAAATTCTCTTTGGTGCATTGTTACAGAAAAAAAATTTTAAATCTTTTTTGCTAAAATATTAATTATTTTATAAAGGTATAGACAAACTATAAAATATATTTAAATAATATGTTTTCGAATCGTGGAAATTTTTTTGGGCATAAAGAAAAACATGCACCATTTTAAGGCTTTGCCCTCCCCCCCCCTCTTCCCGCTCTTTACACTACGCTACATCACTATAAATGCCTGACGCAAGCAAAAAATAGCGCCTATTCGTGGACTATAGAAAGGTTAACAATAAGACAACAGACGATCGATATCCAATTCCAAATATGTCCAATATTCTCGATAAATTTTGGGACGCGTCTAATACTTTTTAACGCTCGAAGAGAGTCTAAAAATTCGGTAGAGAAAACTGCGTTTACCGTAAATATATAATGGCGGCCATTTTGAGTATCTTTTAGGATGCCCTTTGATCTAAAAAACGACCCCGCAACGTTTCAGAGAGTTATGGGCGAAGTCCTTAAAGGAACGAATAAAATAAAATCTGTATGGTATACATGGATGACGTCGATTTTTAGTACAAGCCTTCAGGAACATTAAAAATTAGAATCACAATTAATTAAATTATTTATCGCGTCCAGGGGTGGGGAGATGTTAAAAATATTACAGAGCATAACAAAGGAGTAGAAAAGAGTTCGGAACTGAAAAAAAATTGTTTTTATGTTTTTTAGTAGGTATATGATGGTAAAGCCATGATGATAATTTAAAGCTTAAAATATTTTAGCATAATTTGAGTGGTAACGTTTTTGATTAAGTAATTTTTACTATGTTTTTCACATTTTTATGCCATGATATTGCTCACATTTTAAAGTTTTCTTTACAAACTTTCGATTTCTAGAATAAAACACTCAAGTTTTTACTGTTTTTAAGCGTTCAAAAAAAGTACTGCCAAAAACATTTTTTCTCTGTTAAAATGAAAAATATTTAGAGAGAGAGGGTAGAATTTTAGAGGTAGATGGAGGGATAACTTAGTGAAGTGCGAAAATATTTAAAGTTGTTGAAGAGAGAGAGCAAACTATAAAAAAGTATTTTAGAGAAAGCTGGACATAATTTAAGGCAATTATTGTTTACTAAAAATTTCTGGTTTACTAAAAATTTCTGGTATGTCATCTGTCTGTCTGTCAAAAGATGACTGCTATTTTTGCTTGAAAAATCTCATGTTTGGTGTAGTTTTTTAAAAAACATTGAAACATCTTCTCCTCCTTAAGGCTCGTGTCCACTAGCAATTAAATTTGCCTAGAGTACTCTCACAAGTCACTCGTAATGCGTGTAAACAGCAGCGCTAGAGAAATTTTGCTGAAAGTTTAATTTCGGGCCAAGTACTTGCCGGCTTGTTAGAGCTTGTAGTGTACAGGGCTAATCTAAGCAAATTAGTTTGCACTTTTTTATTTCGAGACTGTTTCGAAATATTTGCAGCAAGTAGTGAAATTTTGTGAAACTATTTTAAATTTTTATTTATTTTTTTCAATCTGAATTAAAATTCTGATTTTTTTTTTGCAAAAATGGAGGAACAACGTGTTTGGAATAGGGAAGAAACTCTTCTGTTAACTGAAAATTTTGAACTGTAAAATTTAGAAAAAAATCAAAATCTTCCGCAGACATTCGTAGAAAATGTTTTAACTCAATCCAGAGAGCAGCTTCTCATGTATACCTAAAGTAGATCTCCGCTGAATCCATTTTCTGACTCAAATTTTTCTACGCTTTTTGTCATTTTCCTTTTCTTTTATTTGTTTTTTTTTTAACTGAATATATGTCACAACCGCAGCAGCCACTTGCTGAGTACCGCAATAAATTTCAAAACAATTAGACTACAGTGAAGACACACCGGCAAGTACTTGGTGAAAAAACTTTCAAAAAGTTACTTGCGAGTGGACACGAGGCTTTAGATTTCAGGCCAGGTCCATGCTTGGTTTCGACAAGAAATTCGAAAAAAAATTTAATTTATTTTGAGAACAATGGGAAAAATCTCGGAAAGATATTGATAAATTCTCTTTGGTGCATTGTTACAGAAAAAAATTTTTAAATCTTTTTTGCTAAAATATTAATTATTTTATAAAGGTATAGACAAACTATAAAATATATTTAAATAATATGTTTTCGAATCGTGGAAATTTTTTTGGGCATAAAGAAAAACATACACCATTTTAAGGCTTTGCCCTCCCCCCCCCTCTTCCCGCTCTTTACACTACGCTACATCACTATAAATGCCTGACGCAAGCAAAAAATAGCGCCTATTCGTGGACTATAGAAAGGTTAACAATAAGACAACAGACGATCGATATCCAATTCCAAATATGTCCAATATTCTCGATAAATTTTGGGACGCGTCTAATACTTTTTAACGCTCGAAGAGAGTCTAAAAATTCGGTAGAGAAAACTGCGTTTACCGTAAATATATAATGGCGGCCATTTTGAGTATCTTTTAGGATGCCCTTTGATCTAAAAAACGACCCCGCAACGTTTCAGAGAGTTATGGGCGAAGTCCTTAAAGGAACGAATAAAATAAAATCTGTATGGTATACATGGATGACGTCGATTTTTAGTACAAGCCTTCAGGAACATTAAAAATTAGAATCACAATTAATTAAATTATTTATCGCGTCCAGGGGTGGGGAGATGTTAAAAATATTACAGAGCATAACAAAGGAGTAGAAAAGAGTTCGGAACTGAAAAAAAATTGTTTTTATGTTTTTTAGTAGGTATATGATGGTAAAGCCATGATGATAATTTAAAGCTTAAAATATTTTAGCATAATTTGAGTGGTAACGTTTTTGATTAAGTAATTTTTACTATGTTTTTCACATTTTTATGCCATGATATTGCTCACATTTTAAAGTTTTCTTTACAAACTTTCGATTTCTAGATAAAACACTCAAGTTTTTACTGTTTTTAAGCGTTCAAAAAAAGTACTGCCAAAAACATTTTTTCTCTGTTAAAATGAAAAATATTTAGAGAGAGAGGGTAGAATTTTAGAGGTAGATGGAGGGATAACTTAGTGAAGTGCGAAAATATTTAAAGTTGTTGAAGAGAGAGAGCAAACTATAAAAAAGTATTTTAGAGAAAGCTGGACATAATTTAAGGCAATTATTGTTTACTAAAAATTTCTGGTTTCCTAAAAATTTCTGGTATGTCATCTGTCTGTCTGTCAAAAAACAGCAAAAATTGTAATTGTTCAAAGCGTAAAGTGTATAAAACATAAAGTGGTATTATTTCTTTCAATCCAAAGTTCTTAATAGTCTTTAAATCTACCAAAAAACGTGTCCTACTAAAGTGTATTTTAGCACATCTAAAAATAATTTAACAGATATTTAACTAAGTTATCATCATGGCTCTACCAAAAGACTTCGGAACTGAAAAAAAATTGTACAATTTTTTTAATGTTTTTTAGGGGGGGAAGTCGGGATATTCACATAATTTCTTAAGAAATTTTGAAGGGGGCCCGGGGTTTTATAAGTGTCACAAGGTGCTACAAGCTTAAAAATGAGAGTCAACATTTTGCAGAAACAGTGTTACGTACATTACATAGCTTAGAGAGCTGCGCTGGTTCGAAAGCAATATACAATATAATGTACCTATATTTTCGGCACAGGTCAAACCTGCACACTTAAAACAGCAGAGCAGACGATTTTAAATACTGCTGGGCTCGTGGCGCATCGAAAACTTTTTCCCGCTTTTATATTTTAAATCAAAACCCACTAATCATCAGCTACTTTTATATACATTTAGCAATTTTTTGTGAACTTACTATAGTTACTATTGTTCTCTTCTTTTAATTGCATCGGTCTGAGAGAGATGAAGCTAACCAGAAAATGCTCTCTCTGCCCATAAAACATAACTACTTAATATAGTGTTCGTTGACAGATATACGGGGTCAAAGGGTGTACAATCGGGTCTGACAGGCCATTTTCCTGGTATGTTGTATTAAGCTGGATCTCTCTCAGCCGAATGCATTTAGAAAAAGAGAACAATAGTAACTATAGTAAGGTCACAAAAATTTGCTGAAAAACTTAAGGGTTTGAATGAAACAAGTGTTCTGGTTTGGGTGCAGTTTTTTTCATGTTCCGTTAAATCTACACTCAGACTGCACTGACGCATTTTTTTGACAGCACCAAGCCAGTGTTAGTGCACTACGAGTGGCGCACCAATTTTACCAATGGAAACCCCTATTATAGCGTATTCCATTGAGGCATTACCCTCTCCACATAGGGCGATCAGCTCTTATCGTTTTAGTGTCCTTTTATCCACCTTCGCCGCCATTTTGACAGAAAACTAATGGATTATCTGTCACTTTTGAGTGAAAATGGCGGCGAAGGTGGATAAAAGGACACTAAATCGGTATGAGTTGATCGGCCTATCTGGAGAGGGTACTGATTGAGGCAATCGGTACGCCACTGGTACGCAACTGGTTCGGTTTTTGTGTTCCATTGACAGACACTTTATCTGTTCCATTGGGGAACTGACACCTTCAGTATGAGCACCGCTCTGGTTGGTGTAGTGGATACATACCTGCAGGGCTTTCAACTATAACTATATAACCAGGCTCAATCCCGGGACAGTCGGTAGTCTACTTGGACTTTTTCTTAGTTAGCTAGAAGGCAGGCTAATTCGATTCTATACCGTCCCTCGGAGAGGAGTTAAGAGGACGGTCCCGTGTTATCCATATATTGATAGTGGAGTACGTTAAAGATCCCTAGCCTCGACAAAGGGATTTAGGCTAAATTAATCCTTCTAGGAAAAGAAAACTGCCTTCCTAGGGGGTGCTCATCAGACCGGTCTGGTGAGCGGAGTAGGAGGGGCCGGGAGATAACAAGTCGCTTGTAGGGTATGGATACAGTCACGATCTGCATTAAATATATAACTGGTCGGACGTCAAGTTACGCAAGACCATAGCAAACCGCAGAGAGAGACACCTTCAGTTTGGCACCAAGTGCTGCTTTTTCGGCACCAGCTCTGAGAGCTCGTGCCGTACCCAAAACTGTTTTCCGGGCCATTAAGAATTCCAATTGCGAACAGTCTGCAGAGTAGTAGTAGCGATGAAAACACCCCGTTTGACAAACGGACGTGTAATGTCATGTCCGCTTGCTTGCCTGGGAGCGGAGCGTGCAGAGCGTAGAGCTTGATTGAGCGTGGATCGAGCTCACGGTGCGATAAACAAAAAACAAACATCTTTTTCCCGCACAGAATTTTTTTATTTAAATACTTCAAATTTGTTTTTGCAAAGTTTGTGTTTTCATTTTTCGCTCGCAGGCGTTAACGTTTTCCATCACGAAGACTGTCTTTGCCACATCAATGAGCCAAAAATAATATTACTTACCTTATTAATTGCGCAATAATCTTGTAATATTGTTTGGCGCTTACGCTTATGTTGTATAAAATATTTTCTTCGTCAAAAATTTGAACGAATGGCATTGTAGAAACTAATCAAACGTTAAGAATCTAATCGTACAAAATATTTAGTTTTAATAAAAAAATAAATAGTTTACAATATTTAAATAAGTAAGCATTTATTCTTTTTTAGCTGATACACAGGATGATCGTGTGAATTTTCACATTTACCTTAACCTTTGTATTATTTCAGAGCACGCTATTGGACGAACGACCGATCGATATTTTTCTCGCTAATGCGCATGCTACGGCCGACTTGACCGTCTCGTAAAGTACGACGTCGCACAGTGGTCGATTTTTGTAAAAACGCGGACATTAAAAAAACTTCCACATTGTAATTTAATTGTACAAAATATTTAGTTTTAATAAAAAATAAATAGTTTACAATATTTAAATAAGTAAGCATTTATTCATTTTTAGATGATACACAGGATGATCGTGTGAATTTTCACATTTACTTTAAGACATTTTTAAGAAGGCAAAAGATACATATTTATTAATTGCCTAAATTAAACTAAAAATGTTAGTTTAGAACAATCAAATTTACTTTAAAGTAATTGTCACAATATATTAGTGTTACAGTATACTAGTATATTTTTATGTATATAGGGTATATTAAAAAGAATGCCAACCGAAACTTTCAAATGAAACACCTGGTATATTATTGCATTTTTGCATTCTGTTTTGAAGTTCTAAGCATTTTTATATAACATACCCTATGTCGATCTTCACCTGTTTTCGAAATATCAACAGTTGAATACTGTCATACTCTGGGTCTTCTATTTGAAATTTGATGTTGAATACTGATGCGTAATATCAAACTCGTAAAAAGCATAGTTTATTTTTTGGCCAACTATTCGCCTAGTATCTTGACAACCATATAAGGGCAAATTTAGACACATTTTGAATTTTTTAAGTTATGTCCGCGTTTTTCTGAAAATCGACCACCGTGCGTTGTTCGCATGACTTTTGTGCGATGGATGACTTCTCAGGGTATGATCGTTCTATTACGCCCAGAATCGAGCCCCAGAATCGGTACCCAGAACGTACCATGAATATCCGCCTGCAGGCGTGTTCAATTGAAACAGCACCAGTGCAATTTTTTTGCAGCACCGCGCCAGTGTCAGTGCAAAACTGGCGAGTGCGGAACTGGATTTTACAATGGAATACGCTATTCTGTGGTTATGTCAGCTGTTTGATTTGACGGTGTTTTGTCTCTTGAATAAAATTTGATTTTTTATTTACGAATTTACTAAATGGAGAAAATGGACGAGGATCCACCAGAAGTGACTCTAGGACAGCCATTGAGTGACTTTCTACTGCAGCTGGAAGACTACACTCCTACCGTAATTAAATATTTTATAATAATGGGGCCAAATATCTGTTTTTATAACAAAAAGATTCCGTAATAAGCCAGTATAGGGTTTTCTGCCATTTTTGATGGCACCTACTAGAACCCCAAATCCGCCGGCGCCAGTTTTTTTTTCAAAAGAAAAAAGGGTGCCGGGGGGGGGGGGGCTGTAATATGTTTTTTTTATTGTTGTTTTGGGTTGGGTTGGAAAAAAATTTAAAAAAAACCGGCGCTGGCGGATTTATGGTCCTAGAAAGAATTTTTCCATAAATAATTTTTCATAAAAAATCAAAAATGGTATAAAACCATATACTGCATAATTAACGAAGATTCTGTTTTATATTCTATTTAATGTCTTCGAGGTTCATATGCTTAAACTTGTGCATCTTCTACAATATTGGGTAAATATGACCTTAAGTCCTAAAGGCAGCAAGCCTTCCATTCTTTTTGCATAGATTCCCGATGCTGTGACAGCTTACTACCTCAGGAGCTCTGGTTTTGAACCAAAGGACCCAAGACTTTTGAGACTTATCTCTATAGCTGCACAAAAGTTTATATCAGACATTGCCAATGATGCTTTGCAACACTGCAAAATGAGGTCCTCAAATGCTACCAGCAGTCACACTAGCTCAAAGGTAAAATAAGAAAAATGTTGCAGAAATATTATAAAATTATTTTTTTTTAACCTAATCAATGAATACCAAGGTCAAGAAAGTTATAATAAATAACTGTAGACTTTTTTAAAGAAAAACTCACTATTTACTGTTGTTGTTTACTGTCACTAAATCTTTTTTTAATTTTGGTAATTTTGTTTTAGACTCCAAAAGGTGTAAAAGATAAGCGTTACTGTCTCACAATGGAAGATTTAACTCCTGCTCTGGCAGAGTTTGGTATTACCTTAAAAAAACCACATTATTATGTTTAATTTTGTTGCACTGCTGTCATCAAAGTTTGCATTTAATTTATTGCAACTATGTTTTTATCAAGTAGGTATAATTTAAGATATAATTGTTTAAACTTGAGAAATTTTAACAATTTTTAAACAATAACATTTTTAATGTGTCAAATTCATACTCACTCACAGATCCATAAATAAAATAAGCTACCTAAAAGTAGACTGGTGTGGTTTCTTCATTACAAATTTATTGTTTTCTGTGTACCTTAAAGCATTTTATATGTTATTAGTCTCTTTGAATAATAGTAAAAATATTGTTCTTTAGCAATTCACACACAATTAGGTTTCTAGGTAATGTTTATAAACTATAGGAGCTATCATGTAATAAACAGGAGAAATTTACATTTTCCCTTAATTAACAACACCCATACTATACTATTTTTAATGCGCTTGGAAGTATTTCAAATATTAGTGTTTATAGCTAAAGAGAGAGCTTTATCACATCTGTTAAAATTTTATAAATACTTACTTTCTGAGGTGTGTTTGATTCATTACCACCACACTTATGATTACTAAGACTACTAGTAAAGCTTATCATATGGATGATTCTACAAGAAAGGTGCTGTGGAATGGGAATACATATTTTTCAAACTGCACACAGAGCATAGTTATTTTTATAAGATAAGTAAAACTAATTGTTATCTTTATGGAGCATTTGTTTTTCATTTTGAACTTGGTAAATAATATTTAACCAAATCATCTTTATTAAAAAATAGGTCAATTTTCCTGACAATTTTGCAATTTTAGAAGTGCTCAAATTTTGAGAGAAACAAAATTTTTTTTTTTTTAAATAAAAAAGGAACACTTCAATTATCATCCCTCTGGTAAGTATTCAGTTGATATCAATCATTGACAATTTTTATGTTTATTGTTTTAAAATTATAAATATATGAACTTTATTTACATGAAACATAAGTTGAGTAGTCTAAATAGATTTTGATTTAAATTAGAAAATCATTAAAAAAACTCATTTCTGGTACTCATTCCTCTAAAATTTTTGATAGCAGAAGAATACCATAACCATAATTTCCAAAATTCTTAGCATACATCTATTTAGTTATTAAATTTTACTGTGCTGTATTGTCACTTTGGGGCAATGACCTTAATATGATATGCATATGGCCCACTCTTTTGGTAGAATCATGCACATACTAATGAAAATATTAATTACTATAGTCAACTAAAGTCTAATAAGTCGCATTTTTCTCTTTGTTTTAAATGGGTTTAAATATAGTTAATTTCACTGGCTTCCAGACTACAAAATAAATTCAAAAATCAACAATGCAACTGGTTCGACTTTACTTGACTATATTACTATTAGGGTTTTAATCAAAACAAAATTCCTACATATACATTAAAATAAATATATGAATGAGAGAGAAGAGCAAAATTGGATCTAAACACATTAACAGGAGTGTTAAAATTTAATCCAGGTGAGGTACAATATATTTGTCAATCACAGTAGCATTGATATGCCAGCCAAAGTGATTTACTCCTGGCACAGTGACAATTTTTAATTTTTTTGCTGTATCTAGGGTTTTAAGTCCTATCTTGTCATCTTTGTAGATTGCTCTATTTGTAATTTCTTCGACTGTACCATTTTGATTGTAGTATCCAAATTGACTGAAAAAAGTTTAAAAATATAATTGTTTTTTGGAGAGTTAGTTTAATAGATGAGGCTATAAGATAAAGATACACACATTAAATTTTTAAAGTTATTTAGAAAAAGAATCACAATCACACACAAAGCCAAAAGGGACCATTCATTGTTTCTTAATTAAAAAGAGGGTAAGATTTGATGTAATTTCCTACCTAGATTGCCATGGGGTAATCACTCCATCATCTGGCCCCCCAATAAGCACCATCAACTTCAGTTTTGTCAATGCAGTCTTAAATTCTGTACTTCTATTGGTTGGAATCTCATTATTTATATAAGGTAAATATTGAGAGTATTCATAATAGAGTGGTATGTGATAGGGATCATTCCAATAATTTCCTACAGATGTGTGTTGTCCAACTCTAGAATAAAATAATTCAAATGCCGTTTCTAGTGCCAGGCCAGGAAAATATAAGTGCAAGAATTGTGCTAAAAAAGGCAAATTCCAAAAAATTAGCATAAAATGACATAATATGGTTTTAATAGTAACTTACTTCCATACTGACCAGCTTGAGGCCCACTTAAGGATATGAAATGCTGAACATTGTGATTAGGATTGGCCTGAAGTATACTACGAGCTAGCAGAGCCCCTTGAGAATATCCTAAAAAATTTTAAATACTTTTTTTTTAGAATTTACATTAAAATAGAGAACACTGTGCTATAAGCTAACTTCAACTACTTACATTGCAATCCACAAAAAATAATAAGTTTCTGAAAATTACTTGCCCAAAAAGTGAAGTCCTTCTGGATGCTCTTTAGAAATATTCTTAAAAGTTTCACTAAGCTGGTTCACCTGATACCACATATTGTCAAGACTAGACCATCCTCCAAAGCGATCTATATTGTAAATGACAGTTCCAGGATGATTCTAAAATTGACATTTAGGTCTGAAACAATTAGACAGTTTCATGCATAGTCCATGTACAAACTTCTTTCTCCAGGCTTTTATTTCTCTGTTTGTCACAAGCAGTGAGAGGGTAATAGAAAAAAATTATATTTCCACATTGAAAGTTTTTTGTTAAAACTGGGTAAAATCAAACAAAATTCAAAAAATTCGTCATTATTAGAAGAAAAGAAAAATTATGAAAAATAGTCATCAAAAACAAGTCACAATGAAAATATTAATTACTATAGTCGACTAAAGTCTAATAAGTCGAATTTTTGTCTTTGTTTTAAATGGGTTTAAATATAGTTAATTTCACTGGCTTCCAGACTACAAAATAAATTCAAAAATTAACAATGCAACTGGTTCGACTTTAGTTGACTATATTACTATTATGTTGGTTGAAGTGCGAAAGAGAGATGCTTTATCTGGTTTTGACAATGTAATAAACTCTATTTGTTTCCTCTTCTTGTTTTTAAAATGTAGAATAAAAAGAAGAGTTACAGAGAGACAAAGTTGCATTGTCAGCATTGAGTGTATCAAAACTTGGCTGTTATGTGGTGGCCCCAGGATTGTAAAATGTGTAAATAATAACATTGAAAAACAAAGGTAATAATTAAAAAATCAGGGTTGATCCTGGGCAAGGCCAAAGGCAAAAAATCTATTGTGCATGTCTGAAGCAGTCAACTTGTGCCCAGAAGAGTTTTTGCCTCTCTCTTCAGACTTGATTGGGAGAGTACCATCAGTTTTTTTGTAAGGGCAGGGCCATTATAGTATCTCAGTTATATGGGTTAACTTCATTAGTACCTACATACCTCTTCTATTCTGGATTTTATGAGCTCCATACTCTCCCGTCCTGTAAGGATTCCATGCAAAAGTATCACAGGTTTGTAAGAAAGAACTAAATTTAAGAAAAAGAAAAACATTACAGTAAATTTGATCATTTTTGTCAGGTTAACTGGGTTATGGAAATTTTAAAACTAGTTGAGTATTTCACTGATGTTTTTTTAATTTTGAATAGCCAATTATCATTGTTTTATTCAAGGCTCATTTGTATGCACATGAAAATTTAAAATTTTTGGGCATATTAAAAATTTGGAAAGAACAATCAGCTGTTTTTTGTTATGACGTTTACAAGGAAGATGTCAAAAAACGCCATTTCAACATACGGTCCCTTTTTGCGAGCTTAACATAGTTATTAGTGTTCTCTTTTTCTAATAGCGCTTTCGGTTTACGTACTCTTAGGGCCAAATTCATAGTCGTTCCTTAAGGTTGCTTTCTACCTTAAGGTAGCTTTTTCTTAAAATTGGTATTCATAGTCCAAAACGGGAGACTTAAGGTAACCTTTGGATAAGGTTGGTAATTTCCTACCTTAAAGCCTCCTTAACATTCGTATGCGAGGTTAAAACAGAGGGTTTTTCAAGTTAATTGTTTTTGTTTGGAATGGAGGTAGAAAACTTTGGAGATTTTGTGGACTTGATAGAGGAAGAAGAGGATGCGCCGCGTCCCCTGCGAGTGGCCAGAAGATATATCAGGGATTTACAAAATCCCTTTAAATTTTATAGAGAAAAATAAATAATGATAGATTTTCCAAAAGCACAACAATATACATAATACTGCCGCTGAAAGTAAGGGAGATGGAAAAGCCAAATAACAGAGGGCTTCCGGTATCACCAATGTTGTGCTTATTATCCACACTTCGGTATTATGCCACTACAATTATACAAGTAAGTAAGATTCGGTAACAGTGTAGTAAACAGTTTTTTTTATTTTAGATTTCTATGAAAAAACTTTATGTAGAGAGATAATAGGAGTTAAAATTTACCACCTCCAAAATTTTTTAGTTTTTAAACCCTAGTAAATGTCTACATAATTTTTTTTCATATTATGTCTAAAGTAAAAGGAAACCGTTTACTTCATAATTACCTCTGATTCTTTACAGGAATGTTAAGGCGGGTTTATAAGCAACATTAAATGTATTGCATAACGGATAACTTTAGTGCTTAATTTTATACCTCTGACTTTTTCCTGCATTGTGTGGTAGAAAAAGATAGAGCTACCTAAATTTATCCATTATTGTGCATTACATACATGGCATAAACCCGCTTTAAAATAGTAAGATTGCCACATTCAAAACCCCTCCTTCTTCCTATTATTATTAACTTTTTTTCTTCCAGAGAGTCATTGGTGATTTAGTTAGATTGTCCCAGCCAAAAATCTGCAGAATCATCAAAAAAGTTTCCCAGGCAATTGCACACCACCTTCCACAATATGTTCATTTTCCACCAAACCCAGAAGATAACACAAGATCATTTTATAATGTGGCACACTTTCCTAATGAACTGTTAACTCAAACATCAAAACAATCGTGTAATAAATAGGGGTAAACGTATGTCTGCGCGTTTTAGTCATACTGGACTTATCCAAACTTATGAGTTACCCAAACTCACCCTAAAACACAGACATGCGTCCACCCCTTTTTATTACACGTTTTTTTTGTGCAGTGCAGAGTTTAGAAAAAGTACCACTTTAGTCCCTAAAAACTTTTTCATTTTATCCCTGAAAAATTTGTAAAGGTATTAGGTATAACCTTGGATTGATACTTAATTTTAAGACATATTTATTTTCAACATATAAAAACACTTTTTAATTTCTTGTCTTATCAATCTTGTAAGTAGTTCACGTTTAGTAATAAATGAGTACCTATATTATAAAAATATTTTGTATTTGTGGTTGGCAATAAAATATTAAA
The DNA here is from genome assembly GCA_963921995.1 of Oxystoma pomonae. Taxonomy (NCBI): domain Eukaryota; kingdom Metazoa; phylum Arthropoda; class Insecta; order Coleoptera; family Brentidae; genus Oxystoma; species Oxystoma pomonae. Next base: position 102,467,126 of record OY998163.1, read on the forward strand.
ACAATATCAGAGAACTACTACAAAGAAAACCTGTTACAACATCAAATCTTGAAACTATATTCTACTTAAACACCTTTCTTTATTTTTTTTTATCCATTATAGCGTTGTATGAACAGTTTGTTTATAGTAACACTCACGTTTACCCAAATTCCAAAAAACGCAACCAAAACAATGAACATAAAACATTCAACAAAAATATTTCGATGTCATAGATGCCGCACGCGTAGACTTCTCATGTTGCCAACTCATCCACAAAACAAGTGTTCCTTAAAACCTTCCTTTCTCAAGGAAGGCACTATGAATATGAAAGCTAAGGACGCCTTCAAAGTACCCTTAAGAAAGGCAGCCTTAAAGTATCCTTATTGTCAGACTATGAATTTGGCCCTTAGTAGAGTAGTGACGTCACGAATCTACCCAAGGGTGCTCCGAATCCCAACCGGGGTGCTCGCATAGAGAGTGAATATCAAACACGCCATTTGCTCGAAAAAATTACATTTTAACCAGATACAACATAATAACACTAACAGAAAGATAGCGCCGCGCAGGAACTACGTTCCTGTAGCGCATTGCATCGGAGAGTGAAAGTATTGCTTCTATTAAGTGCACCTACCTTGCCCCGTCCATCTCTTTCTATATGATCATGAAAGAAAGACAGAGCATTTTTTAATCTAGAAGTATATTTCACAATTTTAATTTTGTACTTGCCGGTTTTTTCCACTGCTTGTCAAAGTCTGTCAAGCTTGGCAAGCGGTTTTCTTAGATTTTCTAAAGTGAGTTATTTTAATCAGTTTTCGTTGGAAATCGCGCGAGTTTATGGGATTAGCATATATAGTGGATTAACTTTAGTTATAGACATCATCATTCAAAAACATAACCATTAATAAAAAAATAAATACAAAAGACCATAACAATCAATAAACCGCACATTTTTAAAGAAACCACATCCCCCAGGGTGGTAACATAAAAGGTTTTTCCTCGAAGTAACTAGGAATTACCAGGTAACCCGGTTACTCGTTTTCAGTTTTTCTTCGCAGCGAGTAACCCAATCCAAGATGTCACGAGTAACCAGAATATAAGGCTTTTTCAACTCGTTTTGGTTACTTGTCAAGACGTCTTGGTTATGATATCTTATTCAAAAACATGAGATTTATTTAAAAAAAAACAAACAATCAATAAATAATAAAATAAAGGATTTTTCCACGAAGCATTACCCGAGAGGGTACTGCACGAAGTAACTGTATAAGTTACCAGGTTACTTGTTTTGATGATGATGACGTCACGAGTAACCATGCAGACTATGTTTTATCAGCCTAAGGGATGTGGTTTCTTAAAAAATGTGAGGTTAAAGTGCGGTTTATTGATCTCATATTTTTTAATTAGATGTCATAACCGTGACGTCATGACAAGTAACCCAAACGAGTTACTATTTTCCTCGAGGTTGGTAACAGTCTGGTTATTAACCACTACCACTGCCGTAAACTACGAATCCATTTCGTTGTGGTTATTTATATATATCTCTAAATTTTTTTACAAGTGACAGTTTTTAAAGTGTTTCAAAAACTCTGATAAAATCGATGAGTAGTGGTTGCTAAACACTACCACAGCGGCTGTCAATGTTGTCAAAATTTTAAGCGTTCCAAAATATCCCTATTATTTAAACGGGTGATAGGAGGAGCCAAAACAAACAAAAAAGTTCATACAATATGGGCGTCACGACTTATAAGTTAAACACAGTTTGGCAACAATGCGCGGCGGGATGCAACATAAATATTAATTATTTAATTAAAATAGTAAAAAGAATGTGTACTTACCGAAAATGGGCTTTAGCGCCTGCGCCAATGCAGTTTAATTATAAAAAAAGTACGGCACCTGTCACACAGTTTTCAAAGCTCTTTTGAATTTGTTAAAACTCAAATAACACTTCTTTTAAGCATTTGTTTGTACACTTGTCGGGCACACTCCCTTTTTTGAAAACTAAAAACACCTGTCACACATTGTTTAAACTATTTTAATTTTATTTTGAAAAACACTAAAAAAACCGAGCAAAAAACACTTCTTTAAGCCGCTGGGGAAATCTGTCGCGATACATTTGATCTGCAAGATTTGAGTTTCTGTGAGCTTCACCGTATACGAATAGCATGATTGGAGAAGATTTTTAATTTAGTTTAATTTCACACGAACTGCTAAAAACTCGCGAAAATAATGGCCTCAGGTTGACTCGCGCGACTGACAACCTACACAACGAACAGCGGAAGATGCACTGTTCTGTAGAGAGGACAGAGGGTCGGAGGTCAGACTTACGTATGCAGCGAATTGCGTTGTTGCCAAGCGTTTTTTTAAATCTCTAACTCAAAAGAAATCATTATTGTTTTTATTAATTGTGTTAGATTTAGAGGAAATATTTATTTTTATTGGAAATGGCCCTATTGTAAAATGGTTAAAGTTAGACAATAATATTTCTAAGATTCTGGTAGATATAAGCACCTAAATTTTTCAACTTAGTCGTTTAGACAAAAATCTGTTGATTTTTGCCCAATATGTCATATGAACTTTTTGACTTGTTTTTGACCCTTCCTTTCATTAGTTAAAAGGATGACTATGGTATTGTTTACACCCGGCTATATCATTGATTTTACTCAAAGAAGCATAGGTACCTATTATTTTGCAAAATGATAGGGGTTATGTTTACAACCAAACCGAACCAACCTCCCAGAGGCGTATTTCTTGAATCTCAAGACAAGGGTTCAATCCCGCAGAACGATTCCCCTAAAGAGATGCTTTTTCTTGAAACCTAAGCAATCACCGTCAAGAATACACAACTGCATTCGACACAAATCTATGTCGTTCCCTGCTTAAGAATTACGGCTCAGGATGATTCTAAATTTTCGAGGTTATGGGTCTCTTAAAGCGCTTTTATATAAGGACGGTTTAAAAATATTGTCTCATAACCACCACTAAAACCGTTTTAAGCACTAAATCGACTTTATTTTAAAGCGATTTAAGAAAACGGGTTATCGCTTTAAAACTCATTTTAGGAGCGTTATAAACACTTTAAAAACCCTTATTTGGCGCATTTCTAACAACCTAAAGAAATAATCAACCCTGGGTTTTCTAAAATATATGTTGTTAACTAAGTTGTTTTGTTTTTTCTTTAAACTAACATATTTAATGACATTTAATGCAGGACTTATAAATACTTGGAGAAAGCGATTTTATTTTAAAACGTCCTGGTATAAAAGCGCTTTTAGGTCAGTATAAACGTAGTAATTGTTTTAAATCGAAAGGACCGGTTCTGGTTCAACCAAAATCAGGACCAATTGTAAATCGAAAATCCTTTTCAAGTGGAATTAGCGCGATCAAGCAGATTATACCCTTGTTTGATATTTTATGCAGCTCTCAATCAACACTGTCTCAATTAAAAATCCAGTTAATTCTTACCTCTTGTGCCCTTTAACCTACTTTTGCAGCCATTTTTATATCCAAATTGACAAGTTAAATTCTGCGAGTTGGTTGACCAGAGCCGCGTTCGAGCTAAGGCAGTCACGCTCTTTTTGGGCCCCCCTCAAATGAAGTAGGCCTTTTACATATAAATTAACGTAATTTTCTTACATAATCGTAAAATAATATATAATATAATAATATGACGTTTATGACAAAGATGTATATGTACCATTTACACAGTGGCGGCTCGTGATCTATGAAGAGGAGGTTCACAAATTTGAAACATTGAGAGTGAATTTTTTTTTAGGTTGCCTTTAGTGGTTTGCGCCAACTCAATTTCGGGTTTAGGTCTACCGGCATTTCTTATTTCAATTTTTTGCTCCATACTCAAAGGGCTATAATTATTTTTCAAGTACCCTACCGTGAAAATGTTCATTATAAGTAACAATTGTATAATAATACGGCAGAAAAAGTATAAATAAAACACTTTATAAAATAGCTAAACGCGCGAATGCATCACGAACCACAGCAACAAGGCAAAGCAAGCGGACTGGAGCAAACCAAATGTGTGCACCTTTCTCTATTGAAATTCACGATACCCCCGGCTACTCGCCCATTAAAACATACAGGGTTCCGATTCTTGAATTTCGAAATGGTCGCCTGGGAACGTTAACATCCTTCGTTTCGACCGATAAGTCTCAGAAGCTGCCAAGCTTGTACGGTGCACGCGCAAAGTTGATTCAGTAATCGTGCTTAGAGACAGGTGTATGAAAGTGTAGGAAGGTTCCGTCGATACACGGCAATCGGGTAAGGTTCGGCTGTAGTCAGGCAGGTTTCGGATAACTCGTGATAGCTTTAAAGCGCGTTATTCGCGTGTGATCTTTCCTAAAAAATTTAAGAATCGGCATCCAGATATCCTAATAGGCTCCACCTACTTCATCGCATGTTCGACTGTTCCGCGTCATCAAGCAGAGGTTTATTTCATTCGGTGGCGAGAGCAGCTGGTAGCAGGATCTGCGTTGAATAGACGGACGCGGCAATGAGAGCGCGTGAGACGGAAAGAGACCTGGCTGTGTTAAATTATAAATACTCATCTAATTTTAACGCGGATAATAATAGGAAGTTTCGGAAACTTTACAAAGAATGATATAAATTAGACATTTTTTTATTACTTCCACGTGCTCAAATTGGAGTTGGCTAGCAGCTTGATAAATGCAAGCAAAAGCGAAATTTGTAAGTTAAAGTTAACGAATAATTCGAAAAAATTAAAATTTACTCATTCTATGTAATTATTATGGTTAAGTTTCATATTTTTTAAGATTCTTGTCAAAAGATAGTACAAAAAAAAATTATCCGCAAAATAAGTAAACAAAAACAGTAAACAATTTAAAACAAAATTAAGAACACCCGCAATTGAATGTAAAAGATGATGACCAATTTTTTGATAATGTTAGCCACTATATTGGTGCACTGACAGTTTCATTTCGTTTCTGTGCCGCCATGTTGAAATTGGTCCGGAGAATTTCGAATGAACAGTAAAACAACTGTAAATCCATGTCACATGATGCGTTTGTTTCAGGATGGATCAGAGATATTCTTATTTCTATGGTCAGGGTGAGCTAGCATACTGTTTAAACAGAGAAGTTAAATGGAAATATCGGTGTCAATGACATGGGAAGTCAGGAAACCGGGTGGGCAAACACGTACCTACTTTTTAATTTGGGACTGGCTCCAATTTCTTGGGTAAAATTTTAAACTTATATTTTGAAATGCCATATTTTTGTTCTTCAAAATTTTGACCTCCCCTTCCCCCTGATGTGTAATGTTTGTGACTTCTCCCCCCTTAAAATTACGTACCCAATGTTTTACCATAATTTCAAAACTGCGCTATGTAACGGAGTCACGGCCCCCCACCCATCTTAGTAACGTTTCCCTCAAACCCACCATCCATCCTCGTTTTCTCTCGTTTCAAAGAAACTTCTTTATGAGTCGCGGAAATTATTTTTTTTCTGTCAGCAACCATACACTGAGAAAACATGAATAGTAGGATTCCTACTTAACATTTTCCACTAGTGGTAGGCAAGGTGTTATCCACCCCTTCAAAATAAGTACACCTACTGCCAAAATTATAGGGGTTTATTGTCAGTATTTCTACATACTGTCAGTACTGCCAAGTACTGCAGTAGTGCGAGTGCTGCCAAATACTGCCAGTACACCCAAAAATTTGTACACCTACTGCCTAGGTGTACAACCCCTTTCTGTTTACCCTAAACACACAACTTAGTTACCTTAAGCAAATCCACCTATTTGGCTTGAACTTATTAGCCCTTAGTGATCTCTTATTGGCTGCAAGTGAATATTTTATTTGTCATTAATATTTATCCACTTAACTTTAATATATTTGTGGCAAAAGAAGTATCTATCTGTGGTAAACAAGTAACTTTATAACCCATCCCAATCCAATCAGTAACAAATAGGTATAATATAATTCAATAAATATAATAAAATTCTAAAATATTTCTAAGTACTTATTCTGCACCAAGAGAATCCGCCAAAACGTTTACATACTGTGGAATAGTGAACCACTTAAATCGCAATATCTCAATAATGGCACTAGCGACAAATTCTGGCTGTGGTTACTTAAAAAGCACTGTTCAAGCCCAACTGAACCGTGTGCGAAAGTTGGTGGCCCCATAACTAGTTTAGGAGGTATCCGGGTGCAGAAAAATCTCGATAACGGCACCGGCGAAAAATTTTGCGTTTGTGTACTTAACAAGCCCTATTTGAGCTCAGCTTAACGGTATGAACCAAAATCAGTTTCAAAAAATTTTCTAGAACCCCACACAAGCGACGTATTGGTATTGTACAGAACCAATTTGGACTTTGCATGACATAAATTATGTTTTTGGTTTAAGCCTAATATCTCGTGGAATAACCGAGATACGATTTTCCAAAAAATATATATTTTTTTTAAATTTTGCGTGTAAGACTTTTAAATGGCGGCAACAAATTCGAACAAGCTCATTGCCGCCTAATGGGCTTAGTTCTGCATCATTTGGTTCAATACAAGAGAAGTTATTAGCAAAATAGTTTTTTGAAGATTAAAAAAAAACGCGATATTTTTGATGTTTGTTATATGTTGATGCACATAAGGCCTTCGAGCGACAAATTATGGCGTTTGATTAAGGTATGGGGTGCCTCCTCAGCTTTACCGTTAAAGTCACAGGGGTCGCGATTTCTCGGAAATGGCAACAGCGACAAATTTAATTCTTCGGTAACAAATTAGCACCAAATTCCGGCATGGGAATTTTTGTAGCCCCTTATGGACGCCCCCCAGCTTTACCTACGTCTTTTTTAAACGAAAAGTCGGATTAAAATTTTGAAAAGACCATTGTGTTTTTCTAAAAAGGTTGCAACAGACATGTTTTTACAGAACTCAATTATCTCTTAAATTAAGGGAGATATCATCAATTGATAATTTCAACTTTACCTTGTAGCTTAAAAACTACAAGGGACATAATAAATCTGTTAATACAATTTTTTAAAGCTCAAAAAAGTAATGTGAAAACTGCATGTCTGTATCTTCAATAATAACGGAGTTTCCCATTGAATCCCATCGAAAATGGGACACCCTGTATATCAACAAATGAGCAGTTTATATCAAAATGAATCTTATACGCGAGTATCGATTTCCCCTTCCTTTCTTAATATTCGAGAGAATGGCGTCTGGGAACGTTCACATCCTTCGTTTCGGCCAATAAGAAGGCTCAGAAGTTGCCAAGCTTGTACGGTGCACACGCGCAAAGCTGACTCGATTATCGTTTTTCAAGAGCGCCCGTTCTCCTACTCAGAGGCAGGTGTATGAAAGTGTAGGAAGGTTCCTTCGATACACGGCAATTGGGTGAGGTTCGGACGTGGTCGGAAAGGTTTCGGATAACTCGTGATAGCTTTAAAGCCTGTTATTGGTCAAATATCAAGGAGGTGACCGTTCCCGTGCGACCTTTCCTACAAAATTCAAGAATCGGCACCCTGGTCGGCTATCGGGAATAGGTGTAGCCACAGCCGCGTTATTTTCACAGCGAACTAGAACATTTTTGTAGTAACGGCAACGTCGTCGACCAAATCAGAAGTGGATCGCAGAATTTCGTGCCAAAGTAAAAGCCTACGATCCATTTCGGTTTCTCCAGGCTCTATAAGCTTTATTTCTCTGTTCTGTAAGTAGTTTCTCTTAAAAAACAAAACAAGTTTTAATTTCACTCACGTGACGTTCGTAACGGGTTTTTTCGATCCCTCAATTTGTCTCAAGTCCTTCAAGAAATGTTTTGTTTTTAAATACGCTAACACTCAGTTTTTATCGTTATATAACATGTATGAGTTATTCTCTCGGCTATTAAAAAAACAGATTAAGTTTTTTGTGGTGTATTTAAAGCAAAATTGTTAATCATAAAGGTATGTATACGATAAATTATTAGGTACATACACCAATAATATAAGAGCGAATGTAGACAAGGCTACAAGTTGTCATGAGCAAGGTAATGCGAGATTATGGAATATGAAATTAACAATAATTAAACACATACTTAACTAAAGATTTTGGTGGTAAATACAATGTAGGTTAAGTACAACAAATATTTTTTTAAATGATCAGATTAGGTGCAAAAATTTTAATTGGTAAAATTAATTTAATTGAAAGATCTTTTCAAATTTTTAAACTAACTGAAAAATCCTAAATGTCATAAGCGTGACAAAAATTTCTAAGACAAAAAATATACCGTGAGTAAATCCACTCAAAAGTTGAGTATAAAAGTATCAAAAGCAAGGCAAAAACCTCAGGTAGTTCATTGTCTTGGTCATAAAATAAGTCTTTGGCATCATTTTTTTACCACAGCCCTGAGGAAAATCCACCAGGTGGCACTCTACTGCGAGGTGGTGCTGCTCCAGGCTCTTGTCGCTCAGGCTGTAAAGGACGGTCGGCTTTCTGAGGCTCTGCTGTTTTTTGAGAAAGTGCAGAAGCCTGATTTTCAGCTGGGCTGGTACCTGAAAAAAATTTGATTTGTTATAGTTATTAAGTAGAGCCTTAAAATAATTTTTGTTTAGTTTTTTAACTCTAATTTTTTCATGACAAAGCAAAACCACATTTGTAACAATTTTCTAGCTTCTTTGAAATTTTCGTATAGAAAAAAAACCTTCATTGAATTCCTCAGTAATTTTTTACAGTTAAAAAAAAGAAAATAAATATACCCTTGTGGTTGAAAGGCAAAAAATCAACTTCTTTTTGATCTCATTGTTTCTCATTTTTTTACAGAAGGCTTTCCAGGTTTTCCTCAACTTTGGTCTTTGATACCACTTTTCTCGGCTTTCCAGTTCTGTACAAACTCTGTATATTGGAATGGGGAAAAAGTTTCAAAAAAGAAAATAAACTAAAACAGTAAACATTTTTACCTAGGACCTGCACGATAAGTGGTTATTATGTTTCTAATTTTGGCCTGTTTGCGTTGAGTCCCATTACCGCACTAGTGCGGTAATAAGCTTACAAAACCACAGACTCCCAAAAATTTGTCTAAAACGACAGTTGAGCCTGTTTAATGCAAGTCCTACTGGAAAGTACAACTAAAAAACATAAAAGAAGGTCAAAAATTATAGATCGCTTCCGTGAGAAATGCTTGCAAGTTGCAAGATGACTTAGAATTAGCAAATAGAGCAAACTATACTCTTTTTTATAATAGCTTTACCAAAACTGCATAACACCAAAATACTAACATTTTATCTGTGCTTTTTATATGGTTAGGGTAGTGTCGCAAATAAGATTATGTTCTTTGTGTAACTGTAAAATTCTGTTTAATAATATATCATTCAAAATCAACAAAAATGACCTCTTCTCTGTTTGCAATGGGTATGCAGGAACCGGAATCACTGCATCACATTCTTTGTGTTTGTCCGTTATAACAGCACAATAGGCCACTTAATTGGCAAGACCTAAATAATTTAGTTTTAAGTTTAGATAATCCTTAGCTTTTCTAAATCTTACCAGTTTTTAAAGGGGTAGATAATATCGTCGTTGGTTCAGCAAAATCTCCTATGTGCAGATTTTCAGAAAATCAAGTTTTTGTACAAATCTAATCAGCGCTTTATCGATTAGTTTCTGATTTAAGGCCTAGATGGCACAACAAACCTTAAAAGACAAGTGTAAAACTTCCAACATGACCTACTTCAATGTTTTTTAGTTGCTTCCTCTGTAAAATTATACTTTTGTACATCAAGCTTTCGCTGATGAAAATTTTCAATAAATTGACCAATAAAATCGATGTGGCTGGCAGATTGTGACCAATAGGAATCGAATTACAGCGATAATTTGCAATAGTGCAAATTATCGCCTTCCATAAAAAGTCCATGACTGTCAGGTAGAGTATTGTTTATGGTGACTGAACAAAACAGCTCAGTGAAACGCAAATAAAGATTAGGCAAATAAGATAAAATAACAAATCAGGCAACAATTTTTTCAGAAAATAGTCTGCAGAAAATTCCTTGTGCATATAAAATTATGATAATTTTTGACTTAGCACTCTCGCGCTCTCTTTGCTTCGGAATATATTATCGACAATTTACTACGCACTCGGAATATTACCTATGACAGTTTTTATCAAATAGTTTTATGAAAAGACAATCTGCTTACCCTCTGATATGGAAGATGTATTTCTCCCATGATATTTTCTAGCAGGTTCAGGCTCGGCGGGTCCAAAGATGTTTGTGTGGCCGCCGCCTGGAGGGCGCAGCACCCTACTGGTGTTTTTTTCGCAGTGATAGCCAGTGTTAAAGTTGGTGGAAGTCATGATTTTTAAAAGTATGGAGCTGAAAAATTTATATACCTAACTTTAAAGATTGGAATGACTAATAAATCAAAAACAAGATAATTAAAAAGTTGTAATTTACCTATCTCAAGGAGAAACTAGATAAGAAAATATGTTTTTTTTGGAAACAATTACAAATTTGTGTATGACCTAATCATATTTTTTTTTTAAAGTAATGAATACCTACACAAAATTTACACGGAAAAATATAAATGTATATTATGAAAATTGTTTATCAAAATAACATCAGTAGGTGCCTGAGATAGTTTTTTAATTAATTTCAGGGCTGATTAGTAAGAATTGCCTTACCTTTGCCTCTAAATAATTAGTGTACCGAAAAAAATATTTTAGCTTTTTAAGTGGAAAATTTTGGGTGGAGTTCAGAAACTATTGGGTACTAGAACTAAATTTCTACTGTTTCTGAAAATTATTTTTTGATTTTTTTTTATGATTTGGGGGGGACATCTAAGTGTGCACAAATTTAGAACCAAAGTATCAACAAACTTTCTATAGATTGATAAAGGGCAAACATTGTTTTAATCATATTGTAGTCAAAAGTTAATATTTACTTTATTCACCTGCTGTTATGTATTTATTTTAAAGGTGTAATTTAAAAACACTCTACCTATATAAACCAGTTCATACTAGGGGAAGCTGCAGTGCAATGAGTTATTTGTGAGCCTAATAAAACAATGACCAGATTTAAACCGTATCTAAAATGAGAGAAAAAGCCAAGTTCTTATTACCACACCAAGAAGTTCTTAATACCCCGGGTGGGGTAATAGGAGCTTCATGAATAATGGCGTCTACGTTTACTAGGAGTTAGGAATCATGAGGGCATACTACTAGAAGGTTTAAGTGATCATTTAGGTTTCAGAAAACCTGAAGTTTTGAGAAAAAATTATTGTCAAGTCGATTTTAATTTTTATGTAAAAATATAACATTCTAATTTTTTTTTTGTTGATGGTTAATAGTGAGAATAATGAAACAAACAACAACAATACGTTTCTTACTTTTTCTAATAAAAAGTGTATGTTCAAACGATAAGTCACCAATTTGTAGGTGTCTATCCAAAAATAAAACAGTTTTTTGGTATTTTTTGTAGTTTTTTTTTCACTTGATAATAATAACAACTATTACAAGTCAAACAACAACAAGGTTATAATAAGGGCGTAAGAATGTGATTGTGGTTCCCACATATTCAAAGCTTTTTTAAACTGTGTGATCCTAGTAAGTTCTTTTATTTTTCAACATTGGGGCTTTTTCTGAAAGCAGATTAGTTAAAATTCCAAATAATTGCATTAGAATTTAGCCTAGTTTGGTAATTATGCACGTGTTTACATTTGTAAATTTTTTCTTTTATGGGTCTTTCTCAAGGATGTGTAACATTTGGCGTGGACTTTTAAAAAAATTATAAAGTTGCAAAATACTGCTTTATTATTTTTAAAATATCTATTGGATCTCTTTCATTATCGTTTAATGCAAAGCCGACGTCAATAACAATTTTTTCTTTCTTTCTTTTTATTTTGTCGTGTTCACACCAGTGATGCAAGTGTTTTACACCTATGATTTATAAAAAAATATATATTAATTAAAAAAAAAATGATTGAAACTAACTAACTTTGTAACTTAAAATGCCAAAACAAAATAAAAAACTGCCTTTGTCTATACAGTGACTCTTTGAGAACTTAGTTTTTAAAACAAAAGCCTAACCCAAAAGCCGGTCAAACAAGACAAATTTAAAAAGTAAAAAGAGATAAAAAGTTAAATTTTTGATTGAAACTAATTTTAGCTATGGTAACTGTTTGTAAATTTTATAGTAGAGTAGCTAAACCTCGAACGTTACAATTTGTTTTAAATATTTTTTTTTTCTAAAAGTATTTTAAATGTGCAAAAAATTGCAAAAATATTAACTTATTATTTTTAGCTATGATAACTGTTATAAAAACAAAAAAAGAAGTTAAAAAACCTCCAAATCAGTTACTTCAACCGAAAAGAAACAAAAAAACAAAAGATCTTGGGTGGAAATAACGAAAATTCAAACTTGGATAAGCATCCCACAAGGAAAACACAAAGGACCAAAGCGAAAAGAGACATGATTAAACGATGTTTAAAACAAAAAAAGAAGTTAAAAAAAACCTCCAAATCAGTTACTTCAACCGAAAAGAAACCAAAAAACAAAAGATCTTGGGTGGAAATAACGAAAATTCAAACTTGGATGAGCATCCCACAAGGAACACACAAAGAACCAAAGAGGAAAGAGAAATGATTAAACGATGTTTAGCTCTGGGTAACCAGCGTGAGCTCATCAGTGGTTTCACTGGTCACCCTCCCCATACATCATTAAACACCATCATAGGATTATGCTCCTAAGGCAATAAATTCGAATTTCCACCCAAGATCTTTTGTTTTTTGGTTTCTTTTCGGTTGAAGTAACTGATTTCGTTTTTTTAAATTCTTTTTTTGTTTTAATTGCCTTAGGAGCATAATCCTATTGGAAATATTAACACGCCAGGACGAATCCGTATCAGGTAACTTGGATAAGTATATCAGTGCGGAATGATGCCTATTTGTGAGTGATTCAAGGTTGGAAATTAAAGCGTATGATGGTGTTAATGATGTATGGGGAGGGTGACCAGTGAAACCACTGATGAGCTCACGCTGGTTACCCAGAGCGAACAACGTTTAATCATTTCTCTTTTCGCTTTGGTCCTTTGTGTGTTCCTTGTGGGATGCTCATCCAAGTTTGAATTTTCGTTATTTCCACCCAAGATCTTTTGTTTTTTGATAACTGTTATGTTGTGCTACGCTTGTGCTACAAACTTTTCGTCTCGGGATAGAAAGTGCAACTTTTATCCCTTGGTCTATAATATATATTTTATACAAAAAAATGGTAGATTATGCAATATACGGGGATAAAAAGTGGCCATGTATCACTGATGTGGACATTAATGTCCATACAAGTGACGTCCACGAGTGAGGTTTTCTAATGTTTTAGAAAAGCTGTTATAGATGCGCCCTTCACATGTTTTCAGCAGAAACTAGTTCCTAAACTTTAAGTAAAATTCCATTTCCTTTATAAAAAATTAATTTACTACTTTGGAAATATACCCACACATGTGATGACTTTAACGGGACACTTTTAAAAAACAGAACTTATCTCCCTGGCTCTTCCTTACAAACTGACTGACACTTGCTTTTTTCGCGGTTATATGAAGATCTTGAGGCGACCGCCAATGACAACAGGTTTTGCGCTTGACTGATGCCAGCTTGGGGTCTGAATCTAGTGATGGGCATTTTTATAACAAGCATTTTTATAAGTTTTTTACTTGTTTTGCATTTAATTCTTTCGTTTACAAAAATGTTTTTCTGGTGGTTCTTACTGAGCTATCATCAAAATATTTTCGGAAACGCGACCCAGCAAACCAGGAGGTGGCGGCAAACAGTCGGCCGCTAAGTGATACCGGGGGATTTCTGACGGGACGTATAGGCACTTGCAATGCAGCCGCTGAAATCATCCTGTATTGCGGAACGTATTTGCCGCTCGTTAATTCGAATTCATTCCGTGGTTGTTTAAACGCCATCAAAATGCGCTTTAAAACGAGTAGGTTTTTTACTTGCTGAGAAACGCCTAAGCGCATCGTAGGCGCCAGCTCTACGCAACGCAATCTTTCTCGCGGCGGGTTCGGAACGGTTGAAGTTAAAAAGACACATTTTATATAAAAGTCTCGTAGTCTAGTGGTAGAGTATCAGACTCTCACTCGGGACGTGCAGGTTCGAATCCCGGTTGCGTCCACCACTTTTTTTTTAATTACATGTAAAACACTCGCCGTCGAGCCGCCACCTGGTCTCCGAAAAAATTGTAAGATTCATTCAGACCACGTTGTGTTTGCTGGAGAGTACATCGGCTATTTATTTCTAAGCAAAGTTGAAATTTTAAAACCATTACAGTCCACACCACGTGTGGGCACTTTTCTCATATTTTAAAGCAAAATTAAAATTTTTGATTAAAGTCCTAAATAGATGGTAATGTATATGAAATTAAGTTAACATAAAATTGGACCTAGCTCTGAAAGTTTTTAAGATAAAGAGCGATTACATCAAATGTTACACATTTTTGAGAATGAACCATATATCTTCTAACAAACATAGCTCCTTCAAAAATTAAAATACCAAACAAGGTCATAATTTTGTGGTTTTTAAATAAAGGCTTACATGAATCCAATAGACCTCAACAAAAATTATGTAAAATCCTTTTTTTTAAGTATAAGTATTCTATTAACATCACAGGACTGAACCCAATATAATTTCATATATTTTATATGACTATTAGAGTACTAACAATTTACCAACTGGTTTTTGATTAATTTGAGGCAGATTGGATTTTGCTTTGAAAATATTATTTTTTTGTTAGTTCCACTTTGAAATATTTTTTTAGCTTCCTTATACTGCAGATCTATAAAGGGTGTTTCAAATTCGATGCTCACCATGGGGATCTCCTAAACGGTAGGAGCTACGAAAAGGTTTAAATTAGGGCAAAGTTGCGCAACTTGATGTTTTGCTCAAAAGCAAAAAAAAAGTTTACAAATTTCGGATAGTTCTGGAGATAGGCGAAAAAATCCGAAATCTTCATTTTTAGTTTTTATTTTTCTGCGCCCTTATTCTTAAACCTGTCAAAAAACGCTTAAAACTTTCTACAGGCACTTTTTTAAGATCTACCTAGTGAGAGGTCCGTTTTTGAGATTTGACGTTTCAGTGTGACAGGAACATTTTCAAGTTAATTTTTTCTTATGGACACATCTTTTTTTTCTTCTGTCGTTTGGTTCATAAAGGATGACAGATAACATATTGCAACCTTATTTTAAAAAGTCACCAGACGTTTTGGATTTATTGGTCATCATCATCAGCACAAATTTAATTTTTGCTTTTGACTTACTCAAGATATTTTGTTATAACCAAACAACATAACCTAATATTTTTTTTTGTTTTTTAGGCTGATGTGGTCAATTAACTCAAAACGTCAGGTACTTGTCAAAATGAGGTCGTAAAATATCTCTCATCCTTTATGAACCAAACGGCAGGAGAAAAAAAGCATGTGTCCATAAGAAAAAATGATCTTGACAGTGCTCCTGTCACACTAAAATGTCAAATCTCGAAAATAGACATTTCATTAGGTGGATCTTAAAAAAGTTCCTGTACAAAGTTTTAAGCGTTTTTTGACAGCTTTAAGAATAAGGGCGCAGAAAAATAAAAATTAAAAATGAAGATTTGGTTTTTTCCGCCTATTTCCGAAACTATCCGGAATTTGTACATTTTTTTTTTAGTTTTGAGCAAAGCATCAAATTGCGCAACTTTGCCCTAATTTAAACCTTTTTGTATCTCCTACCGTTTAGGAGATCCCCATGGTGAGCATCGAATTTGAAACACCCTGTATAGTCCTTGCATATTAATGTGTTTATTTAACCAAAAATATATCTTGACTTGTCCATTTTTGTGATTTATGTGCTATTACTTTGATCGTTACAACGAGACATGTGCAGTCAAGAAAATAAACAAGACTCATGAAAATAATTCCATGCTGTATTAACATAAGTGCCAAATATTAGTCACATGGTAGAGGTAATCCTAGAAGACTTCAAAAAATAAATTAATTAATTAAATTCAGTTTTCTTATATGTATTAGAACCTAGGCTACACAACTAACAACCTTTTTACCTAAAAATTGAACATTTTTCCAAAGCGAGACTTTTTATAAATTAAACAGTTTTGTTAAGACAGACACATTTTAATTGGTTTAATAGACACATTTAACAGGGTGGCCACTGAAAAAAAAAATGATTTTTGGGCTTTGCTTATAACACAAACCTCAAAAAAATTTTTATATGCTTATTCGACAAATTAACATTCATGGTTATGTTGTCAGTTCAGTATGCTCCAAAATCTGTTTGTTTTACTCTGATCAAACTCCACACCCTCAGCTCCTCAAGCAAATAAATAAACGAACAGAAAAAAACCATCTTCATTGAATTCCCTGAATTCCAGTTTTTCCTAATCATTTGTAAAAATATCCATCCATTTTTTATAACTATAAAACAAGCCCACAATTTATTTCTTCTGGTTTTGCATTGTCTTCCCTTATTTTGGTATTTTTTAGTCAAATTCTCTGACCTTTGCATGGGATAACAAATTCACTGACTTTTTCGGTTTTTCCAGTTTCTTAAGCCATTTATTAGCAGATAACCAAAATATCTTGGTTCATCATATTCTCCACTCAAATACTTATAACCTAAATAACCATTTAATTTGCCAATATGCAATTATATACCTCTTATGATGATTAACGTTCTGAATCGATTGCCTACTTCAAGTTTTTTGTTTAAAACATAATTTGTCTTAACGGCGCATGCGTCAACATCAATTTTTGGTGGCAGTTCATGGCTAACAAATTACTTTTACATAGTGTGACCATAATTTTTTAGAACAAAAAGAGTACATAGGTACCTAATTCCAAAAACAAGATGGTTAATTTTTAAAATAATACCTATAATTAACAGAGGCAATTGACGCTTCTTAACAGAAGTGCAAATTCTTGATTTTCGATTTTTTTCCAAAACCTAGACTAAAATTTTAACAATCAATGACTTCTTTAAAAATGTTGATCCTTTCAACCTTTTTTTACGAAATATTATTGGGTAAGATGCCAAGCAGACTGGGTTTGGGTGAAATCTAGTGTTTATTCAAGATTCAAGAAGATTTTGGCTAAAAAACATGTTGAAATGACAAAAAATTAATCTAAAACTGTAAAAAATAAATGACGTCACCGCAGGCAAATTTTTTTTAAAATTTAAGTCAGAAATTCTTCAAAAAAATGTCAAGCATTTATTTTTTTGACGAAATATTAAAAAACTGAGTTAGCTGACCTGTCCCTGTAACCACCACAAATAATTTTAACAGAGATAGCTACAATATGATCTAGAAAATTTACGTGGAGGGGATAATCAGATTTCGTGTTTCTTGTTATTTGTTTACCTAAAACTTGATATCTCAAGACACTGTAAGAAATGCAAGCCTTGGCAGTAAGCAGTTTTCACTAGCAATATTTATTTTAAAAAATTTATTTACATCACATTACACACTTTTTTTGTTTCACAGAAAAGTATAACCTCAAACAATACTGTAGTGTCAAGTTAACCAATAATAACTCAGCAGGGTTATTTTTGGCTTGAACCAAAAGTGAAACAGCTACAAAATTTCCCCTACTTTGGTACAAACCTTGATCTGTCCAAAATTGGTTATCTGCTGTTAAATGGCTTTACAAACCCTGGAGTATGTTTACTTTGAAACATCGAGCGAGACGTCTTGCCGAGTGGATGACATCATGGATAAATCACCAAACGTAATCACCAAATTCATTTTAGTTTTTTGCTAATTTCTTTTTGGTACATTGTACATGTGATTTTTATGAGAAAAGAATAGTTTGATTATCTGGGAGTTAAAAAGGGTGCTGGGCGGGGTAAAACCAACACAACAAAAACAAGTTTATTTATTTTCAACTGGCATGCCATTTTACAAAAATATATAATTTACTATGATGAATCCTAAATAATATGCAGTTTCCTAGCTACCTAAGTACTATCTGTAAATTGTGTTTAACAAATCTATTAAATTTATTTAAAGTTACATTAAATATATCAATATCTATTTTATTTAAAGAATTTGCCATTCTGGACAGTGGCAAATTTATTCCATAATTGGTCCTAAGAAATTGTATGCGCATAATGAATAGTTCCTGGTGTTTCTTTGTGGTACTTGAAAAAATATTAAATCCAATAACCTGACAATCAACATTATTACTAATAATTTTAAACATTAATCAGTTCTTAGCAGTTTTTGTATTTTTAGTTTCTAGTTAATTATCCTTAAAAATCTTCATTGAATTTTTTCTAACATATTTATATACTTAAAATAATGAGGATTCCAAATTTGACTAGAATATTCGACTAAAGAGCGGACTAGAGAACAGTATAACATTTTAAAACAATAAATATTATCAAACTCCTCTAAAGTATGTGATATAAAACCTAACATTCTTAAGCATTTATTATAAATATATTGTAGAATGGTTTAACAATCATATTTTAAATTTTTTTGAAGGTGTAGGTTTATGGGTTGAGGGATCTTATTAATGAAACCTCCTTTTTTAGAGCCCTGAAGAAGCAAATAAATTTTGCAAAACGTTGGAATTTAAAAAAAGGACGTTTCATTAATAAGATCCCTCAACACATAAACCTACACCTTCAAAAAAATTATAAATATATTCTAAGTGTAAGTTAAACTCAAAGAAATTTAAATAAAATAGAAACTGTATAAAAATCTTGAGGCAAATCACACATCTCGTCGCAAATTCCGGAAATGTAGACCGCGGTTGCCGAGTTTCCATAATTATCCTTTATTTTATTTCCTATAATTATGTAATATAGCAATAAGTAGCATAATCAATCAATCAATCAAAAAATACTTTATTGTCAAGAAAAAAAAATTATGTCGACAAAGCAGGCTAAAAACTAAAAGCAAGTTTATAACTGAGTGTACTTAAAATTCAGAAAGCGAGTAAAAAGGTAAGTTTAAAAGCCTCTCCCTTAGATCCCTTCTGAATTTTCTAACAGAGGTAGCACATCTGAGGGTGATTGGCAAATGATTGAAAATTTTAATGCCCTCATATATAAGAGATTTTTGTGCTAAAGTGCTTTTTGGAATTGGCAGTCGAATGTTAAATTCTTGTTTTGTATGATATTGTTGAGACTTGGGCCCTTTTTAATAATTTTTAAAAACTAAAAATGTGTGTTAATATTTTATGTTTGACAAATAGAGGTTTGCAAGACTCTCTTTGGTTTACATTGGAAACGAAGCGAACAGCCTTTTTTTGTAATATTAAAATTATTGATAGGAAATATTGATGCGCAGATCCCCAAAACGGCAAACCGTACCTTAAGTGTGACTCAAAGAGTGAGAAATATACAGATCTAGCCATATCAACTCACAGTTCAGATCTCACACATCTCACTGCGAAGCACCCAGAAGAAAGTTTTTTACCAAGTTTAAAGATATGTTCATCAAATCTCAGCTGGCTGGCATTTTGTTTTTGTAGAAGATCCTCACCCAATTGTACATTCTGCAAACTACACTTAAAAGCGAGAATGTTAGTTTTCTCCACATTTAAACAAAGACGATTGGCATTGACTTTTTAATTTTTGATAGATCGTTGGAAATAATAGATTTTAGATATTCTATGTCTTTATGATGCCACAAAACAGAAGTATCGTCCGCAAACAATGTAAATTCACCTGCAATTTTTAAACGTACAAGATCGTTAATGTAAAGAAGAAATAACAGTGGACACAATACTGAACCCTGGGGCACGCCGCAAGTGATATTTAGAGAAGCAGAGCGAGAGCCTCCATCGACCACCGATTGCATACGATGGCTTAAATAAGACCTAAACCATTCCAACACCAAACCTCTAAATCCATACCGCTCGAGCTTTTCCAGCAGTATTCTGTGATCCACGCAGTCAAATGCCTTGGATAAATCACAGAATACTGCTGCAACCGCGTCGCCCTTGTTTATTTCTGTATCTGTTTGGGCGTAATCAATTTGAATTTGACTAAATAATCCCACATTCTTTGCTTAACAATTTTTTCGACCACTTTGTAAGGTCGGAAGAAGGGAAATTGGGCGAAAGTTAGACGGAACATCTGTTGCGCCACCCTTATGCAGAGGAATGACGATAGATGATTTAAGGGGAACAAATCAGAATCAAATGAGTTGTTAATAGTGGCAGACAATGCCAATAAGGCGCTGTGAGGTAATTTCGATAAGACCTCGGCGGAAATTTCATCTTCACCACCTGATTTCTTATTTTTGATATCCTTAAGAGCTTCAAGAATGTCACATGGTTTAACGGGCCTAAACTGAAAAGAACTAGAGACGTTAATGTCAGACAGATAGTGCAAAGGGTCTGTATCTGTCGGAAGATTCTGTGATAAGGTGCTGGCAATACTACAATAGAAGATATTTAATTCATCCACATCAACATCCGTCTTACTACTATTTGATCTACCCCTAATATCATTTATGATTTTCCAAGATTCTTTTTGTTTACTTTTACAATTTTGTAATCTAGAGTTATAATATTTCGTTTTTGAAGCACTAATAAGGCTTTTATGTAAAGTACGGAATTTGTTGCAGTATTCCATAAACCAATTATCTTTAAAGTACTTCCTAAGATAGTTTAAACTTCTAAGGTTATTGGAGGAGATTTTTAAACCTCACGTTATCCAGCGTTTTACTTGAGTTTTCTTTTGCTTAACCCAACGCCAGGGGAACCCTCATTGGAAGTTGTCCACCACAACCTTGTGAAAAGTGCCAATCGGATCAGGTGCATGTCCAATGCTGTTCCAATTAACATGACGACAATAATTTTCAAAATCCTTAAAGGCTTTACTACTAAAAATGCGTGTTTGGATACGTGGCGGTTTTTTAGTGGTTTCCAGCGAAAAAACAGATTCGACGGCCTCATGGTCAGATAAACCCGAATTCCAAACAGAACAGACATTCTGATAAAGTAGGTATAGTGCCGAAGAAGTTCAGTTTCAACTTCATGAGAAAGTTTACTTAATATAATGTTTTGTTTTACCTTCTAGAAATTATTATTGAAATCACGGTTAGGACAATCTGACAACCAAGGTAAAAAAGGTATCGAATGATTGTGGCACGGTTTGCCATCTTAGGTCCGACCGATCCGATGATATATATGTTTGTTTTAAGACTTTTAGAAATGCATAAGAAGTGTGTGTTAGGTGAAAAAAGTGAAAAGTCGCCTGAACTATCTTTTCATGGTAAACAACACATTTCTATTAAAGCGCCACATTTTAAATATTGCTTTAGAACCAATCAGAACGACCTTACAAAGTCGTCTCTACAATGTTGCCATGAACCGCAATTTCCTTGGTTACTGATTTGGAAAATTTGCTTTTAATATATGGAGTGTGCCTTCTAGTTTATTTTAATTTTTTTGGTTAAACTCAATTTTTTGGTCAAAAATAATACCTAGATCTTTGATATGAATAACACTATTTAATTCACACAATAATAAAAAATTTTGGATTCTATAAAACCACATAATAATTTATTATTTAAACACCATTTATTGAATCTATCTAAATCATGCTGAATTAAAAAGCAACTTTCAAAAAAGGATTTTATGATTGATTCTATCGAATGCTTTAGAGAAATCCGTGTAGATTGTATCAACCTGATAATGGTTCTCCACAGCAACAGACAAATATTCAGTGTACACAAGAAGGTTGCTTACTGTGGACCTACCTTTGAGAAACCCATGCTGTTCATGGCATAAATGGGGTGGTGACAGTGGAGTTATATTATTGGTTATAATTTGTTCAAATATTTTACTAAATAAACTTATTTTTGATATTCCCCTGTAATTTTCTATTTTCCTTTTGTCACCACTTTTGAAAATAGGAGCTACTCTTCCACTTTGGAAATTCACCCAATAATAAAGATCTGGTGTATATTTTATGTAATATTGGTGCTAAAATGAACGAAACAGTTAAATATAAAATCTTAGGCAATGCCACCAAGAGATCTTTTGAGCTGTACTATAATATTTTTTATGAATTTAAATGAAAAAAAAAATGGAAAAACTCCCTTTTATTTGGAAAAATCAAAATTAATTTGTTCATACTAAGCATCAAAAACATGACTAAATTCAGCTATCTACATAGCACAGCCCAATACTATTGCAACATTGCCACGTTTCCCAAAATGTAGACAAAATTTACCGACACTGAAACTTTTTTCCTTTTAACTATCAATCAATCAATCAAAAATACTTTATTGTCCAGAATAAAAATCCTATTGACAAAGCTGGCTAAAAGTTAATATAAAAAGTAAAATGTCAATATTAAAACAGTAATATAAAATGTAAAATAACAATATCAAATGGTAAAAGATATAAGTAAAATTATTTTAGGTTTGTTTTTCTTTGGTTATTATTGTACTAATCTTAAATCTATACAACAAACTTATAGATAACATTACAGATTTTAAAAGTTTAAAACAAGAACAATAAGCAACATGACGTAATAGAAGAACACAAACAAAACAATTAAAATTTACTTAGTTATGAAAAATAATAAAACGGAGAACAATTTTGGTACCTATGTACTATTAAACTATTCTAAAACCTATCTGCAAAAAATTCACTTAGGCAGTAGTATGGCCTATTAAGTAGTTCTCTTTTTAATGCTTTTCTAAACCGTCTAACTGTATTTAGTTCTTTGAGATAACTAGGAAGATGGTTAAAAATTTTACGACCTTCGTAGATTAATGATTTTTTAGTCAGAGAACTTTTGGGAATTGGTAAAGGTAAGTTCATGTTTTGCCTTGTTTGTCGTTGAAGATCTGCTGTTCCACGGATACTGTCATAATTTCTGAACACCAGTGTGGCAGTTTCAATTATAAACAGTGATATCAATGTTAAAATTTTGAGTTTGATAAAGTGTGGCTTACAAGACTCTCTTTGTCCGATATTGGCCATGAAACGGACTGCTTTTTTTTGAAGAATAAGGAGAATATTTAAAAGGCTTTGATTAGCTGTACCCCAAAATGGGATACCATATCTTAGGTGTGATTCAAATAAAGCGAAATACACGTTTCTAGCCATATCCTTACCTAGTTCAACATTGACACATCTGATGGCAAAACACCCAGACGAAAGCTTTTTGCTTAATTTTAAAATATGATCCTCAAATCTGAGCTGGTCGTCTATATGAAGGCCTAAGAACTTAGTTACATTTGTATCTTGTAGAGGATTATCACCAAAATTGATATTCTGCATGTCGCACTTGAAACCTATAATGTTTGTTTTGTCAATATTAAAGCACAATCGATTAGCATCGCACCATTCTTTAATTTTTAAAAGATCTTCTGATATTTGATTCTTAAGAATGTTAATATCTTTGTGATGCCATAAGACGGATGTATCGTCAGCGAAAAGTGTGAATGTACCATATATCGGAAGATTTACTATATCATTAATATAAATGATAAATAGAAGTGGCCCTAAAACCGACCCTTGAGGTACACCACAGGTTATATTTACGTGTGCAGACTTGGATTCTCCATTTCTGACAGACTGTGTTCGGAAGCTTAAGTAAGATCGAAACCAAGATAACACATTCCCTCTAAAACCATAACGCTCTAGCTTTCCCAGCAGTATTCCGTGATCCACGTAGTCAAACGCCTTCGATAAATCACAGAACACTGCCGCAACAGCCTCTTCCTTGTTTAATGTGTTGTAAACTCCATCCAAGAAGTTGAAAATAGCATCATGTGTATTTTTGGATGATTGAAATCCATATTGTTTGGTTGTAATTATTTTATGTTTCGTTAAAAAGATCCACATCCGTTTCTTTACCACTTTCTCGACAACCTTGGAAAGCGTTGACAAGAGGGAAATTGGCCGGAAATTAGAAGGGATATCAGTAGCACCACCCTTATGTAATGGTATAACAATTGCTGTTTTCAAACAAACCGGAAAATAGCCTACCGCAAAAGAACCGTCAATCCACACACAGTGAAACAAGAGCATCCTGAGGCAATTTCAACAGCACCGCCGCCGACACCTCATCCTCACCTGTCGATTTTTTATTTTTAATTTCCTTTAAAGCCTCCAAAAGCTCCGAAGGTTCCACAGGTGAAAATTGAAAGGAATTAGGGACTAAAATATTATTATTAAGGTAAGTAAGGGGATCGACAGCAATTGGAAGATTTTTTGTTAAATTATCAGCTACGCTGCAGTAAAAATTATTTAAAGTGTTGACATCAACATTAAGGTCTGAGGACTGGGAAATTTTGTTGCGAAGATTGTTAACAATTTTCCAACTTTCTTTTTGCCTATTATTTGACCTAAAAAATTTCTCACTGTAATATTTCTTTTTCGCAGCATCTATAAGTTTCTTATGTATACTTCTATACTTACTACAATACTCGGTAAACCAATCTATTTTGAAAAATTTCTTAAGATAATTTAATGATCTAAGATTGCTTGCAGAATTTTTCAGGCCTGTAGTTATCCAATGCTTTGTATTTTTTTGTTTTTGTTTTACCCATCGTAATGGAAATGCACGATTAAAACTACTAATCAGAACAGAATGAAATGCAGCAATAGGATCCGGAGATTGACATATTCCTCCCCAATTTACAGCACTACAAAGATTTTGAAATAGATTATAGGCATTTTTACTATATATTCTTTTTTGCAACCCTTTTGGTTTGACGGAAGCTGATTTTAGTACAAAAACAGAGCTAACTGCTTCATGGTCAGATAAGCCTGAGTGTAGAACATCACACAATACCTCATCAAGATTCGAGCACATGCAATCAATTATGGAAGAGGTAGATTCAGTTATTCTTGTTGGAGACCTCACATGCATCGACAGACCATAGGCATTTATCATATTGGTTAACATGGTAGTATTAATTTGATTTTTTTCTACGAAGTCAATGTTGAAGTCTCCCGCAAGAATAACTTTTGAGTTTTGCAGAATCTCACACAGTAACGAATCCAGCTTATTTAAAAAGTCTTTGATATTTGAAGATGGTGATCGGTAAATGCAAAGAACATAGAGATTAAACTTTTTACAATGTGACATAGAAAATTCAAAGCTTTCATCAGTTTTCAAATAATCAAAACTATCTACTTAACTACTAATAAAGTCATACGATTGTTTGGATAATATTAAGGTTCCGCCATGAAGTGAGCTTTCTCTACAAGATAATGCAACAGCCTGGTAATTCGGGATACTAAAGCACTCGTCTGGGTGCAACCAGTGTTCAGTCACCAAAACAATATCCGGAAAATTTTTTGATTCTAAAAATAAATATAAATCATTACATTTATGTCTCAGAGATCTTATGTTCTGTAGTATGATGGACAGGTTTATATTATCTAAATCCTCCCTTACAGGAGGGATGGATCAAAAAAATTAAGTGGGTTTTCGGAGCTTATATATATATTAGAACTATTTAAGTTGTTACTATTGTTGATGTTATTAACTAGAACAGGTGATTTCGATTTATTTTTATCAGCAGGAATAGAATTACCACTTACTTTATCAACAGCCTCATTTTGGAAACCACTGC
This sequence comes from Oxystoma pomonae, assembly GCA_963921995.1. Taxonomy (NCBI): domain Eukaryota; kingdom Metazoa; phylum Arthropoda; class Insecta; order Coleoptera; family Brentidae; genus Oxystoma; species Oxystoma pomonae. The sequence continues at coordinate 102,492,640 of OY998163.1, forward strand.
TACTACTAATACTACTACTACTATTACTACTAAGACTACTACTAACATTATAACAACTACTGCTACTACTATCTGCTGAGTTTGAAGTTTTTTCACAAACATGAATGGCTTCAGATGTTTTAATGAATATTAGAGGATTGGTATTAACCAAAGGCTCTTGAATTTTGTTTGAAATTTGCTTAATGATTTGCCAAACTCATTTCTGAGACCCTATCAATTCTGTTTAAAAAGTTTTCAAGTTTGTTATTAAAGAGAGAAATTTTATCTTTATTAAACTTATTTTCTGTTGAAAAGTGACATCCTAGAATAAGGAAGTTTGTATGGAGACAGTTTTTGATAGAATCCCAAATTAACTTAATCTTTGGAACCTTATCTGCTAAAAAATCGTTATTACCACATGATATAATGACAAAATCGTCCTTATTGTAGTCTACAATTAGTTTATCAATATCTTTTAAGACACTATCTAGTTGTGCACCCGGTTTAATAACTATCTCAGTAGTAAAGTTCTGTAGAGTTAATTGTTTTTGCAGATGGCTATTCAGATATCTGACATGTTCATCGCAGAAGATTAAAACTTTTTTCCCAGTTATATTTTGTCTTGGCAATACTGGGTGTGAAGTAGTGCTGGAATCATTTATTATTACATTACGCTTAGAAGTTTCTGGAGTTTTCTTTACCTCGCAAGTTTTATTTGTTTGGTTTGAGGTCAGATCTTCGAAGAGACTAATTTTAGGAATTTTTAATTTGTTCAACTCATTTTTGTAATCATGAATTTCCATTTTCAGTTCAAAAATTTCAAGATTTGTGGATTCAAGTTTTTCTTTAAGGTCACTACTTTGAATCCTAGCAGTTCTCAGTTCATGTGCTAACATGCTTGACTCTGTTTCCAGTGTGTTTATCCACAAGGTGGATTTTCTTTTAGATTCCTCTAATTCTTTAAGCTCAGCCTTCGATTTCTCTACTTTTGAATAAGCGTCTAATAATTGTGTTTGCATAAGAAAATTCTCTTCTTTAATAATTTTTAATTCTTTGTTAAGCGACTCAATAATCTTCATTTGGTACTCCATCTTCTCTTCTAGCTTTTTTTCAACATCCATAGCGTGATCTTCAAATGATTGAGAACCTCTTTTTAATCTTAAAATGTAAGTATCCATGTCATTAATTTCTTTTTTTAATTTAATTATTTCTAATTCCAAGTCGTTATTTTGTGTCTTTAGGTCTTCCAGAGACCGATCCTTTGTAATCAAGTCGTCGTTGGACTTCTGCAATGCTATTTGTAAGTTCTCATGATAATATAAGAAAATTTATATTTGCATTGAGAACAATAGAAAAGCAATTGTCTTTGATTTAAAACTAAGCTGTCAACTTCTGTAGATGAAATCTTCTCACAAGTTCTGCAGTACGGCTTCTTGCAGCAATCACATATAGACCCAAAAATCTCATTATTATTTGGACGCCTTTTGAAAATACAATTAGAGTGACACTTCGTGCATTCCAACATCATTTTAATTTTAATTTACACAATCATCAAGAATAAGGGATTACATGTTATTTGGCTTTCCATATTTTATTAGGTACCCTGTATATTTACTATAAAAATATCTTTAACACATACTTTAGTTTTCCCTCTAAATATTTTCGTCTTCAGAAGTCTTATGAGCAGCAAAATTAAAAAAGAACTAAACTTACCCAACTAAAGTGAAATAAAGTCATACCAACCCAACCCAAAACAACTAAAAAAACCCAACCCAGCACACTATAAGGCTCCTATATAGGATTGAAAAATAAATAAATAATTTAAAAAGGGATTTAGTGAGGGTGAATAAATAACAAAATCAATGAATAGCGAGCTTTCCCTCAAAAAAGGGTAATGGTAACCGTAGATCCGGATTTCGCACTTGTGGTGCTCATCAGTGCTAGGAATTACTAGGAATTATCCTTTTCTGACTAAAATTTTCACTAAATCCCTTTTTAAATTCATCAACTCTAGAGCTTAGGATATCTGTCTCTGTCTCCGTAGAGACGCTTAATTTTCCTTCAAATTGAAGGTACATCTGCCGATTCTGCAATTTGACAGATGGTTGTCTTTTACATGAATCCTGTGTCATATTTTTTCATCATCATTTTATCTCCTAATTCCTATCACCTTACTGATGAGCACCACAAGTGCGAAATCCGGATCTACGGTTACTATTACCCTTTTTTGAGGGAAATCTTGCTATTCATTGATTTTGATAAATAAATAATATGCCACATTTTATAGTAACTGTAAAATTCCAAATCAATATGATAACAGAGCATCTACTAAAATTCTGCACGAATTTACAAGAAAGGCAACCCCTGCTATTCTCAATGAATAAAACAAAAGGTAGCAGATATATATGTTTCTCTTTTATTTCCGCCAAGTGAAAAAAAGATGAATATACACCACTATATAATTATTAGTATTTTGAAGAAGTAAAACAAAAAATTGCATTTTTCAGTATTTGGACAAAAGGACATATTTTTATAAAATCTGTTTTGATATAAAGTTTTGTATGTGTTTGATTTATATTGTGGTTTTTTTCCCTGCCCAGTACCCCTTTTTACTTCCGGATCCTGTAAGTTTGTTTTTTAAATATTAATAAAAAAATTATTTTTTGTGTGTCAATATATTTCTACTCCTTACGGACCGTACTAAGTCTCTATAAAGATTTTTTCATAAGACATTATAATAAAAGAATACATAAAACACATAGGATATAGGATCGAACTTTAATCCATCCTTAAAACACAATTACTATGATTATACCGGGGATTAACTGCACAGATTAAGATTAATTTTGCCTTTAATCTACGGTATAAACACTTGCGATTGAAGATAATCCAATCCAACAATATTTTAGGATTGACTTATCTTTCGACTTTAAATACACGGCATAAACAGTTAAATCAGATTTCTGGGGTTAGTAGAGACACCTAACCTTGCCCAGCTGAGAATTTTTAAGGTGATAAGTTAATTTTTATTTTGAATAAAAATTAAATTAAATCCAAATCGTAAACGCATGGCATAAATGCTTGTCTGATTAATCTTAATCCGGTCAGTTAATCCCCGGTATAAACATAGTAAATAGTTATTTATATAAAGCTCAATTCTCACGATGCAATAAATGAAACAAGGATACCAATAGAAAATAGAAATTGCAGCAATTTATTGCATTGTGAGAACTGAGATTAACCTTAACAAGTGTGGAAAGTGATACTTTTTGCATGTGTCAGGCACAAAATAGTAATTATGCAGTAGTTTTCTACCATTTTTGATTTTTTATGAAAAATTCTTTATGGGGGCACCTACTATGGTCCCTAGGACCCCAAATCCGCCAGCGCCCGTTGTTTTTTTCATAAAAAAGGTAATTATGCAGTATACAGTTTTCTGCCATTTTTGATTTTTTTTGAAAAATTCTTTATGGGGGCACCTTTCAGGGACCCCAGGAACCCAAATCCGTCTGCGCCGGTTGGTTTTTTTTTGGTTTTTTAAAAAAATTTTTCACTAAAACAACCCAAACCAACACAGTCCAACCCAACCTAATTCAAACCAACGCAAAACAATAAAAAAAACACATTACAACCCCCCCCTGGGCACCCTTTTTTCTCGTAAAAAAAAAAATAAATTGGGCGCAGGCCAATTTGGGGTCCTAGGGACCCTAGAAGGTGCCCCCATAAAGAATTTTTGGTAATTATGCAGTATACGGTTTTCTGCCATTTTTGATTTTTTTTGAAAAATTCTTTATGGGGGCACCTTCTAGGGTCCCTAGGACCCCAAATCCGTGTGCGCCGTTTGGTTTTTTTTTTTTATTTTTTTTGGTGTTTTTTAATTTTTTTTCACTAAAACAAACCAAACCAACACAGTCCAACCCAACCTAATCCAAACCAACCCAAAACAATTAAAAAAACACTTTACAACCCCCCCTGGGCACCCTTTTTTCTCGTTAAAAAAAAAAAAAAAAAAATCGGGCGCAGGCGGATTTGGGGTCCTAGGGACCCTAGAAGGTGCCCCCATAAAGAATTTTTCAAAAAAAATCAAAAATGGCAGAAAACTGTATACTGCATAATTACCATAAAAAATCAAAAATGGCAGAAAACCCTAGACTGCATAATTATCCACAAAATTTTTCCTACTTGCGTAAAAGAGCCATTTAAATTTTATTTTGGTAATTATGCAGTATACAGTTTTCTGCCATTTTTGATTATTTTTGAAAAATTCTTGGTAATTATGCAGTATACAGTTTTCTGCCATTTTTGATTTTTTTTGAAAAATTCTTTATGGG